>CM074121.1:63137533-64427533 GCA_037177725.1 Cyamopsis tetragonoloba
TGATATAGTTAAGTTGGTTTATTTTTTTTCCCTTTAATTTGACCTAATTAGCTAACTATACACCGTTGGATTTGAAACACAGTAATCAAAATGAGCAACAACCTTTAATAAAATAAAAATGATTGTATTCTAGTTTCAAACACAACTTCTGTTAAATAATCCACATAGGGATTTTAGATTCAAATTTGAATTCATCCGAAGTGTATGTCTCTCTTATCTTCTTTTTAAAAGGGAAAAACAAAGGATTGGTATCATCATCCTACCTCAGAGTTATGCATGATAATGTCAAGAATAAGCTCTCAGATTGGAAGGCTAATCAGTTTAATGAATCAGTTTTGTATTACTTAGCATTTTTCATATGATATTTTCCACATGCTTTGAAAAGCATAATGAAGTTTTCAATAAATTTTGTTACAAGCATTTCTGGTTGAAAGTAAAACTACACAGTCACACCTCACTCTCATGCAAAATTTACAAGAGATTTGCCCAGATCCATCTCATAGAACTTCAAATGAGTTTCCTACAATTCAGCAACTTCCATATGAAAAATAGATCGTTTTTCATGGTGACACACAAGAAATCAGTTTATCTATCCACACATTACAAAAGAAAAAAAAAAGAAAAAAAAAAGAAGAAAATAAAGAAAAAAAAAATTTACATGCATAACTGGCCCTTAAATCCATCCCCTTTCCTTTTCCTTTTGACTATTCTTTTGTTGGACATCTCTAGCAACACCTCTTCTACCACTACCAACTTGCACCCTTTGTCCCAATTTCCCTCTACTTCCAATAGAAACTCTAACTTTTTCCATTCCTACATTCACACCAACCTTTCTCATGTGTTGCTGAAATGGAGACTTTACCTGTACTTTCTTATGAAGGCTTCTTCTCAAGATACTACCAACCTTCTTAACACCACTTCTTGTTTCTTTAGGACTATTTGAATGAGTCTGCGAAGGCAAAGTATTAGTTTCTGATTCTATATCGACATCTTCGTCTGTTAACTTAGGTAATGATGGTGATTGGAGGTGTGTGAAGCTAGGTATACTTGGTAGTGGAATCAAAGAGTTGCGCCTCGAAGCTGAGGCCGGAGGAACTCGCGGTGTCATCGTGCACATAGAAGCTCTTCCTGGCCTTTTAGCCATGTCAGGATTGTTTTCTTTCTCATTGTGATCAATGTACCTCACGGAGCTTTCAATTGTAGAAAAGGGTATATAAGGTTTTATGATGTTGTTCTCCATAAGTGGCCTAGCTGCACTCACTGGATCATTAAAATTCTTGAGACTTCCTAGTGGTCTGTTTGCAAGTACTGGCCTATTTGTCTCTTCTTGATGTTTCATTTGGTGCTGCTCGGCTATCTTTGAGTCCACGTGTTGACGTGCTAGCTTTCTTTCAATCATCAGTTGTGACTCCAATTCCTTGACCTTCAAAATGAACATAGACAATTGTTGAGATAATCAAAAAAGTAAATTCCAAGAGAACAAATTTTTGGTACCCCTGAAGTATATATTTCTTTTACTCATAACTTAATAAAACCGGATCCCAAATACTCGGTGATTCCTAAAATTTAGGTGAGAGTGTAAATTGCATAAAGAAACGGGACACGTGTCAGCACTTAAATCGCTGCTGTGCTAAATTTTCAATGCTACGGGAGGGCAATAGGAAAGGAAAAGCATTTCTAAGGATAAATATTGAAATTGGTGCTTTGATATGATATACCTTATCTTGCAGAGTTTTGTTTTTGCTATCTCTTTCCTTCATCTTGGACTCTAATCCATGGATTGTTTCTTCCATCTTCTTGATTTGGAAGTCCTTCAGCTTTACCTCTTGTTTGATTCTCTCAGCCTAGCAGAGGAGAGTAAACTTATTGAAAATGAAAATTTAAGCAGTGAAATGTTGATAAAAACTAAAACTATAGAACTATAGCAACCATACCATTTGTTTGTGTCTCAGAACTTCAATAGTGTCCAACTGTTTTTTCGCAGGGCCCAATTCGATTCCCCTTACTCTAGTAGCAAAGTTCAAAGAGCAAATCGTCTCACTCAAATCGTTTTCATTAGGACTGATCTGTACAAACATCAGTGCCTTTGAATCTCCTCCTACAAAAACGAGTGTTAAATCAATTTTTATAATTATACACATACATACAGAGGCTAGAACTCAATCATACATTCAAAAGAAGCAAGTTTAAAAGAGATTTTCGAGGAACATGGAGTGATGGAGAAATACTTACCTAATGAATCTTGCAACAAGTGTGTAAGCTTGGAGTTCCTGCACCATGAAGAACAATAGAAACTTCAATAACATTTTCCATCAATAGTGATTTTTTTTTTTTTTAAAAAAACTCGTATATATTTCCATAATAACCTGAAAGGTATGTGTGAACTTTTTGTTGCAAGAGCTGATATGACATCACCGAGCGCAGACAGAGACCTATTAATATTTTGTGTCTCCTTCAGTCTATCACCGTGCACTTCTGTCTTCGCAATTCGCTCGCTGCCTGCTAGATCCACCAGCCATAGCTTGCTCCTCGTGCATTCTCCGGTCAACAAATTTTCACCCTTAACCATGACACAGTGAATGCTGTATAGAAAAAGAAAGTTCCACCATAAGCAGTGTTTCTCAGCCAACCATCTTAATCAAATAAGGTTAGAAAAAGTGAAACTGACCAGTGTGATCTGCTGCTGTGCTCGTTGGCATTGGTCGCACTTACGGCCCTTGCATTGCTACCAGTTTGTAGGACTTCCCAAACTTCACTCATGTTGTCCACATGTGCCTCAACCAACCCTGGAATGTGATGCATTCCTTCACCAGCTTGCCTTATTTCCAATCTACAATTAACCACATTTTAGCGAACTTGATCAGTCACTAAAGGTTGTAAAATAAGCTAAAGTACTTGGTGCACGTTTGTTTACATTTGAAAATAAACAATTCTTAAGTTATGTAAAAAAGTGATTAATAATTTTAGTGATTATAATAATAAAAACCGGAAGCACTAATTTGATATTCTCTCTTCTATTACAATTAATTATTTTTAGAAGCAGTTCAAGGTAGCTTCTTCAAATAAGCAAACAAAATCTTATACTTTTTCTGCTTCTGATTATTTTTAATAGTTTTTAACGAACATCTTAAAATCTTTTAAAAACACTTCTTTTAATAAAACAAGTTACTGTTTTATGAAATAAGCAGAAACTAAAACGGTCTTAAATTTTATGGTCCAAGTTTATTTGGAGATTGTTGTTAGATTAAAAATAGTGGAAAATAGCCAACTAGTTTGTAGTCTACCTTTTTGCAGCTATTCCATGCTGATTTCCTGAAACCAGTAAATCTCGTATTTGCTCATTGTACACTTCCATGACACTCACAGAGATACCATAACGGTAGAGCCTCTGTCTCTCCTTGATTATCTCAAACATTTTCTCAAGAGTCCTGAAATTAACTCCACGTGCCTCTTCTGTGCCCTCCATTGTGAAAGTCTTTCCTGTCCCAGTCTGTCCGTACGCAAAAATGCACACATTATACCCATCTAGAACTGAGGTTGCAAGAGGTGCTGTGTCTTCGAAAATATCAGCTATGAAGAAAACAATACACATCTATCAGAATGAGTATTTTTATTCAATTCAGGACCATCCTAAAGATAAAGAATTCATGGCATTAAACGCATAGTCAGTAGTTACCCTGTTCAGCTTGGGGCCCAAAGACAGCATCAAACTTATAAGTTTTTTTAGGAACTCCGTTTGACATTACGGTAAGCTCACCATCTTTAGAAGATTCAAAATCTAAGGCCATTGCAGCGCCTGCCGTTATCTCTTCGGCATTAAGAGGCCTACACCGGCAAAAGACCCTTATGTTTCCTGTGAGGATGAATAATTTGTTATCCATCTTGTCTCTTGTTATATCTTATTTGAGTCTAACAAAACAAAATCAGGTGCACAACTTTCTTACCTCTCAACTCCAAAACTTGATTGTAAAGTTCTTTTCGTTCCTCAGCCCCTTTAATGTATTTGAACTTTAGATCTTCATGTGACTCCAGTTGTTTATTTACTACAAACAGTGGAATAAAAATAAGAATTATGTGAAAATGCAGAACAGCAAAGCAAACTAGTAAACATATAATATAAGAGTGAAAGCTATACTGTAAACAATGTCTTCTTACTTGTGGACTTGATGATAAGCCCCAATTCGTTGATATCTCCTTCAAATTTCTTGTATGCCTCTGCTTCCTCTAGTAGCTTCATTTGTTCCATTTTCATGATCTATTCATTGAAATTAATTAACACATTATAGAAATACCTTTATACCTTACAATTTGTTGGGATAATTACTTAAGGTTAGCGCTAAATACACTAACACCCTTCTTTGGTAAAAAATCATACCTACCTCCCTCACTATATATATTTTTCTTCAGTAGTGATGTCTACTATTTTTCCAAATATTACGTATACCTCCCTATTTTTATGTATTATGAGAGAAACAGAGAATTGTAAAAGAGTTCTGTATTATTATCACACCAACCGAGTGTGGTTTTGGCCTGATCAAGACGTGCCTCCTGAGCAAGAAGCATAGTTTCAAGCTCACCAGGGGAAAGAACATCATCACGACTGATGAAGGCAGTAATCGTTGAAATCAAGGAGTCATATTCAGGTGGAAGACCGCCAATGATAGATTCAGCATGCTCCCTCACAGAAACAGGGCTTCCAATGGAGGCAAGAACCTGAACAATGGTATTGATCCGTAGATACTCAGAACAGGAACGAGAACCTTTCTTGATGGTGCGAAGTTCAAGACGAAACTGAGTGGCCTTCACTTTTGTGAGAGACTGAAAATAATGGAAGATCAAATCCCAAATCTGATAGGAATGACGGCAGGAAACAACCCTAGCTTGAATCGAATCGGACAGGGTAGTCAAAAGCCACGAAAAAAGAAGAGAATCCTGGTGATCCCACGCAACAAATTCAGGATTCACATTTTGTTCTTCGCGATCTGCCTCAGAGAGAAATTTCAGAGGAATTTTTGGATTAACAACAAATCGTTCAAGTTCATGTGCTCGCAGAACAGCCTGAACTTGCTGTTGCCAAGTCAAGAAGTTCTTTTCATCCAATTTGCAGGTCACAGTTTGCGAGAAAGAATTAGCAGCATTAGACGAAGATTGAGAAACAGATGCAGCAGCGGATGCAGCCATTATCGCGGCGCAGAAAAGCAAACAAACAGGGCCGAGAGAGAAACACAGGCGATCGTCCAAGAAAACGCAAGAAAAATCAAAAAACTAGTGGCCCTTGGATCGAACTGAGCTCGATGATACCATATGAGAGAAACAGAGAATTGTAAAAGAGTTCTGTATTATTATCACACCAAAAACAAATGATTTACAAATGATATATATATAGAATAACAAGTACCCAACAGCTCTAACTAACTAGGCAGCATGTGCTGACAAGGACAGCTAACTAACAGACTAACAGACTCTATATAAATAAAGACTTATGCTTCATTGTATATTCCCTAATATGTATGAACCATACATATAATAGCCTCAAAATTAATTAACAAGTTAAGTGCAGTGTGAAGGAGATAAGTGTAGTTTTTTCAATCAAGAAGAGTGTAACTATAATTAACACTGATCTCAAGGGAAATTAGTGTAATGTTCTTTAATTTGTTTGTCATTCAACTTTGTTAGGATATCGGTACCTTCAATTTCCTCGTCAAGTCTCTCAGTGATGAAAACCACCTGCTTTTCTCTTTCACTTGACCCTCAATGGCAAATGCTGCATAGCCAAAAAAAATACCAATGGATTAGAAAAGGAAAACCTTAAAAATGCAAAGTTATATAATAACTTAATAAAGGGATATGCATACCCAAAGATCCTACATGCATGGACTTGCGCATTAGCTCATTCTGAAGTTCATTCAACGAGTTCCAAGCTTGTTGGCATTCTCTACTCTTTTGTTCATTCTCCCTCTTGATCTCCCCTAACTCCCGCCTTGTTTTTGCGAGCTCCTTTCTCTGAGACTCAAATTCTCTTTTCAGCTTCTGTAACTTCTCTTCCACCCCAATATCCTCATTATCCTACAAAATTATCATTGAGAGCACATACAATTACTCTCATTTTCATTTTCCTCCTCAAAATAATACATTAATCACTTTTCATAAAGAAACATACTTCTAAGGACTCCAATTCAGCCTCCTGAGGCACTCCAATATCTTCTGGCATTTCATCATCTCCTGAATTCAAAGCAATTTTTTTTTTCGCGATAAATAACAATAACAATTTGGACTAGAACTATTAAGAGCATGTTTGGATTCACCTTTGAAACCTTCACCATGGTCTGAAGTGTGTAAACTAAGTTTTGTTTCGAAACATGTTCAGCAAAATTCAGTTTGGATTACTTTCCAACATGATTTAGGGTCGGTCCCAAACCATGTTTTGAGTATTAGTGTAAAAAAGAAAATCATTTGGACTAGCAAACTACAATCCGAACACACTATAACTAGCAACATCACATGATGTAGAGCTATGTCAAAATATCAAATCCTTTTATCACAATTAGAATAACAAGAGGTTTACTCACTAGGAGGGTAATCTTGGGGGGACTCATCCTTGGTTACAAGTGGTGGAAGAAGCTCAAAGGAAGCTTCAGGGGACAATGTTTGTTCATGTTGTTCGATTGTTTGACACAAATCGGAGAATTTAACACTTGGGGCCTTATGGCCAATTTCAACTTCAACTTGAGATCCATTGATTCCATTCTCTAGAGAAAGCTCCATAGATGACTCCAAATTATTGCAACGTTGACTCTTCATCAATTCGGGGGAATCACAGTAGCTGATTCCAGCAATATCTAGTGAGCCAGCACAAATGACCAAATCTGGTGAAGTCAGAGAATACCCTAAAATTGATCGTCCTGAAACGATTCATCCCTTTATCAGATCCTCATAGACACCCCAAAAAAATTTAAATTAAATCGAAAAATTCTTGAATTGAGCAAGCAAACCCCAACCCATTACCATCAAGCACATTTTTCACAACTGGGTCATCGAATTGAACACTATGCCCTACAACGCTTCCATTTTCCAGAGAAAACCCTACAGAAACAACTCAGAAACATTGATAATTATCCAAAATCACAAAATGGGGATTATCCAAAGCAAGAGAAGATTCAATTTTTGAAAAGCTCCTCACCGTAACTTGGGCTGCCACTACGAGACTGAGGATCCGACGCCATAGCTGAACTCGGAGAGCTCAATGACGTTTGCGAAACGTCTGTCACGTCAAAAAAAAAACGATTAACGAACCAAAAGGGTGTTTGGTATTTTTTGTTGGTTGCTTCGAAAAGAAAAAGAAAACGGATGAAAAAGTTGAAGGGTCTTACGAATTGAGCAATGAGTAGTGGAAGAGGATTCTTGTAGGAAAGAAACGTCTGTGAGAAGAAGTGGGTCATGGTCATAGAAACGCCATTGATTATCCTCCATTTGATCAAATACTGTTTGAACTTTGAATTCGGCAATAATAAAAATAATAAAACGAAAGCATAAATAAAAAAAAAGGGGGGGTTATGCTTTAATTAGATGGTGGTGGTGATGATGGTGGTGAAAAAAGGTAGAAGGTTTCTCCGAAATGGCTTTGATTTCGTTAGAATTGTGTGTGTAGATTGAACTTTGCCTTAATGGGAAAATTAGACCGTTGGATTTGAATTTTGAAATGTGGTAAGCGGGTGAAGGGAATTTCTGCTTTCTGCTTAGGATCCTTACTTTGGATAAACCAAAGTTTTTTTTGGAGCAAAAGACACGTCACACTCTCTTTGCAACTATTTTTTTTTTTTGGATAAGAAAAGTGAAACAAACTAGTAGTAGTTTAGTGTGTGATCGGAAATCACTCTAAAGTAATTTTTTTAGTAGTAATTTCGAATTTTAATGTAAATTTATCAAAAATAAAAAATAAATTTCTTTAAAATATATTTTTATTTGTGATAAAAATATAAATAAATATGCTTAAATTATTCTCATAATTTTAAGAAATTGATAAATTACGGTTAACCTCCTTCTAAACAAGTGTGTTTATAGGATTTTTAAAATTAAAATTTTGCTACCATGAGATTTGTTAACTAAAATTTTATGACAAGATTTCAGATAATAATAATAATAATAATAATAATAATAATAATAATAATAATAAATGATAATAATAATAATAATAACAATAATAATAATAATAATATATTAGGGAAAAGTATGAAGGAAAAAAAAGTTCTCTCTATTTGTCTGGAAGAAACAATAACTTCGCTCTATTTTAATTGAGGGTTATTAAATTGCCTAACTTGGGAAATCAAGGAAACATAGAAAAATATAATTGAGATTTGAGAAAATATTGCTTATTACAAATTTACAATGCCAAATGAAATGCTGAATTTATGTTTATTCCATAATGCGTTTTTTAAATTTGTGTATTATTATAATATGCTTAAGTTATGATTTTCCCGAAATGAATTTTATAATTATTACATAATATTGAAATGGGAAATTAATTACCTTCCTCATTGAAATGTTATTTTAATTAATACTTTTTGTGAAGGATTGCTATTTTATATTTTATATTTAATTTGTTTCCTTTGGTCTCAGGTTTTGTTTTTTAGTTTTTGTATTATAAAATAATTTTCAAGAACTATTTAAAAAAAATAGAATTGAGTTTCTAATGCAAATTAGTGTATAAATTCAAACAACTGAAATATGAAAATTGAAACTAATTTTAGATATTTCTAAATTTTAGTTTTTAATAATTAAAAAACACATTATTCCCAAAAACTTTTATCAAACTAGTCTTCCAAAAATTTTAGTTTTTTTTTTTTCAAAAACAAATATCAAACAAACCCTCAATTTTTTTTATTTTCATTTTTTTATTCTCTCAATTTACTCTTTTCATTTTTACGTTTGACCAAGAAAGAAAGATATCAAAATAATTTTATCAACTCATTAATTGAACGAAAAAGCTATCCTATACATGCATAGGTTAATAAATTATATTTTGAAGTTTTAATTAAAAGAGGAAAATATTAATTGTATTAAAAACATAATATCATTTAATACATTTTTTAATTAAAAATTTTAACATGCTTCTTTGTGTCAAAATTTGAATTTTGTTATGGAATTATGAGGCAAGAGATAAGAGATATAAGGAATTAGAACAAAAGGATATAATTGTATTTCATAACGAACTATTGAGTATAAGTGATCAAATTTTATTTATAGGCATAACATAAGCAAATTTAACACCCATAACTTTTTAAAATATATCACTCGTTTGGATTATAGAAAATGGGCGCATAAAACCTCACACTCAAATTTTAGAATATGATCATAGAAAATCCTTCCTTCAAATTCTAACATATAACAATTTAATTGTTAGGTGACCATATTATAAAATCGGGTAGTTAAAGTTTAATTTATGTAATCATATTCTAACATCTATTAGTTTTAGTTTTATTTGGTTATATCATAAAATAAGATAATTTTGGTTTTATGAGAACATAATTTAAAATCTTATAGTTTAAGTTTCATGCTACTACATTCTAGAATTTGAGCAAGGAATTTTATGTGACTATATTTTAGATTTCGAGTGGGAATAATTTTGCAGAAAAAATATAAGTGGCGCGAAAAGTAACAACCATAAGTAAGTTTAGTATAAGAAATTTTTTAAAAAAAATTACGGATATCGACAAAAATAAACCTCTATTATTGGCAGTCCACTTTGAAAATGTGCAAAGTTAAAATTAAGAAGTTTGTGGGACAAAACTTAATAAACAAAAAATAGTACAAAGTATATTTATTTTTCCCTCTCATACTAACATTGACTGTAAAAACCGATGCTTTGATTGCCAATAGCCATTTCTTCCCAACATTAAAAATGTGCTGATAGCCTGATACTGTATATATGTATTTATATAATAAACCAAAACCAATACGTTGATCTGTTCAACACCAACCACTATTTTTTTCAAGAAAATTCAATAAATCCATTGATGGGGCAAAAAACAGAACTGTAAATATTTTTAACCAAAATATTTACATGGTTCTACAACCTTGAATCATCTAACTATATTTCGTGTAGGAGCAAAACACAGTAAAAATACAATGTTCCAGACCTGATGCATCCATTTTCTCCTCCTTTCATCAAAAATAAGATGATGCATCCATATTAGAGCATCATACAAAAAAGAACAAGAAAAAAAAAATGAATCTTTTTCCTTGTCTAATGTTTGATTGTTACAAGAACTTCTAGGTCAAGGCATTGAAACTTTTTTCTCTCTTTACAAAGAGCTGAAACTGATATACCTTAGCTTGTTATATACACTTTTACATCAAACAATGGAATAAATCATTTTGAACTTGGATCTTCAGCCACCCACCTTCAATATCAATACTATGATGTGGGAATTCTTACCTCTCTCCATTGTCATAACACCGATTGGAGAGAAATACATCTTTTTTTTTTAGCGTGAACGATGAACACATACGGACTCTGTCAAACAGGGAAAGGAACCGATCCCATAGTGGCACATCATTGTTTCATTCTATAATTGAACTCCAACTCCTTCGACGGCAGCTGCCATTGATGCTGAGGCCTCTTCAAGGGTCCGTTTCTTTTCGACTGAGTTGAAAGCTTCAAGAATATCACCCTCTTCCCAATCATCAAAATCTTCTAATCCAAGTCCACACTCAAGACCAGCATTTACCTGTTCACAAGGAAGAGCAAGAAGAATGTGTGAACGAATATTAAACGCAGAAAAGGCAACCTTAGTTGAAAAATACCATGCACTGGCAAGATCTAATATGTGGGTAAATCAGAAATTCCTCTCGAATTTTAACAGCTAATCTTCATATATGTGGGAGTTCATGATAAAGCTTCAAAAATTGAATGGGTAACGGAATATTTTAGTTGCAAATGAAAATGGACTGACAATGATTGGCATCATATTTAGTGAATTCTTATAAATTAGAACAGTTGTCCAATCAACTTCATACTCGCAGCATGCAATTATTACTGAACGTTTTCTATTATACAAAATGCAAAAATAGGAAGAAATTAGCTGTACCTCTCTAACAATCTCCTTCACCCGTCTCAAAGAATCAAGAATGCCAACATGAATTACTTTTCCCTTCCGAATGACTTTAATACCACAGCCTTTTAGTACCTTCCCCTCTGTGACCATGCATCCAGCAACACGACCACTACCACTGCTGAATGTGGCCCGTACTTCTGCTGAGCCAATTGTTACTTGTTCCTACCAAAAGATAGCAGTAAGTCTTACAGCTGCGGCTTCGGTAACTTTGTAGTTCGGAAAGTATAGAAAAGTGACAAGAATCAAAAAAGTGCCCTAGTAGTATTCATTCAACTCCAATCTAAAAGATCCCCAGACCATAAATGTTGGCAATGCACACTAAATGACATATACAGTAGCAATACAAGATTTTCATGTATTAAAACAAAAAAACAAAATAAAGCAGGAAGAATACAATAAATCTACAAGTATGCTTCAGAAAACAAGGTGAATAGAACAATTCCATATGCCATGTGGGATCTTTTCTTTACAAGCTCCACAGAACTTCATGTAAAAAACCAAGTGTTTATTCAAACAAAAAATGTATAGTGTATATCTACGCAAAGAGATTGCATATTTAGTGAAATGTTGATTTACCTCAACAGGCTCCAAGAGCCCTTCCATTGCATTCCGTACTTCATCAATTAATTCATAAATAACTCTGTATAATCTAATCTCAACAGCTTTTTGCTCTGCATAGCTTTTAACAGATCCCGGTGCTTTGACATTAAATCCCAAAATAATAGCTTTGCTTGCAACTGCAAGGTCAACATCACTTGTGCTTACATCACCTGTTGCTTCTAACAAAAACTTCAGCGTGACATTATCTTGTGGTAGAACCTGCAGGGCTTGTCGCACAGCTTCAATGGATCCCTAGCCATGTCCAAGAATGATGAAGTTTAATTGCAGGTAAAGCAATAACCACATTGATGATCCGTGAAACATATTGATGTAGTAACCATTAGTACAATGCAGAAAATGGCAACTCAATTGTATCTTGACCTATAGTGAACATTAGCTCTGGCATACAATAGATTTGCATATTTTATTATAAATGATAAAAATTGAATACATTAGTGACCAGTTATTATGCTTACAGATATGAAGTCAAAGTCTCCTCAGATAGACTACACACATGACACAACATTACATGAACACAAAACACAAGCATGCAAAACATCATAACTTATATATAAAAACAGCAAAGTTGTTTTTTGATGTATAGATATCTAAGCATGTCTTCTTAAGTAGCTTGTGTCAAAGTGCAGGGCCACATCATCTCTGGCTAATAATTATTAATAGCTAAATTATAGTAGTCTGCTTTATATAGGCATACAACTTTTTCCTGCAAGAAAAAGTGCTCAGAGCCATTTAGTGATCACAAGACGCAAGTAACATGTGATAAGTTCATAAAGTAAACATTAAATAACGCTCTTATTCAGATGACTTATATAATATTAGATCATTGAATAATGTCATTGACAAAGTCATCAATAAGTTCTCAACCAGGTAAGCTGCTCCATATTTAACATGAACAAGATGCTGCACAAAATCAAGTAAGACTAGTAGCAGTGATCATACCTGAAGATCAACCTTCAAGATAATATTCAATTGGTGCAAGTCTAGTCCAGACAGCTTTCCTGATGAAACTGCAGAAGCTAAGGAAGAAAGAGTGACCTTGCCGTCCCCTGCCTTTGCTGAAATGCGCTCATTTCTCAATGACTCAGCACGGGACTCTGCCTTTTCGCGTGCAATATCAAGGGATTCAACAACCTCAAATTCATCACCAGCAATGGGAACATTATTCAATCCAATAACCTGCAGAGATGCACAGGAAACAGACCAGAAAATTTTGAATTAGTTCTACTTTTGGCCTCTATTCAGAACTTCACAATATGCACGACTCTTGAAGAAAGGGTAACTAAGAAAATTGCAAGTCTATAACAGTGTTCTATTCTCCACTAATGTTATACTCCCTCCTATCCTTTTTATAAGAAACAAAAAGTTATTTTTTCTTAGTCCTAATTATAAGAAACTTAGCACATTTTCTAGGCGTATTAATTGCTAAGAAAGGGTAAAAATACTTTGTTACTCATTTCATATGTAAGTGAATGTATTAATTACATGGGCAATTTAGGAATAAAGTTCAAATTCACCATTTTATTTATTGATGAAAACATCATTAAATATGTTTTATTGGTCTGTGTGAAATTAGTCTTATGTTTCTTATAAAAAGGACCGGAGGGAGTATCATTTACCATACTGCTACTAACTGCAAAACCTATGCCACCAAAATATTTTCATCGTTTCATTCTATAATGTGGAAAGCAATTCTTTAAATCAGTAATTTTGTATCACGATTCAACAATCTAAGGAAAAATAAAGCCCATACTGATAAAAGAATCATATCAGTTGCCTCTTTCAGTAATTACACACGTCAAGGGAAACCAAAAATCTGTGAATCTGAAGCATAAAATGAACTAAGCCACAACGTTGGTTTACAAAAAAGTTGCCTACTTGAGCTTAAGATAGACGGTGGGAAACGATATTCCCTCTAATTCACCCCCTCCCCTATTTTGTACTGTGCATTTTATATTTTTCTAAGCACGCTCTTAGCAGGGAAACTTTCTCATATATAATAATATAAAGTAGCACTCTATCATATGCAGTCTTTTGTAGTATTAATTTACAAACCTGTACAGGTATAGAGGGTGTAGCTGCATCAACACGCTTTCCACCATCATCAAATAATGCACGCACCTGAAAGAGGTCAATAAAATATGTTTAACAAGAAGAAAAGCAGATTGCATAGAATTCAATGAACAAATCTTAAGGTCACAAATACTGGATTTTAAGTTATGGAATCTACTGACCTTTCCAAAAGCTTCTCCACAAACTACAATATCTCCCCTTCTAAGGGTGCCATTTTGCACAATAAACGTAGCGAATGGTCCTTTTGATTTATCTAGGCCAGCCTCAATGACTGTACCCTTCGCACTCCTATCAGGATTAGCTTTCAGCTCTTGCAACTAAATCATTAATGCTTAGGTCAGAATGAATACCAGGAAGATAAAAGACACCCAAAAAAAGTATAAATCTTAGCCAAGCACTGTGAATTATTCAATAGCTTCTCAGTCCAATAAAAGCACGAAAATTAACAAAGGTGTCTGCAAAATGGAGGAGACTGTTGATCACGGATTCTGATATGTGTAGAAGTACTTTGAACTTAATTTATTTCTAGCTATTGATCACACAGTATATGCCATAACATCAAATTTATAAATTAACGAGATAGAGATACAAATTAGTCATGACAATAACAGTAAACAAGTTACCTCAGCAACAAGCATGACAGTTTCCAATAGATCATCTATATTCTTCCCTTTAAGAGCACTTATCTGTCAATAAAATAGAAAGAAAGCAAAATATAACTTTCTAAACGTTACAGAAGCATAAACAAAATATGAGGAGGAGTCCAATTAATAATTAATAAAACATATAAACCTGAACCATGGGGACATCACCACCCCAGTCTTCTGGCATTAAACCAATTGAAGAAAGCTCTTGCATGACTCGTTCTGGATTTGCCCCATCTTTATCTATCTGTTTCAAATCAACAAATAATAATGAGTCAACAATTCTTCAAGCCATCAACTAGTAAAGTAAACAAATTATAAAATGATGTAAGATCATTTTTGGCATGCCTTGTTTATAGCAATGATTATGGGTACTCCGGCTGCTTTAGCGTGAGCTATAGCTTCATTTGTTTGAGGACGAATCCCATCATCAGCAGCCACAACAACAATAGCAATGTCTGTTACGCTTGCTCCACGAGCTCTCATTGCCCCAAATGCCTGCAGAAGCATATATAATACATATAATACACATAATCTAAATGGAAGGAAAGTGAAAAGTTGAGCTTTAGTTAATATTTCAGCTAAAAACTTTACGCTGGCATAAGTCAGCATGTCATCACCTGGATTGCCAGACACAACCATGATCCAGCAAAAAGGAAATGAACAAGTTTCACATATTTATCCACAGGAAAAAAAATTACCAATGAAAATGATTATAAAAAATGAGCATACCTCATGCCCCGGAGTGTCGAGGAAAACACAGGGCAACAGTTTGCCATCAACAGGTACTTGCACCTTATAAGCTCCAATTCCCTGTGTGATCCCACCAGCTTCAGAAGCAGCTACCTGTTAACAATTGGTGGATCAGACTTGAGTTGAAAGTGAGTTTAACATGAGCATCAGTAGGTGAAGCTCCAGCAAAACATAATTTTACCATATTCAGATGCTATGAAAGAGCACAAGACAGCAACCAAAGCAAAATCCGGAAAAGGGGGCAGGGTACAGCATAGCATTTCATAAACATGCCACAAACGTCTATTCAATTAAGGGTAAAAAGACGAAGCAAATATCTCTTATTAAAGTATAATTAAATGATATTATATGATACAACTTATAATCTTTTACATTTCTCAGCTCAGTATCTATTTTGATATAGGCCCACCAAAATGCTTGGATTTTTGAAGTTATATTAATCCCTAATATCCATTGATTAGATATAACTGTCTTACACTTTGAGGACATATCTCATCCTGGAAACCTACTGCTACAACAGTCCAACCAGCATGGAGAACAGTTGAGTAATAGGTGAGACACATCAATAAAAGAAGAGGAAAAAAAAAGGCAAATTTAGCATAAGTAAACTATTTTACTAACCTAATGTCCTAATCATACCTAATATCACATAAAATTGTCTAAAGCATGGTAATGATCACTCGCACAAGTAAGCATCCATATAGCTGCTATACTCCCATCTTGTTTAAAGAAACTGAAAGAAGCATAATGATTCTATTAAGTTTTCACCATACCTTGCTCTTTCGTATATAATCCAAAAGTGTTGTCTGCCAAATGATAACAGCAACAAATATCAGAAAATGGAGGAATTCAGGGTGAAAAATCAGACATAAAGGAAGAAAACAGAATGATGTCCCTTACCTTGCCATGATCTACATGACCCATAATAGTAATAACAGGAGGCCTATCTTTCAGTTTGTCAAGGTCATCGTCATCAAGAATTTCCCTTTTCTTCGCTAATTCCTCAACTTTGACAGGATCAGCATCTAAGACTTCCACATTATACTCTTTACAAATCATCTTCACCATGTCTTTGTCTAGAGTCTGTACCCCATCTGGTTTAATCCCCTTGTTGTAAAGAAGACCCATGATTTCACCTGCAGTGATAGCCAAATTGTAGGCCAAATCCTCCACCAACATACCTTTGTCACTAACCTCTAGAATGTCTACTTTGACAGGAGCTGCATCCTTGGCAGCCTGGAGTCTTGCTGCCTTTCGACTTGCTTTACTCCATTTCCTTCCTTTTCTTGCAGCGCCAGGAATAGAGACATTGAGTTCTGATGTGTCCTCATCAGGAATCACATCATCATCATCCTCTACTTTTCTTCTTCTTGGTTCTCCTCTAGCTGGAGCACCTTTCTTCCTACTAAACTTTCCCAGGGGAGGGGCCTTCCCTGGTTTCGGAGGGGCCTTCCCCGGTTTTGGAGGGGCTAGAACAGCTTGAGCAATTAGAGGATCAACTACTGGCTTCTTGGAAGCATGTTTATCAATCAGGATGGGTGGTTTCCTTTCTTTAGATTTAACAGATGCTTCAGCTGCTCCTTTATCCCTCAAGACAACAGGTTTTTTGACTGGTGGGGGAGCTATAGAAGGTCTAGCTTGTAACATAGGTTGAGGTCTTGAAGGTGGCTGAGGAGCACGAGGTTGAGATATTACTTTCTCCCCCGACCCCATTTGAGATTTCACCCCTTCATTCTTGTTACTAGGCTTGGGTACTTCCTTCACAACCTTTTGCACAGTCGCAACCGAGTCCCCTTTACGCCACACACTCTTCAAGGTTTTAGATTTCTGGTTTTTCATTGAGTTCACTGGCTTATCAGCCTTAGGATTAGCATCAGTATTAGACGGTCTTGCTGGTTTATTTACTGGCCCGTTATCTCTTTCGCCACCCACCTTAGAACTTTCCAGCTTTTCAGCCTTCTCCAACACCTCTCCAAGTGATTCAATCACCTTATTCCTCTCTTCTACATCATCAGGGTCTTCAGCACTCCTCGAGGAGCCCCATGATTCCGAACTCGACCCTAAAACTGCATTGCCCTTACTATCTGAGGATTTCAACACAGGCTTAGGAGGGGGCTTAAGGACAAAACCAGCACTATCATCTCCACCTTTACTACTACTGTTAGAATCAAGGGACACTGAATTGCCTTGGTCAGCAACAAAATCAGTTGTGGTCACTGAATATCTACAAACTGACAAAGAGACACAATGCCATCTTTTCTTCCCTTTAGAGTTCTCTCTAGAAAGAGAGACTCTCCTCACAACAGAATGGGACCTTCCAGAGGACCTCACACCCAAGAGGCTCCCTAAACTCACTGGGGAAACAAGAGAACTCATTGTTCCTTGAACGTTTCCCACTAATATAAGCATATTGAGTCCTCACCCCACAACACAAAGGGGGGGAAAATAAATACTTTAAAAGAAGATACCTAGTGGAACCTCAGCAATACCTCATTATACAGCACACCCCATTTAAGAAATCAACCTACCCAGATACCAAATTGCATGAAAAGTGACAAAAATAAGCGAATTGATATTCCTAGCTCCAATAGAACAAGAAGGGTATGGTACCTCGGGCTCAAAGACAGAAACTTTGCGTGTCAAATTGAGGTAGAACATGCAAAAGGGTTCTGGGTATTGCAAAGCACAGTGACATTCATAGAAGGAAGAGCATAGGCGTGTGAGAAAAGAAGAAGAAGAAGAAGGAAGTAATTTTGTGGCTAAGCAAGTGTTGATAACCTTTATGGCATTTTCGGAGGGTATGTGTGGATGGTTATCTGCCTGTCAAATTTTGTGTACGCGATAAGGCTTTTTTTTTTCTTTTTTTTTATTTTATTACATTATTATTATTATTTTCGTGATTTTTTATGAAATTTGGTCTCTTTCTCTTCCCTTTCCCTTTCGTACGTGTTTCTCTCAAGGCAATTTATTTTTAATATAACCACGAATTTTCTAATCTTGAAACAAGACTAATTTTTTTCGCGTTACATAGCTGGTCTTATCCTTTGAGAATTTGACAGGGTTCGAATATGGATTCTTCCATCATAAATATTTTTTTGATAAATTTAATAGGACTTTATACCACTAAATTAATCTTTAGAGTTCTTTCAAATCAATTTGGATTGACGGGCAAATTTTTTTTTTAATAAAAAAAAATTCATTTTTGTGTAACATCAATACATCGTAGACTTTACAAAAGGTGTATGCACGGACACGTAAACTACCCTTAATTCCAATTACACAAATTTTATTTACTATTTATTATTTATTATATTATTGTGAACATTGTATAATCAACTTGAGTTTCTTTTATAAATTGGCATATCAATATTCACTCCTAATTAAGGATGATAGACTTTTTGCATATTTGGTTTAGTTTAATTGTTATTAAAATTATGGTTTTTCTTGGAATAGAATTAATTTCCACTAAAAATCATGTTTGTTTACTTTGGGTCATAATTGATTCTGGATTGTGAGAAGCAACTTTTTTTGTTTTTACTTCTCCTTAGTATTAATAAAAGAATTTTTTTAACATGTGCAATATTGCACAGGTTAAGAAACCAAAGATAGAAAATATTTATTGTAAAAAATAAAATATTAATAAGATTATGCTGAACATACAATTAATGATGCGTATTATTTTCATCTTTAGTTTCTTAATCAGTGCAATATTACACAGATTAAGAAACTAAATATAGAAATAAAATATATTATTAATTATATGTTAAGCATAATCTCATTAATTTTTTATTTTTTTCAATAAATATTTTCTATCTTTGATTTCTTAACTTGTGCAATTAGAAAAATCCTAATAAAAAATGTTATAACTGTTCAAAGATAGATGCTTAGGGCTAGTTCGTTTTTAGTTTTTTATAAATAAATTTATGTTTATAAAAATAAAAATAAAAATCTAATAGTTGACTTAGCGGTGTAAGGTCCCACTAAGTTCATACGAAGGACAATTTATAGTGGGAGAACCTGTGTTCGAATCTCACCTATACTAAATTCCTATCATTATAAAAAAAAAAAAATTGTTTGGCATACACATTTTTTAAAATAGTTTTTGGGAGCATCACGTGTCTTTTTGTTTTTAAAAACAAGCAAAAGTTGTTTTAATTTTCAAATTTGTTTGAATATGCATTAAAAATTTATCTTTTTTTTTAAATATAAAAATCATTCCTAAAAACATGACTAAATTGGTGACAAAATCTTTAGGGGACTAAATTAGTGACAACATAATTTTTTGGAGGACTAAATTGATAGTTAACTCATTCAATATATGTCCGAAAAAAATCTAATCTAAATATAATAGAATTGGGGTGAAGTATGTGTTAAGAAGTGGTTTTTTAAACAACGGCGTCATAACTAAAAAGGATAGGTATCTTACAATAATTTGTGTATTCTGACATGAAAAATTATACTTTACCAAGTAAATAAACCTTATCAACATCCACATCTATATTTACATTGCACTAATTTTAAAACGCTAATTGATTACTCTTCACATAATTACCAAATATTTTTCATTTCACCTTACAATACCCAATTTTAAATATTCACTTAATTATGCTCGAAAGTCGACTTTAAGTAAATTGAGCACTCTAATTCTTCTTAGTTATAACAGTTAGTTATTATTTTTTATATTAAAATTTCACTAAAAATTTAATCATCAATTATTTTAATCTCTAAAATTATAAAAATAATTTTTTCCCTTAAATTTAATAATCTCTGAATTATTTAAAGCTAGATTAATTTAGTCCCACACTCCCACACATTTAGGTACTCAATTTGTTTTTAATATTTTAAGAGAATAAATTTATTTATCACATGAAATAGATTGGCACTCTAACATATTCGTGTATCATTAAAATGGATTCAAATCTGCTATAATTTTCTCTGGTATTTCATCAAACACCAGGCATACGATCTGGCAAGAGCTTCGATACCTTCCCCCACCGGCAATAAAAGGTAATGATCTGAACTGTGAGAAATAGAGGCGCAACAAAGACGAAAGGGGGATGGAATTCACTGAGAGAAGTAGATCTAAATCTAAAGCGTTAACATCGTTAGATATACAATGTAGTGACGAGGAAATTTTAATTGACGTGGCCTATTTTTATTCGTGAGACAGCAAGTGGGACAGGAACCTGGGACAGCAGATTTCAATCCCATTAAAATACTCATCTCAAAACAACGTTTAATATTTATGATGCTTAAATTTTTTTAAGGGTTATTTTCATGTTTGCCCAGCCACACTATAGGAACGTAAAAATAAGACTACTTCTTTTTGAAGTGTAGAGTTTATCGATATGAGTTTGATTTTTATTAATAAATTTTTTTTTATATTTAAATTCCTATCAATATGAGATTCAATTATTTATTAATTGTAGTGAACTTTATTGATGTGGTTGGGACGAGTGTTATTATTGCGCTCCCTCATTTTATGGTGTACTACACTGCTTTATTTTTTTTCTATTTTTGTCATTCGCTCGGACATTAATGTTCGTGCGAAGGATTTTTTATTTTGGAAGCTATGAAAAAAAAACGGACCATAGTGTTCAAAATGAGACAAACATTATTGTCTGTTTTATAACTTAAAATTTTTATAAGTTATATTTCAGATTATAATGTCAATCCTTGTTGTTATATTACGAACAATAATGTCAGTTTCACTGTGTATTTTTTTACTAAATTATATTTCGAATGATAATGTCTGTTGTCCTATTTGTACAAACATTATTATCCGTTCTGTTTTTATTATATTTTCACATAAATTATCATTTATTTTTTTTATCTTAGGTATCTAAAATCCCAAATCGTAACTTATCTCAATTTTTATCCCACTGCTCTTCATCATTTTCACTAAAATCCATTTTTTTCAAACATAAATATATTTAATTAATTTTTCAAAATTTATGTTGTTTTATTGGCATCTATAGAATATATAATGTTGTAAATAGGGTGGATTTAAGGAAAACACAAATCAGGAAAACATATAATAATGTCTGTAAAAATATAATAAAAACGGACATTATCATCCAAAATATAACTTAATAAAAAGATTAAGAGTGAAACAGACATTATCATGTGTAATATAACAACCAAGACGGACATTAAGATCCGAAATATAACTAATAACTATTTTAAGTTATAAAATAAACATTGATGTCTGTGCGAATATTGAATACATTTTAAGTTGAAAAACAGACATTATTATAAGTACGAGTGGAAAAAACAAAATAACATTATATGATAGATAAAAGTGTAACGCGCATGGTTGCAACCTTGGGACCTATAATACATGTTTTATTTCTTTGAAAACAAAATTTTAGTTCCTTCAGGACGAGCGGTTATGTTGAATTTTCTGACACTGTGGTACTGCTGCTCTTTCAATGCACTTGGATTTAGAGTTTGTATTTGATTTATGACATGTACTGACTTGGCCTTAGCTGATTTTTTTTTTCTTTTTAAGCACACTAAATCCTAAAATTTTGTTTTTTCTGAAACTTGCTTTGTGTGAAATGAAAAAATTAAAACCGAATTCAATAACAAGAATAAAAAAACTAAAACCAAATAATCAATCCAATTTAAATTGGAAAAGATTAGATAATTTTTTTTCAAATTTTTTTTATAAAACAAACTAATCCAATCTAAATTGAAGCAGGCTAAATTGATTATGTATAAAAAATTGAAGAGATAAGATAATTTTTATCTGGAACAGCACTGGTAACACCCTAATACGTGGGCAGAAAAAAAATACTACTACTACTAGAAGAGAAAAAAATTGTAGGTGAAACGAAATTATTTAACGCGTTAATTTATTTCACACATTAATAATGTGAGAGAGTGGAGAGTGAAGAAGCGAAGAGAAAGCATCAAAATCAATTAAGGCGAAAGAAAAAATGAACGAAGATGGTGTTTCCTCTGCGAATCCCAATCCCAAACCACCCTCTTCTCCTCCTACTCCTGCTGCTAGGTCTCTCTCTCGGGCTTCTTACTTCAACCTCTTTTTCTGTTTTCAATAATTGTATAATTATTCATTAATCGCAATTCGGTTTTCAAACCATCCATTTTTTCTAGGGTTTCTATAATTTTGTTAATTTTCTGCGTGATTTTGTGTTTTTACTCTTTCAGCTCTGCGGGGGCGTCGTCGCCTGCCGGAGATGGTCGCCGCCGCAATAAATTGAGCGCAGATTCGCGTTTGGTGCTGCGAGGGGATTCAGTTCCTTCCTGTAGGCCATGGGAACGGGGCGATTTGCTTCGCCGCCTTTCCACCTTCAAGCTCGCCGGGAAAGTGCCCAAGGTTCACGCTCAGATGAATTGTTTTAGTGTGTTATGCAATGGTTGAATGGTTTGGTCGCTGTTTAGATTAGAAGGGAAAATTTGTGCTGGAAGCAATTAGGTTAAGACAATTGGGGGAAATTGTACTGAGTTTTGGTCATTTTGCAGGTTGCTGGCTCGTTGGCTTGTGCCATGAGAGGTTGGGTGAATGTTGATGTTTCCAAGATTGAGTGTGAGTCATGTGCTGTACGTTTGGAATTCCCTTTGCCCTCTGCTTCCTCTGTTGAAGGTGAGGCTGTTCTCGTAAAAAAATTCCTTCTTTGCTGGGCAATTGCTGATTCTGCTTGATTTCCAACCTCTAACCTCTGTTCGTTCTATATATCAATATAGATTGGTAAATCACAAATATCGTTTTCTGGCTCTTATCAAGTGTTGTGTAGGAATAGGTGATGTAATTTTGCGTTCTAGTTGTGTATTTTGATTTTGGATGTTACATAAAGATTTGGGCCTACCTTCCCTAAAACTAAGCTCTTATGGTGGTTTAAAATTGACACCACAGCTGAAAATGCTTAATTTGTATAACTGCATGGATAAGGACACACTAACTTGTCAATTTACAATTTTCCGCCGGTGGTATCAGGGAGTAATTGTAATAGAATGATATATATATATATATATTTTTTAATGATATTGATTCATACAAATACAAATACAGAACAAAGGGATCACTATTGATTCAAACCTTACACTATGAGATAGGGATCAATAAAGAGGCGTAAAGAACAAAGGTTTCACATAGTACTTCCCATTGAAAATTCAATTAGATGTATTTGAACCTTTTCGCAATGAGAGAATGGACCAGATTCATACATGTCCAGTTTGTTTTTCATTGCACTGCTTTTCATCAAACTTTGAAGGTTAAGCCTCTTACATTGCATCAATTAGAGGCTGTTATTTTACAGGTTGTGTTAGATTATGATATCTGTAATGTATATTTTGAACCTATTTTAGTATCAGTTCTAGTTAGTATTCAATTAAAACATAGTTTATCCTTGTTTCTTTTTATGTAAATTTTTGGTTTCTTTTTAATGTTCTGGTACTTAACCGTAATCCCTCTTATCTTGACATCTATACCACTTGATTCTGTACCTTGATTGTTGTTTTTCATGTATTTGCTGAAGCTGATACTTCCAGTGAAGAACTTTATAAACAGCTTGATAGAGGACACAAAGATAGCTGTCCTTGGAGAGGTAATAGCTGTCCTGAAAGCTTGGTGCAGTTCCCTCCTACCTCGGCTTCAGCTCTTATTGGAGGTTTTAAGGATCGGTGTGATGGACTCTTGCAGTTTTACTCCCTCCCAATTGTGTCTTCTTCTGCAGTTGAGCAGATGAGGGTTACGCATAGCTCTCAAATTGATCGTTTTCTTGCGCAATTGCAAAATCAGACAGCTGGAGAATTGAGCTGCAGAGCAGAAAATGCATGTGGGACGGGCCTTACTGGAGAACAGGCCCCTCATTCATATTCTTATGTAAGATTTTCTCTGATATCTAGTATGTCGTTTATCTTAATTTTTTATGCAAGTGTATTCTACTGACCTATTCCAAATTGGCTTTTAGTTTACTATGTCCATCCTTACATTAATCTTCCGCTTCTATAGGCTCAAAAGATCATTAGTCTTTGCGGATGGGAGCCAAGGTGGCTTCCTAACGTGCTTGACTGTGAAGAACAGTCAGCTGAATCTGCTAAAAACAGTTACAGCTCTGATCCAGCCAAAGGCTCTGCTCCAAGCAGGAGGGAGTTTTCAACTTCATCCAGGAAAGATACTGGGGACAATGATGTACTGGGTTCAGAATTTAATTGTGAATCCCGGTCACCTTTGTTAGACTGTAGCTTATGTGGGGCCACAGTTAGAGTGTGGGACTTCGTGACTGCCCCCCGTCCACTTCATTTGGCTCCATGTGGAATTGATACCCCTCAAACGAGCAAGAAAATAGCACCAACACGAGGAATAAGTGCAGCTAGTGGTATCAATGAATGGGCTGCTGCTGATGGAATTGAAAAAGAAAAGACCAGTGACCGTGATGAGGCTACAACATCTGTTAAAAGGCAACTTGGTTCTAACAAAAGTTTAGATCTGAATCTTAAATTGGCTAATGGGCCATCCTGTTCTGCAATAAACATGACTTCAACCTCAGACCAAGTGCAATATGTTGGTGAAGGAAAAGATTTAATGATTAATCGGCCTTCTAGAAGTGAGGCATGTGACCAGGCAGCTTCTTATGAATCACTAGGCCCCAATGCACGGAAGCGCAAGTTGGATGATGGAACTGCATCTGACAAGCTACTGCTAAGCATGCAGCAGGCAGACAGTGCTGAAAGAACTGTCGCTGACCGTGATAATCATGAAGCCACTGATAATCGACAGTATTCAGCTGGCCCTTCCAAGCGGGCCCGTGATAATAATGTATTGGAAACGTTACAATGTTCATTTAGAAATGCTTCTAGTGCTGTACCTAGCCATTCGTTGGATATTAAAATAGAAACCGATGCAAACATAGCTAACCAGTCAAACCCAGAAAGGGATCATGTTACTGGCATCCTTTCTACTAGAGATTCCGCCCATGCATCTTCTATTATTGCAATGAACACTGTTTATCACAGCTCAGATGATGAATCAATGGAAAGCGTTGAAAATTTTCCTGTTGAAGCTAATGATGTCAATCTCCCTTCTGTTGATTTGAATGAAACATCAGAGTTAAATAGCAGCTATCAAGTGCAACAGAGTGCTTGTTTTCAACCACTTTTAGAAAGAGCAGGAGGGGAGACAGGCGTTAGCAGTTCAAATGCTTGCGGGGAAGTATTGAACACAGAGATATTGACTGCACTTGCTAGGGATGGGCCTAGTTTTGGTATTAGTGGTGGAAGTGTTGGCATGGGGGCCAGTCACGAGGCTGAAATACATGGGACTGATGTCTCGGTTCACAGAGGTGATAGTTTAGGTGACGTTGAACCTATCGCTGAAGTAATTGAAAATCAGGGTCAAGCTTCTGAAGTTGCACCTTATCATGGGCATACTGGCGATTTTGTTCCTGAGATGAGTCGAGAAGATCTTCAAGGGGATAGTCAAGCTGTGGTGTCTCAATCTACAGCAAGGACTGATAGTGGCTCAAAAATTATAGCTTCAGCCAAGGTTGAATCTGTTGAAAGTGGTGAGAAGACTAGCAGTAGCATGCAGATGGTAGGCCATGAAAATGGTGCACATCCATCTCTTTCTTGTAATGCTGTTGTATGTTCTGCCTATGAAGTATCTAAGCAAGAAGTTACTCAGACTGGGAAGGCATCTCATATTGATGATGGTGCATATCATGAATCAGGATATTTAATTGCAGATGTTATGGGTAAGTCTGATTATATAACCCTTTATTTAGTTTCTTTTTCATTTACCATTAATGATGCTCTTCCCTCTTCTGCTCCTCATTCACTTGGATTCTCAACATAACTGGGAAAAGCTGGAATCTTGAATAATGTCAGTGTAATACAACTGCCAGTTTTCTTCTAATGGTATAATTATATGTTGCTTAGTTATAAACCTGATAAATAATATCAGAATTCATTGTCTAGAATGTTTTGGTTATTTGTACTGGGAGGAATTAGTTTATAGAGCTATAGGGGAGAGACGAAACAGGAAGGGATAGGAGTATGCTTTTTTGTTTGGATGTTTACTAAGGAAACGGAGTGCACATTCCATTCCTGTTGGGAATCAAATCTTCTGTCACTGTACCTCTCTCCCTTTCAACATAGCATACCCAAGAAATCACACATACAAAGTCTGTATAATTGTTACAAGTGAGTGTAGTATACACTGTTATAAGTGAGTGTAGTATACCTGTATATTGATTAGATTGCAGATACTCCCATCATTTATGATATTCTTCGATTATGATTTATGAAATTCTTAGTTGGATAATATTTTCAACTTTATTATGATTTAAACATATTTCTTGGTGGTCACATCAATCCATAGCAATCCACTTAGTGGATTAATTTCTGAATTGTTCACTCAATTTATACTAACACATTAACATGATACAATCCCTAGTCTCTTCCTGAATGCTTAGTGTTGATGAATTGTTCCCAAACCATCTATCCTTTTAGAGATTTTATTTCATAATAAATGTCTCATATTATACAGAATAATTTATTTAAGATAGTACACTATTGTATGCCAGAGCGTCGCCACTCTATTCTGACTGCTCTTTATTGTGCATTAACTATTTCATCTGGTTCTAATGTTCAGGGACTCCTTACAGAGACAGCAGTAATATGGTTGCTGAATTTGATCCAATCAAATCACACAATGACTACTGTCCTTGGGTGAATGGGGATGTTGCTGCTGCTGGTCTTGATAGTCATTGCTCTAGTTCTGGACCTTCTGATGTGGACATTGTAGCTCTTTGTGGCTGGCAGTTGACATTGGATGCCCTGGATTCTTTCCAGTCACTTGGACATCTTCCTTTGCAGACTTTGGAATCTGAATCGGCGGCCTCCATGTGCAAGGTTTGTTCTGATTCTTTAGTGTGGCATTGTTCATGGCTAAAAGGATGACATTGTATTCAAACCTTGATATTATTTAGAGTGTTGTCCATTTTCAAAATCCAAATTCTTCATTCTTTAAATGCTGATGAAAAGAATAGGAAATTTTAGTCAGTCACAGACGAGATCCAAGGAACAATAGAACACGTAAACAAAGATGCAGAACTTGAATAATATCATTTTGTAACTTAAATTGTATAGCATATTTACATGTTTAATATACAACTATTGTTACATCATCATAAAGTCCTATTCAACCTGTGAAGGGCATTAGGTTTCCTAGGTTAGAAATAAATTTGAAAGTTGCGGTGAAAGTGAACCTAATGTGAGCCTCTGTAGCCAAAATTAATCTGAGACTAACGAAATCACTGAATAGGTAAAATAAGTTTAGCCATTTTTTCCAAAGATGTCTTGACAAATAACTAGACTAAGATATACATACAACCAAAAATTAATACTCCATACAGATATGTTAATTGATCTACAGATATAAAAAACAGTATTCTTTGATTTTTAGTGCTGATCCTCAAAAAAGAAATCTAGTCTAGAATATTAGTGCAGAGAAAGTACTTGGCCTGAACATCTCAGCTGGGAGTTGATGCCAATCAAGGCTTCTATTTGCATGATTTGGTGTGGCATTTTGTTACGTCTAATCAACTCACTGAAAAATATCATATGTACCTGGCGGTGTCGGTTGTTGCTTTTGACATCACTTAAATGTATATAATTGTTTATCTTAATTATTTATATTTATTATTGATATTGATTTACTTGGACCTCTTGGGCTTTTTTTTATTCATGACACGTTTGCAGTTTCTTCTGTTTTCTATTAATGGATTTCAATTTCTCCATACTTAATTTTAGAAGACCACCGAGATATGATGCAAAAAAATCTGCAATCAGAGGGGCCTACTTTTTTGATTTGGTTGTTTTATATTTGTATATGTGGAAATTTAGTTTGACTGCAAACAGCTAAACACTAGCAGCTCACTGCAAAATAACATAATCTGGTGCTTGTGAGCTTTTTCATAATTATTTTTGTTGGCTTAGAAATTGGGTTTTTTTTTTTTTTGTGTATTGAGGCTTGCAATTTAATGGAGCAGTATATTTGATTAGATTGTTGGTGTGTTGAATGTGGAAATTTTTTGCCGCTTGACGTACATGTTTCTTGCAGGGTGATCGGTTCCCTTCTAGCCAGAAATTATTAGCACGGAACTCATATGTAAGAAACCATGGAAGAAACTAAGAACTTCAGGAAGTTATTACAAATTCCAGTTGAGCTGTTCCTCCGAGATCATAATTTAACTGTGTCTTTTAATAGGATGTCTATTCAGTTTTTCCCCCTTCTAAAGTCAGTTTTGATGCTTTGTGGTTATTTTATTGGATTTTGGATTAGTAAATTTAATAAATTTATCATATCGTCAAAAGCCTTGAACAGTAGAAATCGATTTTGGATGATAGAGAATGTCAGCAAGTGAAGTAACTTCGCTACTGCAACTTCCATTGTAATCTTGCCTAAAATGGCTCACAGGATAGTGTTCTGTCTTGGAGTCTGGTATACCTTTCACCCAAAATTTCTGAAATCTTCATCTTAACTCTTTCATGCCCGAATTACAGGATTCAAATCCAAACGAATTCTTTTGATTGTGTTTTATCCCTTTCTAACCATTACCGGATCGTTTCACAAATGCACCGGTGTAATCGGCCAAAACATAGTGAAATTTATTTGAAAAGTTAGAGCGCACTTTTGACAAGTCAAATAAACAAGCTAGTAGCAGACAAATAAATAAATAAACAAAAAAGCTAATTGAGGATTTTGACTAATCTTATAATGCCTTTCTTACTATAAAGATTGACTTGCAAGATATTGTAGGTTTGGGTTAATTACTTAAAATGAAATTGCTAGGCAGGTTAGTATGAAGAATGTTCTGTCTCTAATTATTACGAAGGTAAAATTGACCAATGACGCGTGGTTTTCTGATAATGGTTGATGACAGTATTAGCCAAGTTTAAGCCAGTCTGTTTATGAAAGAGTATGAAATTTAATTTGATATCAAATATTCCCTATGTTACTCCCTCCTGTCCTGGTTATAAAGCATGTTTTGGTGATTAAAAGATTTTAATTACAAGTTTTCATCTTTTGATTATTGGCACTTTTAGTTATAAAATACTAAAGACATTTTTAAAGGTTAAAATGTGTATATGATGATGTAACAAATAATGTCTTATAATAAAGACTAGGAGTGTTAATTTAAGAAAATGCCAACAAATATCTTAAGGATATGCTATAAGACATCGGTTAACAATATAAAAGTAAAAATATTTTATTGAATTTAATTTTTTTTTCTGAAAGTTAAAAAAATACTTCATATGTTCCTATTTAATTATCCATTTGAGGATAAAATATGCATATCAAAGAATGACATATTTCTTTGTTTTTATCAAAATAATATATATTTGAACTCTTATTCCCTCTGTTCCTAAAGGTATTGTACTATTGTTCGTAAGGTTTGTAAATAAAATTAGAGATAATCGAAATGTTCTAAAACGAAGAGAAGTAGTCGAAATGTTTTAAAACTAAGAGATCATTTATATGAGGAAGATTCATAAATTTAAGAGAGATGTGTCATGTGTGTAATTTTCAAAAGAACAAGTGTCCAAGAGTATTTAACGCTAACTTCAAAGATTAATGTACTTAACCCATTAAAAGTTTTTTTTCCTTTCTTTTTTTGGGGGGAGGGGGGAAGGGGGGCAGTAAAGCACAAAAATCATAATCCATTCCAGTAAGTGTCCATATTGTAGCTGCAGGTGAAATTAGTCTTCTGCTTAGTAAGAATACATGATGATGAAGAACTTGGTATTTTTATTGTTGAAAAGTAACAACAAAAGACTGATAGCTACTGAGCTCAAGTATTAGAACAATAGTAACAGCACATCATCAAAAGACTGATTGCTGCATCTTACTCGTTGGAAGCTCCTTCCTCTGATGGAACACTTCCCCCTTCTATAACACCCACATGTTAAAACAAATTCAGTTAATTAGTTCATTTTTAAGATGCAGATATATGAGAAAAGAGAAAGAAATCTTAGGCTCAGAGCTCTGTTTGGTTTGAAATAAAAATAAAAATAAAAGATACCTTCTCCTGAAGGAGCATAAGGAGATTTCCGGTACCGTGTTTGCTGCTGTGTTGGCTGAAAAGCAAAAGTGCCAAGCAGAAATTTGTCATACACATACATCAAATTGGCAGCTATAATTAGATTTAGGGAGCATTCTTTTGAAACAAAGTTTTTAGCTTTTTTCATAAGCTATTCTTTCCAGCCTCTAAGAAATACACAAAAAACTATTTTTTTCCGCTTATGAAAAAAACTAAGCAAAATGTCATAAAATTTTGTAGACATGTTTTTTTATAATTATAAAGCAAATTTTCTAAGAAACAAAAAGACCTTTAATTAGTTAATTCTGTTCAACTACGAAAACTGGATACATTATTACAGATTTTGAAGCTTCACCTTTCAACAACAGAACAGCCATTGAGAAGAGGAGGGGGGGAGGGGGAGAGTATGAAGAAACATCCCTTATGATAGTGAAAAGTCCATGAATATGGAAGATAAAATTGACAGTAATCTCAAATTTAATATCCATGATTCTAGCTATTTATTTTAATTGCAATATTTAGCCGTTACAAAGCCGACACATAGCTGGTCCAAATTGAAGAAATCCAAATTTCAATCCTCCAGTATATTCCGCTTAAAATTAATACTAAATCTTACATTACTGGAAGCTTCACCCACAAATTTGTCGAATAGGCATGCAAAATATTTTACTAGACGCACATAACACTATAAATTACAAAGAAGTTATATATAAGCTTGTTTCGTAGCAAATTCAATGCTAGCTGCTAGTTTAGTACCCTTAAGATGCAATTAATTACTTTCTCTCTTTGCAGTTTGTATTACAGCATTTTAATGGATAACTAATTCAAAAAACAGTCAAAAAACCATCAAGAGATACACACAACAGCAAAATTATTAACACGCCATTGAAAGAAATGTTACAATACTAAACCTGGTATGAGAATACCTGTAATTTAGGCCGAAGAGCCTCGAGTGGTCCCTTAGGCTTCTGACCGCCTTGCTGTTTCATGCAAAGGCACAGGAGAGTGTTAGAAAATTCAATATATGCAACTACTACGGAGGCATGTTTTCTAGAAGTACCTTTCCAAGTGCCCAATCAGCAGAATCAAAGTAAGCGCGCTCATGGTCCTGGCATAGAAGAAATTTTAAATGAAAAATTAAATGAGTGTTTATCGCCGAATATTCACAGGCATTGATCATCTTTATTTTATAAATTAAGTTACAAATATATGTACACACAGAAACCTACCTTAGATATGAGTGGTGGCTTTTTGGGCACAATTCCTCCATATTTTTTCTTTATAGTTTCCTCCTACAAGATTTATGAACTCATAAGTCACTACATAAGAAAGGATTTTGGCAATGAAACAAGCTCATAGAGACGAAGTAAAGAGATTATCTCATCCAACATCAAACTTAATTTTTAATTTGAGCATGCAAAAAGGCAGGATTAGAACACAACCTGCTTCTGGGATGATGGCATGTTAGATGACTCATCAGATGCATCAACATCCATCTGTCCGAGTTCTTTGTTATCCTCTACGTTAGACATGAGGGTCCTTTTCAGTGTGAAGCTACAACTGCAACAACAGACACTGTTAGCAGAAAATTCACAACTGGATGAAATACCACATTGGTGACTAAGTTCCAAAGTTTGGAAATCATTAGAGTTAAGAAAGCGATTTGGATTTAAGAGTGAAGAAAACATCAGACTCTAGAAATGAAAACAATCATTTTTTCCTTTGTTGAAGTTGAACTTGAACCAATATTTGTCATATAAGAATAGGCAACTTGTTCTTCACCCATAATCTCGAGTTGCATAGATGATTTTCGAATATATAAGATGAAAAGTACAGCAAAAGAATCAGCTTTAATCTAAAAACCTCACAACTAAGACCAGTTATGATGGAGTTTCTGTGAATCAGTTCAGACTTCATACCCTTAATACCTAATCAGAAAAAATTGAGATTGGCTACTTGGATCGCATGACGCTAATATGCTCGGTCAAAGACCGTATTATCAGAAATATTATTTACCATGACATTTCTTTTGGTAATTTCAAGTGGGACACAGGAAACATTGGCTGAAAATTTTATGAAACCTACATAGTCAACGAAATGCTGTGCTGCTAACACTATGATGAACTGGAAATAAAAGCTTTGGAAAAACATAACATGCCATCAATTATGTGATATAATGCGATTTGAGAAAAAGAACAAAAATAAAAAGAAGATTGATGTCTACAGGGAAACTGCAATTCAATCTTCAGCAAGTGAGAGTGTGAGACACTAATGATATTTAACAAGTTTCGCATCATTTTATTTCACCTAAAGTTGCTTCTCCGTGTCTGTTTCCATGAAAAATGCAGAGACACCTATTCTAATCAAAGTAAGAACTTTGCAAATCGCAATGAACAAAGCTTCCTCAAAGAAATGCAGTCTAGCTTACAAGTGATCCGCTATCATTTAAAAGTTATGATTTATGAATTTGAAATTAAGCAAAGCTAAAAAGATTCTGTGGTTTTCCAATATATCAAAAACTAATTGGGAACAAAGCTTAAGAACAAAAACAGCAGAATCATTACATCAATACAACAAAGTTGCAAAACCCAAGTTTCAGCTCGCTAGAAAACACCACCAACTCATCAAATCAAGCAATACACAATCTTTCTGTGCAGAGAAACACACATCTGAGCATCAACAACAATTGGTTTTTCCAAGCTCAATAACTCCTCAAACCAATAAGAAACAATTGCAGCTAAATCTCCAAATAGGTATACAGTAAAAACCGAAAAGACTACAAATTTGAAAAAAACAATTTGAAAGAACACAAAACTTGATAATGGGCTGGAACAAATGGACCAGCTTTGAAACTGAAAAAAAAAGGGGCAGAATATGAAGATCAAGAAGAAAAAAAAAAGGGGGAAGATCAAATTAGCGAATCACCGGAGCGCTGGAAGCCACAGCCGTATTAAGCGGAGCACCGAACGTCCGGTCGGTGTTCACGTGTCTCTGCGCTCTCTCTCTCTGTTTCTCTCTGCTCTCTTTCTTCTCTTTGTTTGTTGTTTCAGTCTCAGATCCCATGGTTTTTTTACGTTCCACTTTTTTTTCTTTTTTTTTTTTTGTCTTTTTTATTTGTTTTATTTGATTTTTAAAAATATTTTAGCTTGTTTTTATTATTAAAGTATCATAATTATTTTTTTGGTTAAAATTATTACTATTATCATTATTATTATTGTCATTTAGTTACGCATACAATTTTGTCACATACTTGTCACGTACTATAGTTTATTTTGTATAGAATTGATTTTGCATAAAATACTAAAATTTCATGTGTTAGGGTGAAAATTTTATTATATATTAGTTTCACTCTCCCAACTTTAATACATTCAATAAAGTTTTAATGTAAGTTATGTTTGAATATAATTTACATCTCAAGAAATAATTTAGCAATTAATCAAGTTATAATTTAAACAGGGTAATAATTTGTGAAGTCCTCTTATGCAGGATGTAATTTTTTAAGACAAAAAATGTGGTTATTTTTACCCAAAAAAAAAATCTGGTTTTCAAAAAAAAATCATAACTCAATAAAAAGATATTGTTAGATATTTATAATTTTTTATTAACATACAAAATCAATTAAAAAAAAACTAAGCTTTTGATTATAATATTGATAAAAGTGCTAACTATTTTTTTAGTTACATAAATGCTAACTATAAAACTTCAATATGTTTCTTTTTTATATATATATGATATGAAATAAATGAATATATGATATTTTGACTCAAAAAAATATATGAATATATAAATTATTGAAAATAGAGAATATAGAGAATAATATATACGTATAAACGATAATAAAAAAAAGTTTCCTACCGACAACAGATCCAGTGCATCCTAAGCAAATAATTAATTCAAATGCTGTTCATATCTGTGGAACAATGAATCTGAGAGAGTTTGTGTTCATATCAAAATTATTTAAATTATATATGATCAAATCATAATAAAAATTATCCACATGCAAATGCAATTATTATTATTATATTTTGGTAAACCAATTATTTAAATATGAAAAATGTAATTTCGTGAATAATTGAATCACCAATGAAGGTAATACAATAAATAAGTTTTGTACCAAAAAAAAAAAACAAGTTGCAACGCACACACGCGTATACTTGTAAGTATAGAATTGTTCACACGTACATTTTTTTTTACCAAATTCAGTCAACAAAAGAAGAAGAAAAAGAAAAGCTAAATAAGATTACTTACTAGATATGTAGCTATAAAGAATATACAAAATACTTTTAGTTGGAGGATTTTCATTTTTTCACAGGTGAACAAATATGTAAATTTATTTTTTAAAAATATCTTGCTAACAAGTGATTATTAGTACTACTGAAAATAAAATAATATACTTTATTAGATATTTTCAATTATTTAAAAAAACATTAATTGGATTTTATGTTTTTAATAATAAATTATTTCTTCATACCCGTAAGATACTAGTTACATTTCTCTTGAAAAAAAAAAAACTATTAAGCATTTTCTTACATTTTTCTTTTTTGGTCGAATAACATTCGTCTTTTAAACTCGCTATGACCTTAATTTTAATAACAACATAATAGTTACACTCTCTTTTATATCGGAATCAATTTTTTTTTTTGGTGAAATATTTTAGAAGCAATCTGAGACTTGTGAATTTTTTTATTTTTTTATTTTTGGTATAGGATCAGAAAAACAATTGAACTTGGAGAAAATGCCGAATAGCAGCCATAAAATAAGGGGTCCCATTCCACATGAGTTCCATAAATTTCTAAGCTTCTAATAAATACAATTACACAAGGTCGTCCAATCATTGAGGCAATGCATTTCTATGGCACATTTTTTTAGGAATTTACTTTTATACAACTTAAACTAGTATAAGGAAAAAAATAATAAATTTTCAAAATAGTTCGAGAAAAATATGCAAATTGCTCAATAGAAAGTTCCCACAAAAAAAAAATTAATAATATTGTATTTCACAAAGGAAAACATATTTTAACAAATAATTTATATAACAATGTTATAATATCCATATAAAATGTTATACCATAACCTTAACTAGCTTCAATAATAATTTAATATATTAAAAAAATTGAGAAAAATTAACAATATACAAATTTATAAAAAAAAAAATTGAAAACATGCCTTGATAAGAGCATGCATTCTAGTAGCATTATTATAAACTGAAAGTAGATTAGCATATTATTCAAAGACCTAAGCACACAAGACACATCATAAAACTCTTTTGCTAATACACACTTTAATTTGAAGGCAAAGTAAACTAAAGTACTAAACAAATTCCATCTTTGACTTTTTTTGAAAAAAAAAAATGCATAAACGAACAATTCCAAGCTTTTCCTTTCAAATGCCAACACAGAGCATATATTTTAGTACTTTCTATGAATTTGAATCCACCAGACACATGACAACACCTACAAAAAGAGAAAAAAAGTAAAATAAAACCAATATAATCATGTAAAATTGCAGCATTACTTCAATTGAGATCTAATAATGTCATAATCCCTTTTACATTAGTTTTAAGATTTTTTTTTTTTTAAAAAAAAATTATTGATAACTCTCACCCTATTATCAGAATAAAAAGATTAATATCAGGTTATACAGATTTGCCCTCCTAACTATCTTTCCAGGTCTCGAATCATAATCATAGTTCTCTCCTGAGACCTACTGCCATTAACATTAAGAATTAAAACTTAGAAGATAAATAAAAAGTGCATCATCAAACAACATAGAATGGATTAGGGAACGAAAAGCCAAAAAGTTGTGGAAGAAACATAATACTAAAATGAATGCTGATAATTAAGTCAGAAACCAAATGAGAAATTTTTATTAGCCGTATGTACAAAAGGACCAAAGGAGTCCATGGTAACCCTCAAAAAGACCATATGGATCAATGTCAATCCCTTCATGCTTGGTTCTCTAAACCTGAAGGAATGTGGTTTAAGTAATTTCAGCCAAGAAACCAAGGTTTTTGCATTTTTTTGGTACCTTAGTATAAAGGGACATTGAATGTGGTTTAAGAAACTTGCCAACCTTGTCTCTTCTGAAAAATTAACCAAAGCTCTCACCTGTCTTTTTATGAGACAAGGCACCTTGTTGAGTGTTGCTAAGCCATTCCTTCCTGTTTTGATTTCTCAGCAATCACTATAACAAAATGTTTTACTACATCAATCCCTTTGAGGAATAGGCAATGAACTATGAATTTTCCCTACGGTTTCAGCTGCTTCAGCACGATGTTCTTCGCCATTGCTTCTTCCCTTTCTTTTGAGGTAATTTGAATGGACTCCAACTCTTCCTACGTTTGGATGTCTCGCAAAAGAGACCAGATGCCAGAGCCTGCTGAAGCCACAGGTCGAAGGCCTCTTCGTCTTCATCCATCATCATTTCGGCGTCTAAATCCCACGGATATCTACTTGAATTGCAACGTTGGCTTTTCTCCAAGCCAACCATGTTTACATGGAAGCTCGGCCGATGGGTGTTGGGCCTACAAGCCATTCCCTGCATGAAGTAAAAGTGGTCAGGAACAGAAAGTGGAGTGAAAAACCAATCCTCAATAGTCAATCAACATTTCCTTTCAATCTTCATTTTTTGAATGTTTGTTTATTCTTCGGTTGACTTTAGCGTGAAAGTACTTTTTATGAAGCAGAAAATTATTTTTTCTGTTGAATGTGATTAGGATTTTTAACTAAACAAATCATAATTATCTGAACGTGAGCAACATTAGTCTAACGAAAGGGGAAAAAAATTGAACTCTCAATAAAAAGGGAAAGGTTCACATTGCCTCAATGCAAGGGACCAAGAAATGATGACCACTGCCTTGCGTAAGAAATCAAATGAAGCGCTCAAATAACCCTTTTTGTCAAAATAAGCCAGAATTCTCATGTTTCACTCTTCCTTTGATCATAAAAAAATTCCAGAATTTTGCAACATCCACATTCACCAATAACCAATGCAATTCTATTCAGTTGGAACACACCAAGGAATTTAATGGCTCTCACTCCTCACTATGAATCTTGACAAATAAACCCTACATGTGCATGTTTCACCTTTTCAATTGCCATGAAGATTTGGTTTTTTCAAAACTCCACATTCAGCACCAAATCAGGTGTAGTGCATTACATTTTACATTTACAACAAAATAATGTACTGACCTGACATATAGCCCATTCTGATACATCAAAAATTTTGCTCTCCGCACAAACAAAAGCACGCGGAATCTCCATCTATGAAGACAACACCAAAGATCAGAAACTAATGCAAACAATGTAAGATAATGTCGGGAAAATTACTTTTGATGCAGAATCTACCTTTTGAGGCCGGTTAAAAACCAAAGACCCTTTATATTCAACCCATCCATCTCCATCCTTGGCTTGATGAAACTGACAGCAGTCCTGCTTCCAAAGAAAAAAAAATTTAGAAGATAACACGAGTAAACAGAGAAAAAGAGGAAGGTATTTAACAATCAAAATGTAGAAGAAAGAAATCATACCTGACACCATCTGGCTTTGGCCTTACTCCTGTTTGTACATACCCAAATGTGTGAATTTCCACACTTGGTGCACTGTATACGTCTGGATTCTTCAGAGCGATAATCAGAAATATCCTGAGAAGAATACATGTGCTGTCAATACTTTTTCTAAGAATAATCATCATTAGTTGGTGCACTGTATACGTCTTTATTCTTTCATATTCTATGTAATGTAATGAATCAGCAACGAGTGCCACACATTAGCATATATTTTATGGATCTTTTAAATGTGAAAAATACTATGTCTGAACAAATAAATGAACTGCTTAACTACTACACATTATACTAAGGAACAATTATTTCCTATAAAAGGATGATGAAGAGAATTTCTCAACATTTAGAAATTGGAACCCATGTCCCACAGAGACAAAAACAACCAAAGAATTCTTATTTCTGAAATCAAAACCAACTTTTATTATGTGTGCGTGCCATCAGATTTACCTGATGTGAACTGCCATTGGATTTCTGGCAGACACTTTTAGCCATGGATTCTTCTTTTCTCAATTGTTCGTCATAGTCTCGCTTCTTCACGGAGTCAGAAAGAACCTGAAAGTTTCATTTAATTTTTTTATTACAACAGGAGAAACCAATGTGAGAGAATATCATTTATGCTTTACACATTATATAACAAATATGCATTAAATGCTTATCCACCAACTATAAGAGAGGCTTTACTTAGAACTTTACCTCATATGCACATTGAAGCTTCTTAAACGACTCGCTTGCTAAAGAACTGCCCATATTTTTATCAGGATGCACAAGCATAGCCTACACATGAAATAAAAAAATGAGAATGTCCCATATAAAACATCAAAAAATAAGAGGATTTTGTTTTGTTTTCTGTTTTTATTTTTAATCAACATGTTTTCACTGATAAAATGTCACATCATTTTGTGTCCTGTTATCTAGATTTTGAGAAGGGAATGGCGAAAAATAGTAACAAAACGAAGACACGGTGGCATTTTTGTTAAAGCAAATGAATGAAAACTGAAAACAAACCAAAACTATCTAAGTAGATTAGTATACACCAAATAACTTCATTCAATATGTGATTCCAAATACATTGTAACATGGGGTTACTTAAACACAGAAGGAGTAGCTTGAATAAATATTATGATGACAATGAAGCAAAACAAATAGACAAAGCAAAAGAAAAAGTAAAACAAGTACCTTTTTGTGGTATTCCTTCTTCAAAACTGCTGCATCGATTTTTTTGTGGCGGGTAAATCCAAGGGCTTCATAATGATTCAGACTCTTCAATATCCTTTTCATTTCATCAATTGAACTTGTTTGCTGTTTAACCACCTTACTATTGACAGAAAGCTCTTTTGGGTTATCAACAACTGCTGTGGTAACAGCAGGTTTACTAGATGATTTACATGAATGCAAATTCTCAGATTCATCTGTAGGAATAGAAAATCCACACTCTTCAGAGAAATCATCTTCCACAACTGTTTCTGATTCTGTCTGCTCTTCAGAATGTGAACTTTCACTCACATTATCAAACCATTGGAGCAAAAAAATCAGAATATCATTAGAGAGGAATGCAAGGTTAATAGCAAGCAAAACACCCAGCCATCCCACTCGAACTTGAACACAATATAGAGCATATATAGTTCCAATCAATGCCACCAAGCGTGCATGATTTAGGGAGAATAAATAACCTGCATTTACATAATTGCCCAACAAAAATTCAGGATTAAAAACAGGAAAAAAAAAATCAATAACAATAAATCCACCATTGCCCTTATAGAACAGCAACCAAACACTGTTTCCAGCGACGAAATAGCCAATAATTCTAACTTCTTAGCATCTTGTCTTGATTAGGGAAAAATTAATCAAATGAGGAAAGAAAACATCACAATTATGTGAAAGCATAAACATAGTTGAAAAAATATCGCTTATTATATAACAGAATCATGGAAAAATATCGTTTATTATGAGCAGATTAATAACATCGTATGCATTACAAAAGGCAATAGAACAATAGGCAGCGTGCCTCCTCTTAACAAATATCCTGAATCATTACAAGAATACATCTTAAAACCCAAACAACAATAAAGAATATCATACCTCCAACTATGAGTAATGTTCCTGTTATCCAGAAGTTAGCAAACATCCACAAAATAAGGATGGCAAAAAGCCCTACAATAAAAATCCCAGGAGTATAACCCAAGTATTGGAGAGCAACTCCAGCAACACCCTGAAGCATTCAATTGAACTATGAGCAATGTATAAAATTTTATGTGCAAAATTAATTGTCACTGAAATGAACCAAAGCAACCAAATAAAGCACATCTATAAATACAAATCCCCAATAGTAAAGACCCATCACTATTGAAGTGCAATTTCCCTCTTGAACTAGAGTGGAAGCCTAGAGGCCGAATAATTCAATTTACATATACTGAATAATGATAAACACTGTCAAAGGCTAACTGTTTGTTTACACAAATATGATTATAGAATGAATTCAAATAATCAGATATCAGATAAAAGGTAAAAAAATGGTAATTTAGGAATTGAATATTAGATGGGAACAATTATTCATTATCATGCTTGCCTTCTTATGCCAGGAAAATGAATAATCATCCCAATTTATATCATAACACTCTTTCTGCCATCATAAGCAAGTTCTACAAAAGGGGCATATAGAATCCTGGAAAAAGACAGTGCCATCAATGCTTGACTCTTGTAAGGTAGTCTGAGTATAGGTGCTCCAAATCACATAAAAAGAAATACACCATATGATTTGAAGGCAAATTAGGAAAACTGTAAGTTACTACAAGATATACAATGCCGAACTAGGTAAACCACTTAATGGACTTGGAGACAATATTAACTGTAAAATCCAAATTGTCTACTACCCTGCCAAAATTTTGAAAGACAAATCTCAAATTTATAAAACTTAGTATCATTCTTCAAGGGTTGAAACTTATCTCTCTTATAAAATTCTTATAGAGCATTTCAACATTTTTAGAATGACCTCAAGACCCAAACTAATTTTAAAAAGACCAAAAAGGAAATTGTAAAAGAGATCCCAGTGCCACCATTAAATAATAAGTTAACACAAGGTAACAACAATTACTCCATAAAAGCTATGAATAGAAATTAATAAGTGGCAAATACTATTAAACACATGTCAGAAACTGCAAGAATGAAGATTTACCAGGTTGACATGAAGACATACCATACTGACAAGCACGTAAACCAAGCAATACATCGAAGTCAGACTAAGAAAGCAGCTCCATATTATAAGCAGAAGCATCACTGAACCAAATCTAAGGAAGGACTGAAAGCCCCTTACAGCAGAGTCTTTCCAATAAATCAATGACAATTTCAGTAAGGTCCCCAATCTGGAGCAACCACTGCACACCATAGGCCAATGCTTTTCAATGAACATGGCAGTTCTGTCTCTGCAACACGCGACTGCAGTTCGGGCACCCCAACACGCATCCTTCTGCGACCGAAGCCATTGCCAACCTTGCTTAAATAACCCTATGTCCTCCATCACCAAAGTCTCTCCTCAGATTCCCCCCACAAACTTGGTGAAACCTCGCTCCTATAACTGAGAATTAAACATCCTCAAATCCTAAAAAAGTTGCTAATGCTATTGATACCCATCAGCATTTGTCCAATGGCCCTTATATCTAATGGAATGTGATGCTAAATCATCAATGCTATTGCTACCCATAAAAATAATAATAATAATAATAAACTCGATCTGCCAAATTTCACTAAATAATTAAGGCCTGCTACTCCAGTTCCCTATATCAAAGAACCAAATTCACGGGTTTCACAAGTATAATGGTTCCCAATCCGAAAGGGAAAGAAGATAAAACAAAATCCCAGAATTAATGGTATCAAAAGAGAGCAATGTGTGAGTCCATGAGAGCACTAAATACAATCACGTTCAAAAGGGGGTAAATTGCTTCCTAAATAAGCTTCCAAAAAAGCAACCACTGTTCAGTAAAGCCCCTAAAAACAAAAATCACGCAAAGCAGCAGTTGAACAAGTGGATAAAATAAAACCTCCCCTTTTTGACAAACACAATGCAATCACTCTCCTTTTTCCACGCTCCCACTAGAACTCCAGCAATAGCAACCTCCACCCTCTAACTAGTTCAAGACACAGCACAGCAGAAGGGGGGCTGAAACCCACTAAAGGAACGACCTTGATGGCGACCCAGTAACCGCGGAAACCCTAAAATCAAAGAGGGAGAGCCATTCGAGAAGTTGGATGAAGAAGATCAAGGTAGAAACTTCGTAAGACCGACAGAAAATGAGCAAGAGAGTTGGGGAAGAAGAATATCGATTTAGTAGAGGAAGCAAACCCTGACTTTTCTTTTCTTTTTAGTTTTAATTATTATTTTTTCTTTTTTCCGCTCTCAGGAGTTGCTTGTGAAAAAGAGAGTGAGTAAGAAAAAGTTTCAAAAAGTTTCGTAAAGGGTGGAGAGGAGAGAGTTGTTTTTGATGCAGAGGAAGAGAGAGAAATGGATAGATGGAGAGAGAGAAAGAGAGAGTGGAAATTTGACATCATTTTTTAATATTATTTTGTTTGCTTTGTGGATTAGGGCTGGAGAGGTGTCGAATAATGAGGCACTGGGGTCCACATACAACATTACTCAATATAAGCAAAGAAAACACTTACATAAGTTGGGTTAGATTTATTTTTAATCTTACGGTTAAATAGTTGTATTTTATATTTAAAAAATATTTTAATTTTAACAATGAAAAAAATAATTTAGTTAAAAATTAAATATTATTTTAAAAATTTTTAAAATTATTTTTTATAGTTTAAAATTATCTTAGAAATCGCTTTATGACAATAAATATATTCAAGCAAAAATCGATTATATTTAAGACAATCGATTTTTTCACAATTAATCACAGTTAATCTAAATATAGCTTTACTCTAAGAAAATTAGTTATGATGGTTTAATTTCTTTGAAATTATACAAAAACAATATTTAGTTTTATTTAGGTATCTTTAGTTAAATTATTTTTTTTATTTTAAAACTATTGTAATAAATGGAGGAATGAATTGAATACAGGGTATTTTAAATAAATTTTCATTAAATGTGACTAGAAGTAATTAGATTTGTTTATATTTAAAAATATAAGATTGTCCAAAAATTTATTTATATTTGATAACAGAAAGAGTAAGTTTTTATTTAATATTTTTTAACTTAAATTAATATTAATTTAATTATCTATAACAAAGATTATTTTTTTTAATAAGAAATTTAATAATAGTATCTTAATTCTTAATTAAGAACTATAAAGAGGAAATAGGAATTAATCTATTTAGTTTTAATTAATTAATAATTATTAATTTTTATTACATAAAATTTAGTTGAAGGAATTATATATCTCAAGAAAGAAAGGCCCCCGAGCTGAGGAAATTTTTATGAAAGTACTTAAATTTATCTCATTTAAATTGTACAAATGGTAACTTAAATATGTGATTGGTTGATTGTAATACATTAATAATGATGACTATTTTAAAATTATAATTGTCAATAATAATAATGATAAGAGTGAAGTACTTCATAATTTCTTGATTTTGCAAAATAAATTCATATAAGTGATTGAATAATAGTAGTTTAAATAAGCTATTGAGTTATACAGAGGTTCACTTGTCTCTTAATTTGTAATAGTAGTTCACTTAAGTCCCTTAATTTGCAATAGTAATTCACTTGGATCCTTGAGATTACTAAACATTATTCATTTTGGTCCCTAAGTTTACAAAAATAGTTTATTTAGGTCTCTGAAATTATATATCAATAACAAGGACCTAAGTAAATAAATATTTGGCAATATCATGAACTTAAATAAATTTCCATGCAATTTAAAGCCTTATATAAATTATTCTTACAAATTCAGGACCTAAACGAACTTTTATATAACTTAGAAAACTATCTATATGAATTATCATAATAAACTAAGGACTGAATTGATAATTATTTTTTATAATAATAATAAGAATGGCCAATGCCTTCTTTTATATATATATATATATATATATATGGTCGGACAATAAGGACTTTTTTAAACTAGGCCAAAAATTTCAATCTTTTTTTTTTCAGTGTAATAAGATGCTCAAGTCCAGTCTTATGTGAATTTCGGACTTTTAATTTTTAGGCTAACCCACTTATCTTTTATAAAATTTAAATTATATTTTTTTATAAATAATTAATATGTTTAATCATAATATAAATATGTGTTAGTTATCATAAAAGGTTCAAAATCCACCTAAGAGTATGTCAATATGTTTTTTATTCGGAAAGATAAGAAAATTATAAGAGTTCTTTCTTGTATTAAAAAGTAGCAAGTGATATTATCACTCATTTAAGATATTGACACTCTCAATTTATATATTTTATTTTAAATACTTCTGAGAATATAAATTAATGATAATTTTAGTATTTAAAATAAAAATAAATAAAATAGAGTGACTCTATCTTTAAAAAAGTGATAATATCAACACTCTAAAAAAATAGTAAAAATGTGTTAATAGGGTATAGAAATAGTAACGGAGGAAGTATCATCACATCTTTATCCCAGAGATGAATAAATTCTTGAGTGATTTAGAAAATATTGTTGTTTGTTATACAAAAAGAAGTTCGTGTAATGTTTCAAAATTATACAGTAGTTTTCAGTTTTGGTAAAGAAATTCCAAAATTTATAAGTGTTTTACTTTTCTTCAGTAGGATACCAGACATTAAAGATACTAATTGTAACCCCTTCATATCCAATAATAGGTGTATAGATTTATTCTCATGGTTTTTGACAGTATTCTCAATTTAACCTTAGCAAATTAGTCTTTGTCGTCCATGTGACCATTGACCAACCATAAAATATTTATCATTCACCTAGACCATATATTACCATTTTTTACTTGAGGTTTTGACTAATTAAGCATCTTAATGTGCATTTAATTTCATGAAACAATAGACCATATTACCATTTAGTTTATTTATTTTATAAAGACAAAGAGGTGACAAGGTGCCACACTTATTTTTTGGTGTGTCACACAGCTTTATTTTTTTTAAAATTGAACTTTAGTCCGGAATCTAAAAATCGAGAAAAAAAACTATATATAAAAATCGAGCGAAGATAGATTGTAAAATATAGTAGTGATACATTTTGTAAGTTAATACTTCCAGATTCTAAAATCTGCTTTCGTTCGGTTTTTAGATATCGGACGACCAAGAAACTAAAAACTAATAGTTTAAAAGTTACAATTATATTTTTGTTTTCCCAAAAAAAATTACACTAACAAAATTTGGAACCTGTTTCGAGTGATCACAAAAACTAAAAGCTGGAAATCTGGAATACGTTTATTCGGTTTCTAATTACTAAACTCACTCAATATCTAGTTATGGGACAAAAGTTAAATTTTAAAAAATAAATTAATAAAGCGATGCGGCACACCTAAAAATAGGTGTGGTGTCAATAATAGCTGTCCAAAAGGTTAAGGTCCAAAAAGAAAAAGAATAAAGACAAATAAACAAAAAAGTCTAAACTATGGCCACCTGAACCTGAAGTAACCCTAGGTAGTAACAATAAAGATTTTCAGCCAACATATTTTGGCCAACATTTATCTCATTTTAACATGAAATAAAAAACACATTAATCATTGAAAATGAGTTTTGACACGAGCAAATTAAAAGTGCGACTCAAGCAATTCTTGCATAAGCACAAAATGTATAGGCACAACCAATATAAAGCCATTAAGATTATTTAAAATAATATTCGCTCGTTTTTTTATTCGAAGAAAAAATTGTTTTTATTTATATTTTAAAGGTAATATTGATTATATTATTATCAATTCTACTCTTATATTTTATTATAATAGTATTTAATATTATTTTACTATTAAACTAATAAAATAAAGAAAAATTAATAATAATATAGAGAATTTAAAAATTATTTTAATAAAAAAAGAATAATCATTGCATTCCTTAATACGTATATTTTATTTTCAAGTAAACAATTAAATAAAAATAAAAGAAATAATAAATTGAATGTCTAAAATTGTACTATCATTATTTTAATATTTTATATTTCATTAGTTGTATATAAAAACAAGATGTTAGTTTTGTACTACCTCTAGTATTAAATATAAGCAAAAGTAAGTTAAATTACGTTTATTATTATAAAAGGTGGTTAACTCTATTTAATATTTTTTATTTCATAAATAAAATATCTTCATTTTTTAAATTGTTCTTTCAAAATGAGATTTTTTTTCCTCACCACCTAAATAAATAAATCAATAAAAATACACATTGAATTAATATAAGAGTAGTTTAGGAATACATTTATTAATAAGAAAAAAATAGTTGAGTTTTATTCAGGAAAAAAAGTTGTCTAAATTTAATTATATTTAAGACCAAAAATAGTATTTATACAAGAATTATTGTCAATAGGCACAAGTTCCCGGTATTCATCCTTAAATTATTTATTATCGAATCTAGTAAGTTCTTACTTATGTTTGAACGAGCCTTGATGAAATAGAAACAAAACTAGCAGCTCATGAATAATTTTGTTTGTTCTCTTTTTTTAACTTGATCTATATATAAATAATAATAATAATAATAATAATACTAGAGTAAAGAGTAACGTATCTTACAAAAACTTTATCTTAGAATATTCTAACATAGATTCATTTGAATCGTTCAAGAAAAAAAGGAGTTACAATAACATTCAAGTTTTATCTCTTTGCCAGAACTAACTTTATTCTTGTAGATTCTAGTGTACACTTTGAGGGTTTGTTTGTTTGTCCAAGTATATATTATTTTAAAAAATATAACACTTTGAACTCCTCTAATGATGCCAATAAGGGCTCGAATTTTGATTGTGTGTATAAAAAATATTTTATTGGGAAAACTTATACTCATTTTGGTAGTCTTTTCGTCTTGAAGAGATTAGTCTTCAGCTGTCGGATGTGAGATACTCTTAATAAAAAATATATATATATAATGCTCAAAACAAAAGAACAAGAAATAGATCGGAAACAACACCTATTGAGGTAAGTGAGTTGGTAGCTGGCATTTCCATCTTTGATTTACTTATAGGCTCTGAAGAACAAAGTGAAGAGGCACGTGCTTAGCAAAATTAAGTAAAAACCAAAAAGTTCCTTATGGTTTTTTTTTTTTTTCTGTCGATGAGTTGTTATAGCTGGAGATCTATGTGTTATTGACCTATATTTCTCTGATCTAACTAATATTTCACATAAACTTCTAACCCTTGTGGTCACAGTAATTAATTTTCTGCATAAGATGTCTTTAAAAACTTCACCAAACAAGTACTATTAGTGGGGGAGTAAAAAGTAGCAACTAAGATTTAGTCCTTGGCAAATGGCATTTATAGGGAAAATGTGCCAAGCTTTGTTAGAATAATGACCCATTAACAATATACATGGTTGTTTCTACCGTACATGCTTTATTAAACGAGATTTTGAGTTCAAGTCTTGTAAATAAAAAAAACTTTCATCGAGAAATTTTGTTTCATTATTATATGAATGTTTTTAACTCGAAAAACTAAATAAAGTTTCTGGGTGTATCAAGAAAAATGAACAATTGTGGGGTTCAAAGACATGGGGTATGTCTGATCACTAATTGTTACATGCTTACAAATAAGGAAGTTCCATCCAACTGTTGCCAATGTGTTCTAATTGCAGATAAGGATTCCAAATAATCCCAAGGGTACATCAATTATGGAAGTTTCATTAACTTACTTGAAGGGTTGTTTTTAATGTGGTCATCGGACAACTGTGATCCCCGAATGAGGATGGTTGAATTTGGAAAGAAAAAATGAGAGAGAAACAAGAAAAAACAAATTTCTGGATGTGATTATCGATAGTCCCTAATTCAAAGAGTCTATGGTAAAATCACTCCTATTTGAAGTATACAAGTTTACTATTTTTAAGAGGTTATTTTTAAGGTGGTCTTCAAACTATAATGATCCTCAAATATGAACCTTTAGATTTGGAGATAGAAAATGAGAGAGAGGAAAAAATAAATCTAAAGATGATGGAATAGGGATCATCGGTAGTCCCTAACTCGAGTAAACCACCGTAAAATCACCCCTCACAAAATAGCTACTTGTCTACTTCTTCCTGGAGTTGAAATTACAATAACTTGAGACATTATTACTTATTGTAGCACGGATTTTAGGAATATGGGTTCGTAAGATTACGAAGAATGTGTGAGTTTTATGGTGAAAAGAGTAGAAGAAGATGGAGGAGAAAAGGGAAAGAAGAAGAACATGAAGGGGAGAGTGTTGTGAATAATGAAGAGAGAGCAAAGGGGTTCATCTTGGGTCTTTTTAGGCCGAAAAAGACCCTATTTATAAGGTTTAGGTGATTTGGGGTAGAAGATCGCCTGCATTACGACATGAATACTAACAATGCTTACGTGAAGGCGCTGTGTCAAGATATGATCACCTCATGCGCTACCTTTATCCAAAGTCTTTCAAACCACGTAATCCATTTAATTTCGAGCCTCATGGTACCGCTACGACGTCATCCTATAAAAGCGATATAGATCCACTAAACATCCTGCTAATAATAATCCTATATCATTTATAAGTAAAACTTAGCAGGATGGAAATCGCCATCTAAATTACTGTTAACTAATATTAATTATAAATGATACAAAATTATCAGACATAAAGAAAACTTTAAATTTATAACTAAATACAAGCCATGTTCATTGCGTGTGTGTTTGGTTTACTGTTGTTAATATGAATGTACTTCTACTGAAAACAAAAAAAAATGTTACTTCTGCTCAACGTGACCAAAATTTGTATAAAAACAAATCATAACCGTTAATGTTACTTAAACGTGAGACACGTGTCCACGAAAAATCAAACGTATACATATATATTCACATACTTCAACTTCCTAGTAATGATACGTTAAATGGTACAAACACTCAAAATATATATATATAAAAAAAAAGTGGCAAAATTTACATGAGATACAAGCCTATAAACAAATGAAATGAAAATCTCTTAACAAAAGAACAAATCATTATTGACGGATGCTTAAATGCTTTGATCATACTGTGCAGTGAAGGTTGTAGTTGCAGCTGAAGAAGTCATAGTAGTGTCCTGATTCTCTGAAGCAGAAGATGCATCATTGTATGTGGATGAGGTCTTCATATCAATGCTACTTTCCTGTTTTTTTCTAACTTTGAGGTCCATGAAATCAGAAATCAAGGCAGGTTTTGTCATCTTGCTGTCATCAACATGCATTTTCCCGCTGAGCATCTTGACCACGGTAGACATCGACGGCCGGAGCTTCGGAGATTCCTGAGTACAAAGAAGGCCTATCTTCAGAAATTTACAAGCTTGCTCAGCGTCGAATTCCCCGTTTAGTGCGGTATCTACCAGCGCTACCAATTCCTTTCGCTCGTAAAGATCCCATGTCTGTAAGAACCGAAGAGAAAATAAGAACAGGTCTAGAAATATCATATGATACTTTAGAATATGATCAAACTAATGTAAACAAATGCAAACAAAGCCTAGACAAAATTTTTGAATATAGCACAATTAAGAACGTGTTTGTTTAAACTTAAAAGTAAGTGATTCTTAAGTTGTGAAAAAAAAAAAAAAAGTGATTAGCCTTTTGTAATTATCATGAAAATTAGAAGTTGTTTATTTTAGATTTTATCTCATCTATTATAATTAATTATTTTGAGAAGCAGCTCAAAATAACTTCTCCAAATACTGATTATCTCTAAACCCTTAAACAAGCATCCTAAAAACATTTCAAAAGTGCTTTTTCTCAATAAAATAAGTGACTATGTCAAGAAATAAGAACAAATAAACGGGCTTTAAAATAAGTAGGCTAACAAGTAACAACTGATGTTTTATAAAGGTTCATTCAATATTTGGCATTTTAATTTAAAGCAGATTCTGGTATCATTTTCACTTTTACTTCATGCTTAAGGAACAAAATAAATAATGAAAGGTTTGACTTGTATCCATTTTCATATGAATATGATACTGTGTTGTATTATCAGTTCAAACCATATAGGAAGCTGAACTTTTACATAGAGATACATACGTTTAAATACTGAGGACTTCAGGTAAGTTATTGATAAATGAATATGAGGAATTCAAGTTTAGATAGAACAGCTGAAGATTGAAGAAACAAAGTGGTTGTAAGAAGTTATGCTAGTAAAAGATACACGAATATGATCGAGAATACGAGACAAACATACCCTCTCTAGAAGAAATTGCTCATCTATTGGTAACCGAGAATTTGTGTTATTTCTCCCGCTTACTATCTCCACAAGGAGGACACCAAAACTGTAAATGTCTGCTTTTCGTGTCAGCTTCCCACCTATCGCGTATTCTGGTGCCAAATAACCTCTGAAATAAGCCATGCATTAGATAATTTCTGATATAAATTAGAATGGATTGAAACTGTAAATTACAGTACTTACAATGTTCCTGCCACACGTGTGCTGACATGAGTCATGTTTGCCGGCATAAGCTTTGCTAGACCGAAGTCTGAAATCTTGGGCGTAAGGTCTTTGTCAAGAAGAATATTGCTTGCTTTTATGTCCCTATGAACAATATGAGGCCTTACTTCTTCGTGAAGAAATGCAAGCCCACGTGCAACCCCAACGCATATTCTAGTTCGTGTTCGCCAATCAAAGTAGATACTATTGTGACCTCCACCTAGAAGCAAAGAGAAAAAATTGATAAAAAACAATTAGATTAAGGTTGACAGTCAAAGGTTAGTAATGAAAATTATTCCGTGAGTAAATCATTCTTCTCAATCTCGGCAAGCAAGAAAAGTTCTGCAGAAGGGGTTTTCCAACAATACTTAAAGGAAATAGATTTTAAGAGATGGGACAACTTTCCAAGTCCCATGTCAAGCATCAATGGATTGAACGCAGATAAGTCCTATCTTGTGCAATGTTGCAAATGGTAAGAGTTTCAAAGTAGAAACTTTTGATTGGGAGAAAACAAATACTAAATGAGTCTTGTGCGTGTAATGTAATCAATGCTTTGATTCCAAATAAAAGGTTTCTACTTTGAAACTCTTAAACTGTGCAACATTGTAAAGGATAGAAAAACTTATTAAAGAAAAAAGGTGCATTTACCTAGAAGAGTTTGTGAAAGACTGTTATTCTCAAGGTAATTGTAGACTAATATTCTCTGATTTTTTTCCACACAACAACCATATAACTTGACTAAATTTTCATGCTCTATTTCTGAGATCACATTAATCTCTGTCAAGAACTCCTTCACTCCTTGCCTTGATTCAGCTGAAAGAACTTTTATGGCTGCAACTTTCCCATCCTTAAGCCGTCCCTGATCATCCACCACAATATAATTAAGGTTTCATCGTCATCATAAGGAAAACAAAATGAAACCAATATTTGAAAGTTGAAAATGGTCTAGTGTACCTTGTAGACAGAACCAAAACCGCCCTCTCCAATTTTATTGGCTGGACTAAAATCATCAGTGGCATTTCTTAGTTCTTTGTAGGTATAGACTTTAACATCATGAATGCCTGAAATATCTGTTCAAAATAAACTTTGGATTAAAATCTAACATTGTAATTAGATTTTTTTTTTTTTTTGCAATATATTATATCACAGATATCTTAGTTCAAGAATACAACCATATCCCTAGAAATTTAATCAAAATTAAGAAACCATAACAAACCCATCTTGGTATTATCCATTGTAATCAAGTTACCTTCATCACTTTCTGGAATTTGTCTAGCTGAAGAAGACACCTTACTGAATAAGAAAGGAAAACAGGTCATGGCTGAATGAAAGATCAGTAAACAGCTTTTAACGCTTCAATTCAAATGAAGCCACTTCCAAGGTCACCTGTTTGAACCATCATAAAGTGGAAATTAAAGGCAATACAAATAACAGAACATGATAAAGAAAATGCAAAAATCTCGGGCCGTACAAGAGCACAACAAAATACATTCATAGTTTTATATAGAATATGTGACACAAATAACTAATAACAAAGGTCCAATTTTTTAAAAAATATTCCAAAAGAGATTGAAACAGGATCAATTTCATAAAAGAGGTAGATTGGAAGAGAAATGAAGCCTAGTAATGATTAAACTAGTATGAGATGAGAATTGTGCAAGTTCAACTGAATAACCAAATTCAACTAGTGCTAATTCTCACAGCTCAAAAAAGACTAAGAAGGAGAAACAGATGAGTAGCATGATCCCCAGAAACCGAAAAGGAAAAAGGTTGCAAGTTTAGGAAAGAAGAGGAGAACATAAAGGCGTGGTTAAAGGGCAAGGAAAAGGGGTTGGGGTAGGTAAGATGAGAAAAAGAGTGAAATTAACAAACCTAATGAAGATGGAGGAGGAGGAGGAGAGAAAGATGATGGGAGAAGTGTTGTTTGCGTGGATGAAATGAAATTGAAATTGAATGGGAGGTGTTGTTCTTCTCTTGAAGAAAGGAACAAGTGACGCGTGCGTACTTGCGTTGAATCTTCTTCTTCTTCTTCTTCTTTCTTCTCTGTTTCTCTCTCTCTCTCTCTCTCTCTCTCTCGATCTGCTTTTAGGTGTAAGAGAGAGACCAAGACCGAGGCTGCTCTTCTTCAACACATACTATTCTTTGTTTCCGAGTAGTAGTAGCCACTAGCCAATATGCCTATTTTACCACTTGTTTGCCCTTTTCACATTATTACGTAGTGGTTGTTTGCATATTGGTATTATTTTCTACGACAAATTATATTATATTGAAATCTCCTAATTTGGTCTAATTTGATCAGATTATATTAATTCATGCATATTTTATACATTATATATATATATCACAATTAAATTTTATCATCTTATTAAAAATTTGCTAGGAAAGTTAGATAAAAATGTCTTATACATGACTTTCAGCATAAATACATTAGTATATTGTTAATTTTTTATTATGTTATCAATTTTACATGTAAATTCAAAATTAAAATTCACAATGTAAAAGTAATAAAAGTAAAGTTCATGGGATGTTAGTATAAAAATTTATATGCAATATTGATAATAAGTGTAAAATTTACAAGTAAAATTGATAATAGGTGTAAAATTAATAATTCATTGATGTATTTGGGTTGGAGGTCACATGTAAGACATCCTTAATTAACTTCATTAATAGACCTTTAACGGCAAACCGTGCAATGAGTTGGTAAAATTTTAGGGAAAGTTTGTATAATTTATGAAATATACGGAAGTTAGTGTTGATCAAATTTCAAACGAGTCATGTGTAATGTTTTCTATTTTTAAAAATATTTTTATTTATAATAGTTTTATATTTTAATGTAGATTTAATAAAAATAAAAAGTCTTATTACTTTAAAAAAATTTAAAAATATTTTTTATAATAAAAATATAAATAAATGAGTCACTGGTATTTATTTATCAAATTTCTCTTTTTTCATTTTTAATATGTTATAGCAATTGTATATTCTACCACTTGTTACTCTTTTCACGTCCCTTTAGTGCGTATTTGGAATTTGGATTACTTAAAAGGAATAATAGTTTATTTTAAAAAGTTTATAAAATAATTATTTAAAAATAAGTTATTACTATTCCTTCCGTTTTCTAATTATAAGTTATTACTATTTCTTTTTTTATTTTTATTTTTTCTTTTCAATATTGATCATGATCGTCATGTACCAAGTCTGGAGGTCCAATGTTCGAATCTTAGCAGTAGTGATTTAGATTAGGATATTGGTGGAGGTTAGTTTATGATGGGTGTGTACTTAGGGTTTTGAGGATAGGTGCGTATGTATTTGTCCAAAAAAAATATTGATCATGACACTATTATTAAAAACGGGTCATACAGTTTGATCCTATAAGTGTTGTAAACATTCAAATTTGATCATTTCCGTCGAAACAATGGTTCAAATTAAATCTGAAAAAATATTTAATAAAAAATTAAAAAAAATCCTTCTTCTCTTCCTCTTCCTTCTTCGTCTTCTCTCAAAATCCTCACATAGCGGCCACCATCTCTCCCTCATTCTCACTCCAGCCACCATAAACACTACCACCGCCACCATCATCCCCTTCCTGAACGCTATTTCCTTCAATCTCCCAACCACCGTCACTCCAAACCACCACAACCCACAGCTAACAGCCACCTCCCATTGCTAGAAATTGCACCACGATACTGCTCACAAAACCACCACCAATTCTCTGTTATTCACTGCACCCTAGTCACCACCAGACCCCACTGAGCCTTTTACTGAAACCGCAAACCACTGTTACACTGCCATCCTCGAAGTGTTGCTGCCTCCTCATATCCGTCGCAGTCGACGTGGTGGCAAAGCGCCCCTCCTTCTCTGTCGCAACGCTCTTCGCAAGAAGAGAAGAAGGAGAAAGATGGAGGAAGAAAGGAAGAATGTTACAAGATGAAAACCTCAATTGTTGATCAAGAAAAGCTTCAGATGCAAACAAGAGAATACGAACGAGAAGAATAAATGGAAGCAGAGATAATATTTCAACTGTATATTCATTAATTGATCTGTGTAAAAAGTACAATGTATATTTATAATGTCAGCAAATATGAAAAATAGAAAAACTAACTATAACCATCTCATAACTAACATTGACTTGTGACGTGACTAACCAATCAAATAAAGAGGCAAGAGAATGTGATAAAAAATAAGTTAACAAAGAATAACCAAGAGAGAAGATAAAGAAGAGTGAAGGAGGAAGAAGAAGGAAGGAGGATGAAGGGAGGAAGAACAAGAACAAGAACAATTTTGTTTTAAATACTTTTTTAGATTTAATCTGAACTGTTGTTTTGAAATAGTTTGAGCTGTTGATTTGAAAATTAACGGTTTTAATAACAGATCTGTTAACGTCATTAACAGTATTGATAGAAAGGACCAAATTGAAACGTTTACGATACTTATAAGACTAAACTGAAATCAAAAGAAGGTATAAAACCAAACTGAAATGAATATAAAAAATACAAGACGAAAATATGCATTTAACCCTAAAAATGTTCATCATTAATCTAAACATAGTGGCTCGTAACGCTCATTATCCTATAATTAAACATCATTCTTAACATTTTTATATAAATTGTGACTCCATATCCGATCCAATGCATCTGATTTATTTATTTTTTAAATAAAATCTAGCACACAAAGAAGAATAATTTAATTTAAAAGTAACAATTTGGTAGATAGTTGTACCCAAAAGCACATTAGTCAAAACTCAAAAGTCCCATAATTCAACACTGAGCCCAAATAATTAATAATGGTGCATTATTCCTTTGGTAAAGATTAATTAAATACAAATTCATCATGCATGTTGCTGTTGCATGCATCTTCAATTTGCCACGTTTTGTAATATATGCCGTTGTCTGTCATTTACTTTGAAAATTAAGAAAAAGATGATTAACATTAATTAATTAATTAAGATAATGGATGGGGTTCAATCAAGTATATTATTTCTTTCACAACGCAACTTTTTAGAATTTTGTTTAGGTAAATCGTCAACTTAATCTTATAAACATACTTTCAAAAAGAATAATGATGTATAGGAGTATTATATATATGTTAACATATATTTATTAAAAGGAAAAACGTAAACATATATTATATGTGTTCACATTATTTGGCTTACCACGTGCACAAGGGTTCATCTTAATGTTTAGGAAAAAACATCATGTATGCATGCGCTATATGCAAGTTTGAATGTTTAAATTTGAATAGTCGTCAAATGAGAAGAAAATGACATCAATTTTGTAAATTGGACGTGTTTTGACTTTTGATCGATTTACATTTACATGTGATGATCATAGCATTTCATAATCTCATAATAAAATAAAATGCCACTATAATATTTTCTTCACAATAATGGCGATTACTAAAGGACAACGGCGTACGTTTAACTGTACTGATACTCCTTTAGTAGTATATTACATACTCTCATCCATTCTAAAATACTAATAGTTAACAGAAAAAATACAAAGATTGAAAAAATAATTAATTTTTCTACAAACTAATTAACAAATAAAAAATAAATATAATAGACTAAATTATCATTTACTTAAAATATTTAGTATTAGATAAAAGAATGATAGAAATGAAAATAATAATAAATGCACTTCTAGTATTATAAAAGCGATAAATAATTTAAAATATAATTTTTTTTTCGAGTGACTATTATTTTAGAATGAAAAAAATAATTTAGTTAAAGAATTTAATACACTAAAGAAGTTCTATAGTGCATGGATACATACATGTGTAGATACGAGATTCAATCTCCAGTTGTACTACTTTCCTATGACTGAAATATTTTATTTTATGATGTATTTTACTAATTTATAAATATTTTAAATATAAAATATTATAATATATTAAAAATAATCATAATTATTAGTAATCTTTTTATAACTATTACCATATTTTTTATTATATTAATAATATAATTATATAAGTATAAATTAAATTGAATTTTTAGAAATTAAAAAACAACTAAATCTTAGATTTGAGTTTGAGTATAATTTATTCAAAAATTAATTTACAAAAAGAAGAAATATCACACAACTTAAGTATATTTTTACAATTTGGGTTTGAGTCTAACTCACTCTTAAAAGCTAGCTTATAGAATGAGGTTTGCCACATTTTTATAAACTACATATCACTAACTAATGTGAGACTTCTAACATATATTATGATATTAATTTTTTTTTAAATTAACGTGAGACTTTTAAACATCCTAACAATAAAAAGTCCGTTAATAAATCAACGTATTTTGACCCGAATCCAACTCCCAAAAGCGAGTTGACAATAATAATTATTGAAATACTGTATTTTTTAGAATTAATTCAAACACATTTCAATTAATTTTTTTCAATAGATGACGTTAATCATAGTTACTTAGTTATTAAACACTGTTAAAACTAAAGGCAGCAAACAACACAGCGAAAACGGAGAAGGGCGTTCAACAGTTAATAACAGCAATCACATTTTGCCAATGACAGATTCTTAGGATTCAGATTTTGTATTTTATTTCGTTTTATTTAAAATCATTTCATCAATAGCTTCAACTATCTAGTTTTGATAATCTTAATTAATGTAGAGATTAGAAAGCAAAGAAATTTCTTCGATGACGACTCATTGGAAATAGGTAGGTGTATAAAATTCTCAATTAGAAATTTCTTCTCTTCTCTTCGTATGCACCCCCCCTTTTTTTTTCTCGTTGGTAGTAATAAGTTTCAGAAACTATTAACAGCAAAGTGAGAACGATGAATAACGCCGCCGTTAAGGTTGCTGTGTTGGGAAGTGGAAGTAAGCATATCTTATTTTATTTTATTTCTTTTGCTTTTTGATTTTTAGTGAATTACTGTAATTAAATAATTTGTGTAATGATGAAATAATGATGGCAGTTTCAGGAGCATTGTGCGCATCAACTCTTGCCAGAAATGGGGTTTCTGTTACTCTCTTTGAATCTGCTAGAGGCCCTGGTGGACGCATGTCACAGAGAAGGTTCTTCTTCTCTTTTCCATTTTTTTCTGTTTCTCATGTGTCCCCACCCTATTATTAATTTATTAAGGCAATCCATGTCTTCTGTTTGTTTTGGATTTTTCCTTTTTATGTTAATGGGGTTTTGTAGAACTTTCGTTTTGTCTGTTTGGAATAGCATCTAGAAATTGCTGAACTGATTCAGGAAGAACTCTTATGTTATATTATTGCCACAGAACTGTTGAAACTGCTATTTCCTTACAAAGGTTCCTGGAATTTCTTTAATCTGTTTTGTGGTGAATAGAAAGAGGATCCTAAACATTCTTATTTTCTGGGAATTCAGGGAGAAAACTGAAGATGGGAAGGAGCTGCATTTTGACCAAGGTGCTCCACTTTTCTCAGTTAGCAAGTCCGAAGTGTTACGCTTAGTTCAAGAGTGGGAGTCAAGGGGTCTTGTTGCTGAATGGAAAGAAAAGTTTGGCTCATTTGATTTTCAAACCCTTAAATTTAACAGCATAGAGCAGGTTGTGACAAGTATTCATCATGTGTTTAACTTGTTTATGCAGTATATATGGTCTAGAATGCTTAGGCAATGCTTCTTACTTTCATTTATTTTACTAGTTTTGGTATCAATGATTCCTAAGCCGATTGAAACTTATTATCATACTGTATGTTTTTAGCCTCGCCCTCTTTCCATCATGTTTCTATCAATGTATAAACAAGTTATGTACACTGCAATATGCATATGGATAGTATTTATGTTCATGTATCATTTGTATTAGAAATTGAGTGTTATAACATGATTTTTATGCTCTTAATTACCAATTGGTCTGAATACTGAACAAATCTTCCTAAATCTAAAGCCATCTTTTGGCATTAGAGTTGTAATAGGCTTTCAATTTCCTGAAATGATTTTGTTAGCAGCTGTGGTATTGTTAGAAACCCACAATGGAGATAGAGAAAAGGATTTTATTGCTTGAAAGAAAAATGGAAAGAACAAGGATGTAGAATAGTTCTCTTCCATTTTCACCATCAGTTATGTAGAAGATATATCTTGTAACAAAGCTTGGTGTATCTGAGATGAGATCACTTTTATTAGAATAGTTTCTTTTTTCTCTGACCAGAACATTTTATAGGAAGGATTAAGCAAGAAATTTGTGGGTGTTCCAGGAATGAATTCTATATGCAAAGCATTATCCAGTGAGAGTGGTATTTACTTTTCCTTTTTTTTTTTAATTCTTTAGTTTTATTGTTGAGGGTTGACTGTGAATCCATTGAAAAGCTCATTCATTATTTTGTAATTTTTAGGTGTGGAAAGCAAGTTTGGTGTGGGTGTTGGAAGAGTTGAATGGTTGGATGATGAGAAATTGTGGTCATTGACTGGCGTGGATGGACAAAATCTTGGTCAATTTAAGGGGCTTGTTGCATCAGACAAGAATATTGTTTCTCCTAGGATTGCAGAAATGACAGGAAGGTTGCCACCTCTTGGTATGAATATGATGCCTTTCTTTCCTCAGGTTTCTTTACTTTTCCTTGTGATCCTGTTTGACTCAAGAAATGAACACACATAATTCTAAATATTTTAGTGATACAGTCTGGTTTCTAGGTTAGATTTGAATACAAACATAGGTTTCCTCCTCCTTTAACCGAGCCAAGGAACAGGAAACTGACCCTTTTTTCTTTCTACAGGTCTGTAACACCATATATATGACACTCCAACTTCATACCATCATAAAACATAACTGCCTTATACAGAAATAATACAAGCATAAATGCCTAATACAAATTTGAACAAACACATCTCCTTAATATAACTGCCTGATGAAGAATTCACAAGAACGTAAATAGTTGGCCTATCAGATCCCTGATGCATTTAATCTTTTGGGAAGACAATGTTGCATTCTAGTAATAGTTCTTTCTGTTAGAAAATTAGCTGTATAGAGAGCCATCTACCTTATGTATGATTATTGAAGGAACCTGACTATAAAGGATAAAAGTGGTTGGAGAAAATTAGGTGGAATTGGCCAATTGCCATTCCAATATGCTTTCCACATGCTATATTGGTACCGTTCCTCTTTAGGTTGGAGAGCATTTTCTGCCTTTTTTTTTGTTAATTATTGATCAATTTTTTTTGTTACAAAATTATTGATCAATTTGTTATAGAAGATATTGTCCACCATAAAAAATTACTATGAAGAATACAAGAGAAGCTTAAAAGGGGCCTTGATGGATAATGACTTACTTTATAAATTCATTTACCCCTTTCTTCATCTTTTTTACATATTTTACCTTATTCCACTGTTTAGTTTGGTCATCTTTTCTGCTTTAGTGACATGTCTTATAAAACAGGCTATCCTTTGTGCTGGCTACAGGTTGAGGGCACTCAGGAGATATTAGTTTTTAGTTTTAGTTATGAAAAATTCACCATGCTTCTATGTCAGATTAAAAAGAAACTAGATAGAAGTATATGTTGGAAATTTATCTCATTCTGCTTTCCTTGTTATTATTGGCAGCTCTCGGCTGCATCCAGCTTGTAAATGGATTGATCGTAGCGATTCTAGGAGGCATCACATGAATATAATTTTACTGAGCTGTTGTTTTCCTTCAAATAGTTAAACATGACTAGTACTAATAGGATATACTTTTTTAGGTGTTCATCATGTTTAATGATAAATTACTTTAATGTTATGCTAAAAAGCGTGGCTGCAAACACAATTTAGAATTGTTTCTTATACTTACTTTTGCAATGATCAAGAAGGCCGAGAGGGATTACAATATGTTGCATGATTCCAATACCTAAATATTCCTTTACTTCTTCTGAATTCAATCAAAATATGTTACTTGCGCAGTTGATAAATAATCTATGCTAGACTCTACTTGAATTTGAACTTGATGAATTGGAAAGTATGGAATTTATTTTGACAATGTTTTACACTCATATACGACTTTTGTGAGGGATGCAGATTTGAAGTTGGTGCCGGAGTTATCAGAGAAGTTGCTCAACATTCCTGTTAGGCCATGTTTTGCAGTAATGCTGGCATTTGCGGAGCCTCTGTCAACAGTATGATATGGCTATACAACTCTCAAAACATAATTGAATTCTACAAGTTAGCTAAACACATGAATTTCATATGGCTCGTTTGATTTTGAATCCATTTTATTCCTCATGCATTTTGACAAGATGATTCTTGATATCTAATATGTGAAAGGTTAAAATTTTATTCTGTTCCCTATACTACCTTTTTCAATTTGGTCCTCATATCTATCAAACTTAGAAAAGATAGGGCCAAAACTGTGTGTTCTTCTCTTGGAGAATTCTCAATTATATATATATGAATACAACCTAATATGCAGCCCTACAAATCAGCTAAAATATTAAATACAATAATACTCTACAGTTATATATTTACAGCTTTAATTGAATAAGAATTTAGTCTTTACAATCACTTTCTATTTTGTTCTTAGTAGAGTTAGACACGTTAACAATAAGAATAATGGCATCACAACTATATCAAACGCTGGAGCCGAAGTGAAATTTGTTTTAGTATTTTAACCTATGCAAAACAACTAAACTGAAAAAAAAAATGACATTGGCAGGGAAGGTTTCTATGATAATTTTTGCAACCAACAGATTCAAAAGCATAAATCCAGAATGACCTACCATGGAAAACAACTTGATATGGTTTTTCCTAATTAATTTTTGCATGTGTTGTTTTACTGTTATTGTATTCATACTTAATAATCATGTTGAATTAACGCTTTGTTGAGTATTCTCTGCTATGTAGAATTGATGATCTTAATGTAACATTTTTCAATTTATGTCTCAGATTCCAGTAAAAGCCTTGTCTTTCAAAAATTCAAAACTTTTAAGCTGGGCTTATTGTGAGAGCAGCAAGCCAAACCGTTCTACTACAAGGTATTTATTTAATATTGCATCAGTAGGACAAAATATATATTATTTATAAGTTCAATTTCCATTTCTTGATTGGTTGGCATCTTTAATTTCACAGTGAAAGATGGGTTCTTCATTCAACATCAGAATATGCAGAGGATATAATTGCTGAAACTGGACTCAAGAAGCCCTCAGAAACTACCTTGAATAAAGTGGCTGAAGAGCTTTTCCAAGAGTTCCAAAGCACAGGGCTTAACATATCTCAACCCTTTTTTAAGAGAGCTCATAGATGGTAAGTAACTAAAAATGTAAATAGAAGCTCTGAGTTTATTTCTCATGTCATGGACATATATACCACATGTCTGGGATTGCTTAAATTTTGAACTGTATTTTTTTCCCTCAAAAGTTCTCTCGGAAGTTGGCTGAAGCAAACTGTTATTTCACTAAAATAGGTTGAGTCCTTTAAGTATGTCAACCAAGGTTCAATTTTTTGTTGCGTGTATAGAAAGAACTTCATTAGGAGAAGCAAAGCCTACTTATGTGATCTCTACGCATCGAAATGGATTAGTTTTCGTCTGTTGTCTAGAGGATACCCTTGGTCACACAAAAAAAAATGCAGATAATGCATCTAGCATGATGCTTAGGTGTTGGTGCCTTGAAAGAACTACATTGAAAGATCTATATATATTGAATTGCATTAAGCTAGATAGTGGATACTTATTCATCTGTACTTGTTTTCTATTAATGTTTTCACATTTTAGAAACTCAGTTGCCTACTTGCCTTCACCACTGATTAACAATTATATAAATTCTGTCCTAGAAGAGGAGAACCTTTTTCTTCCTTAGAAATTTTGATCTATGGAATATCTCTGTATCTATTTGAGGTCATATTAGGGCTTAAGAAGTGAGGATTAATATCAGTATATTTACTGTCTTTTTATATACTTCGATTAGGGTTTGTTTGGTTTGTATTACTATTTCCCGTTTTCTCAAATTTGTATAGAAAAAGTTAGAAATGCCTGGAAACTTTCTTATTTTCAGTTATTTCTAGTTTTTCTTATACAAATTTCACAAAACAATGAAAACATGAAATAGAAACCGAAAATGAAAATGGAAATGCAAACCAAATAAACTAACATAAACGAGAGAGATTTTAAGTAGTCATAGTAATAAAAATAATATTACATTTTCATTTTATGTTTTTCATGAGAAGCTTTTTTGTCATATTGGTTGGTTTTGCAGGGGGAGTGCATTCCCAGCTGTAAGTATTGCCCAAGAGGAAAAATGTCTTTGGGAGAGAAATAAGAGAGTAGCTATTTGTGGAGATTTCTGTGTGAGTCCCAATGTGGAAGGTGCAATAGAAAGTGGTTTGGCAGCAGCATTAAGGCTTAAAGATAGTGTCAGCTGTTTATAGTTGGACTCAACATAATAATAAGCCACCATTAAGCTTTTGATCATTATTATTTTTACTTGTTATCTAAACCTCAGCATGTCTTTTTTGGGTTTAATTTTTGTGACATTGATGTATTACTAAGTAAAATAATAAGGTAAACACACTAAAAAAATCATTTACTAATACTTCTGGTGTCTAATTAGTCCCAGTTAGTATAGTATAGACTATGAACTTTTCTAACCGATTTAATGTGTTATATGAGTATATAATATTTATACTAACAAATAAATATATTATTCCTAAAGAATAATTCTTTTGGTAAAATTTTTTTATATCTTGTTAGTCAAATTCGGTATTATCGGTTGGCTTAGCCAACAATAAAGAATTGGTAAACAGAGAACTGATAATAACTCAGAATTTACATGATCCTTCAGGCAGTAACTCTAATTTATGATCTTGGTAACAATAAAGCATTAGTATGTAGACTTTTGCTTAACAGATTTCTGAAAAGTTTAATTTTTATCTAGCATAATAGGTATCGTGTGATTTATATAATTGACCTTATTTAGCGAGACAAGACTTTTTTTCTTGTTATTATCTCTATCCCATATAACTAAACAACATTGAGAAAGCACCTTGACCAAGGACTTTCAAATACCTCACAAATAATCGTTTTGTTTTGGTTGAGTGAAATTATCACTTTCTGTCAAAATGAATTACAAAAATAGGTTGAGGGTGTTAAGGGTGTCATTGAAAACATTTTTTTTAAGGGTAACACGGAAAGAAAAAAAGTGAGGGTAAAAATAATCTAAAGCCATGTATCGTAATGCCCATAAAATGAGAATATTCATTCAAAACAGCTTTTTATACCTTGAACTTGAAACAGTTTTTTTTTTTTTGAAGTTTCAACTAATATCCCAAACTTACAGTTTTTCTTTCAAAAATACTATCATTTAAATATATCAAATTTCATCACCCATATTTTTCTTACTCTGATTTTTTTCTTATTATTTCCTATGCAGCATATCTTTTTTTTTAAACTTTTTTTCAATATTTTCTCCTAAAGAAGGAATATCCACGTTTCTTTCATAGAGATGGGATTGAAGATTTCGTTTGTATGCATGTTCCAAAACAACAGGTGAAAATTTGAGATCCCATTTTTTTAAGATAATGTTTGCATTATCATATCCTAGACTCCTCCACAAATTAAACGCCACGTGTCACAAATCACAACCACCAACCCAATTCATCTCTTATTATTATTATCATGGGAATCAACTTATTTTTTTGCCCATACCACAGTAGAAGAAGCAGAGAAAGAAGGAGCAAAGGAAGTGTTTGGTGAAATTAATTAATTATTGCAATGGCTTCTTCAGTTATGGCTTCTGTGAGTTTGAAACCAACAGTTTTCACTGTTGAAAAGTCTTCTTCAGTGAAAGGACTTCCCTCACTTGCAAGAACTTCTTCTTCCTTCAAAGTTGTTGCTAGTGGTGGCAAGAAGATCAAGACTGACAAACCCTATGGTTCATTATTTATTTATTTATTAACATGCACTTCTTATTTTAATCAAGTTATACAGATGTGTGACTTTTTTATTTTGATATTTATGTTTTATTTTTAATTTTTTTTAATTGAATGATTGATTTCAGGGATTAATGGTGGCATGAACTTGAGGGATGGAACTGATGCATCTGGCAGGAAGGGAAAGGTAATTGCTTTTGTGATTTCTTATTTTGCATTAAATTATCTTATTAGATTGCATATTATATGAATAGATTAGAAACTTAAAGACAGAGTATTTCTGTCAAAAAGAAAATACTTATAGTTCATAATTTTTTTAAAAATGATTTAATATTTAATTATTATTATTTTTATTTTTTTGAAGTTTTTATTTTCAAATTTTGAATCTATGCATGTAAGACTCACAGAATAGGTTCTTCAAGTTTTCAGATTAGTATGATACTTTAGTCGTTGTTTCTATTTATCACTATTACTTTCTAAGCTATTGAACTGCATAAAAAGAAAAAGAAATATATTAATTCAAAGTAATTGGCATGTTTATAATTAATTGAAATGGGAATTTCTTTCTTGTTTAATGGATTATTTGCTTGAGAGATTCCATTAACTTGGTAACTACAATTCAGGGAAAGGGTGTATACCAGTTTGTGGACAAATACGGTGCTAATGTTGATGGATACAGGTATGTATATTACATCTTTCAGATTGTACACAAAACATACACTTTCATGTAAATCTTGATTTACTTGCGTTCAATAAGATTTATTAATTACCAATCCTATGTTAATTAATAGTGATATTATTACCACTTATATCTTATCTTGCGCTTAATTGCTCTCGCAATTTTAACTCTGGTGTGGTGAATGCCAAAGGTCTTCCCTTAAAGTTGATTAGATTATATTGATATAATTTAAATTTCTATAAATTGTTTAATAATAGTATATTAAAAAAAATGTGTAAAATATTACTTCATGCAATTTGAAGTATTATTGGATCAATTGTTGATTGTTTATTTATTAGTTTAATCCAGTTAATTATATAAATTAATGAGCTTATGCAAATTGCTTCTGTTGGCTGATTTATTATACAGTCCTATCTACGACACCAATGACTGGTCTCCAACCGGTGATGTCTACACTGGCGGTAAGTAACTTTTTATTATTTTGCTTACTTTAATTGAGGCCTCAAATAACATTTCTTTCATAAGCTTATATATAGAATTATAATCAATTAAAAGTACACGTTAATGTTAACACAATGCTCATCATCATCATCATCATCATCATCATCATCATCATCATCATCATCATCATCATCATCATCATCATCATCATCATCATCATCATCATCATCATCATCATCATCATCATCATCATCATCATCATCATCATCATCATCATCATCATCATCATCATCATCATCATCATCATCATCATCATCATCATCATCATCATCATCATCATCATCATCATCATCATCATCATCATCATCATCATCATCATCATCATCATCATCATCATCATCATCATCATCATCATCATCATCATCATCATCATCATCATCATCATCATCATCATCATCATCATCATCATCATCATCATCATCATCATCATCATCATCATCATCATCATCATCATCATCATCATCATCATCATCATCATCATCATCATCATCATCATCATCATCATCATCATCATATTATTATTATTTTAATTTATATTAAATTTTTAATTAACATGATACAATGTTCATACAAGAATAGTTCTACCATAAAATTGACTTCAAGAAGCAATATCATAAAATAGTAAATACTGGTTGGAATTAATACACTTCTTTAAGGTAAATTATCTTAATAAGTATTTATTTGTTTGTGTAGTTAGTTGGTTAATATCAGACTTCATGTTACATTTAATAGTGGATTACACTTTATTTTGCTTATTTTAGAGAATCCGTGTGCATCTAATTCATCTGTGTTTCAACGTTATTAAAAGAGTTATTAATCAAGGGCAATCAATGGGATATAGAAAAAGACAAATGTTAACAAGTACCCTCTAAGGAGCTAAATGTAATAAAAAAAATATTGATGAAAAATGTACTTTTTTGTATTTTTTAGAGATACAAAAATATGCACTTATTGATCATTGTGAAATTTGTCAACCGTGTGATTTTAATATTTGTAATATATTATGAAAAGATGTTATAATATCAAAGTTAACTGTAGAACATTTTTTTTCCTAGAAAGATATATGACAAATTTTGTTTATAAATGGCATGCAGGTACGACTGGGTTGGCTATTTGGGCTGTAACTCTACTTGGTCTTCTAGCTGGTGGTGCACTTCTTGTTTACAACACAAGTGCTTTGTCGCAATAGACTTAATTTCTCCTAATTAATATTTCAGCTATAATTTAGTCCATGTATGTACCAATCTAAAAAATTAAGAATTATTCATCAAGTACTTTGTGGATATTGTTCCTTCAGTTCTATAAATGTTGTGTGGATTTACAAAATATTTTTGTCTGTATAATCATGCATCTTCACTGGCATTTCTTATTTGTTTGCTATTTGACTAGCATAGATATTTCACAAATAAGTCTCTTGATTCTGACATTGGTTATGTTTATATTTCCTACCAATATTATGGGTCAAAACTCAAAAGTAGTATTAACTGTAGCTATTCTTAAATCTGGTATTATCTGGGTTAAGGGGTTCATACTTGATGTGCTGATTTTCCAATTGATTAATATTTTTTAGTACAATGAGGGCACACACCAACATCTAGTGAATAAATATACTAAACGAAACAGCTAACATTCGTTTTTTATGAGATGCCAACATTACCAATCATGATATTCCAAAGGTCTCATTTCCAGAAATGTTTATATTTTGGAATAACCACCCGTTGAAATGGGAGCAAAAATATGAAATTTGCTTATCCAATAGTTTACTCTAAGATTAATAAAAAGATACGAAAAAGTCAACACTCAGTAAGTGCCATTGAGGTTAAAGCATAATCAAGGCTTATGCAGAAACACAAATCAAATGGTTGCAAAATCAGTAGCAATTGATGTCAACTCTCAAGCTAAAATTCAGATGGGACTAACAAAACTTGCATAAACAAACAGCAAAATAAACATGTACACAAGCTCCTGTAAATTCTGTATGAAGCTATAACGAGTTCTTCAGCATCCTCGACAACCAACAAAAACTAAAAATAAGTGTTATCCCACTAGGATCCGGAATACTGTCCATCCAAAAGCAAAAAAGAAACAAAGAGTCTCATATGCCACACGTGTGTAGCATCTAATGACTGTTTTCTCCTAATGCTACTTCCTAAAGCTGCAACTTCCTCTTTAACCTGCCAACAATATATATAGCTGTAAGCAAGTGATTACTACTCAGTTAACAAGCACATTCAATTGTAAATATGCATGAAGTAGAGCGTATACCCGAATGATCGCACTTCGGAACTGTGAAGACAATCTTCAGGAGGAAAAACATCCTCTTCCAATATGCAGCTTAGTGAACCTGTAAAGGATACAAATTTCATTCTAAGTTCAAAACCAACAACCGCAATGTAGTGCCAAATAACAGCCATCATTAGAGTACACAACAATGTACAACAGTTTAATTGTGAAATTAAGATGTACAAGAATGTTGTTGCAAGGGATCCTGCATTAGAATATCTTATGATTTCTCTTTGTAACGCCACATCACAGTGACCACAAGAAATTGATTTAAATAATCCAAAGATGCCATTAAATCACTAACACAATCAGTCACTATCCCTGAACAGAGTAAAAGGAATACAACTTATTCTATGCTTATAAAAAAAATATGCTCCCATAAACTCAAATTCCTACCATTATTACAAGTACCATTATGAATAAAATAAGCTGATTAATGTCCACACATTAGATTTAATAAGATATGTTTTGGGGGACCAGAAAACTACCTCTTCATTCTCTGCCGCTATCTTCATCTCCATTTGCTTCCTTGACATCAACAGTGAAACTGTACTCTTGATCACAACCCAGGTATGAATCGCACATGAAATAAAGTGCATAGGATTTCTTTCCAGCCTCAGCAGGAGCAGCAAACTCCAGTTTGGCTTTTAACTTGCGCTGAAGGGAAACACGTTTAATGGCAAGCAACAAGTTGTTTTTGGTATCACCAACAACAAGCCACCATCCTTCCTCCTTGGCTTTCGGATACCTGGGAGCATCAACAGGTCCTAGTTCGGCCTTGCCCTCGAGATCCCGTTCAAGAGTGACCTGTACAGTGATATCCTCCCCAGCCCGCACACTGTCACTGTCCAGCACCTCATATGACAAATCAATGTTAGGGAATCTGTTGCAAAATCGAGCAATATCCAATAACTGTGAATCTGACATGCCCAACAATTCACGCCTCTCATCATCCTCCATCTCTAATAAATCAAAGATGGTCTCTATGCTCTTCCCAGGGTTCTCCTGGCATTTCTTAGCCAGGTCCTTTGTGAAATGAGGAAGCTGCAGCAGCATGGAGTCACGTTCCCACATTCCCTGTGTCACCATTTGACTAACTTCCATAGCAAGAAGAGCAAGGCTCAACCAACCACTACTTGATATTACATCTACCATAGCCTGAAGCAGTCTATTTGCAGAAAGAAGAACCTCTCTCTGGTCCAATGCAAGGTTCCCACCCACAAATTGCCTTGAGAAGTGGGCCTGAAGCAAAGCATTAGATTTAACATGTGGATCTGTAACTTTAGGGTTTTCAAAGGAGAACCTCTGGTGATTAATCAATCTACGAACCACCTCTTCCTCCCCAGGGCGAGTTGGAAGCTGAGCATACTCTGAAGCAGAAGATAGAACCTCCAAAAGACCCTTCATTTTTGTTTTTGAGGTCAGAGATGATGAAAATCGTTCAATTGTAGTGTAACTGATGTAATAATATGATGCTATCATTCCAAGATTAAGAGGAGAAAGATCCATATCATCCTCAATAGTAATGCACTTACTTGCTTCTAAATCACTTAACGTATTTTCTACCAACTCTGAGAGGTGATCAGAAAGATGCCTGTGGCTAACCCCTTGTAAGTTGTAATAGTTCGGATTCTGCGTAAGCCGCCTGTACATGAATGTCCAAGTAAGATAATCAACAGCATCTTGCTTGTTCTCAATGATTCCAGCAACAATTTCAGCATTAAGGTTATCATGTAAGAAGTGATGAAGATGGCTTTCAACTGGGAATGCTTCATACAAAAACTTCTTGTAGTACTCCTTACGAGGTGCATGGCACAAGATGACACATTTTCCAGAGTTGTCAACCAAAGGACGGCTGGCATGACCCATCATTTGCAGAAGATCAGTAACAGGATAATCTGTTTGTGCATTCTCACGACCATCATAATACTGTGTGCCCATCACAACAACCAAATGAGCTGACAATGTAACTCCCCAACACATGGAACTGCTTAATACACAGACCTGGATCCAGCCAGCTTCAAATAACTGCGACACAATGTCATGATCAAGACTGTTCAAGCCCTCATGCAAGTATCCTACTCCTTCACGTAAAGTGACTTTCAACATTTCATCACTAATCTTGTTAAGAAAAGGCTCAAGCTCTTCTGGAGACCGCAATAAAAACGGCTTCTCTCCCGTGTCTGCACTTGAGTATGTAATCAAATCCACAGCCGTCAGTCTGACATGCTTCCTTGTAGGTACAAACACAAGAGCCGGTTTCCTGTTTTTGGCATGTTGAACAATTGCAGTGTAAGTTGGTTTGGTCATTGCCTGCATCCTTGCCTCAAAATTGGCAATATCCACACCCTGAATGTATATTTCCAAAGGCACCGGGCGAACGCCAGGAGGGAAATTGAAAAGACCATGGGATGTAGCTCCAATCCATTCTCCCAAGTCTTTCGCATTGGCGAGTGACGTCGACAAAGCCACAATGCGAATCTTGTTCTCAACCTGACTTGCGATGTATCTCATTCTAGAAACGATAACCTCTAAAACAGGACCTCCTTGGCCTCCAATTAAGTGGAGCTCATCAATGATAAAAAGACTAACTTGTTGAACCTGTTTCCTCTGTTTCCATCGACGGGATAAAGCATCCCATTTTTCTGGGGTACTAATAATAACCTGACCTTTCTCAAGCAATTTCAAATCAGTTGCTGTTTCTCCCGTCAATTCAACCACCCTCAATTTAAGCCCACCACCTCCAAATTTCCTCTCCCAATCACGATACCTCTCCCTGGCCAGAGCTTCAATGGGTGCGATATAAACAACTCGCATGACGCTATCAGGACCTTTTTGATGATTCCTCAAAATAGCAAATTCCGCACATATAGTCTTACCACTCCCTGTTGGCGCAGCAACCAAGACATTGTCATCAGAATTATACAGAACCGTGAACACTTGTGTCTGAACAGGATTAAAATGCTTAAAATCCTGGTAGAGGGCTTCATAAGATGGATTTCGCAAGGCAGTCACAGGCAGTGGTTGCAGATCCAATAGTTCGGTTGGGGGAGGATATTTCTCAGGTAGGATTAGATGCCTGAAAGAAACAGGTAAAACAGTTTGTGATCCAAGCCATCTATCTGAAACAACACGGATAAAGTACTGAGGAGGAAGAGGCTCGTATATTGGCACTGTGAAATTCAGAGTGTGATCCTCATCGATGTACTGTTTTTTCAGTAGAAAGTACTCATGATGAAGAATATATTCACCATCATTATCCTCCACAATCACCCAGAATGGCTCAACATATCCATGAACTCTGTCTTCCCATGCAAAATCAGGTGTTATTGTGAGCTCAACCCTCAAAACTGTGCGAGTGATTGGCTGCACATGTGCAGCAAGGTTCAATTTTGGGAATTGATGGATAAATTTATGAAGTGTCCTTCCCATCTTCGGCGCGCGAATGAGTTCACCTATCTCTTGTGATGAGAGGTCATAATACCTTTCCCAAGCCAAATCTTTTTTCTCCAACTTCGTTAATATATCACCTGGGATTCCATTGAACTGGCGAAGAGGTGTTTGTACACTCCACATCCTCTTGGTCACCATCTTGCATAATTTCAAAGCTTTCTCTGCCAACTGTGCCCAGCCACGTTTCAAAACAATCTCAAAAAGAGCCCGCAGAAGGCGTCCAGCACTCTGAAAGAAAGAACAAAAAATACAAGAATCAATTTCAATTAAAAGACATAAAAGATAGCCTATATCCCCACTATTAATTTCTCAGCATCAATGGCAAAGTAGGAAGCCTAACCTGAGTTATAAAGACCATATCAGAAGTCAGTGAGAGTCCTTCAAGCTTTAATTGTGAAATGTATGCTTGTAGTAAAACATTGATCTTGGCACTTGGCTCCTCCAGACTTTCCTTGATTGGAATTGGAACACGGTCCAAAAGCTTTGCTAGTTCCATCTTCTCATCCTGCCTTACAGTGACATACTTGAATTCTTCACTCAGTGAGAACAATCGACAAAGCTCTATGTCTCCCATTGTAGGCTTCAAATGCTCATTATAAGTGGCTATGGTTCCGTGTGTTATGTAGTAGTAGCTTGCAATGCGACCCAAGTCGGTGACTTGAAAATACCCGCTCTTCCTATCGTACTTTACCAAATTATTTCTATCTAAGATGCTTGCTGCCGTGTGAATCTGCAAGATTTCAATGAGACAGATAAATAAAAGACAATATGAACAAGCAATATACATAAATTTCGCTATTGAATAGAATATTAAATATTTAAATCCATCCATAAAAATCCAAAGGAGAAATATCAAACCAGAAAAATAAGCTCAATAACCTACTTCTATCTTGAATAAATAATTTTCACAGCCATGAAACATTTAGCTAGCTTCTCGTGCAATTCAACGCAAATCATGGCAACCACAAACACAAAACTGAATAAAGATCAGCATTTTCTTAGAAGAAGAAAAACACATCTGTACTTTTCAGATAATAATGGGATGATAAATTAGAGCTTCGAGATGCTTACCAGATCAGCCCTTCTCTCCTCCAATGTTATATCTCTTGTTAGGACATCCGGTGCTAAACCATATAGCGTTGGATTCCTTAACATTCGGACATACAAGTAAGTGTAACCAAGCCAATTACAGGCTTCCCTAGCATTCTGAACAGTGCCAAGAACAATTTCTGCATTCAGCTGATCCGCTAGCTTGGACACAAACTGGCTCTCAATGGGAAGTTGTTGGTTCATAAGAGAGAGATAATACTGCAACTCACTATGGCCAGTAATAATTATTCCCAAACCATGTGAGTCATACTGGGGCCTTCCAGCACGACCAAGCATCTGCATCACATCAAGAGGACTTAGTTCACTCCAGGCACCCTTTTCAGGATCGTAAACCTGAGTCCCTTTGATGATCACTGTATGGGCAGGGAGATTCACACCCCATGCAAGGGTCGCAGTGGATACCAAAACTTGCACATGTCCATCAGCAAAAAGATCCTCAACAAGTTGGCGATCTGTCCTGGTCATACCAGCATGATGAATTGCAAAACCATATGGCAGAAGATCTTTGAGGTCATTGCTCTTCACAAGATCAGTATGAGTATGAAGAATTTCGCGGCTTGCACTGTCTTCTTTAAGAAACCTACCAAGAGTATCTTTCGCAAGTGCAGTATCTCTGATGGCCCTAGCTGTTTTGGCAGTTTCTTTCCTCGAATGTACAAAGATAAGAACCTGATGCTTTCCAGCTACAGCCATAACTTTCTCATAACAGATGTCATTCATCAACTGAAACCTCTGAAGTGGCTTCTTCACTGTGATTCCAACATACTGTTGATCAAGAGGAACAGGCCTATAACTACTATCAAAATAAAACAACCCCTTCTTCAGATCAACACGTAAGAACAGTGCCACATCTTCATAATTAGGGAGAGTAGCAGACAACCCCACCAGCCGAATATAGTCCTTTGTGGTTTCAATCTGCCTAACTGTCCTAGCAACAATACTTTCAAGAACAGGTCCTCTGTTATCATGAAGCAGATGAATCTCGTCAATTATAAGAAGCTTTACAAGCTGCGTATAAGCCCGATCTCCTGACTTTCGAGTGATGATATCCCACTTCTCAGGAGTAGTTACAATGATTTGAGTCTCTTCTATCTGCTGACGGGTCAGTGACTGATCTCCACTGAGCTCCCTAACTTTAACATCATACTCCTGCAAACGGTTAGATAAATTCCCAACAACCTCAGCTACAAGAGCTTTCATGGGCGCAACATACACAATTTTATAAGCACTATGGTCAATCGAACCATCCTCGGGATTTCTGTGCCTTGCAATTTGTTGAAGTATTGTGAGAACCGCAACATTCGTTTTTCCAGCCCCAGTTGGAGCACAGAGCAGAAGATTGTCAGGCTTGAAGAGAGCAGTCTCATAAACCTTGCTCTGTACCCGATTCAACTGTGTCATTCCCTTAAAGGCCGGCTGTGCCCAATCAGGCATGGAGGATATTTTTACAAGCTTCTCATTAGGATCAAGTTCTTTAGACTTAAGAGGAGGCACATAAATCTCCTCATAACCCTTATGCTTGTCACTATGCCTATAAGTCCCTGCTGGAAGGTCACACTTCTTGTTAGCCATAAAGTAACCCCCTTGTTTAAAAGCCAGGCTATCCAGATCAAGCATCTGGCGCTGACCCTTTAACCAGCCACTCTCTGCATCTCTATCAGCAATTCCCCTCCTGCTTCTGTCCCTATCGTTGTCCCCATCTCCAACAGTATCATCCTTCAACCTTCTAGCCTCTTCCCTTATACTCTTCTCTAAGTTCTTTTGCCTCTCCTTAGCAGATGCCCTGGTGGCGTGCAACTGCTCCAAAATTGGCTGCAACTCATTCCCCTTCATTTCCTCCTCAATCTTCTCCCTCTCATCCTGGTCCTGCGCCCTCGCCAACCGCGTACACCACACAATCTTCAGTCTGTTCCTCAACAAGAACTTAATCAAGCTGAACACATCAAACCCAAGGCGATCCACCAAATTTCTCTCCACTTCCCTATCACTCCCCTCAGCCAAAATCTTGAGCACCTCCTCAGCAAGTTTCTGGCACTGGTTCGGATCAATCTGCTGCTCAAAAGCCTGAGAGATTTTCCTCTGAAGCCAGTACGCATCTATATCCTGCACATTGAGGCTCATCCCCTCATTGGCTTCTGCCATGTCCTCATCATCAATCCCCCCACCCATTTGCATACCGCCAGAGCCATTCGGCTCTGCAAGATCATCCTCCTCCTCCTCCTCCTGAACCATGTCAAGATCACTCTCCTCATCGCTCTCCTCATTCTCCTCAAATTCAACAGCAACCCCAACATCATCATCGAGGCCTCCATCCTCACCGTCGAGGGCAGCGTTCCCATTCGCAGTCTCTCCAGCTTCCTGATAATCAGTAATAAGCTTACCAATTGAAACAAGCTGGTCAAAAACATGGTTAGGAATTGGGTTAAGGAGCTTCTCAATTTCCTTCTTCTTATCGGGGTTCTTAAAGGCGTCGTTTTTTAGCACAGCAAGAATCTCATCAGCAGCACCACTAACAATACTCAGAGGCTGGCCACCAAGCTGGTTCTGAATAACGCTAAGCATAGCTTCATATGCAGCACGTGTTTCCTTCGTCTTGGGCTGGTAAACACCGTCTTCTGTGGATGTGAGAACGCTATCTTCCTGAAGACGGCGTCGTTTAGAGATGCGCGAAGGAACAACGTCAGGGTCGCGCTCTTTCTTCTTCTTCTTATTCCTCGCCTTCTCGAGCTTCTCGTCGAGTTCTGGGGGTCGGCCACGGTAAGCACGGTCGCCGAAGGTTTTGGGGTCGATTTTTCCAGCGAGAGATTCGGGCTCGCCGGTGGGCTCGTGCGTGTCACGTGGGCGGGAGTCTGTGGTGAGAACCAAGCTGGAGTTGGCTCGGTACTCGTATTGCTTGAACCGTGCGTGCGCTTCAGCACCACCACCTAGGTGCGCCATTTTGCGATTTGCAAAACCCTAAAGCTGAAGAGTAAGGAAGGGAGAAAAACCCCTACAAAGAAATGGGAGAAGCGGAGTGAAACAAAACCTAACCCTAACCGTAACCCTAACCGTAACCCTAATTCGAAGAAACTATCTGCTGCTAGTACCACAGGTATGTAGTGTCATGGAAAGTGGGTTTGGGAATTCAGATGTAGTTACGGACGGGGGAACAAGTATAATAAGGTCGGAGAAGAGTGTGTAGCGGTAATGTAAAGGCAAAATAAGGCGGTCTGGCACTCTGGCGGTGGTAATACGGGCCTAATCTCTAACCCGACCCAAGCGTTTCATTTGGGTTTTTCTTCGAATACATACTCCATCCATTTTAAAATGAGTATATTTTTATAGAACTTTTTTTTTTAAAATAATAGTTATTTTATATTTTTAATGTATTATTATTAAATGATTTTTTCTCTACTTTATCTTTATTAAGCCATTAATGTATTAATTTTTAATAAAGTTATTTTAGTAAAATAAACGAGAGTCATTTTAAAACAGAGATAGTACAAGATTTGTTCAATGAACAAAACTAAATTGAAAATATTATCATGTTATAATTTGTAATTAGTCATGTACCGTACAATTCACGAAAAGAGTTATGACATAAAGTTAGGAGTGGCAATGCGGGTCAACAATCCGCAGGTAGCTTGCCATAAAAGGTTTGGATAAGCCACTCTAACAAGAAAAATTGGCCTATTTTTTTTAGCTTAATCCACTTTATGAATGGTTATGTGGGTTGCATGTTAGCCCGCATAGCCCACCACTTTATAAATCTCATTATCTCAATAAAAAATCATAATTTTTTTTCTAAAGAAAAAAATTATGTTAATTCTATCACTATATAAAAAATTAATATTAATTCTAAACAAAAGAAAAAAATTCACAATAAAGTATTACTGGGCCTCTTTTAATTTTTGAAAATCTTGGTCGATGAAATCTTATTGTACCTCTTTATGTGTGTTCGTTTTTTAATGGAACTAAGTGACACCAATTAGGTCAGATGATTATATATATATATATATATATATATATATATATATATATATATGTGTGTGTGTGTGTATGTATCAGTTCGCGGGATTGCCCGCTCCCACCCGTTATTGACCCATCGGGAGTCGTGAGTTATGCGGGTTGATGGGCTGTTTCTTTTTTTATCAGTCAAACACACGCATCCCACACTACATTATTCTTAAATCTACCCCACCGGAGATCAAACCCCTCCGATGATGGGTTGTTTCTATATAGTCTGTTCCGCGTATAAATGGCGGGTTATGCAGGTCGGTCAGTCCCGTTTTGCCACTCCTACATAAATTGTATAGAGGTGAAAATAAGGATAAAAGCGGACATAATATGATATGAAATATTTTTTGTTTTACTCACACTCATGATATATATTCTCAAATTAACTTTTATCTTCTAAAATTTAAATAAGTAAATTTAAAATAATAAAACAATTGCAAAATTTTAAGAAGTAATTATTAAAAAATAAAACTTTATGAACTACTACAAGATGTTTTTTTTTTTTATATATATATATATACAACAATAAGGTTTTAGAGAGGGTTAAAATATAAGTTTGTATGGTATAATATAATTTACGGGAATTATATTAATTATTATATTATTTATCATAGCAAAAATAATATTCTTGTGAAAATTCAAAGGAATTAGGCTTATTTCATTTATTAATGTTATATATGATATTAATTTTAAAATTTAAACATAAAATTATAAAATTTAAAAATGTAAATGTAATTACAAAATTAAGATTATTTGATTTATTTATAATTGATATAATTTATAATATGATTTAACTAAAAAATATAAATATATATGTGATAAATTATATTATTATTATCTAATGTATAATTTGGCTCGCATTAAATATTAAAAAGGGTAAGAGTTTATTTAACTTTTATCAAATATGACTCTCATTTAATTCTCTTGTCCTATCTGTCTTATTTTATCCTAACCATTAAACAGGCTTAAAATATTTTTTATTTCCAAATATTTTTTCATTGTACTAATCTTTTAAAAAATTAAATGAGTTTTTATCCCTACAAAATGTGTTTTTTTGGGCTTTTCATCCTATGAAAGAAAAATTTATTTTCGATCCAATTTGTTGAGAAAATTTTGCGTCTAAGTTAACATACTATATTAATTAAATGATAATGTTGCTAAGTTTTTATCACATTAATTAGCTAACACAAATGATATATTAAATATATTTTTAGCTCCGGTAATTTTACTTTTTTCCAGTCTTAGACCCTTAGTCACAGTTTTGTTTAAAAAGGAATAAGAGTTTATAGACTAAAGAAAATATAAACTATGTTGGAACTATTAATTCATTTTTTTTATTATAGAAAAGTAAGAATTGAATCTCGTACTTATACACGTTATTTTCATGTGTTCACCAAGTGAGAAACAAAAGTGACTAATTTTATAAGTATGAAAAACTTATTTAAGCATCACTAAGGCCTTTTTTAGTTAGAGTCTTTGATGATATTTTTTATTCAGAAGCTTTGGTCTTAGAAAATTTGGTGTCCGGTAAATGCTATTCCCACTCCTCATTTTCTGGAGGATGGGATTAGCACCATCTCTATTGGGAGTGGCACCATCCTTTTTATATGTAAGAATTATAAATTTATATCCTATAAAGGATGGTGTCACTCCCAATAGGGATGATGCTAATCCCATCCACCCATTTTCTACATACACTGCTTAGCTTCATTTTAGGCCAACTTTTTCTGCAAGTTAATTCATTGAACTGATTTTCTTATCACTTTCAGAAATTAGAGTCCAAAAAATCATTTCATAAAATTAATTTACAAAAGTAATTTTTGAATGAATTTTATAAATTAATTATCGGGTTGAGTTGGATTATCTTTCAGTCTGTAGAGAACACTCGTGATCTATATCAAAATAAACTAATTTGCCAAAAGTGATAAAGAAAAGCTTTTTTTTTTTTTTGGGTTGGATAACATAAGTAAGTTTTTTGTGTGATGTATGATACATCACAAGTCTTAACCGCCAAATATATGAATATTTCATTCAATGAATTGGATCTGTTTGTGTAACTTGTAGTTTAGGTTTTCATGTTTGTGAGTTTTAATTTCTTTGAAATTGTAATTAGGTTTTAGATTAATTTCTCCCTCTCCAACCCTTGTCCTTCCTCTCTCGCAACAGTTCCTCCATCACCCCTCAAAACTCTCGCCGTCGCTTATCGTCAAATAATGGAGAGTTCGGTCTCGCCATCGAGGGGTAGGAGTGGCGTGAGAGTGGTGGTGCAGTATGGCGGCGATGTGAAGTTGAAGACGGGTTGGAGATGGATAGGGTTTTTTTGGTGCATGAGTGGTTTTTTGGGTTGGGCCGCCGCCGCCCTTCCTACAGCACCTTCTCCTGCAATTGTGTTTAACACCAACCCTTATATTTCCTTATCTTTCTCACCAAGTTTTCCATCTCCGCCGCCTTTGTTTCTCAAACCATCTTCTCCACCTCAAACCGCCTTCCTCCTCAAGGGCCTTCATGCGTAGATCTACGGCTACAACTACTTGGGAATCGTTCTGATATTAATTTTTGCTGTTATTATGAGTTTAGTTTTTTTTTATTTATTTATCTTCATCTTTGTTCAAATTTTCTGTATTATTTTAATGAAATTTCTAAAGTTTTTATGTGTTTGTGTAACTTCTGTTTCCGTTTCCAATTCTCTTTGAGGGATTGATTTCTGTATTTTGTGTTCTTCTCAAACTTTCTTTTCCTCTCTCCTTTCTCATGCTTAAATCCAGCTCTTCAACTATTTTAACTAGATAATGGCGGTCTAAAAGGGGAATGTTGGGAGATTTGACAGTGAAGGAAGCATAATGTGGGCATTTCTCTTTTGGAGAGACAAATTATTTATTAATACATGTTCTGGGAAACACTTGAGATTTAAATGGTACTAACTGAAGCTAAATTTAGGTGTTGAGATACAATATAGTAAATTGATTAAACAGCTTTTGTGGGTGATTTCATTTTTAGCAGGACTCGGAGACCATTAATGAGAAAATGTAAAAATAAAAAAAATTTAGAGACTACTTTACTTACCAAATAACAAAACTTTTTTAAAATTAAAAAGGTAAATTTTGTGATGTATGATACATCACAAAATTTACCTGGAACAACAGGTTTTGCTAATTGAAATTTCGATTCTACCCTTAGTCTTTTTTAATTTTAAAAAAGTTTTGTTATTTGATAAGTAATCCCCGAAACAAATTTAAAGTAGTCCTTAATTTTTTTTTATTTTTATATTTTCCCCATTAATGGTCTCTGAGTCCTGCTAAAAATGAAGTCACCCACAAAAGCTGTTTAATCAATTTACTATGTTGTATCTCAACACCTAAATTTAGCTTTAGTAAGTACCATCCAAATCTCAAATATTTTCCAGAACATGTATTAATAAATAATTTGTCTTTCCAAAAGAGAAAGGCCCACATTATGCTTCCTTCACGATCAAATCTCCCAACATTCTCCTTATAGACCACCATTATCTAGCCAAAATAGTTGAAGAAGAACATGATTTAGGCGTGTGAAAGGAGAGAGGAAGAGAAAATTTGAGAGGCTCGCAAAATACAGAAATCAATCCCTCCAACAGAATTGGAAATGGAAACAGAAATTACACAAGCACATGAAAAATTCAGAAATTTCATTAAAATAATCCAGAAAATTTGAACAAAGACGAAGATAAATAAATAAAAAAAAAACTAAACTCGGAATAACAACAGAAATTAATATTAGAACCATTCCCAAACAGGTGTAGCCGTAGATCTGCGCATAAAGGCCAATGAGGAGGAAGACGGTTTGAGGTGGAGAATATGGTTTGAGAAACAAAGGCGGCGGAGATGGAAAACTTGGTGGGAAAGAGAGGAAGATAAGGAAAGATAAGGGTTGGTATTAGACACAATTGGAGGAGAAGATGCAGCAGGAGGGGCAGCGGCGGCCCAATCCAAAAAACCACTCATGCACCAAGAAACCCTAGCCATCTCCAACCCGTCTTCAACCTCACACCGCCGCGATACTGCACCACCACTCTCACACCACCCCTACCCCTCAGCAGCAAGGAGGAACTCTCCATTATTTGAGTATGGATGCGACGACGAGAGTTTTGAGGGGCGATGGAGGAACTGTTGCGAGAGAGGAAGGACAAGGGTTGGAGAGGGAGAAATTAATCTAAAACCTAATTGCAATTTCAAAGAAATTAAAACACATAAACATAAAATCCTGAACTACAAGTTGCACAAACAGATCAAATTTATTGAATAAAATATTTATATATCTGACGGTCAAGATTTGTGATGTATCATACATCACAAAAAAAACTTACTTATGTTAAAACCAACATTTTTTTTTCAGATTTTAAATAAATTGGTTTTCTGCGGATGGTGTACGAAGAAAAAGGGAATAAAAAGGAAATTCGTAGAGTTTTTCTTCGATGGAGATTATGGGCCTTAATTGGACCTCTTGTGGGTTGTGGATTTATCTGAGGATTAAGTTTCATTTTTCTGTGTATTAGCAGAGTAACCCACCAAACCCCCACCCCAAAAAAAAGAGAGTTAACATTTACTACATCTTTTCAGGTAAATAAATAAATATATATATATATATATACAGACATAATTAAAGAGAAGTTAAATTACCTATTTAATTCTTGTACTTTTTTATCATTTTCTTTTTAGTTTCTATTAAAGAATATTTTGATTCGTGTTTCCATTTATGTTTTTATTTACTGATTTTGTTTTGTTTGCCTTTTCGAAGAGTTGCTTTATAGAGATAAATATGAAAAATAAAAACACATATAAGGACTAAAATGAGTTATTAACGCGTGTATAAAAACTAAAATGAACTATTAATACATGTATAGAGATTAAAATAAAAAATATCAATAAAACAAAAAGACCATAAGCAAACTTCATTACAAGGACTGTGAATTGAAAATTAAAATGTCTAAATTGTTTGGCCTCTCATATATAGTTAAAAAGTGTTTATAGACGTCCTTCAAATCTTAAAATGTAATTTTTTTTTTCTTTCTTAAATGTTTTTCTTCTAATTTAAGCAGGTTATATCGAGGGAATCGAAAATTTAGTCTCCTTTATGAGTTTAATTAGAGTTATATGTATGACCCTTTGTCACTTAGATTTTATTTATTTAAGGATTTAATAGATACATGTCCTTTCCAACTTAAAAATGACCCATGTGAAATATATATTAGTATTTGATATACCATTCACATTGATGATGAGAGAAAATAACTAGTTAATTAGGGTTAGGGGAATCCAAATTATTCATGCCTCAAGCGCTAGACAATTATTTTTATCATAGCTAAAAAGATACCATTGTATTATGTATAGGTTTATTAATTTCCTTAATATAGGCTAATTGTTAGTCATACAAATTAAATATATATATATATATATATATACATATATATATATATATATATATATATATATATATATATATCTATCTTACTAATTAATAGAGCTACTTTTAGAACCTACGAATCAACCATTCAAATTAACAATGTGTGAGACATGCATTATTAATATGGTGTGTGTAAATAATGATGTAGCATCTTGATGTCTTTTATAATAAACTGATGGATATTTTTGCTTATGATCAACCAATTCACAAAATGAAGGAAGGACTAATTTATTTTTATTTGTTTTTTTAGTAAACCAAAAACAATATATTAAGTATTGGGTTTTTTATTAGCTTGACGTGAAAATAATCTGGACCCAACAAATTCAAGGGCCTAAAACCAAAAAGTCTAAAAACCAACATGACCAACAAGCTAAACGTCTCAAGTTTGTGTTATTGACGTTCGTTTAATATTTGTATCTGCAAAATTAACATTTACCAAAAAAAAAGAACTATAGTAAAAAAAAATGGAGTCTAAAGTAAGGGCTTAAACTGTTTACTCTTGGGCCAACCCTGAAAATAATTTAATTTTGAGAATTTATTGCATGCATTCGTTAAATGTGATAATAATTAATGTCTTTATAAAGTATAACGGTTTATACATTGTCAAAATAAATAGTGAATATGTTATGCTTTTCTATGTATATGTTATTATCATTGGGGCAAAACAAGTACAAAATTTTGAAGGGACCAAATATAAATAATTAAATAGATCAAAATTTCGGAGGAAACTAATTACATAAAATACTATTAATTTTAATTTATATATTAAAATTTATATATATATATATATAATAATAATAATTTTTCTCACAATAGGACTAAAGCTTCCTTATCGTATTAAGGTAGCTCTGCAGTTGATTATCATCGTAGTATGAAGTATCATTTTCTAAATGAAGAGAACAGAGTAAGTCTTCATTCAAAGTGCGTGATAGAATTAAAACACCAAAGTTTCCACAGTATAAAAAGTTCACACCTAACTCCCATGTGCTGTCATTTCCAGGTGCCTAAATCTTAGGCAGTGTAGGACAAAGGAACCTTAAATTCTACTAATTCATTTACCTATTTAGGATACACGATTTCCCAAAGTAATAATGTTATTTTAACTAGCTATGTGCTCTGCATCTTGTACCAAATGCTTAATTTGTGTCCATGGTCAATCTTGCCATCATCGAAGTTTAAGAAAAAATGTCTATATATCCTGTAATAGCTAAAAACGAAAATTTTATGAAATAAACATTTGAAAGAGATAATTTGATTCTCATATTTAAAAAAAAAAATCACATTCATAAAGATAACAAATAATAAATTCAAACTATAGTCTTTAATTTTTTTAAAAGATAATTTGCCGTGGTTCGAATAAGTTTACAACTATATCCCTTCGACCATAAATTTAAGATTAACTTAATCATTTAGTTTTTATATGTGTTTTTTATTTTTATTTTAATCCTTATATATAAATATTTTTTTTGTTCTTATATATGTCTCTGTTAGTGCTTTTAATCCTTTTATTATCTTACTGTTAGTTCTTACTAAAATAAAAAAACAACTACAAAGACTAAAACGAAAAATAAGTACATGTATATGGACTAAAACAAAAAACAAATACATGTATAGGGACTAGACTAAAAATTAGTAAATATACAGAAACTAAAACAAAAAATAAGTGTGTATATAAGGATTAATTAATTTTTATATTAACGGTTCATGTGTTCGTTATTGATTGGCTCACGAAAATATTTTTAGCCACTTAGGACGAAATTAACACCGTTAGTATTGAAATCGACTATAGAGACCAATTCAAAAATGTCAGACACGTATAAGGAATAAAAAGAATATTTTTTACGTATTAGAACTAAAAGAAAAATGAAGGACACGTATAGAAATTAAATGATTAATTTAACATAAATTTAATTAAAGAAATTCTCTTTTAGAAGATAAGTCAATCACCATATTTTCAAAGTGTTAGTCACATGCAAATAAATTTGGAATCGGTAAAAAGTCACAAGTAAAGGTTAGGATATTACAACCAATTAACTAAATATTTTATCATCAATGATTATAGTGCATTTTTCCTTTTTCCAATCCCCAGGGAATGTATGGTATAATTAGTAATCTATCCAAATGATTAGATGCTTAAAATTTTGTTTTTATTAAGTTTTCTTGGATCATTCTGTACATTTGTTTTTCGGTGATGCAATTTCTATTTATTATTTTTTTTTTATGATAAACAAGCTGGGGCTAATCTTCTGCCTAGGCTTTGGGGCACAGACTCTATGGAAAACGCCTCTTGGATTTGTAAAACATACAAATGGGACTTATTAAAAAAAACCATTATTTTAATTTAATTTAATTTGAGGGACAATATATATATAAACAATATGCATATATATAGCCACATAGGCTGATAGGCCAGTTGTATGTTTAATATTGGGGCCAAGAGCTCAAAGCCTCAAACCTATATATAGCTCTCCAAAAATTTTCTTAGCTTCTAATAATAATGATATTAATTATTAATCCCTAAGTTGTGTTGATATATAGGAAAGGTATTAAATTCGATGTCATGAATCTGTTGTCACTGTTTTTATTAAATTAACTGTCACGAATTTGTTCTACCTTAAACAGTAATTTTGAGTTTGAGTTATGAATGCAGTTTGTGTTATTAAACATTTATGTGGTTTCTTTGGATTACCTCTAGTAAAAAATATAATAACCGTAATTCAGATAAAAAAAAAAAAAACTTAAGTAACATAATTCAGAAATTAAAGTTACAATATAACATACCCTTCTTGCTACATAGTTTAATTTTATGGATTGGGGTCCAATCTGTGAGTTAGGTTAAGGGTTGCTTTCAAAGATCAATACTAAGCACTTATTAATGAAAACAAAAGAAAGATGAGGTATCTAGTTAGACTTTGAGATCCATATATAAGTGTACCTAATCAAATACTACTATTTACTTTCACCATTGTGTTACAACTGTTTACTATCCTTGTTTGAAATCACAATCACAATGAGAAAAATTCTTATTCTTTTTAATTTCTTATTTACTTTATAAATTAAAGTCTAAAATAATTAATACTACCAACCGTGTGCATTGAAAATGCAATTCACCCACGCTCTCATGTCAAGTCAAAGGACTTTACATTATTACATTATCTTCCAACATTTCCACTTTCCTTTATAGGTAAAATATTTGTTGGAAGGGAGAAAATTGTAAGAAAAAAGTGTATAGAAGAAAAAGTAAAAATGTATCTATTTTCTTGCATTTGATGCTAATCAAATCTCTGGAGGTACTCATCATCGTTGATAAGGAAGTTTAATTTTCTACCTAACATAAACTAATTCACTTGGTGCAAGTATCTGTTTTAATTTTGATTGAAATTACAATTAAGAACTTGAACTTTTTCTCATTTAGTATTACATTCACGCTAAGCTTTCTCGGCAAGTGTTATGTCGTGTAAAATAAAAAATAAAATCAATCTTTTAGTGAGGAAAAATTGAAATTCTCATTGATCATGTTGATGTCAAGGTCAATGTATTGGTCGCTCATGTCAAGTTGTGATGAACCGACTCATATAACCGTTAGAATCGGGTCGAGCTGATATGAGAGTGGAATGGAGACAGTGGTCTTGTTATTTGGTACTAACTTTTATAACTACTGTGTGTTTGTAAAACCGTTGAGTCGAAGGAAAATTGATTTTGAAGAGCTAAAATCGATTTTGGTTGATAAATCAGTTGTTTGGTTATTAGCTGGGGAAAAATCAAAATTGATTTAGGGTTGCCAAAATCAATTTTGGCTGAAGCAAGGTGAGACTTGCTTTTATGTTGAGTTGAAAAATTTACATTATGTTTTTACTTAGAAAAAAATCTCCAAACATAAATCACGTTACTTTAAAATCAATTTTACACAAAATCAATTTTATAAAATCACGTTGATCCAAAATTAATTCTATCACCGCTAAACCAAACACACACTAACTAGTCTTTTGAATGGGGGAAAATTATATAAGTAATTAGATAAATTTTTTATTAAAAATAAGTAATTATTACATACGAGTAATTAACATAAGACAAGTCAGCGAATCCTTAAGCTGAGGTCATAGGGATTTAGTCTCCTCTTATTGCAATTGTCTCTTCCCAAAGAAAGTGACACTTTTGAAGATTAAATAAACTTTGCTTTAATTAGTAATTTGTTTCAATGTGTTTGACATTTCACTTAGTAGTACAAACTTTTTCACCTAAATCAGCAAAATTAAAGGTTATTAACATTCAAAGGAAAAATAATGCTACTGCTAAAACGTTAGAATTGATGAATACAATATGATGATTCTTCTAATTCTAAATGCTATGCCACTACCCCTGTCAAACCAAAATAAAAGAAAAATAAATTGACTAATTAATTTTCTATATGATAAAGGTAAACATCATTATTATTTAATAAAATAACGTACGTGTATGTATTACATCAGATTGGCCCGTTAGATGTACTAAATAATTTAAATATCCATTGTTTATTTATTTAATCACATAATCATAATAAATGTATATATGAAAAGGATTTTATGAATGTCAGGGTCTCTCCGGTACTACTGTTGTTAATAGATATTTACAACAAAGATTTCGTATATATGCACACACAAAAAATAAAATAAAATAAAAAATAGTTTACTCTATATTGATTTTGTTAGTCAATTATTGTGTTGGTTATAGAGATCAGAAGATATTTAAAAGAATTATGGGATATATATTTTTGTATGCGGCTTATTACATGACTCCTTCAACACGATTTGGATTTTTTTTTTTTTTTTTAATAAACAGGGTACTAATAAGGCTCAGATTTGGATTTTTTTAAGAGAGACAACAAGAAATGATGAGTAATTATGAATGCATTATCAAGATTAATCCTGATATGCATGACATTGTTTCGTTAGTTTAAGATCAAAGATATTTTCTATGAAAGATAATTTTGTCAGATTTGAGAAATACAATTATATAAAATAAAGTTATATCATTTTGTGTTATAAGTTTAAAATTCAAAATTGAATAAATAAGTATCAATAAGTATCTTGCATTATATGATTTGGATTATAATTAGTATATGTTACAATATTACTCATTAATTCAAATATGGAATTAGAGGTGTCATGATCCCATTTGAGTAGCTTTCACCACATCTCAGTTTATCATCTAATTCAATAAGAAAGGAAAAACAAATCATCCACTAATTAACTAATAATAATTAACTACAAATACTAATAAGTTCCAATTACAAGTCCCATTTTCCTAATATATTGGGACATATCATGAACGGGTATATACTAATAACTAATATAGCTAATAACACCATGGCTAAAACATAAATACTCACCATGACTTCAAACAATAATGGATTTTAATTTTATCTTTCCCTTCTTTCTCACCTTTTTGTCTTTTTTTTTTCACCCTTGGTGTCAAGGGGAAAAGAGATTACAAAGATTTAATGTTTGTTTGACAATATACGAATGACTACGATATTTAAACAAAAATCCCAATATGTTCAATTAAAGCTGTAGCTTCTTGTTTCGACTAAAAATACTTTCACGTTGAGCCAGCTACAAATGGAGCACACATAAGTACTACATCAATAGTTGTTCCATAAGTGGGGCATACCAACTTCAGACAAATAACTCTCTGAACTTCCTTCTCCTAAGCTTGGTGACCCTTTAAGATTAGGGTTACTAATAATTGGGGGGTTCCTTTCCATCTTAGTGAGCTGATTCAAAACAGCCTTCAACACTTTTCTATCACATGACAAATTAGGGTCTAAGCAATAGCCCAAATTGGGTGCTCCTCCTCCATAAGTGGTTGTTTGGTTGGAAGGCAATATTTTTGGCTCCAAAGTGGTAGTTGTAATGTGATTAAAAAAGGGATTATTATTAATATTAATATTGGTTTGGTTTTGAGAGAAAATGGAGAAGCAGGGCACTTGCTCAAATTCATGATCAAGATTATTATGGGTTGGAGGTTGTTGATCAAAACTTATGTAAGAGTCCATTAATGCTGGAAGAGATGAAGAGCCTGTGTCATCGTAGCAGCTACCATTGCTAATAATTTGTTTGCTTCCAACTTCTCTGTTCTTGTAGAACACCCTACACAAAACCCAATCTTCCTGTGTATAGAAAATAAACAAACAAAACAAGGTTCAAATTATTTATTTATTCACGGTAATATTCTCTAAACTTTACTCCTGTTATTTTTACACTGTGAATTAACTTTACTTTTGAATTTGCATACAAAATTAATAGCATGAATAAAATTGATAATTTACTAATGTATTTGGGCTGAAAGTTACGTATAAGATATTCTTAACTAATTTCGCTAACAGATTTTTAATCGTAAGGAAGGTATATGTAATAAGATTATAAAGTTAAGGAGATTTCTGTGTATTTTATGAAATATATAAGGAATCAGTGTAATCGGACTAAAGTTCAGGGAAAGTCAGTGTAATTTTCCTATATTTTTTTATACAATCATGGGCTAGATAAATAATTTTATAAAATCAAATACTGAACTGAAATCTCAATAATATCAAAAATTAAACAACACATAATTTGAAGAAAAATAATGACTTAGTCTAACAAAATTCTCATAAAAACATAAAAATGATAATATAAGTTTCAAAGTAAATTTAACTTATTAATATTTTAATATATAATAATTTTTGTTTGGTTGAGCTATGAACATTATTCACAAAACACATGCACCCACCTCTTCAATGGATTGATGGAAATAAAAGTTGTGAAAGAGAAAGGAAAGGAATATCCCCCCTCCTCAACAGAAAATTATAAAATTATAAAATAAAATGAAAAACTTTACAGATGGAAGAATTTGGTATATATACTTTGATAGGCTTACATAAGTATTGGATTAAAAAAATCAAAGGGGGGATCTTCTTAGGTCAGCTACCCATTATCTTTTGTAGTCACATTCTAGCCAATAGGCAGGTCAGACAAATTTGGTTTTGGTACACAGCAAAAACATATTCCAAAAAGTCAAAAGCCAAACAAAATAAATAAAATTATTTAATTTGCATATTACAACTTGCCTTGCCTCCTTAATTCATGCAAAGGAAACAGCACAAGATACTTACAAAAATAAAATGCATAAATTAATAATAGGATATCATAATATGATAAAAAAAATTTAAAAAATTAAAATAAATACTTTATCATTATATCATAAATACAAAGTTATACACATACTTAAATTTTAAACAACAAAAATTATGTTTAATAGAATCTGAGATCAACAAAAGTCAATAACATTTTATATATTGATCATTCAAAGTGGTAAATGGGGTTTGTAATTGATTGTGTAGTGCAATTCGATCATATAATTATTCAAACTGCATATTTTTTAAAAATAATATAACAAAAGAGTCACTCATAATGTCTTTAAAGTATAAATTGTCGCTTTAAATTATGACTTCTTCCCCTTTTAAAGAGTAAAAAAGTTATAATTTAAAACTGCAATCTTTCACTGAAATCTTTCAAATATTAACTTATATTTTTTTGATATTTTTTTTAAAACATTACACTAATTTTGGAATTATTTCATGAAAAATGCACTATACTAGTAAAAAGATACCCATCCACCAAATAGAAAACCAAATACACCTTGAGAAAACAATGATAACATATAACTTGAAGTTGCTTTAGATAAATGCATATGGAAGAGTTTTTCTTTAAAAAAAAAAATTTGAATCCTTTCAGTTATATATATCCAACATATAAATATTTATTTACCTTGGAAGAAGAAATTTTGGGAGGGCCATGGGGACCTTCAATGCGAAACTCATGCATGACCCATTCAGTTTTTCTACCTTTAGGAGCCCTTCCTTGATAGAACACCAAAGTCTTTCTCATCCCTACAAGAGTGCCCTTTCGAAGGATAGGTCTGTCCTTCCCCGTGGCCTTCCAATATCCTGAGGCTGTGGCGCGATTTGTTCGCAACCCTGTGGCGTATTTTCGGTCCCTTTGTGTGTAGAAATACCACTCTTTTCCTCCCACACATGCGGTTTCTGTACAATTAATACAACTCTTACAAGTTTTCAATACAATTCAATGTTATGAAACTAATGATTTAATCACATAATGACTATAATTATTATACACTACTATAGCTATATATTGTCAAATGTCATCAAAACAGGGAACTTTTTAGAAGAAAGAACTTTGAGTTTTGATAAATTACTAAGTTTGTAAGGTTGAACGATTTAGTTTCTTTGATTTTTAAAAATTTTGTTTGCCGGTTCTTAATATTAAGAAACGTCATTCATTTTAATCTTTTTTAGTACAAAATTATTTAAGTGGTTGTTGTTTTATAAAGTCGAAAGATTAACAAAAAGTTTTTTCAATTATTTTAAAAGTTTTTATCTCTTTTTTTATCAGCTAATTTTTTTCTTTCTTTTTTTCGGGGCATAAAAAGAGAAAGTTTTGCACTTAGTAGGATTTGAACCTTATACCTTCACCTGATATTCCAGTAGCACTTTTGTTAAGTTATTATTAAAAGAATTAAAAAGGATTTAACTAATTGTAATTTTAAAAAGTTAGGAACTGAAAAGTTTTTAAAATTAAGGACTAAATTATCTATAACTTATACAATCTCTAAGATTAATTTAGGAGTTTAATTTATTCAAGAAACTTTTTACAATGCTTATTTTTTAACTAGAAAAAATGGGGAAAATAATAACGAAAGAAGACATTAATCTTGTATAAAAACATGGGTGTTAATTATCATTGTTGTTATTGTTGTGATGTAATATTTGAATTTCTGTAAGATGAGGAACATGTGGAGTTAGGTCAACTAGGTGTATTTTTGTGTTCAAGTCAACAACCATAACAAGTTAAAAGCAACTCTTCACATTAACAATATTATCTTTTGGTTGATATTATCCTAAAATTAAATGCTTATGACTTTCTCTTCTTTTTCTCATTGATAATTTTGATTCCGGAAAAACAGGGGAAGAAAAATTAAAAGTTGTTGTGTTTCCCTCAACTGTATTTTAGACTTTTAGATTATTTAATTTTAGAAATACATGTATCATAGCATATGCGTTAATTGGGGAAAAAAAAAAAACTATTGATGGAAAAAAATGATCATCATCACTAGTATTATCTTAATGCAATTATTCCAGTTACTATTTGTATAGGCCCCCATTTATAAATGTACTAGCTTCTTGCATTAATTGATCTTGTTTCTTCTTATTTGCCTATCCTTATCGGTTTCTTTTCATATATGACATGCTTATAAAAAATATAAAATAAAAAATATAAATTTCATAATCAAACAGTTGATATTGTTTCCAAAAGAATGTAAACATCGAACACATGGCAAAGTTGACCCATCATATCAGGCCCAGAAATCTTCTTTGTCCTTTTTTATAAGAAATTGCTAATACGTTTATACTTCTATATGTTTAGTTAAAATTTAAATTTTTTTATGACAAATAAAAAAATTAAGATATATGTAAATAAGTTTTAAATAATTAAAAAAATTAAAAGAATAGAACTATCTTGTTTAATTTGCCCTTATAGATAAAAAATTAAATGTGATTTTATTAGTCCTCGAATTATGTAAATTTCATCAACTTAATCCATAGGAAAAATTTCCAAAGACTAAATTAGTTAAAAAATATATCATTTTAATTCTTCAAAGATATTTGTGTTAACATTTTTATCTTCAAAAGATTATAGTGTCACCAAACTTGCCATTATATTCATTATATCAATGATATTTTTAATTTTATAAAAATAGTTAAAAGACTAAATTAGCAATACAAACAACTTTAGATTAAAAAGGTGTTTACACAAAAAAAATTATATATAGAAAGATTAATATATATTGCTTAGCTATGAAGTAATTATTTATCACTTTTGCTTATAAAAAAATCATTTATCACTTCAAAAACTCCAACTCAAAAAAAAAAGAAAGCAATAATCAATATGGCAAATCATTCAAACAGTTAAGTTTTGCCACAAAATTAATTCGCAATATAAGTGTAGTTCAACGAATATTTAAACTGCACTATAAAGAGTGAGGTAGGCGATGTGAGATTTATTTTCAACACCTCTCCTTCAATTGAGCCTGCCAGCCCAGGCACAGGGTATCGAAGACCCATACAAACTGAAGAGAAGTTGAGCTCTAGCTCTGATACCATGTTAATGTTCCATTACAAAACTAAGTGATAATATGAAGAGTAACCTAACAAGTATTTAAACATCAACGTGAAGAGTGAAGGAGACGATGTGAGACTTATTTCCAACTAAAACGACTATTTTTTCATAAGTTTATTTACAAACTGAAGGGAAGTTGAGCTTTGGCTCTGATACGATGTTAAGATTCCATTATTCCATCGCAAAACTAATTGGCAATATGAAGAGTAAACTAACAGGTATTTAAACCGCAACTTAAAAGAGTGAAGCAGACGATGTGAGACTTATTTCCCACTAAAATGACTATTTTTTCATAGAGTGATTTTAAGGTGGGGCAAAAAAAATCAGAGATTATATGGCCACTTTACTAAAAATAGAAAATATGAGATATTTTTAAAAAGTATGAAATATTTCTAAAAAATCAACTTTTTTTAAAAATACTCCACACTTTTCATGTTTGGTAAAGTGATCACATAATCTCAAATTTTTTTACTCCACCTTAAAACCACCATTTTTCATAAGTTCATTTACAAAACTTATGAAAATAAATAATTATTTTTATAATAAATTAATCCAAACACATATCAAGAAGGTGCAATTAGAGTTCTTTTTTGATGATATGAAAGTATACGATAATAATTATTTTCATAATTGTTTATGATAAGTTAAGTTTTGTTTTCTTTTGATGATATGAAAGTATATGATAAAAGTGAGATGAAAAATGGTTAGGCATTAGAGTTCAATCACTTTATACTATGAATATATGATGACATGTAAGTTTATAGTGTTCATGTGCATGCGTCTTAATTTTTATTTGTTGCAATGAAAATCAATTGCTTTTTATTATGGTGAAATTCATTGTCAAACACTTTATAATACGACAACTTCAATGTGTCTATTCTTTAAAAACTCAAAAAAGCTTTGAAGGTGATATTTATCTTGTAATAATTAACCGTTACATAATTTATATTACAAAAATTATCGCTTATATATATGATTTTTAGAGCTTCCCTTTCAAATTTGCCAACCTGAATTATGTAGGTCCCTTTCAAATGTGTATAAACATTTATAGCATAATTATTTTTTTAAAAATTTCTTCCTAGGATATCTACAGCAAAAAATCGTGATTAATCACCAAAGGTGAACTCGCATAAAGTAATTATCGAATAACCACAAAATGTCATTTCGATTAACTTTCATTAGCAGAGAATCAAACCCTTATATAAGTGGTTAAAGAACGAAATGAACTGTCACCACACCATGTCTCGTGATTATAGAATAATTATTTTTAACTACGGATGAAAAAATCATTATTTTTATTAAAAAACTATTACTATTTTCCTATATATATGTTTATGTTTATTACAAAAGTACAAGAGTGCAACCACCTGTACCTCTATATGTGTGAATGTGGGTGTGGTTGGAATATAGATTATGACCCACATGAAAACGTAGACTTAAAATAATTTGATTTGCTCTCTAATTATTCACAAGGAAAAAAAATAAAATCAATCAAGCATTTAGTTCGAAGCTGGTATATTATTGGTCCCCAGAAAGAAAATAAAATATGAAAGTACATTTAATTTATTATTTCATTATTTTCCTTTTGTATTTTCTTCCTATCTATTTTATCCTACACTTCTTCAACACAAAAAAAAAGAGATGTGTTATAATTTCTCAAGCTAAGGAATTAAACTTCATGGACTCTTCTACAAGACATATTATGATATTTATATAGTGTTTTGCTCTATCAAAAATAGAATTTGATTAATTGAACTTCTAATTAAGCTTTTTTTTTCCTATGAATTTGTTTGAAGCAGGTACAGTTTCCCTATCAAATCACACAAACTATAGAAATTAATTCACATAAACATTATATTGGGATCTATAATAGCCATTGCAGTTACTATCATTATCTCAATTTATCCTTATCTCGATTCAAAACAGAACAATAATACAACAAAATTGAAAGTAACAACTCGTTACTTTTTTTTTTTTTTTTTTTTGCTATTCAACTCATTTGTACTTTACCAACCGTAATTGTAAACAGAAATGGTTCAAACATGTCCATTATCATCATTATATTAGAATCATATGGAGTGCAAAAAAAAAAAAAAAAGCTATAGCAAATTAATTATGAATTTGTTGATCAAAATTTCATAACCTTCAATCAACATATTATTATTTTGAGGTCTAAGGAAGATATATATGAGGCAATAATTAAAATTATACAATAGAGAATGCATCATGGTAATGATGGAAATTAATTAATTAAATTAAATATTGGAAATGAAAATAATTACTAACCAGGAATATCCCAAGGCTCACACTTGTTAAGGTCAACATCAATCATGAGAAAGGAATCAGTGTGAGTGACCTTCTTCATCAAATAATCACAAACAAGTTCTTCATCTCTTGGATGAAATCTGAACCCAGGTGGAAGTTTTGCCTCTACCATGCTTATATTACTCATTTTCTCAACAAATTAATTAAAAGTATTAAGAAATTGGAAGTTGAAGTGAGAAATATTTGAGAGATATTAGATTAGAAGAGAGGAAGGAGAAGAAAGGTGTTTATATAAATGGAAGAGGGAACACATGTGGGCAAGTCAACATGTAATTACTTTAAAACTTGAAGGGTAGAATTGGAATTCTATTTTGTATCCTCATTTTCAAAGAGAGAGACTCTATGTGTATGATGATGTGTACAAACCAGAATCTGCCAACTAGCTCATGTGTGAATCTTCTTACTTAATTATTAATTTCCATCTAATATTAACAATTTATATGCTTTTATATTACAATATATATGATAATTTAAAATGATATTTTTTATTTTTTATTGGCTTATAAAGAAAAAGAAAATAAGAGCTTGGGTCCTCTCTACCCTTTTCATCTTCAAAATTTTTAATAAATTACGTAACTTTTTAAAAAGTTCACCTGACTTATTTATTTAATATTTTGATTATCTATGTAAAAATGTACGACCTAAATTTAATTTATCCACTCTCATTAATCTCACGTTAAAAATTTCTTTCTCACCAGAGATATCCTCTAGTTTGAGATATCTCAATAAAATGGCTGAATAGTGATCCCTCAGGAAAGTATCCAAACTGATGAAGTAATGCTTATGAAAAAAATTCAAGAAATAATAATAATAATAATAATAATATTATTAGAGAGTAGGCACATGAGCAGCCAGTCTCAAATGAAAACAGAGAGGGCTCACTGGGTGATGAGTGCTGACATAGTCATTTATTTTATTTTTGTCTGTTTGTGTATGATCTCTTTCCTCTCTATTAATTTAATTTATTTTTTTCTGGATTTTTATTTATCTTCATCATGAATTAATAGACTTTTTATATCTATGCTTAGCCCAAAACTAGTGATAAATAATCTCCCAGATATATGATTTTTTTAATTGAATTCATATTGGTTGTTGATAAGCTGGCATCCACAGGAATTTTCTTGAATGACCTATATATATATTTAGAACAAAACCATGAGTCATTGTTAATTTATTTTGTTTATGGGTTATATAGTGAATAATTTATATATAGTGAAGACAAAATAATGAAAGACATGGAATAAAGCCTAAAGACTATTTTTGTGCTGAAATTGAATCTGATAGGAAGGCAGGGGAGTTAGGACGTTAGGTGATCAATTTCGTCATAATATATATATTTTTTTTAAAAAAAAAATGGATAAACACAAAATTCTCTAATGGTGTGATTATTTTTTTTCATAGAAAAGTAATACAACTAGAGATCAAACCTATGCCTATAAACATATGTCTTTACATACTTACCAACTGAGTTACATGATTTGGACGAATTAATTTAATTTGAATCTTGCTATTAATGTTAAGTTAATTATTACTTAAAAATAATAGATTTTTTTTTCATAAGAAAATACATTAATCAAAAATTTAATTCGGATGCTCACCAACTGAACTTGACTAACACAAAATAATTGATTTTGAAAGTAAGTAAATGATTGATTATTATGAAAATAAGAAACTATTTATATTTGATTAAAATAAAAAGAATTATTTTTTTATTTTTATCTCTATTACTATAGTTGATTATTTTGAAAAATAACTCAAAGTAGCTTAAAAAATACAAAATTTTGATTATTGTCTGCTTCTGATTTTTTTTTAGAAAAAGCACATAAAAACAACTTAAAAACTTTCATAATTATTTTTTTACCAAAAAATTTAATTATTTTGTAAAATAAACAATAACAAATATACTTTAAATCAATAGATGTAAGGGTTACTCTAAATTCTTTAATCAAATTTCTGCTGAGTCTCATTTTGTCATACATTTTTTTGTGTGTACCGAAAGATATTTATTGATCTGAGAGTTGAAAATTAATTTCTGAGGAGAAAAAATAGTTTAAAATATATAGGATTTTTCTTACAAAATCGTTTTTGAATTTACCATAAAATATCAAATCCAAATCAACCTATGTAAATAAAAGACTTACCTATTTATCATGTTTCTGACTTTATTTGCATTTTAGCATCCGTTGGTGTATAGTATAAATAAATTATTTATGCTATCCTGTCATTGGTTTATTGGTTTATAGTTTTTAAATGATATGACATCATCTCTTTATTGTTTTTAAAATAGACTCTCATTCATGAATCAGAAAAAAAAATAGACTCTCATTTTTTAAAAGATAAAATAAAATATATTACATTTTGTTACTATATTTTATTGAGGAGTGATCACTTAACAATGATCACCAACTATGAATGGAATTTTTAAGATTTTCTTCTGCAACATTTAATATTATCACTAGCTAGTAAATAATTTAAAATTTTAAATATCTTATTGATTTAAGGACTTATTTTTTTTTTCATTAAAGGACTTTAATTTTAATTATTAATAATTAATAATTAGAAGATAAAACTTTGTTTTAAATGCTCATACCGTAAGTTTTAGAATTTTACTAAAACTTTTATTATAAAATTTCAAATCTTGAAGTCGATAATATTAGTATAAATATTTTTTTAAAAAATAAAGGACATCCAACAAATTGGTCAAATGACTGAGGAGTGAAATTTTCAATAACAGCTCTCCGATTTGAATTCTCATGGACCCACTTTGAGCCATAAAAAAATTAAATAAAGGAAATGTAATGTAATTTAGCATGAATAATATCAATATCACTTTATATAATAGAAACTAATATTTTGAGGAACTCTTGGGGATGGGAGAAAAATCAATCCCTTATGGTTGTTTTTGTTTCCGTAAATTAAATATGCTTCCATCCTTTCATTCCCATCTAAAGCATAATAAAAGGGTGTAAGTAAGATTTCAATATAACCTTAGTTTACATACATACAGCTTTTAAGGTAATAGATATGGATAAAAGCCTTTTAAATTCCACTTTGAAAAATCAGCTCGTACAAAAATAATCACCAATTGATGAATTGCAGTTAGAGAAGTTTAAGTTAAAAAACTCTTGCATATATAAAAGATCAGATTTAGTTGAATAAATTATTAAAAATAGAATGCAGCTATTTTATTATTTTAACCTTTGGTACATGTTAAATACCTCATTATGGTTAGATGTTAAAAAAACTGAGTAATTTAGCTCATATTTGGTTTGAAAAAATATTTTTTGTTTTTATTAACAATTATAGAAATGTCACTTTGTTTCTACATTGTTTCTCATTCACAAAGATTTGAAAATAAATTTGTAACCATTTTTCATACAAATATTTGAAAATAAGAAAATAAATGTAAAAATAATGATACTCTTAGATGTATCTTTCATTCTTAATTAATACATTGACTTCTTTTAAAAAAAATAAATTTATTAACAAAAAAAAATAAAAATAAACAACAACATTAAAATTTAAACATGCCCTTATTTGTAGCATAAATCTATTATAGTTAATAGATAATTGGGTCATTTATTGCATTTCAATCTCAATAATTTATCTCAAACCAACTAATTATTGTACTAGACAATTTCAACCGTTTATTTTTAGTTAAACAAGTACATGACAGATAAAATTCAGTAAAAAAATGACATTACCCTAACATCAAAGGAAAAAACCTCACTGGATTTATGATCTATCAGAAATGACATATTGACAAATATTCAGTCTGGTGGATTCAAACCAATTGATGAAAAGAAATTTGGTTGATATTTGTGCTGAAATTAAATATCCTGTATAATGGGCCAGGTGGATGGATACAGCCACACGTGAATTTGATTGTCAATGCAACTTATTTTTCTGTGTTTCCTCCAAAGTCAACTTAATTGACAATTTCCTGCTACCTTCATTTCAAATTCAATTCATTAACAGCGGAGAGGAGGAAAATGTGTCTACCTATTAGCTTAACCCATCAACAAAATAGGGATTTCGATGGAGTTTTATAACAACAATATTACCAAATGATAAAATGCGCGTCCACACAATTGATATTACCAAATGATAAAATGCGCGTCCACACAATTGATATAGATAGGTCTTTTAATTATCTTCACTAGAGATTGAATTCAGATAGTGTGTATTAAAAATCGTGATTAATCTTTAACTATATATATATATGTCAAGAATACTTTTATATATAGATAATGTATAATACGGTATCAATAACTTATTATGAAAAATAAAAACATATATCAATATTAATCATTAAATCTTATTTAAATAATTAAGATTCAAGCAATAAATATATTTACATGTACATATGTACGTATATTTATTACTTGAATCTTAACAACTTAAACAAGAAATAATAGTCAAAATTAAATATATATTCTCATTTTTTGCAATAAGTAAATGTTTTCGCTTGATACGTTATATATATAACAATGGTTGGAAAGGGGTAATTACATATTCATGAAGTATATATATGCTTAAACCGTGTGTGACATCACAATCATGTAGGAATAGTGAATAGTGAGGATTAGGGAATTTGATGACAAGGGTAGGCAAAGAAGGCCATTGGTGGAAATTTTGAGTTTTGACAATTTCAATTTTTTTTTTTTTGGATGGTTAGGTAAATACAGGTTCCCCATTTTTAGGTATTGAATTTTGGTAAGAGTGTCACGTGTGTACCATAAATTTCTTCTAAGAAAGAGAGGTGGCTGCCAAGTATATAGTCGTCTTGAGCAATTTGGTGTTTGAAAAAGAATAATGGCATTCTTTGAGCAAATTTTCAAAGTCCAAATATCTAAATTTTTATTGCAATGATCATTTTTAAACTTGGATCACAGTAGTCTAACTTAATCCCATAATTTAGCTCATCAATCAAACAGAAAATTGTCATGTTTATAATTGCTATAGTGATCATATTTTCATCGATACGAAGTATAACACGTCTGCAACTAACTCATCTTAAGACTAATTTATTATGAAAATTAGTCACATTTTTATACACTCTATTATGATCATATTCTTAGTAATATTAGACTTAACACGTAAGTAAATAACACACATCAGAATTAATTTAACTCTATTATCATTTTAAATTTGAATTATAAACTTAATTTAATCATAAAAGTTAACTTATATTATTAACTGACGTAGGATTCAACATCCTAATTGTTATCATGTTTCTTCCTTGAGTGGAGAAATAATTATGCAAATATCATCAAATTGCAAAAGATAAGATTATAAAGTAGTAAGAAAATAAAACATATTGATCCTCTTATTTTTTTTATTTTTACTTTTTTGCTATAACTATAGGTTTTTTCACTTTAAGATGAGACTAATATTGATCCTCTCATTTATCCTTTATGCATCTCTCAGGAGAGTGGAGATAAGATAATGTTGCAAACTTGCAATTGTCTTGGTCAAGCGCTACCAGTTTCTAATAAAGTGTTGGATATGATTGCAGTTTAACACATTGAACAGATTTTTCTGACTGAATTTCAATACAAAGATCCAAAGTTTGGTAGCTTGTGCATGCATTGTGCTACTAGTGCACGTGTGATACTAGATTTGCCCTATTAACTATGCAAACTGGTACTTCATTTGTCAAAAAAGATTAGATAGCTTCAAGTATATTGGTATAGGGACACTTCACTTTGGTTAAGGAGATGGAATGTACTCTCTAATCTACTCTAAAAAGAAAAACAAAAATTTAGACATAATTTTCTAGGTAATTTATCTTTGTCCGAGAACTTCAGACTTATTCGTAAGAATTTCGAACACATTAATCCACTCTAAATCATCAGAGACTATACAGGAAATCAAATCACTGTCTCAGGTAGGCTCTCACACACCAATTTTCACTGTTTGGGCAAACTCAACATCAATGTAACTGTCTAAATTATTCCAGACCTACCATCTGCATGCTTGCATTATCAAGATGAGATGAGGAACTGTGGTTCTGGTTTTGTCAAAGAAAGTAGGCCATACTTTCATTGTACACAAGCGCGCGTGTGTATGTTACAGTCCCAAAGAAAAGTTTATATTAGAAATATGAAGCAAATTCTTACCAAAAAAAAAAGATAGAAGAAAGAAATATGAAGTAACTTCAATATTCTGATATAGTTGGCCAAAAGTACCCCACCTGTCTACTACAACTTAAAGCAACACTAATAAAAAGTAGTACAGATGCATACATCCATAAAAAGATCCTTTGTTCAGAACCGTGCACAATCTTAGCTAACAAAAATCATATTTATTTACTAATAACTAATGATTAAAATGGGTTAATTTTCCAAGTTAGTAGAAACCAAAGTGGCAAAGAGAGAACCCACTAGATCACAACAATTAAAATTAGAGTTTCTCTTTAGTAACAATTATCCACACCTCAGATCCTGAATAATAAATACAGTAGTGTTAAAGTTCAGCACATGTTCTCTAAATAATAATTTAACTCTAATTAGAGAACAACATCAACCACTATTAAAAAAATGCATCTTAAATTTTTCCTAACATTAATTGGTTAATTACAGCCAACACCCTTTCTCAATACGACTCTTATCTCAAAGCAAATAATCCATATGGGTGTGGGCGTGTGGCGACTCAGGTCAAACTATAAACAAAGAACTTTAGAAATAAGAGTGTGAGCCAATAAAAAACAGGCACCCAATACAAAATCATTGTGCTTTTGAGCCAAAAGAATCTCAGTTTAAGCATGGTCTATATTCTGGATTGTGACAGAGGAAAAACAGTGCGAGACAAATTAAACTCCATAATAATGATTTGATTTCAAAGTAATCCAGAGTCAATGCAGCATTTGTCTAGCCAACTGGAAATAATATGCATTAAAGTTTTTGACATGATGTACATCTGAAGAGAACGGTGCATAATTATCTGAGAAATAATGATAAGTACATGGTCACCTGTCCAAATAATCTGAGTGTTTTGAAAAGTCTAATAAATCACTCACATAGTGCACCTCTAAACCCACTGTCTTAACATGCAAATACGGTTACTTTCCATTCAAAGCTAAATGATAGAAATTTTGACTAACTCATGAGAGTGATGTAGTGACTATCTGAAACCACTAAGGAGCTTTTCTAGTGTCTACAATATCATGTTCATCTCATACATAGATTTGGATTCTTTCTTTAATTTTAGTGAGAATTGTACTTACCGTCTCTCACTTTTAATTGTCTGAGTTAACAATCAAAAAGTGAACTCAAATTGACAAATTATTGACGGCTCTTTGATCAATTATAATCTACAATTTGATTGTTAATCAAATAGATAAGAGCAAAACAACGCTAAAGATGCATTTCCCACCAAAACTTAAGAGTATCTCTATCCTCTCATTCATACTGCAGTTTAAGTCTTTCTTCTTTTTGTTGATGGCAACCTTTCATGTCATTTTGCTTACAATCACAATCAAAATGGAAGAAAGGACATTCACAAGAACACGTGGCATGGCTTGTGGTACTGACATCTGTATTTGAAGCCGCCCACATCTAAAAGCCAACAAAAGGTTCAGTTCATGATGGTTAGACGTTCAAACTTTAAACTAAGTACAATGCCAAAACACACTCACTCAATTACCTTTCCAATATTACAACCACTATTGACAAAGTAAAAGGTTATCATCAATTATCACAAACTGCAATTAAGTATTTTGATAGAGAAATCACATAATAAACCAAAAGGGGTATATACTAATATTTCCTAATTCAATTGGAGCACTTAACCACAAATATAAAACAAGAATTGATGTGGTTAATCAGCAAGCCAACACCAACAAATTTGACTGGCTGTTGTATCGACAGGACAAAGAAATTGATGACCACAGCTTGAAATGACTGAACACAAATTTGATGAATGGGTCAAAATTATGTAGAATTCTGAATTCTTGAATAGTTCATATTATTAATTTATTAAACAGGATATTTGTCATTATATCAGTCAAATATGGATTTATCTACATCAACTATCAAATCTGCTAAAGAGATCAGGTTTAAAAGGAATATGCTCCGTGGCACATAGCGATCCAATCCAGAACATACAGAATGTACTTAAGACACTAGATCACGTTTTGTGTGTATTTTGTTCTCAGAAATAAAGCTATACGACATCTAATGAATCTCACAATTGTAATTACTTAACCAAATAATTGCTGATAATTCTATTAAGACTTGAAATATCTCATTCGAAATACGTGATATATAGGTACAGGATATTTCTTTTTGAAGTTTGAAGAACTTATCCGTTATTTAATTTGCAACATTCAGTCTTGAACCATTGATATCTATACTGGAGTATGCATTCGGATTCCATGCACTGCATATCTAAAATCATGCTGCATATAAATTTTCTGATATCGTTACACAAGTAAAACTAGCAGAATTATTAGTCTTGGTGATTACTTATAAGACTAAAAAACAACACAAAATTAATAAGAACCAAGAGAGTGTGAAACAGAAAAATCTCACATCATAAAAACATCCCATGCTCAACTACAGACATCAAATAATATTGAACTGGAACCAAAATGTTCGCTAATGCCATTGCAATATACATAATAGTGTATTACTTGAATTTTAGAATGTCTTAAAACTTCAAGAAGCTAGTTTGCAACCCTGAAGTAATTCAATATAAAAAAGATAAAAGAAAACACTACCAATTCGATTACCCCCAAAAATAAAAGCAAAGAAAAGAAGAACAAAATACAATGGGTAGAGGAAAGAACCAATAGTAGCTATCAGTTAACATGTCCAACTCAGATCATCACAGAGGTCGCAGATTTTATTTTATTGTTATTTTTGATTATTTTTATTCACTCTCTGACTTTTTAATAGGTGCATTTAAGGATCCTAACTTCCTAAGTTAGATTTCCATTCAATGCTATAGTAAACATTCTAAAGCAAAAGAGTAATTCTAATACAAAAAATACAGAAATACAATCACTACAGTTGAAATATACACTAATTAGTTAAAGACAATCTGGAAGCTAATAATCATAGACATTGCATTTTTAGAGGGAAGTTAGCAGTTGAAAGGGTGATCATGCATGCCTGGCTAGATGAGAACAGTTTTGATCGGTTTTGGTAAACCTAACCAATTTGACATGGAAATTACCTCCCCAGTCCCCCAGTATACTAAGATAAAATTTCATCAACATAAAGATCAAGATTCAACAACAATATGGTTGTAAAGTGTATAGAGCACTATGAAATTTAGGCCAAACTTTCAGCTTTTCGAAGGAACATACAATTTTATCTTGATACTCATCACAAATTTTCAGCAGATATAATTGAATATTACTTTTAAAATACCAAGCAACACTTCTGTAAGTAATTACATCAACATTCCATGTCGCACATGAGAGACAATAAAAAGGATTGTAGCATATAGATATTAGTAGCATAAAAATCAATTGAAAATAATGAGCTCAAAAATTCTGAAGTCTTGCATCATTGAAGTAAATTACCCAGCTAGCTAGTCAGGGGATTACAAACGATAAAATCAATACCAACACATGCAAATTTTGTGATCTTGATAACTCGGTTAACAAACAGTTTAAACAAAGAATGATATCACGAGTTTCAAATCCAAGACTGATTTGAAACCCTTAAGCATTGTTACTCCTATTGCCCTGTAAATCAATATCTGAGCTACACAAGTTGTGCCCAATATCACAGCAAAATATACTGTTTCTAAATTGTCATTTCCTATTAAGCTTAGCGTTCAAGAAATTAAAAAGGGAAACTGAACAATTAGGAAAACATTAGCCAAAAACAAGAATTTCAGAGAAATAGGTAAGAAATTAATGAACTGAAAATGGAAAACTGCAAAATTAAGTGGCATCTGAGGAAAGAAAGCCCTCAACCGATTGAAAATACTATTAATTCGTTCTCAGAATACTTCTACATTTCCTGGATAGGTATTTTCTTTAACTTTCGTCCCACAAATTCTTAGTCGATTTCCAACAACATGAAATAACTAAACAACTTGAGTTCAGTCTGAAATTTGAAACAATATTTTGAATTTACCTGTTGAGAACCATTCTCTAAAGCTCAAGTATAATCAATTAAACAAAACAGAACACAATAAATGCCATCAATCATATAACATACTACTTAAACATCAAAATCTGCCATAGGAATCAACTAGCAAAACCACGAAATTGCACAGAGCCACATGGAGCAGTAAATTCTAACACTAAACACATTTCAGAAACAACACCCAGCTCATTCAGCCTTCCGACTTTTCTTGGCCTTGACTTTCGCATCCACTTTCTTCTTCTTCTTCTTCATTACTGACTCCTCATCCCCAACCAACAATTTACTTTCGCTTTTCCCAACCAAACCTTCCTTCGCAGCTTTCTTCTTCAGCTTAGCACTTTCCTTAGCAGACTTTTTCAACCGCTTGACACCACTAAACTCACTCACAGCCCCTTTCTTCCTCTTCTTAACCACCTTCTCATCATCACTACCACCATGATCATCATCAACATTATTATCTTCATCATGATCATCTCTCCCTGATTCATCCTTGCCCACTTTATCATCCATATACCTAACTTCATGAATCCTTCCCTTCTTTTTCCCTCTAACTTTCTTATCGCTGACCTCACCCTCGCTCTCGCTGACCTCCGGTACCGCGTTAACTCCTCCATCAATCTTCAACCTGACATCAGGAACAGCCTGATAAATTGGCAAAGCCAGCGATTCCAGCAACTTCACGTGAAATGACCTAACATTCGGCCATTTTTTGGGGACTACCTCAACAATTCCATTAATCGCTGCAACCAAATTTTCCACAATCTCATCCCTCTCCATGCTCACCTTCGCAACCCTCACAACACTACACGTACCTGTCCTGAGAAACAACATCGCGGAGGAGCATGCTTTCTCCACCTGCTCCTTCCAGTTACTCTTCTTCAAATCAATCGGCACCGGAAGCTTCCGCTTCTTGAAAAACTGTTTCCCGAGCAACCGCGGAAGGAGCGGAATCACGCGCTTGTCAGCGAAGAAGAGATCGTACGAGTTGCAAAGCTTACGCTTCGCCTCGAAGGAACGGTAATCGGATGCAAGCTTTGAGAGGCGGAGGATCTTCGCGATGGGGATGGACTCCGACTGGATCTTCGATTGGGCTTGAGCTTTGGTCAAGCGTGACTTGGGCCTGTCGTCGATGATGAGGCAGTGCTCGGAAAACGTGGAGTTGAGGGAGTGAGGGACAGGGATTTTGTGAGGGTTAACGCGAGATTTAGAGGGAATCTTCTTCAGTGTGAGGATAAGATACACGAACTCTTCGTCTTGGTCGAATAGCTTCGGTTTTTGAGTTTCGGAGTGTGATTTTCGCCATTTGAGGAGAGAGTCCACCGCTTTCACCACCGTCTCTGTGTTCACCCTCTCCGAAGCCATGAGCCACTGTTAGGGTTAAGCGTTTGATGAAAAAAAGAAAGTGACAACAGGAAGAAGAGGAAGGTGGTCAAAAATTAGGGTTTAGTTGGTGAGGGTTGGATAATCAGGGTTTTGACTTTTTTTAGGACTTTTGGGTTATGCTTCTTGGGCTTTTGGGTTTGCTTCTTGGGATTGTGTGACTGCATTCTGGTTGGCCCAACGTAACGAAGAAGACTGATGGACCAAAAATGAGACTGAAAATTTATTATTATTCTTAAGAAAAAAAAACGGGTGAACCATCAAAGTGCTCCTCATTGTTTTAGTCTTTCTCTTTTATCAAAAATATTTTTTAATTTTTGATTTTATAAAATAGCATTCAATTTACTTTACTTTAAAATAAAGTGACCAGTTTTTTTTATAAAGTCAAGAACTATCATGTATGATAGGCTTTTTGTAAAGTCAATAATATAAAGTCAAAGGCTAAAAATTAATGTGGGTAAAGTTTGAGCATAAATTGAATCACGCCTATAATCTCAAGACCATTTTGGTACTCCCTCCATTTTCAATTATAAGCAAAAAAAAAAAAATACCTATCTCACACCCTTTAAGAAAGTTAATTAGTCTCATTTAATTTTCTTAGAACAATCTAAAAAATAATGGATTTTTCTACAATGTCATTTGTCATGTTATACTCTCTTCACTTTACAGCTATTGCAATAAATAAGTGAGTGAATTGAGTGGAGGGTAGTTTAGATAAAATTTCATTAAATGCAATAGGAAGTAGTTAAATTTGCTTATAAAAAATAACATAGGAGTTTCCAAAAAATTGCATATATTTAATAACGGAAAGAGTATTAACTCAAAAAGAGTGGAACCCCTCTTATTATTATTATACTCCCTCAGTCCCAAAATGTAAGACCCCCTAGACTAATATTGTGGGAATTAAGAAAAGTGGTTAAAATGCATTAAATTTGTCTAACAAAAATCATTAGTTTCTAAATTTATCCTTTCAATCTTTTTCTATCATCTCACCCTCTCTCTTTTAATTAATGTTGTTTATTTATTTACTTTATTAATTTTTTATTTTTAAAAAGACTCTATTAATTACTCCATGTTTTGGAAATAGTACATCACAATGAAAAGTCAAAGTGATTAAATTTGTTGGCAATGAGGTTCATTTATATGGGAGAGAGAAATAAATTTAGTTAATTCATGACTTTATTTATTAAGTTTTTGGATTCATCAAAATTGGTTGAGTAGCAAGAGTATAATGGTAAAAAAATTAAATGTGCACAAAAATTCTCAAAGAATTCTATAAAATGGGACAAGTACAGATTCTCTACAGGGTCTTATATTTTGGGACGGATGGAGTAAGTATTATCATGAAAGGTGTGCTATTTAATATTGTAATGTAATGAAAATTTTACATTTATTATAAAAAATTAAAGAAAAAAAGGTTTACATTTCAAGGCTAAATAAACACAATAGGGTGAAGTTTCTTAATGTAAATTTAAATAGGAGTCATGCGTATAATTAATTTTATCAAAAAAAATATGTGTATAATTAATTCCTAGAAATTTAAAAAGTATATTTTTTTTTAGATAAGCCTGAATATATTAAACAAGGAGAACAAGAAATACTCCGATCCCATTACAAATACAAGGTTTAAAGAGATAAATTGCCACACAATACATAAAAAGCAAACAACAGAACAATGCCTAAATTAGGCTGTCGCCTCCGACCAAGGCAGTATAAATATCCTTCTGATCAACTACAAAAATGAAATGTATAAATTAAGCAAAATGTTTTTTTAATAAGCGAAATGTGTTATTTAAAATTGAAAAAAAAAAAGATGTGCATAATTTTATTGAAACTAATTTGAAGTTATTTTCTAATCGATGGCATGTTGAAATTGTCAAATATCCTTTATTTATTAAGGGAGAATAAATTAAAAGATTATGTATCAACAAAAGTGTTGATACAGTGGTAGAAATACAATATAACTTTAATGGAAGAACCATAATTTGAGCTTAGTTTGAGTTTTAAAGAAAACATAAGTCAAGAAAATAAACTATGAGAAAATTATTAAGGCACGTAAGATTTTCGTTTCTGAAAACAGATTTTTCTTTTCAAAAACAAAAAATTAAAAATTTGTTTGATAGCAGAGTTTACAACAATAATTTTTGTCAACAGTATTTGTTTTTTAGTATCTAAAATTAAAATTTGAAAATATCTAAAACTTGTTTCAGTTTTCAATTTTCTAAATTTATACACAAATTTGTATTGAAAATCCCTCTCACTTTTTTTAAAACTATTTCTAAAAACTATTTTATAATACAATTTTTAAAAATTAAAAGCTAAAACTGTTTCAAACAATTCCTTAAAATTGAAAAAAAGTGAGAGATTATTTTTTTTATAAAAAAAAAACTAAGGGGTTAAGGCACTTTCAAGGGATGATAAAATAAATAAATAAATAAATAAACTAAACAAGTTTAAATACGATGACAACAAATAAGAAACCAAGAGTGAATTAAGGATATTAAACTAAAATGTGTAACTTAATTTTAAAAAATCAATAAATTAAATAACAAGTAAAAATATAAAAAAGATGTGGAGAATGAACAACACAAAAAGTTCATGTAGTGACAAAAAAATAAAATAAAAGGGGTTTTTATAACATACGTAACTTTGTACTAATTAAGAAACTAAAAGCATTTTACTTAAAGTAAATTTCATTAAATTGAATAGCAAATGTAAATCAGAATTTATACGGAACACATCTACAGATGCTGCTTTCACTAACAACTTCCTAGAGAAGATTAAGGTTTGTGACAAATCAGGAAGCATAATATTGAGGTTTTAAGCAAAATACATAACCGAGAAAACTGTATTTTTTGTAAGGGCAATCTATATCATTAGAGAATAGCGGCTTAAAAATCACTCGCGCCAATAAGCAATACCTTATTTGACTAGGCAGTTAACTTCTCGACATCAACACTATAAAACCACAAAATGATGAATTACAGGGAAAAATAAACTGCAACACTACAGAACAGTTCAGGTCAAATTATGAGGTTCTCAAAGGATAATAAACTTGTCACTACATCTAACACAATTTCAGCGCACATTACTGAAAACTACTTTGGGTAAATATATAATAATATTAGAATGATATAAATCGGCAAACAATCCAATGCCCACTAAGGAAAGACTAGAAAAAGAAGATAGCATACAACTATTCCAATGCTTAATAATATTTTTTAAAAAAAAAATTAATAATTAATACAAATAACAAGGGCAAAAATCTCTTCAAGCAAGCACCATTCAACTTGATTGTGCAGCTAGTTACATGTGAGAGAAAAATTATCCAACAAAGAAATGTATTGAGCTATGTATACCAAAAAAAAAAAGAAAAGAACAGTATTGAGCTATTTAAGCTTGAAGACAGATGCTTCGGGTTCATGCTTCACACCATTTTGTCTAAAATAAAATACCGGCCTACTGGGATCTTCAAGCTATGATCAGGTAGCGGGATTAAATGATAGAGATACACATAAATTAAACACAGACAGGAAATTTACCATTCAGTAAAAGGAGGAACTTTAATCTTTTTCAATCTTTTTTGCAATTATGGCCACATTTCTTGGGGATATGTTTGGGTCAAATATCGGCAACAAGTAGGCTTCCAACGCACTACCTTGCTCTTGAAGAAACAGTAACCTATCAAGCAGAATAAGAGTTTCCAGAAGAGGCCCTAAAGCAGCTCTCAGAGACCAGTAAGGTCCTATAAAGTCCTGCACACAATTGCTACCAAATAAGTACTTGATACTCTACTTTTTCGTCTGGATTGCAGCATAAACCCATTAAATTTGAATTTATTGGAATTCTAGCTAACTTGTTTCAAAATACAGTTTAAACAACTTTAATTTCAATTTTGCTTTTTATGACAAAAATTATATTGATGTGGTACTAAGGGTGTACAACCAATGAAAAGAAATATAATTAAAACAAGGAAAATGCTAACAATTGCCTTTAGGGCTAAGGGAACTTGTTAAGGATACAAAATTAGAATTATTTTATCGGGAACGAAAGCATTTATTGTTAATAAAGTTAAGAGTCATTTAACGCATGCTACTTTAAGAAATTTAAAGCATTGAATTAGGAGTGTACGACAAATTAAAGTTCAAGTACCACAAATGGTCCTGCTTCCCTCCATATGCTTTGAAGGTTTATATCTTGTGAATATTTGATTCCAAGATGAGACAATCCAGATTGGCAGAAATTCTCGAAGTGAGAAAATGTGTCATCAGAATGAGTCTCTTCCCATCCAGCTCTCATATTGGAAGGAATTTCACTCGGTAAGGCCTGTACTGTTTCTAAAGCAGAGCCCAATATCCCTTCTGCAAAACATTGATAAAGGTTAAGCATGCATATCAACTTAAAACGATAATGCTTGTTTCAGATGGTACTAGATCATAAGTTACTAACAAATGAGAATGTACCCTCCAAAAAGAGAATACAAAAAATAACTGGACAACCAAGACAAACTGTTAAACTAAGTAAAGATTGCCACTCTCTTTGCATAGCCATAAAAAAAACCCTGTTTGAAGAGCTATTAGCTAGACAGAAAGAGTGGTTAAGAAGATTATTTCATCCCATAGCCTAAGATCATCACAACCTATCTCTCTTCATCACAAGTGTTTTCTTTGATCTGTCTGTTTTAATTGCTGGACAGAAAGTGAACATAAAAAGGAATTTCCAATCATAATGGCCATAAACTCTCAAAAAGGATATGATGCAAATACCAGTTGCTGATTCTGCAGGCATCACAAGATAATTTTGTCTGAAGTGACAAGAACTTCCTTTAAGATGCAGCTGGGACTCTGCAGATCTCCTCTGATGACGCTGACGCAGAGCCTTCCCTTTACGCCCAATTGAAGGAGTACTTATCACAACTTCTGGGTAATACTTAGAAAGAACCTTAAGAAGCAAAAAAACATAAATATAATTAACAACAAAGAGGAAGCGAACTAGTGAGAAATGGATTGTCTATAAAGATAGATTGAAAAAGGAGATCTCTTATCCAGATACTGAAGGAAAATACAACAGTAACATGAACAACACTAGGATGATCTTTTGCAATGTATATGCAGTCTATCTGCCTAATCTATTTTCTAAGAAGTATGTTATCTCACTGCCCTATATCTTACAGGATAGAATACGAAATGAGTTTTGACCAGGATGGGTATGAAGCATAATGCAAGAGTAGTGTAGACGGGACCAACGTAGACAAAGAGTATATTTTAACCATTCTTTCTATATGTCATTTTCTTATTTGTCAAGTTGATATACAGATTGCTGAAAGAATCAAGATAGTCCCATACTCCCATTCAAATATGGAATAGAACAGATACATGTTCTTTCATATAAATTTAAAAAAAAAAAATGAAAGATAGGGTAAAAAGTAGTAAAAAGAATTGTAAAAAAAAAAATTAAAAAAAGGACGGAGATGGCTAAGCCCTTGTCAACAAATTTTTGTTTGTATATCATGTCCAATTTAATTCAAAAATATAAAGTTAAGTTATAATATGAAATTGCATCAAAAAAATTTAAACTAGAACAATATTGTCTAACCATATCAAAATTTAAGATATATGGAGAGAAAAAACAAAGAAGATGGACATTACAGTAAGATTTAGAAACAAAGTAGATCTAGTTGGTTACACGAATTGAACACTTTAGTCTCATTAATTTAGTTATTATAGTCATTTTAGAATAAAAGCAAGATGTGGTGGATTGAAACAAAGGAAGTTACAAATAGCAGACAACAATACCAAAGTAATAATATCGTACCATTTGAAAAGCAGCCCGAAAAGCATGTAACTCAAAGTTGTGAATGCCAGCTTGCATGTCCAGGGTCCTCCATCTCTCTGCACTCTAACAGAATGAAATGAACATAGCATAGTAAATTCCTCTGATATCAGATTGCAGAGAAAAGTCAGGACCAATAATTGCAATTTCTGTTTATGCACAAAAATGCCCCTCTGGTTCTAAACTGAGATACATACAATGCATTTTAGCACTCCTCATCTTAGCCTCAAGTGATGCAGGTGCCGTAGAAGGAGGAGAGGGGCCAAAAAGATCATATACCTGGCAAGCAAGATCGCGTGCACTTTTTCCAAGTGATAAGCCAGTGGATGTTACAGCATTACTAACTGGAAATCCACAGTGAGATTCACCATCCCTGATCCTTTCTTCAGATAATAAATTGTAACAGCAACCAACACTAATAACAGCTTTAACATCTTTGCACTCTAAGAAAGTCCTAATACATAAAATAATGGAAGAATTTAAGTCTGCAGAATATAGATTCTATGTAACAAAGTAACCTATACAGAAACAATAGCAATGATATACAACAGATAGTTTATACTTAATAGATTTTACATGGAGAAAAACCAACAACAAAACGTTAATAGTGAAAATTGACAGCAAAGAAAAAATGGCACTAAAATGTCAGGAACGATATAATGGATCAGATATTAGTGAACTATTACATCCTATACAAGTTTGGATACAAGGCCCTGGTGCAACCTCATCCAAATTTAAAGAAATTAGAAACATCTGATATAGGAGTTAGATAGCACAGTCAAGAAAAAGAGGCTCGACCATATTTTGAAACTTACTTTAGCATAGTCACTGAAAGGTCACCACAGGCATGAAGCCCAGTAAGAACAGTTGAACGGTTTTTCTTTGCATCACCGAGCCAACGTAATTTCCCTTGATCTTCTTGATTGTCTCCATTTAATTTGGATTGCTCAACATCATCTCCAGACACAGAAGTTTCAACCAAGGATTTCAATGTGTCAATGGAAAGCACACGACATGTGATTGTTTTTGGCACATTCAAACTCCTCATAACTGATCTAGAGCAAAACAAATATACAGACAAATGATTTCTCATAATAACAATAATAAACCATATCAAAATTAAATGAAGTCAACTTTGAAAAACTATCAAGGCATATTCGACTTGCAATACCAAACATACACATACTAGCATCCTCGAATTAATTGTTTATATTTTAAATACTAAATTCATAGTGTAAAAAATGAAAGTTATGCTTGGAATTCCTGACATGCAAATTGTTCACTTCTTGCCTCATCATATATCATTTAGTCCTTTTAGACATAATTGAAAAGATAGTAGGTCACAATCATGTTGAAATAAATAAGATTGGATTGTAGAGCGTACCCAGATTTTACCATTTGTGATGTATAGTACTTTTTAATCCGTTCTGCCCGTGCATCAGTAACACTCCCATGATGGGAACATGCATCGATTGCAATGACAGGATGCTGATATTGAAAGGAAAGCACTTGTGCAAGATAACCCTAAAAATATAGCATAAAATTATATGCATTAAATATGAATAAAAATAGGCAAAAAATATTGCTTGTGTCAAAGAGAAAAAAGAAGTAAATTGAGACAATTTTACTCTCACTTCCCAACAAATATATAAATTTTCATTTCTGACATTAAGGAATGAGGTGACGGATCTAAATCTAATCACAAATTAAGCCAGTTGCTCAAAGCATCAAACATACAAACTTTTCATTTTTGACACTGAGAGATCCCATGCAAACAAGAAAACAGTAAATGCATACACCAAAAGCATCAACCAATGATGGAATAACGTATGCCCACTCTTCAACCAATATTCAGGCAGCTATCACACCTCCCATTGGACTCTAAAGAAGATAACCACTTCTGACCATGCAACCTTAGCCAACTTGCCAAACAGACCTCAGTTCAGCATCTTGACTAACAAAACTTTAGGCAAAAGAAAATGAAGCTATACCTGACCAGCACCAACATCGACAATGGTATCAGCTTTCGCACTGTCTGCAACTGTACTTACAACGGCAGAAAGAACTTCTACCTGCACAAGCAGAATTCTTCATATATCATATGTTCAAATAAAATCTAGGACTCATGATTTGCTTATCTGAAACAAAAGTCCAAGGCATAATGTATTGATAAAGAGGACACCTAAAAAGATGATTATCAAAGACTTACTTCATGTCTTTTCTTTGCATTCATGCCCTGGGCAATAACACTGTTGAGTGAATTCATCTGCAGGCCAGGTAATGCCTGCAAGCACAAAACAAAATTAAAAGTCACAACTCACAACTATCTGATCCAAACCCTCTCAAGCCTCAGATAAATATAGCTTGAAAAATAAAAACAGTATATTAAGTTATCAAATTGGGTTTCTTATTATTAAGTTCAGGAAAATTCTTCACAGGTAATTTTAACCTCTGCATAATTTCCACGGAGGGGAAATAAAGGCCAAAATCCAATTATGTTAAATCAATTGACCAAAGAAAAATATTAGAAAAATAATTAACATGCAGGATTGCACATTAAGGATTGATAATACAAACCAATTTATAGATTAAGCAATAAGCATATTTTGTTGTCACAAAGTTTTCATCAGCTCGACAAGAAAGGGTATGAGAAAACTCAGAGTAAACAGTCGAATTGAGATTATTTCTCAGAATCACAGCATAAATTAACAGAATTCACTGTCGCATAACGCATATATACCCTTGACTGTTGTCCTTGGATCCTCTTCCTATGGTATTAGTAAAAAAAAATTAACCAAACAGCATACAAGGCTTGTTCATTCACTATCATCAAACTCAATCAGATTACATACCATGTTTATATCTGCTTGTTCTTGACGAAATACCATAGACCTTAATTTTAGGATGAACTCCTTCAGAGAAATTGGCCAGTGATCCTGCCACGAAGGGTTTTTTTTAACAAATAGAGTATATATTATATATTATTATTTACAAAGGAAAGCAAAACCTTGCAAAGAAAAGACATGAAATGCCAAAGAAGACTCCAAAGTTGCAGGACAGAACATATACTCACCTAAAATGCCAAAGAAGCTGCATTAAACACGTGAAACTCAGTTCAACGATAAATGACATTGACAACTAGTTTCAGAACTAAGAACAAGTAGTAACAATCCACTTAACTAAAGCAGTCCGCATTAAAGATTAGACCTAAAACTCAAAAGACCTGAGCATTGAAATAGGATCAGAAAGTATTTAAACCTCAAATAATTTTCATGTTTTTCAACATAACAAATGTTTTTATGAACTTCAGCATCAACTAACACTAGTACAATACCTTTCTTTCCACTAACTAACAAAAATATTTTCCATACAACCAGCCACTGCTAATAAACAATAATTCGAAGAATCTATTAAAAATGAAAGAGATAAAAGAAGATAGTGAAGTGAACTAACTTGAACTACTCCGGAAGGTATCAAGAGAAGATTCTGAACAGGTTCTCCGCGAAGGCAATCGATCCATTCAGCGTTAACATTCTCCCACAGCCTGTCCTGAAATTCAATCACAATTCACAATTCACAAACATTGGTTCATATTGCAAAATTGAAAAGCGGAATCACGAATGATAGGGCATAAACCTTGAAGAAATTGACGACGTGGGAATCGATTAAGGAAGAGTAAGGCGTGAGGAAGTGGATAATGTCGTTGATCCACGAGTGCGTCTCGGAAGCTGTCTCGCATGAATACCGGCACTCGCCGCCGCCGCCACCCATCGCCCGAACAATAGAGTAACTAGAGTCTGAGACTCTCATCCATGGCCCGTTTGGTGATGTTACGAATCCTGTATTTTTTTTTTCTTGGCAACTAGTCCAACAAAACTCGATTTTGGTTAGTTTTTTTTTCTTCTATTTTTTGGTTTTATTCTGATTCTTAATTTTACAAAATTTTATTATAATAATAAAATTAAAATATTAAAAACAGAAATTTTCTATTTTCTATTTTCATCATTTTTAATTTTTTAGTAAAATTAAAAAAAAAAAACATAAAACTGAATAAAACAAAAAATAAAAATACAAACAAAATTTTTAGACTATAAGTGAATTTTGTCTCTTCTAATTAAGTTTTCTCTAAAAAAAATAAGCTTTGTTTTAACTGAATTTTGATAACATACTTAAAATATTTAATTATACTGTATTAGTTTTTGTCAATGAATCTACAATTATTTTAAAAATATAATAACTTATTTTTTTTTGTCAGAAGAGGGAGTATGAATTCTCTCCAAGGGAATTGAAGAGGCTTATTTCTTAATCTTGTAGGCTGTGACTTATATTGCATTCTTAGTATTTTTGTTTTATTAATTTATATTGTAAATAAAAATTATATGTTTTACATCATCTTCATTTTAGGATGGCAACAGGGCAGGGGTAGATTTTGCCCTCTCCATCCCCGCCTTCGCTAAGAGCGGAGCGGGGACGGGTTCGGAGAAAAACAAGGTGGGAATAAAAATTTAGACCCAAATTCACCCCGTCGGGGATAAGGGAACCCGCAGATAATCCACGGGAAATTTAAACTCACATTTTTTAAAAAATACAAAAAAATTTTTTGTATATTTTTACCCAAATTAAATACTTGAATTTTTTTAAAAAATTAAATTAATTATTTTAATTCACATTATATTGTAAAAGATATTAGAAATATAATAAAATTCTTTTTTTTTTATCGACACAACACACACTTCAATATAATAAAATTCTAACTTTATTATCATTGATATTGTTAATAATAATAGCATTATGTGTATATAAATATGAAAATAAGTATAAATATATAGAATTATAACGGCGGGACGGGTTCGGGAGCAGGGTGGATAGTTAAAATCACAGACCCGCTCCGTCCCACTAAAAGTAGGGGCAGGAAAATCCAAACCCGTCAAAAACCCGGTCAAAGCAAGAATTCCCCGTCAACGTCGGGCGGAGTCGGTTAGGTACCCGCGAGTTCGATTTTTATTGCCATATATATACTTCATTTTTAATTAGAAATTAGAAATGAAGAGAATCCACGGGAGGGGTTTGTGGTTTTTTCTGTAAAAAAGAAACGTGAAATAATAACTTAAAGTCTATAGTTAAAACGACGTAAATAAACTTTTTTTAAAAAGAAATGCAGTATTTTTTACAATAATCAAACTAAAAACCTCCTCATGATTATCATAAAACATCTTTATATACATTATTAAATTATATCAACCTAACGCGCTTTCAAATCCATTTCAATGAGATTGTGATACATTTTCCTGCGCAAGGAATTGATCCATTGTCCTCACCATATCTTATACCTTACCATCATGCTACACAATTGATCCATTTTCCTGGCTTGGTTTTTTAAGGAAAAAAAATCAACAAATTTAATTTCAAAAAAATTTCTATTCAATTATTATTCACGTATACAATTTGCAATTTTATTTAATAAAAAATTGTTAAAAAAGTTATAAATTATATTATAACTAGTATTTATATGTGAATCACTATCACTATTCTTTTAATTTTGATGTCTTCCATATAATACCTTTTAAAAAAAGTTGCAAGTTGTGATATATGACATAGAAAATGCTAAACAACACTTGTTAAGAGTATAGAAATAAAGATTTTTTTAACCTGTACAATATTGCATAGGTTAAAAAATTATAAGTAGAAAAAAGTTAGGCAAATAATATTTAGTATCCTAAGGACACTATTTAAGAGCCTAAATGTAGTAAAAAGTTATTAGAATGTATAGTTTTTTATATTCCCGAGAGACGGAACAATGTGTTTTTGTGATTATTTTTCTACTTCTAGTAACCTTAACTATGCCCTTAAGGCACTATATATCAAGACCCAAAAAGTTATTAAAAAAATTAAAAAGTTAATGTGATTGAGTTTGACAAACAATTAATGTTATGTTTTGTTTCTACTTATAGTTTTTTAACATGTGCAATATTGCACATATTAGAAAAATCCTAAAAATAAAAATGTTTTATAGGAATTAATAAAATTTATTGTTTTAGAAGTTCCAAACTAATTTAATACATCCTCTTTATAGAGAATCAAAACATTGAATCATGTGTATTAATTACATCTTAACTAGTGCCTTAAAGGCACTATTTAGCGAGATCTATTTGATATATTATAATTTTTTTAATCTATACAATATTCTACAAGTCAAAAAATAAAAAAACATATAATATTTATTGTATATTACACATAATATTATTAAAATTTTGATTTTTTCAATAAAAACTTTTGATATTTAATTTTTTATCTGGTGCAAACACACATTAAAAAAATCCTTGATGATGAACTTAAGATTTGGAGGTTGGGTGGATTGTCCGGTGACTCCAATCTCAACTTGAATATTCTTCATCTTCGATCTGAATTTGGACATTTCTACCAACTAGCGACCATGCTCGGCCGAGATATCCTCTAGACATTTATGTATAGCTATAAATATGGCCCTCCCTTCACCATGGCATTCAAATTGGGATTCAAATCATGTGTCCCTAAATTATGTTCCCAATCATGTTTCACCAATAGAATATCGTCATGTCATTAAAAAATTCTATTAAGAAATTAAAGATTGAAATTAAAGGAAATATTTTTAATGACGTGACGATATTCTATTGGTGGGATATAATTAGAAACATAATTTAGAGACACGTGATTTTTTGAATCCTTCAAATTAATGTTGATTCTCCCAACCCCTTTAAAATTAACTTTTCCTAGCTTAACCTAATAGTATTAATTTATATAAGTTACTGTCATTGTTCATACATGAGCTCTTGTGTATCAAGGGGTTATTGTTTGTCTGATTTCACTATTTGGCATGTGCAAATTTTTTATTAAATAGTAGTCACGCCTGTCTCTTAAACTTTTTTACAGGTCAAACTTGTTCTGCTCTCTCATATAATGAATGAACATTTCTGTTTTTGTTTTTTTATTCCATGAATGAATGAACATCTCTACTCGTGACATAAATCATTTTCTACTTGAGTACAAAGTTCTTTTTTTTTTAAGGGTCTAAGTACAGAAGTTACCTCAATGAAAAGTCCTAGACTGGTCAAAAAAGGCCTCATCTTGAGGGTGAAGTTTTTTTATTTTATTTTATTTATAATAAGACTAGATAGACGTGTTTCTGAAGGGTGTAGGTTATATGGTTGTCTCATGGAGCTAGCTCTTGCATCAAATGTAAACATAATCATGGTTTAATTTTCACTCATAACTATTATAAGGGGCCTAACACACATGTCTGTTTAAGCTCTAATTTGGGCCCAATTAACATTGAGATTATATGATTAGTTCATTACAAAACCTAATAGATGGGTTTAATCCTTCTTTTTCTCCTGCTTATTAGAAAAATCCGACAAATAAAGGGTTATCTCTAATTAACTGATAGACTATTAACAATTTATTCAAAATGTAAGATCACTTAAGTAAATTCTACCTTTATCATAAAATCTTTTTTATGCACAAGAGTATGACTCAGAAACTCAAATCTTTATCATCAATACTAACATGTTTAAAAGGAATAAGTTACTTACCAATTTTTCGAACTCTGTTAGAACAGTTACATAGTATTTCTATTTATCTAGATATTTTCATTTTCTTCAGTCATGTGTTATATATGTATATTATTATCAGTTTTCACTAGTATTTTCATTTACATTCCCCTGTGCACTATAAACTAGAAGTATCTACATTAGCCCCGATTAATTGAACACAAAGTTAAATTAATGCAAAATCGCATATGCTACATTGAAAAAGACAAGAAAAAATCCAAAACAACATATTTGAACTATAACTTTCATTCACACATATATAACTATTTTCAAGTCATACAATTCATTATCACTGAACATTAATAATTTTAAGATTTCGAAAGACCTGTCACAATTTTAGCTGTATGCCGAGTTTATTAAATGACAGAGACTCTGTTTTATATAATAATAATAAAAAATACTCTGTTCTCAGTTTGATTTCAAATCATAATTAAATTCCTATTGAAATTTCATATAGATAATTTTATTCTATTTATAAAATATCTTTGGCAATAATTTAAGAGAGGCAAAAGGCCTATATTTTATTTTATCACATTTTTTAATCGTCCTCAGGGTATTGTAAGAAAATAATTTATTTACACAGTTTAGACTGTAGACCCAGAAAAAAAAAATCAATTATATTAGACAAAACGCCAAAGAGACATTAGCTATCGATTTAGTTGCATAAATGTTGTCGGAATATTGTCTAGTAAAAGTTCATTAAAAGGCATCAATATTTTGCATTATTACTATTTCCTTTGTCGGTTTCACTTTTGTATCATTATTTTTTATTTTTTTTCATGTCTCTCTGAATCATTATCATATGTTATGCTGAAATGTTGTTTGGATGTATATCCATATTTCATTCTCATGAATGTTTTGATCTTCTTTTATCAAATTATGCTGTCCGAAAATTTCATATCTTGGTGACATATGTAAATGATTTTTTTAGGGAAGAGGTGGTGGATAATGAATGTCGTCACTAGAAGGTGATAGGTTAAAAAAATATAAATGCAAGAAAAATACTTAATTGCAACATATTACATGTTATTTTTAGTATATATCTTTCGACATTTGGTAAAATCATGTATAAGTTGTTAAACAATATGAGTTGAAAAAATTGATTAGTATGTGTTTGGTTTTACATTTTTAATAAGATAAATATAAATAAATTTAACACAACTTATTATGTGTTTGATTTTATTTTAAAATGAGGTAAATTAAATGTGAATACAATATTTTAATGTAAAACTAAAAATTAAACATGTACAAGTTTGGGTTTAGATATATATCAAATGATCATGGATCTAAAACATGTAAGTTGCTCTAAATTATATTGAATTATACATTTATATTTACATCATTCAAATTTAAATGAAAATAAATACACATAAAATTTAATTTTTATATTTTGAATCCACAATAACATGGTTTGATTTGTTTTTAAAAATTTAAAATCGATATAAAATAAGGACGAGGTTATTGTCACTTAGCCTTAAATATCTATTGTCACTATGTTTAAGTATTTTTTTAATTTAAAATATTTTTTATAAAATTTAAAATATATTTTTAACAATGAAATCAATGTATTAATATATAAATAAATATTAATTTAATAATTATTAAATATGGATGAAAAAAAATATTTAAGAGTAAGAATAGTCTCATCCCTAAAATAAATTGCAAAAGTAATTGATTGAGACAATGATAAATGTACTAGAGGCCAAGGTTGAAGGCTGAATTAGTTAGCAAATAGCAAGAAGCATAATAAGCCACAAAAATTTCTGTTTTAATTCTGTTAACTTGGTCAGATTAAGGATTATACATACACTCAACACTAATATCAATTAACTTGTTTTGGCATGACTAGAAAACAGAGAGACATGACACTGACATTGATTAAACTTATGTTAGTTTGTACATTTCGATAATCGGTATCGAATCATGATTAATTGTGTATTATGGTATGGCAAGGATAATAAAAACAGAGATTGGTTAAAAATTCTGGTAACAGACAAATAAAGACAAGTGCATAGTACCATGAAGAAAGTTTGAAATAAAACCTCATCTAGAGTTGGTAAAACAAATTCAGTTTTCCAAAGCATCGCTGTATCATATGTACATTTTTTTTTATTTATTTAAAAATGTAAAATGTAAGTGCTGTTAGGGAAAGCACGTGATATATTCAAATCAAGTGTAAATTAAAGTGTTAATAATAAGTAGTACATGAATAAATCTAGAGGTGGGTGGATCATGGATGGATTGGTTATGGGAGGTGTTTCAATTTGAGTTGTTTTCCCCTTAGACCTAGTAATAATAAATAGCATCCGCATAATTTTTATTTTTTTACAGATTTTTTACTCTTTTATTTTTTTTGCAACTATAACTTGAAACAAAAGACAGATTTGGGGAAACAGAGATACAAAAATTATAAACTGTGATATAAAAATTATAAAAACGTGAAACAAAACACATAGATTTGGGAAAAAATCAAACCCGTATGTTGAGTTGCGAGTTGCGCAACGTGAGAGAGGGAGAGGCCTAGAGGTGCTAAGGTGGTGGCATGCGGTGGTCAGGTGGTGGCGTTCGGTGGTGTCATGAGTGGTGAAAGATGAGCAGAGTAGTGGTGTTCGGGAGCTGTGTTCGAATGAGTGAGAGTGAAAGAGTGAGTACGTGTCTACGTGAGTTTAGACTTTAGAATTTTATTTTTATTTTTATTTTTTTGAAAAAAGGGAAGTTTTTTTTTTATCACTAATGTTTGGACTTTTTTTCAAAAATCTTAGGCCTATATATTTCATTATAAAATTAAATAAATAAATAAATAAACGGACATCCGTTTAGCCCGAGGGTCCATGAATGTGTCCGTTTAATCAACAGGTTAATGGGCATGCCCGCCTAAGCCCGCAAATTATATAATCTCCTTTTTAGAAACCCATGTCCGTCCAACTTGTTTACCCGCTGACCGGCTCGCGAGTCTCAGTCCATCTACCTAACGCTATCTATAGCTTTATTTGAGCCTTTTTTGTGCTTATAGAATTTAAAATATAAAAATTATTGGATCTAATTAAGTTTAATTTTCATCAAAAATTAAATGAGGTCACTAATGTTTATTGAAGTTGTGTAAGAATTGTCATCAATTCTTTTCTTATGATCAGTAATATAAAGTCAAGTAGTAACATATAATTTAAATGGTACTTATATTGAACTCAATTTTTATATTTTAAATTTTATAAGAATCAAAATTACTCAATTAAAATTATGAGAATTAAAATTATATAATTAATAAATTATAAAGACAAAATATACAGTTAAATCTATATCATTTTATGCTAAATTAAATAAAAAAAGGACTATGATTTTTCCATTTTAATATGGAATGGAGAGAATTCTATCTACAAAACTACGATAAATAGCAAAAGTCTGGTTCTTGAACAGAGCATTAATTGGCAGGGTAAAAGTTAAAACTATTTACACCTCATAGATTCATGAGAAAAAACAATAAAATCTGAATTGAAATAAAATAAACATATATTAGAGCATTTTGGTGGTCATGTAGGTGGATGTTATTGGGTGAAATGGGAATTGTTGGAGTGCTTGTGTCATGCAGTCAACCTCCTGCAATGGCAGCATGTTCCTCTCATTCTAGTAATTAGTGTGTGTGAAATAATGGGTAACGTTTGTGGGTGAAATACCACTACTTAATAAATTAAATGAGCTATGAGTTATCTTTGCATTTGAATTAATTATAAAAATAAGTTATGAAAAAAAATTAATTATCAGAAACATAATCAATTTTTATTTTAAATATATTTAGAGTAAGGTTGTAGCATTATGTTAATTTTTTAGATAGCGAACTTTATCGTCTCCAATACAAGTCGAGACTTTGGTCTTGAGGTGCCAACATCAACGACTTATATGACTTTTAAAAATTTAACTATCACATTATTTTGTTGATCACAATATGAAGCACTGACATGACACTAACTCGAATACTTTAAAAGGGTCGGTGTTCAAAATATAAGACATTGAAACATTGCATGAATATATATATTAAAAATAATAAATATATGAGAAACATGGAAAAAAATTGAAAAACAAAATATTTGTATTTATCTTTTCTTAAATTTTAAGTTTGGTCATAACATACTTATTGTAGTTAGGAGTGTGCTGGAAAGGGTTACATTCGTCTCTCATCCGGCCCCAACTATAGGTCGCGCCAATTATTTAGACCTGAACTCGAATTTAAACCTGAGCATATATGGGTCCAATTAAAAACGGGTCAAACAGGACAAATTTGGGATGACTTGAACTTATACTCTAACTACGTAATTTAAATATATTATAGGAAAATTCAATTCAATTAACTAATCTAAAAAATATAGGTATTCTTACAATTTTATTTATTTGTTAATATTTAGTACATTAAAAAAAATATCATTAAAGTAAATATTTATAGAAAAAAGTGTCACATTAGAATAGAAGACAACAAAAAATTTTAAAGTAAAAATAAAGTATATTATATAAGTTAGTATTGGGGAGGTTGGTTAACTTGAACTTGAACTCAAACCAACCCAAACCAATCCTAACTCGAGCAACAAGTCTACAAATAAAACCTGAACCCAACACTAAAGTTTAAAATAGATAGCACCAAACCCAGCCAGAGCTAGTTGGGTCGAGGGATAGGATCGAGTCATGCACATCCCTAATAATAACTATATACTTAGTCGATAGGAGACTTCTAACATTTTTAAAATATAACTAGTTAAATAGAGTATAATATTACTAACAATAAAATATCAAAATACTCCCTCCGTCCCAAAATATAAGACCCTATAAAGAGTTTTTACTTGTCATATTTTATAGAACCATTTGAGAATTTTTGTGCACATTTAATTTTTTTACCATTATACCCTTGTTACTCAACTAATTTTGATGATCATTAATTAGGAGAGAGTGAGGTGATAGAAAGAAATTGAAAGGGTAAATTTGGAAAATAATACTTTTTGTTAGACAAATTCAATGCATTTAATTAAATTAACCATTTTTCTTAATTCCCGCAATATTGGTCTAGAGGGTCTTATATTTTGAGACGGAGGGAGTACATTATGAGTAATATAAGCATTTTTCATTTCTTAACAATTAAATTTCACATTTTTCTAAATCTATATCTTTAAATACCTCGAAATAAAATATGAAGAGACAAAATATAATATATATTTCATTATTTAATTTTAATATATGATATTTTAAAATAATTATTTTGTGAAAAAAATGTAAAAAGTACCTAAAAACTTTAAGCTACACAGAGGTGGTGTCGACTCAAAAGTGTCGAGCTATACAAATGTGTCAGCTCGAAGTAATATTTTTAACTGGACACCTATAGAGATGTGTCAGAGACCTGAATATCATATGGGTGTCGATGTCACAAATAAACACAACAGTTGAAAGTGGTGTTGGTATTTAGTAGCTATATCTAAAATCAAAAAAAAAAAAAATAATGAGTTGTATTTGTAAAGTCAATAATCACTTTAAATCTCCTTATAAAATAATTCAATAACCTAGTAAATTAAAGCTCGGTTTAGCAAAACTAACTTATAACTTATAGCTTGTAACTTATAGCTTATGACTTATAACTTATGACTTATAGCTTATAAATAAGTGAAGGTATTTGGTAAAACTAACTTATCACAAGCTAAAATTATTCAAATGACCTAAAAGGACATACTTAAAATATATTAATATAATAATAATATTATTTGTCACATACTTTTTTTTTACAATTACTTTTAGCTAAAATAGTAAATATTTTTTTATATTTACTTACGGTCAATTGATAATATAATTAAATACTAGTTTTCTATTTTAAAACAAATGTATTAATTAAAAAATTTCTTATTACTATGTTTAACTATTTCATAATCATTTCCGTCCTATTACCAAATTTTATTTCTTTAATATTTAAATAAATTGGACAAATAATTTAACAAAATTCACACAGAATTTCCTTATGATTATTTCTTATATTAATATATTATCATATGTCAGGGTGTTGAATATTTTTTTTGTACAATAATTTTATAAAAATAATCAAATTGGTCACTGTGTTCTACGAAAATACGATATGTTAATAGCATATGCAATATTATTGTTTAGGTAAATAATAAAAGCATGTTTAATTAGGTAAATAATAAAAGGAGAACATGAGAAGTCTAATTAGCGAGGAGTAATTGGTGTCATTATTTGAAAAATATAAGGATAAAATTGGAAGAAATTATTAAAAGCTACTTTTTACAAGCTATAAGCTATAAGCTAGGTGTCACTAAACACCTCCACTTGATAATAAGTCACGAGTTATAAGCTCTTAAATAAGCTATAATCTAGTGTTACCAAACACACTCTAAAGCAAATTGTATGCTAATTCTAAAGGTTGACTTATTGGTGTAAGACCTCATTAAGTTTATATGATAGACGATTTACCGCGGGAGAATCCATGTTCAAATCTCACTTATGTCAAATTTCCGAGGACCAGCGTTAATCACGCAATGCAAACCGGAACAATCTTATCTTAAAGGTGGAGAAACTAGTAGTTATAAAAAAAAAAACAAATTATACACTTTATTTCCACAAATCATGATACTCCGATCCATTAATTATCAAAGACTTCCTTGTATAAACCTAACATATGATCGTAGGATGCTAGAAGAAACTAAGAGAAATTAGGTGAAAATAGTAATTAAAAATTAACATGCCTATATGATAACGTAACAGTTTTTGCCGAGCTCAAGTGATATAAATAGGAGCTATTTAAACTTAAAGAGAAGGGTTTGATCTCCAATAAAGTAGAATTAAGAATAACATAATTGTTTTTTCTTTCTTTACAACTATTAGAGTAAACACTAGAAATTAATTGTTAGTAATACAGTTTAATTTATTAGTACTACTTTATATATAACTTAATCTTATTGAGTTGTTAGCATTATTTTAAAAATATTATTTTCAATTCTATTGTTTATATATATATATATGATGTATTTTTATGTTGATTAAGAAAGTGAATCAATAATACTCATCTTTAATAATATAATTCTTTCTATCTTTTCCTTCGCATAATATCAGAGTCTATCCTAATAAGTATTAAATAAATAAATAAAAATCTGATGGAAAAAATAGTTCAAAGTCCAAACAGAAAAAATAAAAAAAATCTGAGTGCGATATATCATGACACTGAATGGCAGTGATAAGCCCACTCATTCTACTATAGTAGAAGCATGACAATTGGTGAATGGTGAGAGTAACACGGGAGTTGCCATACAATATAATTAGCATGATGTATAATAATAATAAGGAAAATGTTAACAGGATTCTAAAGGCATTTGTTAATAATACAAAAATAAAAATATTTTATTATGATTGATAGTATTTATTATTTTAAAAGTTTAAATTCTACTTAAATAGTATTAATTCTAATAAAATATTTTTATTTTTGTATTTTTAACAAGTGTCATTAAGATACTGTTTAGCATCACCTTAATAATAATAATCTATTATTAAAATTATACAAATATATATTAATCATTTTTTTTTTTTTTGAGAAGTTTTGGTGTGGCTCTATATATCCCTTCCTTCAACAGTTTTATTCGGCTTAAGCCGAATTACTCCATATAAATGATAAGCGTAGTCTTGTAATAAAAAACTTAAAAAAAAAAAAAAAACTCGAAATGAGAAAATTGTCTAAATTAGTATAGAGTTGGTAAAATTATTGAACCCTGATTTTCTTCCTAATTGGGTATGAGAGCCAACAATATAACATGTCATTAGTTTTGTGGACTGAACCGACGTCTCAATTACTTTTCATGTCAAAATTCTGTTAAAGAATTATCATCTCGGTTTTATACATCAAGATAGAACTTACCAGTATTATACTCTTATTAAAGTTGGGTATACAGATAGTTCATCCCATATCGCACAAATTCGTGTGTTAAACAAACCGTCCACAAATGTTAACATTATACATAGACTAACAAATTTTAAGTCCATTTTGCCTCGCAAATCTGCGGACCAAGTCTAACTCTTTTTTTTTGGATTGCATTTTTTTTTTTTACAAAAATGCAATTTTAAATTATAACAATAAAAGATATACAACAACATTACTTTGGTAACGTGTTTTTTTTTTTTTTGAGACTTTAAGTGTGTGTGAATTACGACTATGTAAGCCTAGCTCATTTAAATATCAAATTTCAGTATAATTACAATAGCTTATATAATATTTAAAATTTCTGTGGGTAAACGGATGTCATGGGTTTTACCTGCTTGGTCCGGAGTTAAATCAGTTAAATCAATTGGTCAGCCCGCTAATTATATGTACTACTATTCTTTAGTCCAAATCCCTATAGCTCGAGGGTTCGCAAGTCACTCCATAGACTTCAATGCATATACCTAATACTAAGCTTTATAGAGCGCTATAGTCAAATTAGACCTCAGGTCTAAGCCCAATAAGCGTAAACCATATTAATGCGCCAACAAAACTATACAGACTTCACTATAAATACATTACATTGTATCATATCATATACATATCAATTCACACTGAGCGTTGTTGTACAAAGAAGACTGAGAAGCATCCATCTTGAGGAAATCCTTTTATGATCGTGGTTAGTGGTGGACTCACGCTGAGTTGGATGAGTTTTTGATAGTTTTAAAGCTCAACCCGGGTTAGTTCGATTTTTGTAACTTTAACTCTTCGACCCAAACCAACCCAATTCAAACTTGTTTGGGTTGGGTAATTGAGTCTACCTAATTAAATAAATAAAAGAAATTCTATTTTTTAAAAAAACTGTAAAAAATTATAGTGACATAATATTAATTTTACATATGTTTAGTGATTTTATTTGCTAAAATAAAACGTAACATTAATAATACAATCATAGAATGTAACATAATTTTAATATAAATAAAGTAATCAATTAATCATAATATACAATTTAAAAGTAACAAGACAAGAATATAAAATAAGTTTAGTTTTATTACTAAATCATAAAAAATTATCAATTTAATAATTTAAATTGAGTAATTTGGATTGAGTTGAGTTCATTAACATCAATTTATCTCTGATCCTTTATTTATGATATTTCACACATGTGATATGAGTATTTCTCATGAAAGACGAGTAGGAATCTTATTGAATTACTCGTGAGTTTTCTTAGACGATTAAAACACAGGATTTTAATAGGTGTTTCTAAATTATCTCTCTAATTATATCTCACCAATAAAATATTATTACGTCATTAAAAAATTCTATTAGAAAATTAAAAATTAAAATTATAGGAAATATTTTTAATGACGTGACAATATTCTATTAGTGAGACATAGTTTGAAGACACCTCATTTAAATCCTAAAACACAAATTGAAAGATCAATTAAAAGATTATGATAAGAGTGACAATGAATATGTGACCTCTCAAAACTCCTTAGACAAAACAGAGTTACTCAAAAGTTACCGCTTAGAAGTTGCTAGAGCTCGCTCTTCTATTTCAAATGTCAATTCCAAACTTTTACTAGAAATTGTGCCGATGATTGCTATCTATTTAATCAACTTCTATTATAGGTATATTTAGATATTTAGATATTCATTGAAATTATGTTGAAATCTCTTAAAATTTATAATTATGAATTTTATTGCTCTAAACGTGAAAATAAATTGTTTTTGCTCTTAAACTTTTTCGTTTGCAATCAACATCCAAATATCCTCTCAATTTTGTTTTAATTGGTGTTAGTCCCTTGGAATTCATTACATTTATGGAGTATTTTCTTTTGTTCCTATTATGAATAGTCTTCAATGTCGTGTTTTTGGTATGTACATTGAAGGTCTTGTATGGACTTAAAGAGACTCCTTGAAAATGGTGTTTTTGAATGTTTTATACACCTTATTGTAATGCAAGCAAAGCCAAGGTGATCAAACCTTTTTTACAAAACATTCCCAAGATGGAAAACCAACTCCGCCTCTAGTTTTATGTAAATGATATGTTCATCGCAGGGGATAATGATGAGGAAAAGAAGGGTGTAAGAAAGAAATTGCTTCTTCAATTAGAAAAGAATGATCTCAAAAAGCAAAAATATTTTCTTGGAATTGAGTTCGCTTATTGTAAAGAAGGTGCCTTTATTCCTCAAAGAAAGTATGTATGTACTTGATCTTGTCAAAGACATCAAGAGGTTATGCAGCTGAAGAGAAGAAAAAAAAAAATCGAAGTAGAAGTGATGATGATAACCCGATAGCAGAGAAGGTTCAATATTGAAATTTGATGAGAAAGCTTATCTACCTCACACTTCACTTGTCATAGCTTATGCTGTTAATTAGGGTGATTAGTCAATTTATGCATGATTGATGAGAAAAAAATTCACTAGCAATCAACAAGATTTCAAAATATTTGAAGTCCAACCTAAGATTATTGTTGTTATTAAAAAAGAAATGAGAGTGTTTCCTCTGAGACATAAACAAGTGTAGATTATGCAGGGTTGGTTGTTGATAGATTGAAGATCTGCATGTTCTTAAATGACAACTTGGTTACGTGGAGAAACAAGAAATGAAGTGCAGTTGCAAGGTCTATCGCGAAGCTAAGGCATAATTTAAAGCGATGACTAAGGAGTGTGTGGATAGTTATAGTTATTATGGAAAAAAACTATCTTTGTCAATCTAAAAATTAATATGATAGTCTTATCAAGCTTTATTGTCACGAAAAGTTTATCTTATTAACATTACTGGATAGAGAATACTCACAGTAGGTGTTTCATCTTGAAGAAGTTAGATAGTGGCATAAATTTTGACGGAAAAACTTCCCACAAATACTAATAATATTTAAGATTTGACTAATTGTGTCTTTGTATGTCATTCTCACATATGTAACACAAATGTATTCGGGTTTGGGTTGATGATACTTAAATGTTAAAGTTAGTAAATGATATCGCACATAACCATTTTATAAAAAATGATTTTTGCTGATCCAACCGATCAATTGAAAGTTTATATGATGTAGAATGTAAAAATTCATACAATTTAAAAAGTATTTGATACGTTATTTGAATGTTTTGCTTGAACGTCTAATATATTATTTAAAATATAAGTAATTTTCTTTCGATAGATTTTGCATATTTACACATTTTTAAATTATATGAATTTTTGCACAATTGATCTACATTATATAAACTTCAATTAATTAGTTGAATTGGAAAAATTCATTTTTTTATAAAAAATTATGCGCGATATCATTTATTAAATTTGACACATTTTAATGTCATTTGAACCCAACCAATATACTCATCTTACTTTCACGTTAAAAACATAAAAATTTATAATTGTTACTTTCAAGACACCAAAGAAAAAACAAAACGAAAATCCAAACATGGGATAAATAGTTGAGAAAATAAACACCCATTCACAAGCTAGGTCAATGAAAAATGGAGTGTGGTTTATATTCTTGGAAAATACTAACAAGTATTTTAAGAGTTTTTTTTAAGGAGTTAAATGTGATAAATTATTATGTAGTTTTTTATATTTTTGATAAATAAAAGAATGTGCACATGTGATTGATTTTTTAATAATAGTAACTTTAATCAGTGTCATAAGCATATTTGTTAACAAGACCCTATATTTTATAGTTATGCACAAAATATTTAGTCTACCTGCTTATTTATTTAAGATTCTAAAATAATTGGGAATTGATAAAATTTCTAAATATTATTAACCTTGAAATTAAGAAAATAAATATTGCACACCATTATTTACCTTATAATTCATTTATAATTATTTTAAAGTGTGATTTTTGAAGAAAAAAAAAAGAGAAGAAAAATGACAGGTGAACCCACGTAATGATGAGATAAATGTGGTTGTTAATGAGTTAAATGTGAAAGTGGTGCGCACATATTATTATTGTTGAAATTATTAGTAATAGTATATTATAATGGTTTTTTTAATTTGTGCAATATTACACAGGTTAAGAAACTAAAGATAAAAATAATACACATCATTAATGATATGTTCAGCATAATCTCATTAATATTTTGTTTTTTTCAAGAAATATTTTCTATCTTTAGTTTCTTAACCTGTGCAATATTTCACAGGTTAGAAAAATCTATATTATAATATTAGTGTATGTATATATATAAAAAAGGAATAATAGACACGCAATTATTGTTTATATACAAGTTTTATAATTCTATTTAATTAAATGAAATTATAAATTGTAGTTAAATGAAAATATATTGATAAAAATTAGGCGAATGATATTTAGTACCCTATGGGCACTATGTAAGAATTCAAATATAATAAAAAGATATTAGAATCTGTAATTTTTTGTATTCACGAGAGACGGAACAATGTGCTCTTGTGATTATTTTTCTACTTCTAATAACTTTAACTAGTGCCCTAACTGAATATCAAGACCCTAAAAAATATAAGATCTTGATATATAGTGTCTTAAGAAAAATAATTATAAGAGTACGTTATTCTGTCTCTCGAAAATAAAAAAACTACACATTTCAATATCTTTTTATACATTTAGATTGTTATATAGTGCCCTTAGGACACTAAATATCATTTGCACAAAATATATTATTAGAAAGAAGATTAGTAAGTGTGTGTTTGGATTGGCGTCGAATCACGTCAAATCACGTTAAGATAGATAAATCAATAGTTGAGATAAATTTGACACATAAGTCAAAGCGGATCTAATGAACGCAACAAAAAGTAACATTAAAATAGATTCACGTTAACGTGGATGCAATGCATATATTTGAGATCCGGAAAAAAGGAAGAGAAAAGAAAACATTCTGAATTTTAATTTTGTTCAAAGAGAGAGAACAGGGCAAAAGGAGGAGAGAGAAAGGAAGAGAGAGACACGTGGCCCTAGTTGTGGATTGTAGATGGAGAAAAGTGTTTATATATGTACCTGGTTGTGGCAGCCACCATGTAACTCGCAGCAACCAACAACACAACACACTGTACTCTCTTCTTCTTCTTCTTCTTCTTCACCTCTCTCTCTTAATCAATCCACTTCTACACCTACCACTTCATCAATTCACACCCACAAAACTCACCGTTTTGTTCATGATCCACCACAATGGCAATGGCTTCCGCTTGCGTCAACAACATTCCGATGCCCTCATGGCTCAACCCATCCGACCCGGATCCCCAACAACCCGACTTCGAGTTCCCTCTCGAACGCCCTGTCGCTATGCTCTCCGCCGACCAACTCTTCTCCGATGGTAAACTCCTCCCACTCCACCTCAAACCTTCCTCCTCCTCCTCCGCTGCTGCCTCCGTCGGAGATGCTTCTCATTCCCCCACCACCGCCTCATCTGGCACCGACCCCTACCTCTTCTCCCCCAAGGCACCTCGCTGCTCCAGCCGCTGGAAGGAACTTCTCGGCCTCAGAAAACTCTACCAAACGACAAACTCAAACTCAAACTCAAACTCATCTCCCAAAACGACGCCGTCCCCGTCGAACAAATCGCTCAAACACTTCCTCCACCGCGGAACCTCCAAAACGGCGTCGTTGGACGCCGCTTCCCTGAGCCAACCTCTGTTAAAGGACTCAGACTCCGAATCCGTTTCGATTTCATCTCGCTTATCGCTTTCTTCCTCTTCCTCCAGCCACGAGCTCGATGATCTCCCGAGACTTTCTCTCGATTCGGATAAACCTAACCCGAACCAAAACCCTAACCCGATCCAGCTCCACCGTAACCCGAAAATGCGCAACGTGAAGCCTCGCGCGGGATCCTTCGATCAGCATCCGACCGGGAATCGCGTCGGTCGGAGTCCGATCCGGCGAGAACCATCGTCGTCCGGTACGGTGGCGTGCAGGGGAGTTTCGGTGGATAGTCCGAGAATGAACTCGTCGGGGAAGATCGTGTTTCAGAGCTTGGAACGAAGTTCGAGTAGCCCTAGCAGCTTCAATGGAGGACCTCGATTCAAGCATAGAGGAATGGAACGTTCGTATTCGGCGAACGTTAGGGTTACTCCGGTTCTAAACGTTCCGGTTTGTTCCCTGCGTGGCGGTTCGAAATCCGGTTCGGTTTTTGGCTTCGGGCAGCTGTTCTCCTCCCCGCAGAAGAAAGAAACCAGTAATAAGAACCACCACCAACGGAACCGTTGTGATCGGAATTAACACAGCAAAAGAAATTAGGTTTTAATTTTTGGTTTTGGTGGTTTTATTAATTTATCTTTTTTTTGCCACTTAATCTCTGTTCATGTTGTCTAATCTCGGAATGAAAATATTGCAGGATAACATTGTTCATTAGGGGCTGGTTGATTTGATTAACGAGTTTCAGATTAATGTAAATACGCCTGGTGGGGTGTGCTAATTTTAGTTTTATTAGATCCAGTTCATGTTATTTTTTTCTAACTTTTTTCCAGTGGAATTCCATTGCTCATAGATGCGGAAATCTCTGGAATTTTTCTTTTTCCCTTCTATTTAAAATCTGATTTCTAATCTAAAATATCATTCCTATTTCTTTTCTAATTTCTAATTTAATAATGAAAATGTAGTTTTTTTTTACTGGATGATTTTCGAGATCTGTGGTGGTATCATGTTGAGCTTATCTAGTCTGTCTGCTTGTGTGTTTAATTTTAGTAGTAGTATTATATTTTATTTTATACTTTACTATTGTATGTATTTTTTTTAAACTTTGTTTTTTGAAATTTTTGTTGTTAATTGAATTTTTTACTGTAGTTTTGGGAAATGATGCCAAAGATTCAAACAGAGGCGCCAGCTCTGCTGAATTATTTTTTGCACGTCAGTCTGATCCCAAATTATTTTATTTTTTATTCACAGTTTGCATTTAACTCTCAACTTTTTCATCTTAGCTAAATGACAAATTAATATTTCTTTTCTTTTTTTTTCTCATTATATGTGCACATATAATTATATTGTATGATATCTTGGGACGTTAATGGAGGGGAATGACTCTCTGGCTGAGTGGTCGGTGGTCCACACCTGAGCTTGGTGTGTGACCCATTATAGAAGATTCAATTGGGTGGGACAAGTCCCTTTTTCTTTTCAAAAAATAAAATAAAATTGTACTTTGATTGGTGACATGGAATGAAGTTCCCAGAACGAATTATCACTCTTCAATGAATAATTTAACACAATTTTACTACTGAAGAGTGAAACTTTGAGTAAGAATTTATGTTGGTGGGAATATTTTTAAGCTTTATTTTGGGTCTTGAACATGTTTTGAGAAAAAAATTAGCAAACCATGGTTTGTGGATTATTATTAAACATATCATTATAAATTTACCCTTTGTGTTTGTGTGCGTCCAAGATTTTGGTGCATAGGAGGAAAAGAACAGCCACAATTTTGGTCATCTTTGTCCTCACGTTTTGTTGGATATGAATCTCTTCATTCAATTGAAAAAAAAAAATGGATGATTATCCCCAAATGGGTCCAACCCTAATTAGATATGGTAGGTCCATTATTTCCTGTTTGCTCTACAAGCAAAGCAACTTTGATATTTGCTAACTAAGTTCATAATTGAAGCAAAGGATATGTTGTAAAGATGAATGCTTTTGGACCCATTTTTTTCTTTCTTTATCGTATTCTAACCACCGTGATGGAAATGGTTCTAGTTCCGTGGTACTATGGGTAGCCCACAATCTCATAGAAATTATATACTTGTGGAAATTAACTTGCAATTACATCATATATCTATTTATTACATGTTTGGATTGAAGTGGATAAGTTTCTAGATATAAGATACTATTTGGCAAAATTTAACATTTTTAATGTTCTAATCCATGAAAAGAGCACCACCAAGCAAGGAAATTAAAGTGTAATCATGCTTCAATTTGCTTTTACTACTATTAAGTTTTATCTAATCTAATTTCTATTTCTAATTATAGATTAGTAAATAGAAGTAGTAATGCTAAAACCACGTGGCTAACAAGTTGCCATGCTTTTGAGCGTAGAGCCATCGTAAAAGCCAAAGCACATGTGAGAGAGCGGGGTCTTTCAATTGTCTGAATAAATAAATAAATAAATTTTAATAAATGATTGAATAAAAGAATGATGGACTGTCTCGTGTTTGTTTGGGTCAGTGTAACAGATGATATTATTCAATTAGTAAATGAATCAGTCTTTGTCATAAGCTTTCCCATCATTTCTTTGAATTATAAAGTTGTAAAAATTCCTACATTAAAGTGAAATTCCTTAACTTCATAAAAATTATCACAAGTTATAAATCAATTACTATTTGGTAGCGCTTTTTTGTTAAAGAAAAAATGTTCTTAGATTGGGTGCGAGTTATTACTAATAAATAAATTTAAGTGTTTTTGTAGTACTAAAAATATGGTGGAGACACGTGAGTTCGTTTTGCACAAAAATCAGTTGTCGTTGTCGATCAGAGTACCGGAGATTTGTCCCATCTTCGTTTCATTCACTCACTTGAAATATGCAGTAAGCAGAGAGATAGAGAGATGAGATTGAGATGAACGAACGAACCAAGTAATCCCCACTTTTGATTTGACATCATCTATCTATCTCATACCCCTAACCTACACCTACATTACATATTATTTTACTACTTCATCCACATTTTCATCCCACAGATACTACTCAAACCATAATTCTTTCATTCATGGCTATATAGTGTTCGTTTTAATATCATCAAGTATTTTGTTCATGCGAACATAATTCCCAACCGGTGGTTTCCTTTGAGCTCGAATTATAGTTATTTTACTTATACCGTGGTTAGCACTAATTAAGTGTGCTCTTTTAAAATTTCAGACTATCTTATTAGATGTGCGTTACTATAAAATATTAAAAACATCTTTGTACTTTATCAAGTATAATGAAAAATATTGATAAAGTGAGAAAGTATTGTAAGTAAATCAATTTTATATATTTTTTCTACACCAATTGTAGTAGTACTCAAATTTTTATTATTAGTCCAATTCTAATTGTTTTAAATGAATTTAATTTTGTTGGTTAATAAAAAAAGAATAAAAAATTAATGGGTACCGTGCATGGCGTGCTAGTACTACACTTCACTTTATACTAGTTTGAAGCATGTTAATGGAAAAGCTAACCTAAACCTACCTAGGCAGCATTTGGCAGCCATGAGCCATCTTATCCCTATTCAATATTCAATAGTGATTGTATTTTTGGTGTTCAAAATTCCCCAATGTGGTTGATGCTCGAATATTGATATGATATGATATGTGGGAGAGGGTGTTTGACCAGTTATAAGTCGGTACTTCTGTTATTCTTTCTTGGTTTTACGTAGTACTCCCTCCCTCCAAATATAAGATTTTCTCAACTAACTTTATGATGAGAATAAAGAAAAATTGTTAATTTAATTAATTAATTTTATTTGTCTAACAAATAATATCACCTTTATTTCATGTTATTTTTCATTTAATATTTTTATACATAGTTTAAAAAATATAATAATTTTTTATATTTATGTAAATGTTTGTTTAATTTTTTATTATATCCCTTGTCACTCTTATTAATTAGTGAGTCGTATATTTTACGATTTACGATATTTACTAAAAGCTCAACAACTCAAAGGGTATATTTGATAAAAGAATAATTAATACTTCATTGAAATTGTAAAATAACAAAGTAAAGTGAGACAAAAAATTTTTTATTATAAAACAACAAGTAATATGGGACGAAGGAAGTATTAGATTCTAAATCTACCAGGAGTAAATGGTAGTGAAAATGTTATCCAATTATATTAGAGAGATAATGCTCTAACATTAACATTAGTTTGGACTACTCAAAAATGATTGAGTAAGGGTATATTGATAAAAAGAAATTAAATGAGCATAAAAGTTTTGAAAGAGTCTTATAAAATAGGACAAGCAAAAAAGTTTTAGAATGTCTTATATATTGAGGGATTTAGATCCTCTCCGGTGTTGACTATCTAGTAGCTGACTTTAGTAGCATCAAAATCGATAATTTATTTATACACTCCAACCTAATAAGAAAGAGAAAGAAATTGAATAGTCCAGATCCATCCATCTAGCTGGACCATCTAGCGCTGGAGAGGACTAAACACTATATTAAGACGGAGGGAGTATTAAAATATGGGAAATGTTAAACAGTACCCTCGTAACACTTGTTAAAACTCAAAACTTCAGGAAAAGACTTGTCTCAGTGAGATGCAACCGATGCATGCGGCGGAGGTCAGAGAAACCACCAATGACAATGGCCACAGTGGTTGACTGGTTGCTATGGTAGAGCTGCAGAATTTACTAGCAGTGACCAATATAAAATGATAGTAGAGACTAAAACAAAAATAAAGAACATGATAAAAACTAAAAGGAACTACTTTTTCGTATAAGGATTAAAACGAAAATAAAGTGTAAGTATATGGACCAAAAAGTTAATTTAGCATTTAATATTACTAATTGCATTTCTTAATATTACTTGTGTCAAAACTTAAAAGAAAAAAAAAACAGAAAAAGGTAAATTTTTCTAAAGTAAGTACATTAATAAATCAATAATATTTGGGGTACAACTCAAAACTTATACAACTTGTACAACTCTATTATTTTATTATTTTTGTTAAAAAAAAGAAAAGGAAAGAAAGTGATTTCCAATAACGTAAAAAACTTGAATTGTATAAATTGTACAAACATAAAGTTGTACAAAAAAATTTATTGTTAATAAATACAATAAAATTTAGTGTGCAACTCAAAATTTGTATAACTTGCTTATTTTATTTTATTTTTAAAAAAACGAGTTGCTTATTTTTTATAAAAGCAAATAATAATGAAAAATAAATTATATAAGTTATATACCTTCGGCGTTGGACCCAAACATTACCCTAATAGTATCCATTGATATGATATGGGTTGAGGGTGTTTGAGCTTTGACCAGTTCTAAGTGGGTATTCCCATTATAATAACCGCCCTTTGTTTCCCATTAGAGTCTGGGCTTTGTGACAACTTGAAAATGGATGCCACCAACCCATCACTTCTTTTTATAGTCATGCTGCTGCCCCCGTCTGTTTGGGTGTGTCCCAATACAATAGAGCAAGGGTAGTTTTGTCTTTTCCCTTATTCAAGGGTTGTGTAGCCTTGTCGTAGGGTCACATGCCCCAAAATGATTCCCTAAATCCATATCAACCCCCAGATTCTTGCCATGTTTTGCCAATTAATTCACATTCTTAATTGCTCCATGGAAGCCTGGACTGTGTAGTGTGAAGTGAAGTGTGAATTGTGACTTATAGTAGTTTGGTTGTTTAATCATGTCAGCTTGAAAGTATTCTTATTTTGAGGAAGAAATTGTAAGTGCTGAAAAGCGGTTAAAATCAAATGTTCAAATTAATTATACTATTTTTATATTATACAAGTCACTTTGGTAATTGAAAATAAAATGGTTTAATTACATTTTCAATAATTTATTCCAATTAATATGAAATTATAGTCACCTAATTTTCTTTCAGAACGATTTCTATTCCATTTTTGTAACGTTTGATTATAGTTCTGTCAATTTTTTTTCTCCAAATTCTAACAATTTATAGATTATAGTGATGTATAACATTTCCTCTTAATGAGATTAAAAAAAACTGAAAGAAACTGTAGCATTAGTTAGTATAATTTGTTAGAATTTTACCAAAAAAATACTAAATAAATCATCAAACTTGAACGTCACAGAATAATGAAGAACTAAAAGCATTCGAGACAATCACTAGCTATACCTAGTTAGTAGCTACAACTAGGGGATTGAAAGTGCAGCTAAACAAAAAATGCACATAATAGATTAATAGTTTGGTTATTTTGGTTAGTTAGCTCAACTTTGTCATTACTTTCTCCATACTTTATGAAGGGTTGAGGATACGTGCAATGATTTCTATCTTGCGAGGTAAATCAGCTGAAAAGCAGCCCCATGTTAATTAATGGAAGACAACAAAGTTTCAAAGATTCTAACCCAGCTACAGAGGCCCCTATAGATTAATAAATATTCAACAGGGGAACGTATTTAAAGCATGATCTTGTTGATCTGATTTTCTGTGTCTCATAAAAGAAAACAATTTGTTAGTTAAATAATGAGAGAGTCTGCTAAAGGCTGAGGGGTGGTTTTTGGGGCATCAAAGAAAGAACGTGCTAGTGTACAGAAGGGTCTCTGCATAGATTCCCCTTCCTCCAATCCCTTTAACTCTATCATATACATCACAGCTCCCTCTCTCTCTCTCTCTCTCTCTCTCTCTCTCTCTCTAGCTCTCTCTAGCATAGAGAGTGGGTCAGTGCACAAAAAGGGATGATAAAGGGAGGGTGCCCTTTTGCTAAAATGCTAACGGCTAGAAAGGGTAGGGTTGGTATCAAGATGAGGAGGGCAGACAAAAATAACAGAGACTTTCTTTATAGTCAAGCTAGATAGTTAATGAGTCATAATGTGATTAAATTAATCACTTCCTTTTAATTAATCCCCCTACTTTTTAAAATCTTTTGACATAAAATTTGAGTTAAGAAGATAGGATTCATGTGAGATAGTCCTAGACCATTTTAATATACTCATCTGGACCGTTAGATGAGGTGATTACTCTCACTCTCTCTCTCTCTCTCACTCACTACAATTTCACCTCATTCAACGATCTAGATCCAGATGAGATAACCCTAAGGGTCCCAAGAAGATATGGCTGACTTGGGGGAAATATCTCAGCCCTCATCTTCATCTGCATTGCATCAGTGTCCCCTTACAAGATTCAAGGCCAGGTGCAAGGGTGGGATGCTTTAGAATAGAATAATGAACAATGATAATGATGATGATGCTACTCCTATGAGTTACGTACAACAGTGTGGGGGCATGTGAACTACTAGAGTTCACATCACAGTATCCACATGAGCTGGAACTGTGAAGGATAATTTGTTGTTGTTATGTTAGAGTATGTCACCATCTGCAATGGGTTTGGGACTTTGGGTCCCTTTGGAATTTTGTACTGTATGCATGCACAACTTTTTTACTGTAGCTCAATCACAAGGGTTGGAGGCTTGAGCTGAGATATAGCCTTTCCTTTTGGGGTGCTATTAAGCGTGCTGAACCTTTTAATAGCTATGCCACCCCTCTGTTTAGAGAAAAACTCATCCAAAAGTGACTTCTTTTTTTTTTTTAGAAAATATATTTTCAGATGAGTTTTGTTTTTTAAAAAAAGAGTGACGCCGTTATTAATAGCGGCCTTCTTTTTTCTTTTTTTTACTCTCCTTTCTGTGGTCGTTCAACAAAAAACGACAACACAAATCAAGATTCAAGACATTCATTCAGGACAGTTGCTTCAGGAAATAAGACTTGGTATATGGTTGGGAAATCGTTTGAATCTTATCTTATGCATTTTATATATTATGAGTCTCTGAGCCTATATTATCACCCATCTAGGTGCCTAGATGGTGTGATGACCGTGGACCCAACAGTTTAATGAAACTGGGTTGCCAGTTTTGTTTCAGTAGTTCAAGAAACTTAAATGGGCCTATTCACTACCAAGTACTAACCAACTGGGTATCTGCTTATAGTAGCCCCTCTCTGCTATGGGTTTTTGTTTTTTTTTTCTCTACTGCTGTTTTTCTTCATTTTTCTAGCTGTACGGAATGGGATGATAGGTGCCTTGTAGGATATGTATGGAAAATCATGAAAATGAAATAAAATTATAACAAGACCCGTAAAAGGGAAAATCATTATTACTTTGGTCTCGGACTCCGTAAGAACAATTTATATTAAGCCCATATGTTTCAAAGAATTTCACTTAAATTATTTATTGTAAGATTTTTTTTTCGAGTCTTTGACTTTGTAAATATTCTTGACTTTATAATAAGATAATTAAGGGTAAATTGCACTCACTACCCTTAAAATTTGGCTAAATTGCACTACACCCAATTCTTCAGGTGAAATTGTACTCCACCCCATTTCATTAACTATGGTTACTTTTATTTTTTTATTTTTTTTTATTTTTTACAATGGTTAATTGATTATTTTCTACATTAAAATGGTTAGTTTTTAGGTTTGAATAAATTTTTAGTCTCAACAATTTTAGTTTTTCATTTTAATCCAACTTAACTCAAAAATTTTATTTTTAGTTCTTAATAATGTTAAGTTTTTTTTATGACATTTTCTTGGGGACTTAAAGAATTTTTTTTTGAATTAATTTATTTCTTAATTGATTTTTTTGGTGCATTACAATGGTTAGTTTTTAAGTTTAAATAAACTTTTAGTGCCAACAATTTTTATTTTTCCTTTTAATACAAATTAATTCAAAACTTTTATTTTTAGTCTCTAATAATGTTAAATTTTTGCATCATATTATTTCAGGAACCAAAAGAAAAATAAATCAAATAACATGATTAAAGTAAGAAAAAAAGGAACTAAATATAAAAATTAGTAACTACAAGGACTAAAACATTATATATTTATCATGAAACAAAATTTTATATGAATTAAAAACAAATATTTAGAATTAACCAAAGGATGGTTCGTCCTATAATTTTCTTTTTTTAATTTTTGACAATTAATTCAAAAATTTTATTTTTAGTCCCTTGAATTTTTTAATTTTAGTTTTCAATAAAAATTTAAATTTTTTAACTTTAATCCTATTATTTAACATTATTAAGAACTAAAAATAAATTTTTTGAGTTAAGTTGGATTAAAATGAAAAACAAAAATTGCTGGGATTAAAAACTTATTCAAACCTAAAATCTAACCATTTTAATGTAGAAAATAATCAATTAACCATTGTAAAAAAAAAAAAAAAATGAAACTAACCATAGTTAATTAAATGGGGTGGAGTGCAATTTTACATCAAGAATGGGGTGGAGTGCAATTTAGCCAAACCTCAAGGGTAGTAAGTGCAATTTACCCGATAATTAACATTAGTATTTAATTATATATAAAAATATTCAACTTAATCCTACAAGGACTACCATGAAAGACAACGAGAGAACAAGGGACCAAAGTGAAACTCTTAAAAAAAAAAAAAAAAAGGACTAAATTGAAATAAATTACATAATCAGGGATAAAATTGGTGGTTTCCTACTAGTAAAACCTACCATGTGAAACAAGTCCTAGAAAACAGCAATACTTTGTAAATAAATTGAATTTTATTATGACAAATATGTTTAACATTTAACAAGAATTCATTAGTCAATGGAGTGATTTTTTAGTTAATTTTTGAGATTTCAAAACACTAAGTGATAATCAAAAGTAACCTAAATGCAATCGCTAAATGGATGCCAATTTAGAAATCCTTAACTGGCACCAAACAAGTATATCATGTATAAGCTTAACAGGGAGAATTCGGTTTAAGGGGTTATGGGGGCATTACATTGCACATGTGGAAAGAGTGGCGGCTGATAACACGGGCAACAATTCACCCAGATCCTTCGGCGGTTGTTTTCTCTGCAAAATGAAATATAAAACAATTTAGTAGACAGAACAGAATATATAAAAAAAAAAAAAAAGGTTAAAGTATGCTAATTTATAATCAAATCAATGCAAACTAGGATAAGGATGATAGTCCATAACTTCATATAAGATGAGGTAGAAGCCATTTGTAATCCAACGACTAGCCACTGTAACTCCAAACACAATCACTATATTATCTGCTAATTAGAAAATATCTAATGCATGCTTGACCTTCTTGTCATCTACAATGGCATAGTGTTCACTTTGGCAAGTTATTCTATATCAAATTGTTACATGCCTGGACACCTGAACAGTTTGTCTAGGGGTCAATCTAATCAGCTCAAGCTACCTTACTTTTTTCAGCAGGGACAGTACCTCAAATACTTTGGTTTATGTCAGAATCATAGCATAGACACCATAACTAATATCGGGTTGTCAAAATCTTCAGTGGCCCAAGCAGAAGATTTAGGCATACAATGCATACTGATCACTTTCCATATCCAGCCATAGCAACCGTGATGCTTTTAGGCAACCTGATAAGATAACTACTTTGATGAAACCATGATTGATCTAAAGTTCATTGCCAGCTAAAGAGATTGATCTCAGTGTTTCACTCATGGCAACTGGCAAGTGCATGTGGGTTCCAGAGTTTTCCTTAAAGGATTAAACTCAATTTCATAGAAATGAGAAAAGTAGTCAAGAAACTTTAACTAAAAGGAAAGCAGGTGACAGGTTGGCTATGAGAAATCCAGAACTCGTATATGGTTAAGCACTGATGCTGTTTAGCTTATAACTTATTGGCATGGAAGACAAAAATTATTGACTCAGAATGTTTAGTACAAAATACTAGTTTATTCCATGGTGCTAGTGTGGGAGGGAGTATTCGATAATTCATTTCGTAGAGAAAAATAAATTCATAGTCTGAAGTTCCAATCTAGCTGTCAAGAATAAACTTTCAAAGTTACCAAGCTAGTAAGCATAGAAATCTTATTCTTTGACAACTTGTTCCTACAACACAGGCACAAATACAAAAGCCAATTGCGATGGCAGAAAAAATAACAATCGGACCCAAACGTACAGCAATAAGGTGACTTACAGAGAAAAAAGGAGGAGGCAAAAATGTTGTTATATTTAATATTTGCACAAATTTGAAATTCTTTGACCCAGAGCCAGTTGCCCGCAGTTAAAAAGAAGAGAAAATCAAAGTTGGTCTGCTAAATCAGCTCACATGCCATGATTTTAGTTTTTGCCACGAGGAAATATGTAACGATTACTAGTAAATCTAATTTGAAACCCTCTAGGAATACATCATCAACAAAGATAGATTAGTGATCACTGTAAACTTTATTTGAACCTTGCAAGTTGCATACAGCAATAAAAATCCAAAACTGACAATTATTAAGCTTCAGAAAATGACTATAAAATTCTATGGAGACATGTACATACCATGAGTGGTGCCAATAGACAGCATGCGGTCAATATTATCAATCCGCCCTTGTATGGATTTTAGTAGTGAATTAAGTGATGAAACTCTTTTCCTAACACTAGAAATCTTGGCAGCATGCTGCATCATGAACGGTAACGGTGCATCTTCGAGTAACTGATCAAGTTCTGCCAAAAGAAAAGATAAATTTAAGGTCAGTAAATTGTAAACCTATGACATCCTAGAGTCATAAGAGAAGCTTTAGCAGAGTCATTAACATCTAACCAGAAGTCCATAACTGAACTGACATTATAGCATTTAGCAAGGAAAACCAGCCTTGAATACTACAATATCAAGTTTGACCTGCTAAGCTAATGAAAATGAAATCTCCATGGAGAGCAGATTGCCAAAGAACAAGTTTTTGGTCATCAGGCAGAAAACAGAAATACAGAATAGGCTTGTTGTATTGGGAGGCGGGTAGGTTTATTATTTTTTTTTTTGTTTAAATAAAGGTCTGAAATATCTATTGACTTTATGGTGTGCCAAATGTTTTGGCTCTGACATTCACACTTTTTGCTGAAGGCTAAGAAAAGTATCTCCCATAAAACTTGCTACACTACACCATATAGTTGCCAACTTGCCAAATACAAACTAAATTTCCTTATTCCACTGAGATGTAATGAAATGTGTGTTTTTTTAACGAAATGGTCAAAACATGGTGTCAGTTCAAATAGATAATTTAATACTCCCTCCAGTCCTAATTATAAGACATGTTTTAGTGGTCCTCTTTATAAGGTATGGTATAGTTTTCAAATAGTTTTTGTTATGAGTTTTTAGGATTACCCTTTTAACTGTTGGTACTTTTTATTATAAAATACTAAACACATTTTTCAAAGAAGGATCAAATGGATATATCATATAATTTTTTGATAAAATTAGCGCAATTAAGTACTTTAATTAGTATGCGTAATGTAAGAAACCTTGCCTTATAATAAGGACCAGACGGAGTATTCACTCTTCTTAGTTCTTAGTAAAGCACTTCTAAGCCATGAAGCCAAGAAATGAACCCCTAACAGAACTTGCTCATCTAGACCATATAGCTCGCTAATATAACTTATTTATTCCAATATAGTATTTGTTTTATGAGGATTAAACCAAATATACCATAAGCCTGTTTAAGTGAGCTTCTCACAAAGTACTTATACGAGAATAATCTGTCATATAAACGCTAATGTCACAAATTGGTTCGCTATAAATTTCAAATGCTAGCTTCCTGAATAAGATTCACAACCTCAACATTCCCAAAATGTACTTCAGATAACTTCCAGAGAAGTTAAGGTAAGGAAGTTTAAGTAACTTATAACATTACTGTTAATACGACAAATGTTACTGTATAAGACACTCCTTGAGAAGCTAATCCACACATGACCATACCAAGTTAATACTAGAACCATCAATTGCAAAGACTAATTTAGAGCCGCCAATAATTTCATATGGCAACAGAATAAAAGAAAACTTTCCAATTTTAATGAAGTATATAGTGTAGTTATTTCCAGCTTTTCAATCTTAACTTTGAATTGAATATTTGGAAAGGGGAAAAGAAAGTAAAAAAAGGAAGAAGCTTGCAACGAAATCTTAAGTTATTTCAACCTTAAATTAGGATCATACAGTTACCAAAGCTACAAGAAAGCCAAGAGGAGAACTGCTACTTGCCCACTGGTGCAGCAAGTTTCTTCCAAAATTTATTTTGATTGTGAGAAGAACAAAAGCTCTAAATATCAAAATAAAACCCTTGTACACCCCTATGCGCTCAAGTACACCAACATTGGAACTTCATGAATTTCACATTCTTCTTTCTGCCCGGTAAATTTAGAATAACACAAGATGTTTCATCTCTTATGGTTTATGGTTTTTTTGAGTTTCTAAAACTGAAAGCATGGAAAGAATAAAGATCACAACCAAGTGCAATGACCAAATATAAAGTTGAAATTATGGGGATTTAGTTGTTAGCAGAGAGAAAGGAGAAAACGCAGACCAAATATTCTGAATATTGACTTTGTTGTGATGCTATGATGCATTGTTGTCTAGTACAAAGGATAAAAGACTAATCTCAGTTTATACTTAAACTAAACTCTTACTCCTAATTAAATAAAGAAACAAATCACAAGATAATAAGGAAATTCAGGAACTAATCCTATAATACTCTACAACAATTACAACAACAAGCCTTATCTCACTGGCTGAAGTTGGCTAATCCTATAATACTATAACATTCAAATATACAGTCAAGATATAAACTGACACAACAACAACATAAGCCTTATCCCATTTAAGGCTTGGGTTTGAGTTATTTCCAAAGCATCTGGTAGGGATAAAACATAGGTACCACATGAAAAGTAGTCAGACTTAATGTTTCTCTCTTGACCTCATAACAAAACCATGCTACAGCTTGTATAACTGCATAAGTTTATATTCCTGTGTCAGTTCCATTTGTATGCTCTGCTGATTTAATAGTAGGTTAAACACAACAATAACTTACTCTAATAATAATAACGACAATAATAACAACAAAATCTATTTGCAATGCTAGACATATAAATGGAGTCTAATTTCTCAAAACCAGATGAATAAATAATTACAAACGCTAATAATAATAACAACAAAAAATGTTCAAGCAACGCAAGACATAAGAATTGAGTTCAATTTCTCAGAAACAAATAACACAGTCACTAATTTTGAAAGTATGGCATAATGTTGAAGAGTAAGGGAAAGAGAGAAAGACCTCCGGTAAGACGATCGATGGCGGAAGAGAGGTGGTCCTGGCTCTTGAGTGTTTGTTGAGCTCTAAAATCGAAATCCGTAATGACAGAAGAGAGCATGGAGGACAAGCCTTTAGCCAAAACCTCAGAGCTCTTCCCGAGTGGATCGTCGGAACCGTTCTCGCCGGCGTGGGAATTCGAAGGCTCTGGTTGATCAAGGACGCTGTCGTTTTCCTCAGCTTTCATCGTCGCTTGATTCAGTTCTTCGATTGTCGTTCACGCCAGAAGTTTCATTGCAGTGGCGGAAGTAATTGATTTCCAGACGGAAGTGAACTGTGAGGAGAGGAGGTGAGGCCTAGGGTCGTTAACGATGTAAAATTAATTACAAACATTGAAGAAGTAAGGCTCATTCAGTGAATTTTTATGAATTGTATAAAAAAAACCAATTTTAACATTTTAATTTTTATTTTGTTTTGATAAATGAAGGGGCAAAAAGTAGACATGCCAACGGGGCGGGATAGGGCGGGGGCGGGGAGTACTCCCCCACTCCCCGCTCCTGAGTTTTTTCCCCGTTCCTATCTTCATTTCCTGCGATGGGATGTTTTCTTCCCATCCTCATTTTCTGCCTCCCCACAGGAACCGCGGGGATCCCCGCAAATAATAAAAAAAAATCTAAAAAAGTATGAAAACCCAAAACATAAGTAATAAAAAATAAGAAACAAGAGCCAAAACAATCAAAGCAAGAGCATATAGTATAACAACAATGAGCATGATGAGCAATAACGACATGCAAGAATAAATGAACAAATATCACAACAATTGATGTAACTAAAAGCAAGAATAATATAATAAATAAAAGTTAATTATATTATTTTTTATGTAAATGACTACGTTAACCCTTTTAATTATATGTATATTTATTATATTAATTATATTAAATAAGAGTATTTATATAATTTTATATATATATTCGGGATGCAGGGATCCCACGAGACAGGAGCATGATCCCTGTCTCCATCCTCAAATCTGTTGCGGGGGAACTTTTGTCTCCGTCCACATGGGGAAAAAATCTCCAACTACGAGCTCCAAATAGGACAATCCCTGCGGGAATTCCCAAATTCGGGTGGTGATTGTCCTAGCTAGGCAAAAGCCCATAACATTTTTAATTTGATATGAACTAGAATTGCTTAAATCGAAATTAAAAGAAAAAAATTCACAATAAAGAAATTATTGAGATAAAAATTGCAATTACGTCTGAGTGCTATTTAATATGAGCTACTTTTTTACCGTAAGTTTATATATTTTATAATTAAAGCATTGTTATTTATTATTGTCTCTCTCAAAGTTTACGTGACTTGTACATTTTTTTTTTTTCTGATATTCAACATGAGACAAAGTCCAATACATTGTTTTATTTAGTTAAAAAAAAATTCTCGCTTGTTTATCATTTACACGTGATCACGATAATTAATTCTTTTGAATATTATTTCATTATATTACTAATATTTTTATTATTAATTACATTAACTTTTTTTAAAGTTAACCATAAATATATTTATATTCTCGTTGTTTAAAAATTACACTCATCAATTTTTTTATATGCATTATAGTCATATCCATTAAACTTTTTGATTGTGTTAATCTATTAAACTTTGATATTTGTAAGCCAATCAATGATGCACATATAAAATGTTGAAGTTATTTTTTTAATTATTATTTTTGTATTAATTATATGTTTTAGTTCTTATATATACTTACATTTTTTATTACTGTCTCTACACATTGATTTTTTTTTAATCCCTATACTTTTCTTTTTATTCTTATCACATTAGTATTTTGTTAACTCAAAAAAAAAATTTTAAAATGAAAATATATGGGAACTAATGAAAAAATGAATGATTATATTAATTTGGCTGATAAAAGATATGTATAATGACTAAAAAATATTTTTTAACCCTAAAACTAAAACAAAAATAGGTAACAAGTGTAAGAACTAAATGATCAATTTAACTTTTTTTTATTGCTGTCTTATTTTTTATGTGTCTATTGTCACATATTTAATTTTCTATTTTTTTTATCGCTTTCATTGTCACATATTTTATTTTCTCCTTTTTTTTCTCCATCCACATATTATAATTTTCATACATGATAACAAGAAATGAAAAACAAACTTTGGGTGATCCTCATAAAAAGCAAATTATATTTTTACCCTTAGCATATATTTTAGTGAAGCTTTTCATTTATGTTTTACTTGTAAAGTTCTTGGGTTGTTGTGGAATATCTTTATTTTTTAAACTAGTGTTTTGTTTCATATTATGTCCGGGTTAAAATTTAATTTGAATATTCTTTAATTTAAATATTATAATAGGAATTAAAATAACTTCATAATAAATTATTGACTATGCTTTCAATGATAGGAAAAAATATACATTTAAAATATCACTAAAATTCAGTCACAATTAAATCTGCATTTTGCAACAAATATCAAACACTTCAAAAATTGGATACTTTAGGGGCTATTTGGTTTGCATTTTTATTTTCTGTTTTTATTCTGTTTTCTGAAATTTTATAAAGGAAAAACTGAAAATGCTAAAAATAAAAATTTTCTATTTTTAGCATTTTCAGTTTTTCCTTTGTAAAATTTTAAAAAATAAAAAATAAAAATGCAAACTAAACCATCCCTTAACAATCGAAAAGAACCTCTAGAAAAGGAAAATATTACTATGTTAACCATTGAATTATGCTACCAATTCTATATTGTCAACTGAGAATGAAAAAAGTTTCTAGTATTTTGATACAAAATATTTAAAATGATGTAATTTGATGGATAAATAAAATTCTATTTTAAAAACACAAATACAAAAAGTAAAATGAAGAAATTCATTATTATAACTAATAGAAATTAAATATAAATTAAATTAATAAAAATAAATTGCAAGTATAAATGATATCATCACCGTAATTTCAATCATAATTTCAATAATAATTGAAACTAATATAATTGAAGTTGACAAAAATTTTAATTTTTATTCCTCCTAGTGTTTCGGTTACCAAAAGAACTAAGTATAATAACCTTAGTATGGGTTCAAAATTTCAAAACTTTCATTTATTTTTTACCCAGGTTACATATATCACCTAATTGTATGGTTTCCCTCATCACTCTGAAGATTGAAAGGTAACTTTGCCGCATTAAAAATATTTTGCAAACTGAATCTTCTTGCTCTTTTTTTAATAAATAAATACTCCCTCTACTCCTATTTATATCATGGTCTTTTTTATAAGATATTTTATAGTTTTCATGATGTATTTATTGTTTCTTTTCTTTTTTACCCTCATTAAATGCATCAACTATTTTAATTCCTTAATTGTAATTGGCTAACACATTATTCAATGAAGGATAAAAATGGTATTTCATTCACTTTTTGAGAAAACCAATAAAGTTAATTAAACTCAACTACTTTTTTTATCTGTGTAATTCAATTGAAAACATCTTATAAATAGGACCAGAGAGGGAGTAGTAAATAAAAATTTGATATAGGTAAAAATTAGATTGTATTCTAATTTCATGGAGGTTAACCAACTTTATTGTGTTTTCGACTTTTACAAGTTGTTGAAGGCCTATGACAATATCTGATGATTCTGATCTATAGACTTGCCACAAACAATAAATGAATTAACATCATCCACGTAAAGACCGAATAGTGCATATTGCATTAAGCACCCTGCAACACTTAGTTTAACGACAATAATTTTTGGCGCTCTATTTCTCGATAATCAACTCTCATTCATTGCCAACATGCGTCAATGTTCCCACTAAATCTATCATACAAATATATATATAACATACCAGTTATTTACATGTTAAAGAAAAAAAAAATAGATACGGGAATGAATTCTCTAATCTCAAACAACCAAAACATTTTATTTTTTTATAGGCCAAACACACACAACCAAAACATATTAATCAAAATTTTCAGATTGAAAGTAGGATGAAGAAGGTTGGATATAAGATCTTGCGAAACAAAGATACCGAATGAGACTTAATAACCTTGACTTGAGTCTCAAATTGAAAATCAAACTTAAAATTGTATATTCTCCACTATTTTTTCAGCGCTTATAGAGGTGTCTCAAACTTATATATTAGAAAATACTTTAGAAACATGAATTTTGTGTCTCTATCATCGTTTAATATATGATATAATTTAAAATTAAATTAAATCAAATCGAACACAATAGCATAATGTTAAGAACGATTTAAAGTCAACAGTATCATTTCTAATGTATATGGTATGTCGGCATTATCATATTAATCAGTAATAGACCACAATCAAATTATCATGACATTCAAATTTCAAGTATTTATAAAGTCTATAATTAAATTAACTGAATCAATAACGTTCTCCCTAATCTAACTAACAAACAAACAATTTATGAGTAACTAACATATTGTGTTTGAAGACAATCATCCAATGCACTATAATATATAATATAACATAAAATATTTTTTAACATAAAACTACAATAAAGAATATATAAAGTATAGAGTATAGCATAATAAAACAATAAAATAGTGTGAATATTGAACAATGATAGCACTTATGAAAAACAAATGGATTGTGCTGTATAAAAAAACAATGTATATGTAAAAGGCAATTTATAGGTGGTGCTTTGTGAGATTAAACAGTTTTAAAAGCTCAAATAGTTAAAAAAAACTCTAATGGTGAAGTTACGCAATACAGAAAAAAGCAATTTATAATTTAATTACCATTCATATAAAATGGTTGGAGACTATTGCTGATATATTTGGAATTACTTGGTTGGGTATTTAGAATTTATTTTTTATTTGGTAAAATAAATATTTATTTTGATAAAAAAATAATTATAAAAATTTTTAATCTATTTATTTGTACTTCTCAAAATAATCCGAATTCAAAAATAATAAGATTTTTTTTGCTTATCTTAATCTTAATCTGAATTGTATCTTATTTTAATCTTAATTTTAATTTTATCTTATCTTAATCTTATCTCATCTTAATCTAAACAAGTGAGGCAAAAAAAAGGAGAAAAATTTTAATTATGATAATAAGTTTTTATACTTTAGTCGCATTCATGGAACCCTTATCCACATACACTTACCTATTTTAAATATTATTTTTAATTAGTATACCTAATTAATCTAGTAATTTAAATTAAATATTTTGATAATAAATTTTATACTTTCGTCTGACCCACTAAATCCCTTATTCATTAATTACTTATCTATAAATTTTAATAGTATAAATATTTGTTATAAATACATAATAAAAATAATTTTTAATTAATTAGTCTGATAATCAATTCTTATACCCTCGTCGCACTCACAAAATCCTTTATTCACCCACTACTTACCGACAAATTTAAATACTTTAAATAGTAATTCACCCAATTAATCTAATAATTTTTAATAAATTGATATGATAATGAATTTTTATACTCTAGTCACACCCACTAAACCTCTTATCAACCTACTACTTATCTATGAATTTAGATATTTTAAATACTTTTTTTAAGTTAGTTCATCTAATTAATCTAATAATTTAAATTAAATAATCCGATTATAAATTTTTATACCTTCATCGTATTCACGGAACCCTTATAAATCAACTAGTTATTTATTTATTAATTTAAATAGTATAGATAAATATTATTTATAATTACATAATATAATTAATCTATTAATTAATTAGTTTGGTATTAAAATTTTATACACTCATCACACCCGTTGAATCCCTTACCCACTCACTACTTGCCTATAAATTTTAATATTGTAAATATTATTTTAATTAATTTATCTAATTGACCTAATAATCTACTTATCTCCAAATTTAAATAATATAAATATTATTTATAATTATATAATATAATTAATTTATTAATTAATTAGTCCATAATAAATTTTCTGAATTAGTTCACCTAATTAATCTAATAATTTAAATTAAATAATTTGATAATAAATTTGTATACTCTCCTAACTCTCCTAACATTCAGTAAACCCCTTGTCCACCAACTATTTACCTATAAATTTAAATATTTTAAATATTTTTTAATTAGTTCACATAATTAATCTAATAATTTAAATTAAATAGTCTAATAATAAATTTTTTATCCTCGTCACACCCACTAAACTTTTTATCCATCTTCTATTTACGTATAAATTTAAATATTTTAAATATTATATAATTAGATAATATAATAAACGGAAAAGATAACATTAAAAAAATGTGTGAATAATACCGAAAAAGAGATTATGATTGAGAAAATAGGTATGAGAGATTAAAAAAATGCTAAAAACTGAATTTATAGTAATAATTTTATTTTTTATTATTTGATTATTTAATCTTTGCTTCTTCTTTTTTTTTTTTAAAAAAGATAACATTAAAAATATATTTACAGAATAAAAAAATTAAAGATAAGATAATTGAAATTAAGAAGAGAAACTTAATATTCAAGATAGAAACATTAAAATAGTAAAATAATTGAATGAAAAATATATAATTTAAAATAATTAAACAACTGAATAGATAAGATAGAACTTATAGAATTTCCAGTTTATTAAAATTTAATTTTCAGGAATAAATAATAAAACCAATTCATAATTAATGAGATAATTATACCTCATCAACATGGTCTACTAAATGAAATTTCAATTGTATATTATTAAGACTCGGATAAGATTAAGATTAAAATAAAAAAATTATAAATATTATTATACAAATATTTAAAATTTATAAAAGATAAACATAAGAATATTAAAATAATATTTATAAAAGATAGATATAAAAAACTTAAAAAATTGAAATTGAACAAAAGATAAAAATATATCATACTTAGCTATTTTATCTATTTTAAAAAAGTTATAATTATAGATGATAAATATAAATTGTCCTGGAAGGCCAGCATAGCTGGTAAGGACATGAGTGTATAAGTGTTTAGTATAAAATTTGATTTCTGATGTTATTAAATTTTATTGTAAACTAAAAAAAGAAGACAAATATAAATAAAATAAAAGATATTATATGAAAATTTTAAAATAAAATCTTAAAATTAATATTTTTAATATAAGTTATAACCTCAGAAATTGATACCTATCAAAATTAGAGACTCAATTAGATAAATAATAGATAAATAGATAAATAAATTATAGAAGATTGATAAATAGATAAATTATGGATAGATAGATTATATTATAGATAGATATATAAAGATTTACAGCTCACCTCAAAATATAACTTCCATAATTACAAAAATAGCCCCCCGGTATAGTGATTAGGGTTCAGCGTTTCACGAAACGCAGCACTATAAATACCCAAAACGAAGATTTTTTCCACCGTTCGGCTAGATTCAGTGGCCTTTTTGCGCAGGAAATTGCCATAGCTGCTCAGAGGCGTGAGAGCGTTCGTCGTTCGAGATGAGAGCTAAGGTTAAATGCTTTCTTATCGATTATTCCTGTTTCTTCTTATCAGCTTCTGTTTCTTTACTCAATTTTGTAGATTTTATTTTCATATTTTTATCCAGATTTTATTTGTTTTAATGTGTTTACCTGTTCAGTGTTTTATTGTAATTCGTAGGAATTAGGATGATTCACTCTGTTGTTTGATATCGAAATGTTTTTTTCCCTACCATGGTAGCAGTAGGTGGTTGTCTTCAATTTTTAGAAATTTGACGAACCTTTGTTAATGGTTTATGCGAATGTTAATTGCTGATGTGTTCGGTCTATATGGTCCTAGCATGGTAGCTGTAGGTTGTTGCCTTCAATTTCAAGAAATTTGATGAACGTATTTTTCTTTTAGTTATTTTTTTTACTTTGAGTTTGAGTATTATGGAGGTGCTGTTGATTTTTGTTTTGGCCCTAAATCAGGTAGTTAGTTCATAATAATCATATATGCCTTGTTGAATAGAAGATCAAGTACCTGAATTCATCAATTTAGAACTTAGTAGACTTTATTAGATGTGCTTGGACGTTGGTTATGTTGCCTCAGCTGAACGATTGTCTTACAGCTTAAGCACGGGAATAATTGTTGTGAATCATTAAGATGCTGCTTGGAGTGTTTTTTTAATAGTTATGTTAGTCGACCATTTAGCAATAACTTCATCAGCTCCAGTTTGTTAGGCATTGAATAACTGTTAGTATTCATGTCACCATAAAATATTCTTGAATATCATGGTTTGCCTCTACTTGTAAATGCTATGTTTTTTTGGTGTCAACTTCTGAGTTCTAATTGAATGTGATACTGTGGTGAGCATTAAAGGAGTAGTGTTCCATTGTGTTAACTGAGTTAGTCATCTGTGACATTTTTTGTAAGTGAGTGGCATGTAAGCCTAGGCAAATTCCAATTGCGTGTAAACGCTTATATACAATATTTCATTGGTAGCTTAGTTTCCACAATTTCGAGTATGGCCACAACAAGTATAGATTTGCATACCTGCTACTGAGGCCACATCAGCTGTAATTGCAGTGCTGCTGTAAATGCAATTAAAAACCTTGACGAGCTGTATTACAAATGTTCATGTCATTTTTTATGCATGATATTTTGTTATTTGCCTATCATGGTTGTTTTCATAGTGTTAATTTATGTCTTTTATTATTGTTCTAACATGGAATTTTTATTTGTCAGTGGAAGAAGAAGCGCATGAGGAGGTTGAAGAGGAAGCGCCGAAAGATGAGACAAAGATCTAAGTAGGCGTATGGGCAGGAGATGAGATGAGCTTTCCATCCCAAGCGATACTGGCTTCTCATCATTTTAGGCAGTTATTGCCTTAATGAGTTTGAGGTCTGCATGGGAAGGGAGGCCTCTCTAGACTTAGTTTAGCAGTACTGGACTAAAATAATTGTGAGTGTGGGTTATGTGTGATGTTGAGTGTTTTGTGGTATCCAAATATGTAGTACTGGTTTGGATTTTGGATTACTTAATGATATATCTGAATGACTTATATAAAGCCTTTTGAGACTTAAATTTATTCCTTTCATATTTGCCTTATCATCAGCTCAAAGTTAATAATCTCTTGTGCTTGAGTTGTCTATATTATGTGTTTACTGTTGCAATTGCTTGATTGGGATTATTAGCTAAAAACCCAGCTTGTCGCGTAATGTAGTTTACATATGAGGCTATGAAGATGTTTTTGCGTGAATTTGAATATGCATTCCCGTGATATGACGAACTTGTGCTCCAGATTTTCAGTCATGTGATTTTCAAGGCTGTTTATGTTACCTTACTGATTGATAAAAATAAGTAGCACCGTTGCCCTGAAATTTGTGGCATTCGAATGTGTTAGTAGGAAGTTAAAGGGTTATTCTATACAAATACGAAGCATTCTTTTGGTCTGAATTATTCGTTTCATAAAGGGTGTTGATTGTTATTCCCAGGTAGTGTTTAGGGTGTTGAATGGATTGATTTTGCACTTACTAAAGTATGTTATTATTCTTTGAACAAAAAAAATTCTTTTTATCGTTTAGATAAAATTAAACATTGTTTTTAAAAGTTTAAAAATTGCTTTTTTCACCGCAAATACACTAAAAATAAAATTACATTTTAAATAATTAATTTTTTCACAATTTTTACAATTATTTTTTTTGTTTTTATAATAAACGGGATTCTAAGACTCAAAAGAGAATTGAAACTACCCAATCAAATTGGGGAAAGATACCTCATAAAAATTCTCTGGGAGAAAGACATCAAAATACGGAGACACCAAAGAACTATTATGAGTACTTAAAGGAAGTAAGAAGCATTTTGATCCCACCTAATAAATTGAATAGCTAGTTTAGAGTCCAATTCAATCGGTGCTCGACGGAAATCATTAGACATAGTTAGCTTCAACCCATGTAACCTACCCTTGGGTTACAATTAATTTTAACACGTCCTACATCCTACAGCAACACTAAAACACTTCAAAAACAACCGGCGCTCATTCAGATTTCAGACTTCCGACTTATCTTGGCCTTGACTTTTGCATCCGCTTTCTTCTTCTTCTTCTTCATTATCGACTCCTCATCTCCAACCAACAATTTCTTTCGCTTTCCCCAATCAAACCTTCCTTCGCCGCTTTCTTCTTCTTCAGCTTGGCACTTTCCTTAGAAGACTTCTTCATCCGCTTGACACCACTCAACTCACTCTCACTCACAGCCCCTTTCTTCCTCTTCTTAACCACCTTCTCATCATCACTACCACCATGATCATTATCATCAATATCATTATCTTCATTATGATCATCTCTCCCTCTTCTTCCTTCTGAAAAGAAGCTACCTCCAACAAAGGTGGCTCCCGCTGTGCCCACCAATATCCCATCTCACTTGGGTCTTAGATTCATCAACGGAGCCTTAAAAGTGGGCGATTTCAGGCGTGCCCACCAACTGTTTGACAATATTCCTCAACCAGACCCCATCACTTGTTCCACTTTGATTTCTGCTTTCACCACTCATGGACTTCTAAATGAGGCTATAAAGCTCTATTCCTCGTTGCGAGCACGGGGAATCAAACCCCACAAGTCGGTGCTTCTGGCTGTTGCCAAGGCTTGTGGTGCCACTGGTGATGTCTTGAGAGTAAAGGAGGTTCATGATGATGCCACTCGGTGTGGGATGATGAATGATGCTGTCTTGGGCAATGCATTGATTCATGCCTATGGTAAATGTAAATGTGTTGAGGGTGCTAGGCTTGTTTTTGATGATTTGGTTGTCAGAGATGTGGTCTCTTGGACCTCATTGTCCTCATGCTATGTTAACTGTGGATTGCCTAGGAAAGGTCTGGCTGTTTTTTGCGAAATGAACTGGAAAGGGGTGAAGCCGAATCCGGTGACCGTGTCTAGCATTTTGCCTGCATGCTCGGAATTGAAAGATTTGAACTCAGGAAAAGTGATTCATGGGTTTGCAGTAAGACATGGGATGGTAGAAAATGTGTTTGTTTGCAGTTCACTTGTAAGCATGTATGCTAGATGCTTAAGTGTAAGGCAAGCTCGGCTAGTATTTGATTTGATGCCACATCGAGATGTTGTATCTTGGAATGTTGTTTTAACAGCATACTTCTCAAACAAGGAATATGAGAAGGGTCTTGCCCTGTTTTCCCAAATGAGCAGAGAAGTAGTGAAAGCAGATGAAGCTACTTGGAATGCTGTTATTGGGGGGTGCATGGAAAATGGGCAAACAGAAGAGGCATTGGAGATGCTTAGGAAGATGCAAAATATGGGATTTAAACCTAATCACATAACAATCAGTAGTATCCTACCAGCTTGTTCCATTTTAGAAAGCCTGAGGATGGGCAAGGAGGTACATTGCTATGTCTTCAGGCATTCGTTAATCGGGGACTTAACAAGCACAACGGCTCTAGTATACATGTATGCTAAATGTGGTGACTTGAATCTTTCAAGGAATGTCTTTGATATGATGCCCAGAAAGGATGTAATTGCTTGGAACACTATGATCATTGCGAACGCAATGCATGGGAATGGAAAAGAAGCGCTTTTGCTCTTCGAGAGCATACTTCGGTTAGGGGTCAAGCCCAACGCCATTACCTTTACCGGTGTTCTGTCTGGTTGTAGCCACTCTAGGCTAGTAGAGGAAGGACTTAGGATCTTTAACTCAATGGGTAGGGATCATCAGGTAGAACCCGATGCTAATCACTATTCATGTATGGTTGATGTCTTTAGCCGTGCCGGTCGCCTCGATGAGGCATTTAAGTTTATACAGAGAATGCCTATGGAACCAACTGCTAGTGCTTGGGGAGCACTGCTAGGTGCCTGCAGAGTTTATAAGAATGTGGAGTTGGCAAAAATTTCAGCCACGAAACTGTTTGAGATTGAGCCCAACAACCCCGGTAATTATGTTTCGTTGTTCAACATCCTTGTTACTGCTAAATTGTGGAGTGAAGCTTCAGATGCCAGAATATTGATGAAAGAGAGAGGAATTACTAAAACTCCAGGCTGTAGTTGGCTTCAAGTGGGAAATAGAGTTCACACTTTCGTTGTTGGTGACAAAAATAACATAGAGAGTGATAAAATCTATAAATTTTTGGGCGAGTTAGGTGAGAAAATGAAATTGGCAGGGTATAAGCCTGACACTGGTTATGTTCTGCAAGATGTTGATCAAGAAGAAAAAGCTGAGAGTCTTTGCAACCACAGTGAGAAACTTGCTGTCGCTTTTGGGATACTTAATTTGAAAGGAAAGTCATCGATACGGGTTTTTAAGAATTTGAGAATATGTGGTGACTGTCACAATGCCATTAAGTACATGTCAAAGGTTGTTGGCGTGACAATTGTTGTCAGAGACTCCTTGAGGTTTCATCACTTCACTGATGGAAATTGTTCTTGTCAAGATTTATGGTGATTATTTGAATCAGGTTATACGGAGTAATTGATGACAATAATCCTATCTGAATCTGTCTTTACAAAATTTCTGTAGATTGGATTGGAATACTTATTGATATATCTGAATGTCTTGTATAAGCATTTTGAGACTCAAGTTTAATCCTCTCTTCTTTGCCTAATCATCAGCTCAAAGTTAATCATGTTTTGTGCTTGTTGCGCAATGTAGTTTACATATGAGGCTATGAAAATGTTTTCGCGTGAATTTGAATATGCAGGCCCATGATAATATGATATGACGTTTTTGTGCATAGACTCCTGCTACAGTTCTGTTACTGGATTTCCAATCACGCGATTTTTAAGGCTATTTTTTACCTTACTGATTGAAAAAATAAGTTGCACTTTTGCCCTGAAATTTGTGGCATTCAAATTTCTCTGTTGGCAGGAAGTTTTATTGTATACAATACCTCCTGCTATTCCTTTTTGGGTTGATCCATTATGTATATTTCATTGAGGGAAGCATTTCGTGGACAAATGATTTGTGTGATATAGCACTACTTTTTGCTAATAAAGGTGTGTCTAAATTAATTTCCGAGGAAGTCACAATAATGATATTTTGCTATTATTACACCCATAGAGCAGAACGCATTAAGTTTGAGGGAGTTTTGATAGCTATTCCGAAACGTGTGTGCCATACTTAATAATTTTTTATTTAAATATATTCTTTTCCTTTCTCTTAGTAGAAGTACAAGAAAAAATATCAATGAGTGATGATAGACATATATATAAGAGCAACAACGGATTCTTCCTAAGTCTGAATGTGGACTTTGTACTGCAATACTGAAACTGTTTGTACCATATTTGATAGATCTTTTTCTTCGAGTAATGTTACAGGTACCATTCATTGTTCATGTACATTTCATACACCTCCGATGTGTAAAAAAGAGTTATGCTTTTTGGAATTATCGTAATGTACGGGTGTACAAATATAATAGGCGTCCACCATAAATATATATATTGCTGAAATGATATATGGCAGTGTTCTCATTTGATTACGATTATTATAACATAAAAATATGTTGGCAGGTAAAGCAGCATAACGAATACTTCATTTTATATGAAATTTCTTCAGTTCTGTTTCTCGTAACAAATTAACAATCAGTGTCAAATCTTACAGTCTTGTGCGCGTTTATGGTTACAGCAGTATCGCTGGTGCCAAAAGAAAGTAGAATTCAAACTGATAAGAAGCGCCGCTGTTTACAGTGAGGTCTTGGTTATCAAGTTAACTGCATAAGATACATTATCAACATTACCTTACGACATTATCCCTGAACTGCTTAGTGTATTTCAAGTCACTTAAAAGAAATCAAAAGCACTTGCAGAAAACAAAATAAGTGGGAAAAGAAGTGGAAATTTGGCATTCACACAAGAAACTTGTAACTAACAAAATAATCAATCGATCCACAAATGGATAATACAAGTCATTCAAAGAACTCAATCCATGAAAGCAGTGCTAACTTTTGAAGTATGCGAGGGAATGAAGTCAGCATCAAATTCTATGCTTGAACTCTTTCATTATTTATCCCTAAACCATAATATTCAATCAAAATTTCAAGCATTTAGGAACTTTGTTTCACAGTACAATCAGCAATCTATACTTTATCAAATGATCAAGCTGAGAAAAGTAGAAAACTCCATCCATATCTGAAAGTAATAATCATAATCCTACTTACTTTCTGTCGTTATATACTTCAACTTCAAGGGTGTGTATGTCTCTATTCCTTGAGGTCATATTGCATAGAAAGTCTTTCAACAGTGCTTTGGCTCAGCACCTCTTTCCCATATAGCTCTCTCAAAAGATCGGCCGCTATATCAGTCTCTTGTTCAAAAGCAAGCCCTTCAACAATAATGGTATAGGTTATCTCATTAGGCATACATCCTTTGTTAACCATCATCTGAAATATCTCAATTGACAAGTCTGTTCTATGAGATTTGCAAAATCCAAGTATGAGTGCATTGTAGTTATCAATATCAGGCCTATAGTCATTTTCTTCCAAAATCCTGAATATCTCAAGAGCCTCATCTAGCATTCCCTCCCTACACATTCCTCTTATCAAAGATGAATAAGTATAGGAATCAGGAGTAAATCCATATTTTGTCATCTCGTATAACACCTGAAATGCCGGATATGTATTCCCTTTCCTACACAGACTTGAAACCACATTTTTGTAAAAGTCATGCATGGGGTAGCTTTGTTTATTACCCAAGCTTTGGATTATAAAGAAAGCTTCCTGCACCTTCCCTTGCTTACAAAGCATCGCAATAGCGTTGTATGTTCCTTCATTTGGATTATAGCGTCGAGAAATCATCTGGTCTAAACACTGGACTACAAGATCCACCTTTCCTTCCCTACAAAGACGGGCAATAATCGGATTATAGCTGGTAGCACTCACCTTGAAGCCACTCCTTGTCATTTCATCTAAAACCTTGAAAGCTTGTTCTGTTCTTGCATGGAGGCAAAGAGAAGTAATCAGTATGTTGTATGTAACTACCGATGGAGACAGGTCCTCTTTATCCATCTCCGCTAAGAGCTCATTTGCTTCCTCCCACCGCCCTTCATAGCACAAACTCCTTAACAAAATGTTATAACTCACAACACTAGGACTAAACCCTTTTGCAGGCAATTCTCTAAAAAGCTTGATAGCTTCTTCTGTTCTACCTTCCTTGCACAACCCGGTTAACAACACATTGTAACTGACTAAATTAGGCTCGCCGCCTTTCGCAATTATCTCATCTAGAAGCTTCATTGCTTCATCCACCCCCCTTTCCTTATAAGCAGCTTCAAGCAAGAAAGAATATGTGAATGCATTTGGGACAAGACCCTTTTTTGTCAACTTATCTAAAAGCATCAAACTTTGGTTTAAATTTCCATGCATGCAAAGCCCTTTAACAAGAGTGTTATAAGTAACAGTATTAGTAGGAAAGCCATGACCCTCCATTTTTTCAACCAATTGCATTGCATAGCCAACATTTCCTCTCTTGCACAAATAATTAACCAAGTATGTATAAGAAGCAGCATCAGGTATAATACCTGAACCTACCATCATTTCCATAACCCTAACAGCTTTTCTAGCTTTATTTGACTTACAAAGATCATACAAAAGCTGGGTTGCTTGAGTAACCTCAGGCTTGTGGCCCTTATTCACCATATACTCCAAATGAAGAAATGCATCATTCATCCTTAGCTCTTTGCTTTTCTGGTCACTCTTCCCAGTCCTCCAATTGGGTAGGGTAAAAACAGAATCTTTTGGGGAAATGGTGATCTGGGCTAAAGCCAAAACTCTAGGAAAACCCTTGTTGGGGGAAAAGGTATGAAATTTTGGAACCTGGGAGTTCGAGAAACCAGAAACGTTTCGTTTAGTGTTTGCTGCTGATAGACTTGAAGGTGGTGTCACCGTATTCAGCAGTGTAGCCATGATTGAACTTGAATCCTAGTTAATCTTTGCACAGAGAACAAAAATCAACGTTCTGGGTTGGTTCTACTTGGCGAAATTTCAACTACTTTCAATGGTTTCACTGAGATAAGAGATTGATCCTTCACAGGTGAAAATGGAGAGAGAGGACGAGAGTGAGAGAAACCAGTGAGCAATTTTCAGCAGCGTCAGCTTTGAACCGACCACAAAGAACCACGTTTTTGTGTGTTATCCAAACCCAAATGGTTCCATTTTCACGGGTTATCGCAGTGACCTTAGGATCCCTTATTCCCTTTTTCATAAACAAAGTTGCGATTAAAAACTGGGTTCCATTTTCACTTTTTCTAAGAATATCTTTTTACACAAGTCATTAAATTATTATTATTATTTTTGCTATTATATTGTTTTAATACAAACACCATAAGAAAACTATATTGGCTAGTTAAGCAAAAGAGAGTTATAAAATGAGTGAAAAAAAATTATTAAGAAAATAAGAATAGTCAAGGTATAATTAAATTAAAGTGAATGTATGAAAAAACTGAAAATTTCAACTCCATTTAGGTTTATATTTGATATATTATTGAGTTATTTTGTCCAAAAATTTTAGTATATTTCAGTACTTAACTATATTATATAATCAATTAATCTTTATTTTTGGTGGAAAAAAAATATTTTGAATCAAATAAAATCGTTATGGACAATAAAAATTCTTGAAAATTTTTTAAAGTAATTTTATTTTATTTTTAAAAATTTAAATTTCAACTTTTAGTTAATTTATATTTGGTTTCAAATTCACTTGTGTGTTTAATTTTCAATTGATAAACTGTGATTGAAATTTGTATTTAATCAATTATAATTGTTAAAATTTAAAATAAAAATACTAATTCATTACCTTTCAATTTGAATTTAACATTGTGTTATATGTTTGGTTATTAACAATGATTGGTGTACTCAAGTTATTTAGTACACCTCATTTATAATTCATTTAAAATCAGTCAAATCATGTTTTTAATTCAATTTTTTAAATTTTTTTTATATTAAAAAAAGGGTTTTGTTATCCATTATGATAATAGTTAATCAACTCATAAATAAAAACTTAGTATTTAAAAGTATAGAATATTTAATGCTACAAAATTATTTTAAATTTATTTTAAATATGAAAAATTTTATTGATGAGTTACTTAACAAAACTCTTACAAAAATAATTAAACATGAGTGTAAATGAGTTATAAGTATATAGCAAGAGTAGACAAAATATTTTCTTTGGTTATCCATTTGTCTCAATGCAGTGAATGGATATAAAATTTCAACTAGCATATACCGAAAAGGACCTGGTACATGTCAAAGGTTGTTGGCGTGACAATTGTTTGCAGAGGCTCCTTGAGGTTTAATCACTTCACAGATGGAATTTGTTCTTGTCCAGATTTATGGTGATTATTTGAATCAGGTTATTCGGAGTAAGTGGTGACAATAATCTGTAGATTGTCTTGCTATATGTACAGTTGAAGTGTGCAATTCCTGTGTATTCTTTGCCCTTCTGCCTTCTAACACAACAGAAGAATGGTATTTTTTGTCTAAACTGACTTTTTTTTATGGGCAGCACTAACTTTTGGTACAATGGGATTACACCAAAAGTAAAACATAATAATTTATATTTTTAAAATATTGTGTGTTTAGTTTCACGTTAAGATAAGATAAGCATTAGATCAATTTTAATAAATCTAAGAGCAATTTAACGTTTTCGATCGACTTGTCGAAACCAAACACACACGACAAGTATAATGTTCCACGACCAACAAAGTTAGTGCAACCAGAATAAAAACTGAATTACAATCATATTATATATCATATATTATCATATATGATCATATATGATGAGTGAATGAGGGGAATAAGCTAAGCCACTTTACTTATTAGAACCTAGATGGTTTTCTCTCTAACATTTTGTTTCAAGGGCAAAATGTGAGGGAATAATTAGCCCCACCAGAGCAAGTGAAAGTGCTAGTTTTATCATCATAGGCATAGCTATAAGCTTGAGGACACTGATTCTTGAACAAAATTGAATAATTGGTTGGTAAGCACTTATCAGGTGAACCAAAGGGTCCAGTGCAGCAATACTGAGGTTGATTCAAAGCCAAACAAGCACTTTTACAAGCAATGACACTTCCATTTGACCCTTTGACCCCAAAATTTGAAGGACAAACTTTGTTCACATCAACAGGACAACTAGTTGTACTGCATTGCCCTAAACCCCCTTCTGGTGTTACCAAAAGTGGCAAATTGAATCCATCAACAAGGCTAATATCATAGAAATCTTGTCCTTTATTTGAGGCTAGAGTGAATTCCACTAGAGAAATTGGAGGGGTTCCACCAGAACCATTGCATGATATTTGACCAGATCCACAATCACCAGTTGCACAAGTGAATTTTCCAAAATTGTCCCTTGAACATTGAGTTCTACCCCAGAATCTACCTGACCATGGAGGTGAAACTTCAAGAGCGAATGAAGATTTTGTGGGCAGCTCAAAACCTGTTGAGGTTAACTGTGAGGTGCCACCACCAGTTAGAGTGGCTGGCCATATGGTGAATTCACAGTTGTTTGTGATTGTGAATGTTGCTGAGTTTGCCCCTGCATCCATCGAATGTGTTAGCCATTCAAAAATTTCAAATTTCTCTATGTATGATGTGTATGGTTTCACTTTGCACGAGGTAAACAAGAATTCGTTTTTACACACCTAGTCCATGTTTGGCTTTATTAAGTTAAATGAAGATCCAAAATGTTAAAGTTAATTTTAGTTATGTTATAAATCAACATTTATCAATATAAATGTAAAATCAAATACGCTAATAACTTATGCTAAATTAAACCAAGTTTGAGTTCATTACATGAAAGTTACTCCTAATTATGTTGAAATGAATTCACATTTATTCTATTCAAACGTAAAATTAAACACACACATTAAAAATAACTTCCACATTTTAAATTTATGTTTAACTTGGTATCAATACACACTAAGATAGATAGTAGAAAAGATTAGCATGAAGTTAGAACTTGCTTGAGAGCAGAAAGATGGATACGGTGAGAACAAAAAGTGGATCAACTTCCATTTGTGAAATGCTGTTGATTTTGTATGTGCACTATGCAGAGTTATAAAGTTCTATCAATCAATATATATAATATATAATGAATAGGCTGATGTGTTATGTTTGTTGCAATCATTTCCTTTGTCTTGTGTAAGTAGTTAGCTTTCAATTCATGGCTTCTAAGATTAAATTATTCACTCATTTAGGCTTAGCATTAGGAATACAAGTTAAATTACTTTATTCTCATTTTATTTGAGTAATTATAGTAGAAACTCTTTAAATTAATACTTGATAAATTAATAAACTTTTTAAATAATAAATTTGTCCGGTCTCGACTTGGGCCAATGTAAAAAATTGAAAATTTTTTCGGGAGATCCCTTTATAATTTTCGGTCCCAAGAAAATCATAAATTAATAATTCATAGAAACTGGAAAAAATATATTACACTCTATTGAAATATGATTCAATAGTTCAAGTCTATTTGTAGCTCATCTCTAAGAGGCATAGATTAATTTGCCTTTGATATGTACAGTATGTAATTACTTAAAAACTCTTTAAATTAATAATTATTAATTTATCAATAAATTAATAACTCTCTAAATTAATAAATTTTTTCGATGCTGACATTATTAATTTAATGAGTTTTTACAGTATAAACAGATTCTTTTTTTGAAGTCACAACCATAATTAAATTTTCAGAAGTACTATTGTGGTGGTCTTGTAAACCTGTTTTATTTATTTTATTTTTCTTGATTAACTGTTGCATTACTTAATGCAGTAGTATCTTTATTATGAATTTGTGAATAAGTTAGAGAACGATTATTAATTTTTCAATTCTAATCCGTCAATCAGTATGACCAGTTTGTTAACTATTTCATATTTCTTCATTAGTTAATGTTTCTTTTGCTTTCAAGAAATTCAACAGATTCCTTCAGAAGTAACTACTATTGGTTTGTTTGGATAAGATTTTGCACAAAATAAAATTAATTTTAACATATAATTCAAGAAAATTTTGTGTTATTACCAAAAAAAAAAAAAGACGACAATTTTTTGTGAAGTAAATTTCTTTTACTTTGTCTATCTAAAAGTGATTTTAACCACTTTCAAAATTGACCTTATCCTAATTGCATCTATCGCTCACAAAATGTTCAATCAAATTGTATCATTCTTCATTATTTTCGCCAATTAATTGATGATAGAAAGAAATTTTGACAAAACTGATTAAAAGAATTTCTTAATATAAAACTATTAAATAATTTTCATTTACTTTTAAATATACTATTTATTTTAAATTTAATGCATAAAATTTATTAATAAATTTTCCTGTAAAGTTTATTAAAATAATTTCAAATAACTAAGAAAAAAATCATAAACAGTTTTTATAAGTTCGAATAACTTTTAAAAAAATCTTCATACTTTTCTTTATCTTTATGAAGCAGGATAGAAGTGAAGTTATTTCATTGGCATTTTTTATCAAGAAAATTTAAAATCATCTGGCATGGGTCAATGCCAGACTTTAGATAACGAATTAATGCTCCATAAAGAACCATTGATTTTGGAGATTTTTTTTTTAAGATATATGAATATTAAGGTGTGAAAGAAAAGAAAAACTTAAATATATTTTTGGTCCCTATAAAATAAAGCTTTTTTGGTTGTGATCCTTATAAAAAAAAATTTTGATTTAAGTCTTTAACAATAATTTAATTATTAGTTTTAGCCCCTAAAGTAAAAAAACGTGTTTTATGCCAAACACACATTTGATTAATCAATTATTTAATTAATTAAATTTAAGTTAAATTAAATGATAAAAATAGTAAAAGAAAGAAAGAAAAGAAGGAAAAAAAAACAAAGAAAAAATATATATTATAGGGACCAAAACTCTTTTTTTTTGTGTTTTCTTCTTTGTTTTTTTATAATTTTTTTCTTTCTTTTCTTTTTTTTTTTACTATTTTATTATTTAATTTAATAAATTAAATTAATTAAATGATTGGTTAATCAAATATGTGTTTGACACACAACTCTTTTTTTTACTTTATAGGGATCAAAACTCATTTTTTTTCTTTGTTTTTTAATTTATAATTTTTTATTCTTTCTTTTATTTTTTTTCTATTTTTATCCTTTAAATTATTAAATTAAATTAATTAAATAATTATTTAATCAAATGTGTGTTTGACACAAAATTTATTTTTACACTTTAAGGATTAAAACTAATAATTAAATTATTGCTGAGGACTTAAGTAAAAAAAAAATTATAGAGACTAAAACTAAAAAATTCCTATTTTATAGGGACAAAAAACATATTTAAACAAAAAAAAATACTAATAAAGGAGTGAAGGCTTAGGCAGCAAAAAGGAGAGCTTTTATGTAGGGGCAAAAAGAGCTTATATTTTTTTTATAGGTTAATGCGAAAAATAGCCTATATTGAATGAGATTTTGTATGATTTGTGATTAATCTGTTACTTTCTGATCCATTTAAATTGGCAATCTAAATTTGGTTTGTTACTTATCATAACTAATTTTATGACTTGGAGTTTATTGTCTTTAAAGGCCTACTAAGTTTGAAAATTTATTTAAATGTCTATTTTAAACAAAATCCTTAAATTTATTTTAAGAAAATACTTGAAAATAAGTTAATGAGTATAAACATATACATATAATAATGAGTTAAAGTTTTAAACAAAATAAATATACAATTATAAAACATTAACATTATTTTTAATTAGAAAATAATAATAATAACATACAAAAAGATATTATTATTATTAATATTATCATTATTATTATTATTTAAATAAATTAGTCTAATATAAAATACTTTTTGAATAGCTTAAAACTTAGTATATTTAGTTTATTATTAGACTTCTAAAAAAAACTTTGAACTAGTATATTTAATAAATAAACCTAATAGACTTGAGCATGATATAAGTTATGTTTAGACCATCGATAGATAGCCTGTCTTATTTCTATCTCTACTTTCATGATGATGCTTGACTCCACCTTAAAAAACATGTTTAGAGATTTTGTGACAGAAAAATTAGAGAAATTGAGAAAAATTGATATGCAAGATGGTTACAAAAAGTTAAATATATCACTGTAACATCCTGACATAAGATGTTTTTTCAAAAATGAAGTTTATTTATTAATCTTATCATCAATATTCAATATTAGTATATATGTTAATCTATTTACATTTTTTTTACCAAAAGTATTTTTACACAGATTACCAAAAATATTTTACAATAGAATCTTAATTTAAGAAAATCATTAAAATGAGTTTATGTCTTTTAACAAAATAATATTTTTCATATATAATACACAACAAGGATTTAAATCTTTGTTAGTAAAATATCTTCTAATCAATAATGGAATATTAATTTATTTAAAACTTAAAAGTTATCATGTAAATTTTACCTCATCTGAAAAAAGTCTTTAATATATTTCAACTCTTTCAATAAGATCATTTTTATGCAGAGTTAAAAATTTAAACTCGTATGAATTACTCTAGTACATACTTACAAGACACAATTTATCTGAGAAGTTTTTCCAATTTTTGTGCTACTTTATTTAGAATCTAGAACACACTCATTAATTCTTGATTTGTGCCTCATGCATTGATTGATTTCCACCAAAATCAAGCACTTGTCACACCCTAGAAACTCCTCAACACCATTCTCACACACACGTGTCACTCAATTGTACAAAGAACAATCCACGCATCACACTACCCTTAACCCCATAAAAACCACCCTTCCATTTTCACATTTTCAGCACCTTTTTCAAATCCTCACTCCAAACCCTAAAAAGTGTTACCGAATCAAATTATTAATTAAATTGCATTGCAATTAAGGAATGGCTAAGAGCAAAGACGACATAAAATATGGAACAGCACAAGCAAAGTTATCAGAAGATGAACAATTGAGGGTTGCTTACAAGCATGGCACTGCACTTGAAGCTGGCAAAATTGCTGAATCTCAAACCGTTGATTTGTTTTCAAGTGCTCATAACATTCCTCCAAAAACCGTTGATTCTAACAATAATGATCAATCTCAATTGCAACGTCATGAGTCTAACACAAATGATTCTACAGATTTCACTACTGGTGCTCCTGTCTTGCCCAAAAAAAGTCCTCCTTCAGTCACTCGTAAATATTGAAATTTGAAGACTATTTCAAAAAAACAAAGACTTTGAGTTTTTGTGCTTTTCTTTTACTTTTTTTATGGTTTATTTACTGATGTGCTATAATGTGTAATGTTCTAGGTTTTCTTCACCCCTTCTCTTAATATAGTAGAAAATTTTATTTTATTTTAGACTCAGTATTTAAAGGTTTGATTAACTTGAATTTAAGATTTTGTTTAAAGAAAATTGATCTGAAAGGGATCCAGATGTTATGCTCCTTTGCTCTAATGGTGTACGGAGGCCGGAAGAGGTAGTGTCCTTGTAATACTTGGGTTCAAATTTGAGAGCTAAATAGTATAATAAGTACGTGTGTTTGAAATCACTACTAAATGACCAAAATTATGACTTTATAAGAATAATAATTAATGTGATGCTTGGCTGAATTTTAAAAAAATAATTATAGTGTCAAAATTATGGTTTTAGGAGGAGTAATTGTAGCTACTCTTATTTTTTTAACAATAATACATGTAATGTCTTATTTATTTTTTAATTACATAAAAAATTGCAATGAATATGCATATATACACACATTGCTATATTGATAATTATATAATTCAAAAACAATTTTTGTGAAGGATATTTAAACAATATTATCTTGAAAATTAATTTTTTAAATGAAAATCAATTTACTTTATAGATAATTAATTTTACATAATCAATTCAATTTGAAATCAAACATATATACGGGAGGGGTGGGTTAATTTTCTAGGGTCGGGTGTTGTCATTATTTTTGAGTGAAAAATAAACTAACATTCTTTATTAAGAAATAATTATCAGTTTATAATGATAATTTTTTGTATGAAAGTACACTTAACTCCCTGGATTTTTAAGAATAATTTACATAAGTCTCTAAGTTACAGAGAGACTTATACGGAAGTTTATTTAGATCACTGAAATTATCAAATATTTTTCACCTAAATCCTTAAAGTTTGATAATTTTAAGGACCTAAAGTAAACTTTTTTTTGTAAACTCAGAAACTTAAATAATTATACTTGCAAACTAAGAAACCTAAATAAACTTCCTATAACTCGAGAGCTTATATAAACTATAACTCGAGAGCTTATATAAACTATTAAGGACATATATATAAATTTTATTTGCTAAGTTGATGATCTATTGTGGTGTTTCACTAAAAAATTAACAAAGGCACTTAAAAATTAACAAAAGCATGAGTAAGTTGATTAGCTTTTAATACTAGTGAATTGAGAGATTACAAGTGTGTTTTGCAAAATTAGATTTAAAAGAATAAGTTGATAAAGAGAACTAAAAGTGCTAATAAAATTAACGATTAAATTAATTTAAATAAGATAACATTATTTAATCAAACATAAATTTTGATAACTATGTATTTTACATAATTATAATTCTCATACTTTAATTTGTTTCAAATCATTTATCATCTTAATATAAAAAAAATGTTAAAAAAATAAATATCTTTGTATATTGAATAATTTAAAATTTAACTATTGCTATTTTTCAATTGAATTAATTATATCATAAAATATAAAATTAAACTGCTATATTCTTTAGTTTTTTAATTGTATGACAAATTATAGACAGAAAAAATTTATTTACAGAACACAAAAACTAAATATATATTTAAACTTTTTAACATACAAAAATCACAAAATGCCGTGAATAAAAAAAAAAAGTCCTCTAGAAAATTTTATTTAAGAATCTTAATGACAAGAATGCACTTCAAATTTTTAATTTGTTTGAAAAAGTTTTTTAAATGAGTGATTATTGAACAACATCAAGATTATTAAAAAAAAAAAAAAACCAAAATAAACTAGTAGCCGAAATATTTGATCGCTAAAGAAAATAGTAATACGGCTAACTATCCAAAAATGCTATCTTATCAAACCGTTACTAAATAGTTACAAGTTTTTTCTACATAAAAAAAACCTACCAAATATACTGAGTTAAAGTGGAGTCTCAAGGGAGGTGACATATATGTAAAGTTTTCATACCAACACTCCTAAGATTAACCCTATGTTCGGTTGAGTATTTTAGTTGAGTGAAAAGAAATATGATAAAAAGTTCTGTGACCAAAATAAAATAGAGAAAGAATTTTCCTTCTAAAAGTCAACATCTTCCTTTTTATTTTTCTAAAACAAAACTAGAGAAATTGTACCGTTCTCCTTGTTTTTCCTCCCTCTCAATTTCTTTCCTCCAACGAAACACGAAACACTGCATAATTGTCCTATTTGTCTGGTGTGAGATAAACATCTTCCAATGGCTCTTGTAGGTGCGAATGGAATAAATACAACGGATAGAATGCATTCTATCTCATTCCATTTTTCAGTCCGTTTCAACACCGTTCAATTTGAAACGAATAGAATGAGACAAATTTTTATCTCTATCTATATTGAGACAAAATTACCTTCTAACCCATATAGTTAAACCTGGAGCTCGGTTCCACTAGTTTAAAGATGGAATAGGTTCATCACTTTTGATGACCGGATCTCTTATGTATTCTTCTTTATACAGGGAATTTTATAATTCAGAACACCAAACAATAGGATGGTTTCTTTGATAAATGGCTACTCAAGACCCTCTTCACCAAAGATTTTCATAAAGCCAAGTCCCTAAAGCAAATCTTATTCCATGAGAATCTACCAGATAGAAGATAGCCCACATTACACAGCTAGACTCACCAATATTACCCCGAGACAACATTAAAGTTCAAATCTGATATATTAAAGGAGTACAACAAATGAGGGTGAGCAAACATAACATGGTACAACTTAAAGAAATCAGAACATTATTGCCCCCAAATTTAAGAATAATTACGAGGAAAAAAGAGACACACATCAATTTGGCCTTAAGCTTAATTCACTCTCTAAAGCTAGCTCGTGAGAAGATTGCCCAGCAATTATATACTCTATTATGGTCATATTCCTAATAAATGTGACACTTCAACATTTAACACGCAACCCTCACGCCCAAGACAATCTAATGCGTGAAGTTTGCTAGTTATACTATACCATGGTTATATTCCTGACCGATGCAAGACATTACCTAATTAAAAAAAAAAACGTGTGCAGCCATCAGATAAGCATTCATTGCAAGTAAACTAACATTTATATGTATATAATCATAACCGTTGGCCAAATAGTTCTTCACTTCAGATAGTCGCAGAACTTGTTACTCATTTGACAAACATCATGCTAACTTTTAAGTAACAGAATCCAATATCTAGCAATGTTATGCTGTCTGCATATTCTTACAAACCATTTCACAGCTTACTGTCGTATACAATGAAGCAACCCTCTCACTGGTTTCACCAAGCAGGACATCCACCCATCAATGACCAATGCATTGTATTTCACCTCAATGGATAACAGGCTTCAAGGGATGAGCTCTAAGCTTTGACAAATCCAAACTAGAATCCAGCTCTTCATCTAGTTCACCAACTATACTTCTGCAATGACCAAGGAGAAACCTAACAAGTTTTAGGGCTTATACATAGCCGGCATACGACATGGGTGGGGTGCCAGAATAAGAACTCTATATGATAATACAAAGATGTAATTACATTAACCTCCTTTGTGTTAAAACTTAAATACATTTGGACCCTGCTTGTTTTAAAAAATACACACACCTCTCCTAATTTATGTATTATTCATATACATTAATCCCTCTAAGTTTTATAATATTTCTATTTCAACGGCCTCCCCTCTTAGTTGTAAAACATTTTGATTACCTACATATACACACAATACTATTAAAATAACAAAGCTAGAGCTGAGCTATGTGTACTTTTTTAAACAAAAAGTCCGAACGTATCTATCGTTAACCTTAGGGAATGTCAGTCTAATTAACCATAATATAAATAGAGAAGTGAGAGAGTAAGGGACATACATGTTGTCACCCCTAATGATGTATAAACCAAGAACAAGTTGTTGCACACCTTCCTGTCATTAAAAGAGAATGAGGCTGACATGAGGAAGACCGAGATAAAAATTGGACAAGGCTAAAAATCATGACTTTCAGAGGGGAAATCTGCAGCTAAGGCAAAGCTTAAATAGCAGAAAGATTCAAAGTCACAAATCACAATTATGGCGGGGATGAAAAGGTACAGTCAAATAAACAATCACATAAATTTGCCGTATAAATGAGGGGCCACTTCAAGCAATCAGAAAAATACATTAACCTAGATATTAAATGATCAAGAGAATCTTTTGCAGCCATAAGCCAACAAAACAATTGGTTAGCAGATCCTTAATACAGTAGAAAGTAAACAGCTCAACTTCCATGGCAAAAAGTTCATGATTGATGGTTCTATTTCTAGAGTTAACTGTTTTTACCTACAAAGAAAAGGTAAAGACTTTCAACATCATAAGAAGGCATGAGCAAAAATTCTGATCAAATCTTTGAACAATTCTCTTCTGATCAAAAAAACAAGGCAACAATGAACTCAAAAAACATCCCCATCCCCGTGAAGATTAACATAGCATTGACTACCAGTATCAGGGGACGTTTCTGTCTTCAAGATTCATAAAAGTAGCAAGGCAGACCCACCTAACGTCTCATTTCATCACTAAATTCTGATATTCCAAATGACAAAGACTTACATCTGAGTGGCATAATATTCTCAATATCAGGCAGATCAAAGTTGCAGTATATTTTTTCACATGAAAATCTACTTAACTCAGCCGGTAACAAATTTCAAACAGAAAATACAAGCCACATGATAGTTAGCAACACATAATTGTCTAATGAATTTCACTTTCAGCAGATATATCATTGAAGCTGTGGATCATTAATGTTTAAAGGAATTTTTTTCTGCAAAATTTCATCAATACCTTCGTAGAATAAACTCGTTCATGGGACTCATCAAGAATTATATTTGTTGCCTGGTCAAAACCTTTCAGGACTCCCTGATAAAAGAAGCATTGTAGTTAGAAGTTGGAGCAATGATACTTATGAACACACTGCATACAGTCGAGCTAGTTTTGATCATACACTAAAGCTTACCACTATATTTCGTCCATCATTTGTAATGACTGAAATTGTCTCTGCCAACAACCAAAAGATTCAGTGAGAGGTAGCAACTACTGTCATGGTTTTCAATCATATTTCACAGAAATCCAATTTGATGGGGAATAAGTTTCAAACGATTCATTAAATTAAGTGGTGGTTGGTATACATAGCAAATCATATAAATATAAATATATATAAAATATGAAACATCAAACAAAGACATAAATAATAATTCAATGAAAAAAAGAGAAAAACATAAATATGTTAGATGGCTTACGATCTACAAGAGACTCGAGTCCAGGCCCAGCCGACATTTTACTTTTTTAGTCAGCTAACAAACTTACCCTCACACCTGTGGAAGCTTCAATGTCAAAATCTAAAGTAAAACAACGTATACACACATTGTGAACCAGCTAAAATCAGGGAGAGAAGAAATATGATGCTGCAATTAGCAAATCAATCAAGCGTTGAGTTCAGCATAGGTTTGACAGATTTACAGAAAAGCACTAACTTTTGAAAGCATTGATATCCTTGACATAAGGGTCACAAAAACAAAAAATAACACATAAAATAAGATCTTCTCAGTTTTAGAACATGATTGAAAAAATCCTATCATCATAATAAATGCCACCTTTCCTACCAGACAAAGACAAGGTTTTAAAGTGAGGCTGTTTTCCGTGATCAATTGCAGTATAATGTGGTTCACGATTCACCAGGACAACAAAACAAACCTTAACAATCCTAAAAGCACAAACAATAAAATCAATGTCGGATAACAAAAAAGAGTGTGAAAGTTGTTCGGTGTAAAACAGTCAAAAATATATAATGTAATTTAAGATAAACCATATCTGATATGCCACAAACAAAGATAAAGAAAAGAACGTAAATCCCAATAACCAGAAAGCCAGAAACGAGAGTGAAGTGTATACATAACAAACAACAGTGATCCGGATAAAATAGAATTATAACGCAGTAGAGTATCAACCAATTAATCAACTACCTCATAGTTATAACTAAATAACAATGAAATTGAAAGAAGACTTTCAGTTTTCAGAGTTATAAAGATGAGTTATAGTGAAAAAATTACATGAAAAACTTTTTAAAAAAATGCAATTGAAACAAAAGGTTGGAGTGGAATGATAATGACACCTGAAACCGGAAAGCTTGGAGCTGGAAGTGGAGGAGCGACCTGGTGACAGTAAACAGGACCTCAAACTGAAGACCTTGGAGGCTGGCGACTGCTATGGGATACGGAGAGGCCGGCGGTGGCGTGCGACGGTGTTGGGGTTGTGTCAGTGGTGACTAGGGCAGAATGGAGAAGCGGAATGTCAGGAAACAAAACGAAGCACTGAGGGAAAACGAATTTCTTTTAAATAAAAAAACAAACACACGCGTATACCGGGCCGGGGCACACTATGGGTTACAGATGACCCGGTCAGAATATCATTTGAAGAATTCGCAAGTTAAAAAAAATGAAAAATTATCAATTGACTTTGAATAATGATTGTTGCGCACTCTAATTCACCGACAACTGATTTATAACTTGGATTAACTCGTGTTAGTTTAATTTTTGTGATTTTTAAAAATAACTAAAAAATATTAATTATTGACATGACACAATTATAAATTATAAATAAGTTGTATTTGTTAATGGTGTGCAACAATTAATTTTTATTGAGATTTTAATGAGATTATTATCTATTGTCACTTTCATGTTTTACTAATATTTAAATATTAATATTTTTTAAAATACATATATATTTTAAGTTTAAAAATAAAGTGACAATAAAAAATAAATAAAAAGAGTAACAATAATACTACTCTTCAATCTTTATATAAGTTATTATTCTTTGTATTGATTTTTACACTAAATAATACTTCATTTTGATCTTGACATTTTGTATTTTAGTCATTCTAACTCTTATATTTGATATTATTTTTCGTTTTAATATCTAAAAATGATATAATTAATTGGAGTAAACATTCATAATTGTTTAACAATTAAAATAAAAAATGTTGTCTATTATAACAAAAATCAACATATATAAACTAAAACATACATAATGATATATATATACATATATATATATATATATATATATATATATATATATATATATATATTATAAAAGTAAATGTTTCTTCAAAAATTTATTTGTCAAAATACTTATTGTACTATTTTTTTTCCTATTAGCATATCATACTTTTTCATAATAACTAAAAAATAAAACCCCTTATTCAGGGACAATCTAATATATCTAGATGTCTAAAATAAATCTTTAACATAAGTCCTTTTAAATTTATTAATAATAGTTAACTGAAATTATTTTAATTCTATTCAAAGCCTATTTAAAAAATTTTAACATGTAAAGTTACTTTTTAAATTATTTAATTAATTTTGTGTAAAATTTTAATTAATTAAGTGACAGTAAAGATATTCTATTTAATATTTGTTGAGATATTGTTGATATTAAAAAATATTTTAATGATTTTAATCCTGCAAAAAGGAATTTACTGGTAGAATTAAATTGTTAATATTATACAAAAAAAATACCAATCAAGAAAACAAGATTATTTACACTTGAAAAATAATTATTTTTTTATCCTCATGATGAAAATATATACTTAAAAAAAAAATACACGCATTGACAAAAAATCAAAACTAATTATACAATTGGTGTAGTACTTATTAATAGCATAATTTTTTAAATAATATTTATTTATATTTAATATATTATTAAAAATAAATATATTTATTTTTGTATTAATGTATATTAATAATAAAAATATATTTAGGGACTTTCTTTTGATCTAAATAAATAAAAAATAAATATTTAAAAATTTAAAATCCTTATTTTAGTTAATTGGCCTTAATGTTACCCTATCCTTACCACACTCTTTGAAAGAAAATTTAAATATAGAATAAAACTAAATATTTTCTAGTGCAGGGACAAAATTGGAATTAAGTGACATATACACAAATTAAATTGTTAGTTAAACAACAAAAAAATTGAGGGGCACTCAACAATCAATACCGATCCAAAATCAATATGAATTGGAAAACTAAAAATCAAATGAACCAAAAAAATAAAAAACAGAAAGCAAATAAAGAATCACAAAATGAAATCACGTAGCTCAGTTAGTGAGCACAGAGAGATATGTGTACAGGTAAGGGGTTCAATTCCCAGTTATATCCCTGAGGTTTTAGAAAATAGCACAAACCACCAAACTTTAAAATAATTAGCCGTCCATACCATTTTCTCAAATAGTTAAATTTCTCTCTATTTTTTTCTATAAATAAAAAAATCAATTTTCCTATATGTTTTTTTTACAAAATTCATCTATAAATTGAGTTTCGTTTGTTTAGCTCATTTATAAATTATTTATTTTTAATTTACAAAAAATAAATTTTATTCACAAATAGTTTTTTTGTTTTATGAAAAATATTTTTTTTATTTTATGAAAAACTATTTTTTTATTATATGAAAAAATAATTTTTATTTTATAAAAAAATAATTTTTTTATTTTTTGAAAAAAATTCAGTAGATGAATTTTATACAAAAAAAATACAGGAAAATTGATTTTTTTATTTATAGAAAAAAATAGAGAGATTTAACTATGATTAGTTTCTATTTAAGAAAATGGTATGAATTGTTAATTATTTTAAAATTTGGTGGTTTGTGCTATTTTTTAAAATCTCAAGGATACTTTGTGCAATTTACCCAAAAAAAAAACAAAGAATCACAATAACATAGAAACTTAAGACTTAAGTAACCAATAAAATCAAGGGTTTTTTTTTTAAAAAAAAAAATTGTGTCTATGGACAAGTTAACAATGATTGGATTAATTTTTTTAATGGTTGTATTTGATTTGTTTTACTATATCATATGTGCACCCACTAAACCCTTTACCACTCACTACTTAGGTAGTGTTTGGGCTAGCTTTTTTTTTGGCTTCTCTTCCTCTTATAAATAAAAGCTGGGACAAACAGAATTTATAGTAAATCTTTTAATTTTGAGCTAACTTTTTTATTTGTGTACAAAATACAAAAAATTGGCTTTTAAACCAAAAGCTAAAAATATGAGTTTTTTTTTAAAAAAAAAGCTAGCTTATTTTGTGGGTCCATCGTAATTAATACTCAAATATTCTAATTAATACCTTAATATTTATAAATTTATTTTTATTTAAAATTTTACATATTTAAAATTTTTTAATGTTAACGTATTATATTGATAAATTTATATTGTGTTTAGTTTTTTTAAAAAAAATAAAAATATTGAGTTTTATCAAAGAATTATTTTTTTTATTGCAACTTTTTTTTTAAAAAAAATTATATTGTTAATTTATTTATTATATCAAAGAAATATGGCTATTAATGATAAGCAAATTAAAAAAGTTGACAAAAAATACTTTTATTAAATAAATAACTTTTTATTCATAAGTAGCTTATAAAGTATAAAATAGTGAAGGGTAAATTGCACAAAGTACCTATGAGGTTTTAGAAAATAGCATAAACTACCAAACTTTAAAAAAAATAGCAGTCCACACCATTTTCTTAAATAGTTAAATCTCTCTCTATTTTTTCTATAAATAAAAAAATCAATTTTCCTATATGTTTTTTTTTTACAAAATTCATCTATTGAATTTTCTCAAACATTATTTTAATATGAAATGAAAAATTATTTGTGAATAAAAATTATTTTTTGTAAATTAAAAATAAATAATTTACAAATGATGATAGTATTTTTTAATTTATATTTTAATTTTAAAAATATTTTTATATTCACAAATGATTTTCGGCTGTTTTTTAAGCTATTATTTTCAGTTTTTACTTAAAAGCTGCTTATAAGTCAAAAATAAGTCGGACAAAACGAAACCTTAATAACTTTCCTTTAATAAAAATTTTATTAGTTTCTAATCATTATTATCTTATACTCATAAGTACAAATTAAAAAAATCTTAATATCAATTATATCTTATAAGTCAAAAATAAGTCGGACAAAACGAAACCTTAATAACTTTCCTTTAATAAAAATTTTATTAGTTTCTAATCATTATTATCTTATACTCATAAGCACAAATTAAAAAAATCTTAATATCAATTATATCCTTCATCCATTCTCCGTGAAAAATTAAACTAGCCACTAGTACCACCACAATCAAAATTACTTTCATTCATATTGAATTTGTAAAATCATGAATAGGAGAATTAAAGAAAAAAAAAAAAAACAAGATGAGTGCTGCTAGCTGAGCTAATGACAAGAATGTTGGTAATGTGCCTATAATGAACAATAATCTTGTTGATAATATTATACTCCTCACACGTTTCTTCACAAAGCATTTCCATTTTTTTTTAAAAAACATCAAATAATTGTCAAGAACAAAACTCCATTTTCACTCTTCTTTAAAGCATTGCATCTGATTAACTTATGACAAACCAAAAATTATTTTTATTTTAAAAATATTTATACCAAAAACAAAATTAATACCACATTTTTTCAATAGTTTTTTACTTTTTGTAAGGAAAAATTATATTTTTATTTTATTAAATTTTTAGTGAATTTAAAATTTGATTTCTTCGCCTTTTAATTATACGTTTTTATATTTTTATCTTTATAATTTTATCTTTTGTATTCTATCTATGATAATTTTATATTCAAATTCATTTATTTAACCGTTTGTATTTATTTATTTGGACATGTATCAAATATTTAAAAGTAAAAGATTTAGAAGTTTAAATTTCAATCCTTAACATTAAAAATTTAGCTTAAAATATATGTGGATATTGCCGACAAAAAACAAATTTTATTTACGATCGCTAAAAGATCAAAAGTCAAAATTAATTTTGATAGTGTTTGAAATTAGATAGCTTAAAAAGAGTAAAAAAAAATCAATTTAATCATAAGATATGATAGTTTTTGTTAAACAAATTGATCTTATCTAAAAAAAATAAAATCAAATGAGTTGAATAGAATTTTCCCCTTTATTAAAACCAATGAAATCAGCATAGCCAACACCAAAAAGACAATTATGCAAGCTGGGTTTTTGTGGCGGTGTTCAAACTTTCAGAACTATTGACAGGAAAAGAAAAATAAAAAAATTCCAGAACTGAACTTATCTTCACCCACAATAAGAAGTTAATTTTTGTCTTCGCCAACATACAAATTCTTCATTGTCATTCAATTTCTCTCTCTTGAATTCTCTCACAAAAACACGAAGATAGTTTTGCAGCTCCACCATGAAATCTTCCAGAGAGAAAGACAACGATCGAGGCATCACTTCGCACGTGCACACCCTCCATGGCCGTCTCCTCAACGCCTTAAACCTCGGCACCAGGTCTCATCTCAAATCTCCAACTCCTTCTATTTCGTTTTCCTTCTCTTTCCCGTTACACCCTCTCTTCGAATTTTCTAGAACCTACCTATCTTCTCTACCCATCATTCAATTCAAACCTGGTCAAGTTTCGATATATTTTGTTTAAAACGATCGAATTGTGATTTTTCTGTTTCGTGGGCTGTTCTTGTATTTCTCTGTGAATCATGGCAGATATTTTGATGAGAAGACAAATAGATGGAAGTGGCAGTGCGCCAACATTGAAGTGCAGATGAATGTTCTGCGATCAATGAATGCGTTTCTTGATTCTGTATCAGGAGATGCACGTGCAGCTCGTCATGCTAAGGTACATAACATATCACATATGAACCGGAACTTAGTTTGTGCTAGTTTATTACAATTCCTAAATGCTATATACTTACATTTATATTTCGATGGAATTGTCTAGATGAAATGAAATATGTACTTTCCTGCATTGCTTTACTTTTCAGAAATCTATTGCTGATGTTTTGGGGGCATTATTATGGATTCTTCAATGCAAAAGTGAGCTCTTGTTAAGCATGGCGTCAAACGTGGCGGTGAAGTTAGTTCGTATCTTACCGAATGTACTATTGCAATCGCATATGCTGGATCTTGTCTATTGTCTATCATCCTTGCTATCTTCACCTAACGTAGAAGTTGCAATACCATGTGCCACTGCTTTGAATTTGCTAATCTCAAATTTGAGTGCTACAAGTGAGAAGCAAGTCATGAAAGCATTGCAAGGGACAGAGATTTCCATTCGGATTGTTGGAAATATAAAAGATTTTGACAGAGGTGCGATGAAAACTGAATATTTTGAAGAGATGGCTTCACTTTTGAGCACAATACTGTGGCGGTGGCCTTCATCTAGGTTCCCGGTTTATATGGATGTTAAACTTATGAAGGGTTTAGCAAGCATGCATACAAGTACAGATAGTTCTATGAAACTTGTACTTTTAAAGTTCTACACGTCGTTAGGTATTAAAATATCCCTTCACCCTGTCTATCAAAAAAATAAAAGTTTTCCTTGTGGTCTTCCATTATCAAGTATTTAGACCGACTAATTTACTATTTTTTTTTCACCAGCTTTATGTGATTCTGTAGCAAAAAAACTTATAGAGGAAGGAGAGGTATTTCTACAAATGGTTGTTAAGGCAATGGGAAAATCAAACCCTTATGTTGTTCGAATGGCGGGATTTAGGCTTGCTCAATGTCTATTGGTAAGATTTCATTATTCTCAATGATAATTAGTAAATTTAGCTTTCTTCCTAATGACAACTAATTTCATCTACTCAGAGGTCCCAAGCGAATTGTTTAAAAGTGGTGGATTTGTGTGGTGAAGCTCTTGTTGATGCCATAATTTGTGGGATGAGAGAAACAGGGCTTAGTTCTAAAAACTACGGGAACAACCATGGTTCTTTATTGGTGGAAGCATGCCAGTTGGCTCTAATAACTTGTTGGGCTGGTGATCATCATATCAGTTTCTGGAAACGCGGAATTGATAGAGTCCTTCTTAATCTTCTGATTGAAAATATTCAAGATCAATCTTCTGAACTTGTTTTGTCATTGGAAAAACAAATATCCATTGCACAGGAGGGATTAAAAGACAATTATCATCTCGGTCTCAGGAGTTATCTGTGGGACATTCTTGGGTGGCTTACAATTCATTGTGGAGAAAATTTAAACCCTTCTACCCATGGAAGTGAGCTCCACATCACCTTACTAATTATGTGTGCGTGGTAAATTGTATTCCTTCCACTATCATTTCGTGATGACCTTAACATGTGTGTACACATTCATATTTATCATACATCTTATGTCATAGTTTCTTGCTACTGCTGTTGATTATATTTCTGAAATTTATAGCTAAGAATTTAGGCCTTCATCGTGGTCATGCTGTTCAAATTTACTAACTCTAATTTCTCCTCTTTCTGTAGCTTGACTTTTGTGGATACAATTCAAAAATGGTGCCGAATATGTCAAAAAGATGTTGATCATAATTTTCAAAGTGAACCGATATCAAGAGTTGTTCTGATGATGATTTATTCTCCATGTAATTATTTTTCCTCACATGCTAGACTCTTATTATCTGAAATACTGAAGATGAAAGGTATGGAATACTTAAAGAACGCGATACATACTATGGATTATATGTCATCCCTAGAAAGCTATGGGTCATTTGATAAACTTCAACTCGTCGTTAACTTAATTGGGATAAATTGTCTTTCAAGTTTACCACAGTATCAGAGATATATTGTTGAAAGCAAAGCGATAAATGTAGTTGTTCTTCTAGTGAAACGATGCATAAGTAATGACATCCATGTAGAAAGGCCCAGCTTGGCTCCTCATTTGAACACAACATTCCTTGAAAGGTCTTGTTGCTGTATTGGTATAGAGGATTGGGAAGGTTCAAATGTGCTTTTATTTTATGGTTTGTGGGGTTTAGCAGAACTTCTTAATCTGTGTTGCACTTTACAAGATATTCCTCGGCTATTCACTAAAGAGGTGGCAAATATCAAAGTTCATTTAGTAAGTAAACTTCATGATATCTGTTGTAGCGCCTCTTTCTGTCCTGGAGTGAGATGGTATGTTTCTTATATTCTAAGTTATTTTGGATTTTTTGGTTTCCCAAATGAATTAGCCAAAAGGATTGGGAATTCTCTTTATAAGGAAGAATATGCCGATTTGCGACTAGTAGCAAATGGGGAATCTGTTAGTGTTCATGGTGTTATTCTTGCTGCAAGATGTCCATCACTGCTGCCGCCTGAAGTGTTACCTAGTAGTAAGAGTTCTAGAAAGGCATCAGATAAGGGCGCTGGGCAGACCATGAGAGAAGTTCGTTTATCTTCTCATGTTGATTATGAAACATTATTGTTGTTGTTGGAATATGTATACTTGGGATGCTTAAATGCAGGAGAAGAAATGGTGAAGAAGCTGAAAATTCTTGCTAAGCGCTGCAATCTCCGGCCTCTTCTGCAAATGCTTTATAGACAACATCCAAACTGGGGCAAATCTTACCCCAGCCCTAATCTTGCTTCATCTCTTGATTCAGCTGGAAGTTGTTTTTCGTATGGCTTTCTTCTCTATCAGCTTGTAGAAATATTAAGATTTCATGTGATAACTGATTGGTGTAGTCTTGTGTTTTCTTTTTCCTCAATGTCTATTTCTATCTTTATTTCCCTTAAAATTCTGTCCATGAATTCACATATACTTAAATCACAGCTTTCATATTATTTTTTAAGGTTCGGGTGTGTTTTTCAAATGAGAGTTCTGTTTCTGAAAAAACTACTGATTTTGGGAACAGTTGTTGAGACTGGCTACTAAATGCAATTTTATAATCGAGTTTATAGTAAAGCTAATGTTAGTTAAATACTTACTGATTGGAGCTTGCTTATTGATTAGATATATATTTGCTTATGATTTACAGATTTAGAGAAAGTAAAAGGTTTCTATGCAATAAAAAATTTGTAACAGTGACATCAGTAACATGTACTTGAAGAGTTTGGGAGAGACAACAACAAGTCTTTATACCACTAGGTGGAAGAGTTTTGGAGAGAAATTCTCATTTTTTTCAATTTTTCTTTTCAGGGATGTCATATTGGAAGCTAAATCAAATAAAGTTGTTCAGTGGACATGCAGCATTTGTTCTCACTCAGAATCACATTTGCATGTTCACAAAGTTATATTGCAGTCTGGCTCTGATTATTTACGTGGTTTGTTCCGATCAGGAATGCTAGAGAGGTGATTATTGATATAGAAATTGATAAACTTTATTTAGTTTTTACAGTTTTTCTGACATACAATGATGAAAATGACACCCAGAAGTTTTAATCATAAGTATTACCTATTATTGAAGTTGAAGCTCATGAAAATTGAAGAACATGGTCAAAAGGCAGACATGCATGTGTTTATTCTTTGCTGACCAACATCTATGTAACCGATTCTGTGGTTAAACTCTGATTACGGCTGAAAATTCAAATATAGTCTTCACAAGCATATTCTAATAAATTAGTGTTTGGAAATTTAGCCGTGTTCTTGAGTCTTGATTTTCAAATAATTTAATCCAAGAATTAGTTGGAAGTTACATGGAACCATGTCCATTATCATCATGATTCGCATTGTGCTATTTACATCACAAGTCATCTGCATTTGAACTCAAATTAGTTTGGGACATCCTTAGATGTCAGATTCAAGGATTTACTTTTCTTATGAGTAAATATCCAAGCCTTATTCTGTGTTTGCTTTTATTTTTGTGGCTCTTTTTCCTTTTGATTGCTTTCTTTGTTCCCCAAGTGGGTTGATCTCTAATGTTATTCATTCTTGCAGTCATTCACAACTCATAAAGGTTGATATTAGCTGGGAAGCATTGGTCAAACTAGTACAGTGGTTTTATTCTGATGAGCTGCCAAATCCTCCCTCTGGATGTTTGTGGGATAATATGGACAATGAAGAAAAGCTATTGAGTCTACGACCATACTTGGAGCTTTGTTGGCTTGCTGAGTTCTGGCTTATGGAAAACATTCAGGAAGCCTGCTGGAATGTGATTGTGTCTTGTCTAGAATCTTCCAAGCAGTTAGCGGTTAAGATAATAAAAATGGCTTATAATCTCTCGTTGTGGAAATTGGTAGACATTGCAGCAAATCTCATGGCTCCTTCATATCGTCAATTACGAGATTCTGGTGAACTAGAAGAATTTGATGATGTGCTACTTCACTTAATTTATTCCGCTTCTATTCGACTTGACCCAGAAGGCAAACTTTGCTTTAGGTGATTCAATATTCCTCGAGATGATCATGGTGCAGGAGATTTAGGTGGAGTTGTTAAAATCTTTCTAGGAGCTGATCATTTTACCTCATGTTAGGCATGCTAACATTTTTATCAATACGAGAGTTTGGAGGTTTTAAGTTTTTGACTGAATGCAAATTTTTAACCCTCAACAGATCCCTATGGCTAGAGGTTATGCAATAAATGTTTTTAACAGGATTGATCCATAAAGAACTGAACGATTTTTAGGGAAAACTGAATTGGATTGTTTTTATAGAGAAGCACACTAACAGAACTGCATCCAATTAGGTGAACTAAAACCTCTAATCAGTAAACACAGCCACACTGCGCAGGCACATCGCTCCCAATCAAAAGCTTGATGAACCCTAGCTTCCCAATTCCCAAATCTTTCCTAAGGACCATAGCTTCCTAAATCCCAAATTGCTCCCAAGCTTCAATAACCCTATATTCCTAAATCCTTGCCTTGACGAGTCCTAGCTTGTCGTTTCTACACGATGTTGCATCGCAAGAACAGAATCATCATTATTAGAACTCCAAAAACATGAACCAGGTGTGTGTTTTAGTTTTTAAGCTTCTGGTAGCAGTTGCATCCCCCTATTCTTATGAGATTCTTTCTGTTTGGTGCATTATAGTGACGAGATCTAGCACCTGGTGCTTCGTCCTTGCTATCATCTGTATTTTCTGTTTCATGTGTGAATGAGGTAACCAAACTTCCTTTCCTATGCTTGTCTATGTTAATTTGTAGGAGAAATGGTTGCCATTTACAATTTCTTTCAAACCCCTTAAATTGTGTTTCTGTTTGCTTTCCTTTACTCTCTTTTTTTCTGCTGTTACTTGTTGCTGATATTCTGTTTATGATCTTCTTGTTGTTGCTGCTGATGTTCTTTTTCTGTTATTTTGTTTCTGATATCATGTTTCTGATATTTTGTTTTTGATATTTGCTTTCATCATGTACGTCTTTCTTTCTGCTGCTACATTGATCATGTGGATTGAAAATACTGCTCCTTATAAGAGTTTGGTGCTTATTGCTTGGCTATGCAGGTTATTTGTTGTACTGCAGTTATTTGATGGAATGGAAGGGACACATTGGTATTCATGGATTTGGAAATTTGAAGGGAAAATATCTATACTGCATACTGCAATCCTTCCCTCCCCCAAAATAGGTTTCTTGGTCTCCAGTCATTGCCTAATTTTATGCTTTCATTGGTCTCTACTCATTGCCTGATTTTATGCTTTAATTTTATTTACTGATGACATATGAACTTGAAATATATCAGCCCCTAATGTCCTCAAATACCTAATGTCCAGGCATATCTAATTTATACAATATGTATCTCAATTTCTTCTGCAAATATATATTGCTACTAGCGAACAAATATATGCTTGTGGTTGTAATATTTTGCATAAAGATTTAGCAAAATATAGGTATGGTATCTTCAGTTTGATCCTTTGGGTTATGAATCGGCTTTTATTTCAATTATATATGTTATATGTTATATGTGAGAAATAATGGTTGTATGGTACAAAACCAGTTTTTCAACTGGTTATAGGGGACTAACATGTTCTGAACTTGTTAAGGGGCTCCAAACCACTTTGAACTGGTTCTATGCAAACTCAAACAGTCCTTGAACCATTTCAAGTTATTAAAAACGGGTTTGGGCAAACATAAATCAATTCACATAATGAAAAACTGGTTCGGACAAATAAAAAAGTATATGAAACTACAACCAGTATAGAGCATGTTTGACAATTCAGAACCTGTTCAAGAACTTAAACTGGTACCAAACCCTAACTCCATAGGAAATGGTTTGGTTCAGTTCGTCCATCTAGGAACTGGTTCAGTTTGGACAAACCATATTGCTTAGTGTTTTTTGGAACCTAAACCATGACCAGCCCTAGGAGGATGTTAGAGTAATTATAGATTATTTAGTGTCGGTTCCATATTAGCATAATCATCATATTAACGGTAATTGATTATTCGTTTTCAAATTCTGTGGGAGTCATTGCCTCATTGGACAAGTAAGCCTCTCATGTGTTGTACAGAATGCAAGTTACATAAGACTTTTTCGTTTCTCTTTCTCAATTTTGTTTCATGCATACTTGGCAGTTGGCACATAGTACTCACTACAAACTAGTACTATTTAAGAAGTGCAAATTCTATGGAAGGCTAGAAGATCCAATTTGGTCAAAGCTTGAAAGTGGTTGGAAATCATTTGCAAGGCCTAAAAGATGGAAAGTAGGAGATATATCATTACATGCCAATGATTTCAATTTCAATTAGAGTGATTGACACTGAGTTGTTTGATTTCTTTAAAGGGTGATCTCTGAGTTAGATTTATGATAGTATTCTTTATCGTTCGATCAAATAAATTAAAATAATATATAAATATTAATTGTTCTGTATAATGTGAACCATTACGTAGGGGACTATCCGTAGTTCTCAATTTAAGGGAATAGTCATTATGTAGGAGACTGTTCGTAGTTCTCAATTTAAGAGAATCGTCTTATATTCAGACTTTAAATTTAAGAGAATCGTCTTATATTCGGACTTTAAATATTTGATAGCTTGGTATATATTTAAATTTCTTAATTATTAAAAGAATACCTATATTCCATTTTGTTTATTCTTCTAAGTTTTTGTTAATAGTACTATTAACAAACTTTACATTGTTATCTTTTTAATGATTTTTTTGGATATTTTGAAAATTAAATGTTCATGAAAATTTTGGGTATCTATATAGTTGAAAACTATAGGCTAGAAAATTAACTAGGCATGGTGATTATCACTTGAGGTGTAAAAATAACTAAAATAAATATTGTCCTATCTAACAAAGTGTTTTTTCATACACAACCAATAATTAAATTTTAAATAGCATACGTTAAATATCTATAAATTTTGTCAAGCTTTTTATTAGACATGAAAATCTATCTTGTCATTATTGTTAAAGAAATCAAAATTTGTACTAGTTGTATAATTGTTTAATATAATAAAATAGTTATTCTTACTTTTAATTATTAATTTAATTCTTGACTAATTACAAATTTTACCAAAACTTGTTGAGTTTTGTAAGATATTAGGGAAAGTAGACAAGAAAGCTTTTGTTAAACTAAGTTCAATTAAACACGCTATATGGTGTTTGATGTTCAACGCCTTTGAAACAAAGTGTAGAAAGCACATATTTGGGTTTACAAATACCTTTTTCTTTTTATTTGAAGAGGCAGATACCCTTTTTTAATATAGTTTTTTTTTTATATATATTTTGATATAGTTATTTTATGCGTTACTTAGAAGTAAAAACAATTTTTTACCCAGAAAAATAAGTAACAAGACTTGTCTTTGCATGCATTTTGATTTCTGAATGTAACTAGGTCATGCGTTACTTAAAAGAATATGGGGCTTGGTCATCTCTTATTTTTCATTGTCAAGTCTACATTATACAGCAAATTTTTTTGACACGGGTACTTGATAAAATTGTGAAACTAGCTTTTACATATCATAGTTCGTAATAAATTCATCAAATTAAATCTAATCAAGAGACTACTACAAGATTAACCTAACTGACATGAACCTGCTATATCTTTTATAAAAAAAAAAGGGTATCATAATTATTTGAATCTTCTTCAGCAGTTCCTCTTCTGGTGCTGCCTTGAGAACGAATGGTCATTGCTCAGCCTGCCATCAACTGGATAAGAAGAAATTAACATAAAACTTCTTAATTCATCATGAGTCGTGATTTTGCAAGTGGCAAGGTTGTTGTTAATATTAACAATTGAAATGTACCGGTAGTCACCTTGAATATATCACCATACATACCCATAGGATTCCTTTGCTGTACTCCAAAAAACTTCACAAATTCATCTACCATCTAAATTGCAGTTTATCATGTCAGATGCAGCACATAACTGAATTTTTAATTTTATGCAAAGAGAAAAATAATGACAACATAACTTACAAGAATAGTCAGAATTTTGCAGAAGCATACAGATACATCACATCTTTGTGGGTATGTTTGCTAATTGCGACCTACCAACAACAGAGGAAAATACAGCACGTGACTTAGTATTTAAGTTAGCTGACCTCATTGAAAGCAGTTTGCTCTCAACATATTAAGAGTGGCAAAGCACCTCTCAACATAAGTATATAATTTCTCTCAACACTTCTAAGTATTCTCACTGAGTATATCTCATAATTTCATCCATCACATATAATGCAGAGCATTGTGCTTGTCACTTATATCCAGTGGTAACTAATTAGTATATTTCCTTGTTCCTTAAAACAGAATACAGATCTTAATTTTGGTTAGCCTTTCACCCACAGGAATAGAGCTTAATAATATATGAAACACAGGAGCAAACGATCAAAATATTCTTCAAATCATAGTGCTTCCAGTCCCCGTCAAATAGAAGTAGTGCAAAAAACTTGAAAGAGAAGTTCTGAACACTATTTCGGATAATAAAACTCCACAAAAAATAAACATGAAATTGACTAAACAGTTTAAACATTTTCCTTAAAATAAGGCTAAAATCAGTCACGATAACTAAGCAATTAGTGTGGAACTGTCGCAACAGAGTGTCCCTTAACTAAGTCTTCATTTAGAGCACAAGTTGATTAATTTACCGATTGATCATTTTTGAGAGTTCCCAATATATAAGAGTAAGTTGGATAAAAAGTCAAAAACTGTTAAAAAGAACTATTTGTTGTATTGGAATATACATACTTACATATAATCGTTAAATGCCATCACAACACCGCCCCAAGACATGCTTCAGCATTACAGGCATAAAAAATCCAAATGCCAGAATAAATACCCAGGCAATTAAGAGCCTGACCGAGCAACCTTTGCTATGCTTTTTCGCCTAATCAAGAGCCCATCCATTAGCTTGATATATGTATTTTTATTTAACCCGATTCCTTTCTGTTCTGTCTCTTGAAATAATTTCATTGCATCCTTGTACTTCCCCTCAGAACACAAATTACTTATTTGCTCTGAGTACATCGTATCATCTGAACCAGACTCTTCGGAAGTGTCAGGTGTTTTCACCTCTTGCCTTGTCTCTTCAAGTTTTGCCATCAATTTCTCTGCTTCCTCAGTTCTACCTGCATGATTAAGCCCACTTATGATGGCATTATAAGTATATTGGTCAGGCTCCAATCCCTTCCCTTTCATTTCACGCATAAGATCTAATGCATCGTCAAGTCTCTGTTCTTTGCAAAGGGAAGATATCAATGTATTGTATGTAACTACATCAATGGGCTTCCCTTTAGAGATCCATGTGTTAAAAAGTGTAAGACCTTTCTCCAGCATGCCTTCTTTGCAGAGTCCCCGAAGAAGAATGTTACATGTAAAGATATCTGGTTTGAAAATTTTCTCTACCATTTTGTTATGGAACTGAAAACCTTTCTCCACTGCTCCCTCCCAGCAGTAACCGTGAATAATTATGTTACATGTAGCCTCATCAGGGACCAAGCCCTTCTCTAAAAGCTCATTCAATTTATCTACTGCTTGATCAGTTTTTCCAGACAAGCATAGCCCTTTGATTACAGTGTTATAAGTGACAATGCTAGGAATAATCCCTTTTTCTCTCATCTCATCCCAAAGCTTTAAAGCTGTGTCTGCTTGTTCATCTTTGAAGTATCCCATGATAAGAGTTCCATAGGTTACCTCATCAAGAATATAACCTCGCTTCCATGCCTTTATAACCAACTCATACGCCTCTCTGAGCTTCTTTTCCACACACAAAGTGTGTAATATGGTGTTGAGAGTAAAAGTATCTGCTTTCAATCCCTTCCTTCCCATTTCATCCATCATCTTAAAGGCCTCTCCCAGCTTTCCTGATTTACAATAACCATTAATCATAGTATTATAAGTAAAACAGTCTGGAGAAAGTCCACTTTCCTCCATCTTCACCATGATATTGCTGGCTTCATCAATTTTACCTTCTTTACAGAACCACTTCACCATTATGTTGTGAGTCACCGCATTAGGCTTGATTCCCCTTGACTTCATTTCCTCAACTAACTTAAATGCCTCGGCACTGCCTCGGAACTTAAAACAGCCATCAACCAAAGTATTATAAGTAACAACATCTGGGTTCAGTTTCAAATTTTCCATCTCATCTCTAAGCCGAACAGCCTCATCAATCTTGCCTTCATCACACAAACCCCTGATCATGGTATTATAAGTCCAAATATCTGGCAACATATTATTGTGGGTCATCAACTCAATAACCTCAGCAGCTTCCTTCAACCACTTCAACCTGCAATAACCATGAACCAAGATATTATAGGTGTTCCTGTTAGGAACCAAGCCGCTATTCTTCATTTCAAGCAGCAAATCCCGCATCTTGTTCAACTGGCTTCGCCTACAAAGTGCATCCAAAAGGGTGTTATAAGTGACATTATCGGGGGAACAACCGAACTCAGCCATTTGATTCACCAAGGCAAAGGCTTCATTGAATTTGTTGGCAGAACAGTAGCCATAAATGAGAATGTTGAAGGTGTTGGTGTTGGGTTTGACGCCGAGGCGAACGGCATCATTCAAGACTTGGGAGGAGAGGAGAAGGTAGTGGGAAGAAGAGGATCGAACAAGGGAGTTGAGTAAGGTGTTACAGGTGAGAAGCTTTGGGTCAAAACGGAGGCGAACCATCTTCTTGAAGATCTGGAAGGCGAGGTAGGGGAGGCCAGCTTGGACATAGGCAGAGAGGGAGGTGTCTAGGAGGGATTTGGACAGGGAACGGTTGGGGCGGAGGAGGTGGGAGTGAAGGGAGTGGCGGCGGTCAGTGGAGATGAAAGTAAGGAGGAGGGACTTGGCATCAGAGTACTTGCGGCGGGAGAGAAGGGGAGGAAGGAGAGCGAGGAGTGGTTGAGGAGAGGAGGAAAGAGAAGGAGGGGCACGTGATTGGAGCCATTTGAAGAAGGAGATAAGAGTGTTAGGGTGAGAGTGGAGAGGCTTCTTTGAAAGGACAGAAACTACAAGAGGGAGGGTAAGGTGAGGGATGAATGCATCCAAACTCTCGGCCTCCTTCTCTTGACCACTTAGAAATCTTGTTATGCTTTCCAACACTTCTTCTTCCCTCATCTTCTCTTTAGGGTGGGTGGATTTGTTTCCTGACCACAGAACAACTACATCAAACTTCACCTTATATTGATTGTGTCAACAAACTTCGGAATCTCTGTGCCTGCCTGCAAAGAAACCCTCACATCAAATGAAATTCATATTGAAAGTTGAATCAGCTGTATGTAGTGTAAAACAGTAAAAATAATCTTCTGCCTGAGAACCCATACATAGGTAATGAGACACAATTATCGATAAACAACGTTCTGCCTGAGAAAAAGCCAAATGTGGGATTAACTACACATTAGGGTCTCTGTTTGGTTGAAAGGGAGGAAAGGGGAGGAGAGTGTTGTTACTATTCACATCACACAGTTCTCAAAAACACATTACACGTTATTTTTTTTTTAAATTTGCCCTCCAACCGGAAATAAATATTCGAGCGAAACCGGAAATGATTTTCCGGATGAAACTGGATATTATTTTTCGGATAGAACCGGATATTATTTTTCGGGTGGAACCGGATATTATTTTCCGGATGATATTTTTTCTTAAAAAAAATTTTTTTACTTATTTTAATTATGTTAAAAAAAGTAATTGTACAAAAAAGTATTTAAAAAATTATAATATTAATCATGTTAAAATTGTAATACTAAAGAAGTCTAAACCAAACTTTAATATTATGTTAGCTAAATCTCTGATAAAATTATTTGATATGGATTTACCATCTTTAATCTGTAAAAATTACAATATTATTTATTAATAAAAATTTCAATAATTCACTATAACATAGTTATATTTCTAACATAATATAAATTAATATAATACAAACTTATATAATTCATTATAAAAAAATATTCATTAAAAAAAACAAATTAATATAATACAAAACTATATATCCTAATAATATAGAAAAATAATATTCTAATAAATTATAAAATTACTTTTTTTCATATCATAAATTAATATTACAATTTTTCAAATACTTTTTTGTGCAATTACTTTTTTTAACATAATTTAAATAAGTAAAATATTTTTTTTTTCAAAAAAATACCAACTGGAAAATAATATCTAGTTCTATCCGGAAAATAATATCTGGTTCCATCCGAAAAATAATATTCGGTTCCAACCGGAAAATAATATCCAGTTCCATCCGGAAAATCATTTCCGGTTTCGCCCGGATATTTATTTCCAGTTGGAGGGCATATTTGGAAAAGAAAAAAAAGTAGCGTGTGGTGTGTTTTGAGAACTATGTGGTGTAAATAGTGGCACCCGGAGGAGAGGGGAGGGATTATTAGGAAGTTGGTGTGTTTGGTTAAAAAATTGGAGGAGGAGAGGGAAGTGAAGAAATTTTAGTTCATTTTAAAATCGCTCCAAAAGTGGGGGGATTTGGAGAGAAGAAGAGGACAAAATTAACACATTAAATTACTTAAAATCCCTCCCTTCCCCTCCAATCAAACACAAAAACATTATTTTTCCTCCCTTTCTCTCCCCTCCTCTCCATTAAAATCTCTCTCCTCCTCTCTGTTGAACCAAACAGACCCTAACCAATCGAAACCAAAGGCCAAAGCATAAGGCTCAAGTATTCGTTTGCATTGTGGACACGGGAAATCACTCAGTGAGCATATATCAAAATTCGAAACACATACTATTTCAAAGTCATATGCAGGTTCAACTCCACATTAACCAACGATCATAGGAAACCAAAGCACAAGGCACAAGTATTAGTTTGCATTGGGGACACAAGAAATATCTGTGAGCAAAAACACGTACAGTTTCAAAGTCAAATGCAGGATTAATTCCACAATGGTAAAACCGCGACTTGCATTGTGTGCTCGATTCAGCGCTGAATCGTAAATATGTAGAATCGCCGCGACGACGCCTAGGATCGTGCAATCGCCGACCGTTTCAAGTTTGCTGGAAGCTCGCGCGGGTTGGGTTTCGGTTTGAAAAACAAAACGTTTCTGGGTTTTCTCTCTGTAGATGCCTTGTGACTCGTCTTTCTGATCTCTTTGTTAGCCTTGTTTCTTCTTCTTTGAAGCTTTTAGGTTTCCTGCTACAATGTTCTAGGGCCGGCGCTGAAGCTCAATGTTTTCATGTTTCTTCTATTTTTTTTAGTCTCGCTAGATGGTGTCTCTAGGGCACTTGTTAAGATGTAATAACTACACATTTTTTAATATTGACTTACTATAAAAAAATGTTCAACTTTCGAGATAATAAATTTTATCAATTCCGATGAAACATTACTATTTTTGTATCCTTAAACAGTGTCTTAACCCTTAGGACACTAACCCTTAGTACAGTGTTTAGCATTTTTTTTTTTTTTATTTTCTTTTTTAAGAAAAAAATGGATAGCTTGAACCTTTCTTTTTGCCGTTGAAGTTTACAGAGAGGCCTTATCAGTTAACTGATAAGTTCAAAAACTTATTTGACAATCTAAAGTTGATTCACTAGATTAGGAGATATTTATTGTCCAAAAAAAAAAGATTAGGAGATATTTATAGGTATTTTTTAATGGGGAAATTTCAAATTCTTTTTGTCTTAATTTAAAGTTGTAGTTAACATAAAAAAAAAAATTCTAAACGTGAACTTGTGCTTCTGAAATTCTTTAGAGTGCATATATACTTTCTTGTAAAAGGTATATATGCACCTTCTTGTAGGCTATAATGGGGAAATTTCAAATTCTTTTCATCTTGATTTAAAGTTGTATTTAACATAAACTAAAATTCTAAATAATTTTTTTAAAAAAAATCTAAACGTGAACTTGTGCTTCTGAAATTCTTTAGGGTGCATATATACCTTCTTGTAGGTTATATACTCCAAAGTCGGAATTGGTTTTTTTACATTACTACATGCAACAGAGTTTGCTGTTCAAAAGTTTATTAAAAATTAAAATTAGTATTATTAAAGAAAAAACAATAATCTTTTAGCTTACAAAATTTAATAAAAAATTTCAAAGTTATATTTCTTATTAATTGTTTTTACCGTTTTAGTGTGAATAACTTTTAATCTATTGTAAAAATGGTTTTATTTGTATTATTGAACATAAATTTAACAATTATTTATTTTACTTTTGAGATATTATATTATAAAAAAATTATATGAAATGAATAGTAAGTAGTATTAAATAATCGATTAATTATAGATATGCAACATTTATGACATTCTTATTGATATTAAATTTTACATTGATTTACATGTATTTAAGTTTCAAATGTTTTTATAAATAATAGCTATCTTAAAGATAGGAGTGTAAAGTACATGATACATGAACTTGTAAAAATTCCTACCACAGGATTATGACCCTCTAAGGAAATGAATTAGCTAGTACAATGCTTGCTAGTATAGCGCTTAATGCTTGAGATTGTAACTGGGGGAACATAGAAATTAATTTGTGGAAATAACTTTTAGTTTTACGGTGTTGACTGTTGACAATTGCGCTTGGTGCTTGAGTTGTGACAAATGAAAGAAAAAAAAAACTGACCTAACAAAAAGATAGAGAACTATATTTCTAACATTTGCTATCTCGCTTTAGCTTTTTATATAACTACTCATAACATTTAACACCTCAATTTGATAGATAACATGTATTGAATAGTTGGGCGTATTTTTAATACAATTAAGACTTAAAGAGTGTCAACATATAGCTGAATTCTTTCGAATTTACACTCTCTGATACCAATCACACTCACACTGTAGAATTGAAATAAAAATAAATTGAGTTGCACCAAGACACTGCTTGCTTGCATTATTCAAATGTTATTTTGGAAATGCCAAACCTGGACAAAGTACGAATTGGCAACCAAATCCATGTACCTTTCTAATCAAGTCAACAACAATCAACAGTGCTGAGAACCAACAACAACAGCAGAACAACATTGCATTACTTTTAATGATTCAAAAATTCCATAAGTTGCTTTTCGCTGTAGTAAAGTGCAAAAGCAAACTGCCAAAATCATGAAATTCAAAACAAACCAACGTGGGGACAAGAAAAGGAGACCAATAATTGTCTAATTGACTGAGAAACAAGAGATGATACAAAACTACACTTCAACAGCAATGGAATAATAATCAGGAGACGAAACTACAACCAGAACACCAAAAAAACCAGGTAGATTTTATTCTCAGGCATTGCCAAAACGCCACCTTGTTGACTGGTTAAATTGGTGCACCCCACAATGCTACTTCAACTTGGACATGTGATAACCTATCAAGGTAGATATGATACGAAGTATGGACACAGCTTACCAATCCCATGCCTGTAAGATAAATAGTAAAGGAACATGGGAATCCAACTTAAACCTAAACCTGGACATACTACCCACTACGGTGATCTAGAAACCACAAAACAAGTAACAATGCGCTCCCCTGTCGAAAGAAAAAAGAAAAGACAAGAGGAACAGATCAACCCAAGTCTATCATAATACAAAATGGGCCTGATAGCAAAATTATCACAACGCCACATGCCATTACGGCAATATAACAAAGTAAACAAATATGTGGAGGGGCTAAAAGCCTAAAATATGCACTTCATACTTCCACATCAGACTGCTCCAAAGTAATTAGACACATAAGGTTGTCCTTGTGAAAATCACTGTTCCTTTATTTTGGAAACAGCTTCTTAGATGAATGTGCAATTATCTAATTAACTCTGTACTGACTCCGAGTTCACATGGTGACCATTACCCCCAGAGTTACTATTAAATCCAGCTACAGGTATGGAGCGCTGAGCAAATTCAAGTAATAGTTTCTTCTGGCGATCATCAGTGTGAGGTAGACTTGCACGCAAGATCTCAACTGGCATTTCCCTACCAATAGCTCTAGCAGCATCTGACCCAATGAGAGCCATATTTGGTGCCCCTTGAATAAGATATGATTGCATGATACTATCGTATTTATTCACACAATACTTGGTCAGAAGACCAAAGAATTCATCAAATGAAGCCTGCCAAACTTGTCGATTTGCAATATTATAGTTGCTAGCAACGTGAGGATCAGTTAGAAGTTCAGTAGCCCTCTCAAGCACAGATACTAATATAATGGAACTCCCATCTCCGGCAGGGCTTCCAAGGGGACGTAGAGGGGGCTGTTCAGAAGAACAAAGAACTGCTGCTAGACAAGCACTAAGAGCACTGAGATCCATTTCACGAATGCACTTTGAAACAATCCTTGCAAGGTTTGTAACAGTTTCTGCTGCAGCCAGATCGGATGGAAGGCCACCAAATAAGAATCTTAAATGACGAAAGATGGCCATACAGACTATTCGCATAAGATCGCCACCTGGAAAAAGCAGTTGAAGGTACCTAGCAAGTAGCTTTCGACCCTTGGGTAGAGAAACTATCCTGAGAAAAACAAAGTCATCTTTTGCAGCAAGTGCTACTGTATGTCCATTCTTTGCCAATGGATCAACTAATTGAAGTGAGGCTGCAATTCCTTCTAGAAGACCCTGCCGTTTCCGTTTTAACTGAATCCCACCATCTTGAAGCTGATTAAACTGCAGAAAACGGTCAATATCATCTACTTCAAGTAGAAGACAAAGACCATCCTCAATTGTGACCCTTGCAGCAAGCATTGGTTCCTGCTCAAGGGGCTTCTCTGAGAAACTTTGCTCAGTGCTACCAGCAGGAGAGGAATTTGGAGGATCAACTTCCAACAGAGGACGAGGTCTGCGAATTGATGAGAATGGAACCCTCCCTAATGCATCAACCTGAAGAAAAGCATGTGGTTCGGCATTAGCAGAGGCTCGAAGAGGGTGTTCCCTTATTTGATTTGGACAAAAGTGATGCCTCAATTTAGCACCTGAAGATTTTTTTGCAAGACAGCCTTGATGGTAATAATCATCTACATATGGATCATTACTATGTGTTGCTGCAAGCTGCATTCTAAGAATATTTTCAATTTCCTCGGTTGTCATGTATTTAGACCTAAATCGGGGCCATCCACTGCTGCTTCTGTGGCTATACATATCAAATCCCTGTGGGGGAAACCGGAGATTCTGACGACCTATTTGAACTGATTTTGGCATTTGATCCCTCAGCTCCATCAGCCCAAGCATCTGGTCATATTTGTTAATCAAGGGTAAACCCTGTGGAATATTGGGATGGTCTCCAGCATACATACCTGCCTGGTTGGCCAACGGATTCTGTATTCGTTGATTAAGAGGGGAACCAGTAGGAAATTGGCGCATGTTGCCACCAAAAGGTGGCCCAGTATTTAATCCACTCAACGGCAATGCAGAATTGGAGAAATGAGAATGATTTTGAGATGACAGTGCCATTGGAGCTCCTACACCGTGATACGGAATGGGTAAGTGGCCTGCATTATGACCAGGAGAAACCTGCTGTGATCTACCACCAGCGGGAGGATAAGACGTAAATGAAGAGTTCGGTACTAAAATTGGATCACTAGAAAAATGAGGAAGCTCCTGCTGCTTGTCGGGATATAAGGATGTTCTGTACATGGGATTTGATTCTTGTATGTGTGCAATGGAGGAATGAGGCTGTGATGACCATCGTTTTCCATCCTGAGTAGTTTCAGTTTCAGAAAACTGCCGATCAAACCAGTTAGAAACCGATTCACTTGAGGAATTTTGGAGATGGTGATGTTGCTGGTGCCGTTGCTGCTCAGGATATGAAGATGTTCTGTACAAAGGTTTTGATTCACGTAAATGATCAATAGAAGAATGAGGTTGTAATGGCATCCTTCTCCCATCCAAAGAACCTTCACTATCAAGAGCCTTCCGATCATACCAGTTAAGAACATCATTCCTGTATGCCCATTCAGCCGTGGAATCTGGATAAAGTTTAAGAGTATAAATAATTCAGTCAAATGAAAAAGCATTGCAAACAGTGATAAAGGAGGAAAAATGCTGAAAAAAAGCCAATAATACAAAAGTTACTCTGAACACAAGATGTCCATCACCTCACCTTATTCCATCAATGTTCAGAAGTGGATTTCACAGAAACACAATCCTTAATGATTAAATATTACAAATAGTATACAACTTAAATACTTGTGCAACTTAATTTCTGCTACTGGTGTATATGCCGATCCCAATAAAAGAGAATCCATGGTTAATTGGCTACCAAGGACTGATGACAAGAATATGGAGTTTTGGACTAAAACGGGTTATGCAGGTTGTTAGGAGTTACAGGAAGATTGCAGGACACCCAGCAATTAAAAAAAGACAGCTTTGAATAGGGAGGTGAAGCATAAGCGATTATGACATGATAGAATCTGCTATGACCTATGACTTCTATTGGCTCTTTCAGATTTTGAAATATGTTTACTGTTGAGATTGATGCTTGAATAGGGTGTGCTTATACAACATACAGGAACGCAGGCCAATTGCCTTCATTATTCAAGTTTTCTGATCAGGCACTCAGAATATTAGTATACAAAAAACCATTGATGGAGCCATAATCATTCTGCACAGAAATGGACAGCTTTTTAATCATAGCGAACCGGCTCTCTATACATGCCCACTTCATGGTAAAAAGTAGCCCACTCACCCCTACATTGCAAGGAAAGTTGTCAAGCTTTTGACTAGGTTCAATTTGCATGGCTTCCCTTCAAATTAATCTGATAAAGACAGAGTTTCTCTCAGGAGACTGTAGATTTGTATGTTCAAGAGATGTCAGGAACCAAACTAAAAATTTAGTACTGCCAAACTTCAGTCCAATGGACAAACTAAGGTGGAGAATTGATGCCTATAGATCAATTTGCAGTTTTTGACAAGCCCAATGCCTAATCATTGGCCCAGCCTTTCAAGTTAAACAAGGTCAACTCCAAATGATCTTATTCCAGCTTTCATGTATTAATCCAGAACCTAACAGCTACTTCATAGCTTATGCTTCACAAAAAACTACTAAGCAAAATTTCCATCTTAGTATGAATAGAGCTTCTCTAAAGTGAGGTGTGAAAAGTGAGAAAAAGTTTATCCGTCCTTGACTCGAATAAAGTACCTCATAAACTAAACCTACTTTAAATTACAAGTGGATACCCCATTACTTTTATACTTTACATACTCATCTTAAAGGAGTCAAATCCTTAATGTATAGTGGACGACTATTTTTTACAAAAAAATAATTAATTATTTGTTTTGATAAAAGAAAATGCGAAGTGCAACAATTGCATTACTCACTCTCGCTTGATTCCCGTACTCCAACACTTCCTGTGCTTTTTGGTCCACCCATAACCTTGTTCAATTAAAAATAAATAAAAATTAGTCTTCATATTGTATATAATATTATAATAAAGCAAAGCATATGTTCGTTCATTGAGATTAGCATTATTATCAAAATCATAACATAAACTGAATCATAAAATTTGAGCATGGGGAATACATTGAATACTAGATAAGTGAAAAAGAGGCTCAGCAATTTATTAATAATAAAACATTCTGTCTAAACCTCTCACTCCAAGACATGCCTTGGCACATATATTTGAATCAATACAGGTGGTTATATCATTAATATTACAGAAATACATCTTTTTTAATAAAATGTAAAACTAAAAAATACATAACTTTATCCATTTTAAAATGAATGAATGCAACATAAGAGATTTTCATCAGTGTTGTTAAATCGCAATAACGGATGATCACGGAAGGTCAAAAATCCATTACAAAAAAATAGCGGATGGCGTTGCGGGCAAATGCGGAAATTAATATCACAGATAAAATAACCTGTATAACCTATACACTAATATCAATATGCAATATTAAATTAAATTATATAATAATTAAAAAAGGGTAATATAACGCTATTGGGCAGTTATTGGAACCTCCCAAATCCGCTACGCTATAGCCGCTATTTGATAACACTGATTTTCATAATCACAATATCCAGTCATTCACTAGTAAAAAAAAAAAAACTCAAGCATTCAACGAGAGCATGATCTATCAGAATTTTACAGCTATACCTTCCAAAAAGTTGTGCTGAGATCATCAATATCAGAAACAGATCTTACATCCTCAGCCTGTATAACGAACGAAAAAGTAAGATGATAATATATAACACTCAAGCATCATATACTTAAAATTTAAATGATTGGTAAAATTAAAAACCAAATTTTTGAGGGGGTGGATAGCAGATTATACTAAATTAAAGGCATTAAATCAACATGTTAATATTTCGAGGGGAAAAAAAACAGCACCCAGAAAATTTGAAATTTAGGAAAAATAAATTGTGTTAAAAATAGAGAAAACTAGCCTCTTCTCTATTGAGAATGAACTCCTCGTCATTATACTCAGGCAAAGCGTCGTCATCTTCTAACCCTCCCAACTCAACTTCGTGGACAACATCTTTACCAAAAAAAGCGTACTGTGATGCATCAAAAACTGCATCTTCTGCAAGAAAGAGAGTAAAAATAATAGTCAGTCAAATCTACCAATTTCTTAGCACTATTAAACATGAAAAAGTATAGGTTGCAGTGTTGCACACGGCACGGAAATCCCATATAACCAAGCCATCAAAGCAATAATATAATTAGATAAGCAAACCATATAGTAAAATAAAATTGCTATTTCAATAAGTACAACCAAGAAACAGAGCATAAATAGGAATGCAACAAGACTTCCACTAAAATGGAGAAGATATCCCAGTGCAAAATTGAAGTTATTATTCACTGAGCACAATCTGGATGGGCCAGCGTGGCAAATTAAACTATCTTGCATCACCAACTATACAGTCATGAAACAATATAGCCATCAACTAAAAGCGGCCAACAATAGCATATACCCAAATATGAAAAAAAAAAACGAATTTTCATGGAATAATCAAACTATATCAGAAACTTTTGGTTCAGCTACTATGCAGACCATGCAAGTACTTACCACCTGAAACATAAAAACGGTTGCTGTAAACTGCAAAACTAAATAACTGGCTAAAACAGATCTACATGAGAACACAGAAACGAATACCCATGAAAGAAAAGACAGAAAGTTGAATCCAGGAAGGTGAATCAAACCTGTGGGAATATCCCCCAATCGCCTAAGATCCTCTGCGCTGGGAGCTCCTCCAACATTACCCCCCTCTCCAAACCCATCCATATCCACCATAAAAACAAAGGAAGAAGTAAACTAAAAAAATAAAAGAAAAAAAACCAAACGATCGAGAATTCAACGAAAAGAGAGAAACCAATGCGAAGAGGCTTGAAATTTGAAACACTATTTCTTTGTAAGTGTGTTTAAGCTAGAACGATGTAACGTAGCAAAAGGGGAAGACGAAGAAGATCTATGCTAATAATTGAGTAGAAAGAAAGGGTTCGATTTGGATCAAATTCGAAGAGAAAATGGGGAGATAAAGATGAGAGAGAAAGAAAGCGGAACCCTACGAAGAAGATATCGATCGAGATTTATTGCAGAATTGTTTTTTTGCTAAAGAACCCTAAACCGGAAAGGACAACCACTAATCGATCATTGTTTTTCTTAATAGCAGTTACCGATACAGATAGAATTTTTTAGGGCGATTGGGCAATACAAAATTACAAATAGAGAGCTCGTTTATCTGTGTTTATTTTATATAAGAGTTAAAAATAAATAAATTTTATGAACTATAATATAGGTGTATTCAGGTGTTATTATTTTTAAAATGTATATTTTTTAAAAACTTTTTTAAAGTGTGCATTTAATTATAAAAGTCATATTTAATAGTATCAATTTTTATCCGAATTTGAAATTTTTTGCTAAATATAACTTTAGATTTAAGTGCACGGGTCACTCTATTATAATTTTCTTTTTTCTATTGCTATTCTCTTATTAATATTTTTTAATTTAAATTTTTTTCAATCAATGAAATTATAATGTTAGCATATAAATATTATTAAAATATAGAAAATGAGTGACAATAGACAAAAGAGAGTAACAATAGTCACCCATGTTTAAAACCCTCTATAAAATGATTTTTTTAAACTGAACAATATTACACAGGTTAATAAACTATAGATGGAAAGAAAATATAATATTAATTGTATGTCAAACATAATCACATTAAAATTTTACTTTTTTCTAACAACAACTTTATACTTTTGGTTTTTTAACTTTTTAATATTGCATACTTAAAAAAACCCTTACAAAATAAGTATTTATTTTAATAAAAAATATTTTTAAGCTTTAACCTATTTATTTATATTTTTCAAAAAAACTAAAGGCTTAAATAAAATTTGGCCAACAGCATGTTTGGATTAGATTTTTCCAAATATACGTTTGATAATTATATTTTGCACTTAAGAAAGCTTTTGATTAATGTTTTAACAAAGGAAAATGTTTTTTGTTCTTCCGTTAAAAATTGTACGTTATTTCAAAAAGCTTAAAAATCGCTTTTTACAGCTTAAAATTGTCTTAAAAATCTCTTCTGAGACCAAATATATTCAAACAAAAATTAATTTAGTAATTTATAATCCTCCTACTTCATGTTTCTACAAATACTCCTACTTACTCATTAAACAATATTTTCAATGTTTTTTATGGTTTCAAGATTAAAAGTCCACTTAATTTCATACTTTATATAGTAATAGGAAGATAAGTAAGAGAATTTTTAGGAGGATCTAGCATTACTCAAATTAATTATATATCATACAATCAATTTTTTTCCACAATTAATCATAGCTAATTCAAACACACTCTAAATTATTTTTTTTTCCTTTATGTTATTACAAAGTTTGAGTTTAGTCCCGTATATTTATTTTGGTCTCTTGTGTTGTATTTGTTGGGTTAATTTGGTGCTTTTCGTTAACTTTGTCTAACTGAATTATCGGAGATGACAAAATGACGTCATTTTGCGTTTGTGTAATGATCTAAAAATACAACATAAGAGACTAAAATGAATTGAAATAACACAGGAGACCATTTTAAAACTTTATTACTACGTAATAAACCAAAAGTATAATTTAGCCAATAAATTTGTAAGTTTCCACAAAATTGATAATTTTTTTTAGTTCCTATAAATTTTTTTTGTTGGTCCAACATAATTCAAAACTTTTTATTTTTACTCCATACAAAATTGATAAATATTTTATTTTAATCCTTACAAAATATCTTTTTTTATTTTTATCCAACTTAATTTAAAAACTTTGTTTTTAGTCATTAATATTAGGTTTTTCTTTTTCTATCACACTTTTTCAAGAGACCAACAAAAATTCCAAGAAATAAAATAAGAAAAAAATTAGGTTATAAGAACTAATTTTAATCACTATAAACTAAAAACTTATAATTAAAGTTGTAATGATCGACTCCAAGGGTTGACTTAGTAGTGTAAGATTCCACTAAATTCATAAAAAGGACAATCCACAGCGAGAAGTCCCGTGTTCGAATCCCACTTATACCAAATTTCTGGAGGCCGACGCCAACCACGCAGCATGAACAAGATTAGACTAATCCTAAAGGTAGGCAAACCTATAGTTATAAAAAAAAAATTGTAATAACTAAAAATAAAAGATTTGAATTATGTTAAACCAAAATTTTGTTTATTTTGAGAGGTTGTGTATAAGCTACTTCTCCCTTGTACACAATCTTTCAAAATAAATATAAATTATTATATTTATAATAATAATAATAATAATAATAAAATAAATAAAATAATTTTAAATTTGACTATTTAGAGTAATAATAAGTAATCTAAACTTGTGGGGTATACCCAAAGTAATATTTGGTAGCTAAATAGAACATAACAAAACAAAATAAAATGGATGGAATAGAACAAAATATATATCGTGTTTGGTGATCATAGAACAGAATGATATCACATATCTTATTTTACGTTTAGTACTAGCTAAAATAAATAAAATACTACACATAATACATATATAATCATATTTTACTTACTAAAACATAAAAAATAAAATATAACATATTTTTATGATTATAATTAGATAATAATTTTAAAGTTGATTGATTTTCATATTAATATTTAATGAAAATATTTTGAATTTATTAGTTTCAAAAATCTTACAAGAAATATAATTATTAAATATAATATATGATGAATATATTTTTACTATAATTTATTTAAAAAATATTTTTTGATCAAATAAAAATATAAAGTTTAAGAAATTTATACATGTATTAATAATAATGGTGCGTTTTACGGTAAGTAAGAAGATTGTGTGATGCATGATACACCATTTAAGAGTGTGTCTATGATACATAAGGAATATAATTATGCACAGCTATACGAGATTACTCACCATTGATTTAATAATATTTAATTCAACGATCTGGCGACTTGTTACCGAAAATACTGGTTAAACTCAAAAATATGTTTAATTCTGGTTGTCTTCTATAAATTTCCGGCAGCTCTCTTCATTTTTTCCAGCAACAACTATTTCTCTTTTTTTATTTTTAACCAAACCACTCCCTCTCATTCTGTACTCTCTCCATTTCTTTTTCATTTTATGTACTCTCATTTTGTCACCAATTGCTTTCGTTTCCTTTTCAAAACAAATTGAAACATAAAAAAACTACAGAAAGAGGAGCAAATCATTGAAAAACTTCAGAACAAATAGATAAATTACGATCTGAACAAAAAAAAAAAAGAAAAAAAATTGATAAATGAATATTTGACAACATATAGATTAGCACAAAAAAAAATCCATAAAATAAATTTAACCAAGATGAAATCTAAGATCTAGAATTACAAGATCTAAAAAACAAACAAACAGTACTGTCAAGATGAAATACTAAATCTAGAAATACCAGATTTGAAAAAGAAAATAATGCAAAATAAAATACAAGATTTGAAAAGAAAAAACGCAAATCTAGAATGTTCTTGAACGAAGGTTGAAGGTTGATTTCAATGTGGTTGGATCTTTGAGCTTGTTGTGGAAGGGGAACGTAAAGGGATGTGTAGTGGTGGTGGAGGATCGCAAATGGAAGGGGAAGGAGAAGGGATGTGTGGTGGGGGTGGTGGTTGTCTCTTAGACTATGAGATGCATGGTGGTTCACGGTGGTGGAAGAAAAACAGAGAAAGAAGGATTGAAATCTTTGATCGGCGACGTCGGAGGAGGGGGAACGTGAAGGTTGGAATGGTGCCGGTGGAGGAGCGTGAACAAAAGGGGAAGTAGAAGGGATATGTAGCGGTGGTGGCGGCGGTGGCTATATTAGACAGGGAATGGATGAAGAAGGTGATGTTCATATTAATGTTCTCAATGCATTCATAGTGGAACAAATTTTCCTAGTAAATCCAAATCATTAAATAAAATAATTATATATCCAATGGTCCAGATTTGTGATGTATGATACATCACAAGTTTTACTTACTTACTATAGATACTACCATAATAATTATATCATGTGTTATGTTCTCTTCACTCCCTTTTATGTTAAATTAAATAGTTACGTTCATTTGACCTAATGCTATGTTCCTTTTCACTTTACAGATATATCAAGCACAAAATAATACTCCAATATCTTGTTCCATCTCCTTTAGGCATGTCTATCAAACGCTATCTAAAATGACCTAATATGAGAAACTACATTTTGTTTTTTTTTTAAAAAAAAATAATTATAATAAGAAAAATACAAGATTAAAAAATTTATTATTCTTTTTATACATTGAAAAACGTCAAGAAATCTCAAACATGGTTTAATTAATTAAAAAATAGTTACCTTTTTATTTGTCTTCAGAAACACTTATTTTTAAATTTAAATAAACTGAAATTAAATTTTATGGTTGAGAAGAAAAAAAGTAAAGAAAAAAATATGAAGAGAGGAAGAAGAAGAAAGGGAATAAAGGAGCAAAAATAAAAGATCATGAGTATTAATTGTTACTTGTTTAAGAAAAAATAGAGAAAACTAAAAAGGTTTAGCTTTTGTTGTGTTCGATGAATGGGGTTTTCCCCTCTTTCCTCTTGTGAGCTCTTTATGTATACAGTTGGCTTGTAATCTGTATAATTAGAACTCCAGCACTGATTTTTTTGCAGAGAAACTTTTATAATGGTAATTGAAGCTATTTTTGTAATGATTAAATTTGAATCTTTAAGGTCTCTGATGAGGCTATTAGCCTGATGTCTGGATCTAGATAAGTTGAAAAACAATGTTTTTCTATCGAGATATGTCGAAAACGCTCCATCTTAGTGGATCTAGAACCAGAACCCAATAATGTATATGGTGGTTTTCTCTTTAGAATTATTCTCTCCGGTCTTATTTATAAAACATCATTTATAAAATTTTTATAGTCTTTTTTATAAAACATTTTATAGTTTTCATGATGCATTTATTACTATTTTTTTTATCCTCATTAAATGCGTTGACTATTTTAACTCCTTAATTATAATTGGCTAATATATTATTCAATGAAAGATAAAAATAATATTTCATATACTTTTTGAGAAAACCACTAAAGTTAACTAAATTCAACTACTTTTCTGTGTAATTCGGTTAAAAATGTCTTATAATTAAGATCGGAGATAGTGTGATGTAGTGTTTTCTCTTTATTATTGTTATGTAGTCAAATAAGTGTATCGGGTTTTTCTTGTTTATTCATTGTGTATTTTAATATTATTTGGTTTACATGGTGTTACTATTTGTACCCATGCTGAATGATGTATTTCATAGAGTTATTTTCTCTTACACAATGAAATTTCGATTGACAAAAAAAAATAAAAATGAAGAGACAAGAAAAAGAATTTTTTTCTTGGATTTTCTCTCACCTTTATGTTAGAATAAAATATTATTTTTTGAGTGCTTATAAATGCAAAATATTAAATTTGCTATTTTTTTTCGGTTTACAACAGAAAAGTATTAAATTTTTTTTTATAACTACGGATTTCCCAACCTTCAGATGAGACTAATCTCGTTCCCGCTGCGCGACTGGTGTTGACCCTCGAAAATTTGATATAAGTAAGATTCGAAAAGTATTAAATTTGCTATCCATAAATTTGTTTTTTTTCCACAATTTATCTTTAAATTGTAGTATTAGAGCGTGAGTTAATTACAATTTGACTATTTTGATTTACGTGTGAAAATATCAAAGAGTATTTGTAAGTGAAAGTTTGTCAAAATCTATAAAAGTTTTTATCACTTACAAAATAACAATTTGTTATCACTTATAGTATATTTTGACAAACTTTAAATTGTGGAAAAAAACAAATTTAAAGGGAATATCGTCAAAATATATAAAAATTGTTATCACTTACAAATACTCTTTGCTAACAATTTTTATAGATTTTGAAAAACTTTCTCTTTATTTATTACAAGAAAAAAAATAGATATCATCATTATTTTATTATTACTTTTCTCCTCTTAACCAAATATGTAGACGGACATTACGATTTAACAGAAGAATTATTGACGATTAGTCTTATATATTGATAATACGATAGAAAAATACATTAAAAAAAAGTTTTATTCTTTTTTGTTAATATTAAATCCTATTTTCTTTTTCTTTTTTGAATTGAGTCTAAAAGGCTAAAAGCCGTCTAAAGTTTAACAAAAATTGACCATGTCTTTCTATTATATTTAGAATATTAAGTAAACTAAAATTAATAATAATAATAGATTTTCTAAGAAATACCTTTCAAAAAATACTTTTAAAAACAAAAACAAAATTTAATAATAATCCCCACCTCTATTGTTGCCGGCTTGCCGCCCCTCCACCAGTCTTCCTCTCTTGTCCATCAACCTTCATCAAAAGAGTGACACTCATCATTAAGGATGAAAGTATGTGTAGTGCATGTTTAAAATTTTTTTAAAACTATATTTACCGATAATAATTTAAAATTTTAACATATATTTTATGAAAAAGCTTAAATAAATTGTTAGTTCTTATGAAAATATAATTGATATTTTTTCGTTTCAATCTCTATAAAATATTATTTTTTATTTCGGTTAAACTTAATTCAAAATTTTTTGTTTTAGTAATTACAATTTTATTTCACAATAAGTACAAGTTTTAAGCTCGTATAGTAACCAAATTTTATTTTTAGTTCCTTTAACTTGTTTTTTTTTTATTTTCTGAAATTTCAATTTTTTATTTTGATACCTTGAGAAAATGTGATAAAAAATTTAACATTAAGAACTAAAAATAAAAAATTTAAATTAAGTTGGACCAAAATACAAAAAAAAAAAGTTATAGGGTATGAAATAAAAAAAAATTGAAATTTTTTTAAGGACTAAAAAAAGAAATTTTGAATTAAGTTAGATCAAAATAAAAAACAAATATTTTATAGAAACTAAAACGAAAAAATATCAATTTTATAGGGACTAAAAACTTATTTAAACTTTATAAAAGTAAAAAAAAAATATTATTTCTTCTAAAAATATAAATAAACAAGCCTATAGTTATAGACTGCAAATAAATTTAATAATATTTTACCTATCCACTTACTAACAAAACAAGTGTGAGTATTATAGTATCTATACCCACAAGTACTCATAACCTCAATTAATATCATAAAAAAGATTTATATACATGAAATAAATTGTTACCACACTTCAAGAACAGAGCTAGGATTTTCATTTTTGGGGTGTCAACGTTAAAGAGTAATATGACTTAGAAAAAAAATTTAACTATTACATTGCTGAATATTAAATTATATATACCAATTCAAAATGCACCACACCAATTTCTGACCTCACTACACACTTTTATTTTTTTTCACAAATACCCCTCGCTCATAAATTAGTTTCTGAGCGAGATATTAAATTTACACACCACACCGAAAATATAAACTAGTTTCTAATACAAATAGAAATTAGCTTCTAAGCGAGAAAATAATCATATCACGCAGAAAACATAAACTAGAACTAAACACATGAAAAACACAAAATTAAGACAAAAGCCAAAATCACACAATTTAAATAAAAAAAATTCAAACATTAAACTCTAAATCACATGTACAAAGTTTAAAATTTCACAAATAACTACTCAAATCAAACAAAAATTTCCTAATATTCAAACCCTAAACACAAATCTAATTTCTTGATTTAGTTTTTTTAAAGTCAATAAACTTAAATCCTAATTCACATATTAAAATTAAAATGTGATTTAGAGTTTAATATTTGAATTTCTTGATTTAAATTATTTGATTTTGACTTTTAATTATCTTAATTTTGTGTTTTTCATGTGTTTAGTTCAAATGTAACGTTTTCTATAATTTCAAAAACTAGAATTTGTTATAAACAAAATCTGTTTCTATTTTCCGCATGATTTGAGTATTTTCTCGCTCAGAAACTAATTTCTATTTGTAACAAAAACTAGTTTTTGTTTTCTGTGTAGTGTGGTGTATAAAATTAAAACTTTTCTCAGAAACTAGTTTTTGAGCAAGGGATATTTTTGAAAAAAAAATAAAAGTATATAGTAAGGCCAAAAATTAATGTGGTGCATTTAGTGTCCACCTTCGACAAGAGAACTTTGAACTGTTCCAAAAAAAAGAAAACAAAAAAACAAGAGAACTTTGAAAATACGAATTTGAACTTGTGTAGTTGATTCACAATCAATGTGAAACTCAATCGAACAAAGTAATCTAGTTAAGTAAATTAGTAATGAACAACCAGCAGATGTCACAAAAAGCTAGATAGGTTACACAAAAAAAGTTGTTATTTTAACATTTTTGTTGTTGAATTAGCCTTTGTCGTAGAGATTTTTTTTAATGAAATTAAATCAGTAGTATAATCATAAAATATTTATAATGACGGACAAATATAGAATTATAAATAGATAAATTTATTACTATGGAATTTTATTATATAGTGACAATTTATTGTGTACTAAACTATCAATTATATAAGCCAACCCATATATATTTTGTGTTCTAAATTATGAATTATAGAAACCAGCACTCATATTTTATTTTATAAGCTAACATCTACACATTTTATTTTATTTTGTGATGTAAACTATTAATTATGTAAAGCAACACCCGTACATTGTATATTGGAAGAACCAGGTGAGCAATGAACATGAGCAAAAGCATAGTGAATGAGACAATAAAGAAAACACTAACTAGTCTCGGAAGTTAGAGAATACACAAGAACACATATCTACAAATTGACAATTCAGAAGGGAAAAAAAATATAAAGTTGTGCAGCAAGTTCAGTATAACTTATTCTTCACTAGAGTGCTCCTTTGAATTTCACCATCCCAACTAGTCAACCTGTTTCTCAGTGAATTTTGCACAAACACCCCAAATGGCCCCTTCATGCCATTTCCGGTAGAATGGATCTACCAGAGTCACAGATACCATGTGATTTCCATTCAGACCACCACCACCCTTGTATTAATAGTAACAACAAGGAAACATGGGAACCAAATATGTACCTAAATCTGTACATGCTAACCACTATTGTTTTCCTACCAGCCACACATAGTAACAAAATAAGCTCCCCTGTCAAGAGAAAAAGAAAAGACAAGAGGAACCGATAAAGTCGAGTCCACGATAAAGGGCCTGATTGCAAGTTTATCACAATGCTGCACATTGTTACGGCATCATGATAATTAGACAAGTGAGGATGAGGCAAAAGCCTCAGTCACAGATGCAATGACTATTCTACTCGAGATAGCTCATGTACTTGAACAGATACATGGTTGCATTAAGACATTTGATGGGTGATCTTCAACATTAAATGTACTTGAACACTTCTATTTAAGATTTTGCTCCAGATGTACTTAACACTAATTGTTCTTCAACAGATGCAAGGTTTGTCATTAAGACATTTGATGTGAATGTGATCTTCAACCTGAAGGCCATTAACAGTATAAAACATCTCAGTGATATATATCAACTTAACACTGTCTCTGAGTTCACATGACCACCACTACTCCCAGCATTACTGTTAAATCCAACCACCGGAACAGAGCGCTGCGCAAAATCCAGAAGTAGCTTCCTCTGGCGGTCATCGGTGTGAGGGAGACTTGCACGCAGGAGTTCAACCGGCATTTCCCTACTAATAGCTTTAGCAGCATCCGGTCCAATGTCATCCACATTGGGTGTATTTTGTGCAAGGGATTGCATGATGCTATTATATTTATTCACGCAATACTTAGTAAGAAGGCCGAAGAATTCATCAAAAGAGGCCTGCCAAAATGAACGATTACTTGTGTTGTAGTTGCAAGCAGCATGTGGATCAGTTAGAAGTTCAGTAGCCCTTTCAAGAACGGATACCAAAATTAGGGAAGCACCATCTCCAGCAGAACTTCCGAGTGGACGCAGAGGAGGCTGCTCTGCAGAACAAACAACTGCTGCAAGACAGCCACTAAGAGCACCGAGATCCATTCCTTGAACACATCGGCAAACAACCTTGGCAAGGTTGCTAGTAGTCTCTGAAGCTGATGGATCAGAAGGTAGACCACCAAATAAGAATCTTAAATGACGAAAGACTGTCATGCAGACTATCCGCATAAGCTCACTACCGGGAAGAAGCAACTGAAGATACTTTGCAAGGAGCTTACGTCCCTTGGGGAGAGATACTAACCGTAAGAAAACAAGGTCATCCTTAGCAGCAAGCCCAACTTTATGTCCATTCTTTCCCAGTGGGTCAACAAGTTGAAGAGAAGTTGCTAGTCCTTCCAACAGGACCTGCCTTCTTCGTCTTAATTGGGCCCCACCATCTTGTGGCTGATTAAACTGTAGATAACGATCAATATCTTCTGCATCAAGAAGAAGACAAAGACCATCCTCAATTGTGACTCTGGCAGCAAATGTAGGCTCCTGTTCAAGAGGCTTCTCTGTAATATTTTGCTCAGAGCCACCAGTAACAGAAGAGTTTGGAGAATCAACCTCAAGAAGCGGGCGTGGGCGACGAATAGATGAAAATGAAACCCTCCCTAGGGCATCAACCTGAACAAATGCATGTGGTTCACTATTAGAACGGGTTCGTGGAGGAAGTTCCCTTATTTGGGTAGGGCAAAATGGATGGCTTAACTTAGCCACAGAAGTTTTCTTTGCAAGACAAGCTTGGTGGTAATAGTCATCTACGTATGGGTCATTACTGTGAGTCACAGCAAGCTGCATTCTAAGAATACTCTCAATTTCATCACTTGTCATATACTTTGACCGAAACTGCAATGAACCACTATCACTCTTCTGGCTACTGGCATCAGAACCCTGTTGGGAGAAACGAAGACTATGTTTACCTTTTGATTTTGGTCTACGATCTCTAGCATCAGCCAGGCCAAGCATGTGTTCGTATTTGCTAATTACAGATGAGCCAGAAGACAGGTGGGGATTAAATAAATGGGACTGGAAACCAGGCAAGTAGCCAGCAGAGAGCTGAGTAGGGTGGTGCATTCTATGCTGCTGTTGTTGCAATTGAGTCATCAAGTGAGGCGAAACTGGTCCATTATGAAGTTGTAATTGTTGGTGCAACATGTTACTAAGGAGGTTCGAATGATCTCCAGGATACAACCCTACCTGGTTGACCAATTGATTCTGTAGTCGTTGATTGATAGAAGAACCAGAAGGGAACTGCCGAGTGTTCCCACCAAAATGTGACCCGAGGTTTAGTCCACTCAACTGTAGTGCAGAATTGGAGAAATGAGAACGGTTTTGAGACGACAGTGCCATCTGAGCTGCTCCAGTGTGATACGGAATGTTTAAGTGGCCGGTACTATGACTTGGAGAAGCCTGCTGAGGTCGACCACCGGGGGGAGGATAAGAAGTAAATGAAGACTTGGGTACCAAAATCGGTTCACTAGAAAAACGAGGAAGCTCCGGTTGTTTTTCAGGATATGATGATGTTCTGTACAAGGGCTTTGATTCTTGTAAGTGCGCAAAGGAGGAATGCGGCTGTGATGACCATCGCTTGCCATCATGAGAACTTTCAGTATCATAAAAAATCTGATCAAGCCAGTTAGAAACAGGTTCACTAGAGCAATGTTGGAGGTGGTGGTGGTGCTCCTGCCGTTGCTGGTCCGGATATGAAGAAGTTCTGTACAAGGGCTTTGGATCGTGCAAATGGGGTAGAGAAGAATGGGGATGTGATGACCATCTTTTGCCATCTATTGAACCTTCACTATCATACGCATTCTGATCATACCAGCTAAGAACATCATCCCTTTGTGCCCATTCAGAAGTAGAATCTGGTTACAATATGAAAATAAAAAATAAATCAGTCAGCAGAGAGAAGTTGCATACAATGAAAAGGGAGGAATAGACCCTCCAAAACCAAGGAATACATACATCTCATCTTAAAGCAACAACAATCTGAAGTGGATTTTACACACATACTCTGATGCACGCAAAACCAGATCATCTCAAAAATCATGAAACTAGAGGCTAGAGCTAACCCCAATGATGAAACGTCATGCATAGCTTGCAACTATATTCACTACCTCAACCATCAGTGTGATACCATATTTTTGTCAGACCCCTTTTCTTAGTTTGAATAAGTCTGCTACTTAAAAACTACCAAGTTAAGAAAAAATAAATTTGCAGCAAAAACCCCATCCCCAAGTAAAAATATCTATTAGAAACGTTCAATAAATAAATAAATAACACTAATGCAAAAAGTGAAACTAAAATTATTTTGATAAAACAAAAAGCAAATTGGTGAATTCATTACAACTGCTTTACTCACTTTCTCTTGATCCCCTGTCGCCAATAACACCTGGGCTTCTTGGTCCACTCACTTCCTTGTTCAACTGATATTAAATTTAAAAATGGAAAAGCAAAAAAAAATCAATCCTCATATCGATATGCATAAAGCAGAAGTGCAGACAAACAGACAAGATATCATCAAAATCGTAACAAACTGAATCATAAATTTGAGCACAGGTGGAGCACATATAAAGAAAAGATCAAACAACTAACTTTTGTGCTTGAGACAGAAATATTAGTTGATGCCATAAACATCATATTGAATGCCAAAAGGATACAACCTAATCAGATTAGCCTTCTGTTTAACTACGTCTTCCACTTTTCCTTCTTTTAATTATCGTTTTCTTTTCATAAGGAAATAGGGAAATAAAAAAAATAGGAAAAACTAATCATAAGAGATATTGATAAAGGGGATTATCTTCATATGATATTTTATCATTTTCATATATCCTAATCCTAACACTCCCCTTCAAACTAAACCTTACTAAGCTTTAAGCTTGTTACGTATAAGCCCTTAAAATAAAAAGAAATCAAACAAACTAGTAAGAAAATATGAAATAGATAGACTGGAATAATTATTTCTGACTATCATGGGGCCACTTGATACTTCTTGTAAAGTCATTGGGTTAGGTTAATTTTTTTGGGAAAGCCATTAGGCCAGATGATACTTCTGGTAAAGGCTTGGGCAAGACTGATAGATTTAGGAAACCCACATGGCCAGGCTCATATCTCTAGAAAAGTCGTGGGGCCAGAAAGATCTCTCTAATATCTTAGTATACCCAATTTGAAAATAAAGAGGACAAATGAAAAAAGCGAGGCAAAAGCACCAACAGACTTGATCAACATTAAACAATGAAAAAGAGGTGAAAACCAAAAACCGTATGAAACACACTAGAAAATGCACAGCAGAGGCTAAGGAGAAGGTGACAGAAATGAAATACGATGAGCATGCAGAAAATAATAACACAACAAAAGGCAACAAAAATGACAACAAGATGTTGATTTAAATGTATTGATATTAAGGATGATATTATACAGTGAGATGTTTTATGACAAAGAACTATCCCCTATTTATACTAATAATTCTAATTAAATAAAGTAACCAATTAAATATGAAAAGAAAATAGGGAAACTAAGTAAATAGTTAAACTAATCAGAAGAGATATTAATAAAAGAGAAAAATATCAATTTGGTCTTCCAAAGTTTTGTTTTTCACCAATTTGATACCTCAAATATTTTTGTCACCAAATTCGTTCCTTGAAGATTTATTATGTGCAATTTGAGGGACTAATTTGGTAGCATTATAATATTTGGGGGACTAATTTGGTAGTGAAAAATTTTTGAGGGACTAATTTAGTGACAAAAAGATTTAAGGGACCAAATTGGTCACAAGTAAATCTTTGGAGGACCAAATTGATGTTTTCTCTTAATAAAATTAAATAAGGAAACTAATGCTAGAGGATTATCAAGATATGATAAAATATTTTGGTATTTTAGTATATTCTAACAACCTCAATATTATTCCCCCAATTTCGTAGTTGATTAAAGAGGTTTTTCGTAGTTGATTGTAGGTAATTTCTAGAATTAACTAGCCAGGTCATTTTCCAGTGATTTTCTCCTCTTATTCTTAACTGCTTTCATGAGTTCCAACGTGCAGAATTCAACCTAATATCCATGCCACCTGAAAAAGATCTTAGATACTATCATTGTCTATAGAATCAAGGCATTGCCCATGTTCGGATTTTGGATTTGGCCTTAAGAAGCAGCAGTTAATCTCAAGGACGATTACTATTATGTGATATGCTTACGGATGACAGGAGGAGAAAAAACAACAAAATGTGCTTAGTTACAGTATAAGAAAATAACCTAGAAGTTACAATTCTCACATGCCAAGCTTAAGAGCTTCCACTCTCTGGCTGGCAGAATAGCCTGACCAACGAGCATAGAGGCCACAAAATAAGATAGCATACCACAAGAAGAGAAAAACGTCCAACCAAGGGATGAAGTTTCTCAATTGATACCTTGAACTAAGTTAAAAGTGTGATTCTCTTTAGTAGTTAATAAATCTGGACCAAACCCATGATTCTTCCAACTCGTCCTCATGGGAAAATCAATAAGTTTTAATCAAACAAATAAAACTGAACAATCAGGGAAACCAGAGGTTCAGCCATATCAATTACTGATGAATAAGTATAACCACTCTTTTCCTCTTACTCCAACTCATGTGTCAACTCTTAGATTGGAAGCACAACACCAATTGCAATGCAGAACTGAATATTTTTATAAAAACAATATAAAATTAAGTATATAATTTTTTTTATTTTAAATTAACACATGCAAATTAAATAATTATCAATTTATCAACATCACAATACTTTGTCACATAACTAATAAAATTCTCAAGTATTCAGAGTAAGCGGGAAATCATAGTTTAAAAAGTTGAGTCTTACCTTCCAAAATGTGGTATTCATATCATCAATCTCAGAAAGAGATCTTAACTCCTCAGTCTGCAAAGTGATAGTAAAAGTTAGTTGATATAGAATTCTAACATCATATAAGTAAAAAATAAATCACTAGTAAAATTGAAATATCCATTGGAATTTTTTAGGGGAGAGAGGGAAGATGCTACTAAACTAAAAGGAAATGTTTAACATGTTTATTTCAAAAATATTCTAGCCCCAAAATTTTGGAATTCTAAATTAAAAAGTAAAAGTAATATGATGGAAAGTTAACCTCTTCTCTATTGAGAAAGAACTCCTCATTAGACTCAACCGGAGGCAAATAGTCATCGTCTTCTAACCCTCCCAACTCGACTTCCTGGACAACATCCTTGCCAAAGAACGCATATTGTGAAGCATCAAAAACTGCACCTTCTGCATAACAAAGAACTTCTTAAAACTATTTTCCATGAAAAGTAAAGGTTACAGTGTAGCACAAAGCAAAAATTTCCCACATGAACCTGACATTAACACCAAAAAATACACAAGCTCGCCACAGAGGAATTATAGAAAAGTAGGTATGCCAATTTGTAAAGCCAAGAAAGATGGCATTACAATTTTTATTTTGAAAAACATGCAAATACCATTAGAAGTACACAAACAAGTGTTTCACTCTAAAAATAGAAAACATATTAATGCAAAAAATATTCTATCACAAAGCCCCGAAATGCTGAGAAACTGTTCTTAACTGAGCACTATCTGGATTGGCCTTATAGCAAATTACACTATTCCAAACATGAGTAACAATAGGTAGTATGAAATGCCAACGCACCAAATACTAACAACAACTGTTCTGAAACACCAACCCTCGTGATTTTCGTGTCGTTTCCCAATTCTATTGTTTTATTTAATTCACGACACATTTAAACACTCACTGCCACGTTGATTCCCTCCAATTTCGAGCGAAAACTTTCACACCACAAAGAAGTGCTGTTCCAAACATATTGCACAATCTTCCCCAACCCCCTCCTCCCCCACACACACTCTCAGAGAGAGATTACATAGTCATGTAACACTGTTGTCACTGACTTGAGCAGTCAACAACAGCAAACATCCAAAGATAACAACAAAATTCACAAACAAAAATGCTTTTGGTTTATCTACTCTCTGCAGGCCAGTAAAGAGTTTATCACCCGAAACTCAAAAGCCTGATCATTGAGCTCCCTGTGAACTGCAGATAAATAACTAAGAATTGAAACATCTTGAAATGCAAAGCTAACATTTGCCTACTTAATCATGATTCGATTTTCCTAGAACTCAACTTAAATTATCGGATAAAACAGAGCAGATCTACGTGAACAAGCTTGATCGAAGAACACAAAAAAAAATACCCATTGAAGAAAAGGGTTGGAAAAAAAACAACTTAGTTTCAGAAGATGAAGTAAACCTGATGGAACATCCCGCAATTGCCTAAGATCTTCTGTGCTGGGAGCTCCTCCAACATCACCCCCAGCTCCAAACCCATCCATATCCACCATAAAACGGCCTCAGAAAGAGAAAAACGCGAAAGGTCGAAGATTCGAAGAGAAAAGAGAACCCAATGTGAAAATGGCTGAAACTTGAAACACTTTTTTATTGTTTTCTCAGTGTGTTTCAGCTAGAACGGTAAGAAGGAGGGTAAGGGGAGAAGAAGAAGAAGAAGATCTGTGCTGAAATTGAGTACATAAAAAAAAGGTTTGATACTTCGATTTGGATCAAAGAGAAACAGAAGGGAAGGGAGACATCGAGGAGAGAGAGACAGAGAGGAACCCTACAAAAGAGATATTATTGATCGATAATAAATTTCACTTTCTTTTTCTAAAAGAAACCAATGTCAAAACAAAGCGAGATTCGCTTAAAAATTAGTAAATCAAATTAGGCAACTAAAACAATTAAGTTCAATTATTATCTTGTACTACTGATCAAGAATTTATTGTCTTGCGATTTTATTAATTTTTAGGGTCGTCCTTAGGATTATAGTTAAGGTTAGTGAAAGTAAAAAAATAATTATAAGTGCACATTATTTTATTTTTCAGAAATATAAAAAAATTACATATTTTAATACTTTTTTACTACATTTAATTACTTAAATAGTGTCCTTAGAATACTAGATATCACTTATCTAATTTTTAAATAAAATTATATAATATAAACATTTAAATTGAATTTATTATTCGATAATAATTAATTAAAAGAATTTGCTAAAGTACACCAACTACACCGCATGTGTATTTCAAAATGTTAAATTATAATTTACTAATATACTTTTTTTAAAAATAAGTAAAAGTACATTAATAGTCGTGAGGGCTAATATACTTCAACTAATTTTATAAAAAAAATAATTTAACAAGTTACATCTAATAAGAGTATTTTAAAAAAATAAATTATAATTTATTAATATACTCCTTTTAAAAAAAAGCAAGTATTAATTTGTCAGCAAACCTCTTAAGTAAAACATGCAAAATTTCAATTTAATATCAATAAATGATTGGTTCAATGGTATACGTCTGTAAAAAAAATTATAAAAAAGGACTATTACTAAAAACTTAATTTTATTATGACGTGCATATTCTGACTTAATTTAACTAGATAAAAGTTAAAATATTGAGCTAGAGTATACTGCATATAAAAAAAAAATCTTAATAAGACAAAAAAAAATTTAATAATTCCAAATAAGACATTTATTATTCTCTCCATTTTAAAATTATACTCATTTTTAACCTTTAAATTTGTCCTAAAACAATTGTCAATTTTAAGAGGTAACTAATTAATTTTTACAATTTTATCCCTATCTAATTAATAAATACCTCAATAAGTTTATTACTGGTCACCTTCACCATTTACCAATCAAATAATGTAGTAGAATAATTGGAAACTGGTGCAATAATTAATTTATGGGACATAATAAAACAATAAATAATTAAATAAGAGTATTTTAGTCAAATGTTGATAAAAAAATATTGTAATTGATAATTTTTTAATTTGTGTGAAGAAAACTAAAATAACTATAGTTTCAAATAATTATAGTTGGAGTAATTAATATACTCGTCATAAAAAAATAGATAGTTAATATAAATAATCCAAATTAAATTTTTGATAAAAAAATCTAATTTTTTATTTTTTTTATTACATGTTATCAAGTTATAAATATAAAAAAATATTTTTGATGCGTAATTATTTAAAAACTCAAGTGAAATATAAATGTGCTATTTCTTAAACAAAATTAATATATTTCACGGACTGATTGAGTTTTTAAAAATATATTCTTATAATTTTATAAAAAATATATATAAAAATTTATTACGGCTAATTGTTGTGGAACTAATATAAATAGTAGAGAATAGGAGAATGAGAGATTTTATTCTTTTTTAGATGTGTTGAGTACAAAAGTTGAGAGCTACAGGCGTACACAAAAGCATAAAGAAGAAAGAAGAGCTCAAATATCAAAGACACTTATCTCTAGCTAAAACTTATATCTATTTTTATTAGTATATTTGATAACTACCAAATGAATGACATCTATTACATAAAATATTCATAACACTATCCCACTTTAGATATTGTTTCGCTCAGTTTATTTTTTTCTTAAAAGTCACTTTTAATCTAAAGCTACAAATAAGATAAATAAGTCATAAACTATTTAGTAATTTTATTTTTTTTAAATTTAGTACAAGCTACATTCTTTGAATTTTTTTATTTATAATAATAAAAAGTAGTATATATTTTATATTTTTTAAAAAATTTGTTGACTGCCGGCAGTTCGGCTGTGGCGGGTGGTGGTCCGACGGTGGAGGATGGTGAAGGGCGGTGGTCTGGTGGCGGTCCGATCATAACTATGGAGGTTAATAGATGTTTAATGAAAATAAGAGGTTAAAAACTAAGCAAAAACTTTTATATAGGACTTATTTTAAAGTTTTTTTTCTCTTGTTTCTTTATTAAAAAAAATATTTAAAATTTTAAAAGTTTATTAATATTTTTTTGGCCAAATTTTACTTATAAGTAGAAGATAAGTCAAAAATAAGCCAAGCCAAATGATACCTTAGTATAAAAAAAAAGTGCATCATTCTTTTAAAATACCGTAGGATAATAGCAATTAAAAAAATAGCATATTTTACATAATATTCATATTGTTTTTCAAATCAGTTTCGTAGCAAGTTGTTATAGGGAGCTACTATGCGCGCCTCCCTCATCTTATGGCACACCACACTGTTTTATTTTTTTCTAGTTTTGCGATTTTTTATTTTGGAAGTTATGCACAAAACGGACAATAATGTCCGAAATGAGACAAAATTATTGTCCGTTTTATAAATTAAAAATTTTATAAGTTATATTTCGGATCATAATATTTGTCCTATTGTTATATTACAAACGATAATGTCTATTTCATATGTGTATCTTTTTTACTAAGTTATATTTCGGATGATAATGTCGGTTGTCCTTATATTTGTACCGACATTATCATCCGTTTGCTGTGTATAATTTTTATTAAGTTATACTTCGAATGATAATGTCCATTTTTATTATATTTTCACATAAATTATCATCAATTTTTTTTTGTGTTAGGGTATCTAAAATCTCAAATTGTAACTTATCTCCATTTTTATCTCATTGCTCTTCATCATTTTCACTAAAATTCACTTTTTTCAAACATAAATACATTTCATCAATTTTTTCAAAGTTTATGTTGTTTTATTGGCATCTATAGAATATATAGTGTTGTAATCATGGTGGATTTGAAAAGAAAAACCCAAAACAGGAAAACAAATGATAATGTCTGTGAAAATATAATAAAAAACAGACATTATCATCCGAAATATAACTTAGTAAAAAAGATTAACAGTGAAAGGACATTATTATCCGTAATATAACAAAGAGGACGGACATTAAGATTCGAAATATAACTTAAAACTATTTTAAGTTACAAAACGGACAATAATGTTTGTGCGAGTATTGAACATATTTTAAGTTAAAAAATGGACATTATTGTTCGTGCGAGGGACAAAAATAAAAAAAATAGCATCGTGTGGTGTGCCAAGATGAAGGTGTGATGCGCATAGTAATACTCGTTATTATGGTAGCATGTATAAATTGTCAATTTTCTTTTGCTTATAAAAAAAAGTTATCCATTTTTTTATTAAATTTTATTTAAAAGTGACAACATGTATAAGTTAAGTATGTAAAAAAAATAATATAAATAATAAAGAGAATGAGAGGTTTTATTCTTTTCAAATGTGTTGAATATAAAAATTAGAGTCTATTTATAGGAGAGCATAAATAAAAACTCATATATCAAACAAATCTATCTTTATTTATAATTAAATATATCTTTATCTTAATTAGTGTACTCAATAACTATCCAATAAATATAGATTTTCATTAGATAAAATATTCATAACACTAATTTGTATTTTAAAGTTATTTTTTCAATTGCTCTTCAATTTTGGAGATTGAACTACTTTTTTTAAATGAAGGAATAAAAAAACTAGAATTGGACATTTTTTTTTGGTTCATAGGAAAGTAGAATTGGGATTCGAACTCCGTACCCACACATGCATGTCCCCATGCATTTACCAACTGAGCTACATGACTAGGATATTTACGACCACTTATTAAAAATTGTCGCTTAATAAAGAAACTTATTTAAAATTATAATTGTACTATTCTTTTTGATTTACAAAAAAGTAGTACAATTGAAAATCAAACTCTTACTTATTCACGTATGTCCCATACACTCTTCAACTGAACTATATGACTGACATAATTATGCTATTTAAAAACTCAAGTGAAATATTGCTACCAAAAAAACTCCAGTGAAATATAATCGTGCTATTTTCTTAGAAAAAATTAGTGTACTTCACGGACTGTTTGAGTTTTTTCAGAATATTCTCACAATTTTATAAAACATTATTTATAAATTTTAATCATTGTTAAAATGTAGTTTTAAACAAGTTTTTATTTCAATTGCTCTTCAATTTTGGGGGATTGAACACTTTCTTATAAATGAAGGAATAAAAAAAATAACAATTGAGCATTTACGAGCAGCATAAAGAAACTTATTTGAAAATTTTCCCTTTATCCCTTAAAAAAAACCATTTATTTGTTTTCAATTACTTTTAAAAGCTACCGATATTTATTCATTTAATTATAAGATTTTTTAAAAATTTTTAAATTCAAAATTTATAAATAAAAACTACTAAAAACATTTTAGGCTGTTGTACTACTTTTTTATGGAAATATATATATATATATATATATATATATATATATATATTACGCTATTAATTGAGTTTTCTCAACTCAATGAAACGAAAATTTAAATGATTTTTGAATTACACTGCAAAGAGAAAAAAAAAAAATGAAGCCAATGATTACGTAATAGTGTAGTACTAAAAAATAAACGAAAATGTGTACCAAAATAATTATTGGAAATTATTGTCTCTTAATAATAGAAAGTTATATTTTACAAATATCTTTTTTTAACTTCATAGAGATAATATAGAAGCTTATTTACTATATATTGTAATCATTAATTCAGTATTAACAAAACATTTTTAGTTTTTGTAATTTGTATTAAAAAAATTTAATCGTACTGTAAAAACATATATATATTACTTATTATTACACAATAATTATTCCAAAAAAATGAAATAAAAAACAATTGTTAAAAAAAAAACATAATTATAATATTGTTTTCATAAATAAAATAGTTTTTTTTTCTGGACATAAATTTTATATAGTCTACTTATAAATAACCTTTCTCAAACAACTTTTTATGTGTATTTTTATTTTTTGCATTATCAACTTATAATACAAGTTACTGCTGCTTAAAGCACTTAATGACTTATTCAACCTCAATTATTGTCACTTTATGCCTTATTCTCTTAAATTATTGTTGCGTTAATTGAAAGTCACTAGTCCAATTGCCTTTCTTCTTAATAAGCAGGGAGTATTTTAATGAGTAATGCTACATACGTAAGAAACAAAATTTATATAGAATATAGTTAAATTGTAATAATTATGTAATGCAAAATAGTTGGAGTGATTAGTATACTTTTCATGAAAAATAAATAGTTAATATACTCATACTCATCTATAATATTCTATATAATGTGTGTTTATGTAATATAAGAGTAATAGTACACCAAACAAACAAACAAAAAATCTAGTACCAATATTCCAATATCGTGTAGCGAGTACTACAACTTAAGGCTTATTTAAAATAATTTTAATTTTTAGTTTTTAAAAATTATATTATAAAATAATTTTGAAAAACAGTTTTAAAAAAAAATTAATACAAATTTGTGTCTAAATTAAAAAAATTGAAAATTGAACGAAACATATTTTCAAATTTTTGTTTTTAAATACTAAAAAATAAAAACTATTTTTAAAAACTGTTTTTAAAAATTTATCTCCAAAACAAATTTTTTATTTTTAAAATAAAAAACTATTTTCAAAAACAGAAATCAAATTAATGCTTAATTGTTTAAAACAAAAACGAACCCTTGATTACTGCTAATTAATAAATACTCATTTATAAACAGAAATAGATGCAGAACCAAGTGAAATGGAAGAACACATACATCTCGCCATTTATCCAATATCAACCTATTTCAAAGACAATAAGCATACTTGAGAACTAAGTTGGAGTAAAACTATCAAATTAGTTCCAAATACAATTTTTTTTCCTCTTTCTATAATATTTACTGTTGAGAATGATTAATTTTTTATTTAAAATTAAACTCGCATAAAACGATTGTCGAGTATTCATAAAATGTCACTCCATTTCCACTAAAAAAATTGAATCCCTAACTATATAATTAAAAAATAAGTTGAGCTACCAACACATTACACTCGATAATTACTTATACACAATATTGACTTTGATAAATCGTGTTAGTTTGTAACTTGAGAATTTCAATTTCAAGCATATTAGTCTTTATTTGAGGGCTTATACATTAAAATTTTTTATAAGTTTAAAAATTAATGTGTCTAATAAATTGATAAATTATGAACTAACATAAAAGTTTCTTTAATCTATCTTTAATGGTCGTGTACAAATCTAAAAACTAAATTAGTAGTCTACTCCAAGTTGTATCCATTGAAACATTTTTAGAGAGTGATCAATCCGGTAGCACAAAAGGGGAAAAAAATCATTGAAAAAAATAATACATAAAATGTTTTGAATTAACATAATTAGAGTTATTATAAAACAGTGAAATAGGGACAAAACTTAAACATAAAAAAAATGTACAAGACTAAAATTGTTAAAAAAATAGTATTTTTGTGTTTGATTATAAAAAAAAGGGGAGAGGAGAATAAACAAAAAAAATTTACTCTTTCTATTTACATTATTAAGGGTCTTTTGGTTCTTTAGAAAGGAGGGAAGAGGAGAAAATTTAAAATTTTTTGTAGTATGTTTAGTTCAAATAAAGAAGAAAGGAGGGGAGAGAAGAAAAAAATACTCCCTCCAATTCCAAATATAAACAAAAACTACCACATTTTTATCAACAGACATAATAATTTATAGCTTCTAATAAAAGTACATATACTTTCTGTCAATTAAAAAATCAAAGACACGCTAATTATATTTCTCACCCACATGTTCAGTTCCGCCATTTTAGACATTTTATCTATTATCATTTCTTTCTTTTATCTTATTGTCTAATCAAGCTATAAAAAATAAAAATTAATTTTCTTTCATCTAAATATTTTTTTTTAATTTCTCTCAAATCAAACAAATTTAATTTTTCTTATCTTTCTCTTCCTTTTTCATTTCCTCAGTCTACTTTATTTCTTTATACTTTCTGTACTATAAAATAATCCTTTAGTAACTATTTTTTTAAAAAAAATAAGTTTTTAATATAAATTTGTACACATATTCAAATTTTTTTTAAAATGAAACATATTTTTATATTTCTTAAAATTTTATTTTTTAAAAACTGAAAAAAATACATATTATTCACAAAAACTAGTATATCAAATAAATTTTAAAATTTTTAACTTAAAAAAAACAATTTATTTTCAAAAAGAAGAAAAAACTAACCCTAATTAAGGCATTTTTGGACACCCACTACTTAACACCCCCTACCAGGCACCCCCCTCAAAATAGCTTAAATTTTGCATAAGTATAGCAAACGCCTTATTTCACATTTTTTTTTTAATATTTATCTCAATTTAACCTACTTATCTTTTTTGCTTGTAAGTAGCTCAAGTGGCATAAGGAGAAGTTCTTGGAGCACAAGGAGAGAAGTTCGATCTCCGATGGAATAGATTTAGGAGTAGTGTAGTGTAGGAGTATGTGTGTTTGACCGATAAAAAAAATATTTATCTTTTTCTGTTAAAAAAACTTATATATGTATCTTTTTCTTTATTCGTTTTCTCCTCTTTAGTGAATAATTAAAATGGAAAACCTAAATCAAACATAATTTTGTATTGAAGTCGACCGAAAAATAAAGTACATGGCTTAGTCCTAGACTTTTTTAAAAAAGTAATAATAAAATTATAACACCTTAAAATAAAATAAATTGAGGAAAATAACAACTAAATAAAAAATCAAGGGTGGACCCGGGTGGCACTATTGCCACCACACCCTTTTTAAATTACACCACACTAATTTTTTTTTTCTTCCAAAAATTACCTTTCAACCGGATTTATAAATCCGATTCACCTCAAACATAACATATGCGGTTAGGAGTGAAAATGGAGTTAGGAGTCTGGTTTAAACCAGTCAGATTTCAACTGGAGTTAGGAATCCGATTGAACCCAGATTTGTAAATCCGGTTGGCACCAAATTTATAAATCTGATTTTGGGCAGATTTTACACTCTGAAATAGAAATTATTGGAATTCAATTTTTCGACTCAAAATTAGTTTTATTCTAATTTTTTTTAGCATTGTTGAAAATAGCATATGGATGAATCCATAGGCTTAATGGATACAAAAGTCATAAATGAATATGAAAGCGAAGAAGTTATGATTGAGAAGGAGGTGGAATCTTTCAAGTCTGAAATGTTTGATTATGGAGAACATTTTCAAACTAAACAGGTAAATTAAAATTAGAGTTAAATGTCTTATCTGTTTTAGTTAATGTGTTTAGTAGTTAATATGGTTTGTTCGTTGTCATTGTATAAGTATTTCCTACTAGGGAGGATATGCTGCATTGGGCTTGGGAAGTTGGTAAGACAATTAGATTTGTCATTGTTACTTATAGGTCAGATAGCAGTGGTGCGAGTGAGAATAGGAAGGAATTTGTGATTATTGGGTGTGAAAGGAGCAAGAAAAATAAAGGGGATTAATATTTGGAAAGAGGATTAATATTTGTAAATGTTAGTAGCATGGAGTTAAGTGAAATATGTTTTGCTGAGGTTGTTTATAAAACTGTTTTTGGGAGAGAACCAGATTTGTAAACCCGGTTTTGTCAAAGTTTATAAATTTGGTTGGGTCTAGTTCACAAGTATTCAGCAAACCGAATTTATAACCCTAATTTTGCCCAGGTTCATAAAGTCGGTTGGATTTGGTATGCATATGTTATATTTCAGGCAAACCAGATTTGTAAACCCGGTTTCGCCCAGGGTTAAAAATCCGACAGGGTGTGGTGCGCATATGTTATGTTTGAGGCAAACCGAATTTATAAACACAGTTTCGTCCAGATTTATAAATTCAGGTAATTTTGTGGGGGAGGGGGGAGACTAGTATGGTGTAATTTAAAAAGGGTGTGGTGACAATAGTGTCACCCGGTGAACCTCTTAATGGGGGTGAGGGTGGGGAAGGGGTGATGTAAAATATAAGAATTAGATAAATCTTGATCAAATAAAACATTCGATGTGAAAGCAAGGCAATGAAGTTAGATTTTTTTATGAGGGATTTTGTTCACAAATGTTTTTCATTTTTTAATTTGGTCAAATGTACCTTTTAATCTTGTAACTCTTACGTCCGTTTCATTTTGGTCCTTTAATTTTTTTGAGGTTTGACATTAGTCATTTAACTCTAAAAAACGTTTTATTGTGATCCCAATCGTCAGTTCTGTTAGTTAATTTAACGGAATAGTGATGACGGCGTCAACTTTTTAAATGAATAGCTCTCCTATGAGCTTGGTGATGGAGGCATAAAGTTAACGCCGTCATTACGGTTTTAAATTTACTAACGGAACTGACGATTGGAACTAAAATGAAACGTTTTTAGAGTTAAGGGATTAATATAAAACCTTTAAAAATAAAAGTACCAAAATAAACGTAAGAGTTAAAGGACCAAAAGATACATTTGACCTTTTAATTTAAAAGGAGTCATTTGAGTGAAACGCTAGCAAAGCTATAGCTACTTGATTCTTTTCACCCCTTCTCCTTCCCTCTTATTTTAGTAGAAGCTTTCTTCTCCTTTTTATAGGTAGTGTTCTGATTTTATTTTATTTTATTTTTTTTAAAATTAAGTTCTCTTTCCTTAGTGGTTTTTTTTTTCCTATTTCTCCATTTGGCTACCTCCTCTCCCAATCGTCACCCTCCGCCTCACACGGTATCTGATTTGACCTATGGTAATGTTGATCAAGTTTCAATTTTATTTGGATATACTTTTATTGTGAATAAATCGATGAAAAATGATTAGAAGGAAATTCAATGGAAAATCAAATTCTTATACATAAGAAGGAGAATTTTAAAGGTTAATATTATATAATAGGAAAAAATCCAAGTGAAAAATAGGATAAAACACAAGATTGTCTTTTTGGAATGGTAAGCTCATAATCTTTCCAGAATTTATATTCGTGTAGTTCTCAAATAGAAATTTGATTCATAGCTAATTTAATGTGTTCTGGTTAGGTCGTTGACTTTTTGGAATGTGTTTCGTCATTATTTTTTGAAGTTTATTTGTTAAATTGCAGCAAACAGACTGTTTATTAAAGTGGATAGTATAATCTCTGTTGTATAATGGCTATCTTATAACCTCTCGTACTCGACTAGTTCCATTATTCTATTAATGGATATATTTCTTCTTAAAAAAAATTGAGAAGGCGGTGTCCTGACGTTTACAATTGAAAAAAAAAAACCAAAGAGATCGTGGAATATTTATAAAGATAAATTAAAATGTTAAAACGGATCATTAAACAAGTGAAAAAAATATAGTCAGAGAGGAAAATTGTCTTTTCAAGAACAAGAAAAACATTATTACTTCCGTTCCTAGATATAAGATTTTTTGAAAAAAAAGTTTTGGTTCTATATATAATTAAGATTTTTTATATAGTTCAAAAATAATTATTAATTTTTTTTTGTTTATCTTTGTAATAAATGAATGGATAGTGGGTACAATCAATGTATTTATTAAAAATTTTGACTTTAAACAAGATAAATTTATTATATTATACTATTTTTTGATAAGACATGATATTAAATAAAATTATTAGTAATTTTCTTAGTCCGTATAAATTAGTTAGAAAATCCTATAAAAATTACAAAAATTATTACTTACTAATATAAATTGCACTTACATCCCTCACACGAGCACACAGTATGTTGACATATGGCCATTCAGTTTCATCACATGTAAACTGTTTTTTGTCAATCTAATACTCCATCCGTGTCGCGTTCATTTATTTATTTATTTATATGTTATATGTTATTTTAAATTTTTAAAGATACATTAATTATTTCTTTGTCAATTATATTTTTATATTTTATTTTAAATTTAATTAATTATCGGGCATATTTTTATAAAGGTAAATGAGAATAACAAAGTAATTTATAATAGTAAAATCACCAACAATTTAATAAAAGATAAGATAAATTTAAATTTCTCCTCAATATGTTTAAATTAGAAAAAAAGCACTAATAAAATAACAAAGGGAGTAATTGAATTAAAAATTGGTTAAATTAACAATTTAGTCGTTATATGTGTCATTTATTTTCGTTTTAGTCTATATGCGTAAAAAAAATATTCTTTTAGTCCCTATATATGTCAGTCATTTTCGGATTAGTCCCTATAGTCAATTTCAATACTAACAATGTTAACTTCATTCTACACGGCTAACGAAACCTTTGTGAGTCAATCAATGACGAACACATGAGCTGCTAATATGAAAATTAATTAATCCATATGTATGTAGTTATTTTTCATTTTAGTCCCGGTACATGTATTTCTTTTTTCACTTTTGTCTATATATATATATATATATATATAGTGTTGGGTTCAAATGACACTAAGGTGTCAAAGTTAGTAAATGACATCGCGCATAATTTTTTATAAATAATAAATTTCACCGTTCCAACTGTTAAGTTATTGAAAGTTTATATGATGTACATTAATCATGCAAAAAATTATACTAGTTATAAGGAGTATGTTAAGTTACAACTTGATTTTTTGAAATACTCCCACTTATTTGATAGAATTAATACTTTAACAAGTTATAATTTAATTTTTTAAACTATACCCATATGGTGTAGCTAGGGGTGGAAGTGGGCTAGGCCAGACTAGATTTTGTGTAAACAGATTAGGCCTGGTTTAAAAATTAAAAGGCCTAAACCTAGCCTATTAGCCTGATAAAATGTTTTTTAAGGCCTAGGTCTAAGCCTAGCATGGAAACCTATTTAAAAGCATTATTAATAATAAATTTTAATAGACCAAATTTTGAAAATAAATATTTCAAATAAATAATTAAAATACAACTTTGTATTTGGAAGGAAATACTATTTTAACTATTTTATCTGCGGATCATATTCCCAAAAATTAAGTGTTACCTTACGTTAAGTGCTCTAGTATGTCGTTTTAATATTTTTTCATTTTTTTACATAAATTTTTTTAAATGATAATAAAAAAACTCATTATTATTATTTTATATATAATATTATATATATAATTTAATTATATATTTATTATATATAAATAGGTTGTCCTGTTAGATCTACCAAGCTTCTTTAAAAGTCTGAGTCTACTCTATTTATTTTAAAAACTTTAAAAAAACCTAAACTTAGCCTTTTAAATAATCAAGCTAAGCCATGGCCCATACAGGCTACCTAGCCTACTTTCAACCCTAGCTGTAACCGGTTAACATACTGGTTTTTAAAAATAAGTGGATATACTTTTATATATATATATATATATGAGTTAGGATCAAATGACACCAATTGGTTTAACACCAATTTTTATACCAATTAATAACGATAGATTGAAGTTTTTTTTTTCACGAAACTTACTGTTAGATTGAAACTACTTATTGTATAGATTATGTGTACAAAAATTCACGTCAATCCAAGATCGTTTAATAATCCATCAACACACTTGTTATTTTCACGATTTTTAAATCTATATTTTACATTAATTTTTTAGTACGTTGATGGAGAACTAAACGATCTCAGATTGATGTCAACTTTTGTACATATGATCTATACGATAACTAGTTTTAATCCAACGGTAGGTTTCGTGAAAAAAAAAAAACTTTGATCTATTGTAATTGATTGGTATCAAATTAATTGGTATCATTTGATCCCAACCATATATATATATATGGTTAAGAAACTAAAACTAAAAGGTTATTGTTGGAATGAACAAAAATTTAATGAGATTAAGTGTGACTTACAATAAATGTTATACTTTTTTTCTATCTATAGTTTATAAACTTGTGCAATATTGCACATATTAAAAATCTCATATATATATATATATATATATATATATAATATAATAAAATAATAATAATAACTTGCATCATTGAGAACACGTCATTGATCACGACAAACAAGAACCATTCACAACTCACCCTACATAACTCAATTATTCATTCCTCTATTGGTCTCAGCCACCATAAAATGCATTCAAGATTGTATCTACTATGCATAAATAGATCTCAATGAATAGTTAAGTACTGCATAAGAAATGGCAAGACGATGCTCTCTCCATTTTTTTATAGTAATAAAGAAATGATGTTTTATATTATAAAATTCCTATACAAAACACTAGGATTATATATTAATTTCTTTATTTTTTTTTATTTATTAAAATAAATTGTTGACAATAAAAACAATAAACTTTACATTTAACTAGAAATAAAATTATAACTTAGAAAAAAGTGATGAATAGTTTATATTATCAAATGGAAAGAATATGTGTTGTTAAGAAAACATGAAAAGATGGTAAAACTCCGTCACACCACTCTGAATAGATCACCCTCCACCGCGCCACCACCATAGAGCAATCCTCAATTGTGGCCCAGACTACCGCATAGTCACTCTACCACGTCTACCATAGTGTGTATATTTTCTTTTACCTGCGGTTATATTGATGTAAAATGAAGGAAATAAAATAAGAGAAAAAAGTTTGATTTTTTATTTTAAAAGTTTGTTTTTTTTGTTTTTCCTATATTTTTTCTTGGAAAAAACTATATTGTTATACGTGCTTTTTCCTTTCCTTTTTCTTTCCCTTTATCCACACATATCATTAAGAATTAAGATGACCGTTTTTCACTATTAGCTGGATAAAAAAAAAAAGAAACTAACATAATAACATTTTTAGTAAAAAAAAAAAAGCAATAAAAAAAGACACGCGCACACACCAACTACTGAACACACTACAAAGAGACAGTGAGCTAACTTTACCACATTTCTATGCAGCCTTTGCATTTGCCTTGCCATTCATGGGATTGCAATTGAAATTGAACTCCAATCACTTCACGCAGCTTCACAATTCTGCAACTTCTCCGCAGATTCTCATCCCCTTTGCCCTTTTGGATGAGATTTTGCTGGATTTCTCAATGAGGCTTTTCCTCTTTCCACTCTGCTCCTGAATCGATCACTCCCACTGTGTGTGTGTTTGTTCTCTCTCTCTCTTTTCAGTTTGAATTTTCCATATCTAACGCTGATACTTACGGATATTCTATTCCTTTTCTGGGGTTTCTTTTTCTCGTGGTGTTTTGCTGTTTTGGGTCTCTGGGGTTCTGTGGGAACCTGCAAAATCTTAGCTTTACGGCGTTTGATTGTTAAAGTAAAATAAAGAGTATCCGTGTTGGAACATTCAGAAACTATGTCATGAATACAGCAAGCACGTACCTTTTGTGCTTTATGGAACTTTGTTTGTCTACTAGATTAATGCAAAATTGTCTTTTATTTTTTGTTTTTTTTAATGGATAAATAAATATCCTGGACTTGAGTACTGTAGCTTCCATAAGAAGTTTAACATTCAATGTTTCAATTGCGGTTGCTGTCACGACCGCTTCACACCGTGATGCAATTAGACGTAGTATTATGGACCGCAATCACGGTTTGATGCACTTTTGGAAATGGTCAATTATGATATTGTAACCTTAAGCATGCCTGAAATTTAGCTTAGCTTTATTGTCGATTATGAAAATTTGCATGTGCTTCAATCTGTGATTATTAGATGGTATAGATGTCAGGTTCTGTTTCACCACTTCTACTAGCATTCAGCATGTGAGGAGAATATTAATTGTTTATTTGTTTCATCATGCATCTGCCAGGTTCTAAATTTTTTCATTCTGTGAGTTGTTGTTTGGTGAACGACGCCTTTTCTTGTATCGTATGGGGAACATTGTAATTATACTCTTCTAAAGTGTATTATTCCTGCTATTGATGTAAAAGTTTGCCTCTGAACCATCCATGCATTTGTGATGCGTCAGCTATTCATTCATGGACAGTTTGGACTTTGAATTGCATACATATTGAACATAAAAATAATTTATAAACAATACCTTGGGATCCTTTTGTTACTCACCACCATTTAATGTATTGTAATATGATAGGTAACTGCCATCGTAGCAGAATAATTAGTCAGTTATGGTTTTAGTTAGTTAGTTAGTTGGGGGCTGGGATAATTAGAGAGAGAAGAAATGTTGCCTATGAATAGGAAAGAGGTTAAGAGAGACCAGTGTCTGTCATTTTAGAGGAAATTTCAGCCTTTGAGCTAGAGAGGTGCAGACCCTCACAGATGTGCAAGTGAGTGTTGTATCGTGTAAATTGGGGAGTTCTTCCCTATTCTTTCTAATAAAGATACCCGGTTTCTAACTTTCTATCATTATGGTTCATAAGTGGTAAACTTTCCTTGCTACATTATTATAATCTGAATTTTCCTTTAATCTGCCTTACCATTGCCTATTGCTTCCTTTTTCCTCTCTATTACTCATTCTAAAAGTAATATCAAGTTTGCTATTTTGACTCCATTGATTTTTACTGTGCTTTATGCTTCGTTTCTAACAAATTTCATTTTATTTATAAATAAAAAGTATAGGCCTATCTGCTGCCCACGCAGTCTGTCTCCTTTTTTTTGGTCATTAATATGTTTAATTTATAACCCAGTGAGTTTAGTTCTTTTTTGTTGTAAAATTGATGTCTCTTCTTACTGTCATTAGAAGTTTGAACTATGCTAGAGTCTAGAGATCCTATTTGCAATCTTCTTCATTGTTAATTCTTGAATTGTACAAGTGCTGTCTGTTTAAAATATATAAACATTATTTTAGGTTAATCAAAAGATGGAGCGCCACAGGCATAACATGAGGGTTCGATGCTCTGGTTCAACTCCTTCAGAAGAATCTGCTTTGGATCTTGAAAAGAACTGTTGCGGTCATTCTAATCTACCTTCATTTAGTCCACCAACACTCCAACCATTTGCTTCCGCTGGACAGCATTGTGAGAGCAACGCTGCTTACTTCTCATGGCCAAGCCGCTTGAATGACGCTGCCGAAGAGAGAGCAAACTATTTTTTAAATCTACAAAAGGGGGTCCTACCTGAAACCCTTGGTCAGCTGCCAAAGGGGCACCGGGCAACCACGTTACTTGAACTCATGACAATCAGGGCATTTCACAGCAAGATATTACGTTGTTACAGCCTTGGAACGGCAATTGGTTTTCGCATTCGGCGAGGTGTGTTAACGGATATTCCTGCCATTCTAGTGTTTGTTTCCAGGAAAGTACACAAGCAATGGCTCAGCCCAATACAGTGTCTTCCTACTGCTCTTGAGGTTTGTGGAGATGTTCAACTTGAACCTTAGTGATTCAATTTGAATTACACATACACACACACACGTCATGAATAGTTGGTAACTTCTATAATGCCTAATGCTGTGGTTAAAGTCGATGTTTAATTTGTGAATCAGGGGCCTGGTGGCGTATGGTGTGATGTAGATGTGGTGGAATTCTCATATTTTGGCACACCCGAGCCAGTTCCTAAAGAACAGCATTATACAGAGATTGTAGATGATTTACGTGGGGGTGATCCATGCATTGGTTCAGGATCTCAGGTTTCCGTTTTCTCTTAATTAATGTATCTCCTATGGAAGAATGCTTCCAATTACAAAAGATTAGCTTTTGATTCTGTCAATAGTAATATTGCATATGATGATTGTTAAAGAAGCATAACTAGCTTGATATTTGGCAACCATTTTCCACTTTAAAGTCTTATTTAACGCCTATCCTTTACTTTTATCTAGTATAATATTCGTTTGCAACCGGGTTTTGTTCTAGTAAGCAAAGTCTTGCCAATATGAGTCTAATTTTGCAGGTTACGTGTGTAACTTCAATACAAAGCATCTTTAAGTTTTCTCAAAACTCACTTTAACTTCACAGAAGCTATGCTGATATCTTTATGTGCAGATGTACTTGACCATCTATAATAAACACCTGAAGATATAACTATTTTTGATTCCTGACTTCTTCAAATATCTGTGTTGGATTTTAAGCTTCGTCACTCTCTATGCACTATATAATACTGCCTGAAGCTATTACATGGTTAAATTTTTTTGTTTATCTTTACTTTTTTATTTATTTTATTCTTAACTGGTCTAGATGGATATCTATGCTTCTAAACAATGGTTTGAGCATTTGATTTCCTCCCTTCCCATGTATATTTAACCAGTATTTATTTGAAACTTAACCATAAATCCGGTTCCCAATGTCTTTTCTTTGACAAATTCATTATTGGAATGTCACTGGCCAAACCTATGAGAATCATCTTCACCTCTTTGTGATTGTCGAACCTTTTCTCTTCTAATCTATACTTTTGGGATGCATTGTACTGTATTTCAAAATTTACTGATTTGCTTGCTATAATTTAGGAAGACTAGAAATTCAGGTCATGTGGATTTGTTGGTCTTGTCAAAAGCAATCATTTGAGATATTTGAAGACTGAAACTGCAGGATCCAAAAAATATCTCGTGATTGTCAGCTGGCTGAGTGAATAGCAATATCTCTGGTTCTCTCATTCTGATACTTACCAGGAGCATATTCTGGTGTGGAAGTTCAATCTGTGATAAATGAAGCTATGAGATTTGAATCTAAATTGTAAAAGCAATTGTTAAATATAGAGCCATTCCTCAGCCTCCACCTAACAGATTTGGGTTGCCAAAGATTGTTTGAAAACTTTCCTATGTATTTTTAATCTACCTTTAGTCTTCTTAAGTAGCTGAATGTCATCATTCTGTCATATCTTTGTCACAGAATGGCTATCTTGTTAAGAGAGAACAGTTCATTCTATTTTTTGATGAATATATTGGACTCCTAACTACCTACTTCTGTTGTCCAGGTGGCGAGCCAGGAGACCTATGGAACTTTGGGTGCGATTGTGAGGAGCCAAACAGGTAGTCGGCAAGTTGGTTTTCTCACAAATCGTCATGTAGCAGTTGACCTAGATTATCCAAATCAAAAGATGTTCCATCCTCTTCCACCTACGCTGGGTCCTGGTGTTTATCTGGGTGCTGTAGAGAGAGCAACTTCTTTTATAACGGATGAGCTTTGGTATGGCATATTTGCTGGAATAAACCCAGGTAACATAATCTTAGGAGTCTGATTGATTTAATTACATTTTGTTCCCCACTCATAATCATCGGTCATCAAGGTGTGTTTCTCATGCAGAGACTTTTGTGAGAGCTGATGGCGCATTCATTCCTTTTGCTGATGACTTTGACATGTCCACTGTTACTAATTTGGTGAGAGGTGTTGGAGATATCGGTGATGTGAAAATTATTGACCTACAGGCTCCAATTAGCAGCCTTATTGGAAAACGAGTAGTGAAGGTTGGAAGAAGTTCTGGCTTGACTACAGGAATTATTTTGGCTTATGCCCTAGAGTACAATGACGAGAAAGGTATATGCTTTCTAACGGATTTTCTTGTTGTTGGTGAGAATCAACAAACATTTGACCTTGAAGGAGACAGTGGAAGTCTCATCATGTTAAAAGGTGACAATGGCGAGAAACCACAACCAATTGGGATCATTTGGGGGGGAACTGCTAATAGGGGCCGCCTTAAGTTGAAAATCGGGCAACCTCCTGAGAATTGGACTAGTGGGGTTGATCTTGGGCGTCTTCTCAATCTACTTGAACTTGATTTGATAACAACAGATGAAGGACTTAAAGGTTTGTCATTTATTCTGTAACTGACAGTTTCTTGGTTCCTCTATTATTTTATGCTTTTGTTCTTTAGCATTCTCAAACAAGGAATTAGAATGTACATTAGGGTGTTTTATTCTCACTTATTAATTATTGTATGCTAAAGGATTCTTCAAATAAAAATGGACCTTGCAATTTTTCCAAAAAAAGGTCTGGTGCTATTGATGGTTTGAAATTATTTGATGATTGAAGGTACATGGTACAGTAGTTAATTGAATCTTCTAACCTGATATGATCTACGTAGAGTTAATTTCTTTATTTGCTTATCCAAAATGAATTAGCATAATTATTTATTTAGTATCAAGATAGAAACAAAATATGGACACAATTCATGTAGCAACAATATGGAGAAATATTTGAGAAGATTGTACTTTGAATTCATTAGGATTATCTAAATGAGGTAAAATAATTTTAACTTTTAACTAGTAAAATCTTAAGTTATTTTTTGCTATTGTGTCATGTAGTGGCAGTGCAAGAACAAATAACTGCCTCGGCTACGGTAATTGGCTCTACTGCTGGTGATTCCTCACCGCCTGATGGAATAGTTCCAAAAGAGAAAGCTGAAGACAAATTTGAGCCACTTGGTATTCAAGTTCAGTCCATTCCCTTGGGAGTTACACATAGCAGCCAAGACGAAAAACCCTCAATCATGGAACCTGAATTTAAATTAGAAGATGGAATCAAGGTATGTCCCAGTATCGAACACCAGTTTATCCCGAGTTTTGGTGGACGATCTCGGTTGCACAAAAGCAACATTCAGGACAGAGCTGCAACAGAGAATTTGTCCTCGTTGAGGAATGACTGCGATGAAGATTTTTGTGTTTCGCTGCAGCTGGGTGATAATGAAGCAAAGAGAAGGCGTTCGGAGGCCTCAACTAGTACTGTGTGTTTGTTTTATCTTTCCTTTTCTTTCTCTATTTTCAGCTTGAATTTTCCATCTTTAACGCTGATTTGTACTACCTCCGGTCCTTTACAAAAGACCCCCTAACCAATTTACACGTATTAAGAAAATATATAACAAACTTATTTAATGTCTTGACTTTTAAAAAGTTAGTATGATTTACCAAGTTTTCCCTTATTCAAACTTCAAAGTCAAATTTCAATCAATGTTTTAATTGTATCCCACTATCTCATCATTAATTGCAAGGATAAACAAGGGAAAAAAGTAATAATTGTTTCTTGAACTTTGTAGACAGTCTTATATTAAGGACCACCAAATTTTCTGTGAGGTCTTATATATACGACTGGAGATAGTATTGTATACGAATATGCTATTTTTCTGGGTTTTTTTTTTTTTTCTCATGGTGTTTTGCTGTTTTGGGTCACTGGGGTTCTGTGGAGACCTGGAAAATTTTTGCTTTATGGCGTTTGATTGTTGAACTAAAGATTGCCCATGTTGAAACATTCGGAAACTAAGTCACCACTCACCAATACAGCAACCTTATGTGCTTTTTGGACCTTTATTTGTCTACTAGATTAATCCAAATTTTGTCTTTTGATTTTTTGATGGATGAAGAAATCTCCTTAACTTGAGTATTGTAGCTTCCATAAGTAGTTTAGCATTGAAGGTTCAAAGTTGCAGTTATAGTGACAGTATTGCATCATGATTGGATATGACCATCGCTAACCGCAACGAAGATGGTTTCGGAAATGGTCAAAACTATGATATTGCATTGCAGACTGTGATTTAAAACCTTAAGCAAGCCTGAAGCTTAGCTTAGCTTAATTGCCATTGAAAATTTGCATTTTCTTTAATCTGAGCATTAGAGGGTATAGATGTTAGGTTCTGTTTCAGCACTTCTACTGACATTCAGCACGTGAGAGGAATATTTGTTGTTTGTTTGTTTTGTCTTGCCTCTGCCAGGTTCTAAATGTTTTCGTTTTGTGACTTGTTGATTGGTAAAGGATGTCTTTCCATGTATTGTGTGGAGAACATTGCAAATATTTAATCATACCGCGATATGTTTTTATCCATATGTTTTTGTCTTTACATACTTGTGGTCCCTATACCTCACATCTGGATGCAAATGTGAGGGATGGAAGCGTAAGGTTAACAACGTATATGAACATAAATCAATGTCCCTTCTCAATGTCTTTGGAAGTTTAAACTAAGCTAGAGAACCTATTTGCTATCTTCTTCATTCAGTTTTCGATTTGTATTGCTCCCTTTTGTTTATATACAAGCATTTTTTTAGGTTAACCAAAAGATGGAGCGCCACAGACATAACATGAGGGTTCGATGCTCTGGTTCAACTCCCTCTGAAGAATCTGCTTTGGATCTCGAAAAAAATGGTTGCAGCCATTCTAATATACCTTCATTTAGTCCACCAACACTTCAACCCTTTACTTCAGCTGGACAGCATTGTGAGAGCAGCGCTGCTTACTTTTCGTGGCCTAGCCGCTTGAATGATGCTGCTGAAGAGAGAGCAAACTACTTTATAAATCTACAAAAAGGGGTTCTGCCTGAAACCCTTGGTCGGCTGCCAAAGGGGCACCGGGCAACCACATTACTTGAACTCATGACAATCAGGGCATTTCACAGCAAGATACTTCGCTGTTACAGCCTCGGCACGGCAATTGGTTTTCGCATTCGGCGAGGTGTGTTGACAGATATTCCTGCCATTCTTGTGTTTGTTTCCAGGAAAGTTCACAAGCAATGGCTCAGCCCAATCCAGTGTCTTCCTACTGCTCTTGAGGTAAGTGGAGATGTTCAACATGAACCTCCCCGATTCAATTTTATTTTCTCACACATATCATGAATAGTTGGTAAGTTGTTCTCTAGTTCCTAGTGCTTCTGTTAAAATCGATGTTTAATTTGTGAATCAGGGACCCGGTGGAGTATGGTGTGATGTAGATGTGGTGGAATTCTCGTATTTTGGTGCACCTGAGCCGGTTCCGAAAGAACAGCTGTATACAGAGATTGTAGATGACCTGCGTGGGGGTGATCCATGCATTGGCTCAGGATCTCAGGTTTCTGTTCTCTCTTAATTAATGTTTCCTATGGAAGGACTAGTCCAGTTTACAAAATATTAGCCTTTGATGCAATCAATATTGCATATGATGACGATTAATTAAGCATAATTAGCTTTATATTTGGCAACCATTTTCCACTTTAAAATCTTAATTAACTCCTATCCTTCAATTTTATCGAGTATAATATTCTTTTTCAATAGGGTTTTGTTCTAGTAGACAAAGTCTTGCTGGTATGAGTCTAATTCTGCAGGTTGTGTTTAGATTCAACAAAGCATCTCAAGTTTTCTCAAAACTCACTTTAACTTCACAGAAGTTCCACTGGTATCTCTATTTGCAGATTGACTTGACCTTCTATAATAGACACCATTTTTTAATTCTTTAAATATCTGCTACTATTGATTCTTGAATTCTTTAAATATCTGCTTTGGATTTCAAGCTTCACCATTTTCTATGTACTATCAAATACTACCTGAAACCATTGTATGGTTGAGTTTTTATTTATCTTTACGGTTTTTCTAAAAGTCTTAACGGTTCTGATGGAGTTCTGTGCTTCTATAAATGGTTTTAGTATTTTCTTTCCTCCTGATTTGCATTTGTGGCATTCTCATCTATGTTTCCCCAGTTTTTATTTGAAACATGACCATAAATCCGGCTAACAATGCCTTTCCTTTGACAATCTCATTATTGGAATGTCACTGGCGAACCCCTATGGGAGTCATCTTTTACCTTTCTGTGATCTTTCAACCTATTCTCTTCTAATATTTGCTGTTGGGATACATCGTACCATATTTCAAAACTTTCTGACCTGTTTGCTATAAATTTTGGAAGGTGGGAAATTCAGATCATGTGGGTTTGTTGGTCTTGTCGAAAGCAATCATTTGAGATATTTAAGGAGTGGAATAGTAGGATCCAAAAGATGTTTTGTGATTGTCAGGTGGCTGAACATTCAGTCATTCTCATACTTACCAGGAACAATACTCTGGTGTAGAAATTCAATCTGTGTAATAAATGAAGCTATGAGATTTATGTATAATTCGTAAAAAAATTGTTAAATATAAAGCCGTTCCTGGTTCTCCACCTAACAGATTTGGGTTGACTAAGATTGTTGCAAAACTTTCCTATATCTTTTAATCAACTTTTATTGCTCTTCTCAAGTAGCTTAATGTCATCATTATAAGTCATATCTTTATCATAGAATGGCCATTTGTTAAGGGAGAACCGTTCATTTGCTATTTTCAAAAATCAACGCAGTTAATAGAAGCATATCTCTCTTTGATGAATATATTGGACTCCTAACCACTTGCTTCTTTGTTCAGGTGGCGAGCCTGGAGACTTATGGAACTTTGGGTGCCATTGTGAGAAGCCAAACTGGTAGTCGGCAAGTTGGTTTTCTCACAAACCGTCATGTTGCAGTTGACCTCGATTATCCAAATCAAAAGATGTTCCATCCTCTTCCACCTACGCTGGGTCCTGGTGTTTATCTGGGTGCTGTAGAGAGAGCAACTTCATTTATAACGGATGAGCTTTGGTATGGCATATTTGCTGGAATAAACCCAGGTAACGTTTACGAGTCTGATTGATTTAGATGGGTCACTTACATTTTGCTCCCCACTCATTACTCATCATTAATCAATGTGATTTTCTCCTGCAGAGACTTTTGTGAGAGCTGATGGTGCATTCATTCCTTTTGCTGATGATTTTGACATGTCCACCGTGACTACTTCGGTGAGAGGTGTTGGAGATATCGGTGACGTAAAAATCATTGACCTACAGGCTCCAGTTAGCAGCCTTATTGGAAAACAAGTAGTGAAGGTTGGAAGAAGTTCTGGCTTGACTACAGGAATTGTTTTGGCTTATGCCCTAGAGTACAATGATGAGAGAGGTATATGCTTTCTGACGGATTTTCTTGTTGTTGGTGAGAACCAACAAACTTTTGACCTTGAAGGAGACAGTGGAAGTCTCATCATGTTAAAAGGTGACAATGGTGAGAAACCACAGCCAATTGGGATCATTTGGGGAGGAACTGCTAACAGGGGCCGCCTTAAGTTGAAAATCGGGCAACCTCCTGAGAATTGGACTAGTGGGGTTGATCTTGGGCGTCTTCTCAATCTACTTGAACTTGATTTGATAACAACAGATGAAGGACTTAGAGGTTTGTCATTTATTCTCTAACAGATCATTTCTTGGTTCCTCTGCCACTTCACGTTTTTGTTGTTTAGCATTCTCAAATAAGGGACTAGAACTTACATTAGGTTATTTTATTCTCACTTATTATATACCAAAGGATTCTTTAAATGTAAAATGGAGCCTAAAAATTATCCAGAAAAACAAATGTTGCTTTTGATGATCTGAAATTGTTTAATGATTGAAGGTACAAGGTGCAGTAGGTCATTTAGCCTTCTAACCTGATATGATCCTAGTAGGTTTAATTTACTTATTTGCCTATCCAAAACGAATTACAATAAAATAATTTCTTGAGAACTTCAACTATATTAGATACTATTTATTAACAATCAAGATAGAATGAAAACATGGACAAGATTCATGTAGCAATAATATGGAGAAATATTTGAAAATTGTTCTTTGAATTAATTAGAATTATCTACATGAGGCAAAACAAAAGCTTTAACTAGTAAATTTCAAGTTGTTTTCTGCTGTTGTTTCACGCAGTGGCAGTGCAAGAGCAGAGAACTTCCTCAGCTACAGTAATTGGCTCTTCTGCTGGCGATTCCTCGCCTCCAGACGGCATACTTCCAAAAGATAAAGCGGAAGACAAATTTGAGCCACTTGGTATTCAAATTCAGTCCATTCCCTTAGGAGTTGCACCTAGCAGCCAAGACACGAAACCCACAATCATGGAACCCGGATTTAAATTAGAAGATGGAATCAAGGTATGTCCCAGTATCGAACACCAGTTTATCCCAAGTTTCGGCGGGCGATCCCCATTGCACAAGAACAACATTCAGGACAGAGCTGCAACAGAGAATTTGTTCTTGTTGAGGAATGGTTGCGACGAAGATTTATGTGTTTCACTGCAGCTCGGTGATAATGAAGCCAAGAGAAGGCGCTCCGAGGCTTCAACTAGTACTGAGGAGCCTCAATGAAGTATACTGTTTGCATGAGTTGCAAAAAATGACATTTTATCGATTTAGTGTATGTTTATTTAAGATTGTAGTTGAAGTGATTTACTGTTCCCAAAGTTATATCAATGGTTGAGATTAGTTGTACACATATTCGAAAGCAATATCAATGGAAGCTACAAATTTTTGCTTCCAATGGAATTGTTTTCACTGTAGCAGAATATTAAACAAACGGACCCTTGATTACCCATAATATGCTGCTTATGACTATTGTGATACTCTATGTTTGGCAGCTTTGAGTATGGGCAATGATATCAGTAGATTTTAATTACCCCAAAAAACTGAATTTCATCTGCGTCCAATTTCTTTTTCTTTTTTCTTTTTTTTTTTATGGGACATCTGCGTCCAAATTAGACTTCCTAAATGATTGAATTTTAATTTTCTTTTCGTACATTGTTGTTTTATATTATTCAGTTTTTTACATATAAATTTCAGAAAATGTGACAGAATGAAAATAGAAAATAGAAAATAGAAGTATAAACCAAACATGCCCTACATCTTTATTACCCTAATCCTTGTGTTGTACAAATAAGCTGAGAACCAAAAAAAAAAATAAAAAAAAATATTGAACCGAATGTTCTAAATCAGATTGATTAAGTCCTAGATAAAGTACTCAATGTAAAGACAGTATTATATTTAGTTTTTTAACTTAATGACATTTGGTCAGTTCTCGTGGTGATAAAAGTGCAAGGGGTGAATATTGTGTATGGTTTGTTCATTTAAAGTGATGAATTTACAAAATAAAAATTAATAAAATATCCGTCTTTAGTTTAAGTGATTTTTTTTTTTGTTTCAAAGTAGTACAACCGAGATTTTAGAGTGTTTTTAATTATTTGTGAAAAAGAATTGATTATTTGAAATATGATCAATTTTTGTTTTGATATATTTGTTGTTAGAAGCGATATTTAAGATTAATTTTAGCTGTGAGAAATTATTTTAAAATTTTTTTAAACAATGTCGAATTATTAACCGAAAAACTAAAAGTTTTTTCCTTTGTTAAAAAAAGAATAAATTTTTTTTGTAAATATAAAATATAATTATCCAACATATATTAAACCAAAAGCAATTCTAAACACACAGGAAATTTATATATAATACTTTAATAACTTTATACTACATTACTCAAAGGAGCTGAATTCTTTATGTACTGTTGTTGCTTAAAGGTAGTAAACTATCTTCAACCAATGAGACATGAGATTTCATGACAGGAATTGAGATTTCAAGCTTTATCTACAGTGCATGGGAGTATTCTCATTACACAGTAACCTATAATCATTCATTTAATACTTTTTAGTGTGAGTTGGTGTAGATCTAGACATGTGAGTAAAAATAATCATTTTAACGTAATTTTCTTGAGTGAGGAATCACCGATAGATAATTTGAAGACTATTGTAGTCTAGGAACCACCATAAATATACCATAGCAATTGTCAATTGAGCTAAAGCGTGAAATATTATTTCTTATTTGTTTACGATAATTTACTACTTTCAAACATAACAATATTAAATAGAGAATCTAACTTGTCGGATAAAAACCCAGTTAAAATGACTTAAATACTTATGATGCCGTTGTCCAATAAAAATTCGAGTTTTTTTTTTTTTTTTTTCTGTAACGGGTATACTAAAGATCAATATTAAAATTTGGCAAATGTTATTGAGACAAGAATTTAATTTTTATTGAATAATTACTGTACCAAAAACTTATAAACAATTGTATCCAAGTAAAGGTTGGCACATGGTATTTATTATATTATATGTCACTTTATATACATATGTGTGTGGAGATTTACTTAATGGTTTTTAACATATATTTTTTAAATCATAATTTTGCATTTATCAACAAATGTATTAATTTAGTGATAAAGACATATTATGAATCAAGAGGAGAATCATAATTTAAACTTGGAAGAAAGCACCAATTGAGAGGTTAGGTATGAGGTGGTAGTTTGTGCATTACTCACTTCTCACACATGTTTTTTTTCTGTTTATTCATAACTTTCGCTCGGAATTTATGTTCTGTTTTTTAAGTAAAAGTACTTGTTTTTTTTTTCAAATACTAAAACAGACAAAATCATCTGTTTTTTTACTCACTTGGAAGATAAGTTATTGAATTTTGCTCGAAAGATAAGTTCTTTATGAGAACTTAAATCTTATTTATTTTGAGGAGGATAAATTCTGTATTAAAACATGCCTAACTTTCTCATTTTCTCTTATAAAATCAGCACAAACCACACCTCATTTCTCACTTTGTCTCTCTTTAACTCACTTTCCCTTCCCTTGTTTTTCCATATTTGTCACCAAGGTTGTTTGATTGTTCCACCCACCCTCCTCTTTCTCTTATCTTGCTGTTTTATTTCATTTGAGGTATAATTTATAGGGTCTTTTTAGGGTGGTCACTCAAAATAAATTGTTTGATTCACCTTGATGGAATACTAATGAATGGTCCAAATTAATCTATTTTTTACCCTCAACTTAATATTTTTTCCTTTTAGAATGAAATTGTTTGTTTTTTTGATACAGTCACATCTTTTGTTTCAAATGGTGATAGCAGCCCAAAATATTTACCCTAAAATTTTTGCAATGTACAGCACCCTAAATCAAAATCGTCGAATTCAATCAAAATGGTGTGAAAAATCATGTGACCCTCCATGGATCGTTTTGGGATTAAAAAATGTAGAGCACATTATTCAATAAAAAAACGTCGAATTCAATCAAAACGTGCGAAAAATCATTTGCGCTGATAGTGAGATTGGACGCTAGATGGTGGCTCTATGTCCAGTGTGCCGTCTTCGTCGACCTTGAACCCACCATCATCTACAAAGTTATGGCTGGTACCTACCGTCAATTTTTCCACCGAACAAATCAACTCTGGCAATGAAGAAACAATTTTACAATGAATGAAGTAACAATGACGATTTGGTTTCAACGATGTTGGTCTCACAATCGGGAAGTAAGTTACAAAGGCGGCCTTGGGTCTGTCAGATCTAATGAACAAACCTACTTTGCCACTGTACATGCATCGACGACATCAAACAAACCGGTAATGGAATTAGCATATGCAGGAAACGAAAAAAGCATCTGCAACACTTATTAACACGACCAAAGATGGTCCATGACATTTGATGAGGAAATCAAATGGGATTTTCAGAGAAAGGAAGTTTTGTGCAAATATCAGCATAAATTTAGTTTGAAAGAGAAAAACACAATAAGATGAACAATTTGGTAAAATTGAAACCTATTAATTTTTGGGTTTTTGAGTTGTTTTAAGTATTTACGAATGCATCTCATTTTAAAATATAATTGCAAAACAATCCATAATATAAACATTAAAAAATAAAAACAAAGATAGTAAAAAAAAAAGATATTGTCGTTAAACTCCTAAAGACCATGGTGGTCCCAATTAGACCAGACCACCATAGATTGACCCTAATTTATGGGTTTAAAAAGGGAACTTATGTACTGAGCGAACAGTTATACAGAACATATCATCATATGTTTATTTTGAAATAGGACATTTCAAAACGAAACTTATTACTAAGCGAGCTACCATACAGAACATCTCAATTTTTTCTCTTGAAAAAGCATATTTTCAGACGGAACATATTTAATCATCGAAATTTCAAAGAGACATATCATTTGTTTTTTGGTTTCGAAAGAGAACATATACTTCAAGTAAGTAAAAAAACGAACGATATAACCTGTTTCAATATGTAAAAGAAGTCTATGTGGTACATACAAAGAAGTGGGTGGCGCGCAAAATGCCACCCTAAGTTTGTCAATACTAATACTGGATCAATTGGTCTTTAACCTTTTAATAAGGTGAGAAGATAAGCAAAAATAAAAAATTTCTCATTTATAATCGTGAATAAAAAAATGAGTTCTTGGGCTTTTATTCGTATATAGAATTTAGAATTTAGAATTAGAATAAAATCAACCCATGCTTCCCCCGGTCAAGTCCCAATACCGACCCGTTACAAGGTCCGAAATCCAATAACAAAGGCATAGGCGCACTCAGCACTGCGTAATGCGTTCACCTGTTCTTATCTTTGGATTCACTCAAACACTATTTACTTCAGTTCAAGGTTGGTTCTAGCAGCTAGGGTTTATCTCGGGTTTCGTTTCTCTCTCTACCAATGGCGAAACCTGGGCGAGGTCGTCGCTCACCGTCCGGTTCCGTTTCTGGCTCCTCCTCTCGCTCTTCATCACCTTCCGATTCTCGCTCCTCTTCGCGCTCGCGCTCGCGCTCCCTTTCTCGCTCCAGATCTTTCTCTTCCTCTTCTTCCTCTCCATCTCGCTCTTCTCGCAGCCGCAGCAGGAGCCCTCCTCCTCAACGCCGGCGAAGGTAGCCGCTGGTTTTTCATTTAATTTTTGCGATCTCTGAAATTTTTAGTCGTAGAGGAATTTCGGAGTGTGAAATGAACTCGTTGTCGTTGCTCTACATTTATTGTGTTTTGAGTGTTTATGAGTAGAAATGCATGAAAGGTGATAATTGATAACGTTTTGTTTTTCTTTTCTTTTTTTTAAATTTTTGGGATTTCAGGCTAAGAGTTTAAGAAAGTGCTCTTTTTTTGTTTTTTACTCTTGAGTGCGCTATTCGTTTGGATTATATTTTTTGCTGTTTGTGTTTTGTGAGTTGTGCGCAGTAGCTATGGCTGATTACCTCATTTCTGTTATCTCCTAGTCTAGTAGTGTTTCTATGAGTACGAGTAAAAGTAAATGATTAATCAATGTAAACTATATTTCATTGGTTCAACTGTATAAAGCCATAGTTCTTTTAGTAGAATAAATTGTAAACATGGCCTTGGTAGATGTGGAAGTATTTTTTGTTCTGTTTATTTTCCTTTGTGCTCGAATGGTTATTGGAAATACTGATTATATGCTGTTGATTTTACATTTTTTTTGTCCTATAGTCCTGCTGAAACTGCTAGGCGGGGTCGGTCTCCTCCTCCCCAGACTAAAAGAGCTTCTCCTCCTCCTAGGTAAATTTGTTTCACCTTTAATAGCTTGATTCTGCTTTTTTTAGAGTAAATTTTGAATGTCATCATGGTGACTTAAAATTGTTATCTTGATTTACGTTTTCTTAATGCCATTTGGATATGGTTGTTGCTATGAACATGGCACATAGTGCTAGTCAATGATATGCAAACTGTTAGTGGGACAAAACAGTTGACACAGATTTCTGTAGTGTCAGTTGTTAACAGTGTGCTATTTCCTTTATCCATGAATGTTTGAATGTAGATATTTTAATGTCCATTTTGAGGGCTTCAGTCTTGAGTTCATTACAGATGAAAGTGATGCATTGGCCTTGTTATTGACTTTCGGTAATGTTGCATTTATTTCTGTGATTTTTAATTTATTTTGTTTCTTCTTTCTTCCATACTTGACCAAACCAGGAAGTTATTTTTGTGATTAGTGCATAGTGTACGTGGTATGGTAGCTTTGAGATTTTTTATTCAATGGATTTGAATTGAATTCTCATATGATCACATTGTAATTGTTATGTTTATTTATTTTTGATGTTTCAGTTCATCATTTTAAAACCAATTCAGTATACTATAAATTGAGGTTTTTAAATTCATCAATTTACAGGCCATCTTTATTTTTTGTTAGTCGGACATTATCCTTATGGGTGTTTTTCTTATTCCTGATCTCAGGAAACCTTCTCCTGTACGTGAATCACTTGTTCTCCATGTTGAAAAGCTTAGCAGGAATGTCAATGAAGGCCATCTGAAAGAAATTTTCAGTATGTTTAGTTTTTTCTAACTTATAGTTTCATCTTACTTTGTGAGTATGATAATATGGGTTCTATGTTGATGCCCTCATGGGTGCCACACTGTTTGGATAAGTCCTTATTTGGAGTTACAGTTACTGAGAGATTTTGGTGATCTTTTAGAGAGTAGAAACATGTATATGCGGTGCTGATATCCTCATTTGCTGACCTTTTAGTAACCCATATGCATTAAATTTTCAGGTAACTTTGGTGAGGTTGTAAGTGTGGAGTTGGCAATGGATCGAACTGTAAGTCGTCATTTACATTGGCAACATAGCTTTGGATGAATTTAGTGTGATATAATATTTTCAATTTTTTCCTCTCATTTCAAGGTTAATCTTCCAAAAGGATATGGATACGTGCACTTCAAAACAAGAGGAGATGCCGAAAAAGCATTATTGTACATGGATGGTGTAGGTTTCTGTGGACTGAGTAGGACTAATTTCTATTATCAAGCATGCTGGCTGGTGCATTTGGATATTGTTGCCTTTACTTTTTGTAATGCAGGCCCAGATAGATGGCAATGTCATTAAGGCAAGATTTACGCTACCTCCAAGACATAAAGTTTCACCACCCCCAAAGCCTTCTGCTGTTGGTCCAAAGAGAGATGCCCCCAGAACTGATAATGATGGTGCTGATATGGAAAAGGATGGACCAAAGCGCCTAAGAGAAGGTATATATCTGATGTTTTGATTCAGCTGTTTTTTTGTGTGTTTATCATATTGGTGGCTTTTCATTTGTACTGAACTGTGCATTGATGATTACCAGCTTCTCCTAGGAGAAAACCTCCTCCCTCACCAAGAAGGAGATCTCCTGTGCCTCGAAGAGTTGGATCTCCAAGACGACCAGATTCTCCACGGCGTCATGCAGATTCTCCAGTACGTCGTCGATTAGACTCTCCTTATCGCCGTGGAGACACACCTCCTAGGAGGAGGCCTGTGTCCCCTGGAAGAGGCCGTTCTCCATCTCCACCAAGGCGCCTTAGATCCCCTGCAAGGTTTGCTTGAAAATGCATACATGTTCAGTTTACAGTTGCTTTAGATTCTTAATCATGTTTATTGATTTAATTATCATCTTTGTAGAGCCTCACCTAGAAGGTTGCGTGGAAGCCCAGGTCGAAGACGATCACCTCCTCCTCCAAGACGCCGGTAACTATATTGATTGATTATTTTCATTAATCATCACTTTCATTTCGCAATTTGCATTATATCACGTGTATTGTTTGCTCATTGAAAAGATAAATATTTTACTCCAGTTCACCTCCTAGACGAGCTCGCAGTCCTCCTAGAAGGTCTCCAATTGGTCGGAGACGCAGTCGCTCTCCAATACGTAGGTCTGCACGCTCACGCTCAAGATCATTCTCACCTCGCAGGTAACTTAATTGCCTCAGTACACTGAAAAATGAGAATGCAAAAATATTTTGATGCTTGGATGAAGGATTTTTAGTTATCCAGAATTCTAGATCCATTCGAATCATCATTTAACTGGATGAATTCTTGCGGTAGAAAAGGAGTATTACCTGATAAATTATTACAGAAGATAAATGGATTTCATATAGAGTAACAATCCTTTTCCTTAGGAAGAAATGTAGTAATGCTTATTTGTCAGAATACTTTTACGGTGTACTTAATGGCTTAACTCTTGCTCCAACATTTGTATGCATATTCTTCTGATCATATTTGACAAATTTTGATGCTGTTATTTTGTGATTCCTAGTTGGGTTTTGATTCATTGAATTGGGATATTTCAATGATAACACTTTTAACATATGTCAACATGTCATAAATTTAATTCTCTCCAGAGGTCGGCCACCTGTTAGACGTGGGAGGTCATCATCCTACTCTGATTCACCTAGTCCACGCAAGGTTTGTTCCCTTTTATTGGTGTATGGATGCCATTATTTCACTTGGAATTCCCTATTGACTCATTCATAACTTTGGCAGGTATCCCGGAGATCGAAGAGTCGCAGCCCGCGAAGGTAATCTTTACTCTGATATAAGTATAAATAAAAAATAATAGCCTTTATTGTCTGACACTTTTAGTTCCGTTTCTTGTTTGGTAACGTTCACATTCTCCTGGTATCGTTCCTCTGTAATGTGTTTATAAGATCTGGTTATGTTAGGGGCAAGGTTAGCAAAATCGCGATTTAAAGCGATTCTGCATAGCCCCTGCGTCTGCGTTCAAAATCGTGATTTTGCAAAGTCGCTGCAAAATCGGCGATTTCGTCGGCAAAATCGCGAAATCGTAGGTGTTCCGATTCTGTTTCCAGCGCGGGTCGGGTTAAGTTTGGTTTATTGATTTAACCCGTTTTCAAAACGGGTTTTGGGTTAAAAAACCCTAATTTTGTTCCTCTCTGCTGTGCGATTCTGCCTCTGTTTCTTCTCCCTGTGTTTCGCAATTCTCCCTCTGGTTCGCGATTCTCACTCTCCCTCTATTCTGTACCTGACTCCCTCTGTTTCATAACCTTTGTTTCACGAGTCACGACCTCTGCTTGTCTCCTCTGTTTCGCGAATCGCGACCTCTGTTTCTCCCTGTTTTGCGACCTTAACCTGATAGTGATTCCCTCTGTTCTGCTTCTTGTCTGTTCTGTTTTGCTATGACTTGTGAACCTAATAGAATGGATTGTCTTTTAGGATTAATGATTGGTGAACTTATTATGACTTTTTTTAATCTCGCTAAGTACTTATTATGAGTTATGAACTTGTGTTATGTTATGGAATTATGATAGTATTAGTATGGTACTTTATGTTTGATGTGATGTGATCTCAATTGTGATTTATTGGAATTTTATTTATATGTATATGTCATTTTATATGCATATATACTTATTTAAGTATATATTTGATTTTAAGTAAAATCTTCCGTCTCGTGTTGCGATTTCACGAGTTACAATTTTGCTCACCCCTCCCGATGTCACTTAAGATTACGATTTTGCTAACCTTAGTTAGGGGATTTGTTTTTGGTCTTCAAATTCCTATAATGTAATAATTTATGGTCTAAATCAAGGTTAGAATAATTTTATTCAGATTAAGATTTTCTGCTGGTAATTCTTTTGGTATAAATTTTGTGAAGGTTTTGTTCTTTCTAGGTAGGTACTCGATATCATGTAAATGAATCAACACTGGTTAGATTTGATGCTAAAAAATTGTCATGTAAGGCCACATGGAATCAAATTACCTAATATGATTTTGGTGTCAGATACCATTTCTGAGTATAGGCATTAAAATTCCCCACTAGCTTCAGTGCTATTCACTTGGCATTGGCACAAGGATGCAATCTTAAGTAGATATATATGCTCATATGTTTGATGTAAACAGTATTTGTGATCTCGTCAGTTTTTCTTCCTCAAGCTGACATTTTTTCAGCAAGATACTCCGTACCAAATCTTTGTTTTAATTATATTTTTGGGACTTTAAAGGATGTTTTATCAACAATGCCATCGTTGAATTTTAACTTGGAAAATATGTTTAGGATTGTGTTTGCTTTTATTTCAATAATGTTGTATTGATGCCTTCTAAAAATTGGTTGTTTTATAGAATTGTATCTTCATGTTTTTACTAATGTTATTTTTTTTAATCACTAATAGGCCTTTGAGAGGAAGGGCCAGTAGCAACAGCAGCAGTAGCAGTTCACCACCTCCACCCCGCAAACCATAGAAAATTCCTGTACATCTGTTGCTTTCACTTGATGTATTTATCAAGATTCTGTATCAGTTCTGAGATGTTATTCTTACTTCAATGCGCTTGTGGATATATGTTGCCTTTGATAGTTGCCTGTTCTCAGAATAGGTTTTCTTTTCAGCGCTTAAACCAGTTTAGAAACTTGGCGTTTAATTCATTTTGCTCTGAAATGCAAAAATTGTGAGATTACTTGGTCATTATCGGAGCTGAATTGAATTTGGGAGATGGTACCCTGTTTTATTGTATTCGGATCTGTTGGAATAAAAAATTGGACGAATATCCTTAGAAATTCAGGAAATTCTGTGTAACTCAGTTTTTTAAAATAAGTTTTAAAAATTATGCTAATGGTGTAGATATCTGGTGGCTAGCAAATGCAAAACTTTGTTGCATGATATAGTAATAAAACACTGTTAACATTATCTACATTTATTATCAGTTAAGGTCTTAATATATGTTTAGGTAATGAATTAGTTTGTTATTTGTATCGAATTGTAGAAGTTGTAGCAGATTGTCAAAATAACGGATCACCTAACCTAGTTCATGTCTGGAAATTTCAATTTCGGAACTACCTTATAACCTGTGCATCGAATTGTTCTATTGTTGATTAGTATTTGACTAATACTAAGCGTCTATTGGACGGTGCATGTTCGGACTGTTTTTTGACGGACCTTAAACCACACGTTTGACAGATAGCCTTAATTAAATCACACTTTTTGAGATCAAAATTTTTAAATCATAAATTACGAACACACACCTAAAATAATGCTAAATTAAATTAACCATGCTAAATTAAATTCATTTAAAATCAATCTTACGAACACACACCTAAAATACATAAAGAAACATCAATGTTGGTAATTTAATTTAATCACAACTCGTTAGATTATTAAATTTCACCTTATAACATCTTTTGATATTAAAAAGGTTGATATATTGTACACAAGGATTGTAAGTTTGTAACAAGTGAGCTTAAAGAGTACTATTACTTTTACGGTTTTACCAAACTGACTCACTCCAAGAAGATAAGTGTATATTAGAACCTGTAACCTGTTAAATATGAGGCACTCTCACTTGACCAATCTTTTAAAATTAGTTTACCTTTGAATGTATTACATTTTTTTTTTTTCGGTTTTACAGGAAAATAGTACAACCGGGAATCGAACTCTATATTCACACTCACGTGTCCCCATGTGCTCACCAACTAAACTACTTGACTGGGACAATGTATTCAGTTTTTGACAAAAGATGAAAAGTTATAATGTAATCTTTATTTTGTTTATTCATATTGTGTTCTCCCCTTTCCCCTTTATTTAGGACTCAAATCCTAGCTGTTGCATCTCCTTCTCAAGAAGGGATGTGAGCTTCTCTTCTCTTTTAGAAGGACTACAAGATTTCTTTCCTTTTTATATGTTATCTCTTAGTTTCTATGTAATTGGTTATTATCCTCCTTATTGGAGTTGTTTTGACCGCCATTTTCTTCTTTTTTATCCCATTTTCTGATTACCTAATACCTTTCCATCTTTTCTTTCTACTTCCTTTAACTTTCCCTCGTAATTCCGTACTCACTATTTTGCCCATTTCTCATCTTCAAACCATTTTCTAACTCACACCATTGCTCATGCCCTCCCTACTCTTAGTATGTTTGGCAACTGTTACATTATTTATTGGAATTGCTCGTCAACAAAAACATATGAAATCTGCAACATTGTGATTTTTTTTCTTTGTTATTGAGTTTGAACACCATCAATAATGAAAGGAGATCCTAGAAAGCATAAATGGTTGTAGGTTTTTTTAACTTGTGCCCAAACATAAATGTTAACAATAATTAAGATTGGCCTTATAAAAAAAAAATTAAATTGGATTTTTTTATTATACTTTGTGTATACATCTTGTGTGCACTCACTTTACTTCTTACCACTCGTTACTTAACTCTTCTTTATATATAATTTAATTGAATGCTAATCATTGTTAATATTAGGGTTGTTCATGGTTCTGGTTTACTCAAGAACCAAACCAGAACCATATCAAACCAAATAACTAGTTTGATTTATAGGACCAAACCACTTTTGTAGTCTCCAAACTAGTTTTGAATCAGACCAATTTTGCCAAAACCGGTTCGAGCCGGTTTTAAACCGTTTTTATTTTTATGCAAAAAATATCAATTTCATCATTCCTAAACTGGTTTAAATCGATTTTTGAACCAGACCGAACCTAAACCCTTTTTATTTTCTGAACCAGTTCAGAATCGGTTTTAAAATTTGGTTATGGTTTGATTTTTTATCAAGTAATTTGCCTTTCAAGTGGTGCGGTTCAGTTTGGTTATCAATTCGGTGCAGTTCAGTTTGATTATCAATTCGGTGCGGTTCTTTTGGTCTTTTTCAACACCCCTAGTTAATATGTGTCTTATGGGCACTAGGGGTGTTTATAACTGAACCAATCTATTCTAATCCACCGAAACCGATCCAAAAAACCGATGACCGAATAAACCAAAAACCACATAATTTTATTGGTTTGACTTGGATTTCGGTTTCTTATATCAAAACCGAACCAACCCAAACAAAACCACATATAATAGCATAGATTTATAATTTTTCTATATTATTCATCTTTCTCTTAAAGGATTAAATGATGTGCTCAAAATATTATTTTTATAGTTTGAGTTTTCTTCCAAATATAGATATTATTTTAGTTTTTAGCTAATATATATGTATTATATACAAATAATTAAATAAAAAATTTACACAACAAAATTTGATCTAAATATATGCATTATATTTATGTTTTGTTATTAATATTTACTATTTTTTATAATAACAATTTATTTTAAAAAACTAAAACTAAAACAAAAAAACTGATCCAATCCAAACCACAAAAAATTAGTTCGGATTGGTTCGAATATTTTTTAGAAATAAAACCAGATTATAAAACCTTAAAGATCGATGAATTTTTTCTTCAAAATCGAATCAATCCGCACCACGAACAATCCTAATAAGCACAAGTTAAAGAAATCCATGATTTTGTTCAAAAGCACATTATTTTAATACAATTGTCTTGCTAACAAAATAAAATACTTAACATAAAATTTGGGGATGTGGTATGTTTGAACTTTGAAGGATACCGGTCACAGAAATATACAAGTTCCATTTTTATATTAACATATCTATTTATTCGTAGTAATAATTATCAGGAGATGGTTTAATTAAAGGATAATAATATTTTTAAATTATGATTGTTTTGCCAATAAAATGAGTGTATCAAAAAAATTATGTAAGAGAACACAACAAACAATAAATTCAAATATTTATTATTTATATAGTATTATTTAATAAACTTAAAAATTATTTCAAATTATTTATATTTTGTACCGATTAATGAACAATAGAAAAACTAAAGAAGTATTATTTTCATATTTTACTATTTTGCTTATTTTTAATTTTCATCAACTGCATCTGCATCCACTTTATTTTTTTAATTGATTATTGAATTATTGATATGTTCCGGATCCAAATAACCCAAAACAAAGGAGTTCAGTTCAGCGCTTGCCGACCCGATTCATATCCAAATGTTCCACCATCTCTCTCTTTCTCTCGCTCCACTCTAGGGCTCATTTTTGCCTGCAATTTCGTTTGAGTTTTAGGTTTCGATGTTTCGTTTGAAGGACAATTTTTTCCCAGATTGATCTCTTTCTTCACGGCGTTCTCCTAATTTCCAATCGCTGCTTCCGAAGATAACAAATTGAAGAGCGAGAGCTCTCTGCAGACACAAGGTAAAACTTGGATTATCGCTATAATCATGACCTTTATTTATTTCATCATATAGTTTTATTGGATATTTTGAAGCTTGTATGTTGATTCGTCTCTAATTTCATCGGAATTGATTCAATTTCAAATATAAGCATCTTTTGGTTTTTCATGATGAGTTCAATTCCTATGCTTATAGAGTTTGTCCGCAGTTCTCTAGAAGAATTGATAGTACGGTTCTTACCTATGTTCGGGTCATCCACAATATCCCTAGAATGATAATTCTTTTATTACTATTGTTATAGTTACAAATTTAACTTTCAGCACGATTCGCTGTGCATGAGTTTCTGATCTAAGATTTGTTGCTTTTCATCTGTGCTGACAGTTTGGCTGGTTCCACTTGTCTAGACTGAGGTAGTAGGAAGAGTAAGGGATTTCATGGCAGGCAGTGGCCTGCCATCTTTGGGTCGTGTGAAGCTCGCTGATTTAATTCCTTCAGAAGGGTTGCCATCAGATTCCTACAAAATATCTGTTTCAATTTTGTCGCAATCATTGGCTCAGTTTTCAGCTGTCATCATCCAGTTTCCAGCAAGTGATGGGGCTCTTCTGAGATCTGGTTTAGAATCTGCTCGCCTCTATTTCCATCAGAGAGAAACGTATCCACCTGCTGATATAATCCATACTAGTGAGTCTCGGGAGTGGTGCAAAACATCTGGTTATTATGCTGAGCCTCATTTGTGGCAAGAAACCTATGATTATAGACCAGGCCTGACTCCTTCAGAACCTAACAACTCAATTGAGTTCCCTCCGGCAGGTTTGCCAGATATATTTTCTTTATTTGGAAAAGCAGCCAGGGATATTCTGGATGCAATTAGCTTCCATTTGAATTTGCGCAGCTCTCCTTTTGCAGAAATACTGGATAATGTTCCCCTGAGAAATAGGGAAGTTTCATCTTCAGTCTTGTCTGTCTGCTGTCATGCAAGGCCATCATTTCAGGGGCCACAACATCATAATATAGCTACACAAGAGAATGGTCAATTGCTTATGTATCCTGACCATGATCACCAAGTTGATAAAAGCTTGATATCTCTTGTTAAGTCTGATAGGGCAGGTTTACATGTAAGAGACTTTCAAGGTCGGTGGATCCTTGTAGATGGAGATCTGGGGCCTCAAGAAGCTATTGCTTATCCTGGGCTTGCTCTCTATCAAGCAACTGCAGGGTATGTAAACCCTGCATTGCACAAAACTGAGATAAATATGGAGGCTAATATGTATGGACGATGTTCTTTAGCCTTCAAACTTTTACCTAAATCAATGACCAATCTTGACTGTTCAGAAATGAGAGCGGCAGGCTATGGAATTGAGGCTCAGTTTCAGCTTCCTGTTCCAGTGGATGATTTTATGCAAAGATCGCATCCAACGGATCATCTATTTAATAGGACTGGCTTCCAGTGCTTCAATTTCCAGCCAACACATGATGGTATGTACTATGCAGCGTTCCGATTATAAATTTTGAATTTGATTCATCATATTGATCAATTGTTTATATTCTTCAACACAAACTAATAAAACATTTAGTTTGCTTATGTTGATCTGTGATAGCTGTGAACTTCATAGATATCTGATGACAATAAAATTTGGAAAAAAGAATTTTTCCCAACTCTTGGAATATTTCAATTTGTAAAAGAGTTTCTGCTTAAAAATGTTTGTTATGCTCCTCCAGTCATGGAAGGGATTAGAATGTGAAAATTGAAAGGCCAATGGATGATAATTCTTTTCTTTTTTATTGGGGGGAGGGGGTGGCAGAGCAAAATAATTTGGTCTTTGGCTGCTAGAATATTTTGCTGGATGTGGAATTCATTGTTTTTCTTTTTTATCCTTTATTATGTCGGGGATCTAGGCATCTTGCATACTGCATGAGTTTGGCAGTTTCATCATATTGCTTTACTGATTCTGATGAATATTAGAGAAAATATGAAAATAAAAATAAATTCCAGCTTGTTTATTTTATTGATTTCTTCATATCATATGGTAGAGAGTCAAGCCTCTGAACTCATAAATTTTGCACTTATGTTATTGTTTCTGGAAGAAATGTGTTGTATCATTTCCATATTATCTGAAATTAAACCTTAATTCTCCATGTTTTCTATTTCACGAAGAATTTTCATTGTTTCATGAGTTTGACTGTATTAATGTTGAATTAGTGTCACATGTTCTTTGAGAGTAGACCTTAGTGGAAAGTTTTTAACGGCAGGTCCTTGGATCGATGAAATGCTGGTACAGGATCTATGAAGACTTTGATGCGGAGGAGGAAGCAAAATCCTAAAAGCAAACCTCTGCCACCTTCAAAGAGGTTAAGGCTTGAGGCGCAAAGAGTTTTGAAAGAAAGGGTCCAGGATATTGCAGATAAGAAAGGCATCAAGCTGCGGTTCTGTAATCTCAAGGAATGTGAAAGTCACATTCACTCCCTAGATAGCCCGTGTGCGAATATACGAATGGAGATAGGTTGGCCACCTGGAGTTCCATTTGTCCATCCCCATGATTTACCTAATAAGGCAAAGCTGGGTTTTCTGGAAGCATACGAACCTGGTTGGACAGAAGCTCATCAAAACTCAGAAAGGCTAGTCAACACTCGGCTAACTTTAACTGTAACTCTCCTTTTGCAATTTTCATGCGCATAATATGCATTGCGTAGATATGTTTGTATTGAGGACTCTAGATTTAGGCAAATTAGTTAGATACAGAATAAAGTTGAGTTTATGGTTTACTTGACAATTGAAAACCTGCATTTGGACACCATTGAATTTTGTAGAATGGAATTCATGTTTGTTTTATGTCTCTCAACATCTCAGAAGTTCATGTTCTACATTGGTTATGATTAATTTAACAATTTAATTCCGTTCTCTTTCTGGTGAGATTAACAGATTATGTACGTGATCTGGTGTCTGCAGGAATCACTCCCCCTGATTTCCAACACATGGGCAACATATGATCAGGTGGTGAAGGTTTTTTGAGGATATGCCTGCTGATCTAAGTTGGTAGCTAAGTTTCAGAATTTCATGCATGCTCTTTATATATGCCATTGTGCAGCCTCTGAAATAGATGAAAGAAAAACACATGCTGCATGGAATTTTATAGATATGATATTTTATTGATATATTTCTTAGAACCTCTTAGGAATATGTGACGCCTATCCAACCGAAATGCGCTGAACTTGAAATCTCAAGCCGATGGATATCTTGCTATAACTAAGGAAAGACTTCTTGGTCAAGAACATGCATGAATCATCTATATCCACTCCACCTAGAGGAACACGGTGAACGTTATCTGCAACAAGTTTAGTTGTAACTTTTTGTCCCTGATTTATGTCAACTTGAGAGTTTTCAATTTTCGAGCTGTGTGAACCCAATAGCTTTATGTGGGGAGCTGGCATTACAGCCTTATTTGATTAGCTTAGCTTCTTTTTTTTTTTCATTATGAAGCTTTATGTATTTTGTCACAGTGCTATATGAAGCTGTAGCGTAACATGTTTACTTTTGCCGTGTAATTCTAACTTTTGAAATCAGAGGCGGTTTATGTTAAGACAGGATACTCGTTTATTGGGTCTGCATCCTTTTGATCCGGATTGAGTTCCCAGAACCTTGTCAAGACTAATAACAGTTTATATCATTTCATAACCATTCCAATAACGAATGTTTCCACTTTTGCACATCATTAAGAAGCTTAATTTCAATCTAAAAAAAAGTTGAGAAAATTGCACCTCTAATCGAATAAAATCATTAAGCCGAGGGATTTTTAGAAATTATTTATAATTTTAATCATAGAAACATAGTATACGGAATATAAAGATGGGGTAGTCTCATGATAGTGGATAAGGTTGCAAAGCTTATTGTTTCAAACTAGGGTAGTTCAGATATTGCTAGAGTATGTGATATAAATAATGTGATAGACAGTTGAAATATACATATCGAACTCTCTGTAGTATCTTCCTCAGTTCCTCTTCAATTTCATGAGTATTTTCTTATGTAGAGGCAGATTATTTAAAAGATATATATTCTTAAGGCATACGTTTGTTGGAAATGACAATGGAATGGATTAGTTACTTTGAGGGAGTTAGAATTCAAGAAAGGAAATTACATACTGTTTTGATTATTTATATTTGATTGTATTGCACAAATGTTATCCTACATAAGGAATAATCAAAGTACTATTAGGTCAAAAATACATATTTTCCTTGTGTCCTCCTTTCTCTCATTTTACTTAATTGGAACATTAAATAAAAAAAAATTAAAAAAAAAAACAAAAAGAAAAACTCACCCAAATTTCACAAACACTACCTGATATTCAACTAGTTTCAAACCGAATTTTCGGCGGACTATGAAAATTATCAAAATAAATCAAATACACAGATTCACAGAACCAGTTTGATGAATTCAAACTATTCTGAACAAGTTTTCTACCCACCCCGCTTCCCTAATTGCAAGCCAAATTGTTAAAGTTTTCTGAGAGGAATTACAAAGGCTCTAATGCACAAGTTGAGAGGAAAAAAATTCTGAAAGCACAAATTTTCCTTTTCCATTCCACTATTGAATGATCCTCCACTCATCCCAGCTAAAAATAAACATCAATGTCTTCTGAAGATAAGCACATTGAATTTTCACATCATATTAATGCAAACAAACCAAAATTGGTTGCAATTTTCGACCTTCTCAAAGCTGCCCATCAATTGTCTGCATAATCTCTAGTTTTTTTCCATTACTAATAAACAATAGGCCTCCTCAGCTGCGAAATGGTGGTTGGTTTTCAAAAGGCAGATCTACCGGTGTTGCGTTACCATAAAATTCTTCCAGGTTGTAGAATGCTCTCTGTGGAGGAAGAAAGATGTGGACAACAACATCGCCTGTGAAAGATAAATAAATAAATAAATACAACCAAGAGGGTATCTGGATCAGACAGCAATCAAAAACAAGGCTACCATGCGAGAGCATTGTTTCTATTGATTGGCTAACCTACACTTAATGGAACAGTGAACTCTTGACATAAATGTGTGCAAGTCATATATAGGCTTTTAGAACTTGAATTTTTTTTCGTCATTAATTTGAAAGGTTTTCGTGAAGGTGAGCCTCGGCATAACAGCAAGGTTGTCAACTTGTGACCGAGAGATGTCGTGGGCTCAAATCCCGTAACAACATTTTGGCTTGTGGGGTAGGATTGCGTACAATTATTCTTTGGTGACCCCTGTGAGCCTCGGTGCACTTGATTTGGGTTGAAAAAAATGGTTTAAAGGTTTTGGTGTGGGCGCAAAGAGGGTAAAGTCTTGTTGAGGCATGCTGCATCTAAGCTGCTGATTATGCATCTTGTTGGAGTACAATGTGGAATTTTAAGTTTTGTCTTTGCTGACATATCTTTGGTGCATCTTCTACAGGTGTAATGCACAACTTCCAAGAGATTTTTTTTTAATACAACACACAGAACTAAAGGACTTTATTGTATCGATGTACTCCTGCTTTCAGCAGACTCTGTTCTTTGAAGTCTCTGAGGAGGATTTTGCATCCTTCAAGAAAGAACCATTCCTCTCTTAGAAATAAATGAAACTATTGAAAGCTGTGACAATGAACTTAGTAATGTTATACAGAAAATTAAGGATACAAACCCATCTGCATCAACTTAGGTGGCGGCGCCACATAGCACGTTTGGAATGTGACGGCACCTAAAGTTTTAGTCTTTAAAAAAGTTTATAGGCAGATCATGCTACTATGGTGTAAAATCACTCACCAAAATCCAACAGGGTCCATGAGTTGGGTTTTGAGTCTCCAGTTGGAACTTTTCCATATTTCTTCTCTGCTCGATCTCTAATTCTGGACCTAATATGCACAACATAAATATAAATAAATATCTATTTAACACAGCAAAGACAAATCCTCATGAAAATATAAAGAGATCAATGACAAGGCCCATACCCGATAGCATCAATCTGGGGACGAGAAAATGCTGTAGCTATGATAAAAAATCGAGTCCAGTATACAAGTGGCTTCACAAACAAGACCTTTATATCTGCTGCCTTAACCTCGCTTGCAACTGTGGCCATTTCCACAGCAACTACATACATAAAGTTAAAAATTAGATGGTACTTGGCATACGGCAGTATAACTCTCTTTCTTTCTCTGTCTCTCACCCTCTCGAAAATAGATTTGTATAACCAAAAAAGTGACTAATTGTTTTTCCTAACTCTTGAAACAACACTAGTACATACGATTAGATATTATTCAGACAACAAGGCCTAATCTAAAAAGAGTCAGTTTGGATTCATCGACTTCTAGCTTATGAGAGTTTCTCCATTTCAACACCTACAGTATTGGATTATGATCTACAAAAAAGTTCTTATCAAACTATAAGTGCTTGTAGAGAATCGTGATAACTATATTGTATAATTTGAGTAAAAACACTACCAATAAATAATGAAAAAAGAAATTAATAGTCAATGCATACATTTCATCTTCTCAATGTCTGCCTCAGGCCATAAATTTGTTGTTTGGACTTTGGAAAAACTGTACTACTGGTTGTTCTTAGAAAGCTACCTAGCAAACCACTTCTGAAGACATTCACTACTGACCAACTTAGAGGTTTATATAAGATAGCAGCATCTGCTAGAAGCAGAAAATAACAACTTCAAGCATTGAGTCTTTTTAGTTTTCAGTTTTCACAACATCAGCAGAGCCTTTCCCCACTAGTTTGTTTAAAATACATGAATGAACTAAAACTTCAAGAAACTTGATAAGAGCCACAAAATGTTCAAAAAGACAGATTGTACAAGAAATGTAGACAAGGTAGAATTTTTCAGCTTACATGATAGGCTTTCAGCATCATCATCAATCTCAGCGCTAGCAGGCTTTTGGTCTTTTCTCCTATATACCACTTTTCCATATTTATTGAATAATTCATCATACATTTCATCACTACCTTCATTTACATCCTGCAGAGTATACAATTATGTCGTTTAAGTACCTTAATGAGGATCATCAATCACAATTCACAATTTCACATGACAAAATTTACTGAGTTCATAAATTTATTACAAAGGCATCAAGGTTGAATCGTTGTGAATCTGAACATAAATTCATTTAACGCAGATAAACAAAATGAGAAAAACAATCCATAAAAGGCAATGGATTCTACATTCTCAATTTCAGCAGTTAACATCAGGTATGAGCACGAGGTATGTTATTTTCAAGACTAGGAACATATAATGATTGAAAAGTATTGTATCTACTCTCTAATAGTCAACATTGCCCAAAGGAAAAGTAAATGATGACAAAAGAATGAAATAGCCTCAACACTATGTTTGGTTTGTGTTTTCATTTCCTATTTCCATAAATAATCATAAAACTATCACATTGTTTTCATTCTATTTTGTTTTCAGTCATGTCCATGATTTTATATACAAATTGCAGAAAACAAGAAGCAGAAAAAAGACAAGACATAGAAACATGAAATGGAAATGGAAACCAAACAAACCTAAACTTGTAAAAGTTAAATCTTAATAAGAATTCCACATTATGTTCAAGTCCTTTACAATGAACTCCTAAACAAGGTATAGAGCTTGAAATTGTCTCTAGATATCTATGCCAAAGACCTTAAAATCTCATTCTGAATCTACAAATTCCTGATAAAATAGAAATGAGTGATTGACCATTTTGGTCCCTCACTTTGTAGTCACGGGGCATTTTAATCTTTGACTTTTTAAAATGTCTGAATTAGTCTCTAATTTTGCACTTTCTAAGTCACTTTAGTCCCTGATGTTAAGTGACATTGACAAAATGTCTATGTGACAAGTTAAGTGCCTATATGACAGGTTATTTGCCACATATAAGTCCATATAAACGATCAAACAATGTTATTTTGCTTAATCTCCAAAGTTACGCAACGTTTTGAGCCTAAAATTAGGTTATGTTGTAAGTGATTTAAGGGACTAAATGAGTTACCTATTTTCAGATTAAGCAAAACGACGTCTTTTTGTCGCTTATGTGGACTCTTAAGTGTCAATTAACATATCATATTGGCACTCAACGTGTCACATTGACATTTTGCCAGTGTCACTTTACACTAGGGACTAAAGTGACCTATGGAGTGCAAAGTCAGGGACTAATCTAATCGAAGCATTTTAGAAATTTAGGGACTAAAATATCCGGTGACTACAAAGTAAAGTACCAAAACAGTAAATAATTCAAATAGGAATATATGATAATGCACTTTACAACAGAACAGCTACACGAGAAAAAGGGGTGGTTCTTTAAGGGTTTTTTTCTTATCCAAATTTGTAGCCAAACTTGAAAGATGCAATTTGGCAACTAAATTAAACTAGCATAAAAAAAATAAAAAATAAAAAAAAATAATAATAATAATTAAAAAAAAATGGCTTGTCCAAAAAATAAAATAAAAAGAAAGAGGAAAGGAAATGCGATCAATAAGGTTATAGGGTACCGAGAAAAAGCTTCCCCCGGCTTCTTTGCCGAATGCGAAGCTCAACAATTTGTTTTTTCTCTTTGAATTCAAACCACTGAAGTTGTGCTGTTGTAAAGGAAGACCCTTTATGCACGAGCAGCTGAAAACCTCTCTGGGTCTTGAAGAACACTTGATTTCGGGATGACCCACTTCGCCGGGAAAATTCATCGGGACGCCGGCACCGGCTCCGGCGAGTGATAGGAGAGCGGATGATGAGATCATTTGTCGCGGCAAAAGAGATATTTACGAAATAAAAAGATAAGGAAATGAAATGAGAAACAGACCGACCGGATTTCGATATTACTTGTAATTTCCTTCTATTTTTTTATTTATATTTCTTTTAAAAAATATACTATATTTATTCATATTATTATTGTCCTTCGTTTGTTTGTTTTTATTTTATTCTTTTAAAGCACTGTCCTTTCATTTTTTTTGGTTCATAGAAAAGTAGTACAATCAGAATTCGAATCTCATACTCACATGCACTCACTAACTGAACTACATGAATGGGACACTTCCTTTCATTTGTTTGCGTAAACTTGTTTTTACGATGTTTATTTCATTTTTCAAAAAAGTTATCAACCAATTTGATTTTTTGTCCAACTTTAGTTCAATTGAATTAGAACTAAGAGTCTAAGAATGTATCCAAAAAAAAATTAAACTAAGAAATACGGCTTTCCGAGACACCATACGTAAAAGTAAGGTCTCCATCTCATTTTGATTTTGGTTAGAGAACACAAATATACAACGGTGGCACCATTGCTATTATACCTTTTTAAAGTACACACATTGTTTTTTAATAGAATTTATAAATTTAGAGCGAAATTAAATTTATAAATTTGGTTGAAATTTGATTTAAAATACGGTTGAAATAAGATTTACAAACTTTGGTTAATATTAAATTTAAAAATTTGGTTGATACCTAATTTAAAAATATAATGTTATTAAAAAATTGTGTTATAAAAAATTTATTAAAAAATAAGTTGTGTTTGTAAATAATAAATGTAATTCATAAAAGTATATTTGAAAATATGGTTAAATGATATTTAAAATATAATATATAATGTCGTTTTATTAATTATATTTATTATTTATAAACGCAACTTATTTCTTAGTAAATTTTTAACACATTTTTTTAATAATTATAGTGCTGTTAAGGATAGAGGAAAATAACTTCCATAGGACAAGAAAAATAACTTCTTATAGGATTAGCCAGTGTTATTAAACCCGGGTCAACCCGGCAGGTTCAACCGGTTGACCCATGAACCGGTCACAGGATCGGTCCGGTTTATCTATCAGATCGGATGTGCAATCGACCCGGTCAAGAACCGGTCGTGGGATTCAAACCCCACACCCTATGTTTTATAAAGGAACAACATACCACTAGGCCACAAACAAAGTACTAATATAAAATCAATAATCAAAACTTATATTATATAATTACGAAACTTTTAAATTTAAAATTCTTCTATATTTATAATAAAAATACCAATAATAATATTCATATACTATTTTAAAATGTTTCATATATGTGATTTAATTTTAAAATATTGATATGCTTTAATTAATAATATGAAATTTGGTTTCTTAGTCTTGTTTAAAGTTACAAATTTAATATGATATTTTTTTATACTCTCTAAATTTGACTTATCAAGTATAAACATAAAATTAATTTGTTGGTTAATATATTTATTTTGAAAATTTTGTTTATTTTTGATTTGAACATGTAAAATTTAAAGTATAAATATGAAGTTCTTTATATATATTTTTTAATTTAATATATATATCCGAGTCAACCCGAGTCGACCTAGTGACCCAGTAACCCAGTACCTCGACCGAGTCAATTAGTGACCCGAGTCTGATAACACTAGGATTAGCAACTTCTGTTAGCAGATAGAATTAGATGTTTTTTAAATAAGTCTCATATTCACATCTCTGTACACAATTCAATTCACAAAATACAAAATCTAATGTTCTGCTATTTCCTTACATAGTATCAGATTAGGCCATTCGATCCATGGCTTTCGCTTCAACATATTTCGTTCCTCACACTTTCTCTTCAGCGATTTCTTGCAAGCTTACAGAAGATAACTTCCTCACATGGATGCAGCTTGCCGAATCCACCATTAAAGGTTATCGTCTGAAGATTCATATTGTTGGGAGTAACGTGATTCCCTCAAAATTTCTCACCAAAGAAGATGAGGCGACAGGTTCTGTTAATCCTACGTGTGAGAATTTTGAACAACAGGATAATCTTCTCAAATCTTGGCTTTTAGAATCGAAGGACAATCAGTTTCGTGTGCGTGTTGTTGGCTGCGTCTAGTCGCATGAAATTTGGGGAATCTTAAAAACGTACTTCTCTTCTCAAACGAAGGCTCGTATTAAGCAACTTCGCATTCAGCTTCAAAATATCAAGAAACAGGGATCAATCCGTGATATTTGGTCCAAATTAAGCAAATTGTTGAAACCCTAGGCGCAATTGGCTCTCCCTTGACGAATGAAGAACATATTGACGTCATCTTTGACGGTCTCTCTTATGAATGCGATGGATTTATAACTTCGTGTCTCACCAGACCTGAATCCTTCACTGTTCCTCAAATTGAGGCGCTTCTCATGCACCAAGAAGAACAATTGGAGTGTCACAAACAGAAGGACACTACTTCAATTCAAGCCAATATTGCTCATAGTCAACATCAGTCCAAGAAAGATTTTCAAGCCTTCAATACATTGTATTTTAAATTTAGTTTCAATTGAATTTGAAAATTCGGTTGTGCTCAGGTTTATAAATCTGCTTGGCTTTTATGTGTGGTGCATGTCTGTTTTTTTCAGCAAATCGGATTTATAAACTTAGTTTCGCCCAATTTTATAAATCCAGTTGGAGATTAACTTTAGAACAACAAAATAACATGTGATATATTTTGAAAATGGTATGGTGACAATGGTGTCACCCAAATACAAATGCTACATATTTTAGAATCTAATTTCGCTTAAAGAACAAAAAGTTGTATTTAAGAGTAAATAATAAAATTAAACACACTTCGTCTCATGAGAATGAGACACATCTTTTACTTTCAATTCTTACTCTCAATTTTGTTGTGTGATTTTATTTATTTTATTCTTTTTAAGATTGTCGTGAAGGTTTTATTATTTTTTTAATCTCTTTGTTTATATTCTTATTTTGATTTTTTTTATAGAAAAAATATAATAATCGAAGATTGGACTTAACTATTCGCATATGCACGTCCTTACGTGCTCACCAATTAAACTACATAACTGAGACATTGTTATTTTGATTTGTTAAGTGTAGACATCACATTATGTTAAAAATAACATGTCACATTATATTATTATTTAGTTGATCCAAGTAATAGAATGTGAACACAAAAGATTAAGAGTCAATTTGTTTATCTTTTTATTAAAAAAAAAAGATTGAAGTAAAATGTTTTACTTCTATCACGTCATTATTGAAATTCAAAAATTACTATAAATAAAATAAAAGTACTTTTAAATAAAAAGTAACATTACCTGAACATACACTAAATGAAAAATAACATTACTTGAACATACACTAAAAGAGAATACAAGGAACTTTTGTGATGAACTAAATTACAACTTTAAAATATATGAGAGACCATAGAAAAAAAAAATCAAAGTATTTTATGATATATGAGACTGAACCCAAATCCTTTGGAATTGCCAAAGGGAACCAGAGTATATCACAATAAAACTGATTATATAAGTAATTAATTAAATATTTTGCCTAGTTATTTTATTTTAGGTGAGCATGCTTATTACCTTTATAATCCCTAAACTTCTTAGCTTGTGCGAGTTGATTTTCATTATTTTATTTTCTCGTAGATCTTGTATTATTATTTTAAGTTTGTTTGCAACATTATTACAAGTCCAAATAGCGACGGAATATAATGGATTGAGCGAAAAACACTTTAAAATATAATTTTAAAAATATTTTGCTATTAATTTGTGCACATTACCCTTACAACATGGAGATAGACTTCTCTATTGAGTTTAGGGCTGGAAATACCAACCAACTAAAAAAAATTGATATTTGATTCGTTAATTACTTTGAGAGTATAATTTATAAATCATGAGTTAAACTTGAGTCAAAAGTAATTTAATTTGTTTGGTTCATGAATTAACTCAATAAATAAATAAAATGATAATTACATATATAATTTGAAATGGACTTATATTTTAACTTTTAAGAATATAAAAATTAACTTTATAATTTTTTTTTGTTTTAGTGTCAATGTTTAAAGAATTTGAACTTCAAACGAGTTGAAGTTAAGCGGGCAATAGTCTATATTGTTATGTACCAAGCCTTTAAAGTTTAAGAGTTGGAGGTCCAAGGTTCGAACATTGACCGTGGTGATTTAGATTAGGATATTGGTGAGAGTTAGTTTAGGATGGGTATGTATGTTTAGGGTTTAGGGATGAGTGCATGTGTATTTTCCGAACAAAAAGACGAGCTGAACTTAAGCTAAAAAATTAGTTCATAACAAAACTCGATTTGAGTTTGACTCGAACAAATTTTTATTAAGCCGAGTTGAGATGAGGAAGTTCACTTCTACTCGACTCAATTTTGCCCCTAGTTTAGGTGTTTGTTTGCTACTGCCTTTGATTAGTCTATTTACTCACACTTAATCTCATCTCTTGATATGTTATGTAACTAAACAATCAACATCATTCAATCTCATAGCAGTAAATTCAAATAAGCTTTTACACATATATGTAATACTAATACAATTACCACTACAATATGTTAGATATACACAACCTTATTTCTAAAAGCCCCTTAGGATGGAGAAATACGAGTTAAAGTAAAGAAAACCTATGACACCTAGAAATGCAAAAGCAAATGATGGTGGAAAACTATAAACAAAGGTGTCTTTAAAGCCATCTCCTTGCTTATGAGAGGGTGTACTCATAGGTGGTGATTTTACAACAAATGAACAATTTTTATCTAGTGGTAGTCCACAAAGAAAAGGGTTACCTTCATAGCTTCTTTCTTCAAATGTTGCAAATTGATTTATCCTCTCTGGGGTCCTTCCAGATAGGTTATTATAAGCCACAGAAAATACAGACAAGTAGTATAACCCAATTATTTGTGAGGGTATGTGACCACTTAATCTATTGTGTGAAAGATCTAAACTCTCAATTTGTTCAAGTTTGGAAAATGAATCTGGAATTGGCCCTATGAGATAATTATTGGATAAGTTTAATGTATGCATGCCACTTAAGTATCCCATTTGTGAAGGAATTTGACCACTCAACTTGTTGTGTGAAAAATCCAAACCAGACATCAAATCTAAGATAGATCCCTTGTATGATTCATACCTGTTTTTTGACATGAAATCCACATCTTGTTCTCGATATTCTGCAAAGTCTTGTGTGTTTTGACCTTCCAAAAGTGAATTTGTCTCAGGAAAAAAGGCATATTCAGTGGATCTTGTTATCCATGGCACAACAAAATTCCCCAATACCTTGCCCTCCAAAGAATCAAGCCTTCTAAATGATATATTATTCAAACAAAATGGTATCCCTCCAGAAAGGTTGTTTTGAGAAAGATCTAATATGCTGATGTTCCTCAACTGACATATATCTATAGGGATGGAGCCTTCAAGTTTATTTTGCTTTAGAAGGAGAATCCTTAAATTAGAAAATGAACTGATCCACTTAGGAATTGGGCCTGAAAATTTGTTCTTCATCAAATTCAAAGTCAACAAAAGGGGGGAATTGACAAGAACAAATGATATTTGTCCACTGAATTGGTTGCTTTGCAAATATAAATACCTTAAAAATGGCATGGTCACACAATTTGGTAGTGTTCCACTTAAATTGTTCTGAGAAACGTCTAGATATGCAAGTTTATTTAACTTACAAAATCCAGAAGGTATTGTACCATGCAAAGAATTTTGGGACAAGATAAGAAAAGTTAAATTGTGAAAGCTTCCAATCCAATTAGGTATTTCTCCATGGAGTTGGTTGTTGCTTAAATCCAACATTCTTAACTCACTACTATTCATGATTCCATATGGTATCTTTCCTGTGAAATTATTGTTGGCTTGATGCAGGGATAGCAACTTTGTGAAATTTGATCCAATAGGCAAGAAAGGGCCATTAAGGTTGTTGTTTGACAATTTCAAAAACCTCAAATCATTAGTACCTTTACCAAACTCTTGTGGTATGTGTCCACTCAAGTTGTTGTGTGACAAATCTAGGTTATTCAATTGTCTCATTTCACCCAATGAAGCTGGAAAATTACCCTGCAATGAACTTGAAGACATGTTCAAAGATATCAAATTAGGAAAAACTGTCCCAATATTTGAAGGAATCTCTCTAATGGGATTACTAGAAATATCAAAGATATGCATATTTGGAAATTTTGAGGTGGGGTTGGGCTCAAAGGGACCAGTTAAGAAATTGTGACTGAGATTAAGGTAATCTAATTTGGTGTTATTTTGTAATATCCAATTTGGAAACTCTCCTTTCATGTTGGTATGGCCAATGTGTAGAAGTCTCAAATCATGTTGGTGATAAAGGAAAGTGGGAAATGCATAGCTTGGTTCATTTAGTGTGCAATTCAACACTCTTAGAATCTTCAATTGAAATGATGGAACAAATGGAGGGTTCTCTGTTTCAATCTTCACATATTGCCTGTTATAGCTCCCAATGTCAAAAACTTGCAAGTTAGAATGGTTTGCTAGCAAATTGAATGAAAGAGAGCCCTTGAAATTGTTATTGGAGAGAGAAATGTAGGCAAGGGATTTGAGACTGGAAATGATTGAAGAGGGCAATGTTCCTTCAAAATTATTGTCTGAAACATCAAGGAGAATCAGAGATGATAAATTTGCAAGACATGTTGGTATATGTCCCCCCAAATGGTTTATGCTGAGATCCAAGACTTGAAGATTCTTTAGTTTACATAACCCTCCTGCATATATTGTCATACATCACTTTAGTACATAAAACACCCTCGTCCAATTGAAGGGGAAAAAAAGTCTTTTAATTAGTAGGCATACAAAATTTTCATAGTATATGTAATTTCTTAAAATAATTATATTTTTGTCTTTTTTCTTACATTATCTATACAAACACTCCACCACACCTAATAAGATAAGATCTGTTGTTGCTGTTATTGTATTTCTGCAAACAAAATTTTGATATTCTAGTATATAATATATACGTATATAAAAAAATTACCTTGCCATGGTAACGAGCCATTTAGGTTATTGACATAAAAGGACAAGTAGGTCAAAGAAGTAAGAGCCCCAATCGATTCTGGAACACTGCCCGTCAAGGAATTAAAACCAAAACCCAACTTCTTTAATTTCCTTGAAGCAGACAGATCTGTCATGCGTATGTCAAATAGAAATATTAGAAAAAATATACCATAAAAGGATTTCCCTTCGATAAAAACAAGGGAATAAACTACTACTAGCAAATTCATTTTTAGATCATTAAACATTATATTTTGTAAAATTGTAAATAAGTACAAACCATTAACCCACCCATTCGATCCAAACATCAAATGCCAAGTTAACATGTCACTTGTATTGTTAAAACTGTCCGTTTTAAAACTTTCCCTTTCCTATATATGAGTTGCTTATGTATTTTTGAAGAAATAAGTTAACAAACTATATTTTATAGGTGTATTTTAAGAAGGTAAGTTATAATTTGTTAAAATATCTTTTTAATAAAATAAATAGTAATACGTTAGTACTTATGGGTGTTATTAACCTACTTTTACTTATTTTATGGAGAGAATATTTTAGCAAGTTATACCCGATAAAAATAATTTTTATAATATATATATATATTAATTATTAATTTGATTACAAGCTAGAGATAAAAAAATATTTTACACTAAAATTTATTTCAAAACAGATGATAGTACACAAATTTAACTTTTATCAGAAAAGAAATTTTTTATGATGGAAGTAATTAATAGATATGTGGTAGTGGTACTGCACCAAATGATGGGAATTCTGTGAGCTGATTATCTCTTAAATTTAACTTTTCCAAGTTGTTCAACCGTATTTTGCCAAATAAACCTGCTCCGATCAAAAAATGAAATAAAATAAACAATTAAGATGCCATCGATTAGCTATATATATGAGGGGAAAAAAACTAGCATTTAAATTAAATCCTTAAATAATATAATCTGGTAGGGTTAGTTGGTGTACCAGCCAAATAATTTCCAGATAAGAACAACACTTGAAGTTCCTCAAATGGGAGAAAATATGATGCGTTAAGAGACCATTGAAGGTTACTCAAACTATATGGCCTTGTATAATTTAGATAAAGTTCGATCACGTGCTTTGTGGAATTATCGCACGTGACCCTCTCCCAAGTGCAGCAATCACCACCATAGCCTTGTTGCCAAGAAGGAAGAGAAGAACCATTTGGATGATTGAAAACACTTTTCAATTTCAAAAGTGCTTCTCTCTCAGATTCTATGCAAGCCAAACTAATTCCATTGCTCTCTAGTAACTTGCTAACAATAATTGCCAAAAGCACCCACCTAAATTTCATAATTAAACAACGCCCCAGATTATGGATATTGTTTCAGTTTGGCAATATATATGATCTTTCCAATATGATAAATAATATAGGTGAGGCGTGCGAATTAATTTATAGGCATCGTCTAAGTTCTACGTTCTAATTAATGTTCAAGTTGTGTAAGAGGAATAGAGTAGGTGTAGATTATTTTTGTCTCTAAAATTTTTAAATCCTTAAATTAATTTCTAACTTTGCAAAATATTAAACATATAATAAGCCATTTTGGTTATTAAACCATATTAAAAATTTGAGTGAAAAAATGACTAATAGGCTAAAAAAATTGTCATTTACTAATTGTTTTTATTACTGTTGATATAAACTTTGTCTAATAAAATTATCAATTAGTATAAATATATAATATTTATACCAATATACAATTACTAATAGATAAATATGTTAGTATAAGTAATTCATGTATACTATCGATTTACAAAGACTAAATGCACCTTTTGGTCATGTATCTTTTATGTGCATTTTATTTCGGTCTTATATCTTTTTTGGGTTATATTTTGGTCATGTATCTCTTGTAAAGATTTTATTTTGGTCCTGTCAACTCAGTCACCCCGTTAAAAAAATTGACTTAATAAGAACAGAGTTAAATTACGTCATTTATCTTCAAATCCAGAAAAACCATAACATACACATGAACCCTAATAAGAACATAGTCAAGTTACCTTGTAACGGAGGTGACAGAGTTGACGGACTGGACCAAAATAAATCTTTTATAAGAGATACATGACCAAAATATAACTTAAAAAAGATATAGGACCAAGATGTAACTTAAAAAAGATATAGGACCAAAATGAAATACACATAAGAGATACAAGACTGAAAGATACATTTGACCATTTACAAACTATTACTCCCTCCATTCTGAAATATTAGTCACCTTAAGGGATTTTACATGAATTAAGAAGAACAATTAATTTCTATAGAATTTAACAAAAAAAATGTATAGGTAAACTATATTAATCATTGACTTTGAGATTTACTCAATAACTATTGGCTACAAAAATAATAAAAGTGAGAATAGTTAATAAATATAATATTGATAATGTAAAAGTGACAAATATTTTAAAATAAATTTTTTGGTTAAAGTAACTAATATTTCAGAATGAAGGGAATAGTAAAGGTCTTCAAGGACCGTACTAATAGATAAATCCATTAGACAAAATTCATACTAATGATAGCTAATTTAACAATCTAACAAATACTAGTAAAAAAAGTGTTAATAAATAACAATTTATTTATAGTGGACATTTTATCAAGACATACAGAGATTAATTTAGAGTTTTTAGAATTTCATACATTGAAATTACTAGTTTACTCATGAATCTTTTAAATAGTTTTTATAAAAAATAAAAATTATTTATATTTGTTTATAATAATAATAAGTATATATCCATCGTTCTCTTTCTTAATTATATTGTAATGAATTGTTTTGACAAAATAGTTTGGAAAGTCTTCTCCAAATAAGTGATTATTTTTTCCTAATTATCTTAAAAAATTAAAACAATCATCGTAATCATAATTTTTTTTACCTGTGCCAAATTTCTGGGATCAACGTCAGCCACACAATTTGAAGGGAATTAGTCTCACTCTAAGGGTGGAAAAACCCGTGGTTATAAAAAAAATATATAATTTTCTTAAAACCACTTTTAATTTTTTTAATAAAATATTTAAGTGATTGTTTAATTTGATAAAAAAAAAACACACAACAAAAACTGACACTTAAAAAATGCTATGTTTTAATAAAGATAAGAGAATGTGTAAGCCAAGTGGAAGACTAAGATACCATTTGGTCCACTTTATTTTTTTTCTTAAAAACTATTTTTAAACTAAAGTTATATATAAAAGGCTTAAAAAAAGTCATAAGTTGTTTAACAATTTCATTTTTTTAAAAAAAAACTGATCGGCAGTGACGGTCCGGCGGCAGTGGGCGGTGATGGTGGTGGTGGGTGGTGGTCCGACTTTGATTATGGTGGTTGGTCGATGTTTAATGAAAATAAAAGGTTGGAAAATAAGAAAAACTCTTATGTGTGACTTATATTAAAGTTCTTTTTTTTTTTTCTTTCTTTCTTTCCTACAATAAAAAAAAGTCACTTAAAATTTTAAGAGTTTATTAATATTTTTGTTTGGTCCGACTTTTCCTTATAAATAAAAGATAAACTCAAAATAAGTCAGGCCAATTGGTGTCTAATAAATTAATAATACATCAATTTATAATTAAAAAATATTTTATAAATTTAACTAATTTAAGTTTAAAGGTACTTTGTCATGTTGTAAATTTTTTCTTCTTTCATTCGCAGATCTAAATCTATATTGATAAAGTTCATCTTGTCTAAAGGGATAGATTGTGTAGTCATTTAAGTGCTTTCGTTATGGTTTTCCAATTAAAATTAAAGCACCACAAATGGAAAAAACAAAAAAAAAATTATCATTTAGTAACATTTTTATCATTGAGTTAAACATTTAATATATTTTAATAATTTATCACACTCTATTAGTATAGATTTTTAGTGTTTGTATTCTACATCAACGATGATTAAGTCAAAATAAAAAAGTTAATATAGTTTTTTTTAATAGATTTCATTTACTACAATTCCTTTACTTGCATAAAGTCAATTTATGCGAACGTGATGATTAGTCAATAGGAAAATTTTATATCTAAAAAAGTCAATTTAACAAAAATGACCGAGATAATACTCCGGCTTTAATTGAAAATTAATATAAAAAATATCTAAGCAACTGTACTATGAAAATTAGTTAATTTCATTCACCCCACGCAATTCATTAAATCCATTGAAAAAGTTCATCTGCCAAAATGTAGGTATGAAAATTAATTTTTTTCATTCACCCCCACCTAATTCATTAAATCCATTGAAAAAGAAATTAATGTATTTCATTCATTCGATGGCCTAAGTCAATAGAAAAGTCTAGGATAGCATTTTTGAAATAGTCTTCTTAAATAATATCTTTTGAATATTTGTTAAAGTTATTAAAAATAAGAAAATAATTATAAATACATGTTATTTTATCTTTAAAAATTATAAAAATTATATTCTCTAACAACTTTTTATTATATAAAACTTCTTCAAAAATATTATTAGAGCACTCGTTAACATTCTCTATTTTCTTTAAAAAAGAATTAAAAAATCTAGAATAAATTATTTGTGAATGCTGTGTACGCGTTGACTTGGTTTCTTTTTGGTGAACGCAAAGTACTTGTCATCTAATTCATTCATTTCACTATATTAACATGTGATTGACTCTCATATAATTACAGGATATTTTAGGGGTTGTTCGGCTTGCATTTATATTTTCTGTTTTCATTTCCTGTTTTCAGTTTGTTTCCTGTTTTCTGAAATTTTACAAAGGAAAAACTGAAAATGCTTGTAAAATTTCAGAAAACAGAAAATGAAAACAAGAAATAAAAATGCAAACCAAACAGCCCCGTAGTCTTTAACTTTTTAAAATGTCTGAATTAGTCTATAATTTTCTACTCTATAAGTCATTTTAGTTTTTAGTTAAGTGTCAATGACGAAATGCTTACGCGACACATTAAGTGCCTATGACATATATGAATTCACATAAACTACCAAATGATACTGTTTTGCTTAATTTGCAAAGTTACACAACATTTTGAGACCAATATTAGACTATATGTAAGTTATTTGAGAGACATGACCTATTTCGAGATTAATTATCAAAGTAACATCATTTTGCATCTTATATAGATTCTTAAGTTTTAATTAACGTACCATCATATAGGTACACAATGTGTCACACAGACATTTTGTTATTGTCACTTAACATCAGAGATTAAATTGACTTATAGAGTGCAAAGTTAATGATTAATTCGGATAATTTAAAAAGTTAGAGATAAAATATCCTATGACTACAAAGTAAGGGATCGAAAATAATAAATAATTCCCATATTAATGCATAAATTAATATAGAATGAGTTATTTTTTGGTTAAGAGAATTAATTTATTTTATCAGGTGCAAATTTGTAATAGATATTTTTAATCTTATCAGCACTAACTGATTTTAAACTTTATAAGTGACTATGACTAAAGTTTAGCAATTAATTTTATCTCTAATCTTATCACTACCCAATTAAATATTATTTCTAACAGTTCTATGTTGTTCTGTTTCTTTCTTTTTTTTATTCCATATGGTTTTGTTTTTCGTGATTAGCCTAATCTTTCATTATTAGAATGAGTGGAAAAATAGAAGGCTTAGATTCACTATATAATTTGTTACGTGATTATTACAAATTTAGCTCTAAATTTTTTCTTCTTATTTTCTCTTGCTTTTATATTATTATTAAAATAAAATAAAAAATAAAATAAAATTAAGATTAAGATAAGATAAAATTAAATGGTTTGTCTTATCTCAAGATTAATTTTCCATTTCAGCTTAACATTAGGTACTATTTGTTCGAAAATAATTTTTTAAAGTAATGTCTTGTTTTTAAAAGGCTCTTTTAAGATTACCAATCACGTAAATTAATTAACACATAACCATTTTAATTTTATTAATAATTGCAAATTAAAGTCCGGAATATAAGAGATAGAACTTTATTGCATATAGGCATTGTACTCGAACATAATTACCACTTAAAGAAGACACCTATAACAATTTAAAAAAAATAAATAAAAAAAAATGGCGATTCAACAAATCTATGTGATTATTTTTTAAAATACGGTGAAACAAACACACTAAGATTCTCTTTAATAAAGATGTGCTTAACAAAGTGTTTATGAATATTTTATTATATTTTATTGGGTTCTACGTATATACATTATTTTATTAGTTTAAGTACTCAAAGCACTCTAATACAACTTCTTAAATAAGCACTCTGGATGGGTCTCACATATACCCACAAATTAACTATCTTATATTTATTTATTTTTAATGCAAATTGGACCCACTCTTTCTATAAGAATCGGTGCTAATTTAAGCAACTTTGTTAAGCACCTCATTCCACATCAGCATGCTCCAAAGGAGATAGAGTCCTTAACTAGGGTGCTTAAATGATAAGAACTCATTTAAGAACCCCTATTAGAGATGATCTAAGAGCTTGTTTGAAACAATTTTTGTTTTCAGTTTTTAAAAGTTGTATTATAAAACAGTTTTTAGAAACCGTTTTAAAAATAAAAAAGGTGAGAGGAGTTTTCAATACATATTTGTGTGTAAATTCAAAAAACTAAAAACTGAAAACCCAAACAAGATGTTTTCAAATTTTGGTTTTTAAATACTAAAAAACAAAATCTGTTCCCTAAAACTGTTTTTGAAAACTCGTCTGCCAAATAGATTTTTTATTTTTCTAATTTTGGAAATAGAAATCAAACAAACTCCAAGTTTTTCATACAATAACATAGTACTCAACGTAATTTATCTATTTTATGTAAATTGATCCTATTTGTCTCTTAAGAAAATGAACAAGAGTAAGTCATTTTGTTCGACGTGCTTATCAAATAATCCTGTTGTGGATCGTCGTCCCTCCTGTGAACTTAGCAGGGCTTTACACCACTAAGCCAACCCTTGAGGTTTTATAGAAAATGTTTGTTAACCTCATTTTATATTGTTAGTTTTAAATTAAAAAATAACTTATTTTTCTAAATTGTCCCTATCAAATTTATTATAAAGAGAAAAATATATTTATTATAAGTAGCAAATGAATTAATTATTATTAAGAGTATTTTAGACATCTTCTCATTTATATATTTTGGTCATATAATATGGCATTATATAATAAATATCATCTACGCTGTTTAATAGGGTCAATAGTTTTTAAACATAAGGGGATATAAGACAATGATTTTAATTTTTTTTGTAATATATTGTAACAATAACAAGGTATTGGTATTTATACTTCTCAATATTATAATAAAGTTTGACATTATAAATTATCTTTATCGAGAAATAACTTATCTTTATCTTTATGCACATAATTTTATTTGAATTGTTAAATTAATCAATTGTTAAATCAGTTATTCTATAATTTCACAAACTTCAAATTATAATGGCATAATAATGATGGTGGTAATCTTAATTTTTTTTTTATTGTCATCAAACACAAAATGTAATTTTAACATGTACATATAACATAACTGTCTTAATTTGTCAGAGTTGCATATATAAGACCCATGAATATGTAAATACTCTATGCTTACACACAATACTTAAACTTAGATTTGTGTTATATTATATATGTCATTAGATTACATAACATTCAAACCTTTTTATCACATTCAATCTTAAGTACACGAGGTTATGAAGCCGAACAATTATATTCTGTTTAAAGCACGAGTTTGTTATTAGTTAAATGTTATAAGGTAATTAAATTTGGTTATACCAATAATATAATAATATAAGATTTTCTAACTAATATGTGGTAGATAGTGTAGTGACAAAAGCATGCCAATAAATGTTCAAATCTCATCTTATTTGTGTGTGTAAAAGGACTTTGCTAAGAAAGTTTTTATTCACTTTGATAACTTTTTTATCTAAAAAAATTAGCCTTCATATTGTAAGATAAAAATAAAAATAGGGACACTATTATTTTCAAAAAATTACATTTGAAAGTAAATTTAATTTTTTCACTTTAGAATGAGTTTTTCATAAAAAGGGTGTATCCATATTAATTGATGTGAACGTTTTAGTGATGTGTTAGGATTCGCACAATTCTAATTTAGAAAATAGATAATCATCCTTTTTTAAACAGTAACATTTGATTTACCAAAAAAAAAATAGTAACATTTGAAATGATATTTTTGAACGGTATGATCCATAAAAACAAGTGATCTTTTTTCTCATTTTCATAATTTTTTTTCATTCTGAACACTGTTCAAGGATGGTTCATTTCTCAACGGTGAGAAGAATTAAGACTACCCTAATTTAGAAATTCTAATATCATTTTATATATAAGAATAATAAATCTATATATTAAAAAAAATGATAGCACTCCCAATAGAGATGGTGCTAATCCCTTCCACCTTTCTCAACTGAGATAGTAAGAATTCATCACACGTTTTAGAGAGTTAACTGTCTCATGGTCCAAAATGAGCCCATATCAATACCAATTCGCCATTGACAGGCCCATTCCCTAATTCCAGGCCTAAAACCACAAAACAGAATGATCCACCAACCCATCTTCTTCTGAAACACACGGAAAAAACCTAGCCACCTCCAACATCCTCGAATCATAAATCAGAGGAGGCGAACGACGAATCTCGGTTCGAGGTTCCATTTTCTGGAGTGAAATACCGATTCCGATTTCGAAGAAGCTGCTGTTGGTCTTGCTCTTCCTTCGTCTCCATTTCTGACGCCAAAAAAAATTGTTCTCTGTAGCTGCTGTACTCATCAGCTACCTCGGAACTCAACTAATCGGTAATCCTTAATTAATTAATTTATTTTGATTTTGTCTCTGCCACTTTTTATTGAACACTTTTTATTTTGGCAGCTAAGGTATTTTGAATGAAACATTGGAAGCTGTATGTTAAGATCAACAAATTCCCTTTTCTCTTGACGTTCGTTTTATATGCTATGCTATGTTAATTCTTGTATCTCGAGGTATAAATTGCATGTTTACTTGCTCATAACTTCTGCGAATGTAGGGATATTAATTAGAAATGGACTTGTTCAGATTTTAAACTAGAGGTTTTGCACTAATTGTTCTATTCTGTGACTATTAACTATTTAATAATTAGATAAGGGTGCTATGTGTTTTTGGGTATGATTTCTTTCTTAATCACAGAGCAAGTTGTGTATTATATAGATGTTACTGAGTTTCATTTATATGTGTATGGGTCAAGACTCAAGTGGTGTACTCTATAAGTTTATTGTAGTATCATTAGGGTAGAGTAGTTCTGCTAACTTGCGTTCCATATGCTGTTGGAAGAAACAGTAGTCTCAATATTACTAATTATGCAAAAATTCTGAATAATGCATCCGAACACAAGTATATAAGTATATAGGGTTTTGCTATCCATTGCCCTTAAGGCAATAGATAAGCAACCCATGAATGGAAACTTAGTGTTGGAAAATGTAGAGTATTTAATGCTATAAAATTAGTTTCAATTTATTGTACATGCAAAGTTTCCATTCATGGGTTGATTAACCATTGCCCTAAGGGCAATGGTTAGCAAAACCCAAGTATATAACCGAAGATAATTATAGTCCTTGATACATCTAGTTCTGATCAAATATAAAATCCTAGATTAATCCTAATTCTTCCCAATCTAATATATAATCCTGATAAAATGCCTCTCCATTCTCCATCATCTACCTTACAGTGGTAAAATTTATCATTGCATTTTGTTTCTATATGTCTTTCTGAATGAAATGCTTTGAACGATACAGTTACTGCTTTAGTTTGTGGTTTTATCTACTTTGATCCCTGTTTTTTTTATTATTGTCAACTTTTGAAGTCTAGCTGGAAAATTGATATTACTCCTAATTTACTAGTTTTTTGTCTTTTGAACTTTTTTTTATTTTATTTTCCCTACTCAGTTCCCTTATTTTTTTCTCTCCTTTTAAAAAAGAAAAATTCAAACTTTGTTTTTATGCTACTCTAAATATTCTGTCTCTTTAAAGAGTAACACTAGAAACTTTTGCTTAATGACTTGGTATCATCCATAAGCTGCTAGCTGTCGACTATTAGTGGAGAGGATTTGGGCAGGGACTTAAGAATGAATAGGAAAAGGGTGTTACTAGTTGCTGTGTCATTTGGTCTAAGTATTCTTATTGAGACATTTTGTATGTTTTACATTTTTCTTCTCCTAATATGTGAAACTGCCGGTGATAACAATTTTAAGCTATGGCTCAATTTCAATTTCATTAATATACTTTTCAATAATTTTTTTGTGCCTTATTTTATTTCTATATTTTCTAAGTTTGATATTGAGAGTTAGAAATTTAGAATAGGTAATATTAGGATGACGGTGAGATATTCTCTCTGTGATACCATTTGCATAAGATGATAAGGACTGAAACTACTACTGTTAGATGCTAATTGAGACAAAAGTTGAAAATATCAACTATGTTGTTGCTTAATATGCTTATTCTTGTGTGGAAATGTGTAATTATGCAAAGAGAGAATTACAGTGATTCCCTTGAATTTTGAGAAGACTTTGATCTTTATTAGAAAATTCAATCATCTTTACTATCATTCTGAAGCTTTAATGTTTCAACCAGCAATTTACTCTTCGATTCCTTTGCAAAATTCCAAGAATCTATACATTGTCTATTACACAAAGTTTCTAAAGTTGTAACCTGTCGGAGTTACCTGCTTAAAGTCTTAAACTAAAAGTTGAGGAATCTTTATACTAGTGGGTCAAATCCACAGAGTATTTTCTGTGTACCTTTCCTTATATAAGAAAATTATAAAATTTTGTTGAGACGTTAAGCTTAGATTTTTAAAATTTGGTAGGGAGGGCGTTGCTGCCATAGTTGTTCTGTTTGCCTTAAACCATATTAGTCAGGTATCTAATGTAGTCTTCAGATACTTGGGTTTAGGAGTAGAACCCCCAAAAAAAAATCTTTTACTTGATGATGGCTTATGGTAGGATAAGAAATTAGAGAACTTAGCTCTTTGTCATATTTATATACATATTTGTAATAAAAAACGAAAATGTAGATTCTGATGCTGGTTTCTTGCCTTTCAATATGTAAATGCAGAGTCATAAATTAATCTCATCAATCAATCAAAATTTCCATTTGAAGCTGCCAAAATGTCGCGGAAGGGTTTGATGGAACAAGATCTGAGTAAGTTGGATGTGACAAAATTGCATCCACTTTCTCCTGAAGTCATATCTCGGCAGGCTACTATTAATATTGGTAATACTCTCTCTCTCTCCCCCTCTCCCTCTCTCTCTCTTTTTGCACGCACATTTTTTCATTTATTCCATATTTGTCACATCCCTTAAACAAATTTTGCATTAAAAGTAGTGCAAGCTTCTTTTTCATTTATGACTGGTAATGCTGATGAATAATTAATTGCATCTTGGCAGGTACCATAGGTCATGTGGCACATGGCAAGTCAACTGTTGTGAAAGCAATATCAGGTGTTCAGGTACTGTTTTAGCTTAAAGCGAAGGGTGGTGTTGTTTACCTATGTATGTAATGTGTGTAATTCCTGTCTCATGGTGTTCTGGAATATTCTTTTTATCTGAACTATTTAAACATAGGTCATTTGTTTCAAATGTAAATAATGTATTTAGTCATTATGATAAGTTAATAGTTAATTAAGATTATTTTTAGTAATTATTTATATTTTAAACAGTCTAAGAAGCAGATGGATACATGAAGCTTGTGAAATCTAAGTTGCTGTGGAATACAAAGTTGGTTTGTTTCAATACATGGATTTTGGTTTGTCATAGATAAATTGTATAGTTAGGTTTGCCTGATTAACTATATGGTTCGTTGAAGCCATCTCCAGTGACATGTTTGACTTCTAATGGTTTCATTGTTGTTTGACAACATTCAGATCAATTGACTTCCTGCCATTTCATTATCATGCCATATATCGTATTCTTCACATTTTCCATGAGCGTTAGTATTATAATGTTGACCTCTGGTTTTCCATGAATGTCGTGCAGACTGTACGTTTTAAAAATGAATTGGAGCGTAACATTACAATCAAGCTTGGGTATGCAAATGCGAAAATATATAAGTGTGAAGATGAACGATGTCCAAGGCCAATGTGCTACAAGTGGGTATTTATTTTGCATCTTATATAGTAATACCAGGTTATTTCAACTTATGATGACATGATACATTTTTTTTCTGTAGGGCCTATGGGAGTGGAAAGGAAGATAATCCTATGTGTGATGTGCCAGGGTTTGAAAACTGCAAGATGAAATTGTCGAGACATGTTTCTTTTGTGGATTGTCCGGTAAAGTTCCGAACTTTCATTTATTATGTAGGGCTGTTTTTTCAATAATTTCATTAGATTCTGGATTTTATACAGGATTTAGTTTCGTATACCTGCACATTTTGTTTTACAGTTATTGTACTTTTAATTTTCTCTCTTCTTAGTTATTACTATAATCTTTCTCCTGATTCTTTTAATTCTAGGTAGATATATATTGTATTGTGTGGGTATATGTATGTGTAAATGTTCATAACATGTATATGTATATTAAGAAATTCTTAGGTGCTCCCAAGCAAGAGAAATTTCTTGTTCTTCACTATTAAATGTGTATTCCCCAGCATTGCAAGTCATTACTGTTTGTTTTGCACATTCAATTGTACGTAGTATGAGAAATCTCATGCTCTAGGATCGCCTAGGATTTTCTCATAATTTTTCCATTCACTCATTTCTATCTGGTGTGGGTTTTTCAAATTTCTATGGGTATTTGTTATACAACACAGGTAGTTACAGGTTTCCAATCTCTGCTAAATCAGCAAATATGTGTAGTTTGCTTGCGTTCACATCTTATGGTATTTGATTTTACTTTTTTGATTTCTGTAGGGACATGATATTCTCATGGCTACAATGCTTAATGGAGCTGCAATCATGGATGGAGCTTTGCTACTCATAGCTGCTAATGAAAGCTGCCCTCAACCACAAACCTCTGAGCATTTAGCAGCTGTGGAAATTATGCGTCTACAGCACATAATAATCCTTCAGAACAAGGTAGACTTAATTCAAGAAAATGTGGCAATCAATCAGCATGAAGCAATTCAGAAGTTTATACAAGTAAGCTTTCTATGAAGAGATTTCCACTGTACGAAAAAAATCCCTTTTCAATAACTTACATTTACATGATAGTCTCTCCTGTTTTTGCGACTTACAGGGAACTGTTGCAGATGGTGCACCAGTGGTCCCTATTTCAGCACAATTGAAGTATAATATTGATGTTGTGTGTGAGTATATAGTGAAAAAGATCCCAATCCCTGAAAGGAACTTTGTTTCTCCTCCTAATATGATTGTAATTCGGTCATTTGATGTCAACAAGCCTGGTTCTGAGGTTGATGATATAAAAGGAGGCGTTGCTGGTGGAAGCATCCTGAGGGTAAGACTTTTGATCAATTATCCCAATGTCATGCTTGATTTGCACTGACCTGACTTGCAAATGTTAGTATTCCTAAAAGTGTTAGGAATGGTGACTTTGATCTTCACATGTATAATGTTTAGCTCTTGAAAGGCTTAATCTATGCTAGAATTTTATGGTTATTCACTTAAAATGTTGTGTGTGCACTCTAATACATACATGCTCAATGAATAAAAAACAAATAGCCTTCTTATTTATTGCTTCTTTTTATTTTTTTCTTAATATTATGTTTTTGGTCTCAATTCTCAACCAATTAAATTTGTTATTGTATTCGAGTGACTTAGAGGCTGTGGACTCATTGATCGTGCGTTGAGTCTGTGATATATATATTAACATTTTTTTAGAAAACATCTGGCAATTTGTTCTTTGCAGGGTGTTTTGAAGGTCAACCAATTCATTGAAGTTCGTCCTGGGATTGTTGTTAAAGACGAGAGTGGAAATATCAGATGCACACCGATATACTCCAGAATAGTTTCATTGTACGCCGAACAAAATGAACTACAATTTGCTGTGCCCGGAGGCCTGATTGGTGTTGGAACAACAATGGATCCTATGTTGACACGTGCTGACAGGTTGGTTGGGCAAGTTCTCGGAGAGGTTGGATCACTCCCAGAGGTTTTTGTTGAACTCGAGGTAGGAGGCTCTGTCGAATGTTTTATCAATTAATCCATGCCCGCCATGAATTTGGGTTATCAATCAGTTTGCTGAGAGAGCTTACTTTTTAATTATTTTCATATCTCAAACTTGAATTATTCGCGGCTGACGAAAGATCACACATATTCCCCCTGCACTGGAAAAACTTTATTTACTGATGAATTCTGCGCTTGGTCTTACAGGTAAACTTTTTCTTGCTTCGAAGGCTTCTTGGTGTCCGGACAAAAGGCTCTGAGAGACAAGGGAAGGTATCGAAGCTGGCCAAAGGAGAGATGCTAATGTTGAACATAGGATCAATGTCAACAGGAGCCAGAGTAATAGCTGTGAAGAACGACTTGGCAAAATTGCAACTTACATCCCCTGTGTGCACTAGCAAGGGTGAGAAGATCGCGCTTAGTCGACGTGTCGAGAAGCACTGGCGTCTTATTGGGTGGGGTCAGATCCAAGCCGGAATCACCCTTGATGTACCTCCTGCTCCGGTTTTGAATTGAATACAGATAAGAGACAGACCCCCAAAAAAAAACACCCTATAAAAACCTGAGATGAGTTTAGATATGATGTGGGAAGGGAGACAATTGTTGGGAACCATTTTTGTGAGATGGAGAAGAAAACTTTTGGATGGTCATTTTTTGTATTCACATTGTTCATTTAATTTTCCCATTGTCTACCTATTATTTGTGTCTTGTGCTGATTGAGTATAGATTGTTTCATTCCCTTACCAATAATCATTATTGGTCCGGCATGTTATACTGTGAAGCATTTCATATTGTAAGCAAAGTATCCAAGCAATTCTTGAAAATGTTAGATTGGGATACTCTTTGTTTGGGTAAAGCTAATTCCGTGGAATGTGTTCATTTCGCTGCTTGGACTTCTAAAGGTAAACAATTGTGAAGTGGAAGGTACTTTAAAGGACTTTGGTTGTGTGAATGTTAACTGTTTAACAGGACAACAGATCACTAGCATCAAGTATTTTGATTATTTAAAATTACACTTCCTCATTACAATATGAAAGGGTCACTAAGCATTTGCTCTTTACCTTTTGCTTTAAGTATGAGATTAATTTGTTATGTTCCTTGCCTTACTATCGCTTGTATTTTTGTGTATTTTCTGTACCATTAAGAAAAACAATCCAAATAGCTTGGATTAGTTTACTAAACCACAATAAAATAATTTTCTTGAGATAACGTTAGATTGCTATTTTGTGACAAGGTCATCAAACTAGTACACGTGTGTAGTCAACATTAATTAGCCATTCTATCGATCAGTTCTCTTTCTTTAAGTTGGAGCAACTCACGCTTATTTGTACACGTGTAATTAGTTAATTGTGGTTAGAAAGATAATTATTTTTTTCTAGTTGTTTTAGTTGCTCACTACTATTACAATGATGCACCATGGACGTGTAAGACTGAATCTTATGATAATTTTATTCTATTCACAAAGAATGATATGATAATCACTAAATACATCACAAAAATCTCAAAATACAAGGAAAACGAACACCATCCATCAAATGGATAAGAATACATTCAATCCAAGAGGATAAACATCCTTATTCATCTACAGACTACAAAGAATACAATAGAAGCAACTGGGTAAAAAAATGATGACATGCAATCTATGCTATGATTCAATCAGAAGCAACAATCCAGGACACAGCAGCAACACAAGGCAGCACAACTGCAAAAAAAGAGAGAACCAAGTCAAAACGACGAGTCGTGTCTCTATAAAAGCTAGAATTTTGATTCAGTTTATTTTTAAGAGTTAGTATCTCTAAAATAGTTATAATTTATAAAAAGAAAAAATATACAAAAATAACGGGTAATTTTAAGGTGGGACAAAAAAATTGGAAATCATGTAGTCACTTTACCAAAAATGAAAAATATAAGATATTTTTAGAAACTATTGAATATATTTAAAAAATCTACTCTTTCTAAAAATACCTCATACTTTCTATTTTTAGTAAAGTGACCACGTGATATCAAACTTTTTGCCCCACTGTTATCACAACTAATTGTATAAAAAATGTTATTTTTTTAATACAACTAACTAGTTGTAATTGTAAGACGTGAATATCAGTTATTTCCCTATCATTACTATTTATAAAATGACTAGATTACCAAGCTACACACTTTGAATTTTTTTTCAAAAAATATCAAATTATCAATTGCTAAACTAGTATTAAAAAATAAGGTGTGATGCACTCTCACTTATTTTTAAGATAGAATACTTAATTAACAAAGTACGTCTCTTAGAAGAAATTTACAATTTGCTAAGTAAAACATTCGTTCTAAAAAACAAGTGTGAGCAGGTTTACAAACCCCTTTTGAATAAGTGTAGTGATTTTGGCTTAAGAACTTACCATCCCTTCCAGAAGCCATCACCCCTGGTTGTAGTTTCCTCTGGTACTCTCTGTTTGGGGTACCCTACAACAGGAGCATCCTTGGAAGGGTATCCCATAGGTGGTGGTGCAGTAACATATGCTTGACCTGATGATGGTTGATATGACACTGCAAAATCACAAAAACCAAATGTCATTAATCCAAATATTAGTGAGATTTCACAATTCAAATGTCACAACCCAACACAATAATGTTGAATGAGAAGAAAAAACTCACCAGGGGCTTGTTGCTGATTGTTGAAGTGACTCATAATGAATGAATGAAGTATTTCTTTTTTTCTTATACAAAATATCAAAGAGTTTAATGATAAGAGATAAAAATATGTAATCGGAATGGAAACAAATATGTATATATATATAGGTTTTTAGAGGTTTCTTAATGCAATAGGAATGACGTGTGGGGCAACAAACGCGTTACAGATAGGAAAGAAAACACGTCGGTGTTTCCATTTGAACTTTCTGCGCAAAAGCGCTTCTGCTTATAGCATTCCACGTTATCTATTAGTATTTCTTAGCCTTCCAAAATTCCTTTTTTTTTTTTTGAGTCATTTAAACGCGTATATATGTTTCCAAACATTTTGACCTTTCTAGATATATTCAGTCATTATATTTAATAGTATTTTGACTCACTTGATTCATCATCTTTATTTGATTTTGCACCACATAAAAAAACTACTATGCTACAACAATTTAATGTGTTTTCATTATTTTTTGTTGTTGATGTTTTCGAAACAATTCAATTTTGCGCAAGGATATTTTGTGAAACTCTAACGCATATATATAATGCATAAATGTGGATTTATGAACAGGAGGACTCTGTAGAAAAGGACACACACTTTGAAATGATTAAAAATAGAAGGTAGAAAAATTTCCTACTTTACAACATCTTTCGAATACTTGATCTATCTATTATTATTTGGTGAATAGCAATGTTAATTGGAGTTCAAAGTTCAAACTCCTCAAAGGAACTTATAATACATTTACATATAAGAGCAGTCGAATGTCAAAATCTATAATTAAAAGCTAAAGCTCACTTTTTATATGTAAAAAACATTTAAATGAAAATTTGTGTTATAACTTAAAAAGTACACAAATCGTATCATAACACACTAACAAATTTATTGTTTATTACGAACTACTACCTTTGTACTCGAATATAAATAAAAAATTCTCATGTTTCTTAGCCTAAAATATAAGTAAATTTCAATCATTTTTTTTATTTAATGTTATTACTCTAATGTATCCTTCATTTAATGCTATAATTTCTATTTTGCAATAAAGATCATAAAGGCTATTTTAGTAATTCAAGTTTATCTTTTACATAAAATCAAGAAAATTAAATGCAACTAATTAGCTTTTTTAATGTGTAAATTAATTAATTTTTGCTTATATATATGAGTCCGAGAAAGTTGTATAAAATAAGAAAGTAATAGAAAATACAATTATTACTTTAAAAATATAATATTTTCTCATTTAATATTTTACTTAAGAAAAAAATAAACATTAAGGAATAACTATATTATTTGAATATTTAATTTTTTAATTAAATTTTATTCTAATAATTAATATAATTTTAGATATATTTTCTTTTGTCTTAAATAATTTTTTAATTTAACAAAATATCTGCAGGTACTCATAACCGTCCCTATCCCGCCCCGTTGTTATCTTTAACCAGGGAGAATATTTTCTCAAACTTTTTTTGTTGCAATGTTGTTGAAAAAATGTTATTCACAAATATGATTCATTAAAATTTAGAAAAAGTAACGAAGAAAGAACCAAAATTATTATTGTTGTTAGAACCCAACCGAATCAGCGGGGTGACCGGTCGTGAACCCGAACTGTGGTTGAATTGATTTTTGTTTAAACTCTTGAAAATTGAGGATGAATGAGGCTTAAACATAGATTCTCTCGGTAGATAAAATAATAATATACCACTATACTATCAAGTTATTTGTGATAATATATACATCGTCTTTATTTATATATATATAGGATGTAAAAAACAACATTTTTTTATTATTATATTAATTTAATGTATTATATAATATTAAAATAATAAAAAAAATTAATTATCACCCGTCGAACCACGGTTCGTCCCGTGAACCATGAACCAGTAATCTAACCGGTAGAGAGAGTTAGTTTTACTTAGGAAATCTTGAAGGATCTGTTCTTTTGTTTTTTCTGTTAGGCTGTAAAGAGCGGCCAGCAATGTTGAAGGATTTGTTTTTTTGCGTCCAATTTAAAAGTTTTTTTTTGGTTAGGCTGTAAACATCTCAACATCAATTTTTATTTTATTTTATTCTATTTGGTCGAGTGATTTTTGACGGAAGTCGTTCACCAAGTTTTGTTTGTTAAGGACTGCATCATATTCATATAAATGAACAAGGTGTTTATCAAAAAAATTAAAAAATACAAGGGTGTAGTAATGACCAATTGTAACGTGATACGTGTTGAAACATTAGTAAAAATTATTTCTGTGGTTCAAATTTTAAACCTCAATTATTTGAGTTTGGTACGACTTTTTGTAAGAATTTAAAAATAAATAAATCCATTCTTATCCAAAACTGGAGCAAAAATGTCAAATGTCAAACAAAATTATCAGAGCAGCTATGGGGGATTATCGTTGTTGAGCAAATTGGATTCATTTACGAACACTTGAGGAAAATAATATACAACAATTTTCTAAGCAATCAAAATTCAGTACTGGGGTATAAATGAATGGAATTGTTGAGTTGAAAGTGAGTAGTAAGATTGAATTAGTAGGTAGTGATGAGAATCAGAGTTTGGATAAATATGAGCAAAGTTGTAAGTTTAAACGTAAGTGTCACCCATTCTCTTTCCATCAAATTATATATATATTGATGAATTTTTGTGTCCCGGAGCATATCCTTATTAAACAATTACTACTATAATAATAGTTTGGTAAAAACAAAAAACAGAAAAGTACTGAAAGAAAGCCACGAAAGACAACCAAAAACTCGTCCCTAATATATGCGATGAAATTCAATCGCAGCAAATATCCAGGGCACAGCAGCAACACAATCCAGCACAACTGCAGCAAAAAACAATTCAACATATAAGAAATAATAAATATACATCAAAGAATTTCCCTCTTGAGTTTCGTCAAATTGCCCCTGCAGTCTCTAGCCTTAAGTCGCCCAATTAACAATCTAACACTAATTGATCAAATAGTTGCTTATGATTCATTATAATCTAACGTCAAATTGTTAATCGAATGACTGAAGACAACAAGAGAGCTTGTATAAGAAATGGAGAGGATTCCCGTGCATGAAACTTACCATCCCTTCCAGAAGCCATCACCCCTACTAGTGGTTTCCACAGGGACACTTTGTTGGGGGTACCCTACAGGTTCATCCTTGGAGGGATACCCCACAGGTGGTGGTGGAGCAGTAACATATGAAGCTGGAGTACTGTTGGTTTGATCCACTGCTGGATATGCAGTCACTGGTTACAAAAAAAAAAAAGAACTCTAGTTAATTAGATGATCATATCATAAGAAAGAAGTTAATTGAATTGAATTTACCTGGAGTTTGTTGTTGGTGACTCATGGTTGTTATGATGAAGTTGCTTCTTTGGATTAAGGAAGAGGAAACAGAGTTTGTAACTAATTGAAAGAGAAAAAGTGTATAAATAAATAAATAGGAATTGTTTAAAACGCGTTTTACTTTTAGGTCACAAATCTCACCAGTCAGCAGCCTTATAACGACGTCGTATCAGATTCCCCATTTCTTTTCTTTTTTCTTCTGTTCCGACTGCTTATTTAATTAATGGAGAAAATAGTTAATGCTTTCAATTCTTTACCAAAAATCAAAATTATATCTATTCACACTATTTTCTATATTATCAATGCCTTCAAAGTGTGTGTTTGACACAGCTAGCTTATTTAGGAGCTTATAGCTTATGAGTAAATAGAGGTGTTTGGTAACAACTAGCTTATAGTTTATATAAGCTATAAGCTAGCTATCATAAACTAGCTTATGAAAGCTACTTCAAGTATTTTATAGCTTATGAAAAGTAGTTTTCAATAATTGTTTTCTATTTTACCGTCTAGTCATTTACTACATGTTTACTCTATCAAATAATTTATTACATGTAATTATTACTTGTCTTTTTAAGTCATTTAACAAATATAAGCTATCTAATAAGCTAATTTTACCAAACACTTTTACTCAATTATAAGTCACAAGTCATAAGCTATAAGCTACAAACTATAAGCCATAAGCTATAAGCAATAAGCTATAAGTCATAAGCTATAAACTAATTTTACCGAACAGAGCCTAAATAATACTTTAATTTTGAAAGGGACTTGTAGATAAGGTAGGTACACTTATTTCTCTTCTTAATAAATAAATGTTTTCAAACCTTATAAATGTATATAGAAAAAATGATCTATCTTTAAATAATTATTATATTTAAAAAAATTTAAAATGTTTTTCCATCTCGGTAAATTAATGTTTTCAAACCTTGTGCTTTAGTATAATTGTTGCCCTAAGAGAAAAAAAATATACTAAATAGAAACAATGTGTATTTAATATCTTAAAATTTAAAATGAAAACTATTTCTCTTTAAATCGTCATAGTAAAATATAGCATTGAGGGTTTGAATCTTGACCCTACGCATAAATCATTATAGTAAAAAAATTTGACTATCTTTCCGTCTCGAATGAAAAGTATATATTTTTAAATAATTATAGTAAAATAATAGGGTAAAAGTTCGAATACTAGTCGTGTGCATATAAAAGATTTTGTTTGAAAAGATTGTATTCACTTCGGTGATTTTTCCGTTTCAAATGAATTAATATTCGTCTATCAATTGAGAATATCCTCGATAAAAAAAAGGGTAATAATATTTTTTTATTTCTTAATAGATAAATAAGCGCACAGTGTATGTAAACAATTAAACTAGTAAAATTGAACTAACAATTAGAGATTTGAGAAGTTTAATTTAGACAACATTATAAATCCAATCGGGTCAATGAACTAATATTACACCATAATTAATTATTAGTAATATTTAAAAAAAATATTAAAAAATGTTATAAAATTATTGTCTTTGCACTTTTGTAATACTTTTACAAAATATTATAGAAATGTTATTTTGTTAAAAAGTTTTAATAACAATTAAAAATATTATCAAATCATTCAAAAATATTGTCTTTTAACATTTGTAATATTTTTTATAATGTTGTATAAAATCAATCAATTACATACTACTGTAATAAAATAACAAAATTAAAAGAAGTACTTTCGTAGTAAAATTGGGCATTCATTTAAAAATATAATTTTTTGTTATTAAAAAAATACTTTTGTTATATATGATTGACACCCGTTTCTTACTATATCTTAGGTTGGCTGTGCACAAATTGGAAGAGAATCTTCCTTTTTAATCCTTCACGGAAGATTCCAGCCTGCCAAATTCTGATTGGTTTTTTCTTCTTTCATTTTTCAGTAACGTGGGTCCTATTAAAAGATTAATTGCTAAGAAAGATAGGATAGAATAAATTCTCATAATTTAAAACAAATTTAAAAAGACAAAGAAAGCTTGATTTGGTGTTATATATATCATATTTACAAAAGTTTCAACATCTTAAATCGTTAGTGCTTCATTAAATTATTAATATTTTATTATATTTTATGAAACTATATGTTACGCAAATTTTTTAGTACATTGATAAAGTACTAAACGATTTCGGATCGACATGAAACTTTGTAAGAAATTTTAATCTATCACTCAATTTTGTAAGAAAATTATTAATTAATGAGTTATTCGCAGGGTAAGAGTTGGCAACTTACACCGATGTAGTTGATATAGAGATAGGATCCGTTGACCCCCAATTAGTTTTACACCAATTCTTACACCAATTAAAAACGATATGTCAAATTTTTTTTCACGAAACCTACCGTTGAATTTAAACTACTTATCGTATAGATTATATGTACAAAATTTGACATTAATTCGAGATCATTTAATACTCCATCAATGTAATAAAAAAGTAACGTAAATATAATTTTAAAATAATAAAAATAACAAGTGTTTTGATGGAATACTAAACAATCTCGGATTGCTGTAAAATTTTGTATACATCTATATGATAAGTATTTTAAATCCAACAGAACGTTTCGTGAAAAAATAACTTCGACATATTGTTCGTAATTGGTGTAAATTAATGTAAGACCAATTGATGTCAACTAATCTACCTTTTATATATATATATATATATATATATATATATATATATATATATATATATATATATATATATATATATCACTGAAGTGTAAAAATTAATAAATAACATTATACCTAACTCTTTATAAATAATAAATTTCATATAATGACATTAAAATATTAAAATTAATAAATAAAACCTCAAATAACTTTCTATAAATAACAAATTTCATATAAGTTGGGATGTACAATGAATGGTCAAATGAAGTGTTGTATTTCAAACACCAACAACAGCCGGAAAATCAACTTGAGAGAAGCATGAAAATTGCAATACACCATATATATTAAATTTTTTATTTAGTTTGTAAATAATTGAACCACACCAAATCAAGTGTTGTATTTTAAACTACTCAGGTCATTAATGGACTCGGTCGAGATACTGGGTCGACTCAGGGGTGAATGTTGACTCGAATATATATATTAAATTAAAAAATATATATAAAGAACCTCATATTTATATTTTAAATTTTACATGTTCAAATAAAAAATAAACAAAATTTTTAAAATAAATATATTAACCAACAAATTAATTTTATGTTTATACTTGATAAGTCAAATTTAGATAGTATAAAAAAATATCATATTAAATTTGTAACTTTAAACAAGACTTACAAACCAAATTTCATATTATTAATTAAAGCATATCAATATTTTAAAATTGAATCACATATATGAAACATTTTAAAATAGTATATGAATATTATTATTGGTATTTATATTATAAATATAGAAGAATTTTAAATTTAAAGTTTCGTAATTATATAATATAATTGTTGATTATTGAACTTATATTAGTACTTGGTTTGTGGTCTAGTGGTATGCTGTTCCTTTATAAAACATAGGGTGTGGCGTTCAAATTCTACTCCCCGTTGACTCGCTCAACCCCTTAAAACCCGCCGGGTCAACCGGCTATTGACCGGGTCGATTGCACATCTGGTCTGATAGATGAACCAGACCGATCCTGTGACCGATTTACGGGTCAACCGGTCGAACCGGCCGGGTTGACCCGGGTTGACCCGGGTTTAATAACACTGTTTCAAACACCAACAACCGCCAGAAAATCAAGTGTAGAGAAGCATGCAAATTGCAATACACCATATATATTAAATTTTTTATTTTGTTTGTAAATAACTGAACCAAAATTTTTTCCATTTGGTATAAATCAAACCATTATTTATTGGATGTTTGGTTTTTTAAAGAGTTTAACGTGGCTGGCTTCCAAGTAATACATAAATAGTTGTAATTTATTCCGATTTAATTTTTTAACTATGTTTAACGAAAATAAAAATTTTACACTTTATATAAAAATATAAAAATATATTTATGTTGTGACAATAGTAAAATCAAAGACAGTAAACACTTACAGTTATACTACTGAATGTTTTGGTTCAATACAAGGAAACGAACTCCAATTTAGCATATTGTTTTTAATGTAAAGACGTCAAAATTTGAGTGCTTAAAAACTACTTAAATCACGACTTTTTGGACCAATAGAATAAGACAAAGTTAAGTAAATAGTTAAGTCTCTTGTATACTAATCAAAAATTAAATCTTAACTGTTTATATAAAAAATATTTTGTTAAAAATATTATATTTACTTAAATGGTTTATTTGTCTCAAATTGAATATTTTTTTATTATCGACTAAAAAATGCTCTTGGTGCATTAAAAATATCCCAAATTTGAAAGCTAACGATGCAAAATGTATTTGATTCTCTTCAAGTCTGAGTTAACTTTTCGTGCCTGATAAACACATCATCCATTCTAATAAGTTCACCATCATTTTTCCTAGAAATCTTCATTAACTTTTTTTTGGGAAAATATATTACAAAAATACTTTATTTTATCTTCCCTGTGATACTCATGAATCATAATGCGCTTATTAAAATAGTATGATCTCCTTATTTTGGGTCCAACGAGTTAACACAATAACAATCGGAACTGTGTACGGCGGTTGCTTTATGCACCGCCATTATTTCAAAGCATACCACCCAACTTTGGACAGTAATTTTAAAGATTAGTTTACAGAAATAAAATAAAGCAATGTATTTAGAAAAAATCAATGGGTGGTGTAAATAACCGCTATTTGTAGACCCGTTATTTTATGAGTGTTCTTTTGTTTCTGGCCCAAGACATCTCTACATAAGAATGCAAGTCATCAGTCAATTAACATGTAGTCTTTTGTCCCCAAAAAAAAAAATTAACATGTAGTCTATTACAGACAAAATTGACCCATTTTGTACTTCTATTACCAAAAAGAATTATGTTTTAATAAAGGATTCTAATATTTGTGCCAACCATTTTAATAAAAGCACCACACTCCTTTCCAGGAAAACTCATACAGAAACACATTATCAATTTTTTTTTTTCATTTTCAAATGAGTTTTTCCAGAAAAAAAAAAGTGGTATCCTTACTAAAAAAGCGTGAGCATCAATAATGAATATGTCACCCTTTTGTTTATGAAGCTATATTTTACAAAAAAAAATTAATTACTTTTTTTTTGCCAACAAAAAAAAAATTCAATTACTTGACGCAGTGAATTTTTTTTGTATCTGCTTCAATTGTCAGTAGCAGAGTAAATAGAGGGAAAAGAGTAATTATTTTTATATTTTACTTTCCTGAGTTTTCTTAAATGATATAATACAACACAAATGATGCAATGCACATGTTAATAAAACATTTGTTAACCTACCCTCCAGGCTCCAGCTGCTTCTTGTGTCATATACACGATGTCATTAGCTTTTGGCTTTTGCTTTATTTAGGGGAAATTTTACTTATTATTATTCTAGTTATTCTATCAAGCGTCACAAGAACTTGTTATAACTTAAATTGAACTCTTTTTTTAATCCAAGTTCTAATCAACTTACCTAATACCCTACTAAAAACCAATTATATTAGTTGGAACTTTTATTTCTTCTCACATGGTTACACTATTGTTCATTTTACCTACTATCTCCATCAATTTTGTTTTGTGATACAAGGGTTGCAATGATTAAATGGTGCGTGCTCCGCGATTCGATTTAGTTTTTCCACCAAATTGATAATTTACAGAAAAATTGCTAATTTAATTATTTATAGCGTTTTAATTTTAGTCATTTGTCTTGAACCAATTCATTCTTATATCATACGATCTCAAATTTAATAAATACAGAGCATATAAAATTCAATTCAGTCGAAGAGTCAAGTTAAAGTGTTTCAGATGAAACCCTAAAAGCAAATTAGGCAATAAATGAAGGAATCTTATCACAATCTCTAGGGGGCTGTTTGGTTTGCATTTTCATTTTCTGTTTTTATTTCTTGTTTTCAGTCCATTTTCTGTTTTCTAAAATTTTACAAAGGAAAAACTGAAAATGCTGAAAATAGATTTTATTTTCAGCATTTTCAGTTTTTCCTTTTGTAAAATTTCTAGGCAATAAATGAAGGGATCTTATCACAATCTCTAAGGGGCTGTTTGGTTTGCATTTTCATTTTTTGTTTTTATTTCTTGTTTTCAGACCATTTTCTGTTTTCTAAAATTTTACAAAGGAAAAACTGAAAATGCTGAAAATAGAATCTATTTTCAGTATTTTCAGTTTTTCCTTTTGTAAAATTTCAAAAAACAGAAAATGAAAATAAGAAATGAAAATGTAAACCAAACAGCCCCTAAATGTGTGAAGAAATAGCATAGACAAACCCTGGGTTCTCCCCTAGTTGCAACTGCAATCTCATCATCCTTAGGGGCTAATTTTGGTTCCTCCAGAATAAGCATATTTTCTTTGAACACAATGTGTTGGAAATAAATGTGAAATGACCTGTCTTATTGTGGGAAGGAGAAACACATTAATGCACATGGAATTATAAAACCTAACAAAAAATACTCTATCCGTTTTCGATTATAAGCAAAAATTACTTAACTTACACCCTTTAAGAAAATTGGTTAGCTTCATTTAATTTTTTTGAATTTATAAAAAAGTCAATTTGTTTTCCTAAGTTACTCTCTCTCCTCTTCAAAATCACTATAATAAATGAGAGAGTTAATTGAGTGGAGAGTATAATAGGAGATTTTTCATTAAATGCAAGTGAAAATAGTTTGTTTTACTTATATTTAAAAATATAGTATCGTGAAAAAATTTATTTATATTTAAAAACAAAGAGAGTAATAATCATACTAATAATTAAAAGAAGAAAATTAGACCATGTATTGGGAAATGCATTCTTCAGCTTGAGGGAAAGGGATATGGCCAAGTATGTGTATAAATATTCATATTATTTTGTTTAATCTATATAAGTATTATATAAAGTGAAGAATAAATAATAAAAAAATATATAATATTTATTATATGTCACATACGATTTCATTAAAATTTTGTTTTTTTTGACAAAAAAATTTTAATTTTCATTTTTTAATCTATACGATATTTGCATAGATTAAAAAAACTTTATTCATATTCATCGCCATTGACCAACATCTAAGATAACTCATTTTCCAAAACCTCTCACTTCATTGACACATCCTCCATTCAATTTTGGTAGTTTTTCATTTCATGGAAATTGAATTGTGATAGTGAAGTTACATGTTGCTATTGAATTGGGAAGTGCTAGAGATAAAAAAAAAAAAAAAGGTAATAAAATTCACATATAGATATTTTTTTTTGGTGAACTCATAGATATACTACACATTACATGTTTGGTTAATTTTTAAAAATTGAGAAAAATATGTTTATTTCTCAAGTTAATTATTGGAGTGTCGTGTTATTGAACTTCCTAGAAAGTTAAGCAAACAAATAATGTAAATTATTAGTAAAAAAAAGATACTAGGAAAAGAATGAAGTAATAATAATGTTATTAGTGAAAATTTTGGGTTTTTTCTCTAAGATGGGAGAAGAATCAAGTACTATACTGCTTTATTTAATTATTTAAATTGAAAATAAGAAAATAGGGTCCACAGTCCACAGTCCACAGAGAGGCCATATATAGGGAGAGTGAAATTGAGTGGTTCCAAAGCTAACGGTCAAATACTGATGTTGGGCAAAGATAGATATAAAGGTACCCTCTTTTCAAGTATCCTGAGCACAAGTAAGGTATGTTTCCAATACAAGATATAATGATACCTCAACTCACACACCTATTTCACCATAAATAAATCATCCCTCATCCTTCTCACACCACTGTCAAAAAAATTAAAAATTCATCAAAAGTTATGCTTATGTTAATACTCCAATTAATAATGAAAAATTCACCAGAGTCTCTTAATTCAATTATCAAATTTCACCCCTATATAAAAAAATGATTTTATTCAGAGGAATCCTATATACCTGTTTGATAATCTCTTCATCTCAAAGATAAGTAAGTACTCTAATATTTTGTGTAGTTGACTTGAGAATTCTCTTAATGTAAAAAAAAATATTAAAATAAAAAGGTTATTTATATCTGTACATTTGTTTATTTTTATTTTTTTTCAATTTGAACCTTTATAAGAATATGTGAATTAAGTGTATAAGATAAAAGAATCATTAAAAAGCATTGAAAGGCTAAAACAAAAAGAAAAGAAAAGGGTTTCTTTCAGTTCCACTTTGTCATGCAGAAGATCCTCCTTCATTAATTATCAACTTTTTTTTTTCTCCTTCTCTTCTCTCTCTCTCTCTCTTTCTCACACACACTGACAGACAGGGGAGAAAGTGAGAGATTGAGGCTTGACATGTTCAAAGATTGGTTTTATATGCTTGTATTGTGGAGGTGATAAATGAGATTCCCAAAGAAAAAATAAAACAAAGGCAGAGAGAGAGAAAGTAGGAGATTCTCTTCTTTCTTTAGGCCTTTCATGCGAAAATTAGAAGGGTGTGGAGATATCACATGTAGTAGAATAACAATAACTTTAGGAGAGAAAAAAAAATAAAAATATTAAAGAAACTATCTCCACAAGTCAAGATGCAAGCCATTTTCCCTTAAAAGAGGGGCAAGCACAAACACACATGTATGATTCTCCTAATATCAATTATCCACTAATAATTATTAATTAAAAAAATAAAAAAATTGACATATTTTTTGGTTTAAAAAAATTACATATATTTGTAACTTTTCCCTTAAAATGTTTTATTTTTCACTAAAAAAAATTTTAATTTTAGATTTTTAATTGTAAAAAAAAATCTCTTAATGATAACTTTAGGACTCTATCTTGATTTTTCTTCTTTCATTTTCATATTCATTTCTTTGGTAGTTAATATATAAAGTAGGGTCAATATAGTTGGGAGCAATAATAATGAAGTTAGATTGAAAAAGAAACTAAACATGAAGAGAGTTGACAAGGAAGAATCAATCTAGCAGCTACTTCTCATCTACTCATCTTATTGCAATGACTCTCTTTTCTTTTGTCTCTCACTTTTTCAAGAAACTTATTGATAAGCTTTGGCAATAATTACTATTTAAATTAATTAAACCCAAAATCTTTTGGCTAATTTAATTTATTGGGTAGTTAATTTGAATGTTCTTCTTACTTTCCGTCTTATTTAATGACAAGGGCCATACTTGACATGGAAAAAAAAAATATACTCCTACTACATAAAAGAAAAAGGTTGCATTTTTTTAAATAATAAACCTAGAATAATAGAAAAAGATGGCCCTCCATATGCAATAATTAATTAATTTCCTTTTTTTTCTGCCAAGATCTTGTTGTAATAATTCATGTTACTTCGTGATCACGTCCCATTCATTTCCCCAACTTTTTTTTATACCCATTTCTAATCTGACATTAATGCCAAATTTCAAGTCACATTAAGCAATTGGGAGTATCGATGACAATAAAAATAAATAAATAAATAAATAAATAAATAAATCCAATTTGCCATACATGAATAATAATGCCTTGGTTTCTATGTCTGTACGGCCTGCCTGCCTCATGCAGCTTAGTACTTTTACTACTCCATGATTATATATTAGGAGTAAATTAAATATATATATTAAATTAATCTAATCTTATCTTACACTTGTGATGACTGCATCTTAATTTATAGTAGTAATATGTCTTGTTATTATAATTGAGGTTAAGCCTTCTCAAATTGATCCATATGGTGCTAACTAATACAGTATTTGCATGTAAATTAATAAATTAGTAATTACTACTAATTAATTAACAATAACGTCCAACTTGGGGAATCCTTGGTTGGTAGAGAATTTGATTTTGAATTGTACTATTTTTTATAGATGAAATAGCATTGATTTGGGAGTTAAATTTTGGAGGGACTTCCTTCGTTGGCACTTGCATGAGACTCATTTTTTTGTTTTTTTGTCTCCTAAAAGCAAGCTAGCGTGTCCAACAATGGATACATCATTTTGCAATAACCCAAAAAAAAAATTTTAAAATTAATAATAATAATAGAAGAAAAGAAATCAGCAACAACGTTGTATGGCCTTATTTTGTTTGATTTCAAGATCATTGTGCATAATATTCAAAATCATTGCAGCCCCTCCTTGTCTTCTTTTTTTTTCCCTCAAAATTATAGGGTGAAAAAATGGGACTTCAATCTAAGACCGAATTTTTTTTATATTTACATAAGAACTTACATTTACTTTAAAATTATTTGATTTTGCCACTTAAGCTATATATATGTCATACTCGATCAAATAATCAACCAATAGCTTATAGGTTAGCCCCTGAATTCTTGTCCTTGTGCCACCCATATTAACAAATTATAATCATGAAGATAAAAGCATATAGAGATCAAATATTTTTGGCAAGCTATATATATGACCTTTCATGTTTGTAATGATATTGTCCAAGTGATAAGAAAAATCTAAATAATGAAAGGTCTTCATTTTTTTTTTTAAAAAAATGTTGGTTATTTCCTATTCTAATTGATAAATGTACGTAAAGACATTACTGATTATTTTTCAAAATAATTTGTTCAACAAATTATGAAACCATCAAAATGATTGTCTCACTATTTTTTATATGATTTTGTTTTTTTGTTTTTTAAAAAAAAATAGCCAAGTAGAACTGGTTTATTACATTATAGCTTAGGACTTGTGACTTATAATTGAGTAGAGGTATTGGGTAAAATTAGCTTATTAAGTAGCTTATATTTGTTAAACGACTTAAAAGGACAAATAATAATTATATGTAATAAATTATTTGATAGAATAAACATGTAATAAATGATTAGATGATAAAATAAGAAAGAATTATTGAAAGTTACTTTTCATAAGCTATAAACTACTTGAAGTAGCTAGCTTTTCATAAGCTAACTTCTTATAAAAGCTATAAACTTGTTGTCACTAAATACCTCTATTTATTCATAAATTATAAATTATAAACTAGTTATATCAAACTCACTCTAATTTATTAGTTTGAATTAACAATATGTAATATTTTAATTATGATAGATGTTTAATTTTTCAATCATGATTAACCGGTACTATCTTCTTGACAGTAATATAATGAAAGTGTTACTATAATATTATGTGAAACTAAGGTAGTAGATAAATTCGAATTCCGCTAATGATTAAAACTCTTTTACTCTTATCTTTCAATAAAAAAAGAATTAGTTGATAAAAAAACTTAACCAATAATAAATATTTTGTTGTATCTAATAGGTTAGTCGGATGATTAAAGAGTATTACTTTAAGTAGTAAGTCATCAATTCGAACTTATGTAAATACACTATGACATATCATAAAAAATAATGAATATTTTGCACAATTTATGGTAGATATAATTAACACCTTAAAAGGAAAAATATGTAGGTAACTAGGTATAGAATTCAGAAAAGAGATATATATGACAAACAACATTTATGAAAAAAGTGAAAACATGATACACGCAACATTACAATGGATGCAATGTAGGCTATAAAAGCTAAAAACCAATAATGGATTCAACACATACGCCCATGTTTATCCACAACAACTCTTCTTTGAAATTCTTATATCAATGGATATAGATATCCACAAATTGTGAGATTCAGAGAATAATATTACATGATATCAAAAAAAAGAAATAAGAAAAAAAACTAGCGATCCATGAGTACTGACGATCAAATTTAATTAATTATTAATTAGACCTTACTATAGAAACTTAGACTTGGAAGAAAATTTCAATGAAGGAAATCCTACACATTCAAAAAGTAAAAAAGATAAAGTCGATCGAGCACACATGACAAATTTGATATCTTCACAAAAGTTAAACATTAATTATTGGTAGTTAATGAATTGATCTTTTTTTTAAAACGTTTTTCCTTTTTCATGAATGAAAGAGATCAGAAGAGCGAGATGCATTATCATCACTTTGAATTTAAGATTTTGTCGCATAACTCATGCCCATCTATCTATCCCATGATGTATGTTCAATGCACAGATTTATTTATTTATTTATTTTCTTTCTTTTGGCAATGAGAAACTTCCAAAAAAGATAATCAACCCCCTTCAAAATCAAAACATGTGACATGCATTTGAACAAATTTAAACATAATTATTATAAAAAAAATTTCTATTTTATATATAATATATACGTATAAGTTAAAATTATACTAAAAAATCGCTTGAGTAATATAATATAAAAAGAATTCACTTTAGTGAGCATAAATAATATTGGTTTCTAACATAAAGGCTTTCTTTTAGTAAAACTAGCTTATAACTTATAGCTTACAGTTTGTAGTTTATAGCTTATGACTTATGACTTATAATTGAATAGATGTGTTTGGTAAAATTAGTTTATTAAGTAGCTTATATTTATTAAATAACTTAAAAGGACAATTATTAATTACATGTAATAAATTATTTGATAGAGTAAACATATAATAAATGACTAGAGGGTAAAATATGAAAGAATTATTGAAAGCTAATTTTCATAAGCTATATAAAAGCTATAAGTTTGTTATCATCAAATACCTTTACTTGACAATAAGCTACAAATTATAAATTATAAGCTTCTAAATAACCTATAAGCTAGTATTACTAAACACACTGAATAATCTAAGTTGCTCAGCACTTAGTAGGTCAGCAGCTGATTTATTTAGCGACTGAAATTATAGAAACAGTATTTGAGTCGCTAAATTGTAGTGTATGTATATTTATACAGCAAGCACAAAAAAATAACTGAAAGTAAAAAAAGTAGTAGTAGTAGTATATAATTATGATAAGATATACTAGTGCGTAGTTAGTGTTTTTTACGGTAACCGAGGTGGGTCCTTTTTGAATTTTGAGTAAGAATGGAGCAGTTGAGATTTCACGGCACGCGGTTAAAAATGGGAAACCCTATTAGCTACTCATCACTCATTTTGTTTTGTTTAGTTTGTGTTCGCTGCCTCTCAACTGAATCATTCATCACCACTGTCCCTTTTCCCGATTTCACTGCCACTCGCCCCTACCTCCATAAACTACAACTAACTTAAATAAACTTAAATACTAATTTACTTTCTTATTTAAATAAATAAATATTTTAGTGATCTTTAATTTAGTCACCAATATTTTCTAGTTATTAGCGTAAATACTATGTGAGACTCTTCAATCAAATAAGATTTTTCAGTCATAAGTTCAAGTCTTAGAATTACATTAATCGGTCGAATAATGCATATGTTATCTTAAAAATAAAAATAATTGATAAGTCTTAATTGATTAATAAGAGTTCACCTAACACTTAACATTTCATATTATTAATTTGTATCAATCAGATAACTTTTAGGACTAATATGTCATACAAAATACAAAGATACAAACTAAATTATCTTTCTCCAAAATCATAGATAAATGTTTATAAATTATAAATTACGAACTATTTTACTATATTATTCAATTAAATAAGGATAAATAAAAATAATCTGAATATGCACAAAATTTCAAAGAAGTTCTTATAAAAAGGGACAAATAATTTTTTTTAAAAAGCTATTATAAATAGGGATGGAGTATATATATATATAAGTAATTAATTAACACATTAATTGAGTGTACTCAACATGTTATTTTAGTGGTTAAAAAGTAAAAATTTGAGTAACAACTTTTTATTTTAAATTTCCGTGAGTGTATTTTACTTATTAAAAAAATACATTAATTGGTCATATGTATTGATCCATTGTGCATTATTTGAATTCTAAAGTGACAAAGTATTATAAAAATAAATAAAATTGACCAAGGTGACATATATTATAAAGTGAAAAGAGAGTACTTGAAGACATTTTTATTAGGAAGTAAGAGAGAGATAAATATTATCATTTTTTATTTTAATAATTTACTTAAAAGTGACTTATATATACTTTATTTGTTCTTAATTATTTGTTCATTTAAAGTAAAAAACAAGTAATTAAAGAAATACTCCATGTATATACTCTTTATCTCTGATTCTTGTACTGGTTCAAAATACCCCCACTGTTTCCATATATATTTTATATTTAGAGTATAAGGTATAAGAGGAGTTAATTTTAACTACATAATCTTACATAAATGATTGAGATTATTTTTTGAAAATTAAATTTTAATCATTAATTATAATTAAATGGTTGGTACTAAGTATTAACTTCACTTACTCTCTTACCTCTCACTTAATTATATATAGTATTTTGCTAACCATTGCAATGGATAGACAACCCATTAATAGAAATTTTGTACTAAAAAGTGTATCATTTAATGCTACAAAAACATCTTCGTTAATGGTAATTTTAGTACAAAATTTTTATTAATGAGTTGCTTATCTATTGCAATAAGAGCTATGGTTAACAAAACCCTTACATATATATAGGGAGGAATCAAATGACAACGATGTAGTTTACACCAACTCTTATATCAGTTAATAACTATTTATCGATTTTTTTTTTCTTCATAAAACTCATCGTAGGATTGAAACTACTTATCGTATAGATCATGTATACAAATTTTCACATTATTCCAAAATCGTTTAGTACCCCATCAACCAAAAAAGTAACATAAAATATTGTTTTAAAATATATTAAATTAAAACGATTTCGAAATGATGTGAAATTTTGTAGACATGATTTATACGATAATTAGTTTCAATCCTACGATGAATTTCATAAAAAACATATTCGACAAATAGTTATTAATCAATGTAAGAGTTGGTGTAAGTTATATTGATATCATTTGATCCATCATATATATATATATTTTAACCTGTGCAATTGCACCTGATAAGAATCTAAAGTAGAAAGAATTATAAGTAGTAAATGCATGTTCAAACACAAGTTATTTAATTTTTGTCTTTTTTCTTAAAAAATTTCTCCTTTGAGATACTTAGCATGTGCACTTTGGTCCCTTAACTTTTACTCAAGGTTTACTTTGGTCTCGTAACTTTTTTAAGACTTATTTTGGTCTTTAACTTATGATTTTGATTAAAAATGGTCCTTCTGTTACTCCTATTAGCAATTTATTAAATTTTTAAGATCCAAATTATTCTAAATAAATAGTTGAAATTGTTTTAAATTAACTATGCAAAATAAATATATAACGGAATGTAATAACGTTAGTAAAAAAATTTGTTAAATTGTTAACTTGACAATCGGGACCATTTTGAACTAAAACTATAAGTTGAGGGATCAAAATAAATATTAAAAATGTTAAGTGATCAAATAAAATAAATCTTAAGTAAAAATTAAAATATCAAAATTATACTTTTGATATATATATATATATATATAATGTTCATTTAGTGTATACAGTATTACGTGTACTTAAAAATATAATTATTAATTTTATTTTTATTAAAATATTTTTTTAACTCTTTATAATATCATTTATTTCTTTAAGTCTTGTTAAATAATATCATTATGAAATTTATTAAGATTGCTAAAATTAAAAATATAATTATAAATAAATATTATTTTATTGATTAAGAATATAAAAAAATATAATTTCTAATAGGAATAATATTGTTTATTATATTTAATTATTTAAATAGTACTCTTTCATTTTACTTATATTCTTATAATAAATAGATCTTTTCACTAAGTAGTCCATCCTTTCATTATTATTTATCTTCGTTTTGAAAAAAATTGTTTCTTTTTATTTGTCTTTTTAAGAATTCAAAGAAAAATTTATAGCTATTTTTTTAATATACTTTTTTTTATTATTTTGTATATTAACATGAAGTAGAGAGTTAATGATTTTTAAATTCTAATAAGGATATAGTAGACAATTATCTCATATTTTTTATAATAACAAGAACATTAATTAATTTTCTTAATAAGTGTGAATTAATTTTAAGAGACAGATAAAAAGAAATAGAAAAAATATTTATGGTCCACTATCTATAAATGAAGATATTATAGAAAATTATGTAATAAAATATTTTAAAAATTTTAATTTCTAATAATTTTCTTAAGACAAATGATATTTAGTGTCATAAGAACACTATTTAAGAACCAAATTTAATAAAAAAAATATTGAAATGTATAATTTTTTTGTATTATCAAGAGATAAAACAATATATTTTTATAATTATTTTTTACTTCTAATAACTTTAATTAATACTCTTAAGACACGATATATCAAAACTGTTTTTTTAATTTATATACGTAACCTTAAAAATAGAGAGAGTAGTATATTAAGAAATTAAATACCATTTGTTTTTTTAATAAATGTTACATAATGATGATAGGTAATGGTAAAACGTGGGTGGATATGCATGTGATGGGCACGTGAGCCTGTCAATTTCTCTTGTTTTTGTTTTCTGCGTTAGAGGTTGAAGTCAATGATCCGCATAGGAGGTGGGGATTATTGGGGCATGCGTTTATCTATCTGCCTTTTTATCGGAATCCGAAATTTAAAAAAGTTATTTCTATTTTTTTTAAAAAAAAAAATTGGAATACGGAACATGTCACTGTTGATAATAGTACCAAGTAAATGGCGCAGAGAACCAGTGCTTGTTTTTAGAGGGAAAAAAAATATATATATAGAAAAATGTAGTGATGCAGGGCAGATGTAAGACCCAAAATAAAAAAAATATAAAGCAAAACTCTTAGAGCGACATACTGACATGTGCGTTGGATATTACAAGCAAAACGATTGAGGCTTTGAGGGTCGAACATACAGCTTGCTTTTGATGAAGAAACTCATCAGATAAAAGGAAGAAGATCAAACAAGGATTTTAGGCTGTTGCTTCTCTTCTTCTTCTTCTTCTTCTCTGTTTCCAGTTCTATTCACACTCTTAATTTCTCTGTTTCTCGTGGGAGATGATGAACACCATTGATTCAAACATGAATGTCTTCAATACCCACATGGGGTATTCCTCTCTGCTTCCGTTATCCGGCACCACCACCACGGAGACCCTGCTCCCGCCACCGTACAACTCCATCGTCGCCGATTCTTTTCCTCATAAAACCACCATCAAGTCAAATAGCAACCTCAGCTACAGCAACGCTAACGTTGCCTTTTCAAGAAAGCGTTCAAGGGAAAATTCAAACTCCATCAGTTTCCCTTACGTTTCGTACCCTTCAGCTACCATTTCCGCATCCTTGCCACACAAGAGTTGCGGCAATTCCTTCTCTTTTCTCGGCGAAGACATTTCTCTTCAGATCCAGCAGCAACAACTCGACATCGATCACCTCATTGCCCAACGAGTAAGTTCCATTGAAATCCCCTAAAATCCTTGTTTCAATTTTTGGTTTATCTTCGAAACCTCATCTTATTATTATTTTTATCAATTCAGATGGAGAAAGTGAGAATGGAGTTAGAGGAAAGACGCAAGAAGCAAGCGAGAAGGATCATAGAGGCAATCGAAATTGGCGTGATGAAGAAGCTGAAGGCAAAGGAAGATGAAATCGAGAAAATCGGGAAGCTGAATTGGGCTCTTGAAGAAAGAGTAAAATCTCTCTGCATAGAAAATCAAATATGGCGTGATTTAGCTCAAACCAACGAAGCCACAGCTAATGCATTAAGAACCAATCTCGAGCAAGTGCTAGCGCAGCGTGGCAGGGTCGACGATGACGGCGCCACCGTGTGCCCCGCCGGAGCTGTGATGGACGACGCAGAATCATGCTGCGACAGCACCGGAAAGGAGGGGGAAAAGGGAGAAGTGGAAGAGAAGGGATACTGGAGCACGTTAGCAGGGAATGGTGAAGGTGCGCAGGATAAGAAAGGTGAGGGTGCGCAGGATAAGAAAAGGATGTGTAGGAGCTGTGAAAAAGAGGAATCGTGCGTTTTGATATTGCCGTGCAGGCACCTCTGTCTGTGTACTGTTTGTGAGTCTACCCTACACACTTGTCCCATCTGTAAATCCTTCAAAACTGCCAGCGTCCAGGTTAACATGTCCTAAATTTAGAAAAAAGTATAGGACCCTATCTTCCAGAAAAAAAAGAAAAGAAACAATTTCTCACAAAATCAAAAAGAAAGGTAAAAAAAAATAAAATTGTATTTTGATCCGTAATTTCTCTCCATTCTTTTGTCCTGTTCCTATATTTTGTTATTGCCTTTTGTCTTTTTCCTCTGTACATATTAGGATTAGGAGTAGGATGGTTTAGCTCCTGCGAACGTCAGAGATTGCCGTTTCATACAGCCAAATCTTAATTGAAAAACTTTGGTTCACTTTTTTGTTTTTATTGAAAATCAAAATTTTAGTGACATTTTAGTGAATTTTGGTTGCAAATTTTATTACTTATTTGCTTTTGTTGGAAAAGAGAAGCTGAATTGAATTGGTGGAATTTGCAATGATAACCTGTGATAATTTTTATTTTCCGAAAATTTGTTAACCTGTCCAAATTGAGAAATTTTTAATAAGATATTACAATATTAGAATTAGAATGATTAGTTGTAACTAGAATTTCATTGATCACAAAATTTAGCAGTGTCTTCTAACGTCTAGATATAGTTAAATAAATTTGAATGTGTATGAGAAGTTGTATTGCACCTCTGTTATATTGAATTTAATAATTGTTTTTCAAGTCCAAATATCATAATATAAAAGTTTTTTTTTTCCAACGGAAAAGAAAATTAAAAGTTGTTTAACTATATGTTTATTGATAACAATATAATTAATGGCTGCATTAGTTTCAATAAACGGGTAATATGCAATCTGGTGAAAGGGGAAAAATGGCATGAAGCAACAACCGAGTTCTTGAAATTACATCATGATAAAGACCATCAACAACCAAACGTTTGTTTGCTTTTTTGTGATTTTTATTTATTTTTTATTTTCAAGCGATGTATTTTCCCCACAGATTTATAAATTAAAACAATGTGATCCTTACGTCGACAACTTTGTATTTCAAATTGGTTATTACAAAACAAAATATCAATAACTCTATTTGCAAAGTCTTTTTTTTTTTTTTTTTTTTTGTATTTTAGTGTTTTCACTGTGGATTACCGCGACTAATTCACTCCTTAATTTGTAAGCACCTTAAAGGGTGACTCGGCTTGCTTAAGGATTTTGTCGAGAGTTTTAGTCAATTAGCAATTTAACTGAAAAAATATGTAAATTCACCAAAGAATTGAAAAATATGCCATTTTTATAAAGTGCATTAGTTTGATTAACATCCGAACTTCTAACTTTAAATTAGTAAGCGATTTTGTTAGCATTGCCTTTAACTAAGGACAATGTTTTAAAGATTAAAAATTAAAATGAATTACAAAAAAAATATAGCATTTAATTTTATTAATACACCTCAATTAAATAACATTATTTTTTGTAATAACATAATTTTTATTATTGTGCTTAGGACAATGAATATAAAATTGTAGTAACATTGCTAGTATTTTATAATTTGATTAGTTTAACAAAAAAAAAAGGGTCACAAGTAGCTAGTGTAATATCCCCTAGGAAGATGAGGTTCAATTATCTTTGGTGACATTGACCCAATATAAAATTAATGCTAATTAATTAATAGTAATTAAAGAAAGAGGCAATGCTATATATAGGGATAGTGGGCTTGATTGGAAAAGTGTGTACCTTAGCTTAGGTTAGCTAGCACTACCAGTAGACACATTGTTTTGTTGCATGTTGGTTGTGCAATGGAAGAGGCAAACCTTCCAAATCAATGGACCACTCACCACTACCCTCTTCACTGTCATAGTCCCACTCAACTCAATTCATTGATTATTATCGATGCGAGTATAACTTTTCTTAATAATTTTGTATATAGTATTAGGGTCATAGTGTTTTAAGGTACTAATTAAAGTTATTAGAATTAGAAAAATAATCATAAAAACACATTGTTCCGTCTCTCAAAAATACAAAAAATTACACATTTTAATATTTTTTTACTACATTTGAATTCTTATATAGTATCTTTAAGATACTAAATATCATTTTTCATGGTATTAATTTGATGCTAGTTGATTTGATGCGGTTGGGGGACAGAGTCCTTGGAGAAGGGACCCACATAGGGCAGGTACAAACGCCAAAGGTAGCATTTAAGTGAGGAGTCCCTAACAAGGACAACACAAAAATAATAATGGGGCAGATTTGATTTTTTTGGTAAGATGGGATCTTTTGGGCCTCTTTTGTGGGCCCCCACTCGATTAGGACCATCTGTCCCTTTGTGACCGGCAGCTCTCCAAAACACGTGAATCTGATTCCCACTCATCTTTTTTTTTTTTATATATATTTTAATTTCATTAAAATATATATCATCATGTATAATTAAGCTTAAGCTTATACTATATATGAGGTGCAAATCAATCAAATAAACCAATCACGTTCCATCCACTATTTAATTATTTTATCTCCTCATTAAATAATTTAATAATTTCCATTTTAAATTGCTGTAGTCGTATAGCTTACCACCTGTTCACCTTTCGTTTTTTCTTATCAACTTATGATATATATCCATACACGAATAAATAATTTTAAAACAGCCTTTGATAAGTTTTTTAGGGATTTTATATGTTAACGCTAATATTATTAAAATGGGTATTATATGAGTAAAAAAAAAAATCTTTTCAAACTTTAGATGTTTATTTTAAATAGTTTATTTTAAGGAAAAAAATGAATAAATTTTTTTTTTGGGTACAAAGATAGAAAATATTATTTGATTGAAAGTTAATCGATAAAATTTATGTAAAAAAACGGATTATATTAGTAATATTTCTAATCATGTAAGAATAATTCTTGATAAACCCATCCAAGCAATAATCTCATTTTTACCATTTGGTCAAAACAATCTCTAACAAGAATAAAGCTATTGTTTTAAAGATATTGATTCCACTGAATTGTGAGGAAAAAAAAATCTGAAATAATATAAATATAAATTTTTTTAATAAGCAAAATATAAAGTACTTAAATTTCATAAACTATTTTCGGTATATATTTTGTTTATTAATTGTCCTTGTAATATATTCTGTACACGCTTGTTATAAACATCTAACATTTTTTATAGCCAGATTGATTAATAATTAAAGTCACTAAGTGGACTTGGACTTAACACCTGAATAATTATATTATAGAGAAAAAGGAGAGAAAATAAAATATGGAAACAGAGAGGATGTTTCTACCTAGGAATCTAGGCAAGATGAAAGTATAACCTAATCAAGAAATGATTCTCTTTGAGTATATGCTTTTACTATATTATTATTATAATAATAATAATAATGCAAGTTTTTATCTTTTTTAAAAAATACACTCATTGAATTGCAGGCTTCATAACTATATGTTCATGATCTGATCTGTGATATGGAAATTAAATAAATATGGTCCTTATTAATAGTTACTTATTTCTTCCGTGCTTCTCTGGCCTGCATTTGATTGCAATTTAAGCAATTAAATAATTTTGTTGTATTTATTGACATTATTCATTTATTATTATTATTATTTTTATAATTATTCAATGACAAACCATATATATATATATCGTTGAGCATAGCATTTTTGTTTTTCTATCAAATTGAAATCGTCTGTGCCACCCACCTCCATTTGGATCATACTACATGAAATTGACTAATTTTTCTTTTTTTCAATTAATTAGCTTAGACAAAAATTATTTATTATTTATTTGACTACTTATTTATTTTGCAATGGATATGATGGCACCGAAATGTATGATGTATAATTTTTTGTACTTGCCATCAATTTGCCGTGTTGAATTTGGTTGCCTATTAGGAATATTGTTACGTTAGATATCACATTATATTCCTGGTGGTTATTTTTCCCCTGTCACATTTTTTAATTTTATTTTATTTTGATTTCCCACTATTGTACTTTGAAATTCAGAGGTCCTTGTCTTACTATGTCATACGCTTGTCCTATAATTGCTTAATTAGAAAAATAAAATAAATAAATTTCTTTTTATTGATATATTTGGGGACGATTGTAACTGATGAGGCCAAAGGCATTATGCAACCATTATTAGCTATATATGAATATTACCCTATAGAAGCTAAAATATGTACTTAATAACCCTAAATTTATGTTAGGAGATCAAAGTGCTTGAGTCACTAACAGTTATTGAATCACATATTTAAAATTTTATTTAATTTAATTTTGCTCCCATTTATTTTCAAAAGAGGTGTATGCATATGAGTTCAAAATCCAATTTATATATGAATTATACTATGATTACATTTATAATATGAAAGGTTTTCAACGATTGGTACCACTAACTAGCTAGCGTCTACTAAAAGCAGTTTGAGCCATCATGGACTTCCAAAATCCAAATTGGTTACAATAATGGAATTATTAATTTAATAATCTATCTTTTAAACTGTTTATACTTAGGTTGCTTATTTAAGAAAACTAAACATGATTTGACCTAAGGATGCTTCAACATTTGGCTCAATCTTGATTTTTCAAAATAAACATTACTCCTAGCAGTCTCAAATAATTATGGCAAATACTTCACACCCATAAATATAATATATATTATTGAACAGTAGTAGTTATAGTTGATTTGGAAGAATTAAAATGTGACTTGTGCAATTGAGAAGGACGGTTGTTTTAAATCAATTTTAGCATAATATAATCCTTTTCTAGTGCATCCACAATATATTGATGAATATAATGTGGGACCCATTACACATCATGTTCAGTTGATGGTGCAACCTAAGTGTATATAGGATTGTTTTAAAAATACAAAGTATATCATACACCTTTTTGTGATTAAAAAAAGAATGGTGTAAGCCTCTTCAAGACGGTGTTAGTTTTTTATTTTTATAAAATAGCGAGTATTTTTCATATATTAAAAGGTCATTATGTCTGAGTCGAATATATATAGTCTCTTTAAATAAATAAAATTATTCTTTAAATATTTAATACAATTATATATATAAGAATTAAATTCATGGTTGACTGATGCAATAGGTGATTGAAGATAATTGGGGTGATTTGTCAAAATTATATTTTTGGGGGTTTTCAATTTCAATTTGAAGTACTATATTTTAAGTTTGTCAAATTGAATGGAACATCTCATGAAGGGTGTTTCAGTAATTGGAATAAATAAATAATTCCCCAACTTTTGCAAGCTTTGAAATGCCTTTACGCAAATCATGAACCATATATATATACACCAACCAACCAAGACACCCTTTACATCAATATGACTGAAATAATAATTAATAATAATAATAATAATAATAATAATAATAATAATAATAATAATAATAATAATAATTGTCTAAGGAGGGGAAAGGCAAACTAACCAACAAAAACTAAACCATAATGCTCCATGTCTCCCTTTTAAGACAAAGACGTGTGAATAAACAAACCCACTACTTTCTTTAAATTAAATTTGGTCCCTTTTTTCTACATTGAAGATTGAAGAATCACACATCCATTTTCATGTGTGGGGTCAAACCCCTTTCTCTTTTCTCCTCCCAATGATAATATTCATCTTCATCAGTAAATTGCTCATTAATTAAATATCTTTATCTATTCACTATTAATTATATCGTAGAAATTGAATAAATTATTATAAAAGGACAGGTTCAAATTCATCGTCACGTATACACTACGCAGCACCTACCCTCCAATCAAGACAGTGATACTTAACCCAATTATATATGGCACCATATTTATATATATACTTTGATCAGTAAATTCTTAAATCAATCTTCAAAATAGTAAGGATCCAACATTTTCATTTATCAAGTTTCAAAAATTTTAAATTAATTCCTGACTTTAATTTACAAAATAATAGATATTGAATATCCTTTTTTCATTTATCCATGGTTCTAACGTCACCTAGTTAAAATGACTAATATAAATGTTATTCTGTTAGATTAGTGTTAATTTAAGATTTTAGGACCTGTTTATTTAGTTTTTATGTTTTTTTTTTTTAGAATTTTTTTAGATATAATAAAATCTCATTTTCAGTTATTTTTATTATTTTATATAAATTTCAGAAAAAAACAAAAAACAAAATAAAAGCATGAAATAAAAATTTAAACTGAATTATATATAAGTTATTAAAATTTGATGAATATGAAAAATTGATTTGAAAGAGTGAGGATAAATTTTAATTTGTTAATAAGGTAATTAAGGTGTGATGGGAAACCCATATCTAGGCCCATGTCATGTTGCTATCTTTGATTATATATGTTGCTAAAGAATATGTGTAGACGTGTTAGAAATTAGTGGCAAAAGGGGTTAGAATTGCATTACATTGTGTGTCACATAAAGTTGTCCATATTGGTGATATACAATATTCCAAAAAATTTCAGTTGGAGGTTGTGTGTGGGGCCTATATATACATATAATTCCAAGTAGTATTAATAATATATATATATATATATATATATATATATATATATATATATATATATATATATATGTATGTATGTATATATAGTACAAATTAAGGCACTAGAATATGTATCTAATTAAAGAAAAAGCATTATATTGAGGGGTCCATTATATAGGAACCTAACTTTCTTCCCTTGTGAAAGGGGGCACTCATGTACTACAACTCCATCATTATGGAATTGATTTTGTTGCTTCCTTTTGTTCTATCCTAACACATGTTTTCTTCTTTAAAGAGGTACGTGGGCCCCACTACTAGCTAGTAATATTACTACTCTCCCATATCACAATGCAAGTCATATATATATGACTTAAAGCAAAGGAAAAATAAATTCAAATTATATTAATTAATGGTGACTTGAAATGAAGGTGGCACTTAATTAAAAAGGTAGGGCATATCCAATTCTGCCTCCATCACTATTGTGAATCTCAAAGTCTAAAGGTGCCACAGTGAAAGCCATTGAGAAATCCAAAGAATGGTCATTCTTGCTATTTGAGGGTGGCCTAACTTTACAAAAATTAATACATTTTTTTTTTAAGAAATTAATTAATATGGATGGTCATACTCAATAATCAATAATATTGTAAATGGTTTCTCTTTCTTTTCAAGGTAAAAATTATGAGCTATATATGTTTTTCTTTTCCACCATTAAATTGTCATGGTATATTATGGAAGCTAGCTAGCTACGGTTGATCATGCATATAGCTAGCATATTCAATTTTCTCTATTTTCCTTTATTCTCTTTTGATAATTGAAAATTTGTTTTGGGATGATGTGTGTTGGTAAGTGCCTAGTTGGCATCTTAGATATCTTTTTGTTTCTCACATACATTATTCTTTGATTCTCAATTCACTTTGTAAGGATAATGGGGTGATATGTATATTTTTTAAGAAAAAAAGGCATGGTGGGTCAAGATAAGCAATTAAAAATCCCACAAGCTCCCAAGAAAAAGAGGCACCTATAAACCATTCACCTAAAAATCATATCTCACATAATGAATTTTTTTTCTTTATAGGGGAATTTGAATGACATGCCATGAGTCTACTTTACAAGGATATGTGGATTTGGTGGGATATATATATATATAGAGAGAGGTGGAGTAAGGCTAAAGATAAGGACATAATTATTTAATTTATTGCAATTTTGAATGAAGAAGGCTCTCATCTCTCCCACTATGGATGAAACATGGAAAAGAGAAACTAAAGAAACATGAGAATAATAAAAAGGAAGGAACATTACATTGTTAACTACTATTGTTTTTTCCTATGGCCCCTTAGACACATTGGTGTGTAGCAAGCTAAGTGTAAACATCATCTTTCATTTCCCACTAACATAATAATAATAATTTCCATGTGCTAAGGGCCACCTTGCTAGGCTTACTCATCTCCATTAATGGTTTCTTGGAGTTTGTGGTCACAAACCCTATTCTCCCATCTTTGGGTTAAATCATTATGCCTTCGCCATATCCTTCTTCTCCCTCTCCCCTTCCCTTTCTTTTCAAGTGGGGGCTTTCTCTAAAAAAGTGTTTTAATAGTCCCTTCTTGTCTATATTAAGGTCATTTTTTGAGTGTTGTAATTGTAATGGTACACTATTTTAAATTCAATTTAGTCCCATAAATTATAGGTACTAAATTAATCGATAATTTCTTCATAATTTTAGATATTAAGTTAATTGACGACTATAATTTTATATACAAAATTTATGTTTTAAACTAATTCGAATACTAAATATGAAAATGCCCCTCTAAAAACCAAATGCTAAGCCATATAGATAGGATTTAATTTTCTATATAAAAGGATACGGTGTATTGGGATGGGATTGGACTTAACCACATATCATAAAATATTGAAGGTTACTCTAGTGAATGATCTCTAATCAAGAGCTAGGTTGACATAGATGTGTACTATGTAACCCTCTTTCCAACTTAAAAAAATATATTTAATTTGTAGCAAAGGAAAAGAGGAAAAGATTTTTCCCCCCATATCCTCTTCCTTTTTGAAAGTCACACATTAAGTCATGAGCTAGAGAATTGAGATTGACATCACAAAGAATCAACCATCTATCACTTTTGAACCGAATATAAATAAATATGATGGAATATATATATATATATATATATATATATATATATATATATATATATATATATATATTGGTATTATCATGAATATGGGAGTGCATCATATTGTGCTGTCCACAATTCTAATTGTGAATGAGGAAGATTAGGCCCACATTGATAATGGACCATAAATTTTTGTTGTTGGAATTGACACTCCAATTTGATAACTCTGTCAGATTCTCCTATTGTAGGTTTTCAACAATTACTCAACCTTCTGTTTTTCACTTTTTTTTTCTTTTTCTTGAATCAAGATTAACAAGTTAAACACCATCAAATTTTCCTACCATGTTTTTGAAATAGGGATTATAGTGTTTTCACACTTCAGAATTGTCCCCTCAATGTTTCTTTCCACTATTAGCAAGTCCAATTAATCCATAGTTCAGTAATTTAATTTAGTGGAGGATCAATAGAAAGATAAAAAGATTACATCAAAATCAAATGCAATATCATATATAGTCATAATTCATTCATTTAAGTTTTGGATGAAAGACATACTATTCTTGGTGGTTGTGGTAGACTAAAAATATGGTAACAACATGTTTCATGTTCCAATTCAATCTTAACAACATTATGGAAGTAGACCCTTAATTTTTTATCTTTGGTAATATTTGTTTTGTTTTTTTCCTTTGAGTTGGCCCTAGTAGGGTACCCTACAACACGGGATAGATAGTATGTCACAATTATGCTATAGTAATAACTCAAATGCTAGTATGCTCCCATCTAGGAATTGTCTTCTTGCTCTCCTATATTATGTTTTCAATTCTAGGAATTGTCTTCTTGCTCTCCTATATTATGTTTTCAATTGCCATCACTTTCTTATGGTTTTTCGGATACATCCACCGCATTATTAACAAAGCTCGATACACTCGTCAGATAACTGAGTTTTTTAATTATGCAGGTTAGGGTTTGAATCATGACTTTGTGTATTAAAAGATTTTTCAAGAGAGTCAAAATTTACTTCAATAACCTTTATGTTTCTAAAAAATTAGTTTCTGATGATTAACTATGGAAGATATCCTCTTGATACTCGCCTTAAAAAAAAAGAGTGATGATCAATTATACGTAGATAAATTTACCTTTTTTAACTAATACTCTTTCTAATATTTGAATCATGATTCTTTTAGTGACATTATAAGGGTGCATTTACTAATATTTTAATACCCTTTTGCTAGTAATTGGCTGATCATTTTTACTTGCTCATAATTGAGGTCTAGTCAATCTATCAACTACCCACTTGCCACTTGAAGGTTCTATTGATATTGCACAAACCCTAAAATGTTAGTTTATTGTACTTTGTGAAGAAAAATAAAAACAAAAACAAATAGGGCCTTATTGAATTAGAAAAAAGGCAAGGACAGGTGTGATTTTAATGTGTTGGGCCTCAATGACACTAGGATCCATCCACTTGAATGGCAATATCAATCTGACCTATATGATCAAAGCAATGTCCTTTCTCTCTCTCTCTTTTTTCTTCTTCTTTTTTTTTTTTTTTAAAAAAATAAATAAATAGAAATGTCCTTGTTTTAATAATATCTGACTCTTTTTAAGGCTTATAGTGGAATAACAGATAGTGACTTAGCTTAGAATTGTCCCCACACTTTGTTGTTCATCACTGAATTTTTAGCGATGAGGTTAACACTACTATATATCCCCCATGTGCTTATCATTCATTGATGTTACATACCGTTGATATGAATGATGATATCCCAGATAATAATAATAATAATAATAATAATAATAATAATAATAATGACACATACACCCACATTTTAATTAAATGAAGATGCAGATAATTGTTGGCCTATACCATTGAATAATTTATTATTGTTGTCACATAGTGACAAAAAGTGTATTGTATTAAAGAAGGTTACTAGGCCGTTTCCATTTTCCTACCGTCCATAATAAATCAGAGATACAAATTGAACCAAAAAAAGGGGAAAATAATCTTAATTGGGAAATTGTAATTGAGATACAAGTTTTTCCATATTAGTCTAATTCAAGTTAAACACGAATTTGAATGAACGAGATTCTTATCATTATAGATGAACTTTGAAAGAAAATTAAATAAATTAAATTAGCTTTCAATAGAAGGCTTTAGATGATGGACTCTGCGGATTTAAATTAGGTGTCTTCAAGAGTTAGCTCACAAGGAGAGGGTTGTCTAGGGTCTTATAAAAATTATTATAGCTCTTATCCTAGGCAATGTGGACTTTATCTCCCAACACTCATTCTCAAGTCCAACAGGCTTTTTTTTTCTTCTTTTTTAGCTTAGTTATGACGTGCCTTTTATTTAATGGGTTTTCTTGTTTTTGAAGTTATGGATATCTGTTTTGTCTGGAGTTTGTGTTATTTTTTTCTTGAATCTTTTTTTTTTTTATTATTTTGTCCTATTTTTTTATAGGCTCTGATACCATCTTAAAAATAATATAGGCCAACAATTCTATTTATTTGATGACCCAAATATTATTTTTTTCTTTGTGTGGACGAATTATGAATTATGATGATAAATTATAAGTAAAATTTAGTAGTAAAATAGAATAATAAAATTGTCGGTGTTGAATTAGTGATGCAGAATGAGAAATGATAGGAAGGGAATGAATATGATGAATTGAAAGTGAAATGGAGGTTGATGGATGTTGTTTTATTTGATAGTAAAAAACGAATTAATAAAGAAGGATTTATATATATATATATATATGCATCATGTGAACCACAAAATTAAAGTGTGTGGGTGCCTGCACACGCATAGATTAAATGTACACCTCAATACATACAAACAAACACTAATAGGTGTATATATAATTAATAGTAGTAACCTCGAAATTAATCTCTCTCTCTCTGTTTTTTTTTTTAATAATAGAAATTATTAGTGTCTATTATAGTTTCACATCCTTGCTAGCTAGTACGTTTAATTGATCACTATATGCTTTTTGAAAATGACGTTTAATGAATAGGGCTTTCGATAAATTAAGGATAAATTACGTTAACTGTCTTTTAGATTTGGCTAAATTACACTTCATCCCATTTTATTAATTATAGTTAATTTAATTTTTTTTTTACAATGATTAATTGATTATTTTCTACATTAAAATAGAAAATTTTTAGTTTTAATAAGTTTTTAATCCGAATAACTTTTGTTTTTGATTTTAATCCAACTTAATTCAAAAATTTTATTTTTAGTTCTTAATAATGTTAAATTTTCATAACATTTTTTAGGGGACCAAAAGAAAATTAAATAATAGAATTAAAGTTAAAAAATTTAAAATTTTTATTGAAAACTAAAATTAACCATCCTTTGGTTAATTCTAAACATTTATTTTTAATCCATATAAAATTTCATTTCATGATAAATATATAATTTTTAGTCCTTATAATTACTAATTTTTATATTTGGTCCCTGAAAAAATGTGATGCAAAAGTTCAACATTATTAGAGACTAAAAATAAAAGTTTTGAATTAAGTTGTGTTAAAAGAAAAAATAAAAATGATTGGAACTAAAAGTTTATTTAAACTTAAAAACTAACCACTTTAATGTACCAAAAAAATCAATTAAGAACTAAATTAATTCAAAAATTTATTTTTAGTCCCATAAATTTTTTATTTTACTTTTCAATAAAAAATTTAAATTTTTTAACTTTAATTCTATTATTTAATTTTCTTTTGGTCCCCTAAAAAATGTTATGAAAATTTTTAATATTATTAAGAACTAAAAATAATATTTTTAAGTTAAGTTGGATTAAAATGAAAAACAAAAATAGTTGTGACTAAAAATTTATTCAAACCTAATCATTTTAATGTAAAAAATAATCAATTAACCATTGCAAAAAAGTAAAAAAAAATAAAAAAATAAAATTAACCATAGTTAATCAAATGGAGTGGAGTGTAATTTTAGCTCAAGGATAGAGAGGAATGCAATTTAGCCCTAACCTCAAGAATAATGAGTGTAATTTACCCATAAATTAATAATAAATTAATAATAATGCGTTACGTTACTACCACGTGTGACACTAAAAAAGTGAACTTTAGGATGACTGATTCATTCCAAGTGTATAGATACAATTAATGCATTACTATATTTAACAATAAAAAAAAAAGTGAAGCTTGGTTCAATTTAATTGATAAAAAGAAGGTATGTATATGAAATGTTTTTATTTACTAATACTTACTTTATATAAAACAAATAAGATGAATATTATGTATTTTTAAGATTAAAGTTTCATTGTTAGAGTTTTTTTAGGCATCTTTTCATTGTATTATTAGGAATAAAAGATTTAAATTACGTTTATTCTCTGATTCCAATTAATGGCTTTTCTAGGGTTTGAACCTTTATTTCTTCCACTGGCTACCGTAACATGCCCCCAACAACTAAATTGCCAATGAAGAAGTGACACTAAACATAATGGTAATCACTTAAAACCACTGCTAATTATATTCAAATAGTGGCTTAAGATCTCCCGTTAGTTATGAAGCCATTACTACACAACGCTGATAGTTTAAACCACGTTAAAAACCATAGAGAAATCCCCTTTTTTTTCTAGTGATAAAAAAAATTGCAACTTAATTAAGGGTAGCATAATCCTTATAAGACAATGTTTTAGTGATACTATATAACTATAATGGTATCAATAAAAGCACAAATTCTATTCCGATTGAAAAATTTGGGGCTAATATTAATTACAACATTATTATTATTTAAGTTAGTTAGAGGGGGAGAAAGGATTTAAAAGCCATAAAGTGAAATTGGATCAATCAGAATTAATTGATTGAACAACATTATTAATATTGGGGTCCATAACCATTGATGTGCATGCAAGAAAAGAACCACTTGATGTTATTAAGCATTAAAGAGTGAAGTGGAAAGAAGTGCATGTGTGTTAGGAGTACCATTTTCAACAGAGAACAAGTTCTTGCTACCTCTTGCTAGCTGTATCCATTTCTCACCACTTAATCACCAGTTTTATTCCCTGGCCTAATTTTTTTAACATCAAATAGCTAAACTAATTTCCAAAAGATATTATACCAATATATCTTTTTTTAAATTAAAAAACATTGGAATCTATATATAATGCCCTGAATTAATGGATATTTGTTCTGTTAAGTTAGTCTCCTTTTTTGGTGCATGGGATATCACATTATTAAATATCTGATTTAAATCGAGTAAGAGTAGAGTTGCATTCCAAAACTTGAATTCAAGACCTCTAGTTAAGAATTTAGTTCTTAAGTTAAAAGTATAGAAAACTAACAAACTCATTTTTTAAAAATTTATTATGTGGTGATTTTTGTATGGTTATATATAGTTGTTGTCTAGTTAAATGATGTTAAGAGACAAAACATAGTTCCCTAGTAGATTTGCTGTCTAGGATGAGATAGGTATCTATGTGACCAAATGGTGAGGTCCACTTCAGAATGCAGACATTACTTGGTGTTGGTGATGCTCATGCTGTACAAAATTTATTATATATTTAATATTTAATATATATAGTACAAACTAGACATATCAATTCAGAACGTTACTGATAACTTTAGTCAAATATATTGCCTCAATATATTATAAATAAAAAACAAATATGTTGCCTCAGTTGATGGCTATGGATTTAATTATCACATGCTTTTCCATGCTCCACTGATTTGTGAGGTCAATTCATCTCAATTTGATTTCTCAACTTAGTTTCTGTGCTGTGTATGTGCTAAATTTAAATAAATGATTGAGATTCTCTATGCGAATAAATTAACTTGACACAAATTACTAAGATTGAAATATAATAAATAGTTTAATTTAAAATTAAATTTTTTATAGGTAAAAGTATACTCACGTAAATTTAAATTAAGAATATGTTACTTAAAAATTTATTATTTCTTAATCATTAAATCAACATGTTGAATGTTCAATTTAAAGTTGGTTGATAAACAATCAACTCAACTGTAAAACCGAATCACAATTCATCTGTTAAAATTTTCACGTAAAATCTAAGAGATTATACTAATAAAGGTTATCATGGTTAGTGGATTCAGAGTCTTTTCATCCAAGTAGATCAAGTTCAAATATTGTTCCTGTACGTGAAAAACCTTTACTTGGAATGGAAAAGACACCCTCTTATTTAGTTCCTACACTTAAAAAATGAGACATTTTTGGTGCATCATCATCATCATCATATATAAAAAAGAGGGGTTGAAAGTTGAAACAACTAATGAAGTTACAATGATGGGCAATTGATAGAGATCAGATCTAAAAAAATATACCATGTTTAAAAATATGGTAATAAGAAGGAATAAAGAAGCTCCTTTATTCTATCAAGTATCATATCATGATACAAAGTGGAAGAATTTGAATGACCACAAATCCACCAAAGCAAAGAACATGCATGAGTCCCTAGTAGTTAAGACTTTAGAGACAAAATTCACAAAACTATATTCCCTTGCAATATTAGGCTTATCAATCAATGTTCTACAAATAATATTCCAAGTTGGATCCTCAAATATTCATATTCTAAAATCACTTAAATTGATGTTGTTCCTTTAAGCATTAGTCTCTCTTACCCAATTACCACAAAGCAAAAGAAAAGAACCCCAAAAAGAAAAGTAAGAAAACACAAAGTCTTCACTTGATTTGAACTAGTCACGTGCCAATGGTCTCTCTTTCTTTCTTTCTATAAAGTGTTTCACAAAAGTAGCTAATTAGCCTCAAAGATGCTCTCTAACAAGATTTGTTCATGTTATGGTATAGGATTCTTGTGACAAAAAATATGGTTATGCAATTTGCATAGGTCTATATGTTTGCTTTAATGCTAAGAGCCACCACATGTACTTTTGAAGTTTGCTTTATTGTTTGAAGAGTAAATAAAGTCCTTTGATAGTTGAAGTTGGTTTTCTTCAAGTACTTTTTGTTCAATCAGATTTTAAATATAGAAAATGGTCATAATGCAAGATCTGTAAACTACTCAGAAAAATGAGTTTAAAAGGTTAAGTGCTATAATCATTCATTTATATCAAGTGTCAACAGTTGTTACATATCTTTTACCAGTGAATGGTTTGGCCAAGATGCTGTTTTTCAACTTTATACTATTTTAAAATCTTTTTTTTTTTTTTTTTTTCTGATGCATGTTAAGGATGGATATCATTATTGAATCCTTATGTAAAAATCACAGCTTTTGGATTCATTCAGTGGACCTTTTTAATATAGTATAAGAACAAATATTTGATATATTTATATTTCTAATGTAAAAAAAAAAGTGTCTTTGGTTTTCAATAAAAACTTGTTACTTTTAACATTCTTAACCTATGCACTACTTGGTTAATTGCTTAGTTACCCTTTGGTTGTTGGGATCTCAAACAAATAAATTTCACTGTGTAGTCCAATTTTTTCTGATAACCTGTTTTGAAGAAGAGTTATAGATGAAAGCCATTATAGAGTTGGCCTTTAGCTTGAATTCTTCACTTGATCAATTAATGTGGGTAGAAATAAAACACTGATCAGAAAACATGTTATGGTTGAGGAAGTCAGAAAACCAAGAAAAATCCTTGAAAATGGTGCAATTATGTCATCCAATGAGCAAGAAAAAGTGGCTGAGGTAGTAGCTGATAACACCAATTGAATGAAAAGTACCTATGATATGAAGTTGTAAGCAAAAATTGCTATACATCATGTTCAAGTCACACCATTTGGACCAATAAAAACAGACAACATTAATCAGGATGCTTTTACATTGTCCATCCTAAAAACATGAATACAACCTTCTCTCTTTCTCTCTCTCTCTCTGTCTCTCACTCTTCCACCTTCAAATCACTGCAAAAAGAAAGCAACTTTTTTTCGTTTGGGAAGAGTTCATAGTTCAATGAAGGCCACTAGTGCTTGTGAATGGTTCTTTTAATATTCCAGAGGTGAGAAGAACCAGCTTTTCAGCCACTAGCCCCAAAAACATGACCATTGCATGTGTGTGATGAGATAATGCGGTGTTTCTGTATGATCAAATTCAAAAGTAGCTTCAGAATGTGGAGAAACAGTAAATGTCTACAACAGTAGTATCCAAACACTTAAAATCATAATAACATAAAGTAGCAAGTTATAAATCTAGTTTTGTTCAAAAAGTAGCATGGTCCTATCAAAATGGCCCTAACTGCTGGCCTATGGACTACATTATGTTTGAGAATCAGTACACTTCAACTGTATAAAGAAGCAAATATGTATACAGGGAATGTATCAAGTAAAAAGCTTTTTCATAATTGTGTCAGCACAAAAATTATAGACCGTATAACAATGCTTGAATGATCAAAATTGACTTTGCTCAATTTTGATATTGACCAGTCATGTTTGATCAAAATTAACCCCTTGTTTGGTAAAAACATAAAAATGAAGAGAAGAGCAAAGGAATAGAATGAGGTCATTTGTGTTGTTTGGTATAGCAGAGTTGATTTGTGATTTGTGTTATTCTTTGCATAACTTTTTAGAAGGCTAAGATCTCTGTGGTTAAAACATTCACTGCATATTATGCTGTTAATTATGCTTTTATTAAGATTAAGTAGTATTCCTTGATAGTAGTCTAGTGAGAGTGCTACTAGAATATCGGGTGAAGGTACATGGTTCAAATCATGTTAGGTGCAAAACTCTCCCACCCCCTCCCTTTAAGTTTTAAGTGGTTCCCCCCCTCCCCCAAAAAAAGTGATTTCAAATTTACCTACCATGAGATAATAACAGCATCGATCCCATGCAGTTAAACTTTGAAGTGCAGGGGATCCAGTACCTTACAAAAACACATAATGAGCTATCGTTATACTCTTCTAATGCACAATTTAGGCGCATTAGAATTATATTATTGTTATTAAAACCTTCATAATCTATTACTTCCATTGCAAAATTGCATCTACCTTCTATGGTTTGTTAAATTCCATTTTAAGTTACCAGCCAAGCTACAATAGTTAATTGGCTATTGGAACACGACAGCAATTTTTAGCATGCTGATCATCTAATCATCTAATGAATTAAAAAACACATTGATTAGAAAACAAAAACTATCGAGATTTGAAATAAAACATGGTTCCTTCATTCTTACCATACATGTTTACATATGTACAATACAGCTTTGAGTTCCCTTCTCAAAGGATTGATTCTGATAAACTTGGATGCTCCAAGTACAACTGCAAACACAGAGGTTCGCGATTCATTGACTTGATAGGGGTTATAAGAGGAGGCTGCTGCCACTGCTTTGTGTCAGTTGCGATCCACAAGTCTCCTTCCTTGCTTGTGCCACTCTCGGGAAGGGATTGAAAGTACGCGGTTATCTCCCACCTGCAATCTGTTTAGAGATGAAAGTAAAAGCTTAGACCTGTGTTTCGGTCTATACATTCCATAAAACAAAATTCAGCATGTGGTTTAAAAAAGCATTAAATAAAGAGGTAACAAACCACATCCACTTGATTCAGAACTAGAAATCTACAATCTACATGAACTTAAATTAATGATATGATCATGTCAGTGTGCAGATGGTGTGTGTGTGTATGTATACACTCACAATGTCCAACATGCAAAAGAAAAAGTGTTTATCACAAAGTTACAATGAAAAGAGTGCGATATGAAGCCGAAAAAAAAAATCAACTCAATTACACTTTTGGTCCATCTGTCATGACTCGTGGTTAGTGTGCAAATTGGCTCCCGATCTTTTTCTTATAGCAGTGAAATCTCTATTTATAAAAAAAAAATTAAGTCCTTCTGTAAGTCTGCCATCCAAATACTAGCAAAAGTTCATGACATGACCAAATATTTACATACAAGATATGTCACTTTCTTGACTTAGCATCTTACTTGTCACACTAATGATTTAATTTATTTAAATCCCCAACATAAATAGATTGAGCATAAGTCATAAAATGACTTATTTAAATATAATAAGGATTATATAAATCAATTAAAGTCAATAGTGGGTTCATTACGATGCTTTACATAGTAAAGTACTATGTTACATCCGTAAATTGTTTTGACAGGTTACTAAAATCTGTTATAGACTGAATTGTAGAGAGAACTGTTCTTTTCTTTTAAAGAAAATTAGAAAAATTATGGGATTTGATTGCTGCAAAAATTATTAGGACACCAAAATCGTGCATAGGTCATAATAGATAGACCAAAAGTGCAACTAAGCCAAAGAAAAACAGGAAAAGAGAAACAGAATTGTTTGAAGCATGACTATACTTCCATTTACCAGGAGGAAGCTCTTTAGTAAGAGATTCTGAGACTGACAACTTAATCAGAAAAGATCTGAGAGAAGACTGAAGATCAACTTCTTCCACTGCTAAACCATAAGATTGGTTCATTGCAAGCTTGAATACAAATTTCTCCAGCGGAACATCGTCAGAGTTGAAGAAAATAACAGCTACTCTTTCCACCATTCCCTAGTAAATGGAAGGTAACGGATAAACATCAGCAAGCCAAAAAAAAAAAGCAGCTGCAAGGAAATTCAGATGTGATATGGAGGTGTCTTTTTGTATAGGATAGAGGACCGTGGTCCGCTATCGACCTAATTAGATCTTCTGCAAACGAAAATTAGCCTACACCTCGCATATGTCTGTCAGAAGAATCACAACCTGTAATAATTCAATGAATTCTTTTGAAAAAAAAAAAGATAATTTTGAAGTGTTTTGAGTGAAATTGTGTGCATGAACGTGTATTTTATCTCTTATTTATTTATACCTAGGCTACAATCAATGAATGCAGTAAACTAGTTAGGAGGTAATTAGAAGCTAGCTTACGGTCTAGTCACTGGCTATACAACACAATTACATTTGATCAAGTGTTAATAATCTAAAAAACGCTTATCTTCTGATTTCTGACAAAACCTGTCACTCTGCATAAATTCTAAGTTATAAAGAAACTTGTTGAATTTGGAGGAGAGAAAGATGGATATAGAGATGAATATGTCTATAGAGAAATTGTGAATGAAAAGACTAGTAATATTCTAATAGGACTCATATTCAACTATGGCCCCAAATGTTTCAGATGTTGTTAGTAAACCTCATCTAACCCCAATATAGGAAGAGTTTAGAAGAATAATAAGAATAGTAAGCTGAGCTGGCAGAGGACAATGGAAGTTTGTTATGGAGAGAGAATTGTTCTGTTATATATAGGAGAACTAGAGTGGGGAGAGGGATCTTTGATCATTTGCTTATTTTGGGTATAGAGAGCTTTTGCTCTTTGTATTTCGGAGCTCAGCTCTGGGGTGTCTTGAGGTGTAAACTCTTGATGCATTTTATCTGTTTTCTGCTTATCATTAATCAAACATTCTCCCATTTCCTTTTTTAAATCTGCCTCTGTTCCTATTTTACTTTTGCTGTGAATTCTGGTCCGTATCATATTCAATAGATTGTGATACATAAATTCAGAATATAACCCATTTATAGGCTCTAAATAGACTTAGTGGAGTTAATTCCTATGTTAACTTTCTTGAGTACAACTCCCTAGACACAAATACCCATAATACTAGATGCATTTCACTATGAGATACATGCCCTTAATATTAACTATCATTATTTCCAACAAAGCTGTATATCTTCCATCAGTCTTATGGAGGATGACATATGAAATGTATAATGATGACAAAGGAAACATGAAAAAATTAATAGATAAAACCTTTAAATGTTGGTTAAATGAATAAGAAAAAGACCTATAATACTGATTTCCATATGATTTCTGGTCAAGTTTGCTATTGGGGTTCATCGCTTTGTGCTCTGCTTTAGTCTTGACCCATGTTGTGGAGAATTTGAGGCTCTTCGATGGTAAAGTTGGAAATCACACTAGAGAGGTGGAACTTTGAGAGTTCAATGTGTTAAGGTTTTGGGTGAAGTTGTAGCGTTAAGCCCACTATTGTGATTTGTCGCTTAGCCGATTGATGCACATCTTCCTCCTTTTAGGCTCCCCCTGATGGTCTAACAAACTGTCCACCAACTGAACTCTCCTTAATAAATATTGCAAGTGTAAAGTAAAGATTCAAGACTTTAAATTAAGTTTATGCTGTAACGTACGCATCTCAAGAACAAGTGTTTGACAAAGCTCTCTTGGACAGACATAAATGCATTGGGATTCATGAGAAAAGAACAGGATAGCTCAAAACTGGTGCTTAAAAAGTTCAAGAAAAAGCTTGTGCACAATAATGATGCCAAAGAAATTCAGCGTGTTGGGATTCAAATTCCAAGCCAGAATATGTGATCTTCCCTATGCCCGGATGAAGTCATATAGTTAAGTTGAGGATGACTATGTTGTTCATGTACAGAACTAACGTTAAAACGGCACCACAGCTTATACATGAAAGTACTTCTTGTCACTCTTCTAAGTCGAAAATTGTTGGTAAGTTGACAAGAAGGAGAGACGCTCGAAGTTTGAACCTCCAGATTCCTTGTAGCTATTATGATAAAAGTCCTAATTCCTACTACTCTGACTAAATTAATAAATTTTACTTTTCACTAAAAAAAGACAGTAGTACATTGCCATTAACAAACAACAGATACAAGAGACACTCATATAACTATATAAGTTATTTCTAGATTGTATATGGCATTTGAAGCAGCCTACATTTGATTATTGAATTCCAAATCCAAACCAAACCAAACAATTAGCAATTACTCATACAAGGTTTGAATACCAATAAAATAAAGGAATCAAGCTACCAAACAAGACCAACCTTTTGTATAAAGGGAAGAAGGCCAGAAACAGCATGTATGTAATATCTAAGCTGAGGATGACGAGCCCTTTGAACCACCACATTCATATACCTTCTCCTCTCAAAGGCACCTACTCAAAAACCAGAACCAATTGATGAAAATTAGTTTCAACCAATCAATTATACTCTTAGGTTGCCAAAAACAACAAAATCAAATGAAGATTAATAAAAAAATGGATTGTTTGTGCATTCTAATAAATCATTGCTTTTCATTTTGCCAGCATGCAAACAGAGGAAAAAAAGAAAAAAGAGGAAGAAAAAGTTAAAGGGTATGAAAGAATCAACCAGAAGGATAAACCCCTTTGAGAAAAACAACAGCAGTAATAGCTAACTCCAAAAATTCAACCAAAACCCGAGCTGTTTGCCCTGCAAATTTTCACAATCAATCATAGACACTGCAAGCTGAACACAAAAGTATAATGAATAAAAATCAAAATTTTATTGGTTAATTAATTTCGATTTTCAAACCTTGTGGAGTTTGATTCTCTCTGTCTCTGCGCTCCATCATGTACGTTTTCCATTGTCAAGTTCAGTTCTCCAACACTCGTTTCAACTAAAGGAAAAACCCTTTTCCAAAAAGGCCATAAAACTTGCGATGAAATTACAAATTCACCACTGACCGGGTCCAATTCAATTTGGATCATACCAACACTTAACGGGTCGGATCTTGAAACCGGAGTTTCAGGTCGTGGACTTGTGGTTGTTTCCTTTCTTTCTTCTGTTCGACTTTGACTCTACATCACTACCAACAACGAGATTTTGATTTTTGCGGTGACACGTGAAATGGCGGGTGAGTTTTCTTTCCTTTTGGATCTTCGATTGAAAAAATTGGGATTTCCTGAATGGTTTCGTTGAATATTGATATTAACATTGAAATTGAAAATTGAAGGGAAAAGCAAAGATAAGAAGGGAGGAAGAAGAGGTAGGGCATGCGTAGTGGTTTTGGGTGACATTGGACGCAGCCCTCGAATGCAGTACCATGCTCTTTCACTCGCCAATCAGGTTTTCCCTTTTTCCCAATTTTCTAATTCCATATAATAATTCAATTCAATTGATTTTAATTTGATTTGTTCCATTTTTCTTTTTCTTTTTGTTTGATGCCAGAATTAATGTGATCATAGTAAAAATAGAGGTTTTGAATAATTCTTTTGCTTTAAGTTATAATTGGAGATGAAGTTTTAAACTTGACTGAGATTTAATCATGCTGTTGATTTTCATGTTTTGGGGTATGCTCATGGTAGAATTCATATTTAGTTAGCCTTCTTGTTGTTTGATAGATGGGTTTTCTCACTCAGTGTAATAGTTCATGGATGTTCTACTTTTATGAGCGTGGTTCTTAAATATTTAACTGAGAGCTCCTGATCTGATAGCTTTTTCTATTAGATATTTCTGAGACCCCAGTTGATGCCCATGCTTTTTCTTTGATTTTTTTTTTGGGAATCCCATGCTATTTTTATCTGTAGTAGTCTTGAGGATTGCTTTAGTTTAACCATACTATTCATTGATTTTTGAAACCTTGCCAGATTAGCTTGCAGCATTGATCCATCTTCAGTACATCAATATATAATTTTGTTTGGAATTTCCTCAACTTGGTATAGATTTTGTTCCAACTGCCACACTACTTCCCTTCTGCCATTTCAGTTTTATCCATATCCTATTATCTCCTCTAATGAGTTGGTTTTGATTTCTCTAATATCCCCCTTGATTCTCCAACCTAAATGTCCATTCTTTCACATGTAGGCATGAGCATTATTAACTTCAACACAATGTAATCCTGATTTATGAGTTCCTGGTAATGCTTAATTTTGTCAAACAGTCTTTAGTTTGTAACGTTGATTGACCTACTGGCTTTTCTGTGTGGAGCTGCAGGCTTCCCTGGAGGTAGACATAGTGGCTTATGGAGGTGCCTTTTCCAATTTCAAGTTTTTATGATGAATAATTAGAGTTAGATTTTATTAGTACAGTAATTCATGGAGTAAATTGTAAATGTTCTTATTAAAAATATTTAACAGGTTCAGAGCCCCATACGGCACTTATTGCCAACCCATCTATCCATCTTTACATAATGGTATGTATCTGGACTAACCTTTGAAAAACAGCTTATCCTCATACTTCGCTAAAAGTTGATGTAGAATTGGAACATTCTCAATTTTTCAGAAGCAGTGGCCAGCAGCTCGTCAAAGCTTATCGAAGATACTTCAACCCATAATGCTTTTGTTGAAGCCCTTGGTTCAATTTTTCATGCTTCTTTGGTTCCTCTGTGTAAAAATACCTTCTCCTGATATTTTTATTGTCCAGGTTAGCCTTTTATGCTATCCTCCTATTTTTCTCCCCCAACATTTGAATTTCTGTCTCTTACTTGATAGATTCAGTGCTACTTGTTCTTGCTAAGTTAGACTAAATGTTGCCAACATGCACCTGAAAAATGGATCAGTTCTTGTTTTTCTCATTCCTTTCTTTGTGCAGAATCCTCCTTCAGTTCCAACCTTGGTAGCAGTAAAATGGGCTAGCTGGTTGAGGAACTCATCATTTGTCATAGATTGGCATAATTTTGGATATACTCTACTTGGACTGTCCCTGGGAAGAAATAGTCTTTTTGTCTCTTTATATAAATGGTATTAGTTTAGCATTAAGTTGTACATTTTGCTGATGAAGATTTTTTGGGGACTGTAATGACTTTCCTTTTCCAAGATTGCTGTTAATTTGATATTTGAATATTTTTCTGGGCACTGTTTAGGTTTGAGAAGCATTATGGGAAAATGGCAGATGCTTCTCTCTGTGTTACAAAAGCCATGCAGCATGAATTGGCTCAAAACTGGGGAATTAAGTAAGAGAGTCAGCTGAAATATTCTTTCTGTAACATAAAATTCGTGCTGTGAAGTGTTAAGCAATCTAATATTTATTTCTTAATTTTATAGTGCTACGGTTTTGTATGATCAGCCTCCTGACTTCTTTCGTCCAGCTTCATTGGAGGAGAGGCATAAGGTGATCTATTTGCTTAGTTGCCATTAACTCTGGCTGTTATCACTTATCACTCATCCATAAAGATTTTCATATATAATTTAGACAGCTTTTAGTTGTTTTGCAGATTAAATGAGAACTTATGTCAGCCTCTTGGTGTCAGAGACTGTGTTAGTAATGGTAATATAGGTTTTACAATTCATGTATATATAGATCACAGTCATTGGCAAATTATTTGTTAATGTTCTTACTTCTTGCAGGAACTTCATTGATGGTTAGCCATAGCCAAAACGAGACTCTGTTTACAACTGAGGTTGGTTCAAACTTATATTTGAAACCAAACCGGCCGGCACTTGTTGTAAGCAGTACGAGCTGGTGAGTTTATGCGGCAATGAATTGTATTGTTTGGTAGTGTTAGAAGTCCCACATCGGCTAGTGATATGGCCATTCTTGAGTTTATAAGGGTGTGGCAATCCTCATCCTATGAGCTATCTTTTGGGATTGAGTTAGGCCCAAACCCAAATTGTAAGATGGTATCAGAGCCTATCCTAGATCTGTTTGTTGGGCTCCCCATGTTGTTGGGTGTGTTATTGGGTGTTTGTTAGTCCCGTATTGTTGGGCCACCTATTTGTTTGTCCACCCGGGGCGTGTTAAAAGTCCCACATCGGCTAGTGATATGGCCATTGTTTAGTTTATAAGGGTGTGACAATCCTCATCCTATGAGCTAGCTTTTGGGATTGAGTTAGGCCCAAACCCAAATTGTAAGAGGTAGCATTAAAATGATAGTTATGCATCTGCTGATTTTCTGTGTTTGTTTTCTTCCGAATTGTAAACCTTGGTTCAAGACTGTTATGTATCCTCTTAAAAGTGCCCGCTCCCCCCCCCCCCCCTCCTCCCTCTTCGGCTGCATATTATGAAGTTATTTAAATATATCTTTGGTGAAAAGTGAAATTAAACAAGGACAAATAAAAAGAGAGATAAATACTCTATTGACTTGAATAGTTGTTACTTATATTAGCAGGCTAATTTAGTAATTTACCAGACTTCAGTGTTTTGTTTGTGATTTAGATTTGTGTCACTTATAGGACTTCTGATGAAGATTTTAGCATTCTCTTGGAAGCTGCTGTATTGTATGACAGACGTGTTGCTGCCATATTAGGTGAAGATGATACACTAGATGAGGAGGTCATCTGGAAAGATATATCTGACAGAAAACAATTTTTATATCCCAGATTGTTATTCATCATTACTGGTATAATTTCTGTTTTTTTGCTTCTGAAGTACTGGAAATCACGTGAAACTTTTTTTAACTATGGATTTTCACTGATAAAGGCAAAGGTCCTGAAAAAGAGATGTATGAGGCAAAAATAAAGAGGTTGAAACTTAAACGTGTGACATTTCGTACCATGTGGCTGTCTGCTGATGATTATCCATTACTGCTAGGTATTTTATTTGTTTCTTTATCTTGAAAACCGTCTGGCAGTGTGTAGAATTATTTGATATTAACAGCTTTCGGTAATTTCAGGATCAGCTGATCTAGGTGTTTGTCTGCATACTTCCTCATCAGGATTAGACCTTCCCATGAAGGTAACCATTGTTGAATGTCGATGTACAACAGAAATGCGTTGTTAGCAATTTTGTGTTACATGCTTACCTTGATAACCTCCATGAATTTTATTTTTATTAAGTAGGTTTCAAATTCCTATTAGAAAACTTTTGACATCATTTTAGTATATCTTCAAAGAACTTCTTTTAATATTGAAATGATGTGCTGCAGTAGAATATTTCCATGCATTCAGTCTATGTTGGATATATGACATGTTAATTTGAAGCTTTTTTAAAAAAAAAAAATTCCGGCTAGTTCTTTTATTCATGTGCTGGCTGATTAATGCTGAGTGGGTTAAGGCTGCTCATATTTCTTCCTGTTGAGCTGCTTAAGCCTTTCTTTATTTCAGTTAGTAATGTTTTTCTTATGGATCCTTATGTATGAGTGACGTTGTATGCTAGTTATTCCTCTTCATTTCATGTCTTAACTTTTTCTTTGGATGTTTGATACTTGAATATTAGCTTTTTCTATGATTGTGTCAACTTTATGTTTTGAGTATGGTTTATTATGATATAGCATTTCAAAATAACTATTTAATTTAGTCTTGTTAATTTTCAGTTTATCGCTAAAATTTTCTGCTTTAAATGTATCAGGTTGTTGATATGTTTGGCTGTGGACTACCTGTTTGTGCTGTTTCGTACTCTTGGTAAGCTTTACAGTTTATCTGAAAATTCCTTGTGATTTGTTCTGCAGTTTAAAAAATATGATGTTTTCATTTATTGATCCAATTTTCTCTTTCTTGTGAAGCATTAAAGAACTGGTTAGAGTTGACAAAAATGGTCTTCTCTTCTCTTCATCTTCAGAACTAGCTGATGAACTTCTGGTAAGTTTGTTAATGATTATGTGTACAATATTTGCTAGATAATGCACAATCTCTTTGGACTTGAGACCTTAATGTTAAGCAGAGCTGTTTATTTCAGTTTCATATATTTTAAAGTTGGGAATGGCCAATGGATTAGATGTTTTAGATTGTTTTATCCATTGAATTCTTTTATTTGAAATGTTAACAGTCTTAATGTCTAATGTTGATCATACTAATTTCCTGTATTGCTGAATCTACACAGATGCTATTCAAGGGATTCCCTGATGATTGTGATGCTTTGAAGGTCCTCAAACATGGTGCATTGGAAACTGGTTCTTCAGCAAGGTGGGATACTGAATGGGAGGAACATGCAAAGTCACTGATAACTGAGGTAAGTTTATTCTGCTATGCTATGCAACATGTCATTATCTTGTTATTTAGTCTCGAGGTGGTTGACCGTTCGATATCCGTGATTAACACTCAGTCCCATTCTCATCTTTGTTTTTATATGATGCTTTGGCTTAGAGGTATTCGAGTGAAGTTAAAATAAGAGCATTTCTGCTTTTGAATTTGTAGGTTATATCAAGATTTTAACTTAAGATTGATTAATGGAAGACATCTTTATCTGCTCTGACTGCAAGTTGGATTTATTCCGATCCACTAGAGGGTTGAATGGCACCATGTGCTGATTACTTTCAGATTTGATGAAGTTTTGGTGATTTCCAATTCAGAGTTAACACTGGAAAATAGGTATGCAGCAGAGTCTCCAGCATCTGTCTATTGTTGACTTGCTGCGTATGAAGTTGTAAATATATGTTCTCTGAAAAAAAAAATTGCTTTGTGTGGCTTAGGATTTCATTTACTTTGAATATGGCTTGATTTTGTGGTCCAGATGTTTTAGTATAGGTGAGGTTATTATACCAAAGTTTAAAGATTAGATTCTCTGTTTTTTTCTAGTGAACTTGGGCCCACATTTGATGAAGTGCTTATCATATATACTTGGGAGAACTTACTCACGAAATCTAATTGACGAGAGGGAAGTTAAGATGCAAAAATGAAGCATAAAATTGTAAAATAAATATATACAAGAAAAAAAAGAAGAAAAACTACAATTAATATTGGTGCAACATCAAGTTTGAGCTCTTATACAAAAATGGAAAAACAGGAACCGAAAAGTTAAACAATGGAAAAAATAACAAAAAGGAAATGATTTAACTTTTGTTTCTAAGATAACTTATTGTAGCATCAAAGCCTATCCTCAAACTCAGAGAGGGATGTCATTTGTTCTCTCAAGCCTTTCTTCCTTCTAATCTCGGCAACATGGCCGGCAGCAGGTGTCCCGGGTTCTAGTGGATCCGACGGCACTACATCCCAGTGATCAAATACCAACTGTGGGAAAGCTTGTCCTCCAGTTTGTGCCCTCAGTGATTCATTGAATTTGAATGACTCAATAACTGGCAAATATGCTTTTACACTATATAGTGGGGTTCCAGGCCTCTGGATTTCCTCAAACACGTGCCCCCTTTTCTGGTTAAGAACACTATATATACCACCAAGAGCCTGTTCTGGTGCTTGTATGTCCACTAGATACACCGGCTCGAGAAGTCTTGGCTTTGCTGTTAGCATGGCAGCGTAGAAGACCCTTCTAGCTGTTGGAATGATCTGGCCGCCTCCTCTGTGAATGGCATCTGCATGAAGAACAACATCACAAATCTCAAAGCAGATGCCTCGCATGTTCTCATCGGCCAATGGACCTTCTTTTGATGCTATCTGGAAGCCGGCAACAACTGAGTCCTTGATTTCATTTAGGTACTGAAGACCCTTACATGTATCTACCACCATGTTAGGTCCGGTGTCCTCAGGACCAAAACACCATATTTTCTTGGCTAAATCCTTGTTCCAACCAAAATCGTCTGATACTATTGTAGAACGATTTTTGGGGTCATCTCTCGGTCCGATCTTTCCATCATCAATGGCCTCTGCAAGTCCAACCTCCAGTGGCCTTGCTTCCATGTACAAACGGTTGTGCTTATTAGGCGACTTGCTCATCACGGTTCGGGAAGACTTCTCAAGCACAGTCTCGCGGAAAGAGACGATAGGATCAGATTTTGAAATCTCCACACCGTACATAAAATCATCCTGCAAGTCCTTCAAGCAGATTTCAAGATGCAGCTCACCAGCAGCAGATATGATATACTCTCCTGTCTCTGAAATTGTACAAACCACCATAGGGTCTGACTTTGCCAAACGCTTAAGGCCTTCAATAAGCTTAGGAAGATCGGATGCAGCCTTGCATGTAACAGCTACACTTACCACCGGTGATACGGAAAACTTCATCGCTCGAATAGGGTGTGCATCGATTTCCTTCTCATTTGTTAAAGTAGCATTCTTGGTAATAAATTGATCCAAACCAACCATTGCAACTGTATTTCCACAAGGGACATCCTCAACAGTTTCCTGCTTCTCTCCCATCCAAATGACAGTTCTTTGTACACTCTTCACATACAGGTCTTTCTTCTCACCAGGGACATAATTTGGTCCCATGATTCTGACCTTCATACCAGTTGACACCTTCCCGGAGAAGACACGGCCAAAAGCATAAAACCTACCCTTATCTGATGCAGGAATCATCTTCGAGACATAAAGCATCAAAGGTCCTTCAGGATCACAGTTTCTGATAGCAGCAGCATATTGATCATCAAGAGGACCCTCGTATAAATTCTCAACGCGATATCTTTGAGCCGTGGAAGGAGATGGAAGATGAAATATCATCATCTCTAGAAGGGCACTACTTGCCGGAAGCCAACTCTGCAATACGCGCTTCATCAAAGCCTTCCCTGTCAACTCCTTTTCCTCTGACTTCAAATTCACCCCAAGCTTTGGCAACATGTGCCACAGTTTATCCTTCTGGTCATTCATACAAAGTTCAATAATCTGCTTGATTGGTTCATAGCAGAACTGAACAAAGCCGCGCTTACAAGTGAAAGTCCCGGTGTGCTTGTTGGTCCACTTTCTGGTAGCAGAGTCAAAGAAATTCTCACCCCAAAGCCTACTCATCATCTTTGCCTCGTCAACACCAAATTTCGAAGCATACATCTTTGCGAACTTTGTCAAGGTAAAAGACCACCCATGCAAACCAGCCGAAAAAGCAACCATTCCTTTTTCAGGGTAAACCTGAACATCACCAAGTAAAGCATCTTCATAAGTTGCCATGAGAACATTTGCACTCTCAATTACCCTTTGAAATGTTAGGTATGCCTCTTCACCATCAAGGTGAAGCTCAAGGAAGCACCTATCCATTTTGTTAACAGTCAAAACCGGCCGAATCCGCTCTCCCAAGGCTTGTCTAAGCACAGTTTCTGTTTGCACACAAACACCTTCAATACAATCCACCACCACAAGTGCTCCATCAGTGATTCTAAGTTCAGCTGTGACCTCAGATGAGAAATCAACATGGCCAGGAGAGTCAATGAGGTTTACAAGATACTTGTTTCCTTCGCGTTTGCCCTTGAAATTCTTCAAATCATCATCACTCATCTCGTAGTAGAGAGAGATACCGGTAGACTTGATAGTGATGCCACGCTCGGCTTCATCCTGACGTGTATCTGTCAGTCGAACATCTCCTGCAGCCTCTTGTGCTATAATGCCAGCAGCAGCCACAGGAGAATCTGTAAGAGTTGATTTTCCTGCATTCCAGAAACTAATCAAAATGCTAGTAATGAATACAAGTAAATAACACAAGTAGTAGTGATATAATGAGAGATCATAGACCAAAAACACAAAACACTAAAAAAAAATTGTTTGTTTTAAGATTACTTTTATAGAAAATATAGTTTTAAAAGATTATGTTCTTATTATGTTTACAAGGTGTTGGTCAACTGTAGAAGAAAGCAATATTACCATGATCAACATGAGCAATAACAGACATATTCCTAATATTGTGTTTGCGGTCCATAATCCTTCGAAGCTCTTCAACTGTGAACTTCACCTGCATATTCATACCATAGACAATTACAATTACACCCCTTTATTATCTTAACAATCCCTTAACCTTAAAGGGAAAAATAATATGAAACACTATATATAACAAGCCATGTCAACTAACTCACCATTTTCACTGGTCCTTGTTTCTTACCAACACGAGCTCTCTGAAAACATCAATAATCAATATCATTGAGAATTTAGAACATGAACGTGAACCTAGAAATAAAGAGTATATTTGTAAAATAAGCTCAATGTTTTTAACTTTTACTTTCAGTGTTGAATTTGACGAAGGCCATGAGATTACGAAGGTGAGTTTATAACTTTATAGTTAGAACTCTGAGAAAATAAAGTGTGTAACTAGCTGATGTACGCTAAATGACAGAAAATAATATTATTGATAGGGTAATTTGTAATTTTCAAAAAATTAACAAGAGTAATTTTGAAACAAAATTATTGCTAGTGAAAAATTATCTCAAATGATTTTTCAAAAGTTGGATGTGAAAAGAACTTAGTTAAAAGATTTAATTTTATAATTACCAAATAATTTTACAAAAGTTATAGTCATCTAAGAAAGCTATAAATTTAAGAACTTCTTCTAAGAAAGCTATAAATTTAGCGTTCCTGAACACTTCAAATTCAATCACTAAAGATCTCATAGAGGATTGAGCACAAGTTACCTGGCTGAGAAAGAGAAAGATCACATTGAACACTCTGGAGAAGCAAAATGATGGACAGTTAAAGAGAGAGAGAGATAGAAAGGTTCATTTGCTATTATTTATAGAACCCGTTGACTCCTAAGATTATTCCTTAATTGAAGTTGTGGATCCACTGTGTGTCAACCCCAAACTCCCAATAGCTCCAATATTTAAAGTAGAAGAATAAAAACTTGTTTTTTTTCTAAAAAACTACTAAAACAGATTGTTTACGTTTAATTTTTTCATTATATAGTTGAAGAAATTTTTTTTAAAAAAAAAAAAGGAAGAAAGGAAAGTTTTAGAAATAATCTTTTGTTTTTTAAATAATTTTCCTCTTCATGAAATTTCAAAGTTATTTTTAAAATTTCTTTTAAATTGTTATCACAGTTCTTGAATTTCATTGTAGGCACTATCAGCTATATGATAAAGTTAAACGACTTTTTTCCTTAATTAATTAAAGTTTAATTAATAATGAACCTTTTTTTCTCTATATGATTAGTTCCTCAATACTTCCTGGATTTTATATTAGAACTAATCAGATAAATGAACGTTTTAATAATGTTTTGTTGTTTGAGATTCATTCAAATACAGTTAAGTCCTCATAAAAGATTTATTTGAATTAATGCTTAATTAATAAATTCAGTAAACGAAGAAAATGCAAGCGGAAAAGATTTAATCCACTTTTAATTAATTAATTGCTGGTTGACACACTCGAATCGTTGAATATAACTATCAAACTATGATTTGGACTGCTATAGTTTATATGGTGGTTTTGGAAGAATTATCCATCCAGAAGTTTCTTGGAGTGATGTGCAAGAAAACTGACTTGTTCGATTTTGCAAAATATAAATTAGAACTCTATCAAATATTTTGTAGTAGTTAGAGAGGCTAAGAGGTATCCAAGGTTTGTTAGGTTTGGAAAAATGTTTTTTTGTTATAGATTATTATAAAATTATGACATTTTTATTTTATTTTTAGAAATTTGAACAAGAAATTAAAAAAAAAAATTGAAGTTTCATTTTTTTCTCTTTATGCATGTTCTTATTAATATTTTTTTTATCTTTCTGTAATACATATGAGTTCGCAATGCAAATTTAATCATATCTAAGAAGACGAATAAAAATTTAAACGGAAAAAGAGGTAAGGAAAGAGAAAAAATGAAATCTAAAAACTCGAGGGAGGTCAAATTTATGTTGAGCTGCCGGGTGTAGCAACATAAAATTACGAATAATATTGTAAATTTTACTCGTATTTTTTAAACTCTTTAACCTTTGATTTTTATATTTAATTTCTTAAATTTATAATTTTAATTCAATTATATTAGTAAATATAAACTAAAATTTATTGTAAACATTTTTGTTTTTTTAAAATTTTCTTAGTTGCACTCTTTAACTGTAGGGTTTTAGATTAATCACCGGTAGGGGCGTTTGGTATGGACATATTTTTTAGATTCTTAGGAATGTCACTTGAAATAAAATATGCCTATGTTTGATAGAAGACACAAGAAAAATTTTTTCGAATAAGTAAGATTACTATGAATCTTTAAATGCAAAGGAAATTCATTTCTAGTATTTCCACCTAGATAGGTGTATCTTCAACTTTTCCAGGAATCATATTCAGAAGAGACATTACCGGAAAAGTAACTAAAAAATATATCGCATATCAAACGCCGCCGTAAAGTCCTAAAATCAGTCAATCACTAGGGAATTGTTTGTTTCAAAGTTTGAAAATACATTTTTAGGTATCTTATTCCCAAGTATTTTAACATAACTTGCTTGGTTGATAATTATTATTCCTGGGAATATTTTATGAAATTCTTGTAAATGTTTAAAATATATGTTTAGTGTATAACACATATTGATAGGAATATAAGTTATAATCATCAAAATACCCTTGTTATCTCATGTCTTGTAAAAATTATTTCTAGTAATATAATTAGTTTAAAAAAATAAATAACATCAACTAATTATTAAAAATTTTAGTTTGGCTTTTTCATATTAAATTAAAATGAATTTTATCACTTAAATTTTTATATGTTACTAAATAATTTTAATTAAAATGAGAAAATAAATCATAGTTTTACAAAATATATGTGGTCATTTATTTAAAACACTAAAAAGATAGGAAATATTTCTTAACCCATAAAGTCATAAAATTCATGTCCAACCTGATACTAATAATTTGAAGAGCTGATGTAAATTAAACAATTAGTATATTAGTAGTAGAGCGAATTAGAGAAAACATGAAAATTTTTGGTGGGTAATTGGGAGGTAGAGCAAATTGGAGGAAGTATAAAAATTTTAGGCGGGTAATTGTGAGGATAATTTTGAGACTTAGTTAAAAAAAATTATTACCAAAGTCATAGGAATGTAAATACACACCTTTTTAGGTGAGAATGAAAATCCATAAAATCACGGGAATATAGATTCTTGGGAATAAAATTTACCTGAGAATTCTTTTTATTATTTGCAATGAAACGTGAAAATGTTCACTTCCAACCTAACATTCCTGAAAATATTGTTGTAACCCGTGAAACAAACGTCCCATAAGCTAAAAAGACAAAAAAAAAAAAACGCTTTCAATAAAATGAAAAGCCTTCAGTCCTTTTTTTTTTTGTTCAACGCTTTCAATGCTTAAGATATGTATAGTAGGGTGAAAGAGATTAGTACCATTCCTATTAAGAATAACACCATCATTTTTAATATATATATTTATGATTTTTATATATAAAGGGATGATGAGATTTTTAAATTTGGGTAGTCTCAATCCTTTTTCACCGGTAGTCTTATTTCTATTCTTCTCATGGACCTTCATTTGGTATTCGTCCAGTTTTTCTTTTTCACTCTCTTGTTTATGTTGGTTTGAGTTGCTAAATATCTAAATTGCTCAACCAAATATTTCTTTAGCCAGACCCAAAAAAAAGAAGCCAGTTGCCCAATAAAGGCCACCCAAATATGGCGAGAGCTAGTTACATTTTCAACTCCCAAAATGTGGTTCACCAAAAAAAAAAAAAAAAAAAAAAAACTCCCAAAATGTGGATTATCATCTTTCGGATTGTTTCATTAGTGTTTTTTAATGAAATTTTTTTTATTCACGATTTACAGCCTAATGACATTTTTACATGGATGCTCTTCAAGTGACGTTTAGGAGGTGCTAAAAAGTTGCATAAGAAACAGGTTTTTAAGCAAGATGTTTCTACTTGTAATTAAGATTTTATGATGTTGAAAAGGGATCTGATTCAGTGGTCCTGTAAAGTCTAGTCCATGTACTATTTAAGTTAAAACTAACAGTAGCGTGAGAAATGTGGAGAAATCAGATATTCAGATAATAGAATATGCTATGTGAATATGCTCGATGGTCCACTAGTTCATGTGTTGTTTCAGTTAAACTTATAGATAAAAAAATATGCAATCCGAATATACTTATGAATAATGCGAATCATTGCATCAACATCCGAATCTGATGGAGAAAGTGACGCGTAGATAAGAATTCAATCAATTAAAAAAACAAGACTGACAAAAACATAATAATATCAAAACAATGATATTTTCTAAGGCTATTTTTACTTCATTTACTTCCTTCCACTCAACGATCATCGCCCTTGTCTATTTGGGAGCAATAATGAAAAAGAAAATTCGAAGGGTTCATTGTTCCTAACATTATTTTCAATTAATCGAAGCTATAACTGCATATCAATTCATACAACACTGCATTTAATCATCCATTCACCAAAACCTTCAACGTGGTTTCAATATTACAAAACAGTTACTTGAATGGTTCGCCATATCACCATCTCATCAAATGCAGCAACACAATTATTGAAAAAAGATGTCTTGTAATCAAAATTCGCAAAAATAGTTGTCCAACATCGATGCAAATCCAAAGGAAAAAAATACATCGATGTAAAGATAAATAAATAGTACTTAGTACAACAATCCACTGACAAAACCACGATCAAGACTCGTACTGAAAATTAAAACTAAGATAACAGTTTTTCATCAGAAGTAACTCCGGCTAAGTTCTTAATAATAGAGAAGTAAAAAATTTAAATCTTGTCTTCATACTCAGAGAGTGGTGTCATCTGTTCCTTCAAGCCCTTCCTCTTGCGGATGTCAGCAACAAGCTGTGCAGCTTGTGATCCAGCCTCCAATGGATCTGAAGACATCATGTCCCAGTGATCGAAGACGCACTGTGGGAAAGCCTGTCCTGACGTAGCAGCCCTCAATGTGCTTGAGAATCCAAAGGACTCGATGACAGGGAGGTATGCCTTGATGTTGTAAAGTGGGGTACCGGGCCTCTGCATTTCCTCGAACACGTGTCCACGCTTCTGGTTAAGAACACTGTAAATACCACCAAGAGCTTGCTCAGGAGCTTGGATTTCCACCAGATAAACAGGTTCAAGAAGCCTTGGTTTGGCAGTCAACTGTGAAGCATAGAACACTCTCCTAGCAGTAGGAATGATTTGACCACCTCCTCTGTGGATAGCATCAGCGTGAAGGACGACATCACATACTTCAAAGCAGATGGCTCTCATGTTTTCCTCAGCCAAAGCACCTTCTTTTGATGCCCACTGGAATCCAGCAACGACAGAATCCTTGATTTCATTCAAATACTGGACTCCCTTACACATATCAACAACCATGTTTGGCCCAGTGGTCTCAGGTCCAAAGCACCAAATTTTCTTGGCAAGATCCTTGTCCCAACCAAACTCTTCTGACAAGATCTTGGAACGTACCTTGGGGTCATCCCTTGGTCCGATCTTACCATCATCAATAGCCTCGGCAAGCCCATCCTCCATGGGTCTTGCTTCCATGTACAGTCGGTTGTGCTTGTTGGGTGACTTGCTCATCACAGTGCGGCATGATCTCTCCAGGACAGTTTCCCTAAATGACACAACAGGGTCAGATTTGATAATCTCAGCACCACCCATGAAATCTTCCTGCAAGTCCTTCAAACAGATCTCAAGGTGAAGCTCTCCTGCACCAGCAACAATGTGTTCTCCAGACTCCTCAATAGTACAAACAACCATAGGATCTGACTTGGCCAGACGTTTAAGACCTTCAACAAGCTTAGGAAGATCTGATGCAACCTTACACTGAACAGCAACACGCACAACAGGCGAGACAGAAAACTTCATAGCACGAATAGGGTGGGCATCAACTTCCTTCTCATTTGTCAAAGTAGCATTCTTGGTGATGAATTGATCCAAACCAACCATGGCGACTGTGTTACCACAAGGGACATCCTCAACAGTCTCCTGTTTCTTTCCCATCCAAATGACAGTTCTTTGAACACTCTTCACATACAGATCTTTTTTCTCCCCAGGGACATAATTTGGTCCCATAATTCTGACCTTCAAGCCAGTTGAAACCCTACCAGAGAAGACACGACCAAAAGCAAAAAACCTACCCTTATCAGAGGCAGGAATCATCTTGGAAACATAAAGCATCAGAGGTCCTTCAGGATCACAACTTCTGATAGCAGAAGCATATTGATCATCAAGGGGACCTTCGTACAAATTCTCAACACGATACTTTTGGGCTGTAGCCGGAGAGGGAAGATGAAATATCATCATTTCCAAGAGTGCAGTACTGGCTGGGAGCCAGGTTTGCATGACACGTTTCATCAGAGCTTTACCCATCAGGTCCTTCTCTTCAGATTTCATGGTGACTCCAAGCTTTTGAAGCATAGGCCACAGCTTATCCTTCTGATCGTTCATGCAAGTGTTAATTATCTGCTTAATAGGCTCGTAACAGAACTGGACAAACCCACGTTTGCAGGTTGCAGAACCGGTATTCTTGCTGGTCCATTTCTTTGTGGCGGGATCAAAGAAGTTTTCACCCCAGAGCCTCTCCATCATCTTGGCCTCATCAACACCAAATTTTGAGGCATACATTTTTGCAAAGTTTGTCAAAGTAAAAGCCCATCCATGCAAACCAGCAGAAAAGGCAACAGTTCCTTTCTCTGGATAGACCTGAACATCACCAAGCAGTGGATCTTCATATGTAGCCATGATCACATTGGCATTTTCAATAACCCGTTGAAAGGTCTGGTAAGCCTCCTCTCCATCCACCTGGAGTTCAAGAAAGCATCTGTCCATCTTGTTAACGGTCAAAACTGGCCTGATCCTTTCTCCCAAAGCTTGTCGTAACACAGTTTCAGTTTGGACACAGACACCTTCAACACAATCCACCACAACCAGTGCTCCATCAGTAATGCGAAGTGCAGCAGTAACCTCAGATGAAAAGTCCACGTGCCCAGGGGAGTCAATGAGATTTATGAGATACTCATTTCCCTGGCGCTCTCCCTTGTAGTTCTTGAGAGCTTCATCAGACATCTCATAGTAGAGTGAAATACCGGTAGACTTGATAGTAATACCCCGCTCAGCTTCATCAGCACGGGTATCTGTCATCCGGACATCACCCGCCACTTCTTGGGCAATGATTCCAGCCGCAGCAACTAGAGAATCAGTGAGGGTCGATTTTCCTGAAATTTGAAAGCAAAACAATACATCATTTAGGTAAGCGAACTGTAGTAATTATTCAATGACAAAAACATTACAGTACACTCATTGAAACAAAAACCACTGTTGATGGCATTATATACTTATATATTACTCCCTCCGTCCCATTTTAAGTGTCGTTTAAGGTTGTTACACACAGTTTAAGAAATGTCATTAATTTTCTTGTTTTTACACAAATAATTGTCCAACTCCCTATTATACCCCTTGTCACTCTTATTAATTAGTGAATTACATCTCTCAAAACATTTATTTAAGATTCAACTACTCAAGGATATATTTGGTAAAACATAATTAATGCTTCACTGAAACTATAAAATGACAAATAAAGTGGGACAAATTTTTTTCTTTAAACCGAAACTTAAAATGGGACGGAGGGAGTATATACTTATATAAAGTACAGTGAAATCTTCTATGTATTGTAAGAGAACAACATTAAGCAATCAGAAAGTAGCCACAACATATAAGAGCTATCTGTTAATTCATACCGTGATCAACATGAGCAATAACACTCATGTTACGGATATTGTGTTTAAAGTCCATAATGCGACGTAGCTCTTCAGCAGTGAACTTCACCTGTAGAAATAGACACAAAACTCATTTCAGATTATGAAAATTCAACCAAAGCAAATAAGTAAACAAAAATTTCATGAAGTACTGTTGGTGAGGTTACCATTTTGACTAGTCTTTGTTTTCCACCAAAAGATTAGTCTGTTAGAGCTGAAACATCAAAACACCAGTATTAGCTAAATAGTAAAGTGAGAGACTAACTGATGAATAAGAACCATGGAGATTCCTCCGCCAAAATTAAATTAAAATATAAAAAAAAATAACCAAAACAAACAATTGTTGCTTCAATACAAAGCTCGACTACTTCTAACAACCAACTTATAAAGATAGTAAGGTTACATACAAAAGACAATCTATTTGATCAGAACAGAAAATATGTTAGGTGGGTTCGGATCCTCTGAATGCTTCATTCAAGGGGAAAAGGTGAGTGACTGATGGTAATCACCCTACTTTTCACATTAAAGTGAATCATTATTCAGAGAACTCAAATCCTTGTTCGGTATATTTCAGAAAACTTTATTCAAAAAACAAACAAACTAAAAATCTTCAAACTTTCAATGGACGGAACCATAAACGTGTTCATCACAGCTTAAAAATTAATGAAAATTTCCAACCAAAGAAGAGAGCTCTAATATTAATATCACATCACATCTAAGTACTCAAGTAACTGGCAACAACGGATCAAAAATCAATTAAAAACTTCTGCAGCATTCAAGTGTCTATTTTTTAGAAAGATTTATTTGTTACAAACAGGAAACAGAAATAATTAACCCAAAACAGAGCCAACAAAATAAATATAACTGTATTTACTTGGATTCAGATTATCTTATCTTTAGTTCAAACAATTCATAATCAAATTCTTTCTAAACAACTTTTGAGAAGAAAAAATAAATCAAAAGCAAAAATTACACAAAACCACATCAAAAACATACCGATAGCGCCACAAGTAAATTAACAGAGCAACACATAGTTATACGGAAGGTACTGAATAAATAGGAGAATAATCCAAACACACAAAATGTTCAGAAACAGAATCAGAGTATTCAACTAAAACATAGATCTGAAGCAAATCGAACAGAGAAAAAAACAGTAAAGACACCGATCCATTTTGGATTCAGATAAAGGAACAGAACGTACGTGAGAAATCCGGTGCAAAGAGGGGAAAATATACGGAAAACGAACCTGTAAGAGCGAGAGAGAAAGGAGAAAGAGAGAGAGAGGCGGCGAGGGCAATGGTGCTGCCTTTCTCTTTAAGTGCGGTATATAAATTGGCGTGAGAGATAGTGAAGTGATTTTGAGGCATGTATCCACCGAGCATTGCAAAATTCAATCCTTAAGTCTGGGCCTTGGGCTTTGTTGCTACATGGTCTGAGCTTGGCCCAATACTTCGTGTTTTTTTTTGGGAATTTGCTAGTATGATATTATTTTTATTTTTATTTTTGATAATCAAAGATGCTAGTATGATATTATTAGTTCTTAAAAATAGATAAAGAGAGATAGGTAATGAATATGACATAACCAATTAGTTCCTAAAAAGTTTTTAGAGTGTTTTTGTAAAAGATTAATTTCTCATGTATACAAAAATTTTATCATTTTTATTTATATTCTTCTCAAATTTTGAACTATAACTCTCTTTTAAAATAATTATTATATTAATATTTTATATGAAACTTAAGTGGTTAAAATACAAGTAAAAATAGTTTGACTATATAATATATTATATTGTAGTCAGGGACGGATCCAGAAACATTTGGTGGGAGGGGTCGAAATTTTTGTGTGTCATAGATTGGGGAGCGAAATTTAAAACAATAATAATGAGAAATATTAAATATATAAATAATTTATGATTAAAGTGAAGAAAAAAATGTCAAATTTTGAGAAAAAAACAACACAAAACATTGAGTATAGAAAGTTTTTTGTTTTTAAATTTATAATTAAAGTGTAAATTTCATTTTTTTCTTAAATAAAACCAAATATATTTTTAAAAGAATTAAAATAATAATAACAATTGTTTCAAAATTATTAAAACACAACAATAACAACTTATGTGAAAATTAAATATTAGTTTTTTGAAATAAAATAATTAGATATTTCTATTTACTAGTAACATGTAAAATAATATAAATATATTTTCTTTATATGTGTATAACTTTTATAAAATAGAAAAAGAAAAAATATATTGAGAAGAAGAAAAAATAATGCTGAAAAAATTTAAAATGAGAAAGAAATAATATTGAAATAAAACACAAAAAATAATAGAAAAAGAAGGTAAAGAAAAAATAGTTCAAAAATAAAACAACAAATAAAAGTGAAAAAAAGCCTATCTTGGCATTTGAACACAAAACCAATTGAATACACACGCACTTGTTGACCACTAGGCTACATACTCTTGTATCTAATTGCAATGTATAGTGTCTAAAGCTACTACTAGTGGGGGAGGGAGGGCCAAGGCCCCCCTTGCCCCTCCTAAATCCGTCCTTGATTGTAGTTCACCCTCATGTGTTTTTTTTTATAGAAAAATAGTATAATCAGGAATCAAACTCCGTAGCTACACACGTGTTCTCATATGTTTATCAACTCAACTACATGAATGAGACTCACCATCATGTGTTTGTGTTGTACAAAAGTGATTATCTAATTACGATATGCACATAAATGCATTTAGGTCACTATGTGCGGAGTTGAGTAACTAGAAATTGTTTTTGGTGTCCAAGTTAAAAATGAATTGCACCAATTCAATTATGCAATATGAATTATATGATTTATTCTGTATTGATTTAGATTTTAGTAGAATAAAAAGTAAAAAAAATATAAATTGAGATAAACTAAGATTTAATTAATGGTTAAAATATATCAATGCACAAAAATCAATGTCATCCAATAAAAAAAGTATTCTTAACTTTAGTCAAAAACTACTTTTGACCAAAATAAAATTCTATACAAAACAAATCATTAATTGATATAATCAATGAGAACGAGAATTTTTTCATTAACAATAATTTCATGTGACGAGAGACGGATCCAATAATATCTTGAGAGAGGGACCGATAAAAAATAAATTTCAACAATTCATCGATAAATATTGAAAAATGAAAGTTAAATTCTTGTGATTTATGGAAGAGTAGACGCGTTACCTTAAGGTTGATGACATTCATTAGCATTTCTTTTAAAATATGAATCAATGATTTTCTCATAACCACTTAAGAGATTAAAATTCCGTTTTGTGAAAAATAAATCAAGACAAATAATTTCAGTATAACAAAGTCTTGCAAAGTTAGAGATGGTTGAAAAAAAAATAAATCAATAAAAAAGATAAAAAGTCTTACAAAATAACAATGTAATAAATGATAAATAGCTAATAACATAATAGGTATGAGACTTGAAAAAGAATGTCGTTGTGTAGCCATCTTCTCGTGTTGTTGGATTCGGAAGGGATTTATGTAATAATGAGAGTAGAAAAATTTGAGAAAAATAAAAGGAATTAAAAAAACAAAAATAATAGAAGTTATTGTTAACATCTTTGATCTTACCAAAAATAAGAGACAAATTATTGGCTGATTGAATTTTGGTAATTGCCGAAACTTATGGAAGAAGTCTTCTAAAAAGCTTATAAAATGGGAAAAAATGAAGAAAAAACCATCCTGGGGTTAGAACACGGAATCATAGAGAGATAGAGTGTGTGTTTGGTTTTCCGTTTGTAGAACTTAGTTTGGTTGAAAGTAAATTTGGTGAAAATAAGTTGAGTTAAAAGTTGGTTGAATTCAACGGAATTTATGTTTGGATACTTTTAACTAAAAACAAGTTTGACAAACTCAATATTGTTTGGATATAGGGATAAAAGTATTTTTATAAACTATAACGGGATTGAAAATACTTTTCACAAACGGAAAAAGAGTCATCATATCTTCGTTGTCTAAAAGTAAGTTGAAAGTATTTTTGAGGCTAAACTGAGTTTTGTCAACTGGGTCAAACTGAAAAACAAACAAGACTAAAAGTACTTTTAACCTAATTAAAAGTACTTTTGTCCAACCAAACTTAAATCCAAACATACAGAGTTGTAACAAAGACCACTAAGCCCAACATGTTTTCATGTATAATATCCACCTCCTTAATATTAGTATTATTTTTGTTGCGGAGGAGGCGGGTCATGACCCCTCTCGTCCCATTCAGTTTGTCCCTACATATAATATGCAGAAGAAATAAGTATTCCTTTAAGGAAGAAGATCTCGTTAGATTTAAATATATTATTATAAAGTCACGTATTGATATTTTAGTCGTATTTAAATATAATGCAAGTATCATATTTATTTATTACATTTATATAGGTCCTTGAACATTTAAGCTACTTGTAGTGTAAATATTTTATTTCCTAAAATATGCAACATTTGGCGGACATATTATAATAGGAGAGAACATGACAATAGAGTTTTTTATGTTTAGTATATCATTAAACAGAAACAAAATATGACACTTAGCTAATTGAAGAGAACATTTTAGTTCATCTGAAAAAAGGTAAAACCAAAATGAACAAAACATAATAATATATAGAGCCGAAATATCATGATGCTTTATGAAAACAGTTTCATAAAATATTACTTTAAAACCATTATATAATTATGTTCATAAAAATTTTAAAAGTATATTTAAAAAATGTTTCATTTCAGTTTTTGTGTTGTATGTATAAAGTAAAGTAGGATTATAAATGCATTATACATATTATTTTGTTTATTGCAATTTAGATTAAACAAAAAATAAGACACATGGTCATTAAATAGTACACATTTTATTATGTTTCATCTCATTCCACCTTATTTGATTATCAAATACTACTATCTTAGTGTGTGTTTGGCACAATTAATTTATAGCTTATTTAGGAGCTTATAGCTTATGAGTAAGTATAGGTGTTTGGTAACAACTAGCTTATAGCTTATATAAGCTATGAGCTAGCTTTCATAAGCTAGCTTATGACAAGCTACTTTAAGTAGCTTATAGCTTATGAAAAGTAGCTTTCAATAATTCTTTCCTATTTTATCCTCTAGTCAATTATTACATGTTTACTGTATCAAATAATTTAATACATGTAATTATTACTTGTCCTTTTAAGTCATTTAATAAATATAAGCTACTTAATAAGCTAATTTTACCAAACACCTCTACTCAATTATAAGTCACAAGTCATAAGCCATAAGCTACAAGCTATAAGTCATAAGCTACAAGCTATAAACTATAAGTCATAAGTTATAAGCTAGTTTTACCAAACAGAGCCTTAGCTTTTTAGGTAGATTAGCAAGACAATAATATCTTTTTTTAACGTGTATTTTGATTGTATTAAAATTTTTGAAAGGTTTGCATCAACTCATCTTAAAAAAGCCTTATAACAAAGTATTATAACATCAATTAGGAGAACAATTTTTAAGTAAGATCTCTATAGTTTAAACTCATCTGTATCTATTTAACTCATAAAAGAGAGAGAGAGAAAACAAGTTTATATATCCAAGAGTTTTTCTACTTGGACGATAAGTTGAGGATATAAAAAGAAAAATAGTACAAATCATACTCATTGTATGTTGTTTTCATTTAGTTCGCGTGCAATTTTTATCCTTAATTTGATTTGCTCATATGTACTACGTATTATTCTATCATTCTATACCGTTAAATAAAAATCTTATAAATGAAACTATAGAAATAACTAAATGATCATACATGTTCTTAATTTTTCACCCACCTTTATTTTTAATTAAACTTGGAGTATCATTATAGACTATGAATTTAAAAGTGAGTTTTTTTAACAAATAAAAATTAGTTTAAAAGAAGTGACACCAGCATTAACTAAAAGGTGAAGTTGAATGGGAGGAATTAAAATCATCTTATTTGAAAGTTACACAATTTTTTTTAATACACGAATCCATAATCTTAATAAAATGTAAGAATTTATAATTCGTATAAATAATATGAATTCATTATCCATATAAAAGAATGGTAAAACTTTCAAATGAGTGGTCTCAAACTCTCTCACCCTCACAGGCAAGACTCTAGAACCCAACTTTTTTTCATCACGGGTATACTCTAGAAATAAAAAATATATATTTAGTTTGAAAAGTAAATTCAAAGCAAATATTTTATAAATAAATCTCATATTTAAGAAACAGAATAAAATTTGAAAAGTTTAAACATACTCAGCTCTTTCAAATAGAATTAAGATTAATTAAATTTAACGTGAGCATTATTACTAAAAACCAGCAAAAAAAATAAAAAATATCCTTTAAGCTTTTGTAAAAAATTCTCTGTACAGCAACTAATCCTAGAAATTTTGTGACGTGTGCAATGTGCATCACACAACCCAACACATAAAAAACAGTATGCGTAAAAGACTAAAAGGGAAACAAGAAAAAATAAACACAAAAGGTACAGTAAATTCTTTACCCAAGTATGTATACAAAACTGTCCAAACAAAGTGTTTTATATACATTTAATAAGCTGAGGAGAAATGCAAGAGTATAAAGGCAAATCCTGAATGATCCTTTGACCTATCTAAAACAACATTCAGGAGAGTCAAGTTGACAAATTTCCCAACTACTATGAATACAAAACTGGGTAATGGGATCTAAATATGTTAGAATGACAGAGAAAATAGGCACTTGACGAAGAACAAAAGCTACTTGGACTTCTTGGAGGTCTTTACACGTTGAGAGGTTAGAAACACAGCATCATCCCTAATGAAACTCCACCAAAGGTAGGTCAGAGGAATAGTGATGGCATGCCAAAGAGCATGTGCATCTAGAAGTCCTTTATATGGAGGGAAATCATAAACTTCTAGGAGCATTGCAAGGCCACCTACAAGAACAACAAACAAAAGCTTCCACCGAGAGGGATGGCGACTAACAGAACCCCAAATTGCCCAAATAGTAAGTTGTGCTACGGCCATCGTTACACAAACTTTCATATTCCATCCTGTAAAGTAAGAACAAGAATGCCGTATAAAAATCACGAAAAGGTGGGAAAATGAATGGCATGAATAAGAAAAATTATGAAGAAAAACATAAGCTAGAACTTATATCTCTCTAACATTTACATATAAATTCACATATTATGATTCACAATAGAGATATAACTTTAGTTATTAAAAGATGGTGAAAGCTCAACCCTAACCCCATCCATCCATTTCTCAAAAGCATGTCTCCACCACCATCACAAAAAATTCAAATAAATACACCGAAAGAAGAAGCAGAGGCCACAGAAGTGAAAGGCATAGATATTAACAAATAGTTCAAGGTGAATTTTTCTCAGAGAGGGAATTAAAGAAAACATGGGCTGCTCATGAGTTTGTTGACAAGACATACCATAGTCTAGTTTATAGATGTTGAGGTACATTATGTGGGTGGTCACGAAAGATATCAAGGGAGCGGCAATCATAACTCTGGTAGCCTCATTCTTTACATTGAAGCTTCGTAATATGGATAAAATGAGGGAGTATCCAAGGAGAGCCACCACAGATGAGTAGTCTAGCTTCTCTGTTAATTCAAAATCTCTGCATTTCAATGCAAGGAAAAATATAAGAAGCATATTGCTATATTAAATAGATAATAAGAAATGTTGTTTCTCTCCAATTGTTTGGGTGGGATTATGGGAGACAGAGTATTTATAGAGCAATAGGAGCACCACAAGTTAGAATACCATCAGCATTAGCTTAAACTAGAAACATACTCTTTCTCTCCCACACACACACATTCTGATCTGAGCAAAAAGCTTTTTACATGAGAAATACCAAATCTGTATTAATATTTCACACTCTTATAACTATTGAATTCAAGGCACTTAGCATAAGATAAACCAAATCTGTGACATAATAATACAGATTTGGTCCAGGAGATTCAGACTCCTATAAAAGAACGGAAAGGTGCCACTTCATCAGCCAACAATATTATACAATATGATTGGACCTTATATCAATCACTCTAAAAGACAAACAGCAAGCTGCTACATTCTAGAATAAACAAAGCAGATTGACATTACACATTTGGAATTGGCATAATATACCGAAAATATCTATGAGTGAGTGGCTTACTGACTATGGAAAATAGCACTCCAAAACCAAGAGTTCAGTGATAAGAGCCCATAGACATGCCACAAACCAGCATAGTCATAGTAGGACTTTTTGCCAATTCTTAGAGGAAGTTTATTGTATAGAAGAGTGAAAAAGGACTTCCAACCATGAAAATGCATTGCAAAATTGAGGGCAGAAAATGCCACAGAAGCAGGCTCCTGAATAAATGGATGACAAGTCAGGTCTGTAAACAAAAAACTTTGATGTCACTGGACACCAATTCACAACGAAGGAGCATAGTGTGGGGTTTTGTTGATAACAAACCTGTATCCCATAGATGCGCCGGAAGGGCCATTTACCGTGATATTTTACTGGAACTTCATTGAGTAACTCTCTTTCTTTCTCTATATCAATCATGCAGTAGTACTGGCAGTCACTTTGGCAACCCAATTTTTTCCATTGTACATAAAGTGATTCTAGCATGCCCCGTGGATGATCAACAAGGACTTCATCCGAAGAAAATCTACAGTTTGGAAAGCATCTTTTACCATAGCATCCAGTTTCCTTACATTCTCTTACACAACTCCTGATATCCAAACCAAAACAAGAATGCAAAACAAAATCATAATTTAATTCTGCAATAAAGTTGATCAGCCTGTATTGTATGACTTAACGGAAGACTAGAGAAAGATTGGAGCTATGTACTGTACCTATAAAGTGGATCAGCATCACCAGCACTCGCATTTAATGCTGCAATAGATGATGCAAGCGCCAAAAAGAAAGCAAAAGCATAACGATCTATCATCTGATTACATAAGTTTTGAAAATCAAATGTTACAGCTAGATCAACAAAAAATGCAAATCCTGCCTACCATGGTGGCACAAGTATACACAAAAATGTAGTAACAATCATGATATAGAGATAAATTCTTCAAATTTTAAGAGGAAAACTAAACTTTTGGATGGTACTTGAGCAAATGCAATAATCCATATGCCCAGGCATTGAATTTGGCCATGCAATAGAGTACTATCGTCCATAAAGCAACGCGGGGCTTGAAAAAGAGTCAAACATTTTCATAATTCTTTTCCTCCAGAAATTCAACAAATAATCTCAGCATTTCTTATTCTTTAAAAATTAAAATCGAACATAAAATTCGAAACCTTCATAAAGAAAAACGAAAAACTCAAAGCATTCAGATAGATCTGAACTTCAACAAAAATGATTGTAAACCCGCAACAAATTTCATGGAAAAGAGAATTCAGATAGTAATTTAGCATCCGATTGAGCTCTTTAAACAAACATTTCGATTTTCTATGTAACGACATTACTTTTGTTTTTCCTTGAAAAATGATTTGAAAGAAATTCGAGACGGAGAATCAGAAGAAATTGAAGGAAGAAGTAAAATGAAGTTGGGAATAAATGGAAACAAATGCAGAATGGTAGGAAGAGAGAAAGAGAAGCATTTTACCTTTGTGATAGAGAGATTTGGATGCAAAAGGAAAATTTTGAGAGAAAAGTTTGATTTGAAGTTAGAAGTCCAGAAATGGCGGAAACAGAGGAAATAGGGATTCTCTCGTTTTTATTCCATTGTAGAAAGACCAAGTCATTTGAAAGGATCATAGCCATTTGTCTCACACCAATTTCCTCACAACATTTCTATCTAGCAGTGTTAAATGATATTATTATTATTCATTATACACATTACATTTCTAATTTAAATAAAAAAATCTTTTTATATTTGAGCTAGAATATAAAATATATAATAGCTATATATATATATATATATTATGAAAAAAGGGTCAAAACCCAAGCCAGAAACAAGAAACCTAACTAGGCTCCGTCAAGAAGATAGAGAAGGGTGTAAAGATTATCACTATTCCTATTAGGAGTGACACCATCCTTTTTAATATATAAATTCATAATTTTTATATATAAAGGGATAGTGAGACTTCTAAAGTTAGGTGATCTCAATCCCTCCCATCATGGAGAAGGCACTATCAAACATAAAAAAAACAGTAACAAGCGAAGGAAGAAACTCAAAAACCCAAAGGTCCTCCAACAAAGCATGATCCATTTTTGTCAGAACCCGCCATAGTATACCCCTTACGATGAATATGAGACCAAATCACATGCTCCAGCGATGATGCAAGACAAAGATAATAGAGATATATTCTATAGTATATAAATTTATGTATATTAATGATTATCGTATTGTTAGTATAGATTATCAAATTGTTAGTATTATTTTAAAATATGTATACTAAAAGATTAATTATGTTATAAGAATTTTATAGTAATAATCATTTTTGGGGTAAGTATACATTATTTTTTCAATTTCTATCCCATTATAAAGTTTGTGTGCGGTCATTATAAACAAAATTTCATATACTAGTAAAAAAAAATCATAGAATAGTTAAAGTTACTATAAAATTCTTATAAATGTTAAAAATAAGGGTCAATGAGAATTTGCTAGATAAGGTTGTTGAGTTTGTTATTGAGTTTGTTAGTTGTAGATTATCTCTAAGTTGTTATTGATTTAAGTCTAAATAGGATCAACAACAACTATATATATATATATAGAGGTAACTCAACGATTGTAATTAATCCATTAATAAAAATCATATAAAGTGTTAGAATTGTCCGTGTTACTATATAATTCTTATAACATATTTAATCTGTTACTATATATATTTTAAATCTATATTAACAATTTGATAATTTATGCTAATAGTATAATAATCGTTAATGTATGTTAATTTTTATACTAACAAAAGATTCCATTAATAAAAGTAAAAATAACTATCCTAACATTTTTAAAAAAAACTGTTAGCATATGAAATTTTTTTAGTAGGTGTTACTTATTTAGTTTTTTTTCTTCTTCTATTCGAATAAGTTAGAAATGTATTATAGAAATTAAAAATAAAATAAAAGTTACTCGGTCCAAATGACTCGAGTTAAGTTAGGTTATTAAGTCAATCTTAAAGTTGCTTTACATTTTATTATTGGTGATCTAAATGGGCAGCGATAAGCATGTCACAATTTTCAATAAGTACGTTATTTTTTTATAGTAGAAAAAATCATCTGAAAATGAAAAAGAATATATATATACTCCTCAATAAGTTTTTTCAAAGAAAGAATGCAGCACTATTATTAAAAAGCAGTTTTAAAAATGGATGATACAAAGTTTTTAATTTAAAGGATAGCTACCAAGAAGACTATATAACACTTGTCTGCATATGACTAATGAACATGTGGATATGGAATTGCCATCATTGTGGTTCACAAATCACAAAGTGACTTCAATTTAATGTTTCTCTTTAGACAGATCCAAACGAAACCGAACACTCTTCATTATCTATATATAATTGCCACACATTATTGTGAATTATTACTTTGAAGTTTGAACCTTGTCTTAGAGAGTCAATAACAGTTTCTTCTCTGGCTATTTTTCTCTTCTTTTTCTCCAGTGAAGGTTTAAAAATTACAAAAAAAAAAAAAAAAAAAAAAAGAATACAAAAAACATGGGTATTTCTACTACAGATGAAAAACTTGCAAACAAAGTGAATCTTAACTCTGACAGGATTTTTCAGCTGAAAGCATTTGATGAAACAAAATCTGGGGTGAAAGGCCTAGTTGATGAAGGTGTTTCAAAGATCCCAATCCTATTTCACCATCCACCAGATAGATTTCAGAAAGACTCAAATTTGAGCAACACTATTCCAACTATAGACCTTGCAAGAGTTAATGAGGATCCAATTTCACACAAACAAATTGTTAGCAGAATAAGAGAAACATCTGAGACGTGGGGTTTCTTCCAAGTGGTCAATCATGGCATTCCTTTGAGTGTTCTTGAGAAAATGAAAGATGGGGTGAGAAGGTTTTATGAGCAGGATTTTGAGGTGAAAAAGGGGTTTTATTCAAGGGACCAGATGAGGCCTTTTGTCTATAATAGCAATTTTGATTTGTATAGTTCACCAGCACTTAATTGGAGAGATAGTTTTTTGTGTTACCTTGCTCCTAATACTCCTAAACCTGAAGAGTTGCCAGAAGTTTGCAGGTTAGTTCATGTTTTTTGTGAAGCATTGAATTTTAGACCACTTTGATCAAGCTATGCTTATCTTCAGGATATACTTTTTGATATTTGTTTAAATGGGGAGCAAGATTAATTAAATAACGAGATTAATTAAATAACGAGTAGTACTTGTTAGAGTTCCATGTCGATTAGGAATATGACCAGAATTAAATATGTAATTGCTTGCTAACTGCATCTTCTTATAGGGACATACTTCTAGAATATGGGGGAAATGTGATGAAACTGGGAATTTCAATATTTGAATTACTATCAGAAGCCCTAGGACTGGATTCAGAGCATTTAAAGGAGATGGGTTGTGCAGAGGGGCTTTTATCACTGTGTCATTACTATCCTGCTTGCCCTGAACCAGAGTTAACCATGGGAACCACAAAGCATTCTGATAATTGTTTCCTCACAGTGCTTCTCCAAGACCATATTGGAGGCCTCCAGGTCCTTTATGATGATAAGTGGATTGATGTGAACCCTGTTCCTGAGGCTCTTGTTGTTAACATTGGTGATCTTTTGCAGGTTGGTTGCTATTCTGAAATTAGTGTATTTTATGCTACATTTGTTCTTTAGAAACTATACATTAGGACATGGACATTGGACAAGGATACTATATATATATAACATGAACACATGATTGTAGTGAATTTGTTATTATGAATTTGTTCTTTACCCTTCACACTTTTTTCAGTTTGCTTCCTATATGGACAGGATGTTTTTTTAGTATATATTTTATGAATTTATTTATGAATTTATGAACTAGTCCAATCTAACATCATTATAATAACATAGACTAATTTGTTACAAATTACATATTACATATAGGGATTAAAAGGTGAAACTTTTTCAAGTAGGTACCAAAATGAAAAAAATAAAAAATGTTAGGTATTGGGATAGAAATATTAATTTAATATATAACCTGAAAGTTATAAACATGACACTGTTATGATACAGCTCATAAAATTTTAGAAAAATTAACCTAAAGCACAATTTAAATAAAAAATGACAATTGATATTTTAAAATTTACCATGAGTCATTCTAGAGATAATAGATAGCTTACAATTTATTTTGTTATTTTAATATCCCATTGTGAATGCTTATTGAATTTGCAGCTTCATTTCCACAAACTTGTACAACAAATTTGCAACTATAGAAGTTCATATGATATGGAAGATCAATTTAGATAAACGTAGCTGATTGATTAATTATTGTTTTTCGTGAATTGCAGCTTATAACAAATGACAGATTCAAGAGTGTTGAACACAGAGTACTAGCAAATCTCAAAGGTCCAAGAATATCAGTTGCATGTTTTTTCAGCTCAGGGCTTAAATCATCACCAAAGCCCTACGGACCAATAAAAGAATTATTATCAGAAGAGAATCCTCCCAAATACAGAGAAACCACTGTTGCTGAATATGCAGCTTATTTCAATGCAAAAGGCCTTGATGGAACCTCTGCCCTTCAACATTTCAGGATTTGATTTTTGGTGTTGGGTAATGAAAAATTGAGGTTGTTTATTCAATGAATAAAATATATAAATGGAAAATAACAACATTTGTCATTTATAAATAATCAAACGTGACTATTACAAGCTATAATCATGGTTTGTTTTGTTAGTGGTTAAAATCATGATATTGCAACATGATATCACGGTGTTTATCGCATTCAAATTTATGAACATATTTGAATTTGAATTTTCTGGTTTTCTTTGTCATTTTGTCATTCCATGTTAAAAGGAAGTCATGGTTGTGTTTGTGGAATTGACAGGTTTCATAGTTCAAAGTTACACCTTGATTTTTCACATCCTTTTTTCTTCTTTTTGTTGCTAGCAAGTTGTGGCCAATTAACATCACATTAAAGAAGAAATTTATTATTAAATTCCTCCACAACTACCCAACATCAAGAATTGGTGATTGATAAGTTCAATTCAATCAAATAAATGAATAAAAAATGCATTTTTGTCGCTTTCCATTTGCCCCACTATTACCATTAATCAAATGATATAATTCTTCACTCTTAAGCTTCAAATGAAAGAGAAGTGGTTTTAAATCAAAACCTAGATTAACAACTTCAATATTGAAGTTTTTTTAATTGTTTGTGCTTATCGTTCATTTAGGTATAGGTTGTCTTGACTCAAACTTCAACACAGCAAAAACAAGAAATTCTTCATACTTGGTTGCTTTATTAAATCCAAGTTTATCATAAAAAACTATCTCTTATTGTATGCAAAGCATCCAGAGAAAGGAAGAAAAAAGGAGGATGTCTTAGTTTATTCACCTATTATGGAAAACTGAAATTGAAAGCTTGAAACCAAAGCATTTACATTCTCCCCTCCTCATTCCAACTACAACTTGATCCCTTCGTTTTTGAACCCTTCAAAATTTCTTTCATCACATAATTGATGCACTGGTAGCCTCTAACTGTGTGTTCGGTTTTTAGAATGAGATAACGCGAGTTATTTCAACACAATTAAGATTAACTTTCACATTTTAGATCCATGTTTAAACTGATTTGATTTGTTTCCCAACACGCACTAAATATGGTAGCCACAGGCATATATGAGTTGGAGGTAGAAACAAATTCTTCCAGTTATGACAGGATAAGTGAACTCAAAAAATTTGATGATTCAAAATCTAGAGTCCAAGGACTAGTAGAGAATGGTGTGAAAAAAGTTCCAAGAATATTCCATCATGGAAATTCTGATCTCAGTGATTACTTTGCCACTGAATCAAGCTCAAACTTGAGCATCCCCATCATTGACCTCACAGGAATCCATGGTGATCCTACTTTGAGAGATAATGTTGTTGAAAATGTCCGACACGCGTCGGAAAACTGGGGATTCTTTCAGGTATTGAACCATGGAATTCCAACTCATGTTTTGGATGAGATGATCAAAGGAACTTGCAGGTTTCACCAGCAAGAATCCAAGGTGAGGAAAGAGTACTATACTCGCGATCCGAACAAGAAAGTTGTTTATGTTTCGAATTACAGTCTCTTTCATGATCCTTTTACTACTTGGAGGGACTCACTTGGTTGTTTGATGGCTCCTCATCCACCCAATGCAGAAGAATTGCCACCAGTTTGCAGGTTTTTTTTATATATAGTTCTACCATAGCCTTTGGACGTGCTTGAACTTGATCTTCAATAACATTTTACTAGTGTTTTAGGATAGTACTTATGAAAGTGTCTGATATATAGTTATATATGTATATAATCTGAACTGCACTTTTGGTCAAAGGAAATTGGGGATAGAGCAAATCTGTTACTCCTTAATCCTCATGCCTTTGGTTAAATTAAAAATTTGATCTGCATTAACTTTGACACTATCTTTAGTTTTAATCTCTCTATGGAAAACTGTATTTTAAATTTTACATGAAAATGCATTAACAAATCAGTCCTTGTCGTTTGCGTAGTTATGACATTTTTAGATTTTGTTGAGTTTTTCACCATCTTTTCTGATATGACATAATGACATAGAAAACACAAATGCAATGTTAGCTAACTTTACAAATCTAACAAAGTTATAACTTTAGGTAAACAATAAGAATAAGAATTGATATATAAATATTGTTCATCTAGGTACTAAAACAAAAAATGGTGTCAAATACAGAGACTAAAATTGTTATTGTAGAACATCTTCATTAAATTTTGATGTGTTGTGTGTTGTCCTTACTTCATTTTCTTAAAAAATGGGGAAAAAAAAGGATCACTAACTGCTTAATACCCTCTAAAACTGTAACTTCCTAATCATGATGAGTTTGTGGTAATGTACCTGCAGAGACATTGTGATAGAATACTCAAAGAACATAATGGAATTTGCTACTACTTTATTTGAGTTACTCTCAGAGGCTCTAGGCCTAAAGCCCTAAACCCTTTTCACCTTAGAGAAATGGGTTGTGGAGAAGGGTTTATTCTTCTATGTCACTATTACCCTGCATGTCCTGAACCTGAATTAACAATGGGAAATAACAAGCACACAGATAATGACTTCATAACCATACTCTTGCAAGACCAAATTGGTGGCCTTCAAGTTCTTCATGATGATCATTGCGTTGATGTTACTCCTATCCATGGTGCTCTTGTAGTTAACATTGGAGATCTTTTGCAAGTGAAATATTCATTCATAGAAATTAGAGTAAATGATCACAATGCATAGCCTATGTTCAATTTTGAAGAAACTGGAATATGTGTATTTGTGTTTGTAAGTTTTGGAAAGGTAAATAGCAGAAACAGTTTGAAATTGCTACCTTTAGAATTTTATTCGCTTGCTGTTTTCCTCTCACCGTAGTGATTAATTGCACTTTTATCTCTTGGTCAATGTTCGTCAGTCCCCCTCTACATTTTTTTGAGTTCTTTCAGTCCCTCACCTTTTTGTAATCTTTAATTTTGGTCTTCTTTTGAGAATTTTTTTTCAGATTGCGACAGATTATATTAATGAACAACATGCACTGTTTTTCATAATTTTGTTGAAAGAATGTTATGCATCAGCATCAACATCATCCCTTAGAATTTCGAAAAATATTGAAGGAAACAACAAAATTGAACGTTACAATCAAGAATTACTCTTAATTGTTACTTAGAGTTTTCATTTTTTTGTGGACATAGTATAAATTAGTAGCTCAGGTTATTAATGTGAAGTAAGAATTAGATTTTGATTGTAATATTTTCAGTGTTTTTCTTTTTTTTCAGCTTATTTCTAATGACAAGTTCAAAAGCGTTCAGCACAGAGTTTTATCCAAGCGAACAGGGCCAAGAATTTCAGTTGCATCTTTGTTTAGAACAGATGATGACGATTCAGTAGTGTATGTTCCTATCAAGGAACTTTTATCTGAAGAAAATCCACCAGTATATAGAGACACCTCTTTAAAAGAGTACACAACACATTATTATGCAAAGGGCATTGGAACTTCTGCACTATCTCACTTCAAATTGTGATTATGAACCTTTTCATGCAATCTTGATGTTTTAAATGTTACTCTAATGAACTCAGAGGCTCCTGTTCAAGAATGAAAAACTAAATATATCTGTAATTGGACCGCAAAATTAATTAAATTGATCAATCTACACAAAATTGTGTGATTCATTTAGTCGACTTCACCTAATAAGATAATGCTAGTTGTTGTTGTAATAGTTCTATTTACAAAAATATCGACATGAAACATGACTTCCAAGATTTTAATCTTCCACATAATGCTATAATATTATGATTTTGACAAACACTAAAATTACATCGGACCTTATTTACGGTTTACAATGACTGTATTTGACTACATTTGACACATCAAAACCTTGATGACTTCAATAGTCTTTAAAATTAAATTGAAGATAATGTTTATTCAGAGAAAAATCCGGATATAGAATGATAATTTCAAATTAAACTTGATTTGTTACTAGGAGAGGTGCAATTGCTGCTTTTGGTTAAAGAACTGTTACTTGTTTGTTGCTGCTGTCGATTGATTTCCATAGCTTCACCGACTGAATCAAATGACATAAAGAAAAGGTCTAAGGTTTAGCTATTTATTACACTTTTAACAATATTTTGAAAGCCAAGACGAAAAGGTCTAGGATTGGCAAATGCTATTTGGGAAGTAGTTTTGGGATTCAGCCAAATAAATAAATAAATAAATAAAATAAAAAGCACAAGGAGAGAAAGAAAAAGCATGCCAACAGTTGTGATTCCCATCTTTACAAAATTAAGATTAAGATTAGTCATAAGATAGAAACGTTAACATAATACTTAGTAAAATTATTGCCATTAATTCAAAGACTAATTAAATCTATACACATGTGCTATCTTTGTCAGAGCAGACAAAGTTACTTTTAAGGCATGCCATTGAACAAAAGCAATTAGTGTAATGGATTCTGAGCTTGTGACGCTTAAATTATAAAGTATAAATTATTAATAATATTTGTGTGTATTGTGACAATTATTTAACTTGGTATCACATCCTCGACGGAAATGGATTCCCTTATTTTTCATGTGTCTCAATCTTGTCCTTTTATTTTTTATTTTGAATAAAAAATAAAAAAAATAAAAAAATTAAACTTTAAATGTGAAGCCATTAAATCTAGAAATGGAGGCTCCATGGGGCAAATCCTGATCTGTTCATTAAGTAGATAGTAATAATTTAATATTATAATTAACTATCATGTATATAGAAAGGGCTTTTCTAACCTGTATAATATTACACAGGTTAAAAAACTATGGATAGAAATATTTTATTGAAAAATACAAAACTTTAATTAGATTATGTTTCACATATAATTAATATAATGATTTTTTTTAATTATGATTTACTATCCTGTGCAATATTACACGTATTAAAAAAATCATATAAAAATTGTGCATAACACCCAAACCAGTAGCTAACTGCCCAGGTCAAACATTTATCAACGTAAATATATAAGTATATAAGAATAAACCTTCGAAAAATTCACCCCTGGAGTTTGACGATAAATGCATTAATTTTAAAAAATTATAAAAATTTACCTTTATTCGTAATTAACATCTAAAATGTCAACTATATTATTTGTTTTATGAAAATTATTGTATTAAGCATTTGAAATTTAATATATTCATTATATGCTTATTATAGTCAAATTTCTATGACCTAAACACATGAAGGTAGTTTAACCTAAAAAACTAATCTATTAAGTGAAAGAGTCTTATGATTTAAGTACTATAATATAAAACTCTTAACAGAAATCACCTCATATAGAATTGGATTATACAGATCAATATTTGACATAAAAATTTAAATAGCATATGTTAAAAAATAGATTAAATAAAAAAAATTATCTGTTTTACGTCCTTAAAAATTAAACCACGCATCGTACTTTAAAAAAAAAAACATGAATTTATTATCTGAAATACACCATGCTTCATGCTCTCTGCAATTTCATGCCTGCCAAAATATGGGACCACATAGTGTATTTAATGTATGTTACAACTCATCAATATTTTGTATTTTTGTTCCTGTCCTCTTTCTACAACTACTTTGCAAATATCATAACATAAAACATCTCAAAAAACGACATCAAATCCTCCTCACAAATTACCATCATCATTATTATAATTTTCACTTTCTTTTTCTTTCTCATCAATCAATCGCAATAAGTGGGATATCATCATAATAAATCCACACATTAATTTGGTATTGAAAATATTTGTTACTATTAAAATATTATTTAAAATCATAACTTATTTATATTTAATATAAGAGATAAACACTAAATTTTTTCGATGTTTTTTTTATTCTCATTTTAAAAGATAAGTATTACTTACTAAAAAGAAAAACTTTTTTAAAAAAAAAGTTAAAATTAGCTCAGAAACTCAAAGTCCCCTTAAAATCAAAGAGAAGATGATTTAAATATTAGAAAATACACGATGACAAATTTATTAATTTGATTTTTTACCTTAATTAGATATTTAAAATAAACAAATAAATAAAGACTACCACTCTTTCTTGTGTGAGATAGAGTGAGAGTAAATTAAAACTATAGAGATATATATATATAAGGCCAACGCGTAGAAAAAAGAAAGTGATTAAGATCGATCAGTCTCAGCACACAGAGTATTTGGGTCGATTCCAGCAAATAGCAATGGCGGTGGTTCATGGCAATTGGGTCAAGGTTTATAAATCTCTCTTCCCTCTTTTCAAATCGTCTTTGTTATTATGCTTCTCTCCATCATTTGTGTTTCACAGATAATAATTCATTACCCATCCCCTGCAATTTCTTTTCTTTGGTGTGATTCAATTGCAACCGTTTGTTTGTTTGGTGTAAATTCTTTTGCAAAATGAGTTACATATTTAGAGATAAATGATATTTTCACATCTATTCACAAGATTCCAGATGAGAATGTTCTTAAAGGATGAACATATTGATCGATGATATGAAAATTTGGGGGTTTTTTTAAACATCCTTTTGATCTTTTCCTCTACTGATAGGCCACTCTATCCTTAAGTGCTACAGAACAAAGATTTCATGTCAAAATCAAATTTTCAATTAAAAGTACTCAAATTTAGACCAAAAAAGCACTTAAATCCTACATCAGCGTCAGTCCCCAACTAATTAAATTTATTTCTAATGAGTCTCACTCCCAATTTGCAGAATATATGAGCTAACTCATATTAATTAGCTAGGAATTTCAGAAAATCACATGGACTTTCTTCTTATTATTTTTTGATGAACCCCAACCAAAATTTGCTGACAAATTTAACAGAAAAACATTGATCTCTTATAATTCGTCAGAATTACAAATGATAGCATCCAAGCACATTATTCTTTATAACTAATACTAATATAATCAGCATTTATATTTTTCAAAGACCATGATGAAATTCTTATTCTTATATTATAAAAATCAACTTTTTTTTTTTAATCTCTTCTGAATGAATTATGGGATTTGATTCTTGTATCAGCTTGATCAAAAAGGAACCAAGCAAGGAGGCAGAAGTTCACATGCTATTGCAATAGTAGGACAGAAAGTCTATGCATTCGGGGGTGAATTTGTGCCACGTGTCCCTGTCGATAACAAACTCCATGTGTTCGACCTAGAGACTCTGACATGGTCAGTTGCTGACGCATCAGGGGATACCCCACCGCCACGTGTCGGCGTTACAATGGCTGCCGTTGGAGAAACCATCTATGTTTTTGGTGGAAGGGATAGTGAGCATAAAGAGCTCAATGAGCTCTATTCTTTTGACACTAAGACCAACAAATGGGCCTTGATTTCAAGTGGAGATGTTGGGCCTCCTCACCGGAGCTACCACTCCATGACCGCCGACGACCGCCACGTGTACATTTTCGGCGGCTGTGGGGTTGCCGGAAGGCTCAATGACTTGTGGGCCTACGATGTTGTTGACAACAAGTGGGTAGAGTTTCCTTCCGCCGGTGAGAATTGCAAGGGGAGAGGTGGGCCGGGCCTAGCTGTGGCCCAAGGAAAAATATGGGTTGTGTATGGTTTCTCCGGAAAAGAAATGGATGACGTGCATTGTTTCGATCTGGGCAAAAAAACTTGGGCCCAGATTGAAACAAGTGGGCAAAAACCAACGGCAAGAAGTGTGTTTTCCACTTTCAGTGACGGAAAACACATAGTTTTGTATGGAGGGGAGATAGATCCTAGTGACCAAGGTCACTTGGGTGCTGGCCAATTTTCCGGTGAGGTTTATGTGTTAGACACAGAGACATTGGTATGGAAGAGGTTAGAAGATCAGGTGGACTCCGGGGACCATCCCGGCCCTCGTGGGTGGTGTGCATTTGCCGGTGCTCGTCGAGATGGCCGAGATGGGTTGCTAGTGTATGGTGGTAACTCTCCTAGTAATGATAGGCTTGATGACATTTTCTTCCTTGCTCTTTCTCAGGGTTAGAATTGAAAATTATGGTAAATATAATTGCATAATGGGGGATGAATTTCAAGTATGTGAGATTGGGATTGTGATAAGTGGGAATGGCATGTAAATTTAGGAAACTGTTTGGTACTTAGTATTTGCACTTTGTGAATGTACCGTAATAAATTAGCAAGTGTGTGATGTATCCTTAAATGAATGATTTGGTTGCTAAGTTATAACACTTTGCGTGACTGTTTTTGCAATTTACAACTTACAAGTAGGATGCAGGTATAATAATCCTGGATGTGAGCGCGACACACTGTAGCATGCCCCTTTTTTGTGGTTAAGCCCAATTACGGATAGCGGATTTGGGCTATGTGCTCATTGGCCCATTGGATTTTTAATTTTTTAGTTGTGACGAAATTAAGGTGCGAGGAATTGAAACCACCTAATTTTAAAAATCTCACAATCACTTTATATATAAGAATCATGATTTTATACATTAAAAAGACTAAATGCACATTTTGATCTTGTATCTATTATGCACATTTCATTTCGGTCCTATATTTTTTTGGGTTATATTTTGGTCTTGTATCTCTTATAAAGGTTTCATTTTGGTCCCATCTGTCAATTCTGTCACCCCGTTATATGGTATTTTGACTCCGTTCTTATTAGGGTTCACGTGTATGTTATGTTTTCTTGGGTTTGAAGATAAATGACGTAATTTGACTCTGTTCCTTTTAGGCCGATTTTGTTAAATGGTGTGATGGGGTTGACAAATTGGACCAAAATGAAACGTTTATAAAAGATATATGTCCAAAATATAACCAAAAAAAGATATATGACTGAAATGAAATGTACATAAGAGATACAGGATCAAAAGGTGCATTTAGCCTATTAAAAAAAGATAGTGTCACTACCAATAAGAATGATGTTAATCTCTTCTACCCGAAATTAAATGTGGGCTGATGTCCACTTTAAGGCTCAATTGCATTTTCTTAAAAAATAACAATGTTGTCCAAACTAGAAAAAAAAAACAGAGATTGGGCTAATTTAGTTGGGATATAAAAAGTAGTTTAGGGTCATTTTCTTCGTAACACTTGTAGGTGCATGGGATTAACACCATTCTTATTGGGAGTGGGGCACCATCCTTTTTAATATATAAATTAATGATTCTTACCTATAAAAAGGATGGTGCCACTTCCAATAGAGATGGTGCTAATCCTATCTTTCCACCTGAATTTCAATGGAATACCAAACTTGTTCAATATATCTATCCAATGAAAACTCCAATTAACAATAATGCCTTTACGAAATTCTTTTATATATATATATCAAATGACATCGTTATAAGTTACACCAACTCGGTTAATAACTATTTGTTGAATTTTTTTTTTTTATGAAACTCACCATTGGAGTGAATTTACTTATCATATAAATCATGTCTTCAAAATTTCACATTATTCCAAAATCTTATATATTATAAACCATAGAATATTTTTTTCAATTTAAGATAGAGCATAAAAGCCCATGTATTTTTTCAGTTATTTGTCGTAAAAGTTTGATTAATATATAACTATTCTAAGAATCAATTATTATTTCTTCCACAAAAATATCTCTTTCTCGGCATTTTATGAATCACTATTTTGATACAACCACATTATTAATTTTCATTTATAGAATACATATATAAATTGATGACTTTTCTTTGTCTCTAAGTTCTAGATTTCTAGAAACTTAGATTTCAAAATGAGTTGAAAAGCCACTGATGTTGGCAAGAAAGAATTCCTACTTTGACGTCTGACAAATATTCAAAGACTTAATACTTCACTTGCTGGGTCAGACCATATATTCTGAGAATCAATTAATATAAAAAGAATGATCCAATAGTTTAGATTATTGACAATAATTTATCAATATTAATTAATCCAAATGTATAACTTATTAAATTACTGATTATATATAATGGAAAAATATTTTTTTATCGACAAGAAAAATGAATAAAATAATATGAGAGGAATATAATGGTACTTTATACTGTAACTCTTAACACCTCCAAATTAATTAAGAAAATAAATCAATCAATTAAAATTCGACGTGTTAATATATATATGCAAATATGAATTTTGAGCTACTCTAAAAGAATTTAATTAAGCACCTTAATTACGAATATATATACATATACGAGCTACACGTGTTAGTTCGAATAGCTTATTTTGTTCAGTTCAAATAAGAGGTCTCATGAACTCAATTGGTGTTCATGAGAACCGAAGGAAAATAAATATAAATACAATAATACATCATGATTAACTTTTATAGGTCCTTTAATTTAACTTACTTTAATTTTGAGTTAAATTCAAATCAATTTTAACACGGATATATCCAAGTTACCTGAGTTTTATTTGCAGATGATTTTTCTATATATATATATATATAGTTTGAACATTATTGACTTCCATTATTGTATTTTTTTATAAAAGAAATATGCTAAATAATAACTTGTAAAATTATTAAGATAATTTCATGCTTGAATCAAATTAAAGTTAAACTAAATTAATTAACAATAATTTTACCAAGAGAATAATATATAAAATAATTCTTTAGAAGGATCGAAGCAACAAATTCATCTTCATCATAAAGTCAATAAATCCACTACAAGTAGCTAAGCTACATGTTCACCAACATTAGTCATCTGGATCTAATTATACAAACATATATACTCTTATTAGTATACATTCCACTAATTAATTCTAGCTAATTCCTAATTATACAAACTAAACATACTACATATGTGTTGGTTTGAAATCAAATTAGAATAAAACATAATTCAATTTACTCTTATATTATTTGTATTGAAAGAGATAGATCTAGAAGCTTGGTGAATCAACGGCAAATTTGACAACAGATCCAAGCTCATCCCAATTCTCAAATGATAACAAATCATTGGCAGCTTGGTTGATCCAATTGGAAGAAATTATTGGTGTACTACTCATCAATTGAGTCTGCTGTTGTTGTTGTGCCATAACCATTGGAGTGCTCAATTGATTATTCCTTTGATCGCCGCTAATTGTGTAGTTAATGACGGGTTTTTGATCATTATTATGATAATAATGACCATTATTATTACTTGCACCAAAATTGATATAAGCTTCTTGATTAGTAGTAGTAGTGTTGAAATCCATAGTGTTACTCATCATTTTGTTGCTCTTCTCATTAATAATGGAATGACGCTTTGAAGATATTTGTCTTAACTCCGCTGTGTGCTTCCTTTGTGTCACATTTCTTTTGAAAATTCTACACAATGTCCATATCTCCTGCCACATTATTATTATTATACAAAAACAAACTTAATTATTATGTTTCTATCGGATCCAAGAAATATCCTACCTATTATTTAAATTAAAACAGTAAATCATATCAAAAAAAAAAAGTTGTGCATGTGGGAGTATAATGAAATTATATAAAATAAATCATACATCAATTAGAGAGACTTTGCTTAGCTTTATATAAAAATAAAATCTTATAGTGATTTCATAACTAATTAAGTTTAATGATATTATAGATACATACTCACAAATCAAATCAATTAACAAAGATGATATATGTATATATAGAAACATGTGATTTGAATGACAAAGTATTAAGATTCTTACAGCTTCTTGAGCAATGTCAGTAAAATTCTTTGCATTGGTGGGAAAGTTGGTTGTGTCGACATTGGAAGGAAGGCGAAACTCGTGCATCATCCAATCAGTTTTAGTGCCTTTGCCAGCGCTACCACGATAGTAAACAAGCGTCTTTTTCAGTCCAATGCAGTCATTGCCTTCTCCACCATGAGAGTACACCGGTTTGTCTATCCCGGTTGCTTTCCAAAACCCAGATCCGGTTACTCTATTAGGCCTTATGCTATTCCTATACTTCCTCCCTCTCTTGCAAAAAAAGTAACCTTCTTTCTCTCCCCCTCCACAACTCGCTTCTGCATACATATTATATTTATAATTAATCAAGTTTTGTTGCCAATAATGGGAAAAAAAAACAAAGGAATTGAAGATAACAAGAAAAAATAATCAAAGTGTTGCACTAATTAGAATTGAATTTGTAGTGCAAGTATATTTAATTTGAACTTAATATCATTCACAAAATTTTATGCATTATTGATTGCACAAACATTACCCTATCTAGCTGTATATCTTGCATAAATAAAAATGGACTTAACTCTTCTAAAAAGAATGCTCTCTTTTAATTTTTTTTTTTTTATCTTTTATCAACATATGCATGTAGTTAAATGTTAATATTACTATGTTTAATAAGTATGATAATCACCCTTCATAGTTGGAAATTAAATTATATAGGTGGTTAATTATGTTTATTAATTTTTTGTTGGAGGGATATTGAAAACCCTAATTGAAGAAATTAAAAAAGAAAAAAAGAATAGAGTGGAATGAATGAAATAGACGTACTTGGAAGATCCCAAGGATCGTATTTGTAGATATCAATCTGTTTGATGGGTTGAATAGTAAGTGGTTTGTTGTCAAGTTTCCTTCGAAGATAGAAACTCACAAGTTCTTCATCTGTGGGATGAAATCGAAATCCAGGAAGTGGAACTTCTTCTTCTTCATCATTTTCTTCCTTTGTCAAATAATCTTCTTCGTTAACACCCATATTAATCTTCCCTTCTCTCTCTATCTCTATCTCTATCTCTATGTATGTATGTGTATGTTTGTGGTTTTATTTACTTTTGCTAAAGGAGGGGATGGAAGTGAAGAAAAAAATAAAGTAAAAGTCGTGAAATATTTAACATACAATTAATTTCAATGAAGTAGATCAGAGAAGCTTCTTTGCATTATTATTATTATATATAAACATAATGTGTGTGTGAGAGAGAGAAGATATATATATATGGATGGGATGAGGTTTGAATTTAATTTGATGCAAGGTAAGGAGGTCAAGTCATGAGGTTTGACTTGTGCCTCTTATCAGGAGTAATTCCGATCCTATACTATGATTTATTTGTGATGATAGACTCATTCTATTATTGTTTATTTTAAAGTCACCATTTAAGACTTAAATATATATTAATAATAATAAATTATTAATGAATGGATGATCTATACTATACTAAAGAAGGGTGGAAATATTCTGTTCAAAATACTACTACTTTTCTCCTTACTCGCTCGCTCCTCTAATTCAGAACCTACCAATAATTGCACTCCAATTTTTAGTGGTAAGCATGACCGGTCCACCTTCAACTTCTATAATGATTCAAAACAAAATACATTTATTTCCTTTTATACCTTTCTTTCATTTTATTACGTAGGGAATCTCGTTAAAAGGACATTTTAGGTATTCTTAACAAAAAGTATAATAAAGACACATGCCTAACAACTTTATCTTTTCGTCCACACAAATGTTATTTTCTAAAGATTTTGGCTTGAGCCCAAATCAACTAATTCCTTTCATTAATTCCATATTCCTAGTAGTACTACTATAAAAGATAAAGAAGACAACACAAAAAAAATACACCTATCATTCCTTACTTTTTTGCCTATTGCCACCCTTAAATACTAACTTGAGCGTCAAGATAGAAAAAAAACAAATCTCTTGTCATTTAAAACACATTCGGGATTATTCCCCTCCACAATTTTCATTAAAAAAAAAAAAGAAATCTCCCCTCTTTTCAGACAAATATATAAAATCTTCTTTAATTAATTGATTATAAGGTTCTCTATAGGAATAATCCTCGATCACGTTGCTAAGAAATATACTAAAAATATAATTATTCGAAAAATATATATTGTGGTGATTACACAATCAAGCAAAAGCCATATAAGACTGTTGACAAACATAAAGCAGAAATTAATTAGAGATGCTGATAATTTCCATATACTACTAAAAAAATTCAATAGCTTTGGACTTTCAAAAGTGCACTAGCAAACTACGAATATATACAATGTTGAAAATTCTCTATTGTTTCTCTGCCAGTATAAAAATTCAATCCATGTGCACACTTTAGTCATTTGCAACTTAATTTAATTTGTCAATGTCAATTACTAGTAATTAGTAAGTAAAAGAATAAACAGTTCGTCGTTTTACAAAATTACTGATTATTTTCAACTTTTAAAATTTTGAGGACTAATTTGTGGATTTAATTACTCCTATTTAATTTAATTCATTGTTGCACCAATTTTTTTATTAAGACATTCATTCAGTAGTCCTTATCATAATTCATAAGAATTTAGGGGGGGGGGGGGGGAGTTTAGTTTTAACTATTGTTGAATTAATTTTTTTAAATGTTATTATATGGTTAAATAAATAAATCCCATTATAATTTTATAGATATAATAATAAACATATTTTGGGACTTACTTTAAATTTTATTTTTTATTTTATATATATGCAATCATCATGTTATCCAGGTATTTTTAGGTCAATATTTATACTTGATTAGATCCCAGACGAGTTGGAGTATATACGTTGTTATCAAGAGCAAGAGTTAATTTATTGTTGAACTAAATACTTAAAATTAAACAAGATATCCTTATGTCAGGCAAATAATAATACCGTAGCAGCTTCGATCCTGGAAGGTAAGATCAAAGGCTCAAATACATTAATTTTATATACAATTATAATTTTTATGTTGTGTGCACTAATGTTATTGTCTAAGTTTTTTACTGTCGTCTCTTCTTATACAATTCTTATGCCAAAAATAAAGTACAGTGAATCAATAACCTAACTCCCAATATTATTATTATTATTATTATTATTATTATTATTATTATTATTTATAATTAATATTTTTATGGTAAAAATAATATTATTACTATTTAGCACATCAACAAATTAATTAAATGACACACACACACACACACACATATATATATATATAAATGTTGTCTAGTCAAAAGCATAAAACAGTTGGGTCAAGTTGTAAATGCAGTCTAGTCAGAGACTCCGGCTAACATCTACATGTCAAAAACTCAAAATTATTTATACACTTATCTTTCTTTAATTTACCATTATTTACTTTATAATTTTTTACAGTATCTTTTTTTGACCTAAATAAGAAAAATCACATAGTATAAGAAAACTGTCACATCCGATCAATATATACTTTTCTAAACCTTTTTGCCATTATTAATGTTAATAAAACAATATAGATTTACATTAATAATAATATATATTTTAACAATGATATATAAATATTTATTTATACTAAAAAAGTGTATATTATAATAATTTATTAATTCTCGGGAGTCAGCGCCAGCCACAGGATTAGTCTCATTCTAAGAGTGAGAAAACTCGTGGTAAAAAAAAAAAAACTTTAATATATTGAAATATATTCTTTTTTTAAAAAAAAAACCTTTAATATATTGAAATATATTCTTTTTTAATAGAACTCTGTTGTAGCAATTCACTTTTTGAGTTGGTGGCAGTAGTATATAGTTGCTACTGTTGTAATTAAGATCCCCTAGATGCTCTTCAGCAGAGAAATTGAACCACATCTAAAAATCTGAACTTAATTATCTACTAATTTGTAGATGAATTGTTGCTAATTAATGCTTTATTCTATTTATATACTACTTTTAATTTTTGTTTATAAGATATCATCTAAAAAAATTTAGTGATCCTTAATATAAAATTTTTTAAATTTTTTACGAAATATTTATTCTTTGTTTTGTCGTTTGCCTTTATTAAATATTTTGACTTTCTCAATAATATATTTATAATTTAATTAAAATATCGAAGAGAGTATTTAAGAAAACTAGCTGATAAACATAGTTATCCATGGCTAGATTCTTTTCAAGATTTTGCAATACTTTGACCAGTTTTAGCGTTTAAAAGGCAAAGTCAAAAATTCATTTGAGAGAGAACTTAAGAATGTGCCAAAAAATATATACTTCAGTTCTTAAGAGTTAAGAGTAGGTGATATGAATGAAGATGAAGACAAAATTAGTCTCAGAAGAAGAACCTTCTATTCTTGAATGGTGGACTATTCTTGTGTGTCATTTTTTTTTTATTCTTAATATTCATAATTAACCATATCTAATTGTGTTGGGTAGGGCTCGTGAGCAAAGTTGTATCCCTAACATGCTTCATAAATATTATTATATATTACAACTAAAAAAATAACGTGAAAATCATATTTTTTTACACATCCGAAAAAATGTGAAAATCATATACAAATGTGTTAGATATTCAACCAAGAAAAAAAAAAAAGTAATTTGGGCTTTTGAAGTTTTAGTCACAATAAAAAACTAAAATTCAAGCTTTAGAGAGAACATTAGTTGAGAGAGTGATGAGTTTATTACTTTATTTACATACGATAAATTGGTTTTATATCCTAGTATATAATAGTTTTAGTGAATAGTTGAGAAAATTTTATTTGGAGTTCAGTATATAAGGACACATTTAATAAGGACTCATTTCTCTACTTAAAAAGTTTAAAACGTTCCTTATGAAATTCTTTTACCTGCTATAGAAATCATATAAAATAAGAATAAGTTTATATTGAATAATATTATTATGGAATTCTATGAGTATATTGAATAACTTAATTATATAAATGATATTTATATAATTTATATTAATTTAAAAAATAATACTTAATTATTATTAATTATTAATATAGATAAAAATTAATGCATTACATAATTTTAAAGTGAGAGAAAATAATGAACCAAAAAAACTGAGAGAAAATAAAAATTATTAAATTGTGCTTTTATTATTGTATAATTTTATGAGATTTGACATAATCGAAAAGATAATAAATAAATATAAATTTAACAATTATATCAGTGAAAATTATTATTATTATTATTTATATAAAGTTGTTAGTGTAATATTAACGAATCTCCTCTTGGGATTGTACTGTGTAATGTGTATGTATGGGTGCCAAGGTTTGTTGTTATAGTTTTCATTTGATATACCAAATTACCAATTAAAGATGCATAACATAATTATAAAATTGGTCAAAATACTTTTGGTAAGAGTATCTAGAATTTATTTTTTTTGGACAACGAGTATCTAGAATTTATGGAAGCATAAGATTGGACTCTGGACTTTCAACTTTTCATGTGACTATGTCCTATTCGGCTAGCTATACAACAAACTGTCCCTTTTTAATTGACATTTATTTATTTTTTGGAATAGGCCATTTTGTTCTGGACTTTTTTGCTACATATGGAGAATTCAGTGCCAAAATCTAAAATTAGCGTACTTTTGTCAACTACTAGCAACAAGATCAAAATACTTTTTAATTTCAATTTTTTATTTTTGTTTTTATTTTGTTTATTTTTTCTCTTTAAATTTTATAAATGAAAAATCCATAATGCTAGAAATAGTCAATGACTATTTCTAGCATTTTTCAATTTTTCTTTCCTAAAATTTTAGGAAACAGAGGATAAAAATGCAAACCAGACAAACCGTAATAATTTTGTGATCCTTTGCTCAATTGTCATCAAAATCCATGCCGCATCTTTCAATATTAGCACTACATTTTTTTTAAAAAAATTATCCAATATTTTTATAGTAAAAAATATCGCCTTGCTCAATAGACTAAATGAGTATTTCAAAAACGTTTTATTCGAAAGAAATAATCTTTATTTTTTAAAAGCTCTCTTGCAAAGTTTTAGAATCAAACAATTATCTTTTCAAAATGAACTTATCCAAGCACACACCTAGGAAATTTGGTGCAAACTAGAGTGCCAAAATTTTCAAAGATAACAAGACACAACAAGATTTTGCCTTTGAAAATACTTTCAAGAGTTGGAGTTAGTAACTCAACACAATAGGTTCTAAAAGAAAGGTTTCTCTTAGTGTGTTTAAATTAACTACAAAAATTAAATTATTTCAATAATTAATTGTATGAATCAATGATTATTTTTATATCATTCATTGTATCATCAAGTTTGTTTGTGTTTGTTTACTAAGAGTACTGGTATTTAGTACGAAAGATCTTAGCACAAATTGCATGAATCTGATGTGGATGTTAGTAATTGGATTTTGGAAAAATTAAAGAGAAGTATAAAATTGAGACAGGATAAAAAATCACAAGTGAATGTGTATGAGCAGTTTTCGTTGCATTTCCTAGAATACTCTTTCGTACTAATAAGCATTTCTTTTTATAAAGAGTAGTATGAAAGACAGCTTGTTTTTCTCCTCAAAAGTAAGCTTCTTTCACTTTGCACGTACTAATAAGCATTTCTCTTTATAAAGAGTACAGCTATTTAGTATGAAAGACAGCTTGTTTTTCTCCTCAAAAGTAAGCTTCTTTCACTTTGCACGTTATTTCTCAAACATATTACCTCTTCCTTAATTTTTTTTTCCAAGAAAATAGCTTAAAATCAATATAATGTAGGCATCCCAAATACATGTCAAAATTTGATGAAATCAAGTAAAAAAAATTTAAAAAAATGTTATATCCCGGAAACACAAATCCTGCACAAGATTTAGTTTACTGAAGATAAGAAAAATGGCCATGCAAGTTGTAGTCAAAACGGCCTAAAGAAGATAAGTAAATTAGGTACCTAGGTGGTGATTTCTGCAAGAGGAATAATATAATTAGAGACTAAGGAATAGTAATCAATATTATTATGGTGATTATATCTTATTTTCTTATTAACATACTAACATACAAACTCATTGGCATTAGAGACTAAGGTAGTGTTTGGCCCGGCATTGGCTCAGATTTCTGAAAGCTAACCCTTTCCATAGTACATTGAGAAACAATTGAACTGAAATAACAACCAGGCAAACTCTCATAAGGTTTACAATCTGACTTATCTCATTGATCATAAATAGCAGTAATTTTCCACAAACCAAATATTGTCTTTCAAATTTCAATCCCAGAGATGTTAGCATTAAACCTGTGGCGTCTACAGTATTAATTAAATTTGCTAGAAAATTTAAGGTACAAAAGGTCATTCTGTCGAGTAAGTGTCTGTTTGGATATGAGTTGCATACCTTGAACGGAGTTTTGCACACATTCCTAGACACGTTGACTTGAAGCAATTTTTGTTTCGTACCATCAAACAAACTCCATTTCGAGTTCTCCCAAAGCTGAAACAAGCAGGCTGTAAGTAATTTGAATAATCCACAATAGGGTACCTTATAGCCACCTTAGGACCATTTATTGTTTTGAAGGAAAACTTAATCACATGTAGAAACAAAGTTCACTTCATTTACAGCATCACAAAGAAAGTAAGATATAATCCGTTTAAAGAAATTTCTGTGTTCAGACTTCAGATCCATCCCGTGCTTCAATGAAAAGAACTTTCTACTCCCTTATCTAGAAATCACAGTACTTAAACAGAAAAAAAGTATCATTATGGCTGTGAGCATCAAAGAAGGGGAAAAAAACCAAAATAATTTCACATGAGGCAAAACCAACTAAAGCTATTTTGCTGCAATACAGAAGAAAATGACCAAAAGCAAATTCTTCTAATCCACAGATATTGTATACTTTGTACAGCAATCTGCATTTTCAAGTTTAGATTACATCGAGTTTATCCTCCTCATATTTGTATAATTGTACAAGAATCCACAATGCCAACTGATATCTGGGAGATAACTATCATTATTATTTCGAACAGCATAGTTTAACATATCATTAAAATTGTAAATCAATCACAGAATTATCAAGAGCCACATTCATCCATATACCTGAAATAATGCAGTTTTAATTTGGTTTAGGAAGTAAAATTCTAGAGAAGCTTCCATTAACCCTTTAAGGCCCCATCATTGTCCTCCCCAAAATAACAATTGCAAATTAAGCGTTGGAAGGGTTGATGCACGTATGAATGCGTCTACTTCTTCAAACTTCAACCACACCTCATGCTTGATTAATTTTCTCTTATAATCACTTGTGCTAAGGTGTCTTGCCTAAATATTAATTAGGGCACTTTAAGTGGTTAGTGGTTCTAATTAGCCAGACGATATCCATGTCATCATTCACTAGCTCACTTCCTAGTTTACTAATCAATTTATCATTACCAATTTTATCAATCACTCTACTTATTCTAAATCAAATCAATTTATATTCTCTAATTAAAATTTCTAAATTAATTATTAAGTTCTTTTACTTGCTAATCCCTTTTTCTTGAAATCAAAACTCAATCATGCACAAAATTTAAATGTTTCAAGTTTACCCTTCTAGCATAGTTCTCTCAAGTCTCAACATTAAGGCAGGTATACTATATGAAGAATTATATCTTGTATCAAATAAAATTTTGTAAGCTTCAATTAGTAAACAATAAAATGTTAAAATTTAGATGTTACAAGTTTTCACTTTGACTACAGTGCTAAAGTGCATTTAAAATGAAAATTATATAATTTCTGGTCCTATATTGTAAGTAGAAGATCTTCAAGATAATAAATAATAAACAAAACGGCTTTTGTAACTTTCTAGTCCACTCATTAAGAAAGGATATCGGAAAACTATCAATCAAATTCAAAACATTGGGGCCAACTGTAACTGAGTTTCCATAACTTCTTTACAATGTCAAGTTGTAATGTCCCACATTGCAGCCTAAACATATATTTTAAAATATAATAATAAAGTTGTAGAGTCCTGGAAGGAAACTTGGCTCCAATCTTAAGGGAATTATGGAGTATGGACATTTACTTTATTCCATTACTTCTTTACAATTTCAAGCTGTTATGTTCCACATTGCAGCCTAAACATATTGCCTCTATAACTCTGAAGTCTGAACTCAACACACCGATACATTTAATATTATTAACAAATTGATTTTATCAGCTAAAACTTTGACAAATAACAATGTGCATCATCAACATATAGAACCATGACTAGTACCATCTGTCAATTTCATGAGGAAGTTGAGATAGAAACCTCTAAGGAAATCTGTCACAACCAATTTAAGTCTCAGATTCAAAAGTCAAGGACTGAGTAATCATATTATTATGAAATGAAAAGTTAGTAGGCACACAATGGGACAAGAAATGACAAAAAAGAAGCCATTTTATTCTTAACTCATTATCTTTATTACATCAAATAACAGTATTTTCAGGTCATGTTTGAGACGTTATCAAGATAAACTACAATCTAATGTTTCAACAACTAAGAATAGGCTTAGCAAAAGAGAAAGATACAATGACATTGTTGTCAAGAAGCATAACAAAATTACTCTATCATCTTAAAGGGGAGGAAACAAACAAAGGTTATATCAGCCTACATCACAGAAACCAATCCTTACAGTTACTTGACGTTGAGCAACAGATGCAGCCGATAAAAGATGGATGTGGCCTCTTTCATAAAACAATTTATCAATGTCCCTAATGTATACCAATCAACTGGTTTGCAAGGTCTTTCTCTCCGGAGTTTCTTAGAGTTTCAATTGCACTATCTTGGTCAGGATGTCTTAGCCGAACAGATTTCTTAATCATTATCTTCGCCAGCTTTGTCGCCTCCGTCAAGTGGCTTCTTCGACAAAGTCCAGTCAACAGAATAGAATAAATATCAGAATCAATGGCAGACAGGCATCCCATATTCTCAATTGCATCGAGCAAGTAGAATCCGTCCAAAACCCGGTCCTTCATGCAGAGCTCCTTTAGCAAGAGGCTAGAAGCCAAAGTATCGGGTTTGACCGAACCTGCAAGCATTTCCCTAAAGAGCTTCTCTGCTTCCTCAACCTTTTTAATCGTTATCAAAGAAATCACAAGTGGATTGTAGCAATCACTGTATGAAACGCTGTGTTCCACCACAAATTTATCAACCAACCTATAAGCTTCTTGCACACGACCGTTGGCGCAAAGACTCTCAATCAAGGTAAAAACAGTAACATGATTTGCAAGGCACCTAAAAGCTCTCATTCTATCCAGAACATCCAATGCTTCTGTCCATCGGCCTCTCTTACAGAAACCTTGAATCAGAGATGTATAAGTAACAACATTTGGACTACAACTTGCATGATCTTTCTCCATTTCATCCAACAATTCCAATGCCCTTTCCATATAACCACATTTACAGAACCCATCTAAAACGGCCGATAAAACCACCGAATTAGGTGAACATCCATGTACTCTCATAACCTCGAGCACATTGAAAGCATCCTCCGGTCGACCCGCATTACCAAATCCCTCAATTATTGCCATATAAGTAATAAAATCGGGACAAAGACCCTTCACACTCATCTCTTTCATCAAATTCTCTGCCACTTCAATCTCACCCTTCTTGCAACACAACCTTATAACCGCATTATACATCACAGTGTCAGGATTCAAGTTAAAACAATCCATTTTCCTCAACACCCACAACGCCGCGTTAGGGAGCTGAGCCTCTTTACAGAGCTTCAGAACCTCTCTAAACATGTTCACAGAGACAGAACACCCTTCAGCCTTATAAGAATCAATCAGATCATAAATAATCTTGGGATTATGATAAAGCCCAAGCAAGTTGCAAGCTTTCTGGTACATGTAAGCACTGTGCCTGTACCCAGATTGGAATCCAGCCCAAACGAAAAACCTAATACCCAATTGAGATTGATTGGGATAGCACCTAGTTAGGACTTGGATGACACCTCGAGAGTCCAGTTTGGGCTTAATCTTTGACAGAGAATTCTCAACACTGCCATCGTTTTTGTGAAGATGGATATAAAGGGTATCGGCAACAGAAGCGATACCCATTTGTTGGGTGAATAAAGGAAGGGTTTTGAGTGGGTGTAAGGATGAGAAAAGCCGAGATTTTAGAAATTGGGGCATGGTGTTTGTGGGTGAAAGTGTGATTGAAGATTAAATTGGAATTGAGAAACACCTGAAGTCAAATCGCAAATCATGAGCCTCAAGTATCGGCGACCGCCGACCGGAACTTCTCCGCCACCAACACAGACCAAACTGGACTCAATCTGCGAACTGTGAACTGTGGCTTTCCCCTGTTCCACCCAGTGACCGCAGGCGCAGTGTAAATATTTTGAAAATTACAATTCTCTTCTTTCTTATCTAGGGTGTTTTGTACTTTTGTAATTAGATTAAAAAAAAAATTGTCTAAGTTTTAAAATAATGAGAATGAGAATTCAAGAATACTTAACACTAAATTATAATAAAATATTGTTATATAATATTATGTTTACATAATTATTTTACTATTAGGCTATTTTTTTTATAATTTACGTTCAGCTTATTTTAAAGTATAGGTGTCTGTATTTTTTATGTATAAAAATATTATTTTTATTTTTTAAAAAATATAAAAACATTAAATATGCTTTAATAAATATTTTAAATTACTATAAAAGTATATTAATTATTATTTTTTAATTTTAAGAAATAAGTTATTTTTTTAGGTAAAAAATTTTTACATTAATTTTTTTATTATGTGCCGTATTAAAAAAATTGATTTATAAAATAACAATATTATTTGCACTCTATCATTTCTTTTTCTTTTTTTCTTTTTTTCTCATTGCACTCTATCGTTTTATTATCTTTATCTAAAAATTTCAGATATATTTTTTGTTTAGTATTAGTGTTTTTCCTTTTTATTATATATGTTCTATATGTGAAACGACGTCGTCCGTTGTTACTGGTTAAATGAATAAATAACAGAGCACTAAAGCTAAAGAAGGCGCAGATTTTGTGAAAGGTGGAACCCTACATTTGTGTGTGGTGTAGTTGCAGGTGAATGAAATGGGGAGCGAAGAGGAGAACGGAGAATTCTACTTGCGATACTACGTTGGTCACAAGGGGAAGTTCGGCCACGAGTTCTTGGAATTCGAGTTCAGACCCGATGGAAAGCTTCGCTACGCTAACAACTCCAACTACAAAAACGACACCATCATCCGCAAGGAGGTTTACCTCACTCCTGCCGTTCTTCGCGAGTGTCGTCGTATCATTGCCGAAAGCGAGGTACCTTAACCCTAATCACCACACTCTGATTTGCCTTTTGCTATTGCACACTTCAATTCATTTTATTGTATTTCCCCTTCGTTCCAGTTGTTGAAATATTCGTTTTTTGCCTTGTTATCAATAGGAATTGTAAGTTTGTGTGATATATGTGCAGAATATAAGATTAAATGCTACTTTAGTGTTTAAATTGTATGCGTCAAAATTTTCGGTTTTGCTTTGCTGCCATTAGGAATTGTTAATGTATAAGATTTGCCTTCGTTTTATTGTATTTGCTGTTTGTTTGAGTTCTTGATATATTGATTTTTTGCTTTGTTATCAATTGGTTTACTCATATATGTATGTTCATACTATCATCCACGTATAAGACTGGAAATTCATGAGAGCCTTTAAAACAACTTTTCAGATCATGAAGGAAGATGATAACAACTGGCCGGAGCCCGATCGGGTTGGACGGCAGGAACTTGAGATTGTTATGGGGAATGAGCACATCTCCTTCACCACGTCAAAGATTGGATCTCTTGTGGATGTTCAGAGTAGTGCAGATCCAGAAGGCCTTCGCATCTTTTACTATCTTGTTCAGGTAAGCCAATGGATTAACTTTTTTGATGGATATCTTTTGTCAGCTCTTCAATTCTGTTCTTTTTGTATATTGTCTGTGGAATGCCCCTCTACTTTCTCCTTGATTATGACGACATGAAAGTTAGATCATATTCCTGTGCCTGAATTTTTCTACTTCTCTATAGAGTTTCATAATATGCTTCTGCTAGAAGGCTTCTGAGTTCTGGCTTATTTTCATCAACACTGTCTAAATAGTTCTCATATACTTTTAGTTTGTCTTATGTTATAAATAAAGTGGATGAATAAAAGCATATAAATTATTTATTAGTAGAATTAGATTATCTCACTTAGTTTCGAGTTTTATGATTACTATGACTGAAGAAAAGAAAGTTTTTATAGTCTAAATCTGATCTGAAGCTGTTCCAAAAACTCATTAAGTTGGCAAAAAAAAAAAAGCGTCAAAATAAGCTTCTAGTCACTTTGAGTTAAATGAAGATATGTTATTATTGTAATTTAATAGGCGACATGTACACAGTAATGCCAGTTTGTAAGAAACTTCAATTTTAATTTTTTTCACCAAATACCAACCTATTAAAATAGGAGGATTGGTCATAGGTTGCATATTTCTGCTGAGTCAATTGTCGAAGACAAACAATTAGGAGGTGCTTATGATTATTTTGATTTCTGAGATGGCAATCCTTAGATATTGTTTCGGTCAATGACTACCATATTTTTGTTGCTTGTTAAGAAATGGAATGTTAAGCTTGTCTTCAACACACTTGAGTCTTCTAATTTGGGTGTAACTTATGACTAGTCTATTTCATTTATAATGAACTACTGTATTATTCTTAATGTTGTTCATGGTCATCAATCATCACTTCAATTGTGCTAGGATTTTGTGTGTCATAGATTTGGATTAATTTGCAAGTCAGATGGAATCAAATGAAGGATGTTTCTATGGTGCTGTGAACTTGCTTGAAAAGTGGTCTTAGGTTAAAACTGAACAGAAACACCAGACGAGGATTAATAATATAGTATTTATAAAATTGGTCTACAATGTAAAATTCTTCTATTGACATGGGTATCATCAAATCTAGCTAAAGTCCAACTGAAGAGTGAATTCCCAACAAGAACAATAAGTCTTATCCCACTAGGTCATACAACACATTTCTTTTGGGTAATGACCTGACATTAGCACAAATATATCATTTTGATTGATCTGTGATGGGGATTTAAGAAGTTTTATGTTGGTTGTTGAGGGTCTAACACAACCCCTCCTTTATCCGGACTTGGGACCGGCTATGGCACCATAGGCAGAGTCCGCAGAGTGAATTCCCAAACGGCTTAAAAGCTGAACACAGACTGACTTAAGTCAATAGCATATCTGAACCTAAAAATCACCAGTATGGTATATATCGAGCATTATGATTTCATAATTCTGACTACTGATTTTTGAAAATCTCTCGTATGTTTCTTGCAAGTTGCAATATTTCATCTTGCTTTAATGACTTTAATCTTCTAGTGGTAGTTATTTGTGTTTCCTCTGTGATATGTTGTTATTATGTATCATTTATTTTTTTCAGCCTAGCCTAGTTTCCACCCATCAGTTTGCTGTATGCCAGATTTGTTTTGTCAACTAATCACGTTGGCGTTTTTCTTATTTCAATTACTGTTTGCAGGACTTGAAGTGCTTTGTCTTCTCTCTTATTTCACTCCACTTCAAGATCAAACCGATATAAAATGTCTGCGATGTTGTGTACTAGTTTGACGACCGTCCCTTTTTGCTAATGGAGTTCGACATCTGATGTATTTACTGCCTTATAGTTGTGAACATGTTTGGGTTCTGTATTGGTGGTTACATGAATTGGGAATTTCAGACTTGTGTGGATGGCACTTGTACCAAATGTTGAATAGATTTTATGCGTGGTTAATTTAATATTTTAAATTTTTCTAAATTAGAGTCAGACTTCGCAAAATGATTGTCACATTAGTTATTTTTCACCTGATTTGAGATTCTACCAATTGAATTAATGCATAAACTACATTTTAAATACTTTTGATAAATTGGAAATGAATTGATAATGCAACTAACAATATATAGCCAATATTATTATTTGATACCCCGAAGGTTTTATTCAACGTAACATGAATTGGAAAAGGAAACAAAAACTTTTTTTTACTACTAGTACTTGTTCTTCATTGTACTTAAGCATTGTCCAGTTTCGCAAAATGAAGAGATTTTTTTCCAGCATGAGCATTGTTGAAGAAGTTGTTCATGTAATCTTGAAACACTACTTCCTTATAACGTGCAAATCCATCTTTCTGCACCACCTCTTTCAATGGCCCAATCTTCTCTGAAGCTATTGGCATCGTAAACAGTGGAACTGATACTCTCGATTGTGTGCTTGTTGTTCTTACTCGGTGTTCAGCACTCTTATACTTCCCATTGCTCAATATCTTGAATTAACATATAGTACATGGTTATTAGAAATACTTCAAATAGTTAATAGTTAATTAAAATGACCTAAGATATCGAACCTGCAAAGTATCACCAATATTGATGACTAGAGCTCCGGGGATTGGAGGAATTTCAAGCCACTCTCCTTTTGCATCTTCATTGTGTTTTTCTTCTTCTTGTTCCAGTTTGACATATAAGCCACCAATTCCATCTTGAAGAAGCACTGTGATAGTTCCCATGTCTGAGTGTCGCCCTACTCCCACTGTCAATTCTGGATTTGGACATTCTGGGTAATAATTCATATTCACCATCTTCATTCCAATAAGCCTCTCTATTTTTGAATCTTCTAGTTTTACCCCCAGCTTACCTATCAATATTTCCACAATCTCTCTCGCCAAATTGGATGATAACTTCAAATATTCAAGTGCAACATCCCTGAAAATGCAGAAACAAATCATTTTGACTCATAATTGCTATTTGAGGGGATAATGTAATAGAGAGTGAGTAAAAGAATCATACTTGCATTGCTTAGGCCAATATTGATGAGCATCATCATCAGTACTATACACCATGCTAACATAATCTTTCCATTCCAAAGCTTTTTCTTTCTCAGGCACAAAGCTAGTCCCATATTTAACCCATGGGCTTGGGCTCACCCCTTTGCAATAAACTGCTTTCTCCTTTGGTGGCAACTTAAAGAATGTGTGGGCTGAATCTTTAAGTGATTCCAATAAGCCCACCGGCACACAATGGTTCACCACTTGAAAAAAGCCCAGAGTCTCAGCTGCTCTAACAATCTCATCCACCACTTTCTCATGTTCTGGCCCATTAAGCTTTGACAAGTCAATGGCAGGCTTCACAACCAAAAACAAAAAAAGGTCAATGCAAGGCTCATTAAAAAAAAAACATGGGTAAAGATCTTCTCAAGTGTCCTTGATCCAAGGACCATAACACTATAATTCAACACTTGTATTTTCTTATTTAATTTTAAAAAAATAAAATTTTAAGGGTTGAGATAAAATCTAGTTCAAAATGGACTGGAGAGAATTCTGACTGCATCGCATAGTCTTGAGTCAAGCTTGCTGATTCTTTCTTGTGAGGGTTGTATGTACCTCTCTGGCACCTCCAGTAATCCTGAGTCTATCAACCCTTTTACACCATTGCCATTTTTTACAACAAATTCATATAATGAATTTGAAGATTCAAAACTTGGAGCCATGGCTATTGTATGAGAAGCTTTGTTTTTGGCTTGTGCTTGTGTATGATTTAGTGTGAAAATTGCTATGATCCAAAGATAAAGGGTTGGGCCTTATATATATCAAAAAGAAAAGTTGTGGATTGTGCAATAGTTCTAGCTATTTTTAAATAAAGAAAAACTCACTTGTTATTTTGTTAGGCAAGATTCAGGGCTTTCTATAAGTAATTCTTTCACTTTTGAAGAATCAACCATTACGCTAGAGTTTTCATTATATAATAATATACATCTTACATGTCTAAACATTTATTAATTATTGAAGTCAACGTATTTGAAAAAATAAAATAAAATAGGAATATGGATTCGACAAATTGGAAGAAAAGCATGAAGAAAGACACTGTGGTAGGTCAATTATTTTACACTAAACAAATATCTACATTTTTTTTAAAAGCCACTAACTGTTACTTTCTTTACTTTTTTTTGGTCGAAAGTTCGTTTTTGTCTACGTTTGAATCTTTCTTTTTTTTGGTCTACTTTCTTTGTTTGTCTACTTGACTACTTGTACATTCGAAACTGGGCACCAATTTTCACATCCCCTTCTTGATCCATTCACCTCCCTCTCTTTTTTCTTTTTTCCGACGGATATACCCTTCGGATAAAGCTCATCCGAAAATTTCTAATGAAGCTCATCCGAAAATATTTCGGATGAAGGTCATTCGAAAAAATAAATTAATTTCGGATGAAGCTCATCCGAAAATATGTGTTAATTTTTGGATGAAGCTGATCCAAAAATTAACACATATTTTCGGATGAGCTTCATCCGAAATTAATTTCAGATTAGGTTTATCCTTATAAACTGTGTCTTTCAATAAATTATTTATTTTTTTTCGGATAAATTTCATTAGAAAATTTTACGATAAGACTCATCCGAAGGGTATAACCGTCAGAAAAAAAGAAGGAGGGTGAATGGATCAAGAAGGGGGTGTGAAAATTGGGCTCCTTCGAAACTCCAACTCTGCCCAATATATAAGGGCTAGTTGTTTTTTTGTCGAAATATGCAAGGGCTGGTGAAGATCGAAGAGAAGGCCCAATTTTGAAACCTTCGAAACTTAATGGACTAAGAATCTTTATTTGCCAAAATATATTGACCCATAATTTTTTACCCTAAAAACATAATACACTACATATTTGAAAACGATTATTTTTTAACGAAATAATTATTTATTTTTTAAAAGTCTTATCAGATAACTTATAAAAATAAATAATTATTTATCTAAAATAAATTAATCTAAACAAATATTAAGACGATTAACATGATAGATAAAGAGACAAGAAAAAGAAAAGAAAAAATATCTTATAATATAACTCGTGGATTAGAATTTTGTTCAATTGACACATAATGGATTTTGTTAACACAAGGTATTGGGCTCTATTCACATCTGTCGTCTAAACGATCAAACTCTCCTCTCAAAAGGTCAATTTTTGTTTGATGTTCAAAATTTGAATTACCAAACACTTAAGAGTATGAGGATGAAGATAATTTTTTATTAGGTCATATTTTATGGTGTTAAACCTTCATACAGTACCTTTGAATTTCACCGGTTAAACATATAATAATACATAAAAATTTATTAATTGCAAGTTTACCTTGATTCAAAGGAATCATTGTAAAGATTATTAAGATTATCATGACTCTTTTTATAAACAAAGGTGGGACTCAAACAAAAAATAAGTGTTGTATCACATATGATTAGATTAATGTTAATATTGATTAATGGCACGTTTGTTTTGTAGTTGGGACCGCTTCAAATAAAACTAGTTTTGTCAAAGTAAGTTTTTTCTTTTTCTTCTTTCATCAAAGGGGTCTAGAAGTGCTTAAAAATCAATTTTACTTTCTCTAGTATCTTAAACAAACAGGTATAACATGCTTACGGGGTTCGAATCTCGATTGGTGAGTGCATTGGGACATGCGTGTGTGGGTACGGAGTTCGAATCCCGATTGTACTACTTTCCTATGAATAAAAAAAAAACAAAACAGCTATAACATGCTTACGACGATTGACATTTCTTTATGGAACATATTTTATTCAAAATCAAGTTTTTTATTTATTTTTTATGTTAGAATATTATAACTTTTACCCACTCATCCCTTGAACCCACAAATTAAATTAGCACATGGGAAGCAACATTATGAATTATCAAGTATAAATAGGTATTTTGAGCCATTTAATAAATGACTATTTCTGCATAGAAACGCTGCATCTTTTTTCTTGTGTTGTCTGTATTTGAGGTGAAAAAGACAAATGCTGAGAATAATAAGTAACGTGTAGCATAAGAAAATAAAAGGTGTAACTTTATGACTTGCTAATTGCTATTTTATTTTATCCTTTCTAATTAACTAATACGGTATAATCACACACGCACAAGTGTCACAGATAATAAAATTGACCATGAAGCATGCGTACTAGTACTACTCATCATACCTCATCTTTGCATCAGTATATTAAGATTAAGATGCTATCGCTATCCATGTAAATCACCAATATCTATTTATATAAGCTTTGGATAATTTTTAAAAAATTATTTTTATGGCAAAAAAAAACTTTTTAGAAATTACTTAATTTAATTTGAGTTTTTGAAAAAAAAACGTATATTTAAACAAGTCAAGCTATTTTTTCAAGATATCAAAATAAAAAATTGAAATATAGAGAAAAAAATAAGAAAAAAAGCAAAAGTAAGTTAAATGAACTAAAAATTAAATTTGGTTACTACGTAAACTAAAAATTTATACTTGTTGTGAAATAAAGTTATAGGACTAAAACGAAAAGTTTTGAATTAAGTGAACCAAAATAAAAAATAATATTTCGTAGAGATTAAAATGAAAAAGTGTAACCTCAAGGATTAACTTAGCGGTATAAGGTCCGATTAAGTTTATAGGAGGGACAATCCACAGCAGCAGAACTCATGTTCGAATCCCACCTATGCCAAATTTTGGAGAACCAGCGTCAGTCACGCAACGTAAACAGAATTAATCTCATTTTAAAAATGAAAAAACTCATAATTATACTAAAAACAAGTCAAGTTATTTCAAAAATATTGACATGTTTTTTTAACATGTATTTCCATGAAAACAAAGATATACTTTCTTAAGAAGATTAGAAACAAATAGATTTTCAATCACCGTTTGTGTATAAAAGGGATTTCTTTAATTCTTTTTTGCTGTAAGGGTATTACAGAAAATTAATCCATCAAAGACATAAAATTTAGGCAAAATTACTCTTTTGATCCTTAAAGTATTAATGTTGGTTCATTTTCGTTTTCAATTTTTTTTTTTTTATTCATTTTGGTCTTAAAACTTTCTAGGTTAATTCATTTTGGTCATTTCCGTTACTATTCCATTAACGGCGTTTAAAAAGTGACATGTGTCACAATTTGGTTGGTCTATTAATAAAATAATAATAATATATATTTTTAATAAAATAATAATTTCTAACAAAAAAAAGAAACCCATATTCTTTCCCACCACCACTACCGCACCATCCCAACACCTTCCTTCCTCCACCTTCACCACCCCTTCCCCGACCATCACCATCCATTCTTCTGTTTCGTAGAAGAAAAATAAAAAAACCCAACAAATTAACGAAGACCAATTTGATTGGATATCGAAATCGAGGGGCAGAGATTCAAGGATGCCTTCACTTGTTCCCGATGTTCATTCCTTTGATTGTTACAATTGATTGAATTTATGTATTGTAGATCCTGATTCTAAGGTGGTTGTATTTGCTAAAAGAACAGTGAAAGACCTAAAGCTTCCTCCTGCTTTTGGTATTCAGATTGCTCAATCAATTCAAGTAAATACTTCAATAATACTTGCATAGTTGCATTTCCTTACTGTGTTTCAAACCTAATTTATGTTGGATTTCTGTTATCAGTCACAACTTGCTGAATTTCGATCCTATTAAGGTCAAGATATGTATGTTGGAAAAGGGGAAGGGGTGGTGACGATGGGGAAGGAAGCTGTTGAGATGATGCGGTGGTGATGGGAAAGATGGTGAAGAAGAAGATGTGTTTCTTTTTTTTTATAATTTTTTTAAAATTATTATTTTATTAAAAATATATATCATTATTATTATTTTATTAACAGACATTCAATTTGTGACATGTGTCACTCTTTAAACGCCGTTAACGGAATAGTAACGGAAATGACAAAAATGAATAAAAAAAAGTTTGAGGACCAAAATGAATTAAAAAAAAGTTTGAGAACAAAAATAAACCAACCTCAATATTTTAAGTACCAAAAGAATAATTTTACTTAAAAAATTATCAAAATGAATCTTGCTTATCGCAGTTTAAAAAAAATTATACACACAATTAAAGTTAGATACTGGAGCAAGTTCAGCCCACATTAATACACGGGTTAGTCAACCCGCACTCACCCATATTTTAATAGTCCTCCATTTTATAACCCACATAGTTAAATGAGCTAATTCATGTATAAGTTCGCATAAAATGTTTTATTAAAAATAATTTTCCGTGATAAAAAATAAAGTCTTATTTTAAAATTTATTTTAAAGTCTTTTTAAAATAAAATTATAATAAAATTATTATGCAATTAAAATTACACAAAAAAAAAAAATTAAAATAAGGATTAAAGATATAACTCTAAATTTTTATTTTTTTATTTTTCAGGTGTGATTCACGGGCCAACTTGCGAATTCACAGGCAAACTCATTTAACTCACAGTTTAAATAGGCTAACTAGCTAAGCCAACTTTATAAATAATTTGCATTTTCTAAGACTAAGTCTTCACTGATTGCAAGTTTCGTAGGGTGGCCTTGAACTCATTACCCAACTCTACATGAATTCATGATTCAATTTTAAAAGTGTATTAACATACTTAAGACCTAACCATATTTATTAACTGTGCCCAATTTTTTAGTTTTTTTTTTTTTTCAACTTTGATCTATCGTTCCATGCAGAAAAATTAAAGCATTAATCGATATGAAAAATATTCTCATAAAAGTATATTAAAAATAGCTTAAACATATTTTGGTAGTAACAAAGTTAACTTACATTTTTTCAGTTGTGGTATCTGTAAAATATTTAATTTAATTTTCGTCTCTACAAAACTTTTCTAATATTTTTTTTTTGGGTTTCTCATGGTTAAAACATAATTTTATTTATAGCATTCTCAATGCAAGAAACCTATGTGGGTATGCGTTCACTACATAATGAATTTTTAGTAATATTTAAAAAATGTTGTTAAATTATTTAAAATATTATTAAATTGTTATAAATATTATTTTTGTACATTTGTAACATTTTTGACAAATATTATATCAAGATCATGTGGCTAAAATGATTTAGCAACATTTATAAAGTATTGCCAAATTGTTAAAAAAAATTAAATAACCTTTTTATATTTATAACATTTTTTTTATAAATATTATGCTACTAAAAATCAATTATAGTGTATGTAGTGGTTAATTAGTTCTTTTGTTAGCGAGTATTTTAGTCTATATATATATATATGGTGTCTGTTTGGTTATATTTTTATTAGTAAATAAAAGTATGTTTGTGGAAGTAATAATTTTTTATCTGTCAGCTAAAATAAAAAATTAGTATCAATAATAATATTTTTGCACTATTTAAACTTACAAATAAATAGGCTAAAAGATGTTAGAATATATAGGGCTCTTAAAAGGAGGCATTTTCCCAGTACGGAACAATTTCAAGAGCAATTTTGATTTTTTTTTATAAGGAAATTACCGAAATTAGAGATTTAACTGTATATCACATATTCACACACATATTCTTATCAGTTATATTGGCCTTACAAAATACTGAAACAGAGCAATTTTATTTTTGGACAATTTTTATCTTTATTTCTTTAAAAAAATAAATTAATTAAATGATTTAACCTAATAAAAATGTGTTAGATCTCTAACGTAAAAGTGTGTATACAGATACTTCATTAGGAAATCTTAAAAAAAAATTTAGCCTAATCACTTTAATCAAGACTTTGAAGTTTCTGCTGCACAGTGTTGATGTCATATATATTTTGAGTTGGCGGTGAAGCATGCTTAGTGTCTGATGTTATTGCATATCGACATTCCTGCATACGCGCTAGACACTTGTAATCAATTAGCATCATTCAATTCTGATTAATTAATCTAATCTTGGAGTTTTCTAGATAATTATATTCCAGCTTAGCTAGAATATTGAAATTTAGTCACTTCAGGTTTAGTTCTGGGCTTATTGACGGTGGTTCTTGTAAATAACAATTTAAGTAAAGACTTTAAGTTAATCATAATTATTTTACGCGTTTTCTTTAATTTTCCCCATTATCATTAAATTAAATCATTCTTTAGCTGTAGCATTGATGTAAACAATAAAGTCAATATCCAAACTAATTAAATAAACACATTGCATTCCATCAAAATTATTTTAGTCAGCTTGATTAATTACAATATAATTTGCTGTTATACGTTCTTACAAATATTGAACAGTAGAAATAAAGTATTTTTTTACTATGGCAATTTTAATATTTTCTTTTAAAGAATGACCGTCTCTTTACTTTGTTTATTCTTTTCAGTTTTCACGATGAAATATTAATGGGATTATTTAATAAAATTATTCTGTATTGTTTTAAATTTATGTAAAGAAACTTTAATTTTCCACTCATTATATATGACACTTATTTCACATTATTGAACATATGGAGTAACTTTATACCTCCAATATTAATCTAGATTTTACTTTTTATGACTTTAAACTTTTATCTTTTTATAAAGGTACTATGATAATTAGTGTTGGATATATAAAATTAGAGTTGAATATACGAGTCTAGACTTATGAGCTTACTCGCAAAACTCACACATTGACTAAGTTTAAGCGGCACACATACATATTGGACTATTTAAATGTAAGCCAGCAAGTTGACCTCCCATGGGTTAGGCAAGTATAATTTGATTTGTGGGCTCTCCTACGATTTAATTAAAAAATGAAAAATATTAACCTTTTTTTAAAAATATTTTTAATTATTATTTTTTTGATTTCTTTGATGGGTATAATTTTAATGGTGTCATAAATTTAATGTAAGTTTTTGAAAAAAAATTAGTATACCTTTTTAGAAAAATTCTTTTAATGAAATAATTTTTTTATCTAAAACTGATGAGATTGAGAACCAGCAAAGAGTCCATCTCTCTACCACGACCCTTCTCAAGTCCTATTTCTAAACCAAAGCAATATGAAGGATCCATACACTTGAAGGCCAAATTAAGTTTTTGGCATGCTTATCAACTCATTAAAACTACAATATAATTGATATTTAATAATATTTTAAAAAAATTAAATTATTTAAAAAGTTGTCGTCAAAATATTAAAAATGTTTTTTTTTGCATTTACAATATTTTTGACAAATTAAATATTATATAAAAATTATGTTGTTAAAAAGTTTTAGAAATATTTAAAAAAAGTTGTCAAACTATATATTTTAAAAATATTATTAAATTATTTTAAAAAAATTGTAATTGCAACATTTTCTTGCAAAAATTGTATATGCTGCTAAAAATATTTTGTTGTAGTGTAATTATAAATTTATTACTCTAAATACTTTTCTCTTCTTGTTCTTATATTTTATATATGTTTATTTGTTGTGAATAAACGCTAACGTAAGCACGGAGAGTGCAACATTATTTCAATGTAGAATCTAGTAGTATTGAATAAGGTACGTATCTAAACTTCATTAATTACTTTTCTCTTTTCTCTTGTAACATTCAAATCACTGTCTCTCTCTGCTTATAAAGCTTGTATCAATATCTCATAACGGATCATTAGAAAAATGTAAAGCATAGAAAATAAAGACATAGGTAGATAATTAGAGCCAACAATGTCGCTTGAGGATCAAGTTAAGCAACAAAAAGAAAGACAAAAATATCATTTTATTTTTTAAAAAATAAAAGGTTTATCTTAAGGCTATATATAGATTATTCACCCATCTTAATCCCTTGTTCGTAGAGGTAAAAGAAACCTCATATATTAATTATAAAAAATATAGAAAAAATGGAAAACATGATCTTCCACATGCATGTGGTTGGTTAAGATTATTGTAGAGTCATTAGCGTTTGTTTTTATCTTAATAAACTTAGTTTAACATTCTGATTAGTCGTTTTCATGAGCAGTTAAATATCACAATGACCCTACTTGTCAACCACTTACAATTATATCTTTGGTTTCTGTTTGTAAGTAATATCTACGTTGATTCGGTGCGCATGTACTTTCTTTTCTTTACAAAATTAAAATATATTCACACCGCTATTTGTTATGGGCCTAACCCGCAGGAAAGGCACGTGCAAGTCCCACGTGGGTGGCTCAAGCTCTTGGTACCATGTCATGTTCATCACGACATGGGCACCCGACTTGGAGCTTGAGGAGTACCACCCTTACATGAGGTCAGTTACAGATCCGTACTTACCGCCGTAATTCACGGAAGTATGACAATGACAAGTTTGACTTTAGTAGCCTTATAAGCTCTATAAATACATGTGATCCATCCTCATTTGGTACGTATTGATTACTATCTGATATCTAAGCTTCCCATACTGTGAGACCTTACTGACTTGACCATCGAAGTGCTTACAGTACCCCTCACTGCCAAGTGAGTGGCTGGAGGGCTCAAACCACCACACCGGAGACTAGATTGGAGGTGATGACCGTCGTGCTCTAAACATGACGGATCACTACTATTATATATTCATATTTTATAACTAACAACGGTTTGTGTTAAAAAATTATTTTTAGTATAATTATTAATTATAGTTGCAAAATGTGAATAGTAGGTAATTATTTCTCAATTATTCTTCGTTTTCTTTTACCTTGTTTATATATATATACGTATATGCACCAATAATCTCTCTAACCACAGCGCCATATTGCTTTGACAACTTGAATAACATGAAGATAAATCAAAGAACGTAACTTTAGGCATTAATAATTAATAAGAATGCATAAATAATGGAATTTTTACTATGCGAAACAACCATTTTCAGGTGTAATGTGAGAGATATGTCGTCAATCACATTAAGTTAAGCACTATATAAAAAATTATCATACTAGCAAACGTATTTTTTAATTTGGACCCATCTGTTTACATTTTTATTATAAATACAAATAAGTAAGTATTTCTTATTCTTGTTAAATTTATGTTAAAATTTAATTATTATAAATAAAAATACTTTTGAATAAATAATGTCTTGTTATTCAAATAGGCCTTTTGTCATTAGTTAACATACAAATGGGCCTTTCATAGGCTCATTAGTCTTCCATTTTTGTTTAATTTGGAGAGAGAATTGGGCGGATTTTTCGGGTAATTAAAATTTGAATGTTTTCTGTGACTGTAATGACTCTTTGTTTTGTTTTTGAGATGAACTATTATTCATTCTTTCCTGTTGATGAGCGTTTTTTCGAAAATTAATTATTTTTTTCTTACAAATGACAGCTCTATATATATATATATATATATATATATATATTATGAACCCCCTTAATTAGGCCCAGGTACGCACTCGTCTCTACCCATACATACATTAATATAGAATTTCTCTTAACGAAATTAATACGTTAACATAAATATATGTAAGTTTAATTTCATTTTTTGTTTTTATAATTTGGTAATTGTACGTACAATTTTTGTCATTATAATTTTAATTGTGAGATTTTAATTTTTGTGGGATTTAAAATTGTGAAATTTTAATTCTCGTGGGATTTAAAATATTAAAATTTAGTCATGAGTTCAATTTTTGTTTAATATTAAAACCTTGTTATTTACGTTATCAAAAGTTGTGATAGGAATTGTGATCAATAACATTAATAATGGGTAGAAGTTTGAACCTTAATTGGACCTCGAACAAGCCCCGAGACTTAATACATGATCAAAATGGACTAAAGTCCACATTGAGCACAACAACATAATTTATTTTTAGTAACAAGATATTTACACACCACATTTGCAAAAAAAAAAACTGTTACAAATACAAAAAAACAATATTTTTTAATAATTTGACATTTTCAAATATTGCTAAATTTTTTGGCAATATGGTATTTATACAACATTTACTAAAAGTGTTGTAAATGTCAACAGGGGTTGGCCTAGATGGTGTGTGCTTAGACCCATGACTTTGAGGTCATGGGTTCGAGTGGTATGCCTTGAATGGGGTAGGCCTGTCCCTTAACTAAACTTCTCTCTATAAAAAAAAAGTGTTGTAAATGCATATAAGACAATATTTTTAACAATTTGACAATATTTTTTTGAAATAATTACACCAATCTCTTTTGAGGTTTATATTTATTACACTTATCTCCTTTTAATTTTTGAAATTACACAAATTCCTTTAATGTTTAAAATTCCATTATACTTATCTCTCAAAGACATTACATTTAGTCCCTTGAGGTTTGAAAATCATTACACTTACCCCTTCTCTAGGGAGTAAGTGTAATTTTAGAAATTATAAAATTGTAAGTGTAATAAACACAAATATCTAAAGATGTTGGTGTAATTATCTCTATCTATAAGAAAAAAAAGTGTACAATTAACAAACTATTTGGACAAAAAAAAATACAATTAAATAGCATCAATTTAATTTCTTTCTTGTCGGCATATGTAACTGAATGGTGAAACCGTGAAAGGGTATTTCCATGACTTGGTCTAGAAAAATTCTGATAATTATTAATTAATCCCCTTTTTATCACTTGAGATAAAAAAATTGATTTTAATTATGTCTAACTAACTAAATAGTCCAAATTAATAAAATATGTATTCATGAGTGAAAGGATTACAAGTAAATACAACATTATTATGTGTCATCAGCTTCAGTTAACATTACGGAAAATGGTATAACTCATACATGTTTTCTTTCCATCCAAATATAGACTATTCACTTTAAAAAGTACAAAATATGTTCTATGTTGAGCTTCTAAAGATCAATTCTTGAAACCAAATGAAGAAAGGGGAAATTCATCATGTGTCACTTTTGGATCCAAAGAAAAAGCACACAAAACTATGGCCAATGAGAAACACTAACCAATGTATATTTTTCTTTAATTTTAAGTTTTTCGGTTGTCTTTCCTTCTATTAGGAAATATATATAGAATATTATTAGGGAAAATACTGTTTAGTACGACGGATTCTGCCATACGAATAAATTGGACCATTTGATTACTGTCATAGTATTCAATTTTCATCCCACTCTTGTATTGCTATTAGATTCTTTCTGTTTAATTTAAATTCATTATATTCGTCTCTTTATCTTTCGTATTAAATAGCATCTCTCTATTATTAATAACATCTCTAATGAAAATAAACTTAGGGTCTATTTGATTTAGTTTTATTTTTTTTTAGTTTTTTATAACTATTTTATAAAATAATTTTTAAGAACTTTTTTTTAAAAAAATAATTTTTAATGCAAATAAGTATGCAAATTTAAAAAATTGAAAATTTAAAATTAAAACAACTTTTAGATATTTTTTAAAATTTTGTTTTTAAAAACTGAAAAGCTCGTGCGACTCTCAAAAACTGTTTAAAAAATTACTCTGTCAAATAGATATTTTAGTTTTCTAATTTTAAAAACAAAAAATCATTTTTAGAAACATATATCAAATAAATCCTCTCTTAATAGTGTTTAGGTTTAAATGGTGGTTATGCTCTAAGTTACACTATACAAAATAATTGACCGCAACATGGTCTTTATACAACGTTTGCAAAAAATGTTACCAATATAAAAAAATAATATTTTTTAACAATTTGACAATTTTTTGAAAATGTTGCTAAAATGTTTTTGTGACATAGTCTATATACAACATTATTTGCAAAAAAATGTTGCAAATGCACAAAAGTGACATTTTTAATTTAGCAATTTGACAATATTATTTTAGCAATTTAATAATATTTTTTTAAATGTCACTAAAAGTAAATTATGTAGCAATATTAGGATTTAAATATATGAAAAAAACCTAATTAACTCAAGACAAATTTATTATGTGAGAAGACTTTACGACTTAAGTATCACATGAACATTTCTATTCACTTAAGAATTCGTGTCAATTTTATATATATTGAACTAATGGTAACTCTTTTTTTTTCGCTTTCAGTCATGTATTAAATAGCTAGGTGAGCCGATGATCATATCCTAATACCAAAAAAATTAGTTTGTTAGGTGGAAGAGTTTTTGACGGTACTAACCCGGTGGCAACTCTTTTTATAATTCCACTCATTTTAGAAATTTTAGCACCCTAAAGTTGAAAATTATATTGTGGATCAATATTTTAATGATATCATGGTTATACAAGTCATGTTGAAATTCGACATGATGATGAGCCTATCTTGTTTAATGATCGAGATGCATTATGAAAACACGACATATATTCCCAACTATCTCGATAAAGGGCTTAGACCTAATAGTCTTTTAAGGCCTAGAGCACATACTTGATACTCCAAACCCCAAAGACTTCCGTGTAAATATATAACATACACACCATGTAAAGTACATAGTTTTCTATTAATACAAAAAAACCTAATTGGTCATTGACTTGGACAGTAAAGACTTTACACCCTATTATTCTAAAACCCGGTCAACGGTGAAAAATGACTTCTTCAACTCTAGACTTATCGTATTTATGATCATGGCCTAACTGCATCAAGTTAAAAGATGTTAATCTCTTTATCATTACGCTAGCACTCTCGATGCGGACTAGAAAATAATAATAAAGATGCTATTAACGTTCAAATTTTTATAAATTATTGTCTTTAAATAGAAGGGGAATTGTCGGCTTGTTATGAACCAAACCCTCCCAATTCAATGAAGAACTTTCAAATTGAGAAGCCATCGTCAAATAAAAATAAGCTTAATTAAGAGAGTGCAATGGAATAATTAATAAAAGAATAAATTAAAATAAAATATTAAGAGAAAAGAAGAAATATGCAGGGGTGGGGGCAAAAGATCTTATCAACATGGATGATTTTGTCCAGCATAATCTAAAGCACTCTTCTTTTGTGGGACCCTCAAAGATTTGCTGTCGCATAAACGTCTCTATATAACAACATCACCACTCTTCATAATTGATAATTCCCTCCTTTTAAGTCTACCTTCTCAACTTCTCCATTTTAATTTCCTTCCCTTCATATGATTTTCAATTCCTCTGTTACGTTTCACATTAGAATTAAGATATATATACTTATTTAGTTACAATTAAATTTTCTTAGTAAAAAAGTTATTCTACCATCTTAAAGAGATTAGTCATTGAATTGTCTAGTGAAAACGTGAAAGAATATGAAGGAGGGTGGAGGGAGAAAACAAGGTGCAATGTCGCCATGTGCGGCGTGCAAACTTCTAAGGAGGAGATGTGCGCAGGATTGTGTGTTTGCTCCATATTTTCCTGCAGATGAACCTCAGAAATTTGGTTGTGTCCATAAGGTTTTTGGAGCTAGCAATGTGAACAAAATGTTACAGGTTCATTTCTCATGCCCTAGATCTATCACGCATGAAATTTCAGTCAATTTCATCAATATATGTAATGTACTATATTAGTAGCTGGAATTTCAATTTGCATGACCAAGTCAACTTTAATTTGTTACGTACATTGAATGTTAAGTGGACCTGTAGAAGCAGTATTTTGACAAGTATTAACATTTTAAATTGCAATTATAATTGTATTATATTACGGACAATTATTGATGAACAGAGAGTGAACATTACATGATTAAGTCATTGCAAATCATAATCACCATACAATTTAGTGAGAGTCATTATCGCAACCAAAATATGCAACTTGAAAAACCTAGTAATTCTATGGGAATTAGAAAAAGTGTTGGAAAGAAACAGATCATACTGCTAATTTCTTCTCAAACTACAAGCTGAAAAACTAGTATTGTTTGTTAACTTTTGTTTAAATTTATTTTGTCCTTTATTTTTTTTTTAATAAATTAAATGTCCACTTTTAGTTTCTCACATCACCTATATATATTTAAGGGGCTAAAAACATATTTTTGTGAAATATGAGGGGTTGGGGCTAAAACCAGATTTCAAAGTGTAACAATAGAGTTAGTTTTTATATATTACTTGTTTGTTAGTATTAGCCATCCTAAAATTGTTTTTCAGATTAGCTAAGAACTTGTTATAATTAAATTACTATAAAATAAAATTTAAAAAAACTCAGTTAAGTTAAAGCTGGTTGTGAAAATAATAGTTAACTAACAACTTCGCATATATATGATTTCTCTCAGAGAACTGAAACTTGCTTTAATTTAGCCATTATTTTAATCTTATTTACTACTGTGTTAGGACTTTGAAAATGTATACTCATGCCACTTCTAAGAAACTTAATTGGTTCCCTTTCTACATACTTGTAATAATTTTCTGAATTACAAATTTTTACCAATAACTAGTATATATATCTGATTTAGAAGTTAGAACATGTTGAGCCTATTTATTGGTTCCTTATTAATTAGGAAGCTAAAAAAAGCTTTTCTTTTTTTACTATATTTTTTTTTATAATTAATTGAAAGTAGTTGTTCAAAAACAAATTAAAAGTGAAAAGGGATATGTTTCTTTTGTTTTTCCATATTTACTTCGGTTATAGTGGTTAGTTACAGTTGATGGCCGGCCCTACATTCCACATTTTTTAATTAACTACTGTATATAATTCTCAATCCATCTTTTCTTTTCCTTTTTTTTTTCCGAAAGAAAAGGATCCAAATAAAAATTGCGGTGTCACGTAGACTTGATTTGAATCTCCTAAAATTATTAAAATCTTTTTTTTGGTGGACAATCTTCCTCAAGAAAAAAGAAAGTTTTGGTATGGTGATGTTTTTGTTTTGTGTTTAAAATGAGGGTTACATTGATAGGGAGAGTGATGTTGATTACCGGATTAAGATGTTTGATGTTATATATGTAAGCATGATAAGTTGATGACATAATATATGGGTGCAGGAATTAGCGGAAGAGCAAAGGAGTGATGCGGTGAGTTCAATGGTATATGAAGCGAATGCAAGAGTGAGGGACCCAGTTTATGGTTGTGTGGGGACCATTTCTTCTCTTCAGCAACAACTTCATCTCCTTCAGACCCAATTGGCTTTAGCACAAGCTCAGCTTCTCACCTTGCGCCATTCATCATCCTCATCACATCATCATCATCATCTTCCATCATCATCACCACCACCATCCATCATCATGCCTCCTCCTCCTCTTGATCAATCCAACAATAATAATAATATGTCCCATTCCTTCTGCTCTTACTAATTACATCTATCCATGCATGCGTCCCTTCCAATATTTACTTAATTAATTACCAACATACACATCACATCATCATCATCATCATTACTAGTACTTACTTAACCTTATATATGTAAATTAAATGTCTAAACTCACTAATCATATCATTTCTATTATACTTTTTTTAATCCCCTCATCTCATCTACACTTTCTATCTCCTCCATATATATATATATATATATATATATATATATATATATATATATATATATATATATGGCCTGGGAATCATATTCGTTTCCTCTGTCTCTATCTACATACATTCAAATAAACCCTCAACTTTTACTGCCGTCACAATAATTTAACTACTCAATGACAAATAAATAACACAACTCTTACATCTACATCTTAATTATATTATATACCTATAACAAAAACCTAATTTTATTTTCATACAAAAACAGTGTATAAACACTAATGCTACGTACACTACTCTTTTTTAATAAACAATTTAATTTAAGTAATGTGAGATTATACGTTGCTATTGTGTTTTCTTAGTACTTTTTTTATTACTATTTTTTAATAACATCTCATTTAATTGTGTAAACTTATTAAGAGAAAATTGCTTAATTCATCAAGACAAAAAGAAATTTAATTACCAAAAAATTAAAAAAGTAATTATTATTTTTTTTTTTACCGAAACTAGTTTCCAAATATAAGAATATCTTTGGTATTTTTTTATTTATTTTTTGAATCAAGAATATCGTTGGCTTTGAAAATTTGTAAAAATAAAAGCAAAAAAGGTTTCGCTGATGCAAATAGTAAAAAACAAGGTGCAAATAAGAATCTCTCTAGTATCTTGACAGCTAGAAAACTGGGCCTAAGATAACCCATTCCAAAAAAATAGATAAAAGAAAGGATGAGCCTTAATCTGAAAACAGAAGGAGACTCCTCTTCCACAAAGCTAGCAGCGGCCATACGTACCAGCGGAGACAACCCGTCCCAACGGCGGCGATCGGCACGCGGAAGGTGATCTCCGATCTCCATTGCTGCAGGGCATGCGACTGGTGAGTCACTATTTACAAAATGTTGTTTAATTCCTTCCTATTTTACGTTATTTTGAAATATTGTTGCACGTTTATCTTCATCTTTACGGTTAGCCTGTTTTCTCGCTTTGTTTTTTCTGTGTGAAGTTCGCATCTCTTTACCATTTTTTGTTTAAACTAAAGTAGGTAGAAAAAAGTTGCACCGTGATGCTCTGGCTTTTACATCGGGGTTGGGGTTTAACAAATTCACGTTAAGATTTAAGATTACTTTGTGATGAGTGGCTAAGATCTATTTAATTTTAAAATCAAAAGTGAAATTGCTGTCATTTCAAGTGGCCACACATATTTTTCTCACTACACAGTGCACCCTCTTCTTAGATATCCGTCATCTGTTAAGTCCTTACTTGGAATGAATTCTGCAATTTGAAACTTAGTTAGTGACCTATGTTTTGCTAATTATTTGCCTTACCCATAGTGATTGCCAATGTGCGCGCATTGTTCATTGTTTTTGTAGGAACTAGCTACTAACATGGACTCGGGTAATTCTTCCAAGAGGCGAAAATCCAGTGAGAGTGAGGGTGAGGATATCATAAGCAACCTACCTGACTCTGTCATTGGTCACATATTGTCTCTTGTTCCAACTCAAGATGCAGTTCGCACTTGTGTTTTATCCAAAAGATGGAAATACCTCTGGACATTCATCACAAATCTTTTCTTTCAAGACAGAGCAATCAACACGCCATGCAAACTGCATCGTCTAAGAGATTCGCTGCTTTTCTTTATTCGACACAGAAAGCAGCACTACACCTCCAACGAGAATCAGCCATTTCTAAACCTGGTGAATGGGGTTATGATGCGTCTGAATGATTCAAGCATCTACAGTTTCACTTTAATTATTTCAGACATATATGATCCTTCCCATGTTAATGAGTGGATATCTGCTGTTTTACATAGGAGAATCAAGAAACTTTGTGTGTATTCGCATGAAAAATTCACTCTGCCCTCTTATTCCCTTTTACAATTCCTGTCCATGGAGGAATTGGTGCTGATGTTGGGTTCTTGCACTGTTAGAGTTCCCAACTCTGCCTGTTTTAGATCCCTCACTGTCCTCAGGTTAAATGGAATCACGCTCACTCGTGACTCTTCCAATAACTCAGAAAACCTCACCCTTAAATTCCCAGTTCTTAGAGAGTTTGTGACACTGAGGTGCACTTGGTCAGGTATAGAGAGTGTCACTTTAGAAGCACCTCTACTTGAAGACGTTAAAATTCTGTCGCATTATGGAAAGTCTCCTAGCATCAAGTTTTGTGTGTCACATCTTACTAAATTCACTTTCGTTGGGTTTTTATCTCCTGCCCCCTGGCTTTTAGATCTATCTGCTACCAATATTGCTTCTGCTAATATTCTGTTGGTCTCCCCTGGTAAGCTCATTGGCGAAGAAGAGAGGATTCAGGCTTGTGAGATTTTGAAACAATTCACCTCTAATGTGGAATGTTTAAGGTTTAGCTGGTCACGAACTATGGTATGCTTCTTTGCTTTTACTTTTCTATCAAATACATGAGATCGTTGCCTTGTTTGAGGATTTAGCAGCATTTAACGTAGGTGATTATACCAAAATTTGGGATTTTTTTTTTGTTTAATCTGAACTTAATTAGAGAGCAAAATAGTAAAGGGGTAGTACTTTTTAGTTGGGATCAAGAGACTCTTATGTTAGTTTTAATCATGTTTTTTTAAGCATCCAACAGGTTGGCCTAGTGGCTGGGGAGAGAAGTTTTGAGTAGTGTTTCTTTGGTTTGAACCCATGTGGACGCACTTTCGACTATGAAAAAAATCGTGTTTTTTTAAAAAAGTAATAATATCTTCACTGGATCTACTATTTTTATTTTATTTTTATTATAGACCCTATTAACTAAGTGACTCACATTAATGACTTAGTTGCTAATGTTAGTGTGTATTTGGTTTCATGTTTAGATAGGCTAAGCATGAACTCAAAACGTAAAAGCTACTTTTAGCCACACAGGAATTATTCTACGTTTATTTCATCCCACAAACCAAACACACACTTAAAGAATCTCAATTCCATTTTACTAGTCTAAATGTCTAATTGTTTTATGTGCGCTGGACATTGCGTTGGAAACATATTTAACAATTTACATACAAGGTCATGGACATTTAATATTTAATTTCAGGCGTCGGAAATCATTCAATCCCTTATTTCATGGAGGGTACCTCAATTGCTACAATACAAATAACTCTTTTTTTCTTTTGTTGTGTAGGTTGTTGAACAAGCAGAAGATTCTTTGGCAGAAGATTCTTTGGCAGATTTACCTGCATCTAAAACGTTGAGTTGTTTGAAGCTCGATTTTGTTACTATTGAAATTTTATTAGGTTTACTTCTAAGGGCACCATTGCTAAAGACTCTTATTATTGGCGAGGTTAGCAATTAGTTGTTACCAAAAAAACGTAATTAAATAGTAGTTTCTATCGAGAACTAAATATCACACTATCTGTAGAGTGTAGATCATTTACGATCATTCAAAATTTATAGAGGCCTTTTGTGACTTACAAGAAGCTTTATTTAAATCTTTTAATTTTGTTCATTATATTTTATTTCGACCTTAATTTAAGAAATCAATTATTTATCTTTGATTTGTCCTCAGGTACTGTTTCAATTTCACAAGGAATTGTTGAATTCTGCAACTGTGCCGGATTGCTTTCGATCTAACCTTAAAATTGTAGAACTTGGATGCTTTGGTGGTTCTGAGCATCAGATGAGTTTTGGTAAATTTGTGATGGAAAATGCTCAAGTCTTGGAGAAGATAAGATTTCGCCTTGATAGTAGTCTGAGCCATTCAAAGATAGACGAAGTTAAGAAGAAGCTATTTTTATTTAAAAAAGCTTGTAGTACTGCAATTATAGAATTTTGTTGATGTATGTGATGTGAATCTTATTTGAGATGCATGTACAGCTAGAATTTGAACAGGGGACACATCAAACTTGTAATTTTGTAAGCTATTAGGAGCATTGAATCCTTGTTAAGATGTTTCCTATTTCACAAAATTACTGTTTTCTACCTGTGTAGAGGGAAAGAGAAAGAGAAAAAAACTATGGTTGTGACTTATGATCGGTAAGGGTGAGCGACGGTGAATACTGTATTGTGAACATGAATGTGCTGTGTTTTCTTTCCTGTTTTATAGCCCCTTCAATGTTAACTATTCTCTTTAAAAGTTTATTTTTAAAATTTTAGTTAAATTGAAAGCTTTAGTCCAATATAATGCTGTTCTTACTTCTTAGAGCGATGCTTCTTTTTTAACATTTTAATGTTGACTAATACTACTTGTTTATTTTAAATTTTGATGGAATTGATTTTGAAAATTTTAAAATATAATATTAAAAGAATTAACTTTGGAATAATTGAGATTTGAAAATTGATTTTATTGGTTGTCCTCATTTTAATCTTAAAAAATTCAAGGAGAATCAATTTGGTGAGTTATGAATATTTTGAGGATTAAGTTGGTGACACGAGTATCTTTTAATTGAAGGATTAAAAAATAATATATTCTGTTATTATTTTAATCATCAAAAGACCAACTTAGTTTTTTTGAAAATTTTTTTTAAGAACTAAAAAAAGACAAGAATAACAAAAATCTTTCAAAAGACTAAATTTGTAATAAAACATCTTTAGAAAATCAAAATAATATTGATGTAAAAAATTTGTGGGGCCAAAACTAAATTTTTTTTAGGGGACCATTAGGTGAATTATATATATAATAACAACAAAAATAAAATTTTTGAGGGGTTCAAGTCTCTCTATCGACACATTATTCTCTTGCAGCTATTACAAATACATATAATGCAACGTATGTAAGTTTCCATTATTAACACAAAACCCTAATAAATCATTGACTTGAATATTCGAGTTTCTACAAGTATATAACCTCCTATTACTCTAAAACTTGGTCGACGACATAGGAAAAATTCTTCCATCCTTATCCTAACATCTTCGTGTCCGTGGCTTAACCTTATCCTCTTAGATTAATTCACCCTTCACAGTATCACCAATATATGAACACCCTTATTGGTTTATATATGTAATTTAAAAAAATAAAAACAAATTTTAAAAATGGGAACTACAATGAAAACCCATTTGTTTTGGCAGGTAATAAATCTCGCTTTCACTTAGAATTGGAGTTAGGATTAAAACCTTTTTTTTTTTTTTTTGTTGGCGTGTAAGAGCTCATATTCAATGCTTTCACTTATTTAAATCTTAATTTGTTTACAACCAGCTGAGAGCCAATGAAAGTATATTAAAGTGAGAATGTAGCAATCAACAAAGTTCACAATTGATAGATAGCTGGATTCTTTAAGCATCCTGACAGGAGTTAAATATAGAAGATTATTTTTAAAATTTTGAACTTCCGAAAAATGTAATCCGGAACATATTCAAATGAGTTCTTCCGGAAAATCTTAAAACTATATTTTTTTTTAACTTTGGATTTTTTATTACATTTTTCATCTTTTTGAAATTATTATTTTTAGAAATAAATAAAAGATTGAAAAAAGATTTATTATAACATTTTGAAAAAAATTTTTATGATAATGTCTCACTTTTAATACATAAGTGGCAAGAAAAAAATTAAAAAAAATTAAATTAATTTAAGATTCTAGATGTGGTTTATGTATGGCAAATTTATATTGAAAAAAATTTTAAAATGTAATAAAATTGAAAGTTAAAAAAAAATCTAGTTTAAAAGATAATTTGGAAAAAATAATCCGGATCACATTGTATTTATTTATGTGCACTTGTGCAGTTTGTTATCAAAACTTTCATAGAGTATAGTTTAATCCTGATATTTTTTGAATGTGCAATTTAACACATTTTGTCTAAATTAGCAAAGTTCAAATTAGTAACGATTTTGCCAAATTAAGGACTGATTACTGCAAAAACGCCTAATTAATTTTTTCTAATAATAATTAATTTTACGAACTGTATTATTTTGATTAAAACTTGAAAAATATTAGGCATACTATCATTATTTTGTTCACCAAAATCATTAAACTGAGCAAAATTGGGCCTGAAACCATAAACCCATTGCAAAAAAAAAACAAAAAAAACAAAACAGGGTTTAATCTAGAAACTGTGAAGGTTTGCCAAAAAAAAATCTAGAAACTGTGAAGAACTATCTTTCCATGAAGCTAGCAGCGGCTATACGTACCGGCGGGGACAACAGTGACAATCCAACGGCGGCGAGCAGCACAGCGAGGTGGTTAGAGGCGCCGGTGAAGGGCGATCTACGAACGATCACCAATGCTGCAGAGCGTGCGAGTCGTGTGAGTCACTATTTAGTATTTACTAATTAATTTTTGTTGTTAAATTTGATTGTTTGATTTTGATTGCCTCTTGTTTTTCATTTTCCCCCTAAATTTTACACTTTTATGTTTGCTTGGTTTGTTAACATTGATCAACGTTCAAAACAAATTCTAACTAGCTAGACAATGATTGTATAGATAGTATGTCTTAATGTGTGCGAGTTAATTCAATACTGGTACTGTGTGGTGATTTTAGTGTTCACACAGATATTTGATCTTGGTAAAAAAAAAGAAAAAGAAAAAGTGAGCGAATCGCTTATAAGCCTGGTAATGTTTTTGATCTTTTCCGGAAAACTTCCTGATTAATTACACAATGCTTGCAATTGCAAAAGATATGTCTGCACAATTAAAAGAGAGATAGAAAGAAAAAATATAGAATTGATGTAAGATAAAGAAAGTTAGAGAGTGTAGTCATTGTTAATTAAAGTTCTGGTGGTGTCCTGTGTGGTGATTTTGGTGTTCATAGATATTTGATCATGGTAAAACAAGGTGAGCGAATACAGTTACAGTTCGTATAATAAATAATTAGCAAGACTTGAAATTGAGTTTTGTTGTTGTGGAAATTTCTTCCTCCTCATAAATTCACTCGTAGTGTGTGTGAACTTAATTTTGTGGATAGAAAAGAAGGTTGGTAATATTTTTCTTTGAGAGAAAGCTTTATAAGAATCTTTGCATGTCAACTGAATATGCTTTATCTTGCTTTACTTGACTATATATTTCTAGTGCTAGACTTTTGCCTTTGGTCCCATATATATAATTGCAACATTGATATGCTACCCTATATTATAACCCATGAGTAGTGTAAACCATAAAGTTAAGTGCTAGCTCGTGGTGTAAAGTTTACAAATGTATGGGGTCGCCGAAAGAATTTTCCGAAATGTTGTCCTCATATTTTGGGTTTGAGTATTTTGGAAAAAAAAAAAAAACAAATCAACCAATTATAAAAACTTCGTTTTTTTTTTTGGCAAATCTAGTAGGGCTTGATTGTGTGGCACTCTTTTGTTGTTGTAGTTTCTGTGGGCCATGATAAGACATGCACTTATCACCGACAAATCCTTGTTGATAAATTTGATTTCAATTTGTGTCTGGGTCGGGTTTAATCTCAATGATACATATGGGACAACGATTGAAATAATGTTTTCAACTAAATTCATCAACAGTTATGCACTTGATAACACTTGACTATATAGTCTAGCCCTCTCTTGGCTTGAAGGGACAGTGAGCTTAATCAGTATCTTTACTTGGAGGAGACTGTTATTGGAAATTATTGGCACCTAGCTTAACTCTAAAAATTAATTCAAAGAAAATGATTGTTCAGGGCTTAGATATTCAATTTCGACTCTAGATTGTTTAGCCTTGGGAATGTGGAGTTCAAGTCCCACATAAACTAGGAATATGACAAAGCTTGAGCAGTCATGCCCCACTAAACTAGCTTCAGGTTGAGTTAGACACGAGTAATTCCTAATATGGTCCACCTAGCTTAACTCTAAAAGTTAATTCAAAGAAAATGATTGTCCAGGACTTAAATATTCAATTTCGACTCTAGATTGTTTAGCCTTGGGAATGTGGAGTTCAAGTCCCACATAAACTAGGAATATGACAAAGCTTGAGCAGTCATGCCCCACTAAACTAGCTTCAGGTTGAGTTAGACACGAGTAATTCCTAATATGGTATCTAGCTGAGCCTATTTAGTATGTAATTTGAGCCCATTTTTGTATGTCTGTTCCTGTAAAGTCCATGTTCTAGATGTGTAGCCCTTGGCATTAGCGGTTGTCTTTGAGTCCTACATTGACAAGGATTGTGGCCAAAGTTGAATATATAAACCTTAGAGAAACCTCTTACCATGAACTAGTTGTTGAGATTGAGTTAGGTTCGGACAATTCTTAATACCTTTTACTTGTATTTCTTCAAAAACTTAATTCAAAGTTAAGAAAGTACTAATTATTTATTTTAACAAGATTTTGAAATGTCACTTGCAGTTTGGCAATTAGTTCATTTCTTCTTGTATATTATCGTTTTGAAGTTGTCATTGATATCAATGTTCTTCCATCATACAGAAACCAGTTTAAAACTTATCATTATTTACTTATATTTTGGCTACATATTAATTGCTTTTTATGACAAATTTCAACCCCAATATGAATCCAAAGCCAAATCATCTATCAGTCACTGTGATGGAAATCCATTTTAAATCATAACGCAAAGGGGTCAACTTATGTTTCGGTCACTACGCGGTATTATTAGTGCTTTCTTACGACTGTAAGAATGCTTGCTTGTGACCCCCATTTGCTTCTACGTTCCTTTTTTTATAATAATATTCTTTTGTATTTGTTCCTTATGAATTATTCACACTGTGTAGAGGAAAATTTTTGAGATTGCATTCACATTTTATTAGTAATGTTCAGGTTTGACTTGTATATACCGTCATATGACTTTGAGCACCGAATATTGACCATTTGATGGATTTAATTTCCGTTCCTATATATAGTTTGACTAGTTAAGTCTTTAGATATAGTTAAGGTAGTCTTTATAAAGTCTTAGACATTCTTGTTTTTGAGTTAATTTTTGTAGCTGAGTTAGGCCCAAGCCATTTATAATTTATAATATGATATCAAAACTTTAGCCATTTGTATTTTGTAATATGACTTGCTATATATTTTAAATGTATCAAACCCATACAGTAAAGGTTAAGCTTTGGAGATCCAACTTTTGAGGTTAAGTTAGACCTATTTCACCTCTTTACTGTAATAAACAAGCATGTATACAAACACACCCAAGTTAAGATCTTAATGGACTAAACCTTATGTAAGAAAATTTAGGACAAATATAACAAATTACCATTATTCCAGTAAACAGTAATATATATAGCTTCTTGGGCCTTATTAAGATGGGATGTTGGGCTTGGATCTGTAATGAAGTAGAGGGGTTTTTCATTACCTTTTCATGATTGGTGTATGCCCCCTTTATATGTTTTTCTGATTCTATGAGGTTCGACCACATTGTTAACTGGACAAGAGAATAGTCTTACGCCAACAAGCCAATTGGGATGCCCTTCGACATGTTTAAACATGTAAATTTTTTTTGTAGCTTTGAATGTGAAATGAGTAAAAATTATTTGCCTCAAAATGGTATCTCTTTTTGTGTTTCTCTAATTAAAAAGTATCATATAATAAAAAATAATATTCTCCTGATAGTTTTTATTTATTTTTTAATGATATGTCAATTTCTTATTCGTGGGACAGAAAATGAGAGACAATGGTAGGAGAGATGATTTGAGGGCATGCCTGAAGGGCTAGAATTCAAGTACCACTCTGTGTACTTCTTTAATAAAATTAACATATAAGAAAAAAAAGGCCCATGACAAACCAATAAACACAAATAGCCAAAAAATTAAGCATATATGGGTAAAGCTAACCAAATAATGAACTAGAAGATGAAACTCTGGACCATCAAGATCTAGAAGGAACAAGGATACTTATTGGTAGAATCTGAAAAGGGCCACTATCAATCACATAAAGTGAGTTCCTATAGCTTAGTAATCAATCTCTGTTTTGACTATGAAGCTTTTTGGTGCTGTAGAGGGCACGCCCCTACCATTTTAAGATCGAAGGATTCAAAAGGAAATGCCTTTGAGTGATCTTATGCAAACAAGAGCTTCAAGGATTATTAAGATTCATAATTATTGGCAACTCTTTGCTCACAGCTCACCCATCTTAAGCCAATTGTAAACCAGACATGTTAGTCAGTGTGACTGTTTAGTACTGCCCTCCGAGTCTCACATCAGATAGGAGCTGAGGTTACGAATAGTTTATAAGCACATACTCCTTCAAATCCATTTTGGTGCCCTTTTAGGATAAAATTGTGATGTCCACGTTGTAAAATGGCCACAGCTAACCACCCGTTGGATTCTTGGTGGACCATTGGCCCTAGGAGGGCATATGCGACGCAGCCGCTTGGCTCTCATGTAGGAATTAGGAAATACCTTAGTTATGGTTAGCCACTCCGTGATGGACTCTTGGTGGAAGCTAAAATCTAATTTAAAGCTAAAGATTACTGTGAACAAATTGAAAACGGGGTAGCAAACTACAATCTATGAATAACATGAAACTTAATTAATTTAAATCTATTAGATATACTTCACACAGTAAGGTCTCTAAGGTGGCAAAGATTAATGTGAATGATGAATTTCTATGCTCAACTAAGGAGTGACTATTATCTTTGTGTGTCAAAAGTCTTGATTGAACGTGATTGCAATGAGTATGGAAGATAACTATGAAAATGACACCACCAACAAGCATATGAAGTTGATAGTTCATAGAAAAGCAATGTGGTACCAAGAAAAGAGCCTCCATCTAGAATTCTAGATGGGATTTAAACAACATGACATTTCAACAAAGTAGGGGCCAATTCTCCAATATATTTTGGAACAGTCAAGAGCTACATATGTGACCAACTTATGTGACATAATTTATTAATTGGCAGAATTTTGTACATAAGATCGAGTTAGAGGAGAAATTAAAGACATATAGCTAGAATTAAGTTGTTGGTAACAGTCCTTGTCATGAAAGTGACAAGCTAAGCTTGATTCTTTTTGTTTTCTGAGTTATCTAGTCATATAGTTTTATGTATGAAAAATGCTTTGTTAGATGTAAAACTCATGTATATAATCTCTATGTCTTGAAAGGATTAGTTTTTGGTTATCGGTTAAAGGATAATTTTGGTGGGCACTTAAATTATCTAGTCATAAAAATATATGCCTAATTATAATTTTACAGTGAGAAGTACAACAGAAGAATCCAAAAATAAGAAAAATATCAAATTCATTCATATTTATTATTGAATGTAAACAAGGATAAGAACCGGTGTTTAAGATGCTCTGCTTGGTCAGATAAGGACATATGTCCTTGGCATGGCATTGTACCCTTTCAAGGAATTGGAATTGGAATTGAATTCTATATATAATCATTTGGCTTTGTAAGGTAACCCATTTCTCTTGTACATCCATGTTAACATCAACAAATGTTAAAAGCTGGAACTTTCAACACATCTGTGAAATAGAAGCTTTAATAATGGCCAAATTCACAATTTTTTAGGTCCAATATGCTAAAAATGGAGAAAAGTTAAAGGGAATTAGATGCAAAACTAGCTTAATCTGTCACTTAATTATTTTTTTATTGGAAAAGTCCTTAAGCTTTATCGTTATGGATTCACAAGGAAGGAGGAATAAATTGATAAGTGAAAACGTTGCGGGTATTTTGCACTTTTCACTTTTGTGGCTCTTTAATCATAAAAATGGCTCAGAGCATTTTTAGATTGCTATGGGGGAGGTATTGCAAAAAGGTTTCATTTTTCAGAAGATAAAGTATTTTTTTGGTATTATTTCAGAAACTAAAGTTTAATTATTATTTTTTTATATAAGCAAAATTTTATTAAAAGTACAAGAGCTACTAGTCTCTTTCAAGTTACAACTAAGTGTTCAAAAACAAAAAATCAACAAAGAGAGATACAAGTCTTTTATTTACAGCATATATATTTGTACTGAAGAGTTTAACCCATTTCCAACCCTATGTATCAAATCAACATGTCTTATGTGTTTAATTAATTTTCAATTTGATTTTGTCGAACACTAGATTTTACCCGGGAAATCACAAAATCTACAAAGGTTTAATAATAATAATAATTAATAATATTACAATAATTTTAAAAACAAAAATTATGGCTGATTGATCTAGAGTTGTTTGAAGAGAGTTAAACCCGTTGGAAAGAAGTGTTCGTGAAAATTGTTCATTGTTGCAAGAAAGAGATGATTTGATTAATCTTGGTTACACTTGATGCTTAATTAATTTACTTATTTACATATCTTACTAATTAAAACTCTGAATCAATATGATGTTGCTAGTAGCTACAAACTGCAGGATAATGTGATAATGTGAAGAAGTTATTGGTAAAGGTTTAAAAGCCACATTTACCCATAAAGTGACTTATTCGAGCTTGGCACTTTAATTTTAAAAAGTTTAATTACTTCTTACTTATTATTCTATCTATTTTATAAATGTAAAAGCGTCACTGTATATAAATAATGATGGTAGCTAGAAAGAGAACTAGAAATATGTGATTAGTGGCTTTCAGTAATGATCACAATGAGTGAATTACATCAATCGATCTAAATGTGAGATAGTGACTTATAAGCTAGCTAGGTTTATCGATCGGAATATTTATGTGTACTCAAACACAAAAAGTTCAATGGAATATTATATCTTTAATTCATTAATCAACCCAAATTAAAAGTATCTAGTCAAACTTGGCCCCATATATATAAACAAATTAAGATGCCTATAAGATTAACATTATAGTAGTATTGATGATCAAACAATCTACAAACACTTAATTGGTTACACCGCCATGCAATAATTAGTGTTTACAAATATATATATATCTATCTATCTACGTGCTTAAGGAAAATAAATTAGAGTACAATATTTGGAAATAGTAACTACATGCATAGTAAACTCTCTCTTCCTATTCACCTTGCACTAGTTGAATTAAAGCATGTGAGAAAATTAATTAATTAATTAAGCCCACATAAGCTAATTAAATGAAGAGCTCTAATTTTGTTGATGACGTGGCCTGGAGTCGTTACGTTGATGCTAATTAATTACATATCTTCCGATGAAGAATGAGATAAATAGACCAGACTTGCCATGGCTTCTTGTAGCCAGTCCTCCTCATCATTTTTCAACTGCATATGTATATTAAAAGAATATCAATTAAGAAGCATGCATGTGCTTTAATTTAATTTTAAGCATGAAAGATATGTTTAGTAGTAGAATAAATAAAATGAAAGTTGCGTTGTATACCTGGAATTGGATTGAATGAGCACCATTATAAAAATCATCTTCTTTGTGATGATTTTGGTCCTTTTTTGTTACTGCCATATTATTATCTTCATTATCACATAGCTCGTTATTTCTTGCAAACCTTCCCCTAACTCTAACTCGCCGATCAGCTAATGTTTTCCGACATGCATACTGTACATACAAATACAAATATATTCAGAAATTCCTAATAATTGACAAAATTAAAAGAATATATATGTAATGTAATAATAATAATAATAATACCTTGATGGTTTTATTAAAGTTTCTTTGATTTCTTTTCTTCAAATATCGGAGAATCCTTTCTTTCCGTTCTTCTTCTGAGTACCTTCCTACCTTTATGTTTGGTTCCTCAACTGCTGCCATTTGATTACCTTTTATTCCCTGCCACGCATAATTTTCTAAATAACATTAACTTAATTATATTTACCTATTTATTATTATGTATATGTTCATGAATGTTGTTTATATATATATATATATATATGAGGAGGAGAGGCATGTTGGTTATGTTAGAACTCATGAGAATGCCACACAATAAAAGCAGGACTTATTATTGTGTTGTTCTTATCTCTCTCGAAACATAACCAAATTAACTAAAAAAATAATCAAGAGAGATCCAAATCCTTGCATAACGTACACCTGAAATTAAAGTATATGAAACAAATAATTTAAAGGAGAATAATAATAAGCATATATACCCAATTTTCTGTGGCAGCTGAATTAGAAAAATTATTAGCAGGAGTAGGCTTAACATCATGATCCAAAAACCCACAACATTCATCTCCAAACTCTCCAACAATAACATGTGGTAATTGATATGATGATGACCTTCCATTTAAATTCTGAATTCCACCAGTTCCATAGAACCCCATTTTGTTACAATCAGAAATAATATTATTATTATTATTTCCCCCAACAATTATTTGGTCAGAAATAATATTATTGGTTGGGATCCAATTAGCACAAGCCATGGTGTCAAAATCAAGAGAGAAAACATGATCGAGATTATTCTCATCAATCACAGGAAAATTATGGAAGCCATTAATATTATCTTCTAATTGATGAGAAGCACCCCACATGGAATTGAATGGAATTGGGATTAAGTCTGAAAGGTCAGAAGAAGTGAATGTGAAGTTGTTTTGATAGAAGTGATGAGGGATGGAAGAAGCCATGGAAGAAGGAGAGAGTGGCATGGAATTTATATATATATAAAACAAAAAAATAAAAATAAAAAGGTGTATTTGTTTGTTTGTTTAGATTGATTTGCAGGGATTGAAGAGAGAGAATTTATGTGTTTGTGTTGTGGTTTTTGGTTGGGTTTGGGCTTTTTTTGTTGTTATATATATAAGAGTGGGTTGAGGCAAGTTGGCAAGGCAAGTGGCCATCACTATAAAAAGCTAATTAGGCAGCTATGATTTTGGATATCAATAAAACTAACTCAACTCTCATTTTATAATTAATTCTCTCTTATTTTTATTTATTTAATTTCGTGAATTCATCTTCTTTTGTTTATGTATTATTTTTTCAAAGAAAAAAAAAATATAATAATGAAAGTGTAAAAGATATTCCAACTCAATTACAGAGTAGCATTATCCAAACTGGTTAATGCAAATTAGTGGATTCGTAATCCAATCTTAATAAAGTCCCAAACTATTTACTTATTTCATTAATTTAATGAATTCATTTTCTCTCTTTTGATATAATGTTATGCGAACTTGTAAATGCATGATTGGTAATAAAGTAGTCCTAATGCTCTCTTGTGAATTTTTTAAGACATACTAGAAATTCTATCACATAAGCGTTATTTTATCAACAAAATTGTAAAATTTAAATGCATAATTAAATAAATTATTTTGGTAAATTTTTCATAAAATTTATTGAAATAAGTAAAAAAAAAGTGTATACTATACGCCAATTTATTATTAAATTATATTGATGAAAATTAATGGCTCAAATATTTTGTCTTTTTGAATCATATTCATTTTTTATGCTATGAAAGACTGAATAATTGGATATGACATTTTTAATCATAATGAATCATGCGTGAATGTTATGCACAAATGCATATACATCTTCATCTTATTAATTATTTTTTACTAAGGTTGTGTATATATTCAAAATTCCAATTCCACCTTTTTTTTTAACTATTCATCTTTTACCTCATGTTTTAATTAAACAGATCAAGATTAAGATACTTATTTGCATTGCATATATATATATATATATATATGCGGAAAAACGTTTTTAAGTGTGGATAAAGATAACAAATTTTGATCTTTAAGGTCAAAAGTGTAATATAAAAAGAAAATTCTCATTTTAAAAAGTGTTCAGTGACTTAACCTTCCTAGCAGTTATGTAATGTCACTATCATGTATATAACACACGTCTTACCGTTTTCAGGTCTCAGAAAAAAACTTTGGGATGTTATGAGAAATGGTATATATATATATGACAATTAATCTAATAATTAAAATGTTTTCATTTCCCTAGACAACTCTATCATTTATTCATTTTTATTTGAACTATATAACTTAAAGCACCAATTCATAATAAATAAATAATATCACCAACAATAGATCAATTTGCTTTTGTTTTTTTATTAACGTTATCACGGATCGAACTCTGTACCACCTACTTATATACACATGTCTTTGTTAACTGTGTTGACTTTACAGGACAATATCAATAAATATATATATATATATAGTAGGGATCCAATTACTCCAGGAATAAGTTATGCAAGACTTACTCCACTCCATAACTTCATACCAACGTCGATTCTTGTTAATCTAACCGTTCATTTAGAAATATTTAACACATAGATCAAATGTACAAATTTTCAAATGATTTAAAAACTTTTTGATAATATCAACTTGAATTTAATGAATAATGAAGTTTTTAAAACATAAGTAAATATCGCCTATAAGATGACATAGCTATAGATGTTTGATTTTGATAAAAATTGGTATACATATTCATTATGATAATATCTCATGAATAAACGGTTAGATTAACGAAAAGTGATGTCGATATGGAGTTATGAGCGGAGTAAGTTTCACATTACTTACTCCTTGAATAAGTGGATCGCAACCCATATATATATATATATATATATGGGATCAAATGACACTAGTATAAGTTACACCAACTCTTACACTGGTTAATAACTATTTTGTCTAAGATTTTTTTTACGAAACTCACCGTTAGATTCAATCTACCTATCATATAGATCATGTTTATAAAATTTCACATTATTCCGAAACCGTTTAATACTCTATCAATGTACTAAAAAATAACGTAAAATATAATTTTAAAATATATGAAAATAACAAGCATTTTGATGGAGTATTAAACGGTTTCGGAATAATGTGAAATTTTGTAGACATAATCTATATTCAATCTAATGGCGAATTTCAAAAAAAAAACTTCGACAAATCATTATTAAGCAGTGTAAGAATTTGTGTAACTTACATCAGTATCATTTCATCCTCTTCTATATATATATTATTGAGATTCGATGAGAAACTTTAGAATTCGTATACACTGATAGTGTCAAAGGTTAAAACACAAAAAAGTAGATTACATATTTATATGCATATAGAATAAATAAAGTACGAATTTAATTTCAACAACAACTAATTATAGCCAACGAGAAAGCGAATTTGAAAGCTGAATCGATCTGAAAATTAAAGGCACAAATTTTATAGAGGGGCTTAGCTTCATGTGCACTATTCTTTCATTTTTCATATATAACATTTTAAATTAAATTAAAGCTGTATATATATGTATGTGTGCATCCCTAAAGATTTATCCTACTTATAGCCTTAGAATCTAACACATGCCTTTGTTAGATTTTTAGTAAACAAATCAAGTACAAGATACGTCTCTCTCTACCCTAACTTTTCATCAAATACTTCACTTGTCAATTTAATTTAATTTATTAACCAATTTTTTTAGTAGGCATTCATGTAAACTTTATTTGACGGAACTGATTTATTAGTGTAAGCCTAAAAATTTTACACTAACGTACAAATATATAATTATTAATAAATAAATTTATTGATATGAAATTTTAATACTTATTATATACTATATTACTATCAATTTATCATGAGGGCATTGATCTTTATTTTTATTGTCTACACTAACACACATATTATTCTCTTAGATTTATTTTATCGTGCGTACTTAATTTTCCTTAACTAAAGTCTTAAGTTTGACTATTATATATAAAAAAAAAAAATATGTTGAGAGAACTAAACCTAATATGATATGAATTTTGAACCTAATCTGTTATTTACACGGTATAATATATATTGAGGCTAATAAAGCCAAATAATAAAACAATACTATCATACTATCGGGTTTTTTTTTTATGCATGGTTGATTTCTTTAAAGTAAGGTCTTAACTTCGGATTATGTAGATAAATAAAAAATAAAAGACTTCCACCCAAAAGGTTACTATAATATGAATGTTTACCCTTCAGATAGGAATATTTTAAAAATACTAATCACTTGTGGCCAAACCTAAAAATTACTTCATTTTTGAATACACTCATCATTTATATGGAAACATAAGTACATTGAGATGAATAAATGTAGCCTTGGGAAGCAAAGAATTATCAGTCACATAAATATGTAGGGCAAAGTGAACCCATGATTGGATAGGCTCTTAATTTTGTACGACAATGAGACATATTCTCCTCTTTATTTTGATCTTTGAACCTACTGTTCTTTACCACGAGTTCTAATTCAAACAGAATATATATATATATCAATTATTTTCATAGCCAATAGAGCTGGAGATATATATATATATATATATGCATCTTACTAGGCAAATAATAATCCAAAACAGAGTAAATAATATAGGCCTGGGCTTGTGTTGTTTTTTCAGGTCAACTTGGGCCGTGGCCCGTAATAACGTTTTTTTAGGCCCATAATATCTTTCAAAGCATGTACTTCCGACCAAAAATATAGAGAATCTCAGAAGCTATCTGTTGTCCGAACAAAAAGAGAAGGAAATAATTTAAATATTTTTTGCGTGCCAACATTTATCAATATTAATTTGATAAGAAATTACGAATCAATATTATTCGAATAATATTCATGGAAACCCAATACCTCTTAAACTTGCATCAGATAAGTTTGTAAGCAAATTTTACTACCCTTTTTTCTCTCTCTCTATTTTTATTCATTTTCATTTTAATTTTCATTTTAGTACATGATTCCCTTCCTCTTTGATTTGAATTAAAAGGACTTCAATTGTAATTTGAAAAATGATTTGGGTACAAATATTATTCATGATTTACAATCGCAACTAATTCAAAAAAAAAATTATTTTTTTAGTTGGACTAGTTATAAGTTGTAAATAATCACAAAAAGTAATTGTATGTTTATATTTTTTTCTTGTTTTTTTAAGTGATCTGTTCGGAGCAATAAGGCTTTACTAAAACTTATTTTAGTGGACGGATTTATAATCTTTTCAATCATTGAATTTTTTAGTACGAGAAAAAAGATATATTATATTTGTAAAATCTATATATTCAAGTGAATTGTATAATGTAGATTGTCTCTTTTTCTCTAGTAATTGGAAAGGATTTGAATCCTAAGTAAACATGTAACGGAATTATAAAACCATGAATTGCAATTGGAATTGATAAAAGGCATCAGAAATTCAGAGCTATGTTAGAAAAATAATAAAATTGGTCTCAGAGTAGGAAGTAAATTATAAGTATAGCATTCATCAAATTACAGTAATGTATATATAGCTTCGAATCATTCTTCCAGAAGATAATTCTATTTTTCCCAATTTTCTTTAATTTTCTGCACCATGCATCTTAGGTTGGAGTATCAAATGTTAGTAATATAAAAAATTGACATTTATGGTTACTTTTTGAAAATTATAATTTTGAATACACTAACAAAATTGCATAGATATAATATTATATTCAAGGTCCGCATTATCGGAACAAGAAATCATATTGGCAACATAAATTAATTAAATAGGACTCTGTCTTCATGTTTAGCTAAAACCACACTTCAATTCATTCATTCAAATAAAATATAAAGTTTTCATCAAATTAAAGTATAAAATAATAGTATTTCAGTCACAAAGATATTTTTGTTTTCCCTTGGCACTTTCGACCACATTTTTTTTGAATAAAGGAGTATTCGGTTCAAAATGATATATTTGAAAAAGGGAATATATATATATATATATATATATATATATATATATATATATATATATAGATGTATATATATAGACACACATTTGCACAATCTTTTGTTATCTGTTAAGATTCCTGGCCTCCCACGTATCAGCCGTCATAAAAGGGCCAACTACTTGCTAAACATTTCACAATTTCCATATGTCTTAATGTAATGCTAAAGTATACGTTTAAAAACATGAAAAATATCTTTATACTAATTCAGAATGCCTTGACAATTTTTTTAAAAATATTTCGTTAGTATGTGATTTTATTTATTTATTTATTTTTGTGATTAAAGCGCCAAAAAAATATAGCAATTGGGAGCGAAGTGTAGTTAAACGCGCAAGAGAAGAGATGAATTGGATGAGAATAATAGGAAAACCAAATACAAAAGAATAATAATAAAGTTTTAGAAACTATGCATAGCTTCTCCTTCAAATTTCATCTTTCTCTGACTATTTGCCACGAAAAGAAAATTAAAGTAACAGATAGAATTGAAGATTATATTATTATTAGAAAAAAAAATTGTGCTTTATTAGGGTGTATAACCCATTTATTCTATTGGTTTATTAATTTTTTACCGTTAAAATATTAAAATGTAGAATAAAAAGTTTGATTTAACTTGATATTAAGTAAGTTACAAATAAATAATTATACGCCCTAATGGTCTTGCAATTTTGAGTTTAGACCTAACTCACTTCAAGAAACTAATAACTTGTAAGATGAGGATTGTTACATCCTTATAAACTCAATTATGGTCATATCGTTAGTTAACTGCTATATTGCTGACGTTTCTGTCATGTCAGTTTGTCACATATGCAAGTTATGGATCCTCCATTAACATTAAAAATTATTTTTAATACTTATATAATAGATTGATGGGCCAAAAATGCTAATTAACTAACTAAAATGGAATAAAGTGCTAATTTTAATAAAATTTGGGATGAAGTACAATTTTTTCAAATCTCAAAAAGAATTATTGCAATTTACTCTTGATATTATTATGTTAGTGACACTGTGACAGTACGTAGTATCAGGTGCCTCTGCATGCTTGTTTGCTCTTTCCATATCCATCACACAACTTAATTAATTAATAACGTAACACCCTCCACTTTCTTCTTTCAAAAACAGCGTTCCACCTTTGCTAACAAATTTAATTCAACTTTTGTTTTTCTTATTCCCAATAATTTAGATGTTGATTTTACTTTATGATAAAATTAAGGATATTGACAAAATGACAATTGATAATTAGTAGGAGTTTTGCTTAATCTGTCTTAATAATGGCAAACCCTTTTGGTTAGTTTATGATGTTACAAAAGTGCTTTGCTTGGTTTTGTTTCTCTTTATTTTTTTGACCGAATCATTTGAAATTCACACTCTGCTTTGATGCTTAATGCCTTATCTTTCATCTAGCCCTGTCTTGGAATTTGGAGAAATAACTTCACGATTCTTTTTTTTAAAAAAAATATAGAATTGTAAATATACTTGGTAAACATGCTGACAATGGTTGGATTTGTAACTAGATAATTAGGAGACTCATTTCAAGAAATAAATGGAATATTTATTTTCCTAAATTTCTTTTGATAGTTATAAATATACGTGAGAAGCATGTTCAATTCTCAACTAAATTTTGTTATAAAGCTCACTTTGATAATCTCTACATTTAAAAAGTAAAATTAATCTTTCATTATCAGATAACTATATTAAAAAATCTGAAAGTTGTGTGATATTCTAAAAAAATGTATAATAGTTATAATCTACAAATAAATGAATGGCAAATACTACTTCAAATCCTTTTTCTATGAATCGAAGTATGCCCGTAATGGATGAACCTAGTAACTCATGGCCGGTTTTTATGACTAAATTTCAAACGACATTCTTGCAATTGCTTTCAAGCCAAGCAACTTTTTTCTATGACTAATTAAAAAGATATTTTTGGGATCAGCTAATAGTATATTTACACATTACTACTATCCAATTACAGAAAAGTTAATTAGTTCATGTTTTAGTCTTGCCATTATGTCCTTTCATCATTGAAAGAATCTAATGATTAACAACCTAACCTTTTTGGTTAAGATTTAAGAACCAAATTAAACCAAAACATGGTTTAAGGAATGCACCAAAATTCAAGAAACAGAGGAAATAATGCCATGTATGTTTCTGAATCTGAATTGCGTGTAACGATGTGTAAGAGAGTTTGGTTCATATTAAATTTAGATTGTTGATCGAAACTTTGTCGAAAACATACTTAAAATGGAAGTAATAATAGAGTTTCATTGGAGTTCGGTGAACTTATTTGACGTTGCTTAAACTTTCATTTTAAGGATTAAAAATATATTTATTTACTAATATTCAAATTAAACAATATTTACATTGTCAAAATATATATACTTTTAACAATATGTTCCACTAGAGATTTTCAGCTCTAGGTAACCCTCTAAAGTAATCTACTATCTATAGTGCATTGAATTAAGTTGTAAATAAAAGCAAATTACTTAAACTAATTAATAAGATATGGCATGTTTAGAGAAGAAAAAAAAACCTAGCTAGTTTTTTTTTTTTTTGTTTTACTAACGTTAATTAATATGAATAAACAAGAATTAGAGATGCAATTAGGTGAGAGATGTCTTAAACCTATCAAATCAACTTTATTTTAATGTGTTTCAAGTGGTTAAGAAGCGAACAGGGTCATGTTGGGGGCAATGGTGGATGTTGCACGCAAATGAATCTTACAACTGATTTTTCGGCATAAGATCACTACGGTATCTTTACCTGTTTGATTTCCCATCATTTATCTATGCAAAAATTTAAAAAGAAAAAAATAAAATAAAATAAAATTATTCTGTTCCATAGTACACTAAATTTTGTATCTGTTCGAAACCTAGAGATCCATTTGTTAAAGATTTGTCATGCTTTTCTTCTACAAGATCAGTTTTCCATTAACAAATTCAGGTGAGACATGCATTCCTTGTCTAAACGCTATCATCTACTTTCTTTTTCTTTTTTTCAATTGTTCTAACTCTTTTGAAGATACTCAAATGACATGATAAAGTTTTTGAAGAATCACACTTCTATGGACTCTCTTCTCATGCAAGCTCTAATTAATAAGAAACCCCATTCACCCAAACATGATCATTTTTTCTTTCTTTTTTTTTTTTTCCTACATCACAATAAAGTAAGTTTAAACAAATGTTAATGAATCATGATATTATGAACAGCGTATCACAATTCATTTTCTGTTATTTGACTCATTTTATTTATACCTGTTTTTTTAATTGGCAAGGAGGCTATATATACTAATAATAGCTAGAAAAAAAAAATTAATATAGTTTTTTCTTTTGTGGGTGTGACAAAGAATATAATCTAGTATACACCCAGAGATTATTTGATTTCACAATGTAGAGATCACTAAATTGGATTTTGTTTATTATAACAAAATATTTTCGATATTCTTTGCATTTACGGAACAAAATAATAACACAATTTCATCACTTCATACCACAATCATATAAAGATATGCCAATGATTTTTATTACTACTATGTTTTGTTATAAAACAAAGAGCGTGACAATTACAACTATCTATTTTTTCATCCCCTAAACTCTAAATTCAAGATAAACATAAATACAAAGCACTTGATATTCAACAGTCAAGATTTAACTGGCACATTATAGATTAATTTCCAATTGGATCATTTTAAATGCCAGTTATAACATGAAGCTCAATTTGATCCAAAGCCTGCAAAATATAAATGGTCAAATAAACAACAGTGAATCTCTATGGTTGAACAATCTTAATAGAATGGAAAGGAGCCAAAAATAAAATAAAAATCAACAAGCAAAATTAGTGTTTTCCATCTTTTTGGATCTTGTGTTTTCCATTTTGGTTTTTTTGGACAACTTGTGTTTTCCATTTTATGAATTCCTCCCTTAACTTTTTAAAGATTTGAGATCATGTTTTCAGCATCAAATCTTGATCTTGACATCAAAGTGATGATCCAATTTGATGACAAAATTGAATGAGGGATTTAATGTCAAGTATGAACTTTGCATCGCCGTTACTTTTAACGTATTTAATATTCAAGATCAACACCACCTAACATTCACTTCACATGGTTTTATGTACAAGAAACTGTGTTAACATAACACATCGATGTAGTGTTGGGTAGTGTTTGGCCTAACTTTTTTCTTTTTTCTTCTCTTCCTCTTATAAGTAAAAGCTAAACCAAACAATATTTATAGTAAAACTCTTAAATTTAAGCTGACTTTTTTTTTGTGTACAAAATACAACAAACTGGCTTTTAAACTAGAAACTAAAAATATGAGCTTTTCAAATAAAAAAAGCTAGCTTATTTGTGGATCCAGTGTAATTAAATATCTTTTCCTTCTCTCTTTGCTAATACCTTCAAAAAGTCTTCTTCTCGTTTATAAATTATTCATTCACTTTAATATTTATGAGTTTTATTGTTATTTAAAAAATATTGAGTTTTATCAAAGAATTTTTTTTATTGCAACTTTATTTTTAACGAATAAAAAAATGTCACAGTTAATAATAAGTAACTTAAAAAGGTTGACATAACTTAAAAAGGTTGACACAAGATAATTTTAATAAACAAACAGTTTTTTACTCATAAGTAGCTTATAATATACAAAATAATGAAATTGTCAAAAAAAAATTTATTTAAAACTCTTATTTCCAACTTTTAATTGAAAGTGATTTATAAGCCCAAATTAAGCCGGGTCAAACGGAACCTTAGCATTTATAAAAGAATCAATAAATACATCTAAGTATCATTTCATCCCCTCCTCTCAAACAATCTCAAGGGAAGTTCCAATCATATGTACATGCCATCTGACATTTTCCCAACCTAAAAAGACAGTATTCTCAAGAAAACTATTTACTGTGCAGCAAGTAACATCACTATTAACCATACAGAACATTCATAGCCAACAGCATTTATGGCACAATTTCAGCAATTCCAAAATCCTTCTACTACACTTAATTTGGAAGAATGTTAACTACTAAACAATTTCACTTTCTTCATTGAAGTCATCAAATAAGATATTCACTATCAGAAATATACTCTACTAAACAAGCCCTCGTAGGTTCTACAGATAGATACCAATCTTCCCACCGGTAATACTCAGTTTTTAATCAGCTTAACAAGTACTATTTTCACAGGGGATAATCATCTTGTAGGAAATTCGACCCTCCCTTAAGTCCAGCAATTAATCTATATAAAAATACTTCTATTATACAATTTTTTTTCCCATATGCCGATAAATTAAATTGAGGAAATGAAGTTGTCCTTCCAACAAATTTGAATCTGTTTTACGCCCTTCAAACAAGTAAAATTCATACGACCTGGTGGATTTAATGGAAGAAGCTGCATCAAAATTCAACATAGTTGAAAGCATTTCTGTATCTTTGCCAAGAAGCAGGTTTGTATGCCCAGAAAATATTTCAGAACAATATCTGAGTCCAAGCGCAGCCATGTAAACATTATTCAAACATGGTTTTCCTGCGCATGCCGTTTGTTGTCCCTGTCACTGTGGCCTAGCCGAGCAACCTTGTTTCGGTCTTCCATGTAATCAAAACGATTACTGTGGTGTGACCCAGGACCATAACTATGCCGTTGCTTCCCCTCCACCATTCTATCAGGGGAGCTCCCTGCTTTTCTCTTGCGATTGCTGGACTTGGGTGACGGAAGCCCCACACCAATGTCATCAAGTGCCGATACCTCGCCTTCTTCCACAGCAGTCAGATCCAGTTCATATGATGACGGACCCTTTACTCCATGATGTTGCTCATCTGCATGATCTTGATGTCTTGCATGCATGTTCTCATAATCTGATCTCTCCGAGAGCTTAGACCAGCCCTGCTTTCGATCTTGTTTATTCTTCTCGCTCGGAGGAGCCAGTTCGATTCCATCTTCTAGTTCCCTCTCAATGAGATCATCATCATCCATGACATCTGGCTTTTTGGTTATATTACCAGCTGCTTTCCTTCGTTTCTCTAATGCAGCCTTTACCTTGTCTCTGTCAATTTTTTTAATGGCTTCCTGAGGAGGCCGCCCGAAAACACTATCTCTGTGATCTGCATTTCTGCTACCATGTTTATCTTTCAATTCGGTAGCTTCTTTTGTTTCAGTTCTACCAACATTGCTTTCTTGCTCTTTTTCAACATTATCAGGTCGAGATCTCACTGTGTCTTGAGCTTCGTGTAAGTTTTCCTTATATCTCAGAGATTCCCTCTCGGGACCTTTGGCATCATCCTCTACCCTGTGTTTCGTTTCTGTGCTCCCATGGCCATAATCACTACCTCTACCATGATTTGAGTTGGGGTGCCCAACATGATTGGCCACAGATGAATCAAACATAGTCTTAGAAGAAGCAGGCTTTGAAGTTTCAAGTCTTGAACTCGTGGCCCCGGTCTGGGAATTACTGTTTGCGGCTGCAGTTTCTTCATTACTAGCTAGAGGTTTTGCAGCACTCCGATTGGAAGCTCCACCTGCTGCAGTTCCTTCTACATCATTGGAAGGAGGCATCCGATTTTGTTCATACAGCTCCAACATTTGATTACTCACTTCTGCAGAAAGTAGGTATAACGTAAGTCTTGCATTATTATAATAAAAAAGTATACATAATTTATATGACATATTCAGAGATAGCATGATCACAACAGTCTCCTTAAACAGTTGAATACCGAGATAACAACACATAAGAAAACACAATATGCAACAACAACTAGAGAAAGGATACATAAGAGATGAAAGTGGGAAGGTACTTTTATCCTCATTTCTTTATAGCACTAGTACTCAAAAAGAAAATGACACCAACCCTCCAATTGGCGCGGAGTAACATCAAACTCTTGCCACCAGACCTTCTCCCCATCCGATGGAAGTTTCACCTTGAGAAATTTGGCAGCGAGGAATATGGCTCCAGCTGCAATGTGATGGGGCTTAAATTGCAAACAAAGAGATGTCCGAAGTCTGCATAAGTGCACGTCACATCTTAGTTTTAGGAAAGACAAATCAAAGACCATTGACCATAACAAAAATACTGTAATCTTCATACCCATCATTCACAAAATTCCATGCAACTTGAGCCAGGGCGTTTTGAGCAACTTTGAATTTCTTTATTGCCTCAACAAGTGGTTTATAAGGATGGTGCACATTAAGATCAAAACCAAGAGTTGCAAGAACAACCCTCTCCCCAATTAAAATTAATTCTTTCTGCTGTTCATACACTTCCTGTACCATAATTGCAAGTAAAAAATAAGTGCATGAGAAAAATAATATAACATTAGAAACAAAATACAAGCTTGAAACGAAATTGATTCAGAAATAAATCACTAGAAGGTGGAAGACACACAAACGCAACTAAAAAAGCCTTAGCCCACTATATGAATCACTCAACGCCAATGCCCTTGGTTAAAGACCACATGTTCGCAAAAATTATTTTCCATGACATCCCTTTAAATAATTTCTCTAAATGTCATTTTTGACCTCCCTCTACCCCTTTTTACAGGGAAAAAATCAAGCTATCCACTCACCAAACACAAAAAATAAAATAAAGAAGCAAAACAGCAATAAAATGAATTTCAATCCACATATAACTAGAAAGTTAAAATTCTGCCTGCAGTAAACTACAAGAATGATCCATGGCAGAAATGTAAATATTTAATATCATTGAACAGTGACCTAAATCAAACACCCAAAAAGCAAACAATTATTAACTGTTGGTTCAACAATGGGAGCAGAGATTACTTGATACTTAATAAAAGAAAAAGCAGGTGAGAGACATCACATGATATACCTTCTGTTTGATTCTTTGAACTGCTGCTGGATCCTTCTTATTTATGATTTCATAAGAAACAAGAATTACATCCTTTAGTGGGCGTGGAGTTTCTTCAACCTTCCCAGCAAGAAACATGCACACTGTTGCAATCGTCTGCATTGCATGTTTAGTTACCAGTTATCACAATGTGTTTAATTCAATAATCCATCCTAGGTTTAAATTTGCGGTTGCAACAGCGTTGAATCTGCATTGTTGTGGAATGCAGTCAAATGCAGTCCGCACGTCTGATGCGGCTGTTGCAGGACGCAATCATAGCATGATGTGGTCGTGGCAATAGTTGGTTTAGGTGATGCAAACCGCAAATTAAAGTTTAAAACCATTATTTATACTATGTAACCATTCACCAAGCATCGTATGAAAACAAAAATAATTTATGACTATTCAGGCAAAGACATATATCAACAGGAAAGGATACGTGGAGGAGCTCAAACAAATGCTGAGAGAAACAAACACTCAAGACTCAAGATAGCCTGAGATGCTATTAAATTGTATTTTTTTCAAATAAGGAAAAGGACTGTTAAAAATAAAAATTCAAAACCAACTATAGGAATAGGATTCATTGTTTGCATAATAACCATAGAACAAAAGTAAACATTACAGATAGAACAGCCAAAAATCAATTGATTTCAGAATAACAAGCATATATGCATAAGGACATTAGGAAAGTGATTAAACTGATGCCCTACAATAGTTAATCCCATCTGATATGTTATGAGGGTACTACAAGTTAACAAAACAAACAAGCATCAATCAACTGATTCAACAGGAAAAGAATTTTTTATGGTCATTTCCCAGGAAACTTGCCCAATATCTATTAGGCATAAGATATAAATAGCTTTCCAATTTTACATATTATACATATCAGGTCGCAGAACCAATCTTACTACCATAGTATATGATTATAGCAAAATATCGATCACACTACATTTATCAGAAGTCACAGTTTATGCAAAAAAGTCGGTCGACCTATCAGCCATCACACTAGAACTGTTACCCTATTTAGAGGACTAAGGAATGGAGCTATTTGCCTTTTTATAGACCTTAATAAAAAAGGGCCTTTAAATAAGCTTTTAGGACTCATCAGAATTTTACACAGACCAAGTCAAACCTTAAAAAAAGACACATCAGGCAGGTAGGCAAATCTCAAACTCAATATAGAGGAAACAGGTCAAGATCAGGCTTTGTAAAGCCCGGCCAAGCTAACCTTTGACCACTAATGGCTTGTTTGATTTCTATTTTGAAAACAGTCTTCTGTTTTTAAAAAAACAAAAAAATCCGTTTCGAGAGTTCTCAGAGACAGTTTTCGAAAACAGTTTTTTGTTTTTTAGTATTTAAAAACCAAAATTCAAAAACATCTAAAACTTGTTTTGGTTTTCAGTTTCCTGAATTTACATATAAATTTGTATTGAAAACGCGTCTCACATTTTTTTAAAACTGTTTTCTGAAAACTGTTTTATAATACAGTTTTTAAAAATTAAAAACCAAAACTGTTTCAAACAAGCCCTAAATTTGTTTCAAACAGGCCCTAAATGTTTTATGTTAAGCATACATCCTATGGAATTTAATTGTTTAACCACATTGACACTGTTCAGTATTAATAAATCATAATAAACATATTCTCATGAATATACCATCAAACAGAATAGAAATACAATTCCCATGCATCTCATGAACCAGCCAAAAAAGGATTTGCTAATAAATGCTTATATATATATATAGGGAGGGATCAAATGAAACCGGTGTAACTTACACCAACTTTTACCACGGTTAATAACTATTTGTCGAAGATTTTAACCGTTGGATTGAAACTACTTATCGTATAGATTATGTCTATACAACTTCACATCATTCCAAAATCATTCCGTGCTCCATCGAAACGCTTGTTATTTCAATAACTTGATGGAGTACTAAACGATTTAGGAATGATCTATACGATAAGTAGTTTCAATCCAATGGTAGGTTTCGTGAAAATTAGTGTAAAAGTCGGTCTAAGAGTCGGTGTAAGTTACACCGGTGTCATTTGATCCCTCCTATATATATATATATAAAAACATAAACCCAGACTTAAAACAGAAAAATTATCCAATAATAACAATATGTATGCTGTTAAAAAAAATACAGACTCACCCTCCTGTCATTCTTTGCGTGGGACTGACGAAGAAAGAATCGATGACAAAATATTATCGCCGTAGCAATAGTCACCTGCGGGCTGCATAAAAATTAAACAAGTATCACTATCATTATATAATGAAGTGCCATCTGACTTTAACTTTATATGATTGGAGATCAACAAAAAATTTCCCTTGATTGCCATCAATCAATATAAATATATAAACATGTTAAGCTGTCAAGATATTCTTAATGAGCTCCTAGCCTCCTACTCAGGACCAAATCACAGCTCAGGCAATGTTAAAGCCTTCTCTATAATTTAAAAAAGAATTTCGCCACCAGATTAACATTTATTATATCATTTGAACGAAGATGAAACAAGGATACTTGCAACAAATCGTGAGTCTTAAACTGCTAATTTGAAAAGCCAACATATTGCAGTTAAGATAGTTCACTGAGGCTACCAATATAGACTCACACTTTAAGTCTCATGCCCAAGTCTTGTAGGAATGTACAGTATGACTTGCGTAGGTAGGTTTCTTTCTTCAGATCTATGCCATCTTGTTTGGATGGTGAATTTTCTTCAATCTCCTTCCTAGAAAAGTACCATCTTGAACCATCTGCTGGCTTCTCTTGAGAGTATCTTTGAGAACCACCTTGATGGGTTCCATGATGAGAGACATCACCAACCAACAATCCAGCCATGAGGTTGAAAGCTGATTAAACTTCGTTTTGACGTATATGTGTGCAAATTTTACAAGGTAATGATCAGTTGATCACGTCACCAATATTCAATGTTCCTGTCCATTAAATACAATAATGAGAAAAAAGAATGTACTAAGGTGCAAAAAAATATATATATAACCCTTGATGGTGTCAAGACTAGCGGATTACAATTTCTTCGGTTTTTTAAATTTTCAGAAATATGACATACTTAATTGACTATGCCTGAGATTTTCATAACCATATCTGCCACTCTAAGATTTAGTCAATTCTATACCCTCTAAGAAAGTATCCACAAAAATCATATCATTTTATCTCATTATCATGGACATTAAGGGCTAAAACTAGTCTCCATATGCAATACCCTCCCTCAACACTGAGGCATGTACATGTATACACTGAGAAATTTCACATCAGCGCCAGCAATTTGGCATCACTCGATGACTCATACCAAAATATCTCTGTAAATGTGCCTCGACCAGTACCACTACTAAATTATCCACTATCAAAAGAAATACAAAATAAAAAACAATAGCATAATTTCCCAGTCTATAGTGATTTGCAATACATCATAGCTCATAAAACAATTTGGAGAGTGAAGTTTACAAACTTGGTTCCTTTTAAGAAAAATATGAAACAGAAAAACCATGAAAGAAAGCTGAAAGCGTACGTACTTTTTTTTTTTTTGTCGAAAAACAAATTACAATTTGATTAAAAAAGTTGCAAGCCGAAAATTAGAGGAACAAAAGCCGTTCAGCAGATGGGCACCAAGAAAATTGAAGAATAAATGCTTACCTGTAGCAAAAGAGCAAACACGAAGTTCAATTTCAGTGTCTGAGAAGAATTCGATGAGCACGACACGAATTATCTCCGGAAACACTGAGAACCCGAAACCAAAATCAGTGAAATCCTTCGCCGGCGTGCTCAGAGAGAGACAGTAGTGTTACTGTGTATGAGAATGAGCGAGGAAACGAAGAGGATATTTTTGGATTTTTCTAAATTAGGGTTTATAGTGGAAACGAAAAGAGAAGAAACAGACTACGCCGTATCATCAACCAACCATAGACACAACGCTGATATTTTCTTCTCCATTTTATTTTATTTTATTTTATTTTTTCTTTCAACCTATATACTATAATTTACATTCTTCTTCGAGTGCAAGTTTATTTTATTTTTTTTCCTTATAGTTTATGTCTATATTAATCATTTCCGTTTAAATCCACATTTATTTTATGTTATATCGAGGTAAGACTGACGTGTTATATGTACGGTAAAGATTTTATTTACGCAATATCTATTTTAGTAAATAAATAGGTCGAAGAGCAGATAAAAATTACGCAAAAAGAAGTTAAAGAATTTTACGCCCAAAACATATAAGCTAAATTCCACATAAATTTCTTCTCTCTCAACTCCATTTCATAGCCTTCTTTCTTCAATCTTAACTTTCATTAGTTTTCTACTCATGCTCTCATTATTCATGTTCCAAACCATCATCATAAGCTCTTACATTGATCTACTCTCTTCCCTCCTTTATCTTGACCATGAACCATAAAAGTACATACATTAAGGTTTTGGAGATGATATTGAGGAGTAGAATTTAGAAGTGGCTGCGGGTACAGAGAAGGGGCTAGAACTATGGAGCAAGAAGTTATCGAGATATTAAGGCTTTGGATTTAGGTTTCTTTTTCGGGATTTAGGATTCAAAGGCTAATAATCAAAGTAACTACTAATCATCTCTAAAATTCTCTTCGTGAAGTGTTTGCATATTATAAGTTGGGGATTTAATAATAGAAACCATTTAATCGTGTAGAGTTGTTGTGGTGTTGCATATGGCTTCCTTGTGTTGAATCATGAAAACGAAGTGTTAGATGGTAAACTTGAGGTTCAATACATTCATAGTATACGGTCCAAGTTTGCCAAAATAGCTAACTTGTTTTCTCTTAAAACGACACAAAGTTTGACTTTTCTAATTTTTGTCCAGCAATATTTTTTTTATGTCGAAAACAAGATCTCACGATTGAAAAAATTCAATTCTAAAAATTATAAATACTATCAGCCAATACAATCTTAGTCGTAATCATCAAATCTACTTAAAGAATAACTTTCTTAATGATCTCCATCCCAATCAAGCCATTTTGGGTCATTCAAAGGCTTCAAATTGGAACTAGATCATCTCTATGTATTTAGTAAGTTCTACTATAAATGTTTGTCTTTCTCTTTCCAAATGCACTCATGAAGTACTAGAAAGAAACTACACAACCTCTTCGCCCCTCTCCCAATGGCTATTATTAGCATCCCAGAGAGAAAAAGGAAGGGAAGAGAAATTCAAAGAAAGAATAACTTTCTCGATGATCCACCATTAAATATACGTGTCTTTTCAATTACAAGCCTATCATCTCTATTATTATTCTCTTTCTTATATTACCCGTTAACACTATAATTCAGTTTAAGTAATTGGGCCTTGGCCCAATAGTGTAAGTCCGATCACTTACAACCGAGAGTCTAGAGCCACTAATTTTTCAAATACAAGCATATCACTTTTATTATTATTTCCTCTCTTATATAGGGGTTTGAATCCTCTCAAGTTCCACTTGATTGTTGTTATATTTGTAATATAATTTTTCTTATAAAACATTCTCACTTAATTTCAATTATAGAACGCGATGTGTATGAAAAGAATTAATTTCATAATATAATAACTTTTACCTCATAGATCTTAAATTTTCAGCTTTTTCTTTACAAATTAATCTTTACAAAACAAATTCCAAATTTGGGGTTTTTATAACGAATTTTAAATACTTTTAACAATATTTATCGTCTTAAGGCTGTGTTTGGTAAAACTAACTTATAACTTATAGCTTATGACTTATAGCTTATAGCTTGTAGCTTGTAGTTTATAGCTTGCAGCTTATAGCTTATGACTTGTGATTTATAATTGAATAGAGGTGTTTGGTAAAATTAGCTTATTAGGTAGCTTATATTTGTTAAATGACTTAAAAGGACAAATAATAATTATATGTAATAAATGATTTGATAGAGTAAACATGTAATAAATGTCTAGAGGGTAAAATAGGAAATGATTATTAAAAGTTATTTTTCATAAGCCATAAGCTACTTGAAGTAGCTTTTCATAAGCTAGCTTATGAAAGCTAGCTTATAGCTTATAAAAGCTATAAGTTTGTTGTTACCAAATGTCTCTACTTGACAATAAGCTACAAGCTATAAGTTATAAGCTCCTAAATAAGCTATAAGCTAGTGTTACCAAACACAATCTAAGGCTCTGTTTGGTAAAACTAGCTTATAGTTTATAGCTCATGACTTATAGCTTGTAGCTTGTAACTTATAGCTTATGACTTGTGACTTATAATTGAGTAGAGGTGTTTGGTAAAATTAGCTTATTAGGTAGCTTATATTTGTTAAATGACTTAAAAGGACAAGTAATAAATTATTTGATAAAGTAAACATAATAAATGGCTAGAGGGTAAAATAGAAAAGAATTATTGAAAGGTACTTTTCATAAGCTATAAGCTTGCTGTTACCAAACACCTCTACTTGACAATAAGCTACAAGTTATAAGCTCCTAAATAAGCTATAAGCTAGTGTTACCAAACACACACTAAATTTCCTCCGTCCTTATTTAATGTAATTTAATTTGTGATTTAAAAAAAAAAAGAACAAAATTCGAATTTGAAATTTTTAAAAATATTTTATTTTTTTTACTAATATATAATAAGCAAATAATATATATTATCACATGAAAATAAAAAAAAATCTTTAAAGAGTTCAAACTACACTATTAACCTGGGCTATTTTTTTATATTTTAAATTTTTTTTTGGAGATACTGCTATCGTAATTTTAGGATATAGAGTATTTTTTTGGTTATTCTCCTCCTAATAAGTGTGCTTTTTGAGATTCAAACTTGTGTCATTATCCTTACAAGGGACCAAGTTGCTTACTGCTTGTTCAACACCTTATTAGTTAATTTATCTTTTTTATTTTTAGAAATATGCCCTTTTTATATATTTTTTTTGTTTGTTTTTCTTAATTCTATTTTTAGTAAATGATACTGCGCATAACTTTTTATATAAAACAAATCTCGCCGATCCAGCTATTCAATTGAAAGTTTATATGATCTGGATCAAACATACAAAAATTCATACGATTTAAAAATTTGTAAGAATGTAATCTCACAAAAGAAATTTACTTATATTTTAACTAATGTATTAGATATTTAAGCAAAACAATCGAATTTTTACATAGTTAATCTACAACCTAAAACTTTCAATTGAACAGTTTGATCGGTGAAATTGTTTTTTATAAAAAGTTATTCACAATGTCATTTATTAATTTTGACATGTTGATGTCATTTGAACCTAACCCATATATACATGCGATATGATCCGTTAACACCAATTGATTTTACACAAATTAAAAATGATATGTTGAAGTTTTTTTTTCATGAAACGTACCGTTAGATTTAAAATACTTATAGTATAGATCATGTATACAAAATTTCACATCAACTCAAGATCGTTTAATACTTCATCAAAACACTTGTTATTTTCATTATTTTAAAACTATATTTTACATTACTTTTTTATTATGTTGATGGAGTACTAAACGATTCTGTACAGATGATTTATACAATAAGTAATTTAAATCCAACGGTAGATTTCGTAAAAAAAAAAACTTCGACGTATAATTCTTTATAAACTATGCTGTACACTCTTTTCTGTAATTTAGCACAAAGTTTTTTTTTTCATAACTCAAACACAGCACATTATTTTAAAAAACACTTTTCAAAAAAATACTAAAATAAAAATTTGATTCTAGCATAATTAATTGTAACTTTAAAACAATAATTTTGGTGAATACTTTATAACAATAATTAAATATATATATAATTAATCTTAAAAATAATTTATTTTGTATAGCTAATCAAAACATGTATTTCTCGTTTTTGAATTTGAATAATTTAGAGGGAGAATCTAAATATTGAATAGCATGTTGCCAGAAGATTTTTCGCATGAAATATTGAACATTATGAAGTACAGTACATCTTTTTTTTTTTAACCAAAGAACTTGTCTTGTGTAGGTTAAGTAGCGCCCAAAAAGTAAAATTGGGACCATTAGGCTGTGTGTGGACTGTCACCGCAAAATTGGGTGCTACACTGCTACTCGTCGTTGACTCTTCAAAGTCTTTATTTTGCTTTGATTAGTTCTCTGTGTCAATGTCTTAGTGGTGCCTGCATGCTTTGACTAACTTGAGCTGTAGCGGTGCGATGTACCGGAAGAAAATTTATTGATAATATTTATTTTAGGATAAAATATATTTTTAATCTTTATAAAATAAGATATTTTTACTTTAACTTTTATAAAATTAGTTTTTGTATTCTGCTTCTTATAAAATAAAAAAGCATTGTTTTTATTTTTTAGCCTCTATAATTTTTTTTTTGCATTTTAATCCTTTTAAAATAAAAATTTGTTGTTTGTCGTCTCTAGCATTAAGGAATTTTTCTTTAGTGCTGACTAAAAAAAATAGTGTCAAATGTTAATGTCATATGAGATCTAAATATTACTTTATGGGTATAAAAGACAAAGTGAGATGTGATTGGTTGCACGATTATAAAAAAATAATGGAGCAAGCTTAGTGGGAGTGAAGCAGAGTCCCTGATTATATGTGTACTTTTATATGTGTACTTTAATCACGGGAAAGAGATAAGGATGAAGAAGAAGATGAAGATTTTTTTTTTTGCTATTATTCTTTTTATTGTTAATAAAATAATGAATTAATATTAAATAAAAAATTATCTAATCTAATGTGGCGTTGACATATAGCACTCTTTAATCCTAGTTAGCACTAAATGAAAAATTCTTAATGATAGAGACTAAAACAATAATTTTTTATTTTATATGGATCAAATGCAAGAAGTAATTTTATACGAACTAAAAGCAATAATTTTTTATTTTGTAAGAATCAAAATGCAAAAAAAAAAAATTATAAAGATTATAGGCAAAAATACTTTATTTTATTGGGACTAAAAACATATTTTACTTTTTATTTTGCTATTTTAAAATTTATTTACCAAATAATCTTTTATTGTTAAATTAAAAGCTAGCTTGTGAAATTAGAACTTTTGATTATGTATGTGTACATCTAAAAAATAAATAAATTTCATTTATAATAAATAAAAAACACTTTATTCATAAGTATAATAATAACATTATCACTTTGATGTATATAGTAATTTTGGAACCTTAAACAAAAATTAACATTGAGAATAAAAACAAACTAAGAACAATTAAAATATACATTTAATATATTTATCAAAAGAAGCGGAAATATGACCTTAGGCATTAACTGCCACAAAATTATTGCAGAAGACAATATAACCTCTCATTTAATTGTCTTCTTTCAATGTATACTCTAAAATTATACTTGAAACATGAGCTAATAATATATAAATATAAAAAATATTATTATTATTAGTTTTTATTTAATTTTACCGATTTATTGAACTACAAAGTTATTTACTAAAACTTTATGAATTATAATGAAGCATCGCCAACATTTTGCTCAACAAACAATATATCTAATTTGTCCAATCTATTGATCTCAAATTATGACTTACTTAAATTTAATTTTAAAATGTGTCTTTCAAGTCAACCGTTGTGACAATTACATGTAATACTACTAATATCATATTAGTAATGCATGAATATGGGAAATCAACCTAATATTTTCGTATAGTTTAATAATTTTAATTTAATATATAGTGTATTAATTTGTCAGTACTTCTTCAAACACTTTTAATTTCGAAAACAGATCAAAACTATCAATATTATAATACTCATTAAATCTCAATTCTTTTAAAAATTGATACAATATACTTGAAAAAGGAGTTAAAAATGTAAGATATTAGCCTTATATTAAATAAATATTTTTTTAATAATTTACTTACATTGATAAAACTATTAAAAATTTTGGGACTTGTAAATTATAGGATGTTATTTGTTAGGTAATAATTTTATTTGTCTAACTAAAAGAACGACCCTACAGTGGTGCATTTGGTTAAAAAAAATATATGGTGGGCAATATATAAAAAAAGTATATGACATTAGAATTGTTAGCATTGTGATTATGGTCGACAAGACTTTATTACTTTTATTAATAATATAAATATAGATATAAATATACATATAATAAATACTTTTATTGATAGTATTATTCTGATATTCTTTTAGTTAATGATCATTATGCTGAAATAATTTACTTATATATCATTTTTCTAAATAAAAATCTTTCTTTCTTAACATTTTTGTTGTTTTTTTTAACAACAATTATACATACATACCATTATCTCTCTACAACTCATTTATACCACATCACTTCAATAAAATATAACTTTTAATCAAATTTTTCTTTTTTTTTTCTTTTTAAAAAAATAACTTAATTGAGTTGTAAAAAAGTTTGAGAGTGCAAAGCACAGGTGTGCACTCCACATTTTCCTTTTTTTTAACTAAACAAATCTAGAAAAATTATATATGTATACCATGATTTTAGGGTATAGACCGTAGAGTGGTATAGGAAAGAGAATGTAACAAATAACGTAATAAATTAAAAAAATGAATGTAAAAAATAAATAATAACTATACATGATCATTATTTTATTTTATTTTTATATGAATTATATATAAAATAAACACTAATTTTGTATTTTATAAGTCATTTTGATCTTTCGTAAAATCATCAATTTTAGTCCTAAATGCAAAGTTAAAGATAAAGTGACTTATTTACACAAAATTAAAAATTAAAGTAACTTATTCTCACAAAATTAAGAATCGAAATGGTAGATAACACTTTTTATATTTATGCATGATCATTATTGATTACTGTTTTCCAATAGTTCCATATACAACACTTGAAGGTTCCGATAATTTGGACTGTGTCCCGCCATCGCATTTGCAGTGAACTGGTCAACTTGAGCGCAAAGCAAAACGCTGATAGAAAAGAAACCAACTCTTCCAAGTTCCAATCTAAAAATAAGTGCAAAATAAAACTTGTACAACTTCTTTTATTTCCCAGCCACTGAGGCACACACCTTCTTCATATTCTTCAATTCGATCCTTTTTCCATCTAAAAGCTTCCATATGGATCAGCCAACATGGTTGTTTCCATTCCTGTTATTAACACTCTATCTTTCCATATCAGGTACTAGTAATAATATACTAATATAGTAGTAGTTATTTAGAAATTAATTACTGTACTAATTAATTAAGGAAAGGAAGGATCATAGAGTATAATTGTCATCTGATGTAAGGATTCAAATTATGTCCCCAAAATTATGTTTCTAATCATATCTTATCATTAATATCGTCACGTCATTAAAAAAATTTATTAAAAAATTAAAGATTAAAATTAAAGAAAATATTTTAATGACGTAGCGATATTCTATTGGTGGGACATGATTTGGGACACCTAATTTAAATTTGCGATGTAAATCATCAAAATCCCAAACAGCATGTATTTAATTAATTTGCAGGGGTAATTTCTACAACATTCAATTTTGTTAACAAATGCAACTACACGGTGTGGCCAGCAACAACGACTACTACTGGAAACGCGTCTCTCGAAACCACCGGCTTCGTTCTGAAAACCGGCGAGTCCTTCACCGTCACCACGCCGGCCACGTGGACCGGCAGATTTTGGGGACGGACTCGCTGCGCCACAGACTCAGCCACCGGAAACTTTTCCTGCGTCACCGGCGACTGCGGCTCCGGCGACGCTGGTGGAGTTCAGCACAGGTTCCTTTGGAGGTCAAGATTTCTACGACGTGAGCTTGGTGGACGGGTACAACGTGCCGGTGGTGGTGATTCCCGGCGGCGGGAACTGCAGCAGCGTGGGATGTACGGCGGATCTGAACGCGGCCTGTCCGATGGAGCTGAAGAAGACGGAAAAGGGACAGGTAGTGGCGTGCCAGGGACCGTGTACTGCTATAAATTTGCCGTTTTTCTGTTGCGTCGGGAATCACGCGAGCCAAGTGTTTACGCTCTCATATTCAAGCAGGCTGTAGGCGTGTCCACAGGCTTACAGCTACGCCTACGATGATAAGACTAGCACGTTTACCTGTTCGTCGTCTTCTCAATATGACGTCGTTTTCTGTCCCGCCTCTCACAACGCCAGGTTCATTACATTACATTCAAATCAATTCAATATATCCCCTTCACCAACATTAATTTTTAGATAATTATACCAATTTTTTTTTCTCAAGTTTACATGCTTACTTATTTTTAAAATTACAGTTATTTCTCTCGAAGATAAGTAAGTATAATAGAGTTTATTTTTGCTAAATAGCACCACAAAGTGGGATAAGGTGGAGTCTTTGAATCTCAAGGTGTGAAGTTCGATTTTTAGTGATATAGATTTAGGAGAAAATTTAGCGTAGTTTGTGCATATGTTTAGCCGATAAAAAAAAAGTATAATAGAGTTTTTAACCTCAAGAAAGTAGTATATTTTGCTACAACTACATCAACTAATTCATCTACACAATAAAAATGTAAAGCTTAAAGCCGAAACCGTTAAATTATTAGACAAAAATATATTTAAACCTTTAATTGATTTCCAAATACACACTTAATTACTTTTTTACATTATCACATATCACAACCTTCATTTGCTCTAACGGTTAACGGGGCACTCACTATGTTCCTTATTAGAATTCATATTACTAATCCATTTCTACAATATAATGCAGTCGAAGTGTTGGTGACTCACTTATTGCCGGCAATGATTCATCTCAGTGGCTTTCTCCATGAGGAGATTTTGCATTTGGGTTTCACCAACTTCCAAACAAGCGTTTTTGTTAGCAATATGGTATAACAAGATACTAAACAGAACATTCATTTGGCATGCAAATGGAGGCAATCCAGTTCTTAGAGGTTCAAGACTGGAACTAAATGACTCTAGTGGTTTAGTTTTGAAAAACCCTCAAGGTTTTGTTCTATGGACATCAAGTCTTACATCAAACGGTACAGTTTATAATGGTCAAATGAACGATGATGGAAATTTTCAGTTGCTAGATCGAACTTTTGTTCCATTGTGGGAGAGTTTCAGCCACCCTACTGATACATTGGTGCCTAGCCAAGTGTTGGAGCTAAATGGGTATCTTTCTTCGCGACAAGGAGAGTTCAACTTTTCGCGCGGAAGGTTCAGACTTGGCCTCCAACAGGATGGGAATGTTGTACTTAACCTTGTGAATTTGCCTAGTAACTATGATTATGAGCCTTACTATGAAATTGGCACCAATGATGCTAAGAATCTCACAAATGTTGGGCAGCGTTTGGTATTTGACAAATCAGGCTCCTTATATGTAGAGAAGAAAAGTGGTGAAAGATTTGTTATCACCAACAAGCCAAATGACACGGCTTCAAGTGATAAATTTTACTATAAAGCAACCATCAATTATGATGGGGTTGTCACCATATCATATTACCCCAAAGATTCAAAAAATGGACAAAGATGGATCACTGTAAAGACTATACCTGAAGATATTTGTTTGGATTATTCTAATAATCTTACAAATGGGGAAGTTGTTTGTGGTTTTAATAGCATATGCACCCTTAAAGATGACCAGAGGCCAATGTGTAACTGCCCAGAATGATATTCTCTAATTGATTCAGGTAACCTGTTTGGTGGATGCATACCAAATTTCCAAGTGATGTGTGAAGTTGGTGGGCGTCAAGGTTCATCAGAAGATTCATACATAATAATGAAGGAACTAAATAATACTGATTGGCCTAACTCCGATTTTGAAACACTAAGTCCTTGTAGTTTAGAAGATTGCAAGAATTCTTGTCTGCAAGATTGCTTGTGTGTATTGGTTACTTTGAGTGGAAATTCTTGCTGGAAGAAGAAGCTCCCACTTTCAAATGGAAGAAAAAGTAATGGAGTAAATGTAACTTCTGTCATAAAATTGATGGAAAGTAATGATTTTGTCTCCCCTTTCATAAACCAAATTGAGAAGAAAGATCATGAGACTTTGATCATTGTGTTATCAGTTCTTTTTGGTAGCTCTGTGTTAGTGATCATAACATTGGTTGGTGCAAAATTTCTTGGTTCCTTCCGCGGCCCCAAGGAGATCAAAAGTATTAGAGCCAACAAAAGTGTTGTTGACAGAAATTTGCGCAATTTCGCCTTCAAGAAAATCGCAGAAGCAACGGGAAACTTCAGAGAAGAACTAGGAAGAGGATCTTGTAGCATTGTGTACAAAGGGACAATAGAAATGATTGATGTGGCTGTTAAGAAACTAGACAAGTTAATCCAAGACAGCGATAAGGAATTTCAGACCGAAGGGAATGTAATAGGTCAAACTCATCATAGGAACCTAGTTCGTTTGCTTGGATATTGTAATGAGGGACAACATAGGATTCTAGTTTATGAGTTAATGAGTAATGGCACTTTGGCAAAATTTCTTTTCACCCCTTTGAAGAAACCAAATTGGAACCAAAGATTCCAAATTGCTCTTGGGATTGCTAGAGGTCTAGTTTACTAGCATGAGGAGTGTTCCACACAGATCATCCATTGTGACATAATCATTACAATGCAAGAATATCTGATTTTGGGTTAGCAAAGCTTTTATTAATTAATCAAAGTCACACTGAAACTGGAATTAGAGGGACAAAAGGGTATGTTGTACCCGATTGGTTTAGGAGTGCACCTATTACTACTAAGGTTGATACTGACAGTTTTGGTGTGTTGTTATTGGAGATCATTTGTTGTAGGAAAAATGTGGAAAATGAATTTATTAGTGAAGAAAAAGGGATTTTAACTGATTGGGCTTATGACTGCTATAGGAATAAAAGATTAGACATTCTTATAGAAAATGATTTTGATTTTGAGGCTGTTAATGACTTGGAGAAGTTTGTGAAGATTGCTATTTGGTGCACTCAAGAAGATCCCTCTCTTAGGCCAACAATGAAGATGGTTTTGCTGATGCTAGAAGGAATTGTTGAAGTTGCTATTCCCCCAGTCCTTACCTTCATGGTTCTGTTAGCTACAATTGAATTTTTTTCCCTTTGGATGTGGTTTTAAGTTGAGTTGCTTATTTCCCCCCTCTTGTTGTTAGTGTACCTGCTCATCCAGTTTTACTTCCACTTGATTTTTCATGTAACTTAGAAACTGAGTGCAATTAACAACAACAACTATAATTAGCTTTTCCATATTCCTTTCACACTCGTACTCTTTCCAATACTATAATAAACATCACGTGGCTTGTTAATTTATCGAACCAAACGAAATTATCATGACAATTATCATTTATTTGGATGAAAGAATAGTCCAAATAAAAAAACTATATCAAAATTATCATAGCTTTTTCTCAAAATACTAGTATTTATTCATCTAATTTTAAATAGGGACAGAAACGGATATGGCGGATACTAGTCCCTTTCTATCCATCTTCATGGATACAATAGATATCTACGGATACAACAGATACCTGAAATTTTTTATAAAAAAATATGAAAAAATTATTTAAAACAATATTTTAAGATTAACTTTAGATTAGAAATTATGGGACTAATAAAATAAAACTTAAAAAATAAATTTTCTAACAATATAATTTACACTTAGTTTTCAAAGTTAAAAATTAAATGTGCAAACATTTTATTTTTTAGAACATTTATCTTCGTATCTTTATCTAAATGCTTATTTTAAAAAAGTTTTCTACAGTTAATTATTTTAATAAACAGTTTAAAATAGTTGACATGGTAAAAAAAATAGCTTATTTAAAAAAGTAGAAACCTAATTATTTTTTAAAGCTAAAATAAACATCTTAAAATTTGTTATAATTGCTTTTTCTAGAAAAAAAGTGTTTATTTTATAATTTAAGCACAAACAATAGCCTCCAAATTAGATAAAAAAAAAATTAAGAATTTCACATTTAGCCTAATATATATAGATTGAGAATCAAGATTTCACATTGACCACAAAAGGGGATTCAGATAAACTTTTTCTTTAAAAAATAAAAATAATTAAATTAAAAAAACAAGTTTAAATACCAAATTAAAGGATTAAAGCGTAAAATTTGCCTTTTGTTGATTTATTTTCAAATATTGAAAGACAAGTAAGAGGCAAACGCGCGTTTCAATCAATAACACAATAATTGGGGGAAGCGCTTATAACGCCAGCGTCGTCTTGTTCCTCTGTCAACCGATACAAAATTATGCGAGCTGTCATTCAGTGACTTGAGCTACGAATTTTAAATTGTTGATCACTCAATCTTCGTTGTACAATTTCATTCTATAAGCTCACAAAGAAGATTCGAATTATGATTTGAAGCATAAGTTCGTGATCGAATTCGGACGGAGATGGCGGCGTCGAACAAGATCGAACGCGCTCACCAGATGTACCGCGACGGACGCTACGAAGAGGCGCTAGGGTTCTACACTGAAGCTATCGCCATGGCCAAGACCAAACCTCAGAAGATCGCTTTGCACAGTAATCGAGCTGCTTGTTATCTCAAGCTTCACGATTTCAAAAAGGTGTACTCTCTCTCTTTCTCTGCGTGCGTGTGTCTTTTAAATTTCTTATTTGTATTCCGTTTAGTGCTATTCTGTTCTGAAATACTGTTTAATCGCAGAAATGAATTTTCAATTTTGAGCAAAGAGTTGTTTTATTTTTTTAATTTTTAATTTTTTAATTTCTATGTATTAGCAATATTTTTAACTCTGCTTGTGGTATGTTCTTAAGATGTGGGAATATTTTTCTTTTTTTTTTAAAAAAAATGAAAGAATTGTATTATAGTCTGGTGTAAGTGTGTAATTCTAGAAGTCATGCTAAAGGGGAGGAACTGTTTGATTTGTTAATAGTTAGGGCCTGTCAGAACAGAATTCTGATTGCATCGTTATTTCTAACATGGTAAAGAATGTCTGTGATATTATTTCTGATGATTTGGATTTTACTGGTGATATTGCGTACAATTGTAACCAAATTATGGGGCTGTGAATGGAAAGTTGATTGGTTGATTGTGCTTTATTGATTTTAGTTGTAACACGTTGGTTAGGTTTGTATAATCTGATAACCCAAAGTGACTACTTATGACCGTTTGTAATTTATACTTGTTAGGGTATTGTTTGTCTGTATAACCAAATTACTCACTTATAGGTTAGGATTTGATCCTTCTTTATATTGAATTTATAGTTTGCAAATCATAGTTTGGTTTGATGAAAAAGTAATTTCTTTACATTTGTACTCAAACTATGGTTTATTAGTGAAAATCATATTGAAACATAATTCAACGTGATTTTGCCATACATGCCATCTCCAGATAAAGCTCAGTTTACACTACATACTTCAAACATGATTAGAGGTGTTCAAACAGAAATCCAAATATGTTGTAAACTGTTGCCGTCGATAGCTTTGCTGTATCATTTTCAGTCTAATACATTTTCTGGTGTGCAATCAATCTTTGTCACTACCATTTCAGGCAGCAGAAGAGTGTACCTCAGTGCTTGAGCTTGATCACGAGCACAGCGGAGCATTGATGCTGCGTGCTCAAACATTAGTTACCTTGAAGGAGTACCATTCGGCACTTTTTGATGTCAACAGACTCTTAGAGCTGAATCCGTCTTCAGAGGTTTATCAAAATCTTCAAGCTCGCTTGAAGACACAGTTGGTAAGATGTTTTCCCTTATTCTTCTGTTTTCATTGCAGTTGCAAGCATTGCACAACTATTAATTCGGGTTGAAGATACTGAGAGATTCCTTAGTATGGCCATGAGCTTATGTTTGTGATTGAATAGTTGAATAGTAATAGCAAAAAGTTACTATTGTTGTTGCTGTTGTTTTATTGTTTAGCAGTTTCATTCTCATCCTGCTTGTAGCAAGGACAATCACTAGAAGTACATGTACCAGTTAAAAATTAAACAATCAAATTGTATCTAAGTTAAAAGAATTAGATTCAGTACACACACACATATAATATGTATATATAAAGGGTAAGAGTTAAGACATGAAGAGTGAAGACAGAGACAAATGGAAGAAGTGGGACAAAAAGTTAGAGTGGAGAAAGAATATGGGTTACACTGACCTAGAAATTTTGCTCTAGAATTATGTTCTAGTAAATGCTTTGTCAACCGATAGTAAGAATTTTTTTTTTCTTGCTCAAGGAAAGTCACTTGCTCCAATACCAGAGTCAGAAGAGGAGTATGAAGAACAGGAAGATGAGAATCCTGAGGTGATACCAAAAAGAGAGAATAATAAGGAAGAGATAGGAGAGAAATATCTGGCAACTTCTGATGTTAACACAAATAACAATGATAAAGATGTCAAAGTTATTATTAGTTCTGAATCTTCTCCCCAGGAATCAGACCCCAATTTTTCATCCAAACAAGGAAGAAACCAAAAGGATGCACCTAAAAAGTCCACAGCTGCAGCTGTAGTTCCTAAAGCACCAAATAAGGAATCAGCCGATCAGCATTCGAAAGGATGGCAAACAATTCCAAAACCAAAGGGACATTCAGCTCTCGACTATGCACGGTGGGACAGTGTTGAAGACAATTCCAGTGAAGATGACGATGATGAGGAGGATGAAGAATCTTTGCCCCAGTACCGATTTCGTGTAAGAACAATTGGTGTACGTCCTGTAAAGTGAGAAGATTCAAGTAATGTACAGCACCTATAAATGGCTGTTTTGATCCATGGTGAACATAAAAGCGATCTCCAATGGGCAAGAATGATCAAGTCGTATAGCTCAATCATGCTGTCAATGGTCACGACTCACGGGCTCGTTGAACTCTGAATTTTTCACGGATTCTTTCTGTTCGATGCTAAGTGCTAACTTCCTGATGATGTCCAGCTTGTTTGTATCTTTTGTGATGTTAAGCATGTTAAAGGGTTCAACTTTCCATATTGGACCAAAAGTATGAGAGTTTTTTCAGCTGTTGATGCTCCATTTTTGAAGCAGGGCGAGCTGATTATTTTACTTCATGATACTGTTTCTGCAGCTTTAACTAGTATGGGAATTTATTGCGAACAAATTTTAAAAGGTTACAGCTGCGAGCTTCTTGTGTTATTCTATGATGCAAATGCAAAATTTAGTCCTTCCAGTGAGTTGTGATGCTGTGATATTCCCTCTCTTTTTTGTATTTTTCTGTAATATCTATCTATCTTCTTTCTTGCAAGCAACATTTCATGTCACGTGTCATCCTCATATTCATCCAATTTTTTCCAATTTTTTGTTTATTATTATTTTATTGTCCTCTACTTTTTGTTGTTGTGGCCTCCAAATTATCATACTTGGCATATGTCATTATAAGAATAATTCAATTTTCCTCTCAATTTTTGCTTGCTTGAGATGAGAAAATTTCGAAATTTAAAATTTCTATAATAAAAATAAATTTGATTATTAAACTCTTTTTCTCTGACTTCTTTTTTTCCTCTTTCTTCTCTATCCACTTCCCTTCATTTCACTATCCTTTTTATTTCTTTTTTTTCTATTTTCCATTCTTTCCTTTCTCTATTTTCACTATGCATCTTTCCTTTCCATTTTTTTTTACTTTGATTTTTGTGATTTGTTAATTTTTTTTATAACTACGGGTTTTCTTACGCTTAGGATGAAACTAATTCCGTTCACGCTGCGTGGTTGTCACTAGCCCCCCTCTCGTTGTGGATCGTCCCTCCTATAAACTTAGCGGCGGTTTACACTGTAAGTCAATTCTTGCGGTTAATTTGTTAAATTATTTATGAAATAACATATTTTTTAATACATTCACAAGTTTTATTCAAGAATGAACTTATCATTTGTCTATTTTATAATTTTTAAAGCATGTTATATGTGATTCACAAATATATGATCAAACTTCAATCAAATCTGTGTACTTAATATCACAATTTTTTTCTTATATGTTAACTTATTTAAGTTTTTGGAAAGTTAATATGCAAGTTAGTATATAAATTTTTTACTCGTAGTATTTATTTTGCTCTTTGCAAGTGTGTTATCATGTTTTAATAATTTTGAAAGTTTAATTTACTGTGCAACATGAGTCTCATAATAAACTATGAAAGTTCTTTTTTCATATTTAATTAATAGTTTTGTGCAATAGTTGAGGTGTGAAAAATATTTCACCGTAGAGATTGTCTCAATAAAAAGAAATTCTTCACGGGAGAGATTGTGTGGACAAAAAATTATAGATTAAAGTATAGTTAAAGTAAATGTTTTAAATGTAATATTTTTTAAACTCAATTATATCTTTTATTTTAATCATTGTATTGTAAAACAATATATTAAATATTTTAATAATTTTAATTATACTATTATATATTTATTACAAGACATTAACACACAATCACAAATGCATAATCGAAGACGTGCTAGTGGTTCATTATAAGAATAGAATATCATGAATTGTATTATTATATTTTGCTGATATTATTTCTGATGATTTGGATTTTGCTGGTAATATTGCTTACAATTACTGAATTACATTGAATTAGCATATTATGGTATTATTATATTTAATACGTTATAAATTATATACAACTCATTTAATTCAAAAATTTAATTTATAAAATAAAAAATAATCTTTAATTTAAATTTGTCTCTTTATCTCTTTTTTTTCTAATTCACTCACTTTTAGATTAATTCCAAAAAAAAAGTGGAGAAATGATATAATAATAAAAAAGGAGGACTTAATGTAATTCAACTAAAAGAGAGGATCAATAGTACCCTTTGAATAACTCCAAACTCCAAAGCCTTTACTTTTATAACACAATACTTTATAAATTATATACCAACTCATTTAATTCAAAATTTTGACTGATAAAATATATAAATAATCTTTAATTTGTTTGTTTAATTTGTCTCTTTATTTATTTTTATTTTTTTTACTATTTCGCTAACGTTTTAACCAAAAAAAAAGTGGAGAAATGATATAATAATGAATAAGGAGGATAAAAATGTAAGTCAGCTTATAAGAGAGAATAAATAGTGCCCTTTGAAATATTCCAAAGCCTTTAATTTTATAATATAATAGATAATAGATATATAATAGATAATAATATGCATTATATAATATATAATTTTTTAATGAAATAATTATTACATAGGTTCTCAATTTTACAACGAAAGTTCACATAGATCTTTGACTTTCATGCGAGTTCACTTAGGTCTCTAACTTTGTCTAACGTTGTTCACCCAGGTTCTTGACGTTAACCACCGTTTTGGCACCATTAACAGAAATAACATAGGGACTGATTTGAACTTTTAATAATAAATATAGGGACTTATTTGAACTTTTGATAAATAATACATGGACTAATTTGAACTATTATTAATAAACATAAGGACTAATTTGTATTTTTGATTCAAATATAGGAACTGATTTGAACTTCTGTTAACGGTGGTTAACGTTAGAGATCTAACTGAACAACGTTGAACAAAATCAGGACCTAAGTAAACCCCTGCGAAAGTCAGGAAGCTATGTGAACTTTTCTGATAAAGTTGAGATCTGTATGGTACTTTGCTCTTTTTTCTAATTCATCATGTTGGATATAGATGTCAATCAAGAGATACATAACTTTGTAAGAAGTAACATGTTGGACCTGTGGCGCGGATGATAAGGAAACGAGTGAATCTCTACTATTGGATTATTTTAAGGATAGATGAGATTAAAACAAAAGTAAAAAAATCACTTGACTTTTTAAAAATGTCAAATGATTTTTTAATATTCAATCTATATATATATATATACACGAATAACTATTTAGTCACTAATTTTCTTAATTATAAATCCAACCGTTAGATTAAAAGTTTATATTATATAGATCATATCTACAAGGTTTCACGTCGATTCAAAATTGTTAAGTATTTCATCAAATGATTGATATTTTCTTATGTTTTATGAAACTATATGTTATATTAATCTTTTAGTACCTTGATAAAATACTAAACGAAGCTTTTAATTTAACGGTTGGCTTTGTAAGTAAGTTATTAATTAAAGAGTTATTTACGAGATAAGAGTTGATGTCAACTTATACCGGTGTGAGCTAATCCTTCCTATATATACATTCAATTTCATCATGACTGATCTTGCGATACACCGTTGACTAAGCTGCTAGAATACGGTCTCAATAAGGTCGTTTCACCATTGATTGTCATTGAATACCCATTAAAAACCCCATCATCATACCCCGGTCCGAATAGAACATAACACAAAAAATTATTTTTGAAAAAAAAATTTAATTATTAAGCCTTCAGCTTCATACATATCAAAGCTTTTCAATTATTCTACAAGCAGCCTCAGAAAGCTCTTCATAAACAAACATATGATAAAAAACTGTGTAGGGAACTTGTTGATACTTTATCAATTCTTTGTGGCAAGAAAGATCAAAAGCTAAAGCATTAACCACAGAAGATTCAGCTTCATCAAATTTGTGATTTTTCAAAGCTTCCTTACTCGAAACCAACTTTTTCTGCACGACGCGGTACCCGAAATCATTCGCACATCTCTTCATGGCGTTCTTCAGATTCGGATTCATTGCAGAACCGGAACTTTTATTCATGATTCCTTCCAAGGTTATTGCCTTGTCCATCATGCAATTCACAACAATTGTTGCTATTCCGATGCTGTCTGATTTTTCTGCATCACCTTTTGAAGACAGAACACATTTCATGCAAGTTTCAGGGGTCTCTGAGTTCTGGCATAAGCTTTGAATCAATTTCTGATCTGCTAGAGCAAGATTTTTGGTGTTTTGGGTGAATGGTGGTGAGAAAAGCAGAAGCACAATAACAAAAGAAGAAAATTTTCTAGGCATGTTAGAAAAGAAAGCCATAATCTATTTGTTCTTGTGAATTGAAAGAAATTTGTTGCATAATAGCAGTACTACTGTCCTATTTATAATAGACGAAAGATGATTTTTTTCTTTGTCTCAATTGTAAGAGACGTGGTTTATTTTTTAGAGTATATTAATTAAAAAAAAGAGTAAAAGTTCTTTTTTTAAGTATATCAGTGAATGCATTAATAATATAGATATTTTAGAAATAAAATTTAAATCTATCATTTTATTAATTCTAAGGGTTGGCTTAACGGTGTAAGACCAAATCTATTATTTTATGATGGACGATGTACCGTGAGATGACCCATGTTCGAATCCCACCTATCCTAAATTTATGGGGTCAGTGCCCGCCTATTATTACATATATTTTTTCATCTTTGTAAAATTATACTCATTTTTAATTTTATATCTTGAAGCAGTACTCTAAAAATACTTTTTGACATTTTTCTTTATAGGAAAGGAGCTTTTATTTGTGGACCTATTTACTAGTGCATATTAATGCTTTTCATTTTTCATTAAATGAATATTAATAACTTGCTTTAATCAAATGTCTTTTTTTTTTATAAAAAAAAAGGTTATATACTTATTTTAATACTTTCTGTTCCTGTTTATCTATTTATTTATTTATGGTATATTATGTATATTAAAAAATATAATTATTATTTTATTATTTTTATTAAAATAGTTTTTAAACTTTTTATACTTTATATTACTCTTTATTTCTCTTAGTTTTAGTTTTATTAATTAGATAATAGAACATTAATTACTAATCCAGTTAAAAATAGAGATAGAATTAATAATAAAAGTGCAATTAATACTTTATTAAAAGTATAAGTGGATAAATAAATAGAAACAAAAAAATTTCTCAACGTGGATAGATAAAAATGAACACAGAGAGTATTAATTAAACAAATATTGATGTTGCAACCTTTTTTCATATTTAATTAATGGTTTTATATAATAGTTGAGGTGTAAAGAATATTTCGCCGCATAGATTGTCTCGATAAAAAGTAATTCTTTACGGGAGAGATTGTGTCGACAAAAAGTTTTAAATTAAGGTATAGTTAAGGTAAATGTAATATTTTTTAAGCTCAATTATATCTTTAATTTTAATTATTGTATTGTAAGGTAATTTATTAAATATTTTAATAATTTTAATTGTGTTATTATATATTTATTACAAGACATTAATACACACTCACACATATGTAATTGAAGACCCGTGCATCACGGGTCACGTGCTAGTGGTTCATTATAAGAATAGAATATCATGAATTGTATTATTATATGGAGTTTTCTAACTTGTGCAATATTGTATAGGTTAAGCTTCTCAAATGAGAAGTTTTTTGTGGGAAAATACAAAAATTAAATGAGTTATGTTTAAACATACATTTATTATCTACTATTCTTTTTATTTTTGGATTCTTATCCTGTGCAATATTGCACAGGTTAAAAAAATCCTATTTTGGTGATATTATTTCTGATTATTTGGATTTTGCCAGTGATATTGCTTACAATTACTGAATTACATTGATTATGGTATTATTATATTTAATACTTTGTAAATTATATACCAACTCATTTAATTCAAAAATTTAATTTATAAAATAAAAAATAATCTTTAATTTGTTTTTAAATTTGTCTCTTTATCTCTTTTTTTTTTTTCTAATTCACTCACTTTTAGACTAATTCCACAAAAAAAAGTGGAGAAATGATATAATAATAAAAAAGGAGGACAAAAATGTAATTCAACTAAAAGAGAGGATCCATAGTGCCCTTTGAACTCCAAATTCTAAAGCCTTTACTTTTATAACACAATACTTTATAAAATAGAATTATATATTAAAATAGTCCCTAATTTTGTATTTTATCATTCAGTTTAGTCCATCGCGAAATCAGTCATTTTAGTCCCTGACTTTCACTATTATTGGTCATTTTAGTCCCTGACTTTCACTACATCATTCATTTTAGTCCCTGATTCATATAATTCAGGAACTAAATGACCTGTAAAATATAAAGTCAGGGACTAAAGTGACCTATCCGCACAAAGTCGGGGATTAAAATGAATTATTCTCGCAAAGTTAGGGACTGAAACGGTACATCACTCAATTATATACCAACTCATTTAATTCAAAATTTTGACTGATAATATATATATATATATATAATCTTTAATTTGTTTGTTTAATTTGTCTCTTTATTTTTATTTTTTTTTACTAATTCGTTAACGTTTTAACCAAAACAAAAAGTGGAGAAATGATATAATAATTCAAAATTTTGATTGATAATATATATATATATATAATTTTTAATTTGTTTGTTTAATTTGTCTCTTTATTTTTATTTTTTTATACTAATTCGTTAACGTTTTAACCAAAACAAAAAGTGGAGAAATGATATAATAATGAATAAGGAGGATAAAAATGTAAATCAACTTATAAGAAAGAATAAATAGTGCCCTTTGATATAATAATGAATAATGGTTTTAACGTGTAGACCCCACTAGGTTTATATAATGGACAATCTACAGTAAGATGATTCATGTTCGAATCTCACTTATCCCAAATTTATGAGGTCAGTGTCAGCCTATTATTACATATGTTTTTTCATCTGTTAAAATTATACTCATTTTTATTTGGATAAAATGCACAAAGTACTCTTGAAGTTTTACAAAATAGTATAAAACACCAAATTTAAAATAAATTAGCAATCAACACCATTTTTTTTCTATAACATGTACTAATAGCAAAAAAATATTCCATTAATTAGAATATTCTTATTGCTAACCATAGTTAAATCTCTCTCCATTAACATGCATCTGTCGGTAATACTTGAAGTACTTTTTTGTGCTCTTGTTGAAATATATTCCTTCTTTTTTCGATAAAAAAAAATCTCTGTCCTCATTTTTCGGTAAGTTAAAAAAAATATTCCCTGTTATTTGATTTTTGTGCAAAACTCATTAATTGAATTTTCTCAATGATGTTCGTTAAAGATTTTTTTCCATAAAAAAATTATTTTTTTGAATAAAAATATTATTTTTTTTGAATAAAAAATTAAATAATTTATAAATTAAATGAGCTAAACCAGTCAAATTCAACATTTATTATTGTTTCACAAATTAAGATACTACTTTGCTATCATATTTGATGGACAAGATTTATACAAATCTCCTAAAATTTAATTCAAATAGCCTAAAATATGTAATATTAGTATTAGTTAAAACCATTGTTATAACACCTAAGAAACTCTTTATGTCACCAAACTGACACCATAAAATAGGAGATAACCATCTTAGCTTTCAAAAATATAACCAAACCACAATTACAAATAGAAAAAGCAATAAGTTTCAAAAGACCAAAATAATTTCAGTTACACAGAGGCCTGCAAAAAGTATAAAATCTTCAATAACCCAAAGGTTAATATTAGATGATAGCAAAGTAATAGTAAATGTAATAAGTAGCAAGACATAAGTAGCTGTAAATGTAACCAAATGCTCCATAATTTTTTTATTTTATGAAAAAAGTTTCTTTAACGAGCGTCTTTGAGAAAATTTAGTAGATGAATTTTACACAAAAATACATTTATAGTAGAAAAATCAATTTTTTTATAGAAAAAGAGAAAGATTTAACTATGGTCAGTAAAAGAATATTCTCATGGAATATTCTATTACTGTTGGTGTTTATTATAAAAAATGGTGTGGGATGCTTATTTATTTTAAGTTTGGTAGTTTATGTTATTTTGTAAAACCTCAATGATACTTTGTGCATTTTACCCAATTTTTTTTTATATCTTGAAGGAGTACTCTAAAAGCACTTTTTGACATTTTTCTTTATTATATATAGGGCAAGAGCTTTTATTTGTGGACCTATTAACTAGTGCATATTAATGCTTTTCATTTTTCATTAAATGAATATTAATAACATGCTTTAATCAAATGTCTTTTTTTTAAAAAATAAAACGAAGTTATATACTTATTTTAATACTTTCTGTTACTGTTTATCTATTTATTTATTGTATATTATGTATATTAAAAAATATAATTATTATTTGGTTTTTTATTAAAATAGTTTTTGAACTTCTTATACTTTATATTATTCTTTATTTCTCTTAGTTTTAGATTTATTAATTAGATAATAGAATATTAATTACTAATCTAGTTAAAAATAGGGATAGAATTAATAATAAAAGTGCATTTAATACTTTATTAAAAGTATAAGTGAATAGATAAATAGAAACAAAAAGATTTCTCAACGTGGATAGATAAAAATGAACACAGAGAGTATTAATTAAACAAATACTGATATTGTAAGAGTAAAAAGTAAAGCATAAGGACTAAAACGAAAAATCAGTCCATGTAAAGGAATAAAAAAAAAATGTACGTATAGCGACTAAAACATATAATTAATACAAATATAAAGATTAAAGAATAATATCAACAATCGATATATACACTATTGATAATTCAGATTCTCTTAGTCCGTATGAACTTTTATGTCTATACTAATATCAGAGAATTATGTTAAGTAAAGTCTATGTCAACTATGGTTAGAATCAATTCCACTTATAGTAATTTCAAATTTTTATATAAGCTTGAGGAAAGTTAAATATTCTTACTTCTTTAAAATTAATAAAAATTAAAATAAATGAGCATTAATATTTTTTTCATTTTTTTTATGTGTCTTTTAAAATTAATGCATATATATTGAGAAAGTTCATTAATGTCTTGTAATTATAAAAACTACTAATATGTGGTAATTCTCTATTATACTTTTTATTTTGACTTTAAAATTATTAATTGTCCACAATTTTATGGGCGACAAAAATAAATAAAAAGGAATATAATAAAAAGAGAAGTATAATTATTCTCTTAAATTCTTAAAATGACAAATAAAAATAAATAAATTTTTCTTTTTTAAACGGAAACAAATGAAAAAAAAAAACAGAGGAAGTAGTATACTTGAAGACACGGACGCTTACTCAAATGGCATTATTGATATAAAGATTTTTTTAATCCGTACAATATTATACATGTTAAGAAACAAAAGATAAAAAATATTTCTTGAAAAAAACAAAATATTAATGAAATTATGCTGAATATATAATTAATTATGTGTATTATTTCTATCTTTAGTTTTTTAATCTGTGTATTACACAGATTAAAAAAACTTATATATAGTGGTTGTGAGACATAAGACATTAATGGTTAGAAAGATATAAATGCATTCATTCAATGAAAAGGAAGTTTGATTAATTGATAAGAGATGATGTTCACGTTTATTCCTTGAATTGCCTTAGTTTACACTCATACCCTTCTCTTCTGTTGCGTCTCTGAACTCAACTCTCTTCAAATTCATTGCTTTAAATGTTTTTTAGTTCAACATAACATTATTCGATGGATTTTTTTAAGAAAGGAAAGGTAAAAAGTTATTTTTATAAAATACAAAAATATTCTCACTTATTTTCACTATCTCATAAAATTTTAAATAAATCTTCCCACTCCCACACTTACAAAAGATAGTTACTATAATAAAAAAAATTCCATACAATAGACAACACTAAACTAGCTCATATATATTATTTAATAATATTTTGAGTGAAAAATAATAAAACTCTAAAAATATAACAAATTATTTTAAAAATCTAATTTTATATATAATTTTTTTAAATATAATATTATCACAGTTTCAAAATTTCACAATATTAATTGTTAATTTTTTACGTAAAATAAATATTTTAAAGTATAAAGTATATTATAGTAAAATTGACTTTATATTTCTTGTGTTATACTTTAATAATCAAACTACAAAACACAAGTAGTTGTACGTTAATTTGTTAAATTAAATTATTCTATATTATACTTTTTATAATGTACTTGTCCACGCATTAAACACACTCTCCTCAATTTCAATTCCTTTAATAAGTGAAAACGGTACAAGTGTTGCTGCCGAGTTTCCAATTTGTCTGATCTAAATATTTCTTGCAATTAACAAAGTCTCATGTAGATAGATTATTAGATCCTTTAAACAATATTGAAATTTGTTCGAATTCTTCTAATCATGTTTATAAAATATATATATATATATATATATATATATATATATATATATATATATAACAAAATATATCTATAGGAGTTCAAACTGAAAACATGCTACTCAAAGCAATATTTATCAATCATATTATCAATCTATTTAAGGACACTCTTGTACAAAAAAACAAAAAAAAAAAATCTTTGTCGCAAAATATATTTAAAATCTTAGTTATAAGTATTTTTTATGAGAGGTAATTATTTTTAAATAAGGAATACCACTGATGAAATCTCGCTTAAAAAGATTATATACTTCATATATTTTTTGTTATAAATAAATTTTATTATTTTCACTTTATTTAATGAAAGTATGTTTAAAATATTTTAAATAATTAATTAAGATATTATTTCTAATTAACATATTCCTCTGTCAGCAATAACTATATATGAGATCATTTAGGAAAGCAAATGAGTTTTTAAATGAAATCAAGAAAATCAAATAAAGTTTACTAACTCTTTTGTAATAGGCATGTAGAGTAATTAGTTGTTTTTGGTCATAATAAAAAACTGTGGGAGTAGTTCTTAAAGCAAATCACATATTGTTTGTACATTTATAGTTTGTGAGGAAAATATTAATAATAAATCATTTTTCTTTATTTGTTTCTAGGGAGTGATGAAAACTTCTGAAATATTTAATGGAAAGCATGGATCATGTGAAATGCAGCAGAAGTACCACATTGCACATTTAATAGAAACCATTTGAATGTTAATGTATAAATTCCTTCAGAGTCATCAACAAACTTCATGCTTTTTGGTCACTACAAAGTGAAAAGTGAGTTTAATTTGAGAGTGTATAGTTGTTGAAAATATGAGAAATTTTTTGGTTGGAGCAGGAGCATTCAAAGCTTTACTATTTGTGATTTTGTTCATGGTTGTTTATGTTGGTTGGAGCCTTAGGGTGATTCCTAATGATGGTAAGTTACATGAGATGTAATATAATAATTTAGTTTTACTTATATATAATACTGCTTGTTCCCTGTTTCAGCCAAGTTAAGCAGCTTACAAGAAGAGAAAGCAAGAATTAGAGATAAGAACAAGGTATGATAGTGATAGTGATAGTGATAGTGTGTAGTAATGAATGAATGAATGAATTTTTGAATTAATTAATTAAGATTGTTGTGATTTGAAAGGTAGAAGGAAAGGAAGAGAAGAAGGGAAAAGAAGTATTAGGAAGAAGTGGTTCGAGAATTCCAGATTGTTCTCATGCATGTGGGCCATGTTCTCCTTGCAACAGAGTTATGGTCATTTTCAAGTGTTCCATTGCAGAGTCTTGCCCTATTGTTTACAAATGCATTTGTAAAGGCAAATACTACCATGTTCCCTCCATTTGATCACCATTTTTTTTTTAATGAGTTTAATCATTATCCTTAATTCTTATAAATTGTCTTACATTTAGAACGAAGGAAGGGAGTACTTTTTAACCTTTTGGATTTTTTATTTCTAAGGGTGGTGCGATTATTAAAATAGGTAGTACCAATATTAGTCACGTTGTGTTTTTTTTTTATTGACACAGTCTCTCCCAAATGGGTCAGGTTAGATATTTAGATTTAAAAATGACTTGGAGCAAAAACCAAAAACAAAAAAGCAAAAAAATATCAAAACGGGAAGACCAAAAAATTAATAAATTAATATGAGCATATAATTTTACGCATAAAATGACGAAACTATAAAAAAAACTAAGACTGTAAAGTTTTTCACAATTGTACTCTACTCACCAAGAATGGTTTTTCTGATTTCTACGATTGTACTCTACTCACCAATTTTCTTCACCCCATAATTCTTCTCGTGGAATTCAAAGTCAACAGTTTTAGTAAATTGATAGTAATATCATAGGGTGATCGATCAAAACAGTTTTTTAAAAGAACTCTACTCTAGTAGCTGTTTTCAGAAATTACTCACTATGAAAAAAAAAAGAAAAAAAAATTTAAGAAGATATATATTTGCATTAATCCGATATATTAACTTATTTAAGCAGAAAATATACAAATTAAAAAAATGTGTTTGCAAAGAAGGGTTAAACTAAGTGTAGAAAAGAAATAACTTGTCATTTAATTTAAGCCTTTTAATTTTTTAATCAATGCTCTATTTTAATAATAACATTTTTATTGTTTTAAAGGTTGATAAGTCACTTGAACATCACATAAAAGAACATACATTAATTGTTTTAGGGATAGTATCTTATCTAATATAGTTTGGTAGATTTAACAATAACATATATTTATAATAACATTTAATAAATTATTATCAGGTGAATGCGATAGAATTTTACTTGGTTGAATATGAAATAATTAAACTAGACTTATTTAGTGGTTTGTTATCTTATTTAAGATAGAGTTATTAGCCTTTTTAGAAATCTTATGACAAAGTAAGTTCATAAATAGGTTTTCAGACTTTATAGACTTTTAACTAGGCTAGTCTTAACTTAAAAATGAGCCTACAACAGATCAATAGGCCAAACTTAACTCTAATAATTATGAAAAAAAATATAATTTGTTTAGTCAAAACCTAACCATCAGTTAAGTGAAATGCAATTAATTTTATTTGGGTTTTAATCACAATTAAATTAATTCATATGAATTGTCGAGAATTCAATTTTTTAAATTTTTTAAAAAGTGACACATATAGATAAATAGTTTTGAAAATGTGCAAATTTAATAAATAATTTTTAAAATATACTTTTTGGTTAATCAGCCAAATGACGTGAAGGTAAAAAATTAATTCTTCAAGCATACATACACTAACTCCACCGGTTAATGCTTTATCTAAAACTCCAACCTAAATCTTATTAAAATTATAGAACGTGCCTTTATTATTATATCAATATTCTTATTGATTTACTTAACATTTTGAAAATTATTTCACTCACTTATAAAATGATGTTCTAATTTGCACAAACCTAAAATTATAAAGTATCATATGTCGTTACAAGTTTGCATGAGTAGAATTCAAAGATGAAACCTACTCATTTGTACAGTTGATTAAAAACAATCAACAAAAGAATTAATAAATCTCTAAATAACTTAATCATATATACATATTTGCAAATGTTCAAATTTTAATTGTATGCAAATATTTAATAATAATCATTACATCTGAAAAACAATAGTTTTTGACTGTAGAAAGAAAAAAGAAGAAGAAGGGAAGCACATATGGATAGTAGTGGCCTACACGGAGGAGCATCCTCTTAATTATGATTGTGGTTGTGGGGGCAAAGGGCAGTAGACATAGGACAGAGGGAACTTGCGAAGTAAATAAGGGTAGGGAACCATAACCTTTTTTTTGGTATCAATTTACTGGACTCTTTACTACAGCCCAGGCCCACTCAAAACATCTCTGGCCCACATCACTTGGATCTTCATCTTACAAATTACAATTGCAAATAATCTTTGTTCACCAAAAAAATAAAATGGAAATAATGATAAGATTTAATATGATATTAAAAAAATTTAAAATTTATCTCCAAATATTATGTTATAAGACATGGTCAAAGTAGAATATAATATCAAGTAAAGGCAACATAGTATGGTCACCAATTTCAAATTATTCTCACAATTCCGGACCAAAGAAGAAGAAAAAACTATTCTCACACTTGATTTATTTATTTTGTTTAGAAAAAAAAATTCTTAGGTAAACCATTTCAATGAGAATAACGAACTTAATTCAATAATTTCTATATTGTTAAAAAATAAGCTTCAGCTATTATGGGACAAGATGATACTTTTCCTAAAAAATAGTGACACGTTACCTCTATTTTTATTTATAAGTATCTAAAAAAAAATAGTAGTATTATTTTTTTTTAAAACACTTACTTTAAAAATTAAAAATATTTTCTTTAATTTAAGTTTGGTTAACGAAGATAGTAAAGTTTAGTTTGTATAAATACTAGTAACAGAATTTGGCTTAAATTTTTTTTTATAAAAAAACATATTTATATAAAACTCAATATGTTTTTTTAATATTAATATTTATTTTAATATGTGTGATTTTTATTTAAAGTGTATTTATACTTGGGTACACATGTGAATCAAGCATTTTGTCTATTGGAGATGAAATAAATAAATAAAGAAAGGTAAAATGAGTTTTGATTACAGAGAAACGTATATTGGAGATGAAATAAATAAATAAATAAAGGTTAAATTAACTATTTTGTTAATATTTTTGGTCCTTCTGTCAGTTTTTACTGCTAGTCAATGCTAAAATGAAAAAATAAATAAAAGGACTAAAATAAAAATAAGTATATGTATAGGGATTAAAACAAAACAAATACATGAATAGAGATTAAAATGAAAAATAAATACATGCATATGGACCAAAATGAAAAATAAGTACATATATAGGGATTAATTAATTTTCATATTAACAGTCTATGTATCCGTCATTAATTGACTTGCAAAGATTTCGTTAATTACATAAGACAAAGTTAACATCGTTAATATTGAAATCGACTCCACAAGGCCAACCAATCCAAAAATAACAAACATATATAAAGATTAAAAAAATAATTTCTACATATAAAAACTGAAACAAAATAAAAGACGAGTATAGCAATAAATAATTAATGGAAAACGATATTTATTATCCTAAGTACACTATTTAATAACTCAAATCATATACTATAAGAAAAGAAATCCCTTTTTGGACTCCAAGTTTCCCTCCAATTTCATGTCATGTGTCATTCTCACATGCATTCAATTTTCCTTCAATTTTTTTTGTTTATTATTATTTTATTGTTGTCCCCTCTATTTTTTTTCTTTTTTTTGGCCTCAAGTTATCTTACTTGACACATGTCATTATAAAAATGATTCGATTTCCTTCTCAATTTTTACTTACTTTGAGATCAAAAAAAAATTAAAATTTAAAATTTTAATAATAAAATAAAATTATATTATTAAACTATTTTTCTCTAACTTCTTTTTTTCCTCTCCACTTCCCTTCATTTCACGTTTCATTCATATCCTTTTTTATTTTTTTCTCTATTTTTTATTCGTTTCTTTCTCTATTTTTACTATGCATCTTTATTTTCCATTTTTTTTACTTTGATTTTTGTTATTTGTTAAATTATATTTTTTTTTGTATAACCACGGGTTTCTTTACCCTTTGAATAAGACTAATCATGTTCGCGCTGCGTGACTAGCGCTGACCCTCGAGAATTTGGCATAATTGAGATTCGAACACGAGACCTCTTGCTGTGAATCGTCCCTCCTATGAACTTAGCGGGGCCTTACACCGCTAAGCCAACCCTTGGGATTAATTTGTTAAATTATTTATGAATAAGATAACATATAATTTTTAATACATTAACAGGTTTTGTTAAGAATGAACTTATCATTTGTCTATTTTATAATTTTTAAAGCATGTTATATGTGATTCACAAATATAGGATCAAACTTCAATTAAAGTTGTGTACTTAATATCACAAATTTTTTTTTCTTTATATGTTAATTATGTAAGTTTTCATAAAGTTAGTATATAAGTCAGTATATAAATTTGTTACTTGCATTTATTTTACTTTTTGTAAGTGTGTTATCATGTTTTAATAATATTGAAGGTCTAATTTATTGTGCAACAAGAGTCTCATAATAAACTATGGAGGTCTTTTTCATATTAATGGTTTTGTGCAATAGTTGAGGTGTAAATAATATTTCACTAAAAAGATTGTGTCGATAAAAAGTAATTCTTCATAGAAAAGATTGTGTCGATAAAAAGTTATAGATTAAGGTATAATTAAGGTGAATGTTTTAAATGTAATATTTTTTAAGCTCAATTATATCTTTTATTTTAATCATTATATTGTAAAATAATTTATTAAATATTTTAATAATTTTAATTGTGCTATTGTATATTTATTACAAGACATTGACACACTCACAAACGCGTAATCGAAGACCTGTGCGAACGCACGGGTCACATGCTAGTATAATAAAAAGACATTGAAATGTGTAGTATTTTGTATTTTCGAGAGACTAAAAAATGTGCTCTTATGATTATTTTTTTACTTCTAATACTATCTCTGGTCTTTATTATAAGACTCTCTAACTAATTTTCAAAGATTAAGAAAAAATAGGTAAGTTAGTTAGAGTCATTAATTATGTCTATAATTTAATTGATTTTCCTATATTACCCTCTAATTAAGTTATTAGAATCATTAATATCATCTTTACCTTTCACCCAAAATAGTTGGGCAATAAGGATATTTTGATAAAAAATTAATCAGTAATACAAAAATTTAGGAGAGGGTCTTATAAAAAGGACTAAGAAAATTTCTCCAAAGAATTCTATAAAATAAACTAGAAATAACAACTTTAATTAGTGTCTTAAGGGACTGTACATGGAGACTCATAATTAATTTAACAATAAATAAATAATGGGGTCGAAGAAGAAGAGAAAGAGAGGGGTTAGTGGAAATCCGTGTCAGAAAAGCAAGCAAGCTGTATGAATTATCAAAACAAGGCAAGTGGGTCGGTGCCTTGTCCTTTAATTTGTACGGTCCGTACGGTTATACGGAACCGTTACTTTTCACAACTCCGCAAAAACTCTACCACGCTCTCTACCCCACCGCTATTCCACGCGCCACCACCGTTAGCCTGGACCCTCAACAACGTTCGATCTCCTCTACCTCGCACAAAAAGAAATCAAAGAATGATTTTTTTTTCTTTGTTAAATAAGTTTATAGGTTTTTTTTATAGGAAAGTAGTAAAATCAAAAATAGGGACGGATCCAGAAATATTTGGTGGGGAGACCAATGTTTTTTTATTGGAGAGCAAATTTTAAAATGATAATAATAAGAATTATTAAGTATATCGATAGTTTATAAATAAACAGAAAAAAATTCAAATTTTAAGAGAAAAACAACACAATTCGTCAAATATAAAAAGAATATCGGTTGACATTTGTATCATGTTCTTTTGTTTTCAAATTTATAATTAAAAACATAAATTTAATAATTTTTTCTTAAATATAACTAAATAAGAAGCTCTTAAAAACATTAAAATAATAATTCTTATAAAAACTACTTAAACACAAAAATAAGAGTTTATTGTGTAAACTAAATATTAGTTCTTTAAAAAATATTTAAATATTTCTATTTATATATATAAAATAATACAATATTTTTTATATGAGTATATAATTTTTTTAAATAGCAAAAAAATGCAGTAGAAAAAAAAAAGAGAAACAATGCTAAAAGAATTTAAAAATAAAAATAAATAATATAAAATAAAACAAAAAAATGAATGAAAAAAATAATAGAAGAACCAGAACAAATGAAAAATTAGGGGAAAAAAAAGCAAAAAACAATAGATGAAAACAAATGAGAAATAAAGAGGAAAACGAGCCCTTCAAGGAGCCACAAGGTGATATGCACTAATATCAACTGTTGGGCTACACAGCATTTCTTTGTCTAATTTACGAACTAATTGGAATATATAATAAGGGTTTTTTTAACCTGTGCAATATTGTACAGAACCAAAGATAGAAAAAAAACAGAGTATTTATTATTTGTCATACACAATCTCATTAAAGTTTTGTTTTTCCCAAAAAAAAGGCTTTCCATCTTTATTTTCTAACCTATTCAATATTGCACAGGTTAAAAAAACCCATATAATAATATTACTTGGGGGGCCAAGGCCCCCTTTGCTCCCCTCTGGGTCTGTCCCTCATCGAAAATCGAATTTCTTACCTATATATGCATGTGTCTACTCACCATCTGAATTACATGACTGAAATAAATAAGTTTATAGTTTTATTAAAGGATTTTTCTAACTTGCTCGATCATACGATACATATTATTATATTAACATCAAAAGTAAAAATTTCAAAAGTAAATGTAATATAAATCAACCTTAAAAGAGATTGATATAATTATTCTTAAAATTCATAATTTCTCATTTTAATATTTATACAGTTTTTTTGTTTCAATAAAATTATTGTGTCACTACTATTTATTTGTACCCATTTATCATTTATTTGTTTTTATTTTGTTCTTTATAGTAGTATACATTATTTTTTTATTTTAGCTCCTAAAAATATGTATTTTTGTTTGACTTAATTTAAAATTTTATTTTATGTCTCAAACATTAAGTTTACTTTATTACATCTTTTCAATGTATCAAAATAAAAGTTTTAAAAGTTCAAGGACTGAAATAATTTTGTTCCTAAAATTATAGGGATTGAAAATAAAAATTTAGCAATTATAGTGACTAAAAATAATGTTGGGACTAAAAATAAAATTTTGAATTAAGTTCGACCAAAATAAAAAAATTACATGAATTAAAATAAAAAAAGTTTAACTGACTTTAATTTTAGTCCAGGGCAGTTTTAACATATACCACATCCTAAGTGGTGTATGGTACATCACATGAAAAAATGTATACAAAATTTAACCGAAAACGTTTAAAATAATAATAAATTATGTATTTTGTATGTATGGTACACCAATTTAAAAGTGGTGAATGTTAAAATTCACATCGGTTTAAAAGAAAAAAATAAAAGAAATATACATGCATACAAAATACATAATTTATTATTATTTTAAACATTTTCGGTTTAATTTTGTATACATTTTTTTATGTGATATACCATATACCACTTAGGATCTGGTGTATGTTAAAACACCGTCCGGTCCATATGAGTTGTTAATTGTGCTATTTCATTGTTTGAAGTTTAAATTGAGTAATTTTAGTTTCTAAAAAATTTAAGTGCTAGTACAATTCGAAATAATGTTAAAATGCTTTGACCCCAAATAATGTGGTATACTCTCATATTGAATTCAAGTACTAATTCGAAGCAGCATTTAAAACATTTTGGTGAAAGATTTGTATGGTGACTTTGCGTATACCAGATATGACGAATCTTTTAGGCATGAAAGCACTTAGTAATTGTTATTGCTGATAAAAATAAATAAAAAATGAAAGTAATATATATGTCCTCTGAGTAGTACGTCATGAATTTCATTTTCCTTTCATCAATTGTGCCACTTGATAATCCAAAAAGAACAACAAAAAAAAATGACAGTTGATGAATATAAGATCACCAGTATCACTTATTGATACGACTTTAATTTGATAGGTATATATAGTTTATTTCATATAGAGCGATTCATATGCCTTAATCCACTAATACTCCATTATTTATTCTTTATGAGTCGTCTGAAATATTTTTTAGATTATATATATGGATGGATTTAGAAGGAGGTGGTGTTTTTTTTTTTAATAAAAAAAATTAGTTAAAAGAAAGACCTGCCCTATCAAAAGCAAAGATATACCAACATAAAATTTATCGATTGCTAATTTAACAAGATGAGACTCAAACTTTGAAAATCTAATAATTATTGGGCTTAAACACATATCATGTGGGCTAACTCCAAATTACAAGAGAATAATTGGAGCCCAAAAAGAATGTTAAATAATACTCTTATGATATTTTTTAAAGAACTAAATATAGTAAAAAAATATTAAAGTTATAATTTTTTGTATTTTTGAGACACAAAATATTGTGCACTTATAATTAATTTTCTTAATGTAATAATCTTAACGAGTTTCTTTAATATATTGTTTAACAAGATCTTAATTAAATATGTGTTTGTAAATTTCCTTATTGTTATGTGGGCCTCAACCGAATATCAGGCCCTTATGAGTTGGGACTTCCAAGTTGCCTTGCTAATACTCCACATATGATTGTTATGTTATATGATGATGCTATCAAATTCAATTAAATTCATCAATATTAAAATAATATTAATTAATTAATTTAATAAGGTATTTTTGTTTGGTCATATATATATATATATGTAAATAAAAGGTGAAGGGGGGGTGGTGATGGGCCAGAGGGCACATGAAAGAGGTAGGACAAGAGAACATCGTGTGTGGCGATGTCATATAAGGAAGGAAGGAAGGCACCTCTAATTTCTAAGCAGTGTGAAGTGTGAACAAACACATACTAGTATTGCCCTACCGGCTAATAAATACTACGATAACAACAACTCACTTTTTTTTTTTCTTTCTTTAGTCAGCACATCCATTTTCCTGTATAAGTATTTTTTTTTCCCTTTTTCAATCGGGTGCTTTCAATTCATTTTTAGCACGCATATGTGATAAGACCTCAGTATTTTTATATAATTAAATTTAATATTCTAACATCCATTACTTGAGAGGTGAGAGGAGACTCGCATTATTGTCATCACATGAATTTTAAAGTGTATTACATGTAGTTTTTTTCTTCTCATTTTACCCTTCAATTGAAAATTATTTTCTGGGCGAAATCAGATAATAATTTCTCGTTTGAGACTACGCACACCACACATTTCTAATTTTCACTTCTGTTTTGTCTTTCCTGTCTCATCATCGATTTCTCTCTCTAGAATCCTCTTCCCAACCTTACTACCATTGTTATCCCACTAGATAAGGTTAGTTTGGTCGTTAATTTTATATGAATCTGCTTTTATTTCTTGATTATTTTCAGTATTTTCGTTTGAGATACTAACCGGATTGTGCTTGCTCCTTATGCGCTAATTCCCATTGTTTAAATCGCAACCAGATTGAATTTTCCGTTTCCAAACGGACTTGTAAATTTGGGCGCATCCGAATTGGACTTTTCGGTTCCAATCGGACTTGAAAGTTTGGATGCATTTGGATTGGATTTTCTGGTTCCAACTAGATATAGAAGTTTGGGTGCTTCTAGAAAAAAAATTTCTTATTTTTTATAATAATTTTATTTTTTCATACTATTATTCTTGTAATAAAATTGGAAAATAAAATTTTAGTTCCATCCAACCTTTCTAATAACGTGATTTTTTTACATTGAATGTAATTTTCTAGTTTAGTAGATAGTAAAGAATAAAGTATGTTATTTAAAATAATTGTAGCTTTTTATATTAACAGTATTTTTATTTATGTATAAAATATTTTAAATATGTAATATTTAAATAACGTTGCAAATTTTGCATATTGAAGGTGGTGAACTCGGATCATACAATTGCTTCTGCACGTGCTAGACATGGTCAAGATGCCGTATGACATCGTAGACAAGGTCGAGCTTGTGGTTGCGGTGTTGTTGCTGAGCCAATTATTGATCTGCCTGTTAATGAGGCAGACGTTGTTGACGAGGCAGACAAGGCTGCTATTGTTATGCACGACGATGTTGGATGGCAAGCTCAAGGTGGAGTTTGAGCTTCGACTGCATATCTCTGGGGTTTGGATGAGCTGTCGCTATTGATATCCTATGACAACCATGAGACGACATTTGTCTGGAACAACAAGGTACTTATTATTATTATTATTATTATTATTATTAGTATTAAATAGAATAAGAACTATTTAATATGATTCAATTTTTTTTTCAGAGTAAGAAGCCGGAGATGAAGGCTGTTAGTCATGGTAGCAAATGGACAACATATTTTCCTCTTGATGAGTAAATCTATCTGGTTTTACGGGACTCTTGTTTATCCTCGTTGGTGTTTTGCTTGTATTCCATCATTGATAAGGGTCTTATCGATGCGTTTTCGAAGAGGTGGCACCATGAGACATCCTCCTTCCATCTCCTGGTGGGGGAGATGACGATCACTCTGAACAACGTTGCAACTCTGACCCATCTAAAGATTGATAAGGAGTTCTAGACATCGTCATGGTTTTCGAGTGCCATGGCACCTTCTTTGTTGGTTCAATAACTAGGGATGTCTCCAGCAGAGGCTCGTGAAGACGTGATGCTGCAGAAATGTCTGAACATTTTGTTTGAGAAACTGAAGAAAATTTGTGATGCCTGGGGAGTCATGGATGATGAGGAGAGTAGAGTCATTGCTGGGCGGACATATCTATTTCTGGTCCACACTTGATAAGTGACATTATTTATTCATTCTCAATTTTTTTATTTTGTCACTTGTGTAAGTTGTTGACTAATAAATAATTTTTTAAACTAGTGTACACTTGATAAGTGGCATTTTTCTTGTAAAAAAAATATTCAGGCGAATAGCCCTAATCTGCGGGTTTTTCTGAGCCCGAGCCCATTTTTTGCGGACTTTTATAGGGCGGGCTAAAAAGACCCAATTCTATTCGGACTTGAATTTGAAGTATCCAAACCCTCCCATTTTATTGGTTGATGGGTAGACCCATTTTAACGGCTCTATGTAAAACGGTGGAAGGGATTAGCACCATTCTTTTTAATATATAGATTTATGATTCTTATATATAAAGAGGTGGTGTAATTTCTAAAATTGGGTGGTGTCAATCACTTGAAGTTCAAGGCCGTCTTGGCCCAATTTACTATATATTCAGCTCAAATTTAGATCTCTCATTGGATTGGGCTCACGCCCTGTCAATATAGTATTATTATTATTATTTATTAATTAACGTTAAAGCTATTCATCAAAATTTAAAAAGTAATTGATCAATAGATTGACTACAAAAACAAAAGTAATTGTGAAAAAGCAGATTACTCTGTTTTATGAGTTGATTCCAGTATTCGTCTTCAATAATGGGTTAGAAAAGGGTTAACATGACACGATTGCTCGTTTCGAATTTTACAAATTGTAATATGCATTTTAAGTAATATATATATATGTATTTGTGTTTTCCTAAAAAGGCATGGGTTATTGAAGCAAAATTCTCGGAACATAATAATATCCTTCCCTCCGAACCTCCTAAGTCGATACATGTTTGAATTTCCTGGAGGAAGCTAAGGTAAATTAATTTCAAGTTCCAATCTTACAAATAAATAATTCAGAATAATCGGGCCAATCTCAATTTTGACTATTTAATTTGTTACTTGTTAGCAAAGAAATTAAATTAGCTGTCAAATAATGTAAATACTAAAAAATGTTCATCGAACCTAGCTAGCTAACTTCATATATACTAGTATTGAAGTGTAGAATTAGAACAGTAGTTCAGTTTTATTGGTTAACTAAATGGCTTCACACAAGCTAAGCTGGAAAATAATTATATTCTTGCACGTCAAGATTCTCTTTATTTTCTTAATTTAATTTATAGTATTTGAATAAATAAGATATTAATTTTGACGTCAAACATCAATTCTGATCCATTATTATTTCTTTCTTAGGATCCTTATTTACTTATATTCATTCATTAAGAAACTAGAACGAACATCCTCTTACATAAACAATTGCAACCTAAGAAAGCAATCCACCGAAACCTTAATTAGTCTCTAATAATAATATGTGTAGATGTAGATGTATGTTTTTTTTTGTTTTTTGTTTTTTGTTTTAATTTCAACGCGTTCACATGCATTTTAATAATGGCACATGCTCATCGACTGTAATGGAATCTCAGTAGCATCTTCCCTAAAATGAAAGCAATATGAGTAAAGATTTATTTTAAAATTATACGGCCAAAAAGAGTAACGAAATCAATCATTGACAACGTTTTCTATTATATACTATCATCAAACATGATCAAATATTCCACCAATTAAAGAAATTACACAACAATTTATATTCTATTTTTTTTTTCAGGAAACAGATTTAAAAAATTAAGAAGAAGAAAAAACTAATGAACATATCCAACCTGATCAATTCAATTAATTCGCGAAGAAGTTAGAAATCTTGCTCCATGTGTGAACTGGGTTCAACTGATAAACCAGTGTTATGATATCAATAATAATAGATTAATAATACTAATATAGTAATATGTGTCTGAACCAAAAAAAAAACTGTGATTAATTATTACATTTAAATAGTATCGTGACGATACATATAGAGTTTTCTTCTTTTAATAATCTATCAATCATTCGTTAAATATTAATTCTTATAACTATTAACTAATCCATAACTGATGAAAATATATAAATGGTGTATAAAAATTAAAATATATATTAAAATAGTCTCTGATTTTGTATTTTATAGGTCATTTTAGTTCATCACGAAATCAGTTATTTTAGTCCATGACTTTCACTATCATCAATTATTTTAGTCCCTAATTTTCACTATTATCAGTCATTTTAGTCCTTGAAAGTTAGTGACTAAAATAAAATATCATATGATTCAGGGACTAAAGTGACTGCAAAATGCAAAGTCGGGGACTAAAGTGACTTATCCGCACAAAGTGAGGGACTAAAGTAATTTGTTCTTACAAAGTTAGGGACCAAAATGGTACATCACCAATAAAAGATTATTTGATATTTTTTTAATCTGAAAAAAAAAATAATTATTTCATTAAAATAATATTAGTAAGTATCCTGTCTATTTCATAATTATTTGCAAATATAATATAGCTAGCTAGTGAGATAAATGAAATATTAAATTATCAATGTATGCTTATGAGAATATCAAATTAATCTATAAAATTATTTTATTTTATTTTATGAAAGTATGATTTAGATATGAAAACCGTCCTTTAAAATGTTCAATTTTGAGATATCTAATTAAATAATTTTAATTAATAATATATCATAATTTCTGAATTTTATAAAGAAAAATTAGTAGTTAGTCTCTAAACTTTTAAAATATGAATTTTCAGTTTTTTAAATTTGACAAGTTATCTTTTAGTCTTTCAAAATAGTTTTTGGTGATCATGTGACAAATAAAAGGTGCTTCTATATAATCACATGTCAACAGATCTATTTGTCATGTCAGTAAAAATTATAAAAAAAAAAAACTAAAAACAAATTTTTTTAAAATTCATCATTTTATATCAAGCTCCAAAGTATTTTTGAATCTATGTCCACATCATAAAATATCTTAATAATAAGAAAATTGAATTATGTTGATTGTTTGATCCACTTTGAAAGGACTTTAAGAAAATATATTTTTTCAATTTTTACTACTAATTTTTTTTTTTTATCTAGCTAAGAGTATCATTCATAAGAGATAATCATGTTTGAGCTAGAAGCATCAACATCATAATGGGACGACCTGGCGAGTTCTTCTGAAAATAATTTTATCTATTTACAAAGTCTTGAATTGGAGATCATTTACTTGAAAAGAGTAAACATGTACGGTTTGAAGAAAGTAGATGTTAACTTTTAATTTGTTGACAAATTATTTAGTTTCATACATGGAAAAATGCATAAAAATAAATCTCATTTTTAACAATGAAAAATGAATTAATTATGAGATAGGTATATTAATAATAATAATTGGAAGAAAAAATAAGAATAGTATCGGATAATGAAAAAATAGTACTAAATAATAGGAGAAAATAATTTATGACTAATTCAAATTCGAAAGCAATAATTTATGATTGGTCGAAGACGGGCAATCGCGGTGCCGCATATAAACATTGCCCCCAACTGTCAGAGCCAGGCAACCGTTGCGGTTGGCACACCACTGCCTCCCCTCCTCTCCCTACCTAACACCAACTTATACATTCTTCTTAGTTTTTTTTTTTATTATAAAGGTTAGTATTAGTAAGGCTTTTAAAAATAGTTGCTAACAAACTTGATCCCTAGGTAAGGAAGAGTCTTCAATCCTTGTATGTAGGGACTAGGGACTAGGGACTAGTCCCTACAATTAATATTGAGTATATAAATTGACATCTAGGGACTAGTTTGTGAACTTGTATGTAGACAATGTGGTTTTGGATTAGAAAAATCGAAGCTCATATCTTGCAGATCAATCAGCTTAACTACAAACCAAGCAAGCAAACCCTGCAAGCCCACAAATATCTGCTTACTGGCATAAATTTAAAAAGAATTATACATATTATTGTAATTATAATTAAATTTTAAATTTAAATATGCCTAGACCCACATAATCATAACTCACACATCACTACAACAATGCAGTAATTTTGCCACTAAAAATTTGCCACGGCCTGAATCCGTGGCAACAGTAAACAAGAAATTTGCCACGGCTTAGACCGTGGCAAAATTTTCCACAGCTAAGTCCGTGGCTAATGTGTAACACCATTTTATTTGTTATTTCTTTTTAATTAACTTAAAACTTTGCTACGGCTTGGACCGTGGTTAATTTGCCACGGCCAAGTCCGTGGCTAATAGCTAGCAGATAATATTATTTTTTAAAATTTTGTTTATTGTATTAAAGGTTTGCCACGGCAAAGACCGTGGATAATAGTTAATAGCCATTTCATCTATCATTATTTTTTAATTAAATTAAAATTTTGTCACGGCTTGGACCGTGGCTAATTTGCCACGGCCAAGTCCGTGGCTAATATTTAACCGGTAATATATTTACTTTTCTAATTTTTTATTGTATTAAAGGTTTTCCACGGCTTGGACCGTGGCAAATTTGCCACGACCATGATCGTGGTTAATAGTTAGTAGCCATTTCATTATTATTATTTTTAATTAATATAAAATTTTGTCACGGCTTAGACCGTGGCTAATTTGCCACGGCTAAGTCCGTGGCTTTTTTTTTTCAATACGCATAGTTAGCTGAACTGATATTAATTTATTATATTTTTAATTATTTATTCAGTTTGCCATGGTATATACCGTGAAAAACCTTTCTTTTTTGAAATAATTAAAGGCAGAACTGCCTCCATTATCTTTAATTCCTCATTTCTTGTCTTCTTCTCAAATGCGCGCTTCAACCCTTCTCTTCTTCCTCATCCCTTCTCCTCGCCGCCATCCCTCGCCGCCATTCCTCACCGTCGTCCCTCACCGCCGTTCTCCTCACCGTCATCCATCACCGTCGTTCTCCTCACCGACGTCCAAACCCTTCTTCAACGCGGGATCCAACTAGTCACAGATGTTCATCGCCTCACCTCCATAGCCACAGATCGAAGCTTCAAAATACAACAATGGTGTTATTGACAAGTGAGCGAGAAGGAAGAAGTAGAGACCCTCTTCTACTTCTACACTTAACAATTGTTACCACTTTTTTTTTTGTTACCACTGTTTCAATCATACAAATTCGGATGGTTTTGAATTTGATGCGTGCGAGAGTGTTAGGAAATATTGATAGGGTAATAGTTAGTTAGATACTAGTCTTATCTTAATAGGTAGACACTAGTTAATAAGATAGATATCAGTTAATTAAGATAAATTAGTTAAATTCAGTGCTTCTAAATAAGCAACTAACTCCTTAGATTCGATTATTCTGATTGCCAATTGTAATTCGTATCTTCTCTTTGAATTTCAATAAACACTTTTAGATTATTTTCTTCACCAAGAATCCCTGGTTTCATTCAGTTCTTTGATTCCTTGTGTTTCCCAGAGCAACCTTATCAAAGAGATGCCAACTGTAGTGGTTTTATATTTGATTAGATTAGACTTCCTTAAATTTATCAGTGCTTCAGTGAATTATTTTTGACATTTTCACTATGTTCTATCTCTAGGTCTTTAATTTTTTTTAATTACTTTTGTATAGTACATAGTTGATAAAAAAGACTAACAACACTGTTTCTATCATTGTTTATTTTATTTCATTTGTAATTTTAGTGTTATTTTTATTCAACAAAATGAAATGTATCCATCTGCTAAATTACAAGATCTCCCATTTTTCTTCTTGGACTGGTTTGAATTTTTAATTACATATTTAGCATAATTTTACTCAAAGAAAGTTGCAAGAAGACTGTATATGAGGTTTGGAGAGATATCCAACAAAACAAACATAGCAAGGAAATATGTGATCTTTACTCTTTCTTTATTTTGAGTGTCATGTTATCTAATTTGTTGTTCTTTGATTAGTTCTTTCCTTAGTAAGAACCTTAAACCTTGATGATAAATTTTATTAACAGGCATACACAAATGAGTTGGAGAACAAAGTGTCATGTGTGGAAGAGGAAAATGAAAGCCTGAGGAAATGAAAGGTTAGATTCTGCTTTTTAGAGACAATCATAGGAAACTCTGCATATTATGGCTCTTTAGTAAAAACTTGAATTCACTAGTAAAAATATTTTATGCACCATGAAATATGCTGCATAACATAAATTTCAAATGTTAGTCTCTCAAATATGTACTTCAATTTTTCTGAAGACTACTAGAGATAGCTTCTAAAAAAATTGCAGTAGGAAAACATATTCAACAAGCTGAGATTTGAAATTTATGTAGAGATATCTTGTGACATTAATGTTCATATCACAAACTCTACTATTACTTCTTGCCAAGTTCATTCAATCAAGTTCTTTTACAATTTCCATTTAAGACAAAAGCTCTGATTTTCTTCCCAGTTTTTTGCATTATCATGTGTTAAGGTTTTTATAGAAACAAGGTGGGCTGTGATACACTAAATTTTTACAGTTGTCTGCCATTTTTTCATACAATGTGGGACTTCAACACTCTCAATTGCCTAACATCATAATTGATTCTAGTATATCAAGTAATCAAATAAATTTTCTAACATGAAATTCAAAGCTACTTTGACCCTCAAAATTGATTCTAGTATATTGGAGTAAAATATGAATGAGATCATTGATTAACATTTGATGTAAATAGTAAAGATTAGTTAATACATTTGGAATTTAGATTCTGGTGTGAATCATTACAAAATAACCAATGTTATCTTGAATTCATTCTTGCTGTGTCACTCCTCTAATTTGTACATATATTAAGATTTGTTCAGGAAAATATTTTGGACAGATTTATATTGAAGAAGATGATTGAAACGTGGGTTTTATTATTAACAATGTTGTAGTATTTGTATTCATATTACTATTGACATTATGTTTTACTTTGTGTGATATTTATTTATGTTGTTTTATGTACTTTTTTATTATGGTTAATTGTTATAAATATTTATTATGAAATTTTTTGATTGGAATATTATGTTTTTTGAATTATTATATATCAGGTTTTGAATATTAGATTTTGTAATTATAACAAAAATTAATAAATAAATATATAGTTTGCCACGGTCTATTCCGTGGCAAAGTTAAAAAAAATAAGACAACGAAAATGGTCAATTTGCCACGGAAATAACCGTGGCAAATTTGCCACGGCCCTATCCGTGGAAAATTTGCCACGGTCATTTCCGTGGCAAATTTGCCACGGCAATGTCCGTGGAAAATTTGCCACGAACAATACCGTGGCAAAAATTTGTCACGCCCATTTTTGCCACGGCTCGACGTCCGTGGCTAAACCGTGGCAAACATGAATTTTTCCACGGATTTGGAAATTTTACCACGGATATATTCGTGGCAAAACAGTGACATTCTTGTAGTGTATGCAAACTTGGAGTCTTGCACAAAAAAAAGACATGATATCAAAGAAATAGTTTTATCGTTTTTATTAATATAAGTTAAAAGATTGCATTATTTTAAAAACTGCAATCTTTAAAAAAAAGAAGTTAGGCAGCCCCGCAAACTTGCGGGGCGGAGACGGACTTAAAAAATGCTAATCCATTAATAAGGTTCATTTAATGAGTGAGTTTGTGCTGGGCTGACTCAAACCATCTGCATATCCAGCTCTACCTATAAAGACTCCAATACTTAATTAAGTTAGTGACTTTACTTGAGAATTTTAATTGTGAATGAGATACTTACATGATTTAAAGGTGACTAATTATTTTATGGCAAATGATATTTAGTGCCTTTAGCGCACTATTTAAGAACTCAAATGTAGTCAAAAAATATTGGAATTGGTAGTTTTTTGTATTTCCAAGAGACAGAACAATGTGTTCTTATGATTATTTTTTTACTTTTAGTAATCTTAACTAGTGCCATAAGGGCACTGTATACTAAGACCCTTATTTTATTTATAGTGGAGTTTCTAGGTTTAAAATTCTATACTTTATAGGCCCCATAAATCTCTATGCGTCATTGTCCGTTACATGTGAACCCCTACACAAATGTTTGTCATTCACTTGTCATATCGGGTCAAACCTGCGCGATATGCCTCTTATTGACTTGAGATAAACATAAATGTGCTATCTCATAAGAAGTTTTTTTGGGATGGTCATCTTTGTGTACAGTGAACAATATATCGATCGACAACAATAATATTTAATATTAGTTACTTTGATTAACAGATGAATTTTGTTGGATGGGACAAAATTCACACTACAATATTTTTAAAAATATTAGAAATACAAAAAATACTATTTTTTAACAATTTAGTAATATTTTTTAAAAGTTACTAAAACATTTCAGAATATGATCCTTATAACACATTTACTATAAATGTTTTGAATGCAAAAAAGTAACATTTTGAATGATTTAATAACATTTTTAATAATTTAACGATATTTTTTAGATATTAATAAAAATAAATTATATTATAGTGTCACTTCGATAATATCTATACGTACAAAAATATTACTAAATCTTTCAAAACATAACACACTAATATTGTTTTTGCGGGTTTGAATTCCTTTTAAAACCATGCCATGCTTTTAAAATGTCAGCTGGTATTCCGTACCAAATAATTTAAGTAAAAAGAAAAATTAATTACTTTCAATTTTATATAAAGATAAAAAAAGTTCTTATTCTATATATATATATATATATATATACTCCTATACTACCTTTATTCCTTTTTATCTTGTCCACTTAGAGTTTTAAAATGATATTAAATACACTTTTTATCAACTATACCTTTTATTTGATTGGAGCACTAATTGATATTTTACGTAGATTAATATTTTATTTGGTTCTTGTGGTGAGCTTAAATCAATAGTTGATATTTTCATTGAAAATACTAAGTAGTATTTATTTACTTTAAATTATTGTTACCTTAAAATTAATTTTATTTAAGATAATTTTAAATCTCAATATAAAATTAATGAAATTCAATTTTTTTATAATTAATTTAATTAACTAGACATGCATAGCCACGTTAGTCGTTATAGTAGAAGGGTCAAAGTCAAAGCGGAAGCAGCACTTGGAATGGCATGATGAGTCAAATTAGTAGAGTATGTGCCAAAAAAGATGTCATAACCCCCCATTTCATTGTAGCAATGACTAATGCTTCCTCTATTTTTTTTTCATTATATGTAAAATTAATTAACCTATTGTTTTTGAGAGATTTAATTAATTTTATATTTCATAAGAAAGTATATATTTTTTTATAAATTACATACCTTTCATTATATTTAGTATAGGTAAAAAAAAATGCATACATTAAAGTTATTAATTAATTATTGAGGATATTTAAAACTTTTTCTAATTAAATGTCATCGTCAAAGTAATTAAATTTACTTAATTATAATAAGAACATCTGATTCTCCTTGCTAAAAGTTTCTTATAAGAAAAATTGGAGTAGTAATTAACACAAAATAAAGACTTGATATAGTATAATGAAAAATAGTCCTATATTTCAAGTGTACAGTTGTTTTAAATTTTGAGTAGCAAGTTGCTAGTTGGCAAGTTGATTTATGAACTTATGCTTTTAAAAATAAAAAAATGTCATGCTACAAGAAAAGGCAAATAATAGTGAAGCATATCTTGAAGAAAAGAAACTTTAGTCGTAATCAGCTAAAAAAGTGATTAATAAAAAAGAGCAAAGCAAAAGGGTAAAACGTTGAAAGAGGCCAAAATCGTTGGCAAGCACGAAGTCATACCGCACAAACAAACGTGTGCAATTGGGAGGGAGGGATTAGATTACTAAATTATCTGATAGGAACTAGTAGTAGTACAAATTAAAGTAGCTAGCTTCTATTTTTGCTTTTAATCCCAAATGTACAATTTGAGAAATTAAAGGCATTGGTGTCCCTTTTATTGATGTTTTCTTGTCAAATAAATGTGTACGGACATTTTATTATTACACTCATTTTATTAAAAGTAATTAGTTACATATCATTTCTCCTTTCATGTTACTAGTGTTAAATCCACCACAATAACCTGCTCCATATGTCACTTCTCTACATCCTTACAACAAATTTACTATGAAGGAAAGAAGAAAAGCACGCATTAGGACGTGGAAAAGACATAGTGACCTATTGCTTCTTTCACTAGAATATTTGAGCATTGATTTGTTTCACAGAAACTCTTGGGTTCATAATAGTGGTTAATAAATGTTGAAAAAAAAATAATTTTGAGTTAAAAAATTAAAATTTAAAAATATTGTTGTAATAGTGATTAGATTGATAAGTTATGTGATGTTTGTTTATTAGTATATTAAAGAGTAAAGACTCACCTTAAAGGAGGCATTATAATTGTTTTTTGGTTCGTAAATGGACCACTAAAATTACGAACTAAGAAAGAAGAATATATAGAAAACCGAAAGCCCACAAGTCGAAAAGTCCATATGTACAACAAGTCCCACGCAGAAGAGAAAAAACGAAACAATAAATTGAATAGCTTATGCAATAAATAAATCCCACCATACCTCGCGTTCATGATTTATTTATTTTCTTTTTTAATTTCTCTCTCTCTCTCTCTCACTAATTGTACCTGCCAAGTACGCTTACCTGTACCTCCCAGACTTGCCGCATCATCACCTTTCCATTGTGTAGACTCTCTTATTAGAATCCCAATTTTTACTCCCTTTCTCCTTCTCCATATAAATATAACACACTCACTCTCATTCTCTTCTCAACTTCTCACCCAACTCAACCCACATCACCATAAACAAACACTTTCTCTCAATTTCTTCCTCCCCCCCCCCTCTCTCTCTCCTGCCTTTTTTTCCTTTCCTTTTCTCTCTCTCTCTCTCTCAACACTAAACACTAAAGAGTCCCTCTCTCTTTACTCCGCCGTTATGAAGCAGCTGATTCGCCGTCTCTCCCGCGTCGCCGACTCCTCGCAGTACACTCTCCTCCGCTCTGACTCCCACCGCCGCCGCCGCCCGGTCTCATTTCGAATTGCCGTTGCGCCCAAGATCCGCCGCTCCTCCGCGGTGGTGCCCGAGGGACACGTCCCGATCTACGTCGGCGACGAGATGGAGCGGTTCGTCGTCGGCGCTGAGCTCCTCAACCACCCGGTCTTTGTCAACCTCTTGAACCAATCGGCGCAAGAGTACGGTTACGAGCAGAAAGGCGTTCTCCGCTTGCCGTGCCATGTCTTCGTCTTCGAGCGCGTCCTTGAAGCGCTTCGGCTCGGCCTCGACGCGCGTGACATCACCGAACTCCTAAATTCCTCGCCGGAACACTTTTCCTAGGGAACAAAACCACAAATTTTCCGACTAATTTAGGGAAACGGAACGTGCATATGGTAAATTTGGGAGATCTTTTTGCTTCTCTCTGTAAATATACCTCAGGATCTTGAAGAAGAAGAAAAAAAAAGTGAAAATGAGCACATAAATGTTAGGGTTTGTTTTTGTGTTTTTCTTTTCCTTCTGGTTGTTGTTGCTAGCTCGATGCTCACTGTAAAGGCGAAGATATTATTATACTCTGCTGTTTGCGACCGAGGAATGGGAATCGCTTGTCTTTTTGGCCCTATTTTTCCGTCTCTTTCTTTCTGGCTTATTTTCTCGGGAAACAAACAGAACGGAAAAATCTAGCAGTGTTAAACTTCACGGCGTTTTGGTTTCGGAGATTTTGCCGTTAAAGAATCTAACCACTCTGATTTATTTTTTTGTGGGGTTAACTAGTTTTAACTTTTATTTACTCCACTTCATAATTAAATAAACTTAAATTCGGTTTTATTTATGCATTATAATTACAATAGGATGACAGATGCCGTTCCTCAGACCCATTAATAATTAATTGCAGTAAAAATAAAATGTAGAATATTTGAATGTAAAACAGATCCTAACTAACTAAATAACTGTTTGGATCTGAAAACTAGTCTCCATCTTTTTTCGGCTAAGTTTTATCTTGATGCACTAATAATATCGTATCATTATTTTTTAAATAATACTAATAATAATAAATAACAAAGGAACTGAACTTATGTTATGGCATTGTCCCTAGATTAGATGAACAAGGTAAGTGTTTCTCAATATTAATTTAAACTCTTTTCTTAATAGGCTAAATTACACAATCCGTATGTTTTGGTCACAAAATTTTAATTCATCCCTTATGGTAATTTAAATTTTTTGATATATTTTTAGGACAAATTTAATCTTTATCATGAATTCAATTAATTTTGAAAGAATTAAAATGAATCAAAATAAATATAAAAGGCCAAATTGTCTTACAATCATATAGTTCAATTAGTGAATATATTAGGATATATATATATTAAATTTCTGATTAGCCCTTGAGCTTCCTCGCTAGTCTTCGTTTTTTGGTTTGAGATAAGATAGGTGTAAATTTTATTTATCATTAATTTGTCTTTATTTTTTTAAATATATAAAAAACTAAAATTTATTTATAACATAAAAGATAAAAATAGAATTTAACTTTGTTAATATTAGTAATACTTGAGATTGAACATAAAGAGATAAAAACTACTCTATGAATTTACTTCCACAAAAAAGTATGAAATTACTGACAAGGTCCACTTAGCAGATAAATATTTTCCTTTTCACTTTTGAACTTTCGGTTACAAATAAATTATTTTACAACTTTGAAGTAGAAAATTACTACTCTATTTGAATTTCGGGAAATAGAATAAGTTGAAAGGACAAGACTGTGCAGATTTCAGTTATAAGTCAGTTTAGTTTTTTCTTTTTTTATTATCGGCAAAATACGCACTCATACACTACACTATTCTTAAATCTACTCCTAATTCTACACCTGTCAGACATTGAACCCCTCTCCTTCAACTCAAAGTACTCCTCCTTATGCCATTTGAACTATAAGCTATTGACATGTCAATTTGGGTATTGATATTATTTCTTAAAAAATACTTTTATTTCTAATATTTTCAGATTTTTAACCCAGATATTACAAAAATAACAAATCCTAAAATTCTGCTTTTAATGGTTAGTACTTTATTTTGCACAATAAATTACTTTTTATTAAATGTTTATTTTTATTTTTAACTTTTTGACTCGTGTAAAGTTGTAGATGTAAAAATAATTTGTAAGTATTTATAGAGTTAAAAGAAGCAAGTCGTATATAGTTTTTTGTTAGAAAGGGAGGGAGGTATAGAGAAAGTAAGATTGTTTTGTAATTGTAAAAGTAGTGTTAGGAAGTTGGATTTGGTAAATGTAGATGAATTTAGGGGCGAAAACAGGACAAAGAATGCAAGAAAGTGATGAGGCGTTGGCAGGTCAACAATGTAATTGCCGTGATGTTCGGTGGCATTTTTCAATTCCAATATGACCCACGAGGTTAAGGGGCACAATCGTTGTTTTCTGTTTGCATTCAGGGTATTTTAGTCATTTACGCTGCTTGCCAGTAAGAGAAATCAGCCATGCCATGTGGTCTTTTGCTTGGAAATAACTTTGTTCCTAGACCCTAGTCTTCTCTTTTCACCTCATCGTCAAAATTTCAAAACTATTAATTAAAATGAATAAAATCAAAACTACTTATTCACTAAAGTAATTTTTTTGTTTAAATTCAAAACTAACATAATTTTATTTTATATATTGTGATTTCAAAATTTATTTTTAGTAGTAAAATAAGCACAAAAGTATTAAAAATTTTAAGTGTACAAGTCTCTCTTACAAGCTAGATTATATATATTGTTACCAAAAAAAAATAGCTACATTATATATATATATATACCACCCTTTGAATTAATTTAAGTACTCTATTAACTAAAATTTAAGATTACCTATTCCACTCCCTAAAAAAATTATCATTTACTGACGCTTTGTTTTGACTTCCGTTGAATTAGTTATCGTTGATATAGATTTTGTCTAACATAATTAATCCGTCAGTATATGTTGATAATATTTATACTAATGGAAAAATTCAAAGTTACTAATAAATAAATTTGTTACTATAAATATTTGATATTAAAGCGATAGTATATATCAACTTTTTTTACTAACTTATTTATTTGTTAATAATTATGAATTTATCCGTTAAAAAAAATCTATATTAACGGTGGCTAATCCAACGGAAGCCAACACAAAACGTTAATAAATGATAATATTTTTGTAATGACTTCAATAAAATAATCCTCTGCACTATAGTTTTAGGGCGAGTTTGACTAATTATATTAATATATTTATTCGTTAATAATTATATGTAATTATCAGTTTATATTTATATTAATAAATTAATTATGTTACACAAATTATATATGAAAGGGAGATAACTTGAGACTAAAAGTTTTAATAATTTATTTTTAGTATATCTTTACTTATTCCCTTTTAAGATAAGCACACATTGCAATAAATGTTTTCCGATTATATTTTAGAGATGTGCTATATATTGTAGTGGTAGATCATGGTATAAAGAATAATAACTATATATATTAATTAAGGTTCTTAAATTTACATGTATACAAATTTATTTATGTTTATTTATTTTGCTATGTACGAACTATCCAATTGGTACGAGGGAAGAGTGATAAAAAAAAGAAAAACAATATAGTATATAATATAATTAAAAAGAAAAGAAATCTAGAAATTAAGAAAAAGAGTATGGGATTTGGAAGTTAAAAAGCATGCATATATATTAAAAACCTAGCCACCATTATTGATTTGATGATGTCTTAAATTGGCATTACATGAACAAGTGAAGCTACCTACACCAAAATGTAGGCCATTGTATATGATTAAAAGCCCTCCAAAATGCATATGCAACCTATCAATTAGGTGTGAGACCCCTATATATATATATATATATATATATATATATATATATATATATATCTCTTCGTTTAACTGTAGAGTTGTTATTTTAGTTGTAATGGAATCTAGTGTATTATTAGTAGTGATGCTATATATTACTTGAGGAAATGGGAACTATCTATTGGATCAAATTAAATTTTGTTTCAAAAGATTAAACAAGTCAAAATGTGTTCGTGGAAATGCTATTCCAATGATAAGTAGCAATACATATATAGATAGATAGCTTCCATTCTCTTTTAACTTTTTTTCTATTTTATAAAATAATTAATTACTTAAGAGAACCCACAAAGTGAGGTGATAGTGTTGTGTTGTGTTTTAATAGCCCAACGTATAAGTTGACGTGAAAATGGGGCCATGGAAATTAAGTAGGTTTGTGATTTATAATGACCTATCAACGTAACATTGCCTCACAAGATCAGAGTGGTAATTTAATTTAATTAATTTATATATGACAAAGATGATTTGGTAAGTAGTCTTTCCTAATCAAATTCGAAGATGTCTTGGTGGGTGTTGGATATTTTCATTTGAATTTTGGTAAGCACAGGTAATGTATGTCACTAATTAACTACTGTGTTTCTGCGCCTACTTGTTCTCATATAACTTAATTTCATATTCATTTTTTAGTTGAAAATTGCCTTTTTTTTTTCTATTACTTATTCGAGCACTAAAATTTTCCTTTATAATACGTATATTTACCCATCTAATAATTCATTGTAAAATAGAAAATCTACCTCTCGCCGCTATATATCTTGGGTAAGGGGCACTGATGCACTATATAAAGTAGTTAAAGCGTCTCCCTTACTGCACTTCAATTTATTATTTTTTATGATAATTAAATATAATGTCATTTATTTTATTTTTTTGAGTTATATATAAATTTTTTATTATTTTTCTCTTTCTTTTTTTTTCCAAGCTAAAATAATATAAATATTGTTTTTCTTATTTTCTCTTAAAGCTAAATAATAATCTTATTTTCTATTCAATTTTTACTCTTCAATTTTTTTAGTTTTTCCCTCGTGATAAAATTTACAGTAGTATTGAAAATGGAACCCGAAAACATTGTGACTTATTAAATGTAAAATTTAATTATATTTTAAGGTAAATAATATGAAATATACAAAAAATAAATTAATATTTTCAATTATAATAACGTAACTAATTAAATAATACTCTAAAATTTTTCCACCTTGTATGTGTGATGTGTCCCTTTGTCTCTTGAAATTTTCTAATTAATGTAAACATACCAAAATCAAGATTAAATTTGACACGGAGAAAGCTTCGCCATTGACTGTTAATTTACATTTTATTGTACTCTACATAAAATAAATAAATATACACATCAAAGCTTATATATATAGTACTACTACTCATTCTTCTTGAGATAAGCGAACATTCCACGACCTTGAAATCTTACTTCAAAATCTCGAGGTTGAATTTTGGTGTAGTACGGAAGAAAGAAAATAACAATATAAATATATATAAGGATAAAATCATACTGGTGTAATTTATATCAGTCTTACCCTAGTTAATAATTATTTGTCAAAGTTTTTTTTTAATAAACTCACCGTAAAATTCAAACTACTTAGCGTATAAATCATGTTTACAAAATTTCACATCATTCTGAAATATCCCATCACAATACTTGTTAATTTTATATATTTTGAAATTATATTTTATGTTATTGTTTTAATACATTAACGTAGTACTAAACGATTTTGAAATAATGTGAAATTTTTATAAATATGATGTATACGATAAGTAGTTTAAAATATAATATTATTAATTAAGCTAAAATAACTTGGCCTCAATTAACCTACTTGTTGGATGCTAGAAAATATGAACAGAAATGCATTAATAACAAGTTAAGTAAAGTCCAAATTAAAAAATTGTCATATGTGCTCACAACTCAATGTCAAGTCATGTGAATGATAGGAATTTCCGGGTCACAAAATAAGACGTCACGGACCATTTGTAGTGAAAGTTTTGGCCATTTCTTTGGTTTGCGTTTTCCAAATTAAATGGCCCCACCAACAATTTGGAAGAGCATGAGCACACAATTTTTAAACAATAATGTTAATAATAATCGTTGGGTTTTTGTCACGGATCAACTAAATTATTTGATTAACGAGGCAATCAAGCAAAACCGTGGGCCACTTAATCCATATCTATTGCGTTAAATGAACCATGAACCACCAATTTTGTACTCTGCAACATCAAGTTTTCAAAATGAAATGAAATCCATGAAAAGGAAACCAAGTTTTTCTTTATTATTCATGCGTTGGACTCAGTGCACAGTCTAATAGATCATAATTTTCTTTTTGTATGATGCATTTTTCAGCTTCGTTGATTGGCCTCCGGTGGTGGTGATGCCTATAAGCACTCTGATACTTAAGTTAGTCTCTAACTACTCTGTAACTAACCACGTGCTTATCTATCACTTAAGTGCGCCACATGTATCTTGCCATATACCTAGCGAAAGGACTAACTAGCAAAAACTAAAAAGAAAATAAAGGATAAAAATTATCTAAACAGAACAGAGAAATTACAAAGAGATCCTTGAGCCTTGGGATCAAATAACCGAATTAACCACCATGGATTTAAGGATTAAAAGGGCTCAAACACAATTTCATTTCATAACTTAAAAATATTAATAGATATGTCTTTTCATCCCATTCCAATATGTATTATCACATAGACCGCCACTTATGATTCAATTAAAATTCTACAACTCATCTCGAATAGATATGGTGATGATAAAATTCTACTTAAATTTTTTGTAGCTATATTTCATAAATAGTTAGTAATTAATTTAGTAACTAATCAGTAACTATTAAAATTAGCTAGTCAAGAATTATATTTGACATCAATAATTATATTATGTAAGTAATTGGTAATTAATTTATTAGTAGCAAATCAAAGGCTTTTGAATTAGCTAAAAAATTTTATCCTATCAATTTAACTATAAAAAGTAGCTAAGAAAATATTATAGCTAATCTTGGATATATAATGTTGTCTAAGAAGGGAATTTAATGAAAATTAAAAAAGAAAGGAAAACGAAATAGTAGTAGAAACTAAAGAGATATAGGTAAGAAGGGTAACATAATGATAGACGTCATGTTTGAATAAATTAAAATAAAAATTGGTTTGAGCATCCACAATAAAAAAAGCATGTAATGAATTACAAGACCCTATACGACGAACTAGCACTATTTATTTTTAATCTTTACGACATTGAAATTTGTAAAAAAAATGTGTGACAAAGTTTTAGATATTCTAAACTAGGAGTAAGATTTATATTCCACATTGAATATTGTTGCTGGATAGGAGTAGATAGACGTGAAATTGGGACAAAGTGAACAATTCAAGGTGCATGTATGCCACTTTAATTACATTTGTCAAAATCAAAATACTAGCTACATACATCTTGCATAATTAATACTACTAAACACGATAAGATGGATCGGTATATGCTACATTACTTGTATGAAAATTTGATGGTAGAGTCAACTTATTTGGAATTTAAAAAAGAAGGCAGGCAATGATATTTGTTCCTGCTGGGTAGTAGTATGTATAGGCGGATCGCATTGAGTTATGTCTTTGATCCGATTTCCGCTATTTATTAATGCTAACCCACAATCCTTATGAAGAAAAAAAACATTATTCAAATATTGAAACATAAGGATTGTGGGTTAGCATTAATGAATAACAGAGATCAGATTAGAGGCACAACCCAGTGCGATCTGCCGATACATACTACTCCCTAACGGGAACAAATATTATTGTTTGCCTTCTTTTTAAAATTCAAGGTGAGAGGATCGATCCCTAATGAAAAAAACATAATACTACCCTTAATTTATTTAATCAGGGATCGAACCTCTCACCTTGACCTCAAAGAACTCTTCCTTATATTACTTAAGCTGGAAGCTCTCGATATTTAAATAATGTTTCAATGTGGACGAAATTAAAAACCACAAAGAATGTACATATATATGCCCTGAGTATACAGCTAGCTAGCTCAATATTACTATTATTTTTTATATTTTGAGCAATATTAAAATTTGTTGTTATCATAAATACGCGCCTCAATTAGATGACTGGTGATTCCTGCCAGCTGAAATCAATTAATTAATTTAATAATGACATATGCTATATTTCTTCATCACTAAATGGAAAATCCCTTTGAACCCATGTATTATATATATGAACTAATACCTAGAATGTAGATTTGTTCAGTCACTTTCATTCGATGTTTTAGTAACATTAAAAAAGCAATAATATAGTAATTAAGTCATATTGAAAGAAAAAACTAAATGGTATATATATATATATATAAATAATGGGAATGAATTAAAGAAAGTTGCGATGAATTGCGGCAGTAAGCACATGGCACGTCAACATCCATCGAGATGAGATGATGATCACGTTCCTTAGCTTCTCAATTTGGAACGAAGGAATTGAAGACTCATCACTTTCATTCATTTTTCAAATTTCATATATATATATATATATATATATGATTCTTCATTACAACATTCACCTTAATTTCATATATACTACTCCAAAATTAAAGAGAAAATCATTGAAGATCCGATAAAGTAGCTAACCTTTAATTTCATTCGCAATCAATTCAATTATTAATTAGAATAATATTCCAAGGATATGCATGCTCTCCATCTTCTCTTCTTTCGTATTATATATATTCACGTGCCTACATTTATTTCATTCTATATATCCCTTTTGCTCCTCTACCTCTCTCTATATATATTTGTCTTCTCATGTGTCGTCAACTTGCAATTAGGGTCTTCACGCTATGGATTATTTTGGTTTTTAACCAAAAATTCCTTTCATATGTTATTTCCCATTTTATAATCTCATTATCTATTTTATTTTAATTTTAAATGGGACAAAGAAAAATCTTTTAGAGAGTCAGTAATATAAATAAAGAATTGTTGTACCTATAGGAAACAATAGTAATTAACAGATTCGTTAAACTCTTATACTATCTACATAATCAAGTTGCGATATATATTAAACATAAAGAAAAAGAATTCACTTATAAAAAATTTGGAGCTTAAAATTTTATTTGTATTTAATTCACTAACTTCCCAGTTCTCAATAGTAATATACAACCTAATCAATATAACTCATCACCTTTTCTAATTCAAATATTAGTCAACGGTCATGAACTAATAACTATTTGTTCCCTAAGATATAAATGTTAAATCCTACCAAGTAAGACATGATTTTGGGACAAATTATCTGCATATAATTTACTTGAACAGACACCTCATTGGATTAACTAAAGAAGTGTTTATAAACTATTCTTTGTATTTACTCTTATTTAATGTGAGATTTAATTTATAGACAGTATGAACTCAACAATCATATTCAATGGGCTGAGAGCTTGTAGTTCAAGTGGTATAAAGAGAAGTTCTTTGAGATGAAGGAGAGAGGTTCAATTCTCAGTAGAATAAAATTAAAAATAGTGTAATATAAAGGTGTGTATGTTTGCCCAATAAAAAAAAACAATCACATTCAATGGTGCATGTCAATAAAGTCCCAATTTTTTTAATACCCATTTTTTCACTTTTATATATTCAATATTCAACACCCTTATAATCATTTAATAAATATAAAAACTTTTGAATAGAAATAAATAGAATCAAAGGTACAGCAATGTAAACATAGCTAGTAAGAACATGTGTGTGGTACAGGTTTAATCTCTAATATCGTTAATTTTTCTTATAAACTAAAAAGTAAATAGAATAAGTTATCCAACAATACATAATTCAATTCAAATTAATTGAAATAACACACTAACAGTTTATATTTGAAGAAAAACTATATAATAGTTATATATAGTTAAAAATGTTAGTAGTATTAAGTTACAGCATGACTAATACATACATATATATATACCAATAAATAAAAATACTGAATTAATTTTTTTAAAAAGAAAAAGATACTGTAACTCTGTAAGTATACGTAAATTTTAGTACGGAAACAACAAATTTGTAGTTATTTTGATTACATTAGAAGTGATACTTAATAATTGAATGAAGTGGTCTTAAAAAGCAGCAATATAATCGTTTCGCCAATTTGTGGTCACAAAATAAATGGAATTACAGTTTTTGTTTTGATTTGGATTTTGGAATTATATTAAGTTACGTTTTAATTTGTTTGGTGAAGATGAAATTGTGATACCAATGTACAATTACTCATTTTTAAATGACCTTTGCAGATTGCATTGGTCTCAATGCGGGACCCACACCAATTACAGCCAAAGGGATATCAAATTGAAACATCATTATTATGTCACTTGAACGTATGCTTCATGTCATTAAAATTAAATATTTCTAAATAAATTTATAAAAAGTTCTTAAAAGGTTTAAATTCTTCATTATATTATGCTATATTATATTATAATATTTTAGAATTTTGTCCCCAGACCAGACTAATTATTTTAATAATAAAAAATGTTATCATATTTATTTGCGTTTTTTACTTTGTATAGAGTAGCACAGATTAATAATTTTAAGATAGAAGTTTTGTACATTTTAGTGAGCTTCACAGTTATAACTTACAACTTACAACATAATAAATGTTATTGATCATTTTAGTGTCCATCAAATGTCACAGTTAAAGATTATTTACTTTAAGTCAAAGATATTATTGAAGTAATTAAAACTAGGAGTATCTTCTAAACAAAAGTCTTTTTTTTATATATATGATATATTTTGATATTTGATCAACATAATTAAAATATTTTGAGTTTATTTGTTTAGGCCGTTGAACAGTCTTAAAATATATTTTTAGTGTTCAAAATGCATCCATGATAAAAATAAGAATATTTGATAAATAAGTTATTAAAAAGTAAATCAATTTCCATTTTTTAGAAATGTATTTATGTAAAAATAAGAAAAAGTAACTTTTTATTTTTTAAGAATGTATTTTAAACCGTATTCTAATTGAAAAAGTACTCTAACTCATTTTTTTCAAACATAATTTGTTTTTCTAAAATCAATTCTATAAAATTTATTCAAGCGGTAGCTTAATAAACAGACCCTCAATTATTTATTTATTAGTTGTGTCAACTTTTTATTAAGAACTTTGTAAATTTGGCATCTTAAGCTTTCTAGTAACTAAAATTGATTGTTTTCAAAAGGTGTCTCATTTGAAGTATGCATTGTATCTAACGCCTCGTTGCCCGACTTCTCAATTTAAACTTGAGTAATTTTTAAGGGTCTTCTATATATTTACTGTATACTTAAGACATTAGTTAATGTTATTAGAAGTAGAAAAATAATTATAAAAATATATTATTTTATTTATCGAGAATATAAAAAATTACACATTTCAATATCTTTTTATTACATTTGGTTTTTTAAATAGTGTCTTAGAATACTAAATATCATGTGTCAATTTCTAATCCTCCTATTAGTATTTCATGTTTTTACAAATCCTCCTATTTACTCATTAAAAAATATTTTCAATACTTTTTATGGTTTAAAGATTAAAAATATATTTAATTTTATAATTTATATAATAATAGAAAGATAAAGAGAAATTTTTTTTGAAAATTTTATCATTACTCTTTAAAGTTAGCCATTTCTTTGGTTAATAAATATCTGTTGGAATACCAACACAATTTTAATTTGTTACTCTATCTCTTCAAAAGTACTATCTTAACTAAATTTCATATCTCAAATGATGCAAACTAAAATATCGTCGAATTCGTCTGAATTACTGTACTACTCTTTATATATATAGTATATATAAAATACTCCTTCTATTTCTAAATGTAAGATCTTTTACAAAAAAAAAAAAAATATACGAGAATTAAAGAGTATGAATAAACTCATTAATTATGTCTAAATTTTTGTATTAACTTCCAAAAATATTCCTTTTATTTTATTGAAACTCATAAATCTACTCTCTCTCCACTTAATTAATGATTCTAACTTTTTTTTTGATATTATTAAATGTTTAAGATATTTGGATAAAAAAATCTTTAATTTTGGCACGAAATTCGTAAAAAGATCTTATAAAAAAAAGAACAATTTTTTTTTTTTATAAACAATCTTTCATTTAGAAACGGAAGAAATATATAAAAAAAAAAAAGGAATACGTAGGAATCACATACTCTTTTCGTCTTGGAACAATTGAGTGGGCCGGGCCAATATTTATGTGAAAAATTAAAGCTAACAGATTTATTTTTTGGAATGGAAATCTAATAGGATTATGAAACTTCAATATTTTGACACAATTATTAGAACCAAAAAAAAAATCTTTAGACACAAAAAAAAATTATGAATCTTTTTTTTTTATATAAAAACACATGAATCTAGAGACATCTTATATACGCAGACAAAAAAAAAAAAGAGAGATAACTTTTATGCAAAATACAAATCCTTATGTAACAAGGGAGAGTAGTGGAAAAAGAGTTTCTATTTTTCTACAAATGAATTTTCTAAAATTGTTTCTTTCTAACATATAGCGTTAAGTTTGTTTACACTAAATAAATTTGTGATTTTTTATCAATATAATAAGATAGAGATACTACAAAAACAGAAGAAAAAAAATGCTACAAGATGTATATATGTACTCTAACGTATATTATATGTCCTCACAAAACAATAAGCAATAAGCAAAATATCTTGATGCATTTATACATTATATTGCGGTGAAGTATAATTTCCTAATGGGTTTAATTTAATTAATTTTCATTATTATTAGCTGGCAGAGCAGGTTCCAGTACTATTAACTTATTCGATCCATTCATGAAATGATTACAAAGTAGTAGCATTTACCAACGTGGCTAGAAGCTAATTCTCAGACACACAAAATGAAAATTAAATAATTTAATAAAAAATTAAATAAATAATTACGTTACATACATAAAAAGAAGTGTAGCTGCTGCTACTTGTTAGTCTAGTCTTAGTGGCGTTGATTAATTATTGTCGTTGTTTCAAGATTAAACATTTTATTTCGGATAATCATCTCCAATAGTAGTTTACATTTTTTTTTTGATATCATTTAATTTAGTTTTTTCTGACAGGGCAAATTAAAGTGGAATGAATATGATGTTTATATTATAAATGTTATTAGGGATTTTTTATTTTTGTGTGTGTTGAGATTGAGAAATTCACATTGAAGTATTGAACACTATATATTGATAGATCATAAACTAAGAGTGTGTTTGATAACACTAACTTATAGCTTGTTTAGGAGCTTATAGTTTATAGTTTGTGGCTTATTATGAAAAGCTACTTCAAATAGCTTATAGCTTATGAAAAGTAGCTTTTAATAATTATTTTATATTTTACCCTCTAGTCATTTAATAATTACATGTTTACTCTATCAAATAATTTATTACATGTAATTATTACTTGTCATTTTAAGTCATTTAACAAATATAACCTACCTAATAAGCTAATTGTATCAAACATATCTACTCAATTATAAGTCTTAAGTCATAAATTATAAGTTACAAGCTAGAAATTACAAGCTATAAGCTAGTATATATTACCAAATAGAACCTAACTCTTGTGTAGTTGACTAGTAAAATATGACTCTTCTCCTGATTTTTTTTTTTTTTGAAATAAAAGACTTGGGAGTCACTTTTATCAGAGTTAAACTAGATTATTTTTTTTTTAAAAAAAATTACACTTTTTTGATCTTTTACATTATTATGAAATTTTAGTTTAGCCTTTTATACTTATTTTGATTTACTCTATTTTTTTATATATATTTTATTTTTAAGTTAATTTAATCGATCATTTTTATTAATTTTGTGTAATTGAGTTATCAAAAAGGCAACTCTTTATATTAGAGCAAAATACAACACAAGCAACCAAATTTAAAAAAAGTATCGATGAGAGATCAAATTAAAAGTGATTCAAAAAAATATAATGTAAAAGACAAAAAAAATTAAAATAAAAATAAAAATAAGGGACAAAATTATTTCAAAAAATATAAAATAAAGAACTAAAGTGAATACAAAAAATTAAACTGAATTTTTTTTTTACAATACAATAGACCAAAATTATAATTTAACGTATATTATTTCTTTGATTTCATGAACACAGCTTACCTCAGTGAATTTATTTATTATTTATTATTTATTATTAGTATATAAAAAAATGTCTAATTTATTAATTCTTATCAATAGTTTAATTTGATGAAATGAGTTTATTAATTCTTATAGATAGAAACTTATGATATAAAAAGGTCTATATATGTTTAGAGTGAAGAAGAAATCATGATCATGATATGAGAATATTTGCTGTACAACTAACCCCACACAGATCTAGGTTGATGCCAGGAAACGAATAACTTTACAGCCTCATATATTGGTCATTTTATTATTTTTAAAATATTACTAAATTGATGCGAGTTGTTAAAATTTTCATTTTTATAAAAAGAAATATAAATATTTGATATCATATATTTTTTGGTAATAGATATCATATATTAACATTAAATATAATTAACTTATCCTAAAATTATAATCTTTTATAATTTTTAATAAATGATATAATTTAATAAGCAGTGAATTAATCTCTATAAATTTAATCAAGTTTATCACAGAACATTAATAAATTTTTAAATTGACTGATTATTCATTGTAAGGATTTCATTTGAATTATATTTCGTTATTTAAAATATAAGTAAACACTACTAGAAAAAAATTATTCAATGACTAAGATCATCGTTGGTATCTAATATTATGTCGCTAACTATTTAACAATGAATAAAAAATATTAGTGACCATTTTCCTTGATATCTAAATAGACTTTTTTGGTGATGAATTTACTATTGAATATATAGGGTGGGTTCAAGTTGGGTTGGTTTATTTTCGCAATTTTTACTCTTTAACTCAAATCAACCCAACCCGAACTGAATTAGCTAGGTTCGATTGGGTGTTCGGATCAACCTAATTAAATTAAAAATTGAAATTCTTATTTATTAGGAAAAACCTATAAAATTTATTTGCTGAAATAAAATGTAACATTAATAATATAATCACAACAATATAACATAGTCATAACTCATAACATGAATAAACATATTATAAAAAACAAAATCAAATAAGCTAGTCTCCCACATTTAAGTTTAATTTTAAGAGTAACAAGTCAACAATATAATGCAAGTCTAGTTCTACGAAATGTTTGTTTTATTTTATCTCAAATATTCATGTAAAAAGAAAGTACCATGGACCGAGGACAATAAGGGAGTAAAATGGCGTTACATTAGTAATTTGATTTGGCTAGTTCAAGTTGGGTTGAGTTCATTTGATTTTTAAAATGCAATCTCAATACCTTACCAAAACTAATTTGGATTCACTAAAAAAATACCTCAACTAATTCATTTACCTGACCCAATCCAAAAAAATTGATTTAGTTTGAATTTAATTGTTCGGATTTGTGGATATACTCACTACAAAAAAGCACAATTATAGGGGCGGGTGTTTTCTGGCCGTTATCAAAATCGCAGGTGCTTGAAAGAATTATAATATACATAAGTTAATGCGTGGTAATAATAGAAATGTGACTTCGACGTAGTGGTAGAAAAACTTTGCTTTATTCCTGATGTTTAGGGTTTGACGTTTCTAGCAAACGATTTAGTCGCGGTTGTACGAACCACTGTTAAATCTTTTATTGAAAATTTCAACCGCAGTTAAAGTCAAAAAAATAACCACCGTTAAAATTAATTTATCTTGTAGTGACTCAGTACATTACCCATGCCTATACAAATTTTTATATTATCCAAAAATTAATATTTATTACTACTATTATTGTAGTTCACATTATTCAAGTGTAGAAGAATTTATGATACAAGACTATATTGAAAGTTAGAAAAGGTGTCATCATACTAATATTGACACTTGTTTATTGATCTTGTCATATTATAAAAAAAATTCATATTGTTGTTATGGTTGTTTCCATTGCAATAGTAATTTCACAACATAATTAATTTATCAGTATAGATATTTTGGTTATATATATATATATATATATATATATATATATATATATATATATTTGGTAAAGGTATTTTTGTTATATCGACAACTTGAATATCGATACTAACAAGAAGATAATAGTATATACACTAGTTTTCTATAGAAAAAAATTATATATGTTATTTTTTCTTTGCATATATAAATTATTGTTTATTAACATACATTTAATTCTGTTAAAATAAATAAAAAGTAAAAACTTATGCTAACAAATTTATTATTAGCGAAAAAAATATACTTACTATTATTGAAACAACTCTTACTGTATCAAAAAAAAAACAAACAACTCTTACGATTTGATTTTTTTTAATTAATTTCTTTTCACAACATCATACTATATTATCACTAAAAAAATTATCATCTACTAGTTTTTTCTTTCTTTTGTTCTAGAGTAATGGACTATCTAGGTCTTATCCCGACCGAGCCAACCTCAGAGTTTCGATCTGATCATCACTTCAAGCCTCTCTCAGCCAAGGCTTAAGGTTTGCGAGGCTGATGGACTATCCAGGTCTTACTCCGATCGAGCCGACCTCAGAATTTCGATTTGATCATCACTTCAAGCCTCTCTCAGCCAAGGTTTTAAGGCTTGCGGGGCTAGTGGACCACCCAAGTCTCACCCTGACCGAACCGACCTCGAGACTATCCACCACGAATCAGTCTTAACGGTCGACTTAGGACCTAGACAGACCCGACAAATCAGGGAAGACATGAGCAAAGATCAAGCAGTTAGGGTCCAATCAAAGATGCCCCAATCAATTGGCGTAATCAATGTGCCAACAATATTATTAGGAAATACTTTCCTAACTTAGAATGAACCTTGACACTAGGAGCCCCAGGACTAGGTTGTATAAAAGGACTAGAAACATTCAAATGTAGGGCATGCTCACAGTAAACACCACAGTTAATATTAGGAGATACTTTTCTAACTTAGAATGAACCTTGACACTAGGAGCCCCAGGACTAGGTTGTATAAAAGGACTAGAAACATTCAAATGTAGGGCATGCTCACAGTAAACACGACAGTTCTTATTAGGGTTCAGGCATCGGAATACCACCGCCGTTGGGACCTAGGAGCTGTGAGTGAACAAGCAATTACAATCAATATAGATTTATCTAATATAATTAATCTGTTTGCATAAGCATAATATTTATACTAACAGGTAAATATATAATTACTAACAAATTAATATGTTGGCTAAAATGCACTTTTGGGACTTTATGTTTTTTAAAAGTTCTACTTTGGTCCTTTTTGTTTTTTTTGAAGCAAACTTGGACCCTATGTTTGTTTTTTGGACCGAACTAAGACTTTTGTCACAAATCCATCCTACGTGGACTAACAGAGCACAAACGACGTTAAATATTATTTGGGCTAAAAGGCACTTTTGGGACTTTATGTTTTTCAAAAGTTCTACTTTGGTCCTTTTTGTTTTTTTTAAGCAAACTTGGACCTTACGTTTTTTTTGGATCATCATTGGTCCACTGACAAAATCCGTTACTCCCAATCCTCTGCTACTCCCAAGTCTCTTTTGTGACATGAAATTTCTTTTTTAATTAATTAATATTATTTTAAAAAAACCCAATTGAGCATTGGAATAGATCTGTTGGGGTTAGGGTTTACAAAAGCCCCAAATTGCAATCTTCGTCTAATTTTGATACCTACTCCTTCTAATTCTTCAATTGTTTGTTGTAATTGTTCAATCACAACACTTCGTCACTAGCCATGGCTTCTTTCTTGTCAAATGGAAATGGAAATGAAAACCCTAACAAGCGTAATCAACCCTCACCCTTTTCCTATCGTTACGGTGAGAGGGCAATTTTGTGCATAGCCAACAAAGGGAGTCAATTCTGGGATGCAACAACTATCGTTATAGTGAAGGATGTGGTTTCTTTGAGTGTGTTGAGTTTGATGTGAATGATGAAAGAAAATAAATACTTCTAAGACAGAGAAGAAGGATAGTGACTGTGCAATTGAACTTGAAGAAGTAGGGGAAGTGGAACAGAGTATTAATTGCATTGTTGATGATAAGTTTGTGTGTGAATGTGGTCTTTTTGATGTTGCTTCTGCTAGGTTGAAGAAAGACCAAACAACTTGGAATGTATTATGATAGAAGTGTTGATAAAGTAGTGTAGGAATTATACACTAAATATTGTAACGACTTTTGTAATGGATTATGCATTGTGTAACGTGTTTCTGATTGTGTGTTATTGATAAACAGGAAAGTATTGATAAAATTAGGACTATTTTGACACCTTTGAAAACATAAGGGACCATTCAAATACCAAATTAAAATATAAGGGACCATTTTAATACTAAATTAAAACATAAGGGACCAATAAGAGTCCACCTCGTCAACCCTTAACACCAGTATGCTATCTCAGATCCACCTCAGAGCCACGTAGGATTGAGAGTAACGGATTGTGTTATTGGTCCAATGATGGTCCAAAAAACAAACGTAAGGTCCAAATTTGCTTAAAAAAAAAACAAAAAGGACCAAAGTAGAACTTTTGAAAAACATAAAGTCTCAAAAAGTGCATTTTAACCTAATATGTTAGTATAAGTAATTAATATGTAGTATCATAATTAGTCAATAAAAATATTTAATGATTATATTGATAAACAAATCTGTTTTAAAAATTTTATATTAATGATAATTAATCTAACAAAAAGAAAGAAAAAAATACTAATAAATAAAAAATTGTTTATAGTGTATATAAAGTGTTTTAAATCCGGATTGGGAATTAACGAAAAGAAAGATTAATTATTTTGAATGATATGTTAAATTTTTATTGGAGAAACACAAGATTATTCAAACCTTACTTCTCTATCTCAATATATATTCTCTCACTTGAGCTACTCTTGGATGGGATATATAAATAAATTCATATGTTAAAAACTGAATTAGTTATGGTGGAATATGAATATGTTCTTATTTATAAGACATTATTTAGAAGGTTTTTATGATTTTTTTTATCAAATATTTTGTAGTTTTTATGATGTATTTATTGCTTCTTTTCTTTTTTATCCTCATTAAATGCATCAACTATTTTAACTCCTTAATTGTAATTGGCCAACACACTATTCAATGAAGGATAAAGATGATATTTCATACACTTTTTGGAAAAACCAATAAAATTAACTAAACTCAACTACTTTTTTTGTCTGTATAATTCGGTTGAAAACGTCTTATAAATAGGACCGGAGTAAGTATATATTTTTAAATTTTAATTAAAAAAAGAAGAAGAAGAGGAGTGCAAGGAAGGATGGAAGAATATTCTTGTGATGAAGACAACGCATGACAGAGAATACGAAAACCCATCACTTCACAGCCTATAATACACTTGTACTAACTAACGAAAGAAGAATAATGTTTCTCGCAATATTATATTTTTTTTCCTTAAAATAAAAATATAGTTTAAATAAAGAAAATAATTAATAGGACAGAAGGTACTTACAGTAGAGATTGGAGTAGTAGGAGGTGGAGGTTTTCATTAATTCAACACACCAACTGTAAGACGCGTGCCTCAACAGTACCATACATAATTAACGGTCTTCGATTCCTTCAAAATCCACCTCATTAAAATTCAACACTTCAGTTTTTTAAAGAATCAAATTAATCGCGTTCTTAACAATGATTAATTATGTTTCTTTCTCATTACGTCTTTGAAATTTGATGAACAATTTTCGAGAGGATCAAGGTATTTTTGTAGTTTCCCTAATTTGACGTTATTTGAACAATCATAAGTCCAAATCCAAGCAAAAATTAACAATACCAAGGGAAACCATGTGACCATCTCATTGGGTCACATGTGCCAAACAATAATCAACTTTATTTTAAATTTCCATATATCAACGCTGATCTACCTTCAATTCTACTAATAATGGAAACCAATTACACCCTCCGTCTTATTTTAATTTTGGAATACAAAAACATTTTTTTGTTTAAGGAGTAAAGGAATGGAAGGAGCCATGAACCTCAAACCTAATCTTACTTCCACCATCAACTGAATGGGCTTCGAGATAGATACAAAATTTGGTGTTTTTAATTATGCATATATATTGCGCAAGTTGTTGTAATGATTTTCTTTTTTTTTTATACTTGGTAAGGTGGATTTCTTTTGGAAAACAATTAACTCTGTTGTAGGGATTAGGAAAAAAAAAATCTCAAAAAAGATAAAAGGAATGGCATTGGAATTGACACTATCTCACATGTGAACATGATAATCTTTTTTCTGACATTAGTGTCTCAAATGGTATTTCAGACATTGTCGTTCGTAAAATAATTAAAATATAAAAAAAAACTACTCTTATTTTATGAATGACAACATCCAAAAATACTATTTAGGATGCTGATGTTGGAATAGTATAGTGTCGTTCTCAACTGGGATTGTGTCAATCCCAATTTCCTAAAAGAAAGGGCAAATTTCGGATTTTTTTTCAGTACACAGTTCAGCAGGATTTATTTTGGGCCAAAAGTGAAAACTAATTGTTCAATAAGGACAACTTTCCAAGCTTACAAGTTGTTGGATCCCACACAATCCAGTATGTTTTGATTATTTTTTGGAGTACACAATATTTTGGTTTTGATTCTGGTCTCGTTCAGTAATTTCTTTTTGTTAGATGACTTGGGTTTGATCTTTTGATTAAAGAAATGAATTGGGCCTGGTAACCCATGGGCACAACAAGAAATGAATTTGATGTATAATGCACAAGTTCAGTGTAGATGCGACCTCAAAAGTTTGTTTACTCAAAGTTCAGTGTAGGAACCGAAAGAAAGGTGGTATGGTAAGCAAAAGCAAGGGGTGCCAATAGCAACTCTTAGAGTTGTATTGTAATATCCCCAATCCATTGTGTAACACCTTTCAATTCAACCTTCAGTTTTCAATCTTAAACATCCACTTCCATCCTCAACCAATCTTGTTTTCATTATCATCATATATACTTTTAACCATTTTCTTAACATATCTAATCATCAACATTTCCAAAAAGACCCTTTCATTTTTCTAATACTCTAAATAAGCTCCGCTAAACCCAACATCTGTCCAGCACCATCACTGCACTTCCTTGCAAAACCCCACCGCAGCTTAGCATCAAACAATACTATAAATAAATAAATTAGTATAAATATTTTAGGTCTAAACTAACGAATTAATTCTATTAATTAGACAAACTCTATACCAACGATAAATATTTTAACATAAGTTAATAAAAAAATATTAATAAATGACAATTTTTTTATAGTGGAGTTTCTTGATTTTTGTCTACTACAAGGGGAATTTGGAGCACAGTTTTGTTTATGTTTTCATTTTTTTTCTATTTTCATAAAATATTATAAAATTGGCACCTTATTTTATTTTATTTACTAACTATTAATTAAAAAGTTCTTTAACTCTTGGGTAAATAACTAATATAATTAAAATAGCACTACAAGAATTAGTGTTTTCTGTTTCAGTGGTTTATGGGCTGCTCAAAAAACCGCTGGAATTGGACCCTTAATATTATACATTCCAAAAATTTTCTAAAAAAAATCCGCGAACCTTCTTCTCATCGCTTCTTCATCAGAAAATAAAAGCGCTCATCAAATCTCACCGAAGGCTCATCATGCATAGCTTCTCATCATGCGTAACTTCTCATCTTTGTTTTTGGCTTCTCTCTCTTTATCTCACCGCCATTTTTCTTTGTTGAGAACCCTATTACCACATCTGTTTGGTGAGGTGTTGCTCTCTGTTGAGAACCTCTCCTTAGCCACGTTCCTTTTGAAGATAATCAAACCATAATCCCTAAATTGTTTAACTTTTTGCCTATTTGTCTGCGCTATGCGAAGAACCGTAGTCCCATATTTTCATTTTCTTATGTTATCGCTGGAACCCTAACCCCTTTCAACATTTGCTTCCCTCACAATTTTACAAGAAAGGGCATTTTAGATTTGTGCTCAAATTACGAATCAAAGGGCATATCCTTTTGTTCTTTTGAATTTGGTGTAGTGTAGTGCACGTGGATCTTTGTTCACCTTTTTCTAATGATTTTTGTTTTCATTTGAATTTAAAAAAAAAAAAAAAAAAAGTAGCTTGAACTAAATTGATGCTTATGTAAGGTTTCAAATGCGGCTAAGGCCAAAAACAACCGCGAGTAAAATTAGTTTTTCTGATAGTGGAGCATGAATTTTTAACTAGTACATGTAACTAGCTAGCTTGAATAAAATGCAGGTTGATAAAGAATTTTCAAGTAAATGACATACAAAAATGGTTGGTATAATGTTAAGTTATGAAAGAAATGGGTCCCCATCATAATTAATAGTTAGGTACTCATGAAATGCGATACTTCTAACTCGCATTTATTGCAAAGGGATACTACTATTGTTGTAAGCAGCACCTTGCAAGTCAACATCTTTATTAAATTCTATTTGGATTTTCTTTTCTTTTTTTTTTTGAAAATATCTATTTGAATTTAAAAACCTTTTATGAAACTATCGAGTAGTTGAAGCAAGTAATACATGTTTGGTTCTCTTAAGTAAAACACTCCTATTTGATTCGTTAAAAATTTATAACCTCACCATGATGACACATATGTTTATAATTTAAACGAAGTCTTTAGGTCATAAGGAACATACTCCACATGTTATCCATAAGTCTATCCATGATTAAATTGAAAAAATAAATTAGTCAAGATGTCGCACAATCCGTAATATAGTAATAAATTGAACAAAACTTCCAAAATTAATTTTTGGTGTTTTTTTTATTTTTGGATCTGGATTTCTTGAAGTAAAAATGTTTTTACATTCACACAGTCATGCTATGTGAGAAGTCGTTTGTTGGTCAAGCTACTAAACATTAATCGGTTAAAAAAATATTAAAAAATCAAAATATTTTAATTCGTCAATATTATTTCAACAATATTATTAAATCTCCTAGACTTAAATTTTCATATTTAACTTATTAATTTTATAACTTTATTTCTACAATATTATTAAATATTGACAAAAATTTATTTAAAACTCCTTTAAAAAATATTTAATTTTTATATTTTACTTTTTTCTTTATTTTTTAATTTTATAAATTTCTATTTTTATTTAAGTTGCACCCCTAGTTTGGTGTCCTATGTTCACTATTGCAAACAGCCTCATAAACTTTAGGGTGAGTGCAGCCAACCCAAATCTTTTTTTTCCTTGGAACTATTTATAAAATCAACATCTAAATTTGAAAATTTATACAGGAACCGTGTTCGCACATTTTTCGTTAATATTTAATAAATTGTTTTAATCTCCTTAATAGTATTCTAGCGGGAGTATTACTTAGAAAAAAAAGAAAATGATTGATATCAAATAAAGGTGCGTAGTTCAAATTCTATTAGATGCAAAGCACCCCCTAATAAAAAGAAGAAGAAGAAATGGCTAATAAAAAATTATTTTTAGATAATTGATTTTTTTAATTAATTATGTTTATGATGAAATTATAAATTGTTACGTATAGTAACAATTAATAAAATTATTTGAACTTTTTGTATATTTTAAGTACTTTCTGTACTCTTTATTATTAACTTTTGGCTTTAAAAATATATTAGTAAAATAATTTTTTAATCTTTTATCTCTTCTAATATGGAGTAATTAATTATTTTAATAAGCAATTTAAAGAAACATTTAAAAAAATAATTACTTTTTATTTTTTACTTTTGATTATTTTCAAATACACTGACAAACTTAACCTCTTATAACTTTTCATAATTGTTTTTAATTGAAAAATAATTATTTTAAAAATTAACAAACAAACTACGAGTAAAATAAAGTTTACTTGTTTATCAAATAATCAGGGCCGGCCCAACAAATTTAAGGACTTAAAGCGAATTTTTTAGATGAAGTCTTTTTTTAATCTAATAATAATAATAAAATTTTTTAATTTCATTTAAAATTTATTTTGAAATTTTTATGATGCAAAATCATTTATTAAATCATTGTTGATCTTAGATAAGATTTTATTAATTTTAATTTTGAAAAGTCTAAAAAAACAAAATAAAAGGAAAATAAACGGGTACTTTTAAAAAGTGGCAACACAGTTCAAACCAAGGACGCTGGGAATGGAAGGAATTAGCAAAACCAACAAGCTAGAAGTCACATTCATGTATAATTCACGTTCCTTTAATATTTCTATCTAAAAAATTAGATTTTATATAAAAAAAAACCTATAAGAAGCAAAAAAAAATTGGAGCCTAAAGCGAGGGCTTGGGCCGCTTTAATATTGGGCCGGCTTTGCAAATAACTGAAGTCCTCTCTACCCTTTGTTTGTTTCAATAGAAAGCGCAAGAGGAGAAAGTGGAGAAAAAATTGTGTTTTCTCGTTTTGAAGAGGCAAGAAAAGTGATAAGGAAGAAAAAAAAATGGTGAATCTCATCTTAATTCTTTTCATTTCTTTCCATGAAAGAAGAGAAAAATGATAAAGTACAATTTTTTTCTCTCTCATTTAAAAATACGCTTTTTTATTTTATTTTATATGTATTTAATACAAAGATGAAGTGATAATTTAATGCTTTTATACTTATTTTTCTTCTTATTTATCTTTTTTGTTTTCTACCCGATCAAACAACTTTATTTTCTTTTATTTTTTTTTATTTTCTCTTCTCTCATGTTTATTTCTTTTCTTTTTCTTTTTTTTACATTATCCCTTGTCTAACGAATTGAAACAAACCATATGCTTGGTTGAGTGAGGAAAGAAGAATACAAATAATGATATAATTTTCTTTATTTAGTTGGAGAGAAATTAAAAAGAAAAATTGATTTTTAAACAGTAAAAATCAAAAAAACTTTATTTATCTCTATTTTCCTCCTCTCATAATTTCCTTTTACCCTATTACTACCCTATGAAAGAGAAATTGTTGCACTAATCTATGAAAAAATTATTTAAAATGCATTAGAAAATGCATTGCGCTGACTTTTGTGTATATCAATCATTGATTAATAATCATTGCGGCTAAAAATTTACTCTGCGTATCTTTATTTCAATGTCAAAGCTGAACTCATACTAATTACCCACAACTAAGCCAAGAATAATGTTTTTTTATCTAACTTCAAATTATATAATTAGTTGAATGTGAAATAAATATGTGATTAAATTTATATGATGAATTGTATACAATTTAATCATCATAGACATTTAATTAAATAATATGCACATTTAATTACATATATTTACACATTTAACTAGTTATGTAATGAGTTGTATTTTGAAATTGTAAAAAAAATCCGATTCCTAAGCCCAAATCATGAAACCCTTAGCTTAAAAGAAAATTGAATTAGATGAAAGAGGAGTGGAGAAATATTGCGCCTCAATTCAAGATTGAATTGATAAACAATACAGAATCATCATTCAAGAACTAAACTCAAGTTTAGAGAATTTCTCTCCAAGAACTCGAAATATTTCCGGTTGAATTAAATTATAATCTTTTAGCTTTCAAATTAATCATAAGCAGTCCAAATTTGTTATTTTATCCTTAATTAATTAGGGTGATATGGTTGAATTTTAAATGATGAAAATAGATAATTAAATTTTAATGAGAGTAATAGTAGAAAAACAATTTTTTTTTAAAAAAATACATTTTCTTTGATTTTAGCGCTTTTCTTAATATGTGTATTTTTTTAGTTGCTTATATATAGGAATATAGGAATGAAAGTAATATTATCATAAATTCAGTATTTTAAATTTACTCTTAGATGAAATAAATGTAAAGTAAATGAAAGGAGTTCAGTAAGTGTTTTCTTAACCTAAAAATTTTCTCTATCTTAAATTGGACACTATCCCTTCACGCTCTTTTTCTCTTTAAATAAAATTTACTCCGAATCCAAAATATGGCTCATTAGATTAAAGTAGCTTTACTTACACAATTTGAAGCTAATTATGATGTTTTTGCATCATACTTTGATCCTTCTTCAAATTTGACATGTAGGAATTTAAAATACCAATTTAATCATTGGGTTTATATTAGGAGGGTAGCTCATATATATTACTCCTTAATTTTAGCAATATTTCATATTACTCCTTGAAATTTAAGTTAATTATTTATTTTAGTCTTTGATGTTAGTCTATATTTAATATGGTTAAGTTTTGTTTATATTGGTCCTCAAAATTTTAAATAATAATTTAATAGGTTTCTATGTTTAATTTATAATTAATATTTTAATTAGTTTCTATATTTTTTAATAAAACTATAATTTAGTCAAAGAAATTAACATTTTTAAAAAATATATAACAGATCACATACTCAAAAACCTATACAAATCACACTAAATCAACAAAAATATCAAAGACTAATGTAAATTTCAATCAAAAATTCAGAATTTCAAATGCCACGCCCTTCCCTCAATATCTCTACTATCATCAGTTCATCATTCCTCCTTCTTTAGTTAAAATTCGGCTTATTTGAAATTCATAAACTGTGAGTGAAAGATTTGCCAGGTGTGAAATCCCATTGTATTCGAGGAGTCAAGGATTTGTTGGGAATTCCGGCTCGAAGAAGAGGCAGATCAAAATATGGTGCAGAAAAACCCAAATCGATATGAATGGAGGATGCCTCTGGAACTTCTTTTTCTTGGTAAGGAGAGGTACGAAGTAACTCGACTGAAAGGAGAGGGAACAACCACAACGTTATGCCCTAGAAACGGAGCCCTTCCGAATGACCTATTCTAAAGTTGGAATAGATCCCAGACTTCATAGGGAGATAACCACCACTACTACTACTTTAGAAAGGACCGAATGGCGTGCCTTATACCTTTAAAATGAATGGTGGGAGACCGGAATCGCTTTTGTCGCTCCGGATTTCCTCTTGGCCGAAAGGGTCGAGGCAGGAAGGAGAACGCTATATACACCTCTTTGTACCTGGGACTAGACATAATAGCTTGAGAAAGGCTTGGGAAAGTACGTTTTGTATTTTATAGCACACGAGATAGGCTTGGCTTAGAGCCTACACCAATCTATCTGTAATAGTTCGATCCGTCTTCCTGAGATGAGAATTTGTTTTGAAATAGCTAGATTAGATTAGAACTGGCCGCCTTGCCTTGGCTTATTGTGTGATTTTTGAGCAGGAGCGAGCTGTCTTTGGATCTGTACTGTAGCCGGGAAAGCAGGAATCAAGCTGTTCACAAGCAGTGGTTATGAGCCGTATCTCGCATCTAAAGCCAATCCACTCGCAAGTTAAAATTTATGAATTTTTAAAGTTGCAATTTATTTTATTTTTATTTTAAAATAAAAGAAAAGATAAAAAAAAATGTTATGAAAATGAATTAATTTTTATAAACGAGACTAAAATGAAATTTTCTAAAAGTAAAAGTTTATAATAATTATATATGTACTTATCTATTTATTTATTCATCAAATTACAATCAAATGAATTAAACTATACACAATTTAAATTAAATTTATTTATTTAATAACGAACTTAACTTTGAAGTTAATTTCAACTCATTTAATTTATGAACTAAAATTGTTAAAATAATTAAAAAGTCAAATGTCAAATTTAATATGAATTGGCTCAGTTCGCTTGTAGCCTACATATAAGTATTCTGATTTCTATTAAATTTGAACATATAACATAATAATTAACTACAACAAGTGGTTATCAATTAATATATGATTTAATCATTCCTTTGCTTCCTTCCTGCTTTTTTCTAGATTTCAAGAGTAAGACTTGTGAATGTGGGCCTTTTGTTAATAGACTTGGATTTGAGACCCATACCTATTTCCAAAAGGAATTATAAAACAAATAATTCACGATGGTTTAAAAAACAAAAAAAACAAAAAAAATTTAAGATAAACATGATTGTGAGTTAATCATTATAGTGTGGTGATAGTCGTCTCATTCCTTAACTATATGTATGGAGATTTGATTTTTTGCAGGTGAAAATATTAGAACGAGCAACATTTCATGGTCACTAACGATTATTTCATGCGAATTTAGTTCTGAGATGAAAATTAGTCAATACTTCTTACATTAAATATATGAAAAAAAAAAATCACTGTGAATTGACTACACAATGTGAAATAATATTTTAGATTTTGTTTGTTTTTTTAAGTATAGTGTCCTAAATTTGTTTAATTAGTTCATAGAAAAATATAATAACTAAAAATTTAACCTAAATATTTATATACATATGTTTTTATATACTCATGATGTATATAACTTAAATGTTTATCGTTCCAATTTACTTTTTACTTGTAAATTTGAAGCTTTCATGCATAATCATTAATCCATTGGACCAACTCCGGAAAGAAAAAAAAAGGAAGGAAAAAAAGAAAAAGGCGGACATGGATCCTCGATATCTTTAATTATTTCTTAAGATATGATTTAAATTGTTGAAATTTGTATTTTAAAATAAAATAAATAATAAATAAACAAAAATACAGAGGAAATAATATATGATTCATTAGATAATATAATTATAGCATTCATTGATTCATTCCCCGTTTCTTTTTATAACTAAACACTTTGAAACATACTCAATTAGGTTAACAAAAACGTATTCAACAAGTTAGTTTAGTAGTTGGGAAGTAAAACTTTGAATAACAGTTCTCCAGTTTAATTTGAACCGTAAACACATTTTAATTTATATAAAAAAATTAAGTTAACAAAAATGCTTATTACTGTTAATAAGTATATTAATTTTTTTTTTAAAAAAAACTAATATGACCATACTTCAATTATTGGCAAAACTCTAATATGGAAATTAGAACAGTTTATTTATTAAGGAGCTCAAAATAGTTCATTAATTCAATGTAAAAATATAAAATAAAGTAATAAATATGGTGAAAAAATACTCTTAGTAATATTTGGTAACGGCACAGAATAGAACATAATAAAATTATGTACTGTATTTAGTAATCGTGGAACAAAACATGACTATGATAGCGTTTGGTAATAGTACATAACAGAATAAAACAGAACGAAATGGAATAGAACAGGTGTTTAGTGGTCATTTAACAAGATTATATGTATTATTTTGTATTTAGTGCGAATTAAAATATGGAAAATATTTTTTGTAATACATATAAAATTTTACTTTACTTGATAGAAAGTATAAATTAAATAAAAAATAAAATAGTATATTTTTAATTTATTTTTAAAAAAATTATGAGTATAACTAAATAATAATTTTAAAATATATTAATCTTTTATTAATATTTTATGAAAAAAATAAATTATTAAATATAAACTTATCTCAATAAATATAATTATTAAATATATTTTTAAAATTAATTATTAAATATAAATTATGTTGAATATATTTATATTGTGTAAATTTTTTAAAAATATTTTTTAGTTGAAAAAAAATAATATAAGGCTTAAGGAAATTAAATATATATTATTTTGTTAATAAAAAATAACTATATGAAAATAATGATAATTTTTCTGTCTGTGTTATGTTCTGTTTTCTTCCGTTCCACCTTTTCAATGGAACCAATTTGTTCTGTTCATTTGCCTTAGTGTCATGTTCCTCTTGACTGACGTACCGAACGGAAAATAGTACACAGTGTCATGTTACGTTATGTTTAAACACGTCTGTCAAACGTTACCTATATGTATTATTTTGTATTTAGTGTGGATTAAAATATAGAAAATATTTTTTGTAATACATATAAAATTTTACTTTACTCGATAGAAACTATAAAATTTAATTTCTTTAATTACTTTACCCGATATTTTTTAATTTCTTTTTTTAAAAATTATGAGTATGACTAAATAATAATTTTTAAATACAAACTTCTCTCAATAAATACAATTATTAAAAATATTTTTGAAAATAATTATTAAATATAAATTATGTTGAATATATTTTTATTATGCACTTTTTTAAAAAAATATTTTTTGAAATATTTTTTTGTCGAAAAAAAATAATATAAGGTTTAAAGAATTTAAATATATATTATTTTGTTAATAAAAAATAACTCTATGAAAATAACGAAAATTATTCTATTTGTATTTTGTTTTGTTCCGTTCCACCGTTTTCAATGGAATCAGTCTGTTTCGTTGATTTGTCTTAGTGTCTTGTTATGTTTCTTTTGAGTGATGTACTAGGAACAGTAGACAATATTATGTTTTATTTTGTTCAAACACGTCTGTTAAATACTACCTTTGTTCTTTTAGGACTTTATAAAAATTAATATATAATTTTTTGCTTGAAATTCTTAAAAGCAAGTATACGTAAGACATACAGAAGAATGACAACATATGATGATACTATACTGAAGCCACATACTAGTAGGTGAGAAAATAAACTCAAAGTAATTGTTTTGTATCACATTAATTATATGTTAGGTATGCATGTATGTATTGCACTCAATTTTCTTATTCATAATTAAAACGCTGAATAGAGACAGCATTAATATGAGTTGAATTGAAGTCAAACATTCATAAAGTAAATTAAATAACCAAAAATGAAAAACAAAATAAAAAATTGAATCCGGATATTATAATAGTTAATTACAATGAAAATCAATTGTACTTATAAGAGAAAAACGTTGTTTTAGTCTTTTTAAAGATTTTCCAATTACTAATTTAGTACTTCCTTCGTTTGTATTTATAAGATATTTTTTAGAAGATTTAGATGTTTTTTTATAAGAGATTTTATTGTTTCTATAGAATATTTATTACTTGTTTTCTTATTTACCCTTATTAAATGTATTAATTATTTGTACTTTTCAATTGTGATTGGTTAGCATGATATTTAATGAGCGATAAAATTGATATGTTATATATTTTTTTTTAGAAAACTAATAAAATTAACTAAACTTAACTATTTTTAATGGTACGTGTAATATTAGTTAAAAACTACTTATAATAAAAATTGAAAAAATATTATATAAGGTCATAAGTATTTTTCGCATGAGATAATCAGGCAATTAAACGGGATTCGAGTTGGATTACTATAGACAATTAGACACTAAGCATTCGCTCTACTATTAATCGGTTTGCTTTAGTTTTTAATTTCAGTTAAATCATTTTAAAATTTAAAACCATAATGAATAAAAGTGAAAGTATAGAAAATCCAAAAGACAAGGAGACCTTTACACTTATAATTATTATTTTTAATTATAATAATCTTAACAAATGTGATAAAGATATTGTTTAACAAAACTCAATTATAATTTGTTATATATGCATAATATCTCTGTGTACTTTAGCATACAAATTTTTAAAGTGTGTAGTTTGTCCTGTATATTTACTACTCTGTCTGTGGCTATTCACATAAAAACTATTGTAAATATGATTTTTATAATAAAATGTACTACATTGAAAAAGTAAGGGGGATAAAATGTACACATAAATATATTTTTTATAGTAAAATACATATTAATTAAAGCAAATGGGGTCAACTTATAATTAACTATTTTTTAATAATTATTTTAAAAAAATATATTTGTGTGAGCTTGTGAGGACTATATCCAAATCAAGTTTCATTTTGGTTTGATCTGGCCATATAATTTTGACAAAATATGATTCAAACATGAAACATCCCAATTATATATCCATGTATGTGTCCTTCATTAAAATATTGTTATCACTTATCAATGGATGAGATATCATGGTGTATTTGGGTCCTTTATTATGAACGAGAAGAATATATGATTGATGTAGACGTGTTATATGCAATTACTACTACATTTGAATCAAAATTTCCCCTTTGAATTTAGATATTGCAGCCATATTTGCAAATTGCAACTTTAATTAACTAGGAATTTAATTATTTTTCCTTTTCTTGGAAAACAAAATAAAAAGTACTAGCAATAGCAGTTAAGAGAGGAAGAGGTAGCCAGTCGTGCTCTGTTCAAGCAAAACAGGGGAAATCATGAAATTTCATTAATTTTTTAAAAATTATAGCCCAACGAAAATTTCTTAGAAAATACGTTTAGTTTACATTTTCATTTTTTGTTTTTATTTTCTGTTTTTAGTTTGTTTTCTGTTTTTTGAAATTTTATAAAGGAAAACTTGAAAATGCTGAAAATAGAAAACAAAAATTTTCTATTTTAAGCATTTTCAAATTTTCCTTTGTAAAATTTCAGAAAACAGAAAATGAAAACAGAAAATAAAAATGCAAACCAAACAACCCCTTATTTAGTTAACTTCTTCTTCTATTCTTATAACGTCTTATAAAAAAAATAATATACTCAAACTTTCTTAAGAACGTCATATAAAAAGAAAGAGGAAGTACTTGATCAACTATCATAATTCATCCATTTTATAATACATTTTACAAAAGTAATTAATATCTTAATTTTATAAAAAAGTTATTATGTTATTTTAATTTTATCTTTAACTAATAAATGTATAGCCTGCGATCAATTATTAGTGGGATGACTTTAAATTAATTTTTGTGGTTAGGAGTTATATTATGAATTGAAGCAAATATTTCACTATTTTTCTTTATTATTTGCTGAATAATTGAAAATTAAAAAAACAATTTAAGTAAAAATTGTCTATTGATGCTTTAGTTGGTGACTTGGTGAAGAACATAAAAAACCATCAAGTTTTTCTATATCAATATGGCATTATGGTGAACAAGGGAGGAGTATATTTACATTGAAAAAAAATGTTCTTTATCAATATGGCATGATGATGAACATATTAATATAGTATCATATTTAAAATATAAATAGATGGATAAATAAAAATATTTTTTTTCTCAAATTAAGTCCACAAATAAAAAGAAACGGGAGAAATACTATAATTTTTATTACTATTACTTATATTACTTATATGAATATACTTCTTCTAGATTTAAATATAAATAAAAAAAGAAATTTATATATAGAGGTGTAAAATATAAGTAAATTATAATTTTTTTTATGTTATTTAATACTGTTAATTTGTTTTGTACAACATTCTTTTATTTTTTTATTATTCATAATTTTGGTTAGTTATCTCATAAGTTAATGGTAGTTATGAGGTGGTTAGAATAAGTTTTCAGTATTTATGAGGCGGTTAGAGTTAGTTATTCAATTTTTTCTTTTTGCTAATGTTATAAATACTTATTGTATATTCACACATAAATTAATGAAATCAATATAATGCATTTGTTCTCTCTTGGCACCGTTTTGTTTACATCCGAAGCTTTTCTTGATCAACAATGGAGATTTTCACTTTGTAACATGGTATCACTGAGTGAAATCTTGTGAACCTTGCATTGATGCGTTTCTCCTCCTTGTTTCTCTGTTGTTGCATCGATATTATGTGCTTTGGTATTTTGTGATTTCATTCATTTCTATGTTCTTGTATACTCTTCAAATTCCTATTACTCTTGCCTATTTTTCCTTGTTCTTGCTCTTTACTTCTTTTTTTTTTTTTACGAGTTGCTATACCTACAATTCTTCGAACACCTTTTATGCATCTTTTCTTCGATCATAGTGGCATTACTTGACTGTCTTTTCCTTGATTTATACTCATTTGAATGATTTGAACACTCACTGTCTCTTCTTCCTCTTCTTTTTCTCCTTCATTCTTCTTCTTCATAATTTTGATGTCTACAATTTTTTGTTTTGTATTCTATCTTTTTGTTGTTAAGATTAGGTTTTTCACTTTCAAATACTGCCTCTAATCTTTCTTATTCTTTCTTTTTCTACTTTTCTTTCTTTGAATCATGTTTTTCCTTTCTCCTATTTGCCTTTGTTCATGGTTGACTTGTCGCTATTTTGCCGTCGCTCCACCAGGGTTCCACCATTGTTGTTTCTTGCGCCTATTACAAGTTATTTTCAGTTTCAAGCTCCAACATTTTCATGATTTCGTGTCTAAGTTTGGAATGCAGCAATCTTACCTTCTAGCTTGAGAGAGGTGTTAAAGCATCATTCTTTTATTTTTTTTATTATTAATAATTTTGGTTAGTTACCTCATAAGTCAAATGTAGTTATGAGATGGTTAGAGATAGTTTTAAGTAGTTATGAGGCAGTTAGAGTTAGTTATTTAATTTTTCCTTATTGCTGATGTTATAAATAACTATTATATATTCACGCAGAAATTAATGAAATCAATATAGTGCATTTGTTCTTTCTCGGCAGCATTTTATTTACATCCGAAGTTTTTCTTGATCAACAATGGAGATTTTCACTTTGTAACAAATACTATGATCACTAAAATATAAATAATTTGATAAATATTGTTAGTGTTTTAAAGACATTTTTTAAGGAGCCAAATAATATAATAAAAGTTATTGAAAAATATAATTTTTTTTTAGAGACGAAATAATATGTATTATGATTATTTTTTAAAATCGAGTAACCTTAATAAGTGCCTAAAGGCATTGCTTAACAAGACTCAATATAATAAACTTCAGTATCTTTTACACCCAACCAAAAAAATTAATTACACTTAATTAATTTTTTTAATATACGTAAATTAATTTTTTTTTTGTTTATATTAACTCTATTCAGAGTAGAGAAATGCTATATTATTCTACTAAATCATCCTACAAATCCTTTTATTCATTTAATTTTGAAAATTGTCATTTGTCATTTCAAAAAGTAAATACTTACTTGAAGATAGATGTCAATTGTTAAAATTAATTGAGTAAAAGGTTTTATAAAAAGATTTAGTAGGATGATTTAAATATTTTTTATTCGGAGTAATAGTGGTATAAAAGAAGAAGGGAGATAGTAGTACTCCCTCTGGTCCTCTATATATATATATATATATATATATATATATATAAGTTATATACTAGAAGAAATATTTATCCCTATATAATATATATAGGTCACCAACTAATACATTAATTACCAGTTTCTATCCCTATTCTTTGTATAATTTTTAAGGATTTTTTTAACCTGTGTAATATTTGTACAGGTTAAGAAACAAAAAAAAAAAAAGAAAACACATGTGTGATACACATAGTCTCATTAAAATTTTGATTTTTCTCATAAAAACCTTCCACCTTTAGTTTCTTATGATGTGCAATATTGCACAGATTAAAAAAATTTAAATTTTAATAAAGGTTTTTCTAACCTGTGCAATATTGCACAGGATAGACAAATCCTTTTAATAATATAATCAATGGAGGAGTGAGATAGGGGAATGATCCCTCATGTTCAAAAACAACATGAGATATCATCTTATTTTTTGCGTCTATCTCTCTTTTGATAGGTATTAAATAAATATTAAATGTGTGTGTTCATATTAACATTAATAAAGAGGGAAATAAACACAGAAATATCAACATGATAAGTTAGGTTGTTTTTGAACATGATAAGATGTATTCCCGTGAGATAGATAGTGGAGCAAAAAAGAGAATATGATGGTTAATTAATTGTTTGACTTTTAAGTATTTATTAAAGTATTTCTTTGTTATGATGACTTAACTATTATTTTTAGACAAATTTAATAACTTAATTTTTATTTCTTGATTTTGATAATTCTGTAAAAAGTGACTTATACATATATAGTGTAATGCTAAATCTTCTTACTAAATATTTTTATAAATCCTCCTATTAAATCTTCTTCAAAATCCTCAAATCCACTTAATTTTGAAAAATGTCATTTATCTTTGACATGCTTAGTGGAAGAAAGAAAACACTTATAAAAAAAGTAATTTCTAATCCTCATACTCTATGTTCTTACAAATCCTCCTACTTACTCATTAAAGAATGTTGCAGCACATGGATTTCGGATATGGGTTCGTAGACTTATGAAGTGTGGGCATCGGTGAAGAGGGTGGAGGGGGGAGGAAGAAGGAGGAAGGAGGAGGAAGAAGAGAAAAAGAATATTTTCAATGTTTTTTATAGTTTTAAGATTGAAAGTTCATTTAATTTCATATTTTATATGATAATTGGAGGATAAATAAGATAATTATTAAGAAGATTTAATATTACTCTTATTGAAATCAAATGGGTAAAATAATTTGCGAGAAGAATTAGTATTTTTCTAAGTTTAAGTTTAATTAGTTGATTTAATTAATGGAAGAAGTAAAGAGTAGGGTTGTGGTACTGCTACATCTGCGGCTCCACAGATTTCAGAGAATAAACATCAAAGTCATACGATAAGTTAGGTGAGCAACTTTAATGACTATCATCAAATTTTAATTTAATTTCCCATTTAATGTTTGTTAGGTCCTACTCCACCATTAATGAATGAATTGCTCTAGTAGTAGTAGTAATTATAACTGCCCTTAATTAATTAATTAATTAATTACTCCACTCTACTACTTTCATGAATCCAATTAAACACATCATTTTGACAAATTGTAGGTGGATGCTCTTTTCAAACATTTAAATGACACAACAACAATTTTGTACATCACTTTCCCTTTAAATAATCTACCACACATGTGACTTCTTCCATACCCCTTTATATGATAGAGCAACAAAATTTACTTCATTTTCAAAACACATACAAACACATGAAACAAATCTTTTTATTTTTATTATTATTATTAATTTCTAATGGGTTTTTTTTAACTGTGTATGTCCATAATGTAATAATTAATGTGACTTCCCTTTATATTTAATTTCGGTGCTTGTAAATGGTTAAAGCCCGCAGCACAAATTGTTGGCTCTATAACAAATTGGGAAGACCCATTTATTGTGAGAAGGAAATTCCACACAGCATTTATTTTTCATAACCTGAATTTGTTTAAGATTTACATCAAGTGTGTGTGTTACTTATGGTTATGGTGATGGGCAACAACAAAATTATTGTTCGACAGTATAGTTGTTGAATCATCAATGTAACTTCATGCTATAAAAACTATGGCGAGGTCGAAAAGCTTTCTTGAGAGGTTATACATGTATATATATTTATTTCGGTGATCTTTATGTATCAAAATAAAGTAATTTTAAAATATTGATAGGAAAATAATTTAGTATATAAAACTCGTTTAAGTTTCAAATTACAAATTTACAATCATGGTGATAATATGTTGATATTGCAAATTACAATCACATGTAATTTTAATAAGCGACAAAATCTTGATGTTCCAGCATGATGTTTAAAGTGGATTGGATTTAATTTATTAAACCCTAATTAACTACAAAATTAAGAAGCTAAGGTGCATTAATGGATAAGAGTGAATGTTTTGGATCTAAAGCAATTGCTACAAAAATAACAATGCTAACTAAAACCCTGACCATCTTAACTTTGAAAATGGGAAAGGAATAGTTAAAACTAACAAACTTGACTTTGAAAAATGCCTAGGGAGATTATTTATATATGCTATTGGTTAATAATATACTACACATTCATTCTCCCCGCAATTGTTGGCCTACAATAGAAAACGACTACTTGCATTGGACCTTAGCTTCAATGGTGCTTATAATTATTTGAAGACTCTGGATGACTAATATTGAAGTATATATATAAAACTGATTTATCATCTCTAAAATGAGAATATATTTAAACAAAAAAAGTAAGAATGTATCAGTTTTCATTTGGATTATAATATTTCATAATTTTGACTCATATTAAATAAATAGTTGATTCACCTTTATTTTTTTATTTTGCATATATTCTCACTCTTGATGAGACAAATCCATATAAAACTAATCTTCATTAATATGATATTTGATGTATGTTGATTATATGTGTCTATCTTGTCTGTTAAACCGACAAACCAAACCAAAGCAATCCATAAATTTGTCCAACCAAATTATAGCTGAGGAAAACTCGAACCAAACCAATTAAATCCGAAGGTAATTGGTTCAGGTTTCGGGTTCAAGAAATGTAAACCCAAAAAGACTTAATAGATCCGACCATCATAATATTTGTGAACTACTATCGAATTTGATATAAATATTATTTATTGCCATTATATTTTTTATTATACATATTAATTGGTTCTTCTTATATCTTGTTCTCTTTGTATTATTTTGGTTAGAAATTAGAATTTTTGTTAAAAAAAGGTAAAATAGTTTAATTTTATAATTATTTGTAAACTAAATAATGTCAATTTTTTTTTAATCAGACAAATCAATGATATAGCCCAAACCAATGCATAATGTTTCGGATAAGTTGAGTTCGAATTTTAAAATTTTTTCACATAAATCCGAACCAAACCAATTCATATAATTATCATATGATCGAGTATCGGGTAACACCAAAATCAAGGACAGATCCAGAAATGTCAGGTGGGAGGGGTCGAAACTTAAAATAAGAACAATGAAAAATATTAAGTATTTAGAGAATTTATAAAGGAAGAGAAAAATATATCAAATTTTTAGAGAAAAACAAATTTTTAGGAGTGTAAATTTAATATTTTATTCTTAAATACAAACAAATAATAAGGTTTTAATAATATTAAAATAATAATAATAAAAATTGCTAAAACACAAAAAAAATAACTAATTGTAAAAGTTAAATAGTAATTTTTTAAAATAAAATATTTTAATATTATTATTTACTGAGATATAAAATAATATACATATATTCTTCCTATGTTTTTATTTTTTAAAATATCAAAAGAAGAAATCTCGTTGAAGAATAGAGTAAAAAAGGAATACTAAAATAAGAATTTTAAGAAGAGAAGGAAAAAGTGTAGGAAAAAAACTAGTGTAAAAAATAGAAGTGTGAAAAGATTTACTAGGCCTCAAACTTGAGACCTGAGGTCTGATAAAATGAGATAGAACCGCTATGTCAAGCAGAATTTTTCACACCATGCTCACAAACATAAATGATAATTCTTGGAGGGGGAGGGGCCAAGGCCCCCTTGCCCCCCCCCCCCCCTCTAAATCCGTCCCTGACCAAAGCTGATACCAACCCAACCCATAAATACTCTAATGTTAGCTAATTATAAATTAGTCCTTACATCTAAAATCCAACTTTTGATCTGTTTGTGTTTATTATTTTTTATACTTTTATCCTTACAACTTACGTATTTATTTATTTTACATATACACCACTCCGAAATGCAAAGGTGAGAAATAAGAGCATAAAGTTAAAATTGTATAAGGACCAAATTTTAAATATATAACTGTGTTGAATACTTATTAGAGCATAATAACAAGTATGATTGCCTTATGTGAGGGAGGGGCGTATACTTGTGGTGTAGCTAATACACAAAGCAATTGTATTTGTATTATATATAGTAATTAAAATGCCATGTTCATTGCACTTAGTTAATTCTTTTGAAGTAGCTAGCTGTAAGGTATATATGCATATTCTTTTATATAGTTAATATTTATTATATATCCATAATAAAGAGGACAGAAAGAATGGGCAAAATTAAAAAGAGGAGTGTTTGGAGTGATGGGGGCAATTAAGAAGAATATATTGGACGGTGAAGTATGTCTGATCTATTTAGTGATCTACTCTCTACATATATGACAATATACATACATATATGTGTATGCAAGTCAATGAAATGTGCTACTCAATACTCATCACCACCTGACTATGCAGGCAACCTTTTAAACGTTTTTTACAAAATTCCATTCACTTTATAATAACTTATAAATATGTCTTTAATTTTATGTATAAATTTTGGTGCCTAAAAGTTACACTAATCTTTTTTAAGCTTCATCTTTATTACAAACAGATCTTAGCTTAATTATTTGTACCAACAAACAGATCTTAGACGCTATTTAATAATATTATTTCAGGACTAAAATGAAAAACAATATCAAATATATAGATAAAAATGAAAGACAATAAGATATTGTTAAATATATATAGAAGTCAAAATGTAAAGGTTGATAAGGGTAGGAATAAAAAAAGTGTTTATTTTTTTAAAAAAAATAATGTAAAATATGTATAAAGACCAAAATATTAATTTAAAATTTTGTAATTCATTTTATTATGTTTTAACGGAACCTTGTTGAATGTATTTCTTTCAACTATTTTATAAACATGAAAAACTCTCATTACAAATGATTTTATTAAATTAATTATTCAAATACACTCTTAAACATGAATGTAGAAAGCAGATAGTTTGACATGGAAAAAATCTAGATGAATAAATGAGTTATATATGGCTCTTTAAAGAAAAATGGCCTTTTCTCCATATTGAATAAGTTATTTAATGAAATCAATCGCACGTGAGTATATATTGTTTTTTTTTTATTGTGGCCCATTTGGTTATGTGTTTATTACGAGTGAAATTAATTTTAAAAGAATCAAGAATTTTTTATTACAGTTATATAAATGTTAAAGTCTAAAATAGATAAAAAGTACAATAATATCAATTAACTGAAGAGTTAACTATTAATTTGGTTCTTCAAAGATTATTATATCATCAATTTGGTTTTAAAGAATTTTACCAACAAATTAATCTCTAAAGATTACCTTGTAACCAATTTGAATCTTGTCACCTAATTAGTCCTCCAAAGATTCAAAAGTCTACTAAATTAGTCTTCCATCATGGACCAATTTGATATATTTAAAGTTTTGAAGGATTAATTTGATATACTTACACATCGGAGGACTAATTTGATGACAAAGTTCTTTAGTGGACCAAATTGGTGACAAAGATAATCTTTAGAGGACCAAATTAATAGTTAACTCTTAACCAAATTTGAGTTATATTTTTTTATAGACCAAAATATATCTACAAGGATTCGAACTAAAAACCTGCTACTCAAAAAAGAAATAATCATTGACCATCCAAATAAGCTGGTAAATATAAATTACTACTAATTAAGAAAAAAAGAAATTCAAACGCGTGATGATATTTTTTTGGTCGGTACGTGTGGTTAGAATTCGGTGTGAAGGACATAAAATATATATATATTTTGGGTCAATAGGACATAAAATACGTTTGTAAACAGAGACTCACCTAAGCCTCACGGTGGGTTCATGGCCAAAAAGAAAAAGAAGAAGAAAAAACTTCACGCTATTTTTGTTTTGGAGATTGAAACCTACGCGCATGTCCATTTTCACCAGCAAAGTTTACAAATGTCCTTGTGCAAGCATCTCAAAAGGAAATTTTTATAGAGAAAAATTAAAATTAATCATCTTACAATTTGGGTTTGGGCGTAACTCAATCCCAAAAGCTAGCTTATAGGATAAGATTTGCCACATCCTAATAAACTCAACAATGGTCATATCACTAGCCGATGTGGGACTTCTAACAGCCCCTCACGCCTAGCACTACACAGCTGGAGCGTGGACAAACAAGGGTGGACAAAAAACGGGTGGCCCAACAATACGGGACTAACAAACACCCAATAACACACCCAACAATATGGGGCCCAACAAACGGATTAGGATAGACTCTGATATTATGTAACGAGAGAAGTCAGAAAGAGAGAGAGGAAATAATATTAAATAGCATTGTTGGCGCGTTGCAATATGCGACCATTACACGCCCAGACATCAGTTTTGCAGTCAACAAACTATGTCAATTCATGCAATGTCCTTTAGAAATTCACTGTAAGCATGTTAAGAGACTACTCAGATACATGAAGGGCACCTTGGATCATGGATTGCTGTTTCAATCATCACCACATCTGAATTTAACTAGGTATGCAGATTCAGATTGGGCATCCGACATAACAGACATGCGATCAACCACCGGGTTTTGCATTTTTCTTAGAAACAACTTAGTTTCGTGGGTTGGTAAGAAGCAAGGAGTGGTATCTAGATCCAGCACAGAGCCTTAGCTGCTGTTGTTGCAGAAATTGGATGGTTAAAATCATTATTGACTGAGTTACACATTCTACCTAGAGCACCACCTCTCATATGGTGTGATAATTTGAGTGTTGTTCTTCTCACAAAGAATCCTGTCCTCCACTCAAAATCCAAACATTTTGAGCTTGATCTATGGTTTGTCCGAGAAAAGGTGGCTCAGGGACAAATACTTGTTCAGCACATCCCTGCACAATTTCAAATCGCGAATCTACTCACCAAGTCTCCATCCAGTAGTATTTTCTTATCACTAAGGCCCAAACTAAGTGTACTTTCAGCAGCTACACTCAGTTTGAAGGGGGGTGATAGGGATAAATCAGTTATTAAGAAATAAATATATCTGTTAAGATAAAATTGTTCTCTCTAATTATAGATTAGTTAGTTAGTGATATAGATGTATATACACTGTACTTTACCTTTTGTAACAGTAACTCAGAGTAATCACAAAATCAATTCAATTCCATATTATTTCCCCTCTCTCTCTGAGTTTTCTCGTTACAAATCAAATTTTATGTTTTGCATATTTTTATTATTCTTTTTTTAAGAATTGTTATCATATATAATAGTTGTACAGGTTAAAAAATCCTTATTTAAATCAAAATACATTAAGTAAATCCGTCTTAAAATAAATACTACATCTTGAGTTTTTTTACTTTTTTTTATGAATCACCATCTCGAGTATTTTTAAAGGAAAATTGTTTATGTACACTACAAGGTATCATCTGCTTACATATGGTTTCGTAGTTAAATGAAAAAAATATATAGTTAAATTAGTATATGAATTGGTTAATTGTTATACAATAATTTCACTATATTTTATGTGATTAAAAATGAAAAAGAATGTGATAAAATTATTACGTAAAAATAAATCAATTCATGTATTAATTTAATCATATATTATCTCGAATTTAACCATAAAATTAGATGTACATGAGTTGTACACTACAGTGAGTATATATCAATCACTATTATTTTTAAATGCATGATTAGTGTACAATACTATATAAAATAAAAAAAATGCACGATTAGAAAGTTTTTTTAAAAAAAAAAAATTAAAAAAAAGTAGAGTATGTAACAAAAAAAAAAAAGTGGAGTATTATAGTGAAAATTTGAGTAATCAACATGAGATTGAAGTTCAAACCTCATGTATTCACCTTCAAAAAAATAGTAGAGTATTAATTTTTTACCATTAATGTAATTCAAAGGTTATACCAACACTAGTATATTTAAGGAAAAAAATCAATGCCATTTAAAGACTAATTTAATGCACTTATTTTTAAAAATTAAATTAATGTTATTAGAAGTTTTATACGTATATAGTAATTAGTTTTTAATGTTTTCTTTATTAAGAATTACTAACATATTTATGCTTGATAAGAAATTTAAAATATGTGAAAAGCATAAATATTTAATTCCTTCATAATTTTAAAAAATATATAAGAATGTTTATTTACTCAATATATACGAATGAATTATTACCAAAAATATATATGAATTAATGTTTTTGCTTTATATAAGAAATACAATCAGAATGTTTACTTGATCCTGATAAATTAATGTTTACTTTATAAACATTAAATTATATATATGCCATATAAGAAATTCAACATAAAATGTAGGAAATTATTGAAAAAAAGAACATAAACACTTAATTTCTTCATAATTTAAAATCATTCACTACCTTTTTTAAGTGGTAGAAATAGGAAATGAAACTTTTTATTTGTTATTATTTTCTATTTAAGAAAATAAAAATATCAAAAAATTTAAATTCAAAATATAGAAAAAAATCTGTTTGTAAGATAAACAAATACTTAAATAACATTCAAAGCATCCTTGTTCAAACAATTTAAAATATTTAATGTTAGTGATAAATTAAAATGTTTTTTTTTTGGTATTGTACTACAAAATTTAAATGTTACTAAAAGCATGCCTCGCACGTTACCAAGACCCATAACGTTCATTAATTATTCGCTATGAATTCAAAGGGGAGAGAAAATATTTACTCTTCATTCCTTGAGAGTACTAGTACTAAAACTCTCTTCTTAGTATAAACCACCGAATTGATACATGCACTTAAAAGAAGTGAAATTCTAAATGAATAATTTTAAATTCTTTTAATTATTCATCGATTTCTTAAATAATGTGTGTCGTTTTGTTCGTGTTGTGTAGTTGATGTTGATTATCGAAAATTTGGGATAAGTAAGATTCGAATACGGGTTCCTCTTTTGTGGATCGTGTTTACAATGAATTTATAAAGGTCTTACACCGCTAAACTAAATCTTGGGATTAATGTTCTTAAAACACTTGTTAAAATTATTAAAATTAAAAAAATTAATTATAAATAATAGTACTTATTATTTTATCTTTTAAAAATATAAAAAAATTACATTTTTCAACAACAGTGTATTTACTTCTTTAAATAATTATTCTGAGTACGCTAAATAACATTTGCTTTAACTTATTCTTAAATAAGGTAGTATTCTATTATTTTTATGTTTTTAAGATATTAAGTAAATTTAGAGCAAATGTTAAATAGTGCTCACTTTTTAAAGAGTCATACGGTAAAAAAAATTGTTGAAAAATATTATATTTTTTAATTTTTAAAAGACAAAATAATATGCATTTATAATTATTTTTTTATTATAATAACCTTAATAAATATTTTAAAAATATTAATATTTAACAAGATCTATAATATAATATGAGAATAAGTAAAAGTATTACTACTCCATAAAGTAGCAGTAGTATTACCAAAAAATTTGTTTCAATTAGCATTAAAAAAAATTTTAAGGTATAAATTGATGAGTCACTTATAAATGAAGACTTTAAAATCAACTAGTGTATCAATATCAATATTTAGTTAAAGCTGGGCAAATTCATTCAATTGATGCCATTCAATATCCATTCAATATCCATTCAAAATAGTACTAAAGAGTAATTACCAATTACTAACATTAATTAATTAAAAAGGGAGAACTAAATCAGAGAACCGTGCCTAACAAATTAAGTTTTGTCAAAACGTTAATTTGGCAAAGAATCAACAAGAGAACTAAAAAGTGAAAACAGAGCACACATGAACACAAGAGCAAGTAACAACATGAAAGGCAAGAAAATTGGAAAAATTTATATTAACTTTCCTAGTAAAACAGCATTCATTGACTTCTTCAATATACATGAACCCTGGCCAATATAGCTTAACAAATTGATCCTATCCTTAAACCCCCCACTAAATTTATCTATCATCTCATTTACAAAAAGAAACATAAAAAAAAAAAGAAATAAAAAAATAAAATTGGAGGCAAATTCCAAAAGACCCTCTTATCCCTCAAATTGATATGTTGAGGTCAATCCTAGGTTTCTTCATGGATGAAGGAAGAGGAACAAGAGACTTACACCTAGGACACTTAGGATTATTCTTCATAATCAAAACATATGATAAGCAACCAGGGCACCCTACAGCCATAGGTGAATTAGAAACCATCTTGTCTTCAATTTCTTCTTCTAGGGTTTCCCTAATTGAAGATGAAGAGGATGAATATGAAGGTGAAGATGCTGAAATTGGTGATTTCAGGAATGAGTTTCTCTTCCTAATTGGTTCCTTTTCTGCCCTTTCTAGTGCTGATTTCACCTTGTCTAGGGTACACACACTTTGGTAATTGTTGCTTGATGGTAGTGAAGATGAAACTAGCTTCAAATCAAGACTTGTTTCATCAAAAAGGTTCAATAGCACACTGTTGGATTGTGATGATGGGAAATTTAGGTCATGGAGTTTTGGGCCTGTGGGCTTCACTTGTTGGGCTTTGTTTTCTGAGATAGGTCCTGAGCCCATTGTGTTGCACTTCTGAACGTACACTTTCCCTGACTGCAACGATAAACAAAATTCACACACAAAAAAACGAAACATCATTCACTATGAAACTAAACGTTTTAATCTATGGTGCCGTGTGAAATCAATGAAGCAATAAAACTCATAAATGTAATACGGTAAGATACAAAATACTTAATAAATAAATTAATTAATTGGAAACGGAAATCATAGAAAGAAAATTGTTATGGGCCATCAAGTAATGACATCATATAGCTGCCATGTATTATTAGCTTAGATATCAGAAATCAAAATCCTTTAAACTCTGCTTTATGAGGAATAAATACAAAGGTACGAACGAAAATTCAGTAACTGCACACCTTCTGTTACATTAAAAAGCAAAAGTTATTTAAAAATAAATAAAATTCACACAAAATAAATTTTAAATTTCAAGGGAAAAAAATTACTATTTTCACCATAAAGTTAATTTTTTTTATCCTCAGAAACCAATCGCAAGACCGTGAAAACAAACCTTAAAGCCTTCTAATTAACGATTCTGAAAACACCATAAACATCAATTCCTTGTTGAGTACAAATAATCAAAATCATAAAATCAAAAACATAATTTTGTGTCAAAAACAGCTTCAAAAACATACAGAACAAAATCAATGAATAAAATTAAAAAACTATTTGAAAAAGGAAGTAAAAAAAAATAAACACGGCAAAATACAACGATTCATTCCATCGGTAGAATTTTTCAATTAAAATAAAACAAGTGAGAGAAAAATCATGACACAAGCGAAGAGAATTTCGGGGGTTTTCCCAGAGGAGTTTAATTTTCCGTGAAAATAAAAAAATTTCCGGGAAAAAGAAAGGGAAAGAAAAGGAATTGAACGAACCTGAAGGTCAAGGCGCTTCTCCCAGCCAGTAGGAACCTGCAAATCGAGGTCCAATTCTTGGGATTCAATCGAGGACCCACCAAGCAAATCCCTTGTAATCAGAGCCGTTGATTTCTCATCACCGTGAGATTCATTCCCTACCGTCCGATGCTGCTGCTGCTCCTCCTTGTACCCTCCGCCGCCGCCACCACCACCACCCAGAACCCGAATCAGAGAACTCACCTCCGCAGCCATTGCCATAAGAAACTTCTAGAGAGAGAAACAAGAGAGAGAAAGAGAGTCTGAAGAGATGGTTCCTTCATGTGTGTGACTGTGAGAGATTTATATATGCCAATAAAGATAGATGGATGGTACGTTATGGTAGTAAAATTAAATGTGCAAATTAATTATTTTTTAACAAAAAAGAAAATGGAAAAAAAATATTGAGAGATATTATGTCATTGAATTAGATTAAATTACATTAAATACGGTTTCTCGTTTCGTTTATCGTAGTTTTGAATTTTAAAAAATGTGAATTCGTTTAATTTATTTAGTATTTTTTTTTTCCGGTTAATTGTTTCATTTATTGTCTAGGGGTATTAATTAATGGGGTAGTGGAGGAGTGGGAAGAGAATTCAAGAAAAGGGTGGCATGTTAGTAATGGGAGCATTTAATGCAGGGAATAGTAGTAGACAAATTTTGGTGCTTAATTCCGTAATTTTAATTTTTTTAGTTTAAACCATTTGTTTATCTTTTGGGATTTGGGGGTAACATAATTGTCACAAGAATTAAAGATTAGTCGTAAGTGGATATTAATGTTTTTTTGAGTAAAATTTAGTGCCTTAAGGGCACTATTTAAAAACTCAAATATAGTAAAAATATATTGAAATAGGTAGTTTTTTATATTTTCGAGAGACGGAATGATGTGCTCTTATAATTACTTTTCTACTTGTAGTAACCTTAGTAACCTTAACTAGTGCCCTCACTGTATATCAAGACCCATACTTCTATTATCAAGTGTCTATACCACTTTTTTAAAGAGTTCAATGTAGAAAAAAAAAATTAGATAATCGATTTTTTTTATATTTTTGAGAGACAGAATAATATGTACTTCTAATTATTTTTATAATTTTAGTAATTTTAACAAGTGTCCTAAAGATATTACTTAGCAAGACCCTAAAAAATTTTAAGAAAATGTTAAACAGTGCCATGGAGACACTTATTAAGAATATAAAAGTGGAAATATTTCATTAGGATTGGTAGTATTTATTATTTCAAAAGTTGAAATCTTACTTAGTAAATGTTACTATCAATCTATAAAATATTTCCATTTTTGTATCCTTAACAAATGTCCTTAAGACACTGTTTAGCAAGACCAAAAAATTTATATTTATTTTATATTATAAGTAACTACACAAAATATAAAATACATTTATTATATTTTTTCATCTTTATAATTATTTATTAAAGTACTCTATTTGTTTCTATTTATAAGCATATAATACAAAAATTTCATGTATTAAGAAAAATTGTAACATAAAAAAAATTTGTTGAAAAAATGTAACAAGTGCTCCTCATTTTTGCAAGTCAAATTACACTATTTATATCAATGTTATTTTAAATTAAATTCAACTATCACATTAATTGAGGTAAAATGAAAAAAAAAATTGTAACAAGTACTTTTCGTTTTTGCAATAGGTGCCTATAAAAAGGAAGGCCAACTCTTTTTAGGCTCTAGATAAATAATGTCCTTAGGACAATTATTAAGATTATTAGAATTAGAAAAATAATCATAAATGTACATTATTTTGTCTCTCAAAAATAAAAATAAAAACTATATTTTTAACAACTTTTTACTACATTTAGTTCCTTAAAAACTGTCTTTAAAGCTCTAGATATCATTTGTCTTTTTTTTATTAGGTTCTTATAAATAGGAACAAAAGGGTGTAACTCATTACTAGTATTGTTAATTTTTAAGATAGTAGATTTGCATTTATTTAAGAGTAAAAAAATTGTGGCGGAAAATTTCACACTCTCAAAAAATTACGGAGGTATTGGTGGACAGCCTCTTTAAAAGAATATAATGTTTTCGCATGATCCTTTTTTTAAAGTATCTCTGTACACAATCTCAAACTAAATCATCATAACCTAATCCAATTTGATTTTTTTGATCGTAGACAAATATAAGAGACTAAATAAATCAAAATTTTGAGGATCAATTACTTAGAATAATAGTATTAGTTTAAAAAATTATATATACATGTCACTCCTTATGACTCCCTAAGCTAACAATAACTCCACTCTTGTTCCATGATAAAAGATAATATTATAATGGATATAACTTCTCTTTAGAGTCTTTTTTTATACGCACAATTAGAATTTGATCTGTGATTGAAATATTAACTATCTACAAACTATTTTGTGTTTTATGTGTATTTTTAAGGGATCCTTTACAATATTATTAAGGTATAAAAGTAATTATTTGGTGATAAACAAATTTTCCCTCTAAAATTGTCTTATTTCGAAGGTTATTTGAAGAGAAATTTATTTAATTACTATTTATTTATTGTTGAGAATGGATCTATAAGTTTTAATGGTATGATATGAAGGTCATAAATGAACTTTGGACCCTGTGGATGCATGACGTTAGATTTGTAGAGAGTTATCAACCCAACAATAAATTTTTGGTAGAATACAATTTTGACACGTACCAGATCTTGGAAGCTGAATTTGGGCACTAGGCTCCACCAGTTGTTTGCTTCTTCCGTAGTTTCTTTGTTCTTGCTTCCAATAATTCTCACCAAATTAACACAAATTTAGACCTCATCCAACCATCATATCATATACAAGTACTACAATGAAAATTCATCCATACAATTCAAAATTACTAATCAATTCCAAATTTGGTGTTTTTATGCTTGCCTTAATTTTTTTAATGAGATTTTGAATAAGTTGGTGTTTTTTTATAAGCAAATACATTATTTATGCACACTTTTAACTAAATTCTCAATATTCTATTTTAAATCATTTAAAGTTCAAACATTAGACCTCTACTATTTCAAACCTCTAAGATTTGATACATGATAAATAAGTTAAAGTCTATTGTCTTAGCTTGTAGTTTATTTTAGGATTTTGTAAATGAAACTTTTTTTGAAAAAAATAAATTGTGATTATTATGATTATTATAGTATTTGGAAGCTTTTAACATACGTGCGTTTCGTATGTTGAGATTTGTGAATAAAAAAGGTTCTAGATATGAAGGATTCTAATATTTAATAAACAGTAACGTAGATAACTAATAGGAGTATGTATTATTGTATAGCTTTATTTGGTTGGAGTTTTGCAATCATGTAGCATATATCCTTTTTTTTTTTTACTATAGTATATATATATTAATTTTAAATATAGAGAAGTTTTTTCAATTTTGTTGTATAATTAACATATAACTATTGTGTAAACCAAAAAATATATAACTATTGCATATAAAAAATTATCATAGTATGTAATTATGACATGCCAGATATGAGATAAATCATGAATATTGATAATTACTTTAACAATTGTTGTGGCAGCAATAAGGTATATTAAATAATTAAAATAATTTTTTCTTTCTATACAAAAAAAAAATCAATTACTCATAGTTCTTACATTATTGTTATGTACATAAATTAAGTGGGAAAAGATATCCAAATCCAATGCATCAAATGCATAGGTTAAGAAATTATAAATTGAAATTTTTTATTTTAAAAAACAATCATTTATTACAATTTAAACCTAAAACTCATTTATTATTTATATTTGTTAATAAAATTTTCTATATTTATGTTCATGTATGCATAGAATAGTCAAAGCCAAATTAATTTTATTCATTTGTAAATTAATGGGAGAGAAAAAAATTAGCAAATTGTGTTGATATTTATAATAAATAAAATGAAAGACATCAAGAAAACGATGATTCATGTGGACTTGAAAATGCATCAATGCACAAATACATTATACATATATTTGTAAATTAATGGGAGAGAAAAAAATTAGCAAATTGTGTCGATATTTATAATAAATAAAATGAAAGACATTAAGAAAATGATGATTCATGTGGACTTGAAAATGCATCAATGCACAAATACATTATACATATATATGGCTTCTTAAATGTTAAAAACTTAATCACAAATAATCCTCTAACAATATCTTTCTTTTAAAAAAAAATCTTATCAAATAAAAAGATATTTGATATTTCTTTGTAAGATAATAAATATATTTAATATTTCGTATAATATTTACTTTTTATAATATACTCCTATTAGGAAAAAAATAAGAACCTTTGTAGAAAGGTATTACCATAATAATACTACCTCTTGTCCAGTACATAAAAAATATAGAATTAATTTCACACAAACGAATATAACATATTTAATAATAATTTAAAATTAATAAAATTATGGATTTAATTTATCTATTAAAATATTCATGTAATTAATATATCTACTAATATAATAAATGAACAAATTACTCACAATATAATTAAAGTAAAAAAAATTACCTTTTTTTATTAATAAGTAAAATAATAAATAAGGTACTATAATTTTTATAATTAAAAAAAACACTTTTTGATTTTAAATAAACAGGAACAAAAATAGTATAGTTTCATTACGACTCCATAAAGTTGCGTTTCTGAGGTCTAGACATATTGGGTCCGTTTGATTTGCTAATTTGAGTCACAGGACAATACAAAATGGTAATTTTTTTATCTCACTAAACCAAAGGACAACTTTCTTGTTTCATGCACAAGTTAAGAAAAGACATAATTAACCTTGTATTTTTATTCAGTACTATAAATATCTTCCCCATTTTCTCCACTTACGAGGTAGTTTATGTTGTATTTTTTTAAATCAATATTTACGTCATTTTTTTGTCATTTATACATATATAGTTAAAATAACGTATTAATTATAAAATAAATTTAACGGTAAATATGAATATTAAAAAATAAAGAGTCAAAAATATTTTTTAATAATAATTTTTTTATATATAATATAATTATTATATTACATAAAATATATTATGTAGTAATTTATTAAATCATGAAATTTTAATTTTATAATAAATAATAAAATAATTATAAAATATTAAAATATTATTTTCTTAGAAAAATTTAAAAAAAATTAATAATATAACATGAAAGATATTATTGTAAATATGTTGTACTTTTTGTTATGTGCATTGAGTATCAAACGATACACAACATAAAAAATTGTACTGTGCCTCATAAAACGTGTAAAATGCTATAATACTTGTATTGTTATATTCACGCATCCATTGAGTCAATTTTCAAACTAATAAATTATTGGTTTCTATTATATAAATCTTATAAATAAACAGAAGACACGTGTACCAAACAGAAGACACGTGATGATACTAATAATAACTATTATTATAATAACAAAATTAAAATATTAATTTTACATCATTACTATATTTTATGTTATTGAACTTGACATAAAACACGGAGTTGTATTTTTTTTTGTTATTCAACACGGAGTTATATTTTAGTAGTATTGTGATGTTTTTGATTTATTATTTTTTGATAAATTGATTTATTACTTTAATTGTGATCAATAATGTTGTAAATAACACAAAATCATATTATCACAATTAAAGTAATAAATCAATTTGCTTGGATTTTTGCAATATCTTATGTTTCATATGCCTCTTAAGAACAAATTACCGATTTTGTATTTATAATTTTTTTATATTAATTTTATATTTATAATTAATAAATACTAAAATAACCATTTATATCGGAAATTACTCCTATCATAGTAATTAATTACTAATTTCCAAACTATGAGATCTCAAAATTCTATATATACTAATGTTCATAATATAATAAGATTCTATATATACTATTTTGGTCTCAAAGTATAAGGGTTGTCTCGTTTTGGTCCTCAAACTTTTTTTTGATTTATTTTGGTCCTCAAATTTTTTTTAGTTGGTTCATTTTTGTCCTTTCTGTTACTATTCCGTTAATGACATTTAAAAAGTGACATATGTTGCAATATAATTGGTCCGTTAATAAAATAATAATAATAATATATTTTTAATAAAATATTATTTTGAATATACATTTTTTTAAATAAAACCATATTTTTCATCCCACCACCACCATCACTGGACCTCCATCCCTTCCCCTTCCGCCACCGTCACCGCCACCGGATCACCTCTTTCGTCTCCCCCACCATCACCACCACAACACCACCCCTTCCTCTTCCCTTTCTCCCCCGACAGGAAAGAAAGTCGTTGATGTTATGAGCAATGGAGAGGGGAAAAGGGGTTGGTTGAGTAGGTTTGGAGTTTTTATGCGGAATATGGGAGAGGGCAAGTGATTGAGGCTATGGATGAGAGAATGAAAGAGGATTTTGATTCCAATTCTGATTAGAAAGGTGTGGAGTGTTTGATGGTTGTGGGACTTTGGTGTGCTCATCCTACACCATCGTCTGTTAGCTCTGTCGAAGCTTCCATCACCATAAGTCTTCAGAGTGGTCGTTGATTTAGCAGAATCGGGGTTGTTTATTATGCTGGTGTTTCTTCTTTTGTCATCACACACTTGTTTTATTATGATTCATATCAGGTTAACAACACAATCCAAACCTATTTGGAAGAAGGGGAAGTAGTGGTGACGGTGGTGGGGATGGTGGGAGAAGGGGAAGGGGAACGGGTGGTGTTATGGTGGTGACGGTGGGGGCCAGGAGAGGGAAGGGGTGGTCCAGTGGCGGTGACGGTGGGGGAAGTGGTGGTGGTTCGGTGGCGGTGACGGTGGGGGAGGGGAAGGGGTGGTGGTCTGGTGATGGTGGTGGTGGGAATGGGAAATATGGTGTTTTTTTATATAAATTTGTATATTGAAAGTTAATATTTTATTAAAAATATATATATCATTATTATTATTTTATTAACGAGACAATTAGATTGCGACATGTGTCACTTTTTAAACGTCGTTAACGGAATAATAACGAAAAAGACCAAAATGAACCGACCTAAAAAGATTAAGGACCAAAATGAATAAAAAAAAAGTTTGAGGATCAAAACGAACCAATCTTAATACTTTGAGGACTAAACAAGTAATTTTTCCTTATTTTTTTTATGTCTATCAATTATAATTAATAAGATTTTATAAAGAGATAATGAAAGGTAATTAATGCATTGATGAAAGAGAAAATGAGTGAGTTAGAGAGTTTATACTCCCTCCGTCTTATATTATGTGTCGTTTTAGAGAAAAAAAAATCATCTCACCTTATTTATCACTTTATAATTGCAATAAAATATTAATTATCATTTTACTAAATATATACTTTGAGTAGTTGAATATTTAATAAATATCATAGAGATATGAATCTAATGGAACAGAGGAAGTATATATTTTTTAAAAACTAATGTATTAATTAATTTTACTACATAATTTTTTAAAAAAATATAATTGTCTAGAGTCTTATAATATAAAACCGAGCGAATAGGTATGCAACAAAATATCATATAGTACTTTTTTTTTTAATCAACATATTGTATAGTATAGTTAGTACATACTTACAATTTTAATAGCAACAATAAGGTACCAATAATTATAACAAGTACTTGTAGTTCATTATGTACATAAAACTAATTTAATTTTATTAATTTGTCATTTAATGGGAGAGTAAAATTAGCAAATTGAGTGAGTATGTATATAAAGAAATGAAAGACATTAATGAATCGTAAATTGGATGATTCGTAAACATTAAAATCGCATTTAAGAAAATTATTATTCGTATGGAATTGAAAGGCATCAACGCATAAATAATTATGGCATCTTAAATGTTTAAAAATTGGCGATAAAGTGTTCAACAACATACTATCTTTCTATATTTTTTAGGGTTTTTTTTTTATCATGAAAAAAAAAATATTATTGATGAAACTAGTGCTCAAAATATGACAACAAAAGAATACATATCAACTTAAAAGAAGGAAAAATAAACCCATGCAAGAGAAGGTAGATAAGCAAAAGTCACTCTCCCCAAAAATTCAACTTCAAGATCTAAAACGTATGAAATTAAGCATCTCATTAACATGAAGGTGCTCTTCCTCAAAGATAAAAGTATTACGTTAGAAGTCAAATAGAACAAACTGTAACAAATCAAATACTCTCCCAATTCTAAACTATATTAGTTTATATACTTACGCACCACGAAATAAAAGAAACGAGGTCTTAATCGATGATAGCAAACCACATAAACACTGAGCCAAACCAAAACACCCCATCCAATCTTGACTATGATCCTTTAAAATATTTTTGCTCCTCAAATTTAATCTAATAGAAATGCGATCTAGGATCAACGGCCACGCAAGCACTAAGGTGTTAGGATCTTCTAAATCGCAAGGTTGATAGTATCATCTATGAATAAATAGACCTGCATTTGCGCCCAAAGACCAATGCCAACAATCCAAACTTGTCTCAATGGGATTCACCTAATTCACCAATAGTCTCCAACAGTTTTGATACCAACCCGTACTCTATTACGTTGAAAGTCAAGTATGAAGTGTGAAGTGAAGTGGTTAAGAGTTAAGTGAAGGGTTTATAAGTAGAAAGACCCTTGAACCTAATGTCTTAAGGTTTTGGGTTGCATTGTGGTGTCCTTCACTTATATCTCCATCTCACCTACACTCCCAACAGTGGTATCAGAGCCAAGTCGATTTAGAAACCGAGACGAACGTGCTTTCTAATGGTGAACTGATGGTGTTCCGCAAAGAGAATGACGGTGACAACATTAGCCCTGGCTAGAGGCCGGTGACGCCCACGTGTAGAGGGTGTGGAGCCCATAAAGCTATCGTTGAGTGAACGATTAGCCCACGTGTGGAAGAGTTAAACCATAGGAGGTGGAAGGAGCGCAAGAGATGCGGCTCAGTGTGACCATGGGTACTCGTGGATGAAGAAAAAATGTCTTCCGCTGGAGAGGGTGTCATTCCAATGATGAAAGAGGATTCACACTTGAGGGGAGTGTTGAAAGTCAAGTGTAAAGTGTGAAGTGAAGTGGTTAAGAGCTAAGTGAAGGGTTTATAAGTAGAAAAACCCCCTAACCTAATGCCTTAAGGTTTTGGGTTGCATTGTGGTGTCCTTCACTTATACCTCCCTCTCACCTACACTCCAACATATTAAACATTTTTTTATTTTTTTATTTTATAAAATATTAGAAAAATTTTGGAAAGCTATAACATTATTTCAGAAAAAAGCCTCCGATCCGTGCGCGGATTTTTGGAAGACAAATTTTATACTTTTTAAAAGACAAATAAAAAACCATTAGTTACTTTAACATCATCAGTCAATAAAGATGACAACCAATTCTAGAGTGTTGGCATATTAGTGGAGGTGCATTATAATTTAGTGAAGGAACAATATTTCAAGTTTTGGAGAGAATAATAATTAGAGGGCAAGTTTAACTATGACGGAAGAACTTAATGCTCTACTATGATAACATTATAAAAAATAATTACATATCAACAGATGAAATTGAATATTGGTTATGTAATTTGCCAATAGAGATCGAAATCAGTGTCACATTTTATTTTTTTTTGTAATGTACTATTTTATAATAACTATAGGGTTCAGCAGGCAATTGCTTGGTTTGGGTAGAGCAGTAGAAGTTTAAAAAAAGAAATGACAGCATCACATTTGTTATGGTTCATTACTATTTGAGAGATTTGGATGGTAAAGAATGACATTGCTTTTAACAAAAAAAATAAAATAAAATTAGAATGTCAGAATAAGATACAAGTCTGGTCGTGGTTATAGCTAAATGTGTGAATTTAAAATATGTTTTTTTTGTGGGAATTAATTGGCATGTTTGAATCTTTGATTTTATTTGTTTATTAATACACATATTCTAGGAAATATATGTGTTAGTTTGTAGTTATTTTAACTTTATTTTCCTTGTGTGTCTCATTACTCTAAGGATTTTGCACTATATTATCGTGTGTTATTTGTTTTGGTACATCTTATACTCTAATTTATAATATTCGTTGGTTCATTAAAAAAACAAGAGATGAAACTATACAAAATGTTAGAGTGTTATATTTGTTATAAACTTTTTATGATAGACATACTCTCTTCGTTTTATTTTATTAATCGTATAGGGTTCGTTTGGTGATCAAGATAAGAAGTTCAGAATATGATAACTTATTATATATTAATATTTATAGTTTGGTGAGCTAACATGATATGATAGATTGTCATGTTACTCTATTAGCTTATTCTATCCTACTATATTATTACAGATAATTATTCTAAATGGAGAATCAGGTTAGAGGTCAACAAAATAAAATAAGAATAAACATTACAATAATAGTTATCCTATTAACATTTTACCTTATAAGTCATTAAATATTAAAATGGAAGAAGTACATAATTATTTAATTATTTACAAGTATATCCTTAATAAGTATGTGTTACATACACTTATAATTCCTTCTGTTTTTTTAAGCTGTGTTTGGGAAATGAGATGAAATCTCAAGGTTTTTGGTTGTGAGATTATGGCTATGAAGTTGGTTTATTGGACATAATTATTTGGTTAAATAGGTTGTATAATAAGGTGAAATATGTTAAATGACAAAAAAAAAGATTATATTAATATTTAATATAATAGTAATATCAAATAGTGGTGAGTATTTTGTGATTTTTAAAAATAAATAAGGGCAATTTTGAAAGTGAATTATTGAAATCACATTCTTGAAGCCGAAAGTCTCTTGAAAGTGCTTTGCAAAAGTTAGTTACACAAGCTATAATCTCGTAGCCAAAAACTTTGTTTTTTTAATTACCAAACGACGACAAAGCTTTTTGAAAGCCAAAATCTCCTAAAAAGGTCTTCCCAAACATAGCCTTAATCTTCAAAAAGCTTGTGTCGTCATATTTGATAATTACAAAAATAAAGCATTTAGAGAAAAAAAAGGGAGTAACATTTTCCTTAACAGTAAAAGAAAACAAAAGCCGAGAGGAATCAATACCATTTTTGAGAAGGATTGTTATTAAAAACCAAGTTTTGTTGGTGTCCCTTAACATTTTCCAAACTACGTACGCTCGGTCAAATCATTTATTAAATGACATTTGAAAAAATAAATAAAAAAATTACTATTCCTATTAGAAAGGATAAAACACTGAACGCAAGCTGAATTGCGCACAGAGAAATTAAAAGTGTACAATTAATGGCTTGAAACGAATGAATTTGAAGAAAGAAAAAAAATCATAAAAATAAAATAGTCTCATGTATATTTGGTGCCTTCATGCCAAGGAAGGTGTAAGTATTTAAGATGAGCCATCAAGTTTTAAATGCAACATTTAATATGACGAAAAATAATTGCACTTGGGATAGAGGAAATGAGGAAAACAAAGAAAAGAAGAAGGAAATTAAAGGGTCTTAATGTGGTTGGGTAACATTTATGTTACAAACTTAATGCTTTCCTTCTTTCTTTGGTAAACATTAAATTATCAAATTTAATGCCTTTTATGATTTTATTCATACGTTTTTTTTCTTAAAAATAAAAAACAATTAAAACAATGCATTGGCCTTTTTCTAGGTGTACCTTGCCTTCATAGATTGAAGATGAGGTCAGATATATTTAAGACCAACCGTAAAATACGAAACTTCACATTTAATACTATTGCCTCTTTCTAAATACACCTCCCCCGTTACTAGTAGTGTAGTAAAATTTTGTTCTAATTTAACTGTTTATTTATATTTTTATGAATTTTAATTGAGATAGTAATTGATTTTTTATGGTTTAAAAATAAGAATAATTATTGCATTACTATTTTCGGTCCACTATTTGGAGAAAAAACTTTTGTCCTAAATATAAGACCCTTTACAAAGGTCAAAAAGCAATTATTTATTTTTTTCTTGTCTACTATTGTAATAAATAAAGAGATAAATGGTACAATTAATGTATTTGTTGAAACTTTTAACTTTAAACAAGGATAAATTTGGTATATTATAGAGTATTATTTTTTTATATGATAAGATATTAAATAAGATTATTAATAGTTTTCTTAATCTATATAAATTAGTCAGAATATCTTATAAAAAGGACCAAAAGTATAATTTAATTTTTTCTCAAACGCCGTTGACACCTCTGATAACTTTATTTAAGAGAAAAAAACTGTTGGAGATAGTTTCCAAACATGTTCTTAATGGTAACGAAGGAAGTATTATAAGCCTCTAGTAGACAAAACAGGAACATTTATTATTATTCTTTTTAAATACACGCTGATATGTTTAATATTTTATTAATAAAATTACTAGAGGTTTACTTTTACTAATAGTAAAATTAAAATTAGATTAAATATGTTTTTGGTCCTTAAACTTTAATAAGAATATATTTTTAATTTCTACACTATAAAATGTCGATTTTTAATTTCTAAACTTTAAAAAAAAATCAATTTTAGTCTCTCCTTGTATCTTTTGGTGACGTATAAGCAGATCAATTTGTCATATCACAAAAAAAGGATGTATGAAAAAACTAAAGTAAACATTTTGAAGTTTATGCGCTAAAAACTTAGAGATAAAAAACATATTTAACCTTTAAAATTAAGGTAAATTATTTTTTAAAAATACGTAAATATGTGATGATGTGTTCGTATTCTTTTTTTTTAAAACAAAAAGAGAGTAGCATCAAATCCTCCATCATGATAAGGTCGTTACATTCATACACCATCCTTTCTAATGACTCGTCTAAATCCAAAAAATTGTTACAAATGTAAACCCAAAAAAAAAATTGTTATAAATTACCTGAGACAGTCTATTATACATAAAAATTTGAACACGTTGAAAAATATTTAAATTCTAACCGTGGGTATATTGTATATTGTGTTATTTTTTGGTGCTAAAATAATAATAATAATAATAACAATAAGATTGGTTCATATAAAGAGTTTAAAAAATATTAATATAAGTAGTTTAATTGGAAATATTCATATGTTGTTGAATAGAAATAAAGAATACCGATCTTTTATAATTTTGTTATCATATAATTATTTTTAAATGCGATTAGTCAACGATAGAAAATATCACAATGAGATAAAAGAAAGAATTAATAAATTAAAAAGGGATTCTATAATTCCAACTAAGAATTCATTAGGCCCTTTATGAATAGCCCTTCAAATTTCAAATTTTTATTCATTTTATCATAATAATAATAATTTAAGAAATATTTTGATAAAATAAAAAATAATCATTATATTTTTTAATATGCATAATTTAGTCTTAAATGAATAATTAAATACAAACTGGGAGAGTAATTAAAAATAATTTGAATAGACTTAATTCACTCTTCTAAATGAAATGAATATAAAGTGATAAAGTAAAAATGCGTTCACTTTTAATATTATGGTGTATACAAAAAATAGATGAGATTTGAAAGGCTCTATTAAACCATCTAAATTTCTATTTTTAGACAGACCTTAGCTTAGCCCTATTAAAGTATAAGTCTTGATATACAGTGCCCTTAGGACACTAGTTAAGATTACTAGAAGTAGAAAAATAATCATAAAAACACATTGTTCCGTCTCTCGGAAATATAAAAAATTACATATTTCAATACTTTTTTACTACATTTAAGTTCTTAAATAGTGCTCTTAAGGCACTAAATATCATTTGTCTTAAAGTATTAGAGTGACAATATTATTCAAAGAGCAACAATATATATTATCTTAAAGCATTTGATGACTTTAATCAATTTAAAAATAATAATAAATGCATTATTGCTTTACCCGATAACTCAATTTAGACTTTAGAATAGTCAAACCTTCTTCGAATCATCCACCAGAAGAAAGTACTACTCCATTTGTTTTTAATTATAAGAAAAAAATACCTACCTCATATCATTTGAGAAAGTTAGTCAGTCTCATTTATTTTTCTTGGAACTATCTAAAAAGTAATAGATTTTTCTACAATGTCATTTGTCATGTTATAATCTCTCCACTTTACAATTACCGCAATAAATGAGTAAGTGAATTGAGTGGATGGTAATTTAGATAAACCTTTGTTAAATGTAAGTGGAAGTAGTTAAATTTGCTTATAAAAAATAACATGAGTTTCCAAAAAATTGCTTATATTCGATAACGGAAGGAGTACCTTTGGACTTAAATATAGGCAAAAAGTTCTCTTGTTTATTGGTTCAAAATATAAGCAAGTTTTAACTGCTTCTCTCATATTTAATGCTATTATTCTTAATCTATCATTTATTTAATGTTATTATTCATACCCTTCAATAAATATAATGGAGAACATTTTAGTAATTGGAGTTTATTTTTTACATGAAATCAAGAAAATTAAATACAGTTAATTAATTTTCTTAATATGCATAAATTAGTTAATTTTTGCTTATATATAAATCTGGAGGTAGTATAACTTGAATCAGAATAAATCTCTTAAATAAAATTTCAATATAAATGTAATGAAGACTGTAGTTAAGAGAGTGACTAATAGTAGGAAGTGTAAAGTAATGTAATTTTTTTAAGGATAAAATATGCTTTTGGTTTCTTACGTTGTCAAAAAGTCTTAGTTTGGTCTCTTATATTTTAAAAGTTTCAATGCGGTCTCTTATGTTTAAAAGGTTATACTTTGATCCCTTATGTTATATTTTTCGAATCACTTTGGTCCCTTATGTTATATTTTCTGATCATTTTAGTCCCTCATTTTGGGCCCTTACTTGGAAAAAAATATAACATAAAGGACGAAAGTGATTCATAAATACTACCTCCGGTCTTTTTTATAAGAAACATTGGACATATTTTACACATACTTATAAAACATAATTAGTGATGTTCTTTTCAACTAATGATGTGAAAAAATTACTAAAATATCTATATAATTAATGGATTCACTTTATAGAAAATTGTGAGTGCTCATAATAAATTGAGGGTAATAGAGTATTTTGATCCTTTTTGAGCAATTAATACGCTTAGAAAACTCACAAAGTCTATTAAAAAAAGGATCAAAAAATATTCTCCTTCTGTCTCTTATAAAAAGGACCGGAGGTAGTATAGTGTAAGAGATCAAACTTAAAATTTTAAAACATAAGGGAGCAAATTAATACTTTTAAAATATAAAGGACCAAACAGAGACTTTTTAATAACTTAAGAGACCAAAACTGCATTGTTAGCCTTTTTTTATGGTAAAGTAATGTAAATAAATGGGCTGATTTTGTTTTTTTGTGTTTTTTTTTTGTTTTTTGTTTTTTTTTTTTTTTTTGCTTTCGGAAAATGATTTGATTTTAGTTGGCAAGTGAAAATCAGCCTATTCAGCTTTTTTGGTAGTTTGTAAAAACAAAATAGCTGTTTTTTTTTGGGTAGAAAACAAAACTGCTTGTTTTGGGTTTTGCACACAGACCCATTTCAAAAATATTTGAAAGACGAAATGACTAGTACGTTGAATATAGAAAATTAACATGATGTTGGACTTCAACATTATTATTTTTTTTTAAATAAATGGCATGGCCCATTTGCGTATATATTTAAGAGATTTTGAGAGTGTGACTATTCTTTCCTCCCAAGTTAAAAACCAAAAAATGTCCAAAAAATATTTTAAACACAGAGAGAGAGAAACACGAGCTTCAAATTCATCAAATTTCTTTTGCTAAACAAAATAATAATTAATATGCTTTAATTTAGATGTGTCTCTATTGGCACATCCTATTTCTAGCTATGGTATGATGATATTTCAATCCCAACTATAAACATTATAAATTCTTCTTTAGATATTTGTTAACACTTCGAACTGTTTTTTTTTTTTTTTTCTCAAAACGGAATTAAAATTTAAATTTCATTATATTCACAATTCCACGGCAGACAATCACGTATTCGCGTAGAGTGGTTCAAGTGTATTTTTATTTATTAAAAGAATCTTTTTTTAAAAAAAACTAGGGTCTAAGCATATAAAAGAAACTTAAACGACAATAAATCTATGAGATAAATCTCTAAATACATCACAATAAAGCAAAGTTCTTTCAAACTACCAGAAAGAAAAGCTCTTATCTTTAATGAAGCTTTAAAAAATCTAACAAATTATTACCTATTATTAATCCTCTAAAAGCTAATCAATCAGCACTCTAATTAGCTTATCAATATATAAGATTAATATGAATAAAGTGAAAACTACTAATAAGCTAATCAAACTATTTGTTAAATTCTTTTGTTCATGGTAATTACATGTTCTATTAGTAGTTAAATATCACATTCTTTAATATTAAAGAAAGTCAATTTTGATGATGAAATCTTTAAGTGGAGACAAATATAATTATTTAAGCAAAGAAAAGTTTAATACAATATACAAAAATCTCAGTAAAAAATCTATTCGTTACTTTAAACACAAAGTCACAAATTTGACCCAATACGCTAGTTCAATTGGTTTGAGCTGCGAAGCATCTGTGTGGTGTCCTGAAATCAAATTCTTATGACACACAAGTTATGTAGTATTTGACAGACGTATTTGAATAGAACGCGACATTGTGTATTATTTCATGTTTGGTATGTCAGTCAAGAGTTATGAAACAGGACATTGAAGAAAATAAACGTGACAAATTAGTTCAGTTGAAAATGGTAGAACGGAAGAGAACATAACATAGACAAATGAATTATGATTATTTTCATAGAGACATTTTTTATTAACAAAATAATATTATATTTAAATTTCTTAAATCTTATGTTATTTTTTTCGAACCAAAAAATATTTTTTTTTAAAAAGTTATATAATAAAATATATTCAACATAATTTATATTTAATAATTAATTTTAAAAATATATTTAATAATTATATTTATTGAGAGAAGTTTATATTTAATAGTTTTTTTTCATAAAATACTAATAAAAAATTAATAGCTTTTAAAATTATTATTTAGTTATACTCAATTTTTTAAAAAAAATTAAAAAATATACTATTTTATTTTTTCTTTAATTTTATATTTTCTATCGAGTAAAGTAAAATTTTATATGTATTATAAAAATTATTTTTTATATTTTAATCCGCACTAAATAAAAAATAATACATATAGTTTTGTTCTATTCTATGATCAAAAAACACGATAAACAATTCTATTTTGTTCCATTTTGTTCCGTTCCATTCTGTTATGTTCTTTACCGTTACTAAACGCATTCTCTATGTTTTTCATCCCTAGTGGACCCTCAAGATCCACTCCTAAGGTAATAAAAGAAGATAGAGTTATTATCATTTATAAATATATATTAATATTTAATTTGATTAGTTATAAAACATATTCTAATTTTTTTTCTTAAAAAAAGTAATATTAAATTTAAAACGTGACAATCGCTCAACTGTTAGAAATAGACCACTTATATATTTTGTTTAAAAAAAGGAAAGAAAGAAAAGAACAACAAAAAAAGTCTTAGGGCTTGTTTAAAACTGTTTTTGTTTTTAGTTTTTAAAGATTGTATTATAAAATAATTTTCAGAAAAAATCTTTAAAAAAAGTGAAAGGAGTTTTCAATATAAATTTGTATGTAAATTTAGAAAACTGAAAACTAAAAATCAAAACATATTTTTGATGTTTTCATATTTTGGTTTTTAAATACTGAAAAAGAAAAACTATTCTCGAAAACTGTTTTTGAAAACTCGATTGTGAAACGGATTTTTTAGTTTTTTATTTTTAGAAACAAAAAACGGTTTTCGAAAAGAGAAATCAAATAAGCCTTTAGTTACATATTTTTTATTTTTTATTTTGCAGTGTTAAATAGGATGACATTTTTACATTTGGGCCTTATTATTTTTAAAATTATGTATATATATTTTTTTAGTTTTATTGCTTTGTTATTTTTTATGAGTATTATATTATATGTATATCCATTACAAAAATAGAGATATAGTAAAAATATTTTAAACCTAAACAGAATTAACACGTAAAGATAATATATAATTAAAGTATATCTATGTTTAAACAAATTCAAATTAACACTATTTTTTTTTTTGTCAGGAAATGAACACTAATCTATATGCTTGATTTGAAATTAACAAAAAGAAACTTGGATTCCCTTGTTACTCACAAATCCACAATTGACAAAGTTGGAAAAAAAAACAAAAAATTGGGGAAAAAAGTAGGGGTAGTTTTGCGAGGGTGCATCGAATCCCTTCACCGTTTTCCCCAAAACCACAGTCCCCACCCACATAACATTGCTTATATCTTACGAACTACAAACACTCAAACTGAACACACGCTCTCTCTCTCTCTCTCTCTCTCTCTCTCTCTCTCTCTCTCTCTCTTCCTCATTCTCTCGTGCTCTCAGTGTAAAAACAAGAAAAAGAAGAAGAAGAAAAAGATGCAGATCTTCGTCAAGACTTTGACTGGAAAGACCATCACTCTCGAGGTCGAGAGCAGCGACACCATCGACAACGTCAAGGCTAAGATCCAGGTCCTCTCCCTTTTCTCTTTCTTCCCCCCGTTTTCGTTTCCTTCGATTTCTCCGAGTTAGGGTTTCTGCTGATTGGGGCACAACTTCATTGATTTTGGCGCTACATCTGATGTTTAACTTGCGCGCTCGATCAATTCGAGGGTTTCCAATCAATTTCGTGTTTGGGAGGATTATTAGCTGAATTTTCTATATGCAACTGTGAAGTTTGAAACTTGAACTATACTATAGTTTATTTTATAGAAGATAGAATGTGCATGTTTTCAATTTATTTATTTATTTTTGCTTGTTATCAAAAGCTCTGAAGCTCACAAAAAATTAACGATCAGTTTTCTAAAACTTTAAATTAAGTTTAAATTTTCAATAACCTAAACCAAACACGCATCGGGCTGTTATTTAAATCATTTTTTTATAACTTCTTAAGAGAATTTTTGAGGAAGAATGCACCTATTTAGCTTGACATACGGTACTCTTGCAATGTTATGCGGGTAATTGGAAAATAATACTCTTGCATTTGTTATCCTTTGTACTCAAGTTTGTCAGGTTCTGTTTTGTATTGGGTTTTTCTTGTAGGATTTATTTTCTTGATATAGAACACATTGTAGGGGTTTCGTAGTTGTATGGTTCACGGTTTCTTAATACTTGTTTAGTTGAGTAGCTGTGAAAACTGAAACTTTATGCTGGTTGGTAAATAAGTTCTCATCATGAAAACGGCTATTATTGCCTAAGCTTTTGTTTTTTTTGCCTGCAACGTAGCTTAAGGAAATAAGGCCAAAATTGCTTATATGGGTTCTGAAAAGCTGATTTGGTAAGCTCATTCTAACAGGACTGTAAATACTTAATAAAGCACTTATTGCAAAAGATAGGTCCGAATGAACTGAAACTGCTCTTCGTAACACGGTTGTTATTTGTATGACACATGCTTACTGAGTTGGAGCTTGATGTATGGATGATAGTTTTGTTATCATTTGTAAATTGTAAGTTGCATCATGAATTTGTTAATTTCTAACTAGTAACGTCTTCTGGTGGCATGTGTGTTTGTAGGACAAGGAAGGGATCCCTCCTGATCAGCAGAGGTTGATTTTTGCCGGTAAGCAGCTGGAAGATGGCCGCACTCTTGCTGATTATAACATACAAAAGGAATCAACACTTCACTTGGTCTTGAGGCTCAGGGGTGGGACCATGATCAAAGTGAAAACTCTAACTGGAAAAGAAATTGAAATTGACATTGAGCCAACTGATACAATTGATCGGATCAAGGAACGTGTTGAAGAAAAGGAGGGAATTCCACCTGTGCAGCAGAGGTTCTCCCCCTCCCCCCTCCTTATTTTTTCAATATGCTAATTGGGTTTAACTAATTCATTAGCACATACTTTAACTCTTAGATGGTAACGCACATGTCAGTTGTTATTGTTAACTGGAAAACCAAAACCATGTGTTTCTGATCATATTTTTGAATATCTATCATCCTCTATTGTTTTGGCACACAAAGACAGAATATACATTCATGTAGGTTTATCTGGTTTACTTTCTTGGCTCTTCTATGTCTTTGCTTGATGACCACGTGGTCTAGTAAACTAGATAAACATATCCCTTAAGTGATAGAATGCTTGAGTGGAAAAGTGATATGGCCTTCTCCTTTCCTAAATAAAATTCATTAAAATTTTGTTTTATTTGTCTGTACAGAGTACAGTATCATGGTTGGGCACCATGTCTAAGTTGGCATGTAATATAAATTATATTTGGACTGCTTATCCATATCCATGTATGAATCCTTGCATAGTTTGATTAGCAAATTATTGGTAATAGTGCACAATTTGCTTCTTGTCATTCACATAGTTTTGCAATTCTCATCAAATTGAATTGTACTACAGAATCGTTAATGGAGAATCTGCTGAACTATGCTAGTTGCTAATGATTCTATTCCAGTTGAATTTAATTTGCTTGATATTCAAGGGAAATAGTCAATTTTTATTTTCTATTCTTTTAAGCTGAAGTATTTATCCAGTTTTAGATGATATTTCGTCTATTTTCTTCACTAATTACTAAGTAAGAAAACTAATCTTTTTTTTAATATTCTTTTTTCCTGTTAAAAATTCTTGTGGAAACATTAGAAACTTACAACTGTGCCACTTGCTGCAGGCTCATATATGCTGGTAAGCAGCTTGCCGATGACAAAACGGCGAAAGAGTACAACATTGAGGGTGGTTCTGTACTTCACTTAGTGCTTGCATTGAGGGGTGGTTCTTGCTAAGTTAAATTCATATCAGATCTTTTAAAACAAAGCTTGTTCAGGCATGGTCAGTTGCTATTTCTTGGTAAATGTTTGAGTTGCATCTGAACCTAAAGACATGAAAGGAAGCTATACCTATGTATCCTTCTTTGAAGACATCATTTTTCTTGTGTTGTTTTTTCGTAATTTCGAGGCTATTATTGGTGGCAACACTATCTTTATGTTGTATGCTTTTAAAACCGAAGTTGGCCTCTATAACAAATTTCTGAACCAATAATCTATACCACCGATTTAGGAACACAATCTGCTGTATTCAGGGGGCCTATGATTGACCTTCAAACAAGAGTGTGGATCCTCTCCATTTCTCAAAGGAAGTGGAGAGGTTCATTTTCTAATCTTGTGACTCGTTGCATGTTGGACATTTTAATTTTGTTATTCTATATAAAATACAAATTTGGCCAAGATCTTACCCATTTTTAAATGGAAATGGAGGGGGTTCATTCTTGATGCAATATTAGTGCATGATATTTTCAGGAACAATTCAAAAATAGTTTCTTGAGTTTTACTTGAAAATTATCAATTTTGTCCTCGTGTTTTGTTTAAAGCAAATGACTACGTTTGTTTTTATCCTGTGAAACAATGTCTATATTGAAGTTCAAGTGGCGCTTTTTACCTGTGAAACAATGTCTATATTGGAGTTCAAATGGCACTCAACGTGCTACACAGGGCTCTCAATCTCATTAACTACATTATGGATCTTCCTTTTTATTTTGACCTTATAAATTAAGGTTGGGATATCCCAAACCTATCTATAGAAAAATCGGGAATATCATTCATGATAAATTATTTAATTTTGGTAAAAAAAAAACGAAGATAATAACTTCTCAAAAATTATCCTTGTAACTCAATAAATCAGGGTTATACTTTGTCATGAACAAGTTATAAATGCACCACCCTGTGCCACTTCCTAAAAGTTTTAAAAAGTGCTTTCAAACATTTTATTTTATCCAGAAAAAATTACAAAAAAGGTTTGTGGTGGTGGGATCACTTATTTGCTATGGCCCATCACATGTTTGTTTCCCATAATTTTTGCAACACCCCCTTCATTCATTCACCCTCTTTTTTTTTTTCTGACTATTGTACTTCACGATCCAAGCTGATCTGTAAATTCAGATTGAGTTAATCCGTAAGTTTTGTATAAATTTACAAGTAAGGCTAATATGTAAACTCATGATATGTTTACGGATTAACGCTGAACTAAATCCTTGTGGTGCAATAATCAGAAGAAAAAAAAAGAGGGAGGAAGGGGGTTTGAATGACTGAATAGGGGTGGAAAATTATGGGTCCATATTTGCATATAAATTATTTGCATCGGCCATTTTCTTTTTATTCTATTCTCCATTTTTTGTCGAACTTTTTATTCTATTCGAATATATTCTTATTCATTCATGCAACAAATTGCTAAATAAACCAAGCGGGGATTTATAAAAAAATTAAAATAAAACGAAGTGGAGATGTCAAGTTGTAACCACATTGGATTATAGCATAATGAATATTTTCATTCTATTTCTATACTTGAGACGTCATGTTTTGTTTAAAAATAGGCTAAAATACATATTTGCCATTTGGTCTTTTATGTTTTGTCGAAGTCTTATTTTGGTCCTTTATATTTATTTTGTCATAATTTGGTCATTTGCGTTTGTTTTTTGGACCAAGCACTCTTTTTTCAATTCGTTAGTCTAAGTTAACAGAACTGCATACGTGACACCTATGAAATTAACGACGTTAGTTGCCATCTCTTTCCAGACTAAAACGATATTGTATTGAATTTTTTTCTCAAGCATGCCTCCGTAGGTCTAAGTTAACAGAATTGCATACGCTTAAGAAAAAAATTCAATACGGTATCGCTTTAGTCCGGAAAGAGATGACAACTAACGCCGTTAATGGCATGTAGATGCCACGCATTCAATTCGGTTAAGTCACTAACGGATTCAAAAGAAGAGTCTAATGTTGATCTAAAAACAAACATAAGAGACCAAATTGAGACAAAGTAAATATAAAAGACTAAAATAGGACTTCGACAAAACATAAATTACCGTATTTTAGCCTTAAAAATATTGTGAACCTCCATTTTGTTTTTGTTCCGAAGAGGGTTTTCTTAAACTTGTTATGTAATACGTCTCCACTCCAATGTAGAGATTATTTACAATTAATTTTCATAATCTCAGAGGATTTCTTCGAATTGTCAAGTGTTGACTTTAATAAATGAAGTTATTATTAAACTCTAAGCTTGATGTTGCTAACATATTTACTCTGAATTAAGCAGATCAACCCTGAATCATGCATGTTTATGTGTCACATACATTATGAAACCTTGAGTCTTCAATAATCAAAGATTAAGTAATTGTTTGACTAGCAACTAAAATTTCGTTTCAGGTCAATGAAATTCAATTTTAATAGAATTGTTTATGTTTTATTACATATACTTATAGATTTTTAAAAACAGTTTTATGGTACACAGAATTTGTTTCAGTGAATGAAATCTTTAATTGTTTAATGTTTTTTTTCTTGTACATGCCACAATAAGTGTTCAATGACTAATTTATTTGGAGGAGAAAAGATCAGCAATTCAGGTACTAATAATTTTTTTATTGAATTCCGTTGAATTAGCTACTATTACTATATATTTTGTCTAACAAAATTACGTTAGTAAAACCACCAAAATCTTGACTAACAGTATGTAAATTGCTAATATATATTTATTAGTTAATATAAATGTTACTACTATATGTCACTACTGGCAAATTAGTATTAGATAAAGTTTATATCAAAGAGTACACAAATGTTTTTTTTTTTTTTCGCTTTATAGGTAATTTTACATTGCAAACTAAACAAAATAAAATATTCTTAACCCAATTTTAAAATATTATTCTCAAACGAGTTATTTTTTCAACCTCAATTTTCGAAACTTATTCTCCAAAAACATTTTGAAATTAATTATTTCAAAATAAATTTGATCAAAATCTATATTAAAGTAAATATACTCTAATTAACATGGGTTGTCGAAGTCATTTTTTTCTCTCAATTTCATTATATTATACTTGCTCATTTTCGTCATTTTGTTTGATTACTCAATGTTGTTATTGAAAGCAATAAAATTAAAGAAAAAGCATAGAAATTAAATTGGCGATGTTCATGCATATAATTTGTTTTCCTAAAGTTCCGATTTGCCTTACTCTTGCAGCAAGTTAGGTGTTGCATGGCGACATATTGGTCATCGTCTTTTTGAAACTAGAAGTTTATTAGTTATAATAAGATAAATTCCTATACATTTTTAGCTTATTTAATGACTTGTTGACTTATTTAATATAGAATTATTAGCCTTTTTAAAATCTTAGGACAAAATAAACTTATAAATAGCTATTTATGGTTATTATTTTTATTGGTAAGTAATGCTTTAATTTTGCATAATATAGAACATTTTTTATTTGTAATTTATGTTTTTTCATTTTTGTTGTTTTTCAACTATGGTTGCATTATTTGATGTACATAAATTATTATGTCGGTAACTATTTTAGTTATTATTGTGATATTTTTTTAAATTGTTAACGTAAATCGTAATTTATAAAAACAAAAGTTGTTTAGTTATTTTTGTATTTAGTTAATTAAATTTTAAAATATCAATCGCTAATTATGTACAAATGTTTTGGTTATTTCAATTTCAAATTATTTATTTTTTTATATTTAGTTAATTAAATTTCGTTTTGGTATTTGGGTTAAAAAAAGGATAATATTTTGCTCTATTTTTTTTACATCGTCTCTTTTAAATGTGTATTTTAATCTTTAATCAGAAAATCTTTTTTAAATGAGTGCTGCCGTAAATAATATTTATACAAGATTTAGATAGGGATTAAATAGTAAATAACAATAACTTGGAGAAAGACCATAAACTAAATAGTAAAACAAAATAATACATGGACAATAACTACAGAAACCTACAGTTATGCTTATAAAAACAAGGATCATTGGTAATTTAAATTTACCAATTACCATCATATATGCACCATTCTAACATTACCAATAAGATTTATATTGTATGCTCGTATATGAAGAGATGGTGTAGAAGTAATTTTCACTTGACTTAGCCCAATACCGGCCCATTTCATCAGATATTATTTCATGTAAGTAATTGATATGAAAAAGGATAGGGCTTGGCATGTTATGAATTGAAGCCATATTTTATTTATTTATTGATTAAATCCAAGGAAAAAACTAGAAACCTCTTATTATATAATGAATTGTTAAACTTAATTATCAATAAGAAAACATATAGTTAGTTTATTTGGTAATTAAATTAAAGATACATGTTTTAAAACATAAACTCTCTAATTATTTGTTTGACTCACCCAAAAATCCAAGCACCCCTGTTGGAAATAGACCTTTGTGGGTTTGTGTTCACAACTACCAAACTGACAAAACATCAAATAATACTCTCTTTACCATATTGCTCACACGTCACTCATATGCAATATACTAGCACTACTATTCTATTATTTCACATTAATAAAGTAATTCACACTTTGTTAAGAAAATTAATGTTCAAACTCCAGACAGAAGACTAATTGAGAGGAAAAAATTATTTACGTCTAAGTGATTGATCTTATATCTTAATAATATAATATATGAGAATATCTGATTTTTATTTAAAAAAAAAAAAACAATACTATTGATAAATAATTATACCATGAAGTAAACTAACAAGGATTTAATAAATTATGTTTGTATGTCTAGAAAAGACTTTATTAATAAATGTCAAAAACACGTCTAACTTTTAAATGAATTAATTTTCGGCTAATAACTAAATGATATATATACCTAGATGCACATAAAGAAAATGGCGGGCCTATGCCCTAATGTCATTTTAAAAGCCTATTGTCGCTATTTTTTTTTTTTTGAAATATTTTAATATTATTTATGTAATAAAATTTTAATTTAACTAGCTAAAAATTACATTTTGAATTTAAAAATAATTTAAAAGGAGTGATAATAACCACACCTAATATTTAATTGGTTTCATATTTTATTTCCTATAATTTTTCAATTTTCTTGAATTCTCTCGTTAAGATCCTTGGACTTATTCAGTTTGGTAGTCATATAAAGTCATTAATGGTAAGTAAAACGTTACTAACCCTAAAAGGAAGATGTCAAAATTAGGTACCCAATGCTACAAAAGCCTTGTAATGTTAGTTTCCCTAACAGAGACTTAATGGCATTTTTTAATTAATTAAAACGTTGCTTTCTAATTGCTTGTCATTTTCATGTGGGTAGACTTATTAGACTGATGATACATTGGATTGCATGGGGTATAGTTTTGGCATATAATATATAATTGAAATTAGTTTTAATTTATTAATAAGTGTTATATATCAGCATTATATTATTATATTCAATAAATGGCACTAACTGGGGCTGGTCACCTAAATCATAGGAACTGTGGCCTTTTATAACATTGTCATTGACATGCAAACACACCATGAAACTTGCAACATTCCACTTGTTGTAATATATGGTTTTATAATATAGTTATGGAGTGAAATTGTCTACACTTTAATAGGGACTAGCTAGCTAGGGAGATTCATTCCTTATCCAACACTTTGGTAAAAATGTGAATTACCTACAAAATAAAATTTAATAAAATAAGATCTAAACTGTCATTAGAATTTCCACCAATAGTATTTTACAGCCATAATAATTTGGCTCAGGGTAGGATTTTAATATGGTGTCCCAAATTATGTATTTGTTCATATCGTATGAATAGAATATTATCATATTCTTTAAAATATTCACTTTAGTATTTAAATTTAGTGTCTCCAAATTAAGTTTTGAGTCATGTTTCACGACTAGAATATTGTTTACGTCATTAAAAAATTCTATTAAAAATAAAACATCAAAACTAAAATAAATATTTTTAATGATGTGATGATATTATATTCATGAAACATGAACAAAGACATAATTCAGAGAAAAAATATTTGAACCCCTCAACTTAATGTAATGGCTAGTGAAATAGATAGTTTGTAACTAACTCCTGAGTCATGATCATGTAATTTTTTTTTTAAAAAATTTATAAGCTAAATAAATAAGATTGTATTCACATAATTGAATATTTGATCTTGAACAGTTGCAATTTAAAATTTTGCTTAACTGCTCTCTAATCGTTAAACTAATTTCAGGGCCAGCTCAATTAATTTTGAGGCTATTATAATCAGTCTTTTCTAATTTAATAATAATAAATATTTTTGAAATTATTAAAATTATTGAATAAACATCATATCCATTTTATTTAGAAAAAAAAATATTTTATCAGAAAGAATAATAATTTTGTTTGTATATTATAAAGTATTTAATATTTTAAAAACAAAAATATATTAAATTAGAGCCTAAATATATTAATAATTTTATATATTTTTTGGGAGCCTAAAGCAAGAATTTAGCCGGCCTTATCCTTGGATCGGTGTAGATCTATCCTCCCAATCAATGCTTTCATTAAAATTTAAAATATGATTCTTTCCACGCATCACAATATACCACTACCACTATGCAACGATACTCAGCTTGTTGATATTCACGACATATAATTGATAGAATTAATATAATAACAACTTCATTTTATTGATTTTTACTTTTTATTTTCTCTCTGTTCAATGAGAGACTATCACGTTTTTATAAATTTTAGAAATTTTATTCCCATGTTTTATTTATTTAATTCAAATAAATTGTCATTTATTAAAAAAATTCTTGATTTTTATCATATTTGTTACTGTTAGTATAGATTTATCTAACAAATTTGCACTTTAATATATAGTTATTAAATGTTTTTATTAATAGTCTGTAAATTGAAAAATATATATTAATTACATATACTAGCATATTTATCCGTTAATAATTATATTATATTTATTTATTAGTATAAATATTATTTGTCTGTACTAACAAATTAATTCTATTAGATAAAGTTTATACTAACTTACAAATGAGGCTGACCCATTTTTGTAAAATTTTATTTTAAAAAATATATAAAATGTATTGCACAAAAGCCTATATTTTTTCTTCATGAAATATCTCTATCCTTCCTATAAAATGCATATGTTATTTATACGGTAATGTCAATAATTTTTGAATATTTATTATTCATTGTTTTGAAGAGATTGACCCCATTAAAAAAGTTTACTTCAGGCCTCCAAATTAGTTGGGTCGGCACTGCTAACCGTAATTAATCTCACATAAGTAACAAAAATGTTAGCGAAATATCATATTATGTTTTTTGACTTTTTTTTCATATCGAAATAGTACAATTGAGGAGCGAACCCCGTATTTATACACATGTCTTCATGCGCTCATCAACTAAGTTACATGACTGAGACATTTTTTAACGTTTGAGATTTATTAGAGTAAAAATAAGCCATTTAAAAAAGTAAAATAAGCCCATTACATGATCAAGTTTCAAGATCAATACAACCAGCAAGTTAGACGATAAGTCTATTTACCCTAAAGAAATTAGTTTTTGATAGTATTTGGCTGAGTTTTTTTCTTCTCTCTCCCTCTTATAAGTGAAAATTAGGTCAAATAGTATTTGTGGTAAACCTCTTAAATTATAAATGGATTGTTTTCTTTTGTGTACAAAATACAAAATCTGACTTTTAAAATAGAAGCTATAAATGAGACCTTTTTTTTCAAAACAAAAAGTTGGCTAATTTTATGAGCCCATCATAATTTTGAATATTCGCTAAAACCTTGAAAATCTTTTTCTCATTTTTGAATTATCCATTTCATTTTAATATTTATGAATTTTATGATTATTCAAAATGTTATATATTCAAGAATTTTTTATGTTAAATTATTATTTTAGTAAATTTATATCGTGTTTAGTTTTTTTTTAAAATAAAAATATTGAGTTTTATCAAAAAAAATTTTATTGCAAAAAAAATTAAATTGTTAAATTATTATTTTTATATAAAAAAATGTGACAATTAATGATAATCAGTTTTTACTCATAAGCAGCTTATTTAATAAAAATTAACCAAACTGTCAAACGACTTTTAGTTTTTTTAAAAACTCTTATTTTTAATTTTTACTTAAAAAATATTTATAAAAAAAAAGTCTGAACAAACAAAACCCTAACTTTTAGAGTAAAAAGAAGCTAAGACAAACAAAATCTTATTTTATATAAACTTATAAAATTATTAAACGGAATAAGTGTACCCTTTTTCGCACTTACTCTTAATATGTTCCTGCTTAAAGAAATTTTGGTGCAGTATAGGCATAGGTGCATTCCTATGACCATGTATATTGAATTGGGATTCGAATAAAGACAGTGAAGGGTCATCATTATGTATACATAATATACTTGGAGTTGTCTTTAAGGAAGGGTAACTTTGATTTGGTTGGGCATGCAATGCAAAAATTCAGATATTTGCTGTATTGAGCTAATTACCAATGTTATACAAATGTGATGAAAATGACACGAGACAAAAAAAAAAAAAAACATATAATATAAGAAAATGTTATACTCCACATTATTAGGAGTGAAAATAAATTAGATTTTTTATTATTAAAAATCATTTTGTAAAAGAAGAACACTAGAGGTACAAAGAGAATAAAAGAAGATTACAAGAATCCATAACCCATAAGCCATAACATAATATTAATATCTAAAATCATAAAACATATACAAATAATAATTATTTGATAAAATACTCTAAATAATTTTAGATCGACATCAAACTTTGTATATAAGATCTATAAAGAACTTTTAATTTAACAATTAATTTTATAAAAAAAAAATTCAATAAAAAATTATTAATAATGTAAAAATTTGTATTAATTCACACTAATATAAGTTGATGTCTCATATTTTTATATATATAAAATGGCGAAAAATAAATTAGCTAGTTGCAAAAAGTAGGTTCTCTAAGAGCATTATTTAAGAGCCTAAATATAATAAAAAAGTATTAAAATGTGTAGTTTTTTATATTCTCGAGAGACGGGACAATGTGCTCTTATGATTTTTCTACTTCTAATAACTTTATCTAGTGTCCTTACGGCACTAGATATCAAGACTCAATATGTTTAGTGAAGAGTTTATTAAAAAGTTTATTTAATTAAAAAATTAATTCAATGAGAGCATAAATTAAAGTTCAATATCACCACATGGGACCGATCACGTACACCCTAGCCGCCCTACGTGCGTGATCCCTACCTCCTAGGGGACACAAAATGAGAAACCTTTTTAATTGTCATTTTAATTAAATTTTAAAATATTTATTGTTATTTAATTATTTTAATTTTTTATATTAATTATTTTAATCATTGATTTTTTTCGTGTATTTTTTATTATTCATTTTACTAAAATCAAAATCAAATTAGTTCTTTATCTATTCTTTTTATTTTCTCTCAAATTTTCAATTTAATGTTTGGGCATGTTTGGATAATTAATAGGTTAACATATGTTGGATTGTTTGATTTTGAATTTATGATTATTTTTTTAACAAAAGAAAAACTTTTGGTGCATCAACTAAAATTCAAATATTATTTTAAAAAACTTAAAAATATTTGTTTACAGCAAATATACCTAACAAAAAATTAATTATATTTTCAGACAATTAATTCTTTTTTACAGCTAATCCAAACACATTCTGCGTTACAAATTTTTTTATTACATTATAAAAAATATGTCAATGACCAAATTTTTTAAAAATTCTTTTAACATGTGGAGTGAATTTTTTTTCACTCTTCTCAATCCAACGGTCTCTTTGACATGACCATATTAAGATGAATAAGGATAAATGTGGGATCAATGTCGATGTACACTTGATATATTTAATTATATATAAATAAATATATAATTAAATTAGTATATAATTTGAATTAAGTGTACATAAACAATTGACATACATAAACAATTGTTATATATTTAAGGATGCATGTATCTATAAGTGTACGTAAACAATTGACATACAGAATACACTTCTCTACTAAATCATCCAATCACAAGAGTACAAGCTAATCGGAGGACCTGCTTGCATTTTTGAGTGGACAATATTACACCTTAATTTGAATTTTTTTTATCAGCAATACTATTTTTTATTGAAGAATATCAGCAATACTATAAAATTTTGGTATTTGAAACTCTTATGTTTATATTTTTTTTAACCCTTTAAGTCTTACTATTAGCATAATGTAACTTAATGTTTTTCATTTGCTGTATTCTGTTAGTTAGTTATAGCTGATAGCTGTTAGTTGTTGATAGTTCCAACTGTTTTCTGTTAGAGTTTGTTAGCTTATTTCTAGTTTCTGATAAGTGCTGTATATATTGTTGTTTCCTTTTCCTTTGTAAAGTGTGTTGATCAATATATCAGAATGATGATTTTCATCACAGTTTCTCTCTTTTCTCCTTTATGCGTTTGCTAATATGGTATCAGATCCCTGAAAAGAGATTTGGTCCATTCACGCTCTTCCGCTTTTGAGAGTCTCTTGTTCATCGTTCTTCTTGATCGACCATGGCTACTCATAGCCTAAACTCTGAATCTGCCTCTGTTATCTCTGATCATTTAACAAATCCTGCAAATCCTCTGTTTCTTCATCTCAAGTTCTGGTTACTCCATTATTAACAGAAACAAGCTTCAATTTGTGGGAGCATGATATGATCGTGGCACTTGAAACCAAAAATAAAGAACACTTCATTTTTGGAACTTTTCCTTGTCCTTCTCCGTCAGATCCTTTACGAGAAGCCTGGAGAAGATGTAATCGAATGGTGATGTCCTGGCTCACAAGATCAATGTCTCCGTCCATTCGTCAATCTGTGATGTGGATGGATAATGCTTCAGATATTTGGCAGGACATCCGCGAACGTTTTTCTCAGAAAAACAAGTTTCGAATTGCTGATTTGCATGAAAAGATTCATCAATGCAAGCAAGGAGATTCTTCAGTTTCTGCATATTATACACGTCTAAAGATTCTTTGGAAAAAACTTAAACTGTATCGTTCCATTCTGAGCTGCACATGTCCCTCTCCATGTTCTTGTGGTTTAGTGCAGAAAATTCAAAAGGAGCGTGAAGATGATGATGTAATCAAATTCCTTCGCGGATTAAATGATGATTTCACTCAGGTACGCTCTAATATAATGATGATGGAACCGTTGCCTTCATTAATCAAAACTTTTTCTCTTGTTCTTCATCAAGAACGCGAACTTGGACCCACATCTCAAGTGCAATCTGTCCAAGAATCTGTTGCTTTTGTCAATTACTCGGATGAAACTACCAAACCTCCTTCTACTCGTGGTGGATCTTCTAATGGTCGAGGAGGAAGATCTGGCCGTGGCAATGGTCGTGGCAAGAGATTTTGCACTTCTTGCAATAGGACCAATCATACTGTTGAAACATGTTTTTTGAAGCATGGATTTCCTGCTGGATACAAGGAACGTGGCAGGGGAACTCCTTCTTCATCAAATGCTTCTGTCAGCCTAACTGAACTAGATCAATCTGCTACTACTCAGAGTTCTTCTTTTGATGGCAATGGCTCTCAAGATCAGTTCACCCTTTCTCGAGAGCAATATCAAAATATCATGGCTCTTCTTCAACAGTCTCAGCCTCAAACTCATTCTGCAAATAGTGCTCAAACCACATCTAACAATAATAGAGTTAGTTCTTCATCTTTCCATTGGATCCTAGATAGTGGTGCTACTGACCACATATGCCCTTCTAAGTCTTGTTTTCTTAATCTTTTCCCTATCACTCCCATTTATGTTAAAATGCCTAACCAAACTTCTGTTATTGCTAATTTCTCTGGAACAGTTCAAATAGGATCTCTTTTTCTACATAATACTCTATACATTCCTGAGTTCTCTGTCTATCTCATTTCCATTCCTAAACTTGTTTGTGATCCTAACTACTTGATCTGTTTCTGCCATAATGACTGTTTGATTCTGCAGAGAACACCCTTCCAGAAGATTGGTCTAGCTAACAAAATCAAAGGCCTGTTTTATCTCAAGGATTTTGCTGCTTCATTGGTCCATTCTACTGATGTTTCAGTTTCTCAGTTTACGGCTGGTTCTTTTACTACTTGTAACAACTATAGTTTTTCTAATCATTGTAATCCTGTCATGAATTCTGACAAGGCTTTTTTGTGGCATATCAAGTTAGGACATCTTTCACATACTGTAATGCAACAAATCTGTAAACAGAATAAAGAAATTCCTTTTGGATCTTTTGCTGGTTGTGATGTTTGTAGTTTTTCTCGACAGAAGAAACTGCCTTATCCTACTAGTTCGAGCAAATCTTCTTATTTTTTTGAACTCATTCATGTTGATGTTTGGGGTCCTTTAGGTATCTCTTCCATTGAAGGTCACAAGTATTTCTTAACCATAGTTGATGACTATAGTAGATTTACTTGGACACTTGTTTTTAAAACTAAACAAGAGGTTAGTCTCAAACTTCAACAATTTATTGTCCTCATTGAAAATCAGTTTCAAGTCAAACTTAAGAAGTTAAGATCGGATAGTGGCAGAGAATTCATGCTAACAGATTTTTTTAATTCTAAAGGAATTTTACATGAACTTTCTTATGTTGAGTGTCCACAACAAAATGGCATCATTGAACGAAAGCATCAACATATTTTGAATGTTACTAGAGCTCTCCTCTATCAAGCCTGTTTACCTAAAGTTTTTTGGTCACATGGTGTTAGATATGCTGTTCACATAATCAATAGATTGCCAACCCCTTATTTGAAACAAAAATCTCCTTTTGAAATGGTTTATAACAGCAAACCTAATCTCCATGACATCAAGGTTTTTGGATGCTTGGCTTATGCTAGCACTCTTGCTCGTGATAGGAAGAAGCTTGATAGTAGAGCTTCTAAGTGCATCTTCTTGGGTTTTAAAACAGGATTCAAAGGTTTTCTTCTTTTTAATCTTGAAACTAGAAGTCTTCTTGTTTCAAGAAATGTCTCTTTTACAGAAACGGTTTTTCCTTACTCTAGTCATCCTGTTCCCTCTGATGATGATGCTTCTTTAGATTCATCCTCTTTTACAGGTTTTTCTGATCCTTTTCTTGCATCTCCATATGTTCCTGATGTCTCTACATTGAATGCCAATAATACTTTAGATCAGGAAATCACTGTTTTGGATCCTCATCCTGATATGGCTGATATTGCCTCCACTGAATCTGAATCACAAGAGAATGAACCAATTCATGATCCTCCAAGGAGAGTTTCCTTGAGAACCAAAAGGGCTAATGTTAGATATAAAGATTACTTCTGTGGTCATATTTCTTCAGATATCTCTTATAGTACTCCTTATCCCTTACATTCTCATCTTTCCTATAATAAATGTTCTAATACTCACACTTCTTTCTGTTTTGCTGTTTCCTCTTATTCTGAACCGAGATCTTATGAAGAAGCTCTTCTCCATGATTGTTGGAAAGATGCCATGCTCAAAGAACTTAATGCTCTCGCCATCAATCAAACTTGGTCTTTAGTGCCATTGCCTGAAGGAAAGAAACCTGTTGGTTGCAGGTGGGTCTACAAAGTGAAGCACAAAGCAAATGGTGAAGTTGAGAGGTTTAAAGCTCGGTTAGTTGCTCAAGGATTTACACAAACCGAAGGTGTAGATTTTTTTGAAACCTTTTCACCTGTAGCTAAACTTACTACAGTCAAGCTACTTCTCGCTTTAGCAGTAGCAAACAACTGATTTCTTGACCAATTAGATGTGGACAATGCCTTCCTCCATGGAGAACTTGAGGAGGAAGTATACATGAAGCCACCACCTGGTCTTGTTCTATCTCAACCAGGCCTTGTTTTCAAACTTCATAAGTCCCTCTATGGTCTAAAACAAGCGAGCCGACAGTGGAATCACAAGCTCTCTACTGAATTAATGTCCCTTGGATACTTACAATGTTTTGCAGATCATGCTCTCTTCATAAAGCAGCAAGGTCCTTCTTTTACTGCCCTTCTAGTATATGTCGATGATATACTGTTAACTGGCAATGATTATGCAGAAATTTGTCATGTTAAACAGCACTTGGATGCTAAATTTCATATTAAAGACCTTGGTTCTCTTAAGTTCTTTCTTGGTCTTGAAGCTGCTAGATCTTCCAAAGGCATTGTTCTTAACCAACGGAAATATTGTCTTGAACTTTTGGCAGAATTTGGTCTCACAGGATGCAAACCTGCTCCTACTCCTGCAGATCCTTCTATCAAACTCAGGGAAAATGATGGTCCTATATTAGAAAATCCAACAAATTTCCGCAGATTAATTGGTAGACTCTTATACCTTACAAATACTTGCCCGGATATTGCTTTTTCAGTACAACAATTGAGTCAGTTTGTTTCCAAGCCTAGAGAACCTCATCTTCAAGCTGCTTTTCGGATCCTTAGATATCTGAAAAACTCTCCAGGCAAGGGTTTGTTCTATTCCTCTGATAACAAGTCTCTGGTTCAAGATTTTGCTGACTCTGATTGGGCCACTTATAAGTCTACACGTCGTTCCATTACTGGTTTCTACGTTTTCTTTGGTTCTGCTCTCATCTCATGGAAATCCAAAAAGCAAGTTACAGTTTCTCGATCTTCCAGTGAAGCCGAATATAGAGCTCTTGCATCAGTTGCTTGTGAGCTACAATGGATCAAGTATTTGTGTGATACCTTTTGTATTCCTGCATTAACACCTTTTTCTCTGTTCTCAGACAGTCAATCTGCCATTGCCATTGCCAAGAATCCTAGCTTCCATAAAGGACAAAACACATTGAGGTGGATTGCCATTTTATTCGCATCAAGCTTCAAGAGAAACTGCTCAAGTTGTTCTTTGTTCCTTCACACTCTCAGCTTGCTGACATGTTCACAAAGGCTTTGTTTCCTAAGTACTTTGATGATGCTGTCTCCAAGTTGGGTCTCTTAGACATACATGACCCAACTGGAGAGGGGGTATTAGCATAATGTAACTTAATATTTTTCATTTGCTCTATTCTATTAGTTAGTTATAGCTGATAGCTCTTAGTTGTTGATAGTTCCAACTGCTTTCTGTTAGAGTTTGTTAGCTTGCTTCTAGTTTCTGATAAGTGCTGTATATATTGTTGTTTCCTTTCCCTTTGTAAAGTGTGTTGATCAATATATCAGAATGATGATTTTCATCACAGTTTCTCTCTTTTCTCCTTTCTGTGTTTGCTAATACTTACACTCTATTTGATTGAGAGGAAATAAATGAAGAGGAAAGAAGAACACTAATAACGATGCTTCTTTCTTTGGTTGGAGATAAATTGGAAAGAAAATGTCGACTTATAAAAAAAAAATTAATTTTTTTTTCTTTATTTTTCTCTTCCCATAACTTTCTTTTACCTTATTTTTGTCCTTCATATTTCTACTCTACCAAACATAGTGTTAGTGTCCTGTTTAATATTAAAAAAAATTAATTTTTTTAACCCCTAAACTTAGCTAGATATTCGTGTTCAATTCCACTATATCAAGCAAGTTCACTCTCTATTACTCTGCCGAAATCACTATGGACTTGGACGAATATCCAATTATTTTTATTTAGTGTGAAATCTCACTAAGACAAATTTTCATTCGTATGAATCACGAAGCCCCCACTAATATAAAGTTGATAAAAAGTATAAATAAATAGACTTAAAGAATTTGCAAATTTCCATCTAGTTAACCAATATCATAACATAAAGTTAATCATATATAAATGCGTTTGATTACATTTTTACTACAAACAAAAATAATTACAAAAAGTAAGAATTTCTTACTTCTATTAAATTTGTGTTAAAATATAAAATTACTGCATATAAAAATATTTTTGAAAAAAAAAGTGATATTACCCAAAAAGACACTATACAGTCTACAAATATAATAGTAATAAATAATCATACTGATTGAATAAGGAGACTTTATCCATGTTGCCATAATGGTTCGTTATTTCTTTTTTTCACTATAAAAAAATTATTAAAATAAATATAATTTCTTTCGATAAATTTTTTATATATATAAATAAAATATTATTTTAAAAAAGAGAAATGCTAAACAGTGCCCTAAGGACATTAATTAAGATTATCAAAATAGCAATAATTTATTAAAAATAGTATAATTTAATGTTTTAAAACTTAAAAACCATTTAATGAATATTTTTTATAATAACTCTAATCATTTAAGAAGATATATTTATTACACCTTAACAAATACCCTTAAAATATTGTTTAGCATATTCTTTAAAAAATAATTATATAAATATTTAATTAAACTGCATATCCAAACATAAGCTCAACGAGATATTTGTTGGAATGTGAATGGCAGAAACATTGTTCACATTTTTTTTTTGTTGGTTATATGAGTCAAAAGCAGCCGAAGAGTTGGGTTAGTGGCAACCCATGGCTACGTACGTCAGTTGAGAATAGACCGTTTCCTACAAATTAAATTATTTTCCTTGCACTAATAACTCTCTTTGAATTCTCCAAACACCCCCAAAATTTCAAAAACCATGTCCAAATCAACCCCATAAATCTCATACTAGTAACTAAAACTAGTTAGTGAAGCATGATAAGGTGTTGCATCTAACAAGTCACATATTTGAATTTTTATTTATTATTCTCTCTTGAAATGAGGTAAATATATATATATTTATAAGTACTCTTTGAGTTGAAGACTTTCTCTAGACATTATTTACAAGGATGGAGTTAGACAATAATTATTGAGGAGACAAACATAAAGGTTAAAATTAATATATTAAAAATTAATAAAAAATTAAGATTTAATTTTCATTTAAGTAAGATATTTTGTAGCATTATATATGTTGATAATTAACACATTAAAAAAAACTTATAAGAAAAACAATTATGGAGGAAAATTTTCATAGTGTCGAAAGTTAGAGTGACACGGGTAAACTTCTTTCTCCAAGAAAATACTTCTAACAAGAATTGAGATAACAACCTCTTCATAAAGTGAGTATCCTTGTACATATCCTCAAACTATTAGATCTGCTATCACGTTTCCACAAGATTAAACCCATTTAGATAGAAAATTCGTGATTTGATTAAGCAAGTGTCGAACAATAATCTAAGTCAATTAAATATTTTTGAATTTGTAAGTTATTTTCTATTCATATAAATAAGACTTGTAGAAATTATTTTTATGAAAATTAAAATGAGTGAACTACCAGTTTAGGTCCTCAATTTATTCGCGTAAGTATTTTAGTCCACTCTGGACTAAAATGACTTGAATTTTTTTATAAGTCAAAGATTAAACTGACTAATTTTTTATACAATCATAATAAAGATTAATGTGGTCAATCTTATAAAGTCAAAGTTTGATATGAAATTTTGATAAAATTAAGAATTAAAATGAGACACTCATACGATTTAGAGAACTAATTTGTGTATTTACTCAAATTAAAGTATAAAAGAGAGAGTTCATACACATTTTAAAGTAAAAAAAGTGATTCAATATTTTCATAACTAGTATATAAAATAATATCTTTTAGTGATTTCAAAAAAAGTTTCGATAGGGGCCGTCCCAAAAAATAATGGAGGCCGTTCGATAAAATTATATATACATACAAATAACATTTTTCACGATGCGGGGTCTGAGGCCCTCAAGAAACAACTAGGCTCCGCCCCTAATTATTCACTTAACTTAAATTTTCTTAAAGTGAAAATTGGTCTTGACTGATATAAATTTTATCTAACAAAATTAATCTTTAAATATAAATTATTTATAGCTATAGATAAATATATAAGTAATAATTAAAAATATATTAATATACAAATTTGATATAAATTATCAATTTATAAATTAAAGAATCATATATTATTATTAGTATGTATAGACCTCATATTTGTACTAATAAGCGATTTTTTTTTAGAAAATCTATATTAACGATCGCTAGAAAAACCAGTGAAATATTATTGTAAGATTTTTTTTGTGCTTTTTTCTTTCTTTTTTTTTTTAAATCTTTGCTGGAAACTATACTAATTTATATTGAATTGTTTAATGTGATCTCAAATAGATAAACAAAGTGAGATATAGATAAAAAATCTATCAAGAAGCTAAAAATTGATAATATACATTAGAAGTCCACGTCGGTTAGTGATATGGTCATGGTTGAATTTATAACGGTATGACAATTCTTATTCTAAAGCTAACTTTTGGAATTGAGTTAGGCTTAAACTCAAAATTGCAAGATAGTATCAGAGCCTATCTCAGATCCGTTTGTTGGATCTATGTTTGTTGTTTGGTGTATTGTTAGGTATTTGTTAGTCTCGTATTGTTAGGTCACCCGTTTGTTTATCTACCCGTGTTTGTTCACGCTCCAACTGTGTAGTTTTGGGCGTGAGGGGATATGTTAGAAGTCTCACACACGTTGGCTAGATATGACCATTGTTGTGTTTATAAAATGTGACAGTTCTCATCCTAAAAACTAGCTTTTGGAATGAAATTAGACTCAAAATTGTAAGAATATATTAACTTTTTAGCTTCATAAGGGTATAGCATTTCTCAGTAAATTTCATTCATTTCCAATCTTCAAAAGAAAAGAAAAAGTTGAGCCTCTACGTGATTTTATCATTTAGGTTTTTTTTTTATTTTTTATATACACTTTTATCATTTAATTAGATCCAACTAATTGGTGTTTTTTTAACGAAAAAAAGATTAAAATGGATTAAAACAATTTGAAATTGAACTTGAAGTAAGCGTATATATCAAGTTGAAAGTTTTTATATCTAATCAAAATAATTTAAGGAACCAAAAGGGACGAAACAGGAACATGTTGTTTTGTTGATGATTTTCCACACTGAGTATTGAGTAATGGATACCAAAATTTAACCAGACACTAATTAATTAATTAATTGCCTAATTAATTACTTCCACTGGACTTGCTGTACGTCTGTCGTTTGGGGGTTGAAAATGTTAATATATACTCTCTTTATTCTTATTTAAAAATTACACGTATTAAATAATATAATAATTATTATAGTTTTTTTAAAAATAAATTTTAATTTTTTATAATATTTTTATTTCATTATTTAATTGATTATATAGTGAATGATTAATTTACATCCATTTAAACATAAAGTTAAAATTAATAAAAATATAATTAATATTATATTAAAAATATAAATAATTATATAAGAACAAGAATGCTTTTTTTTTCTCTAAAAAAAATAAAAAAGAACAAAGAGAGTACTATGGTAATATCATCATGACATCACCAACCAATACTACTGTAAATTGAGGTACTGTTTAACCCAGTTTATTTTCTTTTTAAAAGTCACTTTTAAGCTAAAGCTATAAATAAGAGACTTAAAAAAAAGTTATAAGCTGTTTGGCAATTTCATTTTTCTTAAAAAATTTGTTTTGACTGGCGGCGGAGGGTGGTCGCGGGTGGCAGCTTGGTTATGGTGGTTGGTGGATGTTTAATGAAAATAAGAGGTTGGAAAATAAGCAAAAGCTTCTATGTGTAGCTTATTTTAAAGCTTTTTTTTTCTCTCTTTCCTTCAACGAAAAAAATCACTTAAAATTTTAAGAGATTATTAATATTTTTATTTGGCGCGACTTTTACTTATAAGTAGAAGATAAGCTTAAAATAAGCTAGGTCAAACGGTGCCTTAGGGTATGTTTGGGAGACGGGCTAAAATCTCAAGGCTTTTGGTTGTGAAGTTTGCTGAAGGTCGTGAGATTATGGATGTGAGGTTGGTTTACTGGTCATAATTGTTTGGTAAAATAGGCGGTGTAATAAGCTGACATATGTTAAATGACCAAAAATGATAAATAATATTATATTAATATTTAATATAATAGTAATATCAAATAATGGTGAGTATTTTGTGATTTTTAAAAATAAATTAAGGGCAATTTTGGAAGTAAAATATTGAAAGCCCATCCTTAGAAGCCAAAAGCCTCTTGAAAGAGCTTTGTAAAAGTTAGTTATAAAAGTCACAATTCCATAATCAAAAACCTTATTTTTGTAATTATCAATCAACAATACAAACTTTTTGAAAGTCAAAATCTCTTTAAAAAACCCCAAGTCCCGTTTTCAAACATAGCCTAAATCTTGATGTTTTTAATATATGCGAGATACCTATCCATTTTTTTGTCTTTTGTTTTTTTAGTATATTTGATTTTTATTTTCAAACAATTATAGACTTACTAGTTTTAGAATTTCAACATAATGTTAATTTTGTTTTTTCAATTTAATTTTTAACTAATAAATGTATATCTTAATTATTTCTTTTTTATCTTCTATTTCTTCATCAATCATATTTTCTATTTATGTTATTCTTCATTATACCGTATAATTAAATAAAAATAATTTAATTTAATCTATTTATAATAATTTTTTGTTATAATTAATCGTTTCTTAATATATGCATAATAACCTTAAAAATAAAAGAAAAAAAAAACAAAGAATACAAATGAGAGACAATATGATAGTTCTTATAAAGATATTTTTGATGCTCAAGCGCTAGTTAGGATTATGTAGTTTGGTAAGACAAAAATATTTTTAGATTCATGCAATAATGTGCTAACTTATTTAAGTTTCATCAGTTTGCCTCATTTATTTTAATTGAGTTGGTGGGAGGAATTGAGACCACACCATTTTGAAAATTTTATCATCTCTTTATATATATATAAGAATTATAAATTTATATATTAAAAAGGATGGTGCTACTTCCAATAAGAATGATGTTAATCCCTCCCACCATTGAGTTTGGCTCTGGACTGAATTTGAAAGCAGGTTGGACAAAAAGGAATCTAGTAGCAGTCTCTTTTCGGTTCCATAAAACTTTATTGAATAATATTATAACTATTCTCTTCGTTTCTTTTTAACTATCATAATTTTGAAAAATTATTTTTTTTATTTGTCACTCTAAAAGTTTAAAAAAGTATTTATTACTCCTTTTTTATTATACTCTTATTCATTTATTATTTTACACATTTATCATGTAATGAATAATTAATAATTTTAAAGTCAAATAAGAGTATACAAGAGAATTACTTGATAATCGTTACAAAAATAAAAACATTAATTATGTTTTTTAATATATGTGATTTTCAAAATTACGACGGATAAAAAGGAATGAATAGAATATTAAAAGTGCTTTTACTTAATTTATCTAAACAATATTTAATTTATCAAACATACTTTTAATTTTAGCTAAAAATATTAAAATATAAATTTTGTTAAAATTAATTAACTATTAATTTAATTTACTTTCTCCAGATTTAAGTTGAGACAAATTAAACCAAATTTTATCAATGAAAACAAAAAACACAAGTCAATAAGTCACTAAGAATTTCAATAGAATAATAGTGCTATGAAAAATGCATACCTTCTCGGGGTGACTCTACAAATGTGTAAGCTTAAAACAAATTTTCTAATAGGACCTTTTAAAATTATTGATCATAATAAACTAAAATTATTTAATTTTATTTAATGTATATTTTGATTTTTAAAGATATAAAATATCTAATTATTAAATTATTATGGTTAATTATGTTTCATTTCATTTAATAAATTGATAATAAATTTAATTATTTAATTTTTATTGAGATATTATTGACATTGGATTGAATTCGTTAGATTTTAGTTGTAAAAAAATTTGTTTTTATTAAAACAATGAAATTGTTATTAACATGATAGAGAAGAGAAAAGTTGAGAGAGTAAGCATTTTTAATTTGGATATAAATATGTTTATACTCGAAGAATTTGCTTTTCATCATAATAATAGAATATGGTATACTTAATAAAAATAATGTAATATATATATGTTAAAAAAAATTAAAAACTAATTATTTAATTACATATATCAATTGGTGTATCATTTTTTATTATTATAGTTTTTTTAAAAAAATAATATTTATTTACTTTTATCATATTATTAAAATTAAATATTATTTCAATTTTATATTATAAAAAATAATTTAAGGGTCTATTTTTTTTTCTAAATATTATGGGGCATTTTTTTTGGAAATAAATATCATGGGGCTTAAAATAATTACTTTAGCTGTTTGGGCCTTGAGTTGGGTCTATGGGTGACAATAACACGGTAGAAGGGATTAGCACTATTCCTATTGGGAATGTCACCATCCTTTTTAATATATAAATTTATGATTCTTATACATAAAAGGATAGTGAATTACCAAAATTGTTCTCAAGCGATAAATAAACATATGGGAGTTACAATGAGTCCTTACAAGAATATGGGGGGACATAAAAGCTATCTCTTTTTTCAAAAACTATAGTTTGTATCCAACGATGTCCGAGTTGAAATGTTTTAAGAAAAAATTAAATATTTATTTAAAAATTTTATATAAAAGTGTATCCATACATGAGGGTGTATTTGGTTATATCCTCCCCAAATTTTTCATAGTTTAAATTTAAATTCAAAATAATCTAGAAAATAAAATTAATCTTTATGAAAATCAAATCACATTTTTTTTGCACTTATTGTGTTTTAATTTAAATTCAAAATAATCCAAAAAAACAAAATTTTTGCTAAAATCAAATCAAATTTTTTTTGCACTTAGCATGTTTAAATTATTCAGACATGATATGATATTCAAGTTGGCAAATAAATCGTGTGAAATTTTGCATGAGATTTTAAGTTTACAACAAAATTGGAGGGAATTTTCCCGCCCAAAATTTTAGCCACTTTGTTACTTTTATATTATTAAGATTAAGATAAGATAAAATAAGATAAGATAAGATTAAAATAAGATCCAAAAGAGATAAATATTCAAATTCATTATTCAGTAGTTTATTAGCATATTGGTCTATGAAAAAAAATATCCACAAATGACAAATGTGAAGCACAAATCAATATGAATCAAAAATTAATTTTTGGCTATTAAAAAAAATGACATTTAAAGAAGGAGATCAGCCATTACAAGATTCTGATATTTTGCTTAAATCGTCAGGATTTTCCTGACCAAAAGATAAGAATAGAGCACATTTGAAATGGAATCTACAAATTCTGGATAGACAATTTAATGCCAATTAAGAACTTACCAAGAAAAGAAGAAAGGGCATACATTGAATTCGTTTTTGTTATTAAATTTCCTACACTAACATGAACAAATCACAAACCAAGTTTTACATCTAATTAACTTAAATATTTTCTACATAAAATAATGCTTATAATTTCATTAACCAATAGCTAATTGTCCAAATAGAGCCGGTCCTAGCCTTTCATAGGCCTTGGGACGAAAGTCTTTTTAAGTATTTTTTTTATTAAACTATAATAAAGTTTTGATATTATATATAACCCTATCAATACATCACAATTTCTCAAGGCATAATTTAAAAATAACAGCATCAACAACATCCACACTTAGAAAATGAGATATTTTTTTTTTCAAATAACAGCTATATATATATATAGGGTTAAGATCAAATGACACCAATTGGTTTGACACCAATTCTTAAACCAATCAATAACGATAAATCGAATTATTTTTTCTCGAAACCTACCGTTAGATTGAAACTACTTATCGTATAGATCATCTGTACAAAATTTGATATCGAGATCATTTAATACTCCATCAACGCACTAAAAAATTAACGTAAAATATAGTTTTAAAAATCGTGAAAAAAACAACCGTGTTGATGGAGTATTTAATGATATTGGATTTATGTGAATTTTTGTACACATGATCTATATAATAAATAGTTTCAGTCTAACGGTATGTTTCGGAAAATAAAAGCTTCGATCTATCGTTATTGATTGGTGTAAGAATTGGTGTCAAACCAACTTGTGTCATTTTATCCTAACCCATATATATATATATATATTATAGGCCCCTTGAACATTGGGCCCTGGGCGGGTGCCCACTCACCCATGCCCTAGGGCCGACCCTGTGTCCAAAATGAAATAATGGTAAATTCAAACAAGTTTTACCTACAATGTCACATGTTCAAATTTCGTGTTTACGATTTTAGAGAAGATTTTTTTTCTAATCACTCTTTTTTACATTTAAATATTAAACTATTTTCTGTTTTGGTCCTTTTTTATTATTATTATTATTATTTTTAATTTAGCTTTAATTTATTAAAACATTAAAAAATGTTACATGTGATTTATCGAGAACACGACATGTGGTGTGCGGTGTCATTTAATAGAATTAAAACAAAAGTTAACAGAAGGACTAAAAATAAACATTTTCGAAACGTTAAGGATTAAAAATAGTTTTTTAAAAATTTAAGGACTAAAAACAAATTTTTGTTACAGTTTAGAGAAAAGAAAAACATATTTACCCAAAAAAAATTGTTTAAAACAAAAAATTTTCAAAGTAATAATATTGGTGGTCAAGCGGGGGGAGAATGTTGACATCATAAAAGAAGGCAAGAGATATGAATTGTTGCCAAAGTTGGTTTGTTTTGATCTCATTTCCATATGTAGTCCGCCACGTATAGTATCAATCCTCCAAAAACAAAAAAATTGACAAAACTCAAATGCCAAATCATGTATATAACTTATTAAGATACTGCTAAAGTAATGATATTACAATATAAATAAACAAGGAAATTCATTTATTAGAATATTTGCATAGTAGATATTATAGAATCCTGGATTTTATTCTATTTATTGCTTACTACCTCAACACATGTGTATGTATATACACACACACTTGTGGCATGACTCTTGTGGGTTCATACCAGAGTCTTCTTCCTTTATATATATATATAGGTACATTTGAAACTAATAATATATAATAATATTGCTTGCTGTATGTGAGAGAATTGAAAAACCAGATCGATAAACATAAAGCACAAGAGATTTTATTTGATAATGGGAAAAGGAAGAGCACCTTGTTGTGATAAAAGCAAAGTGAAGAGAGGACCATGGAGCCCTCAAGAAGACCTTAAACTCATAGCTTTCATTCAGAAATATGGCCATGAAAACTGGCGTGCTCTCCCCAAACAAGCTGGTATATATCTTTATTACTCCCTCTCTCTCTCTCTCAGTCTCTCTAACTCTGTTATTATATGGTGCTTTTTGTCATTCTGTAACCATATCATGCTATGATTGGTGTGTGTAGAGAGAAACATGCTGGTGGTAATAGGGATTGTCTCTCTATTAAGAGTGACATCAGTTACAAGTTTCAACTTTTTCTTTTTTTTTTGGAATTTGATTTCATTCGTTTTATATTTTCATGGTTTCACCATACAATGGTTTTTGTCGTCGTTGCATCTGTATCATGTTGTGATTGTGGTTCCAACACAAGACATTTAGCAGCATCCTACTGCCCTGGCCACAATCTCAATTTTAAAACTGAAATTTCCAGAATCCATTCTTCAATAATAGCATTTACATTGTTGCTTCTCTGGAAATTATTAAACTTGCTGTTAGTTTCAATATCCCCAATTCATGTTTCTGCATTTGCATTATTAATTCACCCACAGTTTTTTCATTCAATGGCAATTTTCTGCTACCTGTTTCTGTGGACTGTGGCACTTTTGTTTTTCTCTGTATAGATTAAGTGATTTGATTTTTTATTTTTTTTTACAAAAAAAAAATAATAAGAAAGAATGAAAAGAAAACATACAGTTTGGCAGAAATTGGTGACATTTGGCTTGCCTCAGGTTAGTAAGAAAAGTTAGAAACATTGTCACTATCATGTGATTGTTGGCCCTCCCTTTTACCTATAATTATGACATTTTTAATCATGGTTAGAGAAAATAAATCACCATTATTACAAAAGATAGATATTAATGACTCAAGATAGGGGTATCCATTTATTAGGTGCTATATATGCTAAAAAATGTCAATAATTTCCAATTTTCCCCTTAAAGCAAAGGAGCATTGTTCAAAATTGATATTCATTGTGGATCATAATTAATTTCTTCCTTCCCCTGTGAAGTAGCAAAATGACTGTTTAAGCTATTTTGGAAAATTTTCACATTTTTGGTTGATTTCAACTTTCAATTATTCTCAGAATTAGGAGAGGGAATCAAAGGGTGATCTTTTATTTCTTAAAAAAAAGGGGTGCAAGAGGAATCATGTCAGTCAAAACTGTAAAATCTAATAAGGAAATAAATAAGTACCACACTTTCATATACAATATGTATTATTCATATTCATATACTGTAGCAATACAATTATTAATTATAAATTTAATGCCATCATAATTGTTATCAGTTTCTTCTGAACTCTTTTTTTTGACTTTTGAGTATAAAGGAACAGTGTATAAATGTAGAGGATGCAATCTTCATGCCTTCTAAATCAGGATGTTATAAAATTGAAACATTATTATATACATTGCTAATAGTCAATACTAGTGTGAATATTATCAAACTTAGGTCTCTAACAGTTATTATTTGTCTGTTATTATTAATTAAGGACTTCTGAGATGTGGAAAAAGTTGTCGTCTGAGATGGATCAATTATCTAAGACCTGATGTAAAGAGAGGCAATTTCACACCAGAGGAAGAGGAAACCATCATAAGGCTTCATAAGGCCTTGGGAAACAAGTAAGGGACTAAACAACAACAACAGTTTAAAGTTTTTAAAATAGAAGGACTGAATGGAAAATTCATATTTTAGTCTTAAATTAAATTAGTAATACATGTGATTAATTACAAGTTTGTCTAAATATGGTTAAAGACGAAATGGTTTTCAGGTGGTCAAAGATAGCATCCCGTTTGCCTGGCAGGACTGACAATGAGATTAAGAATGTGTGGAACACTCACTTGAAGAAAAGATTGGATGCAAAAAATTCAGAGTCAAGTAGTGGAGATGAATCCAAGCCACAATCATCAATAACCTCTTCCTCTTCATCATCATCTGAATCCTTTATCTCAAATGAGACGAGTCCAAAGCAACCAAACATTATTCATGAGAATCAATTCAATGATCAAGTCAAAATTGAGAAAGATTCACAAAAACAGGTGTCCAATAATGAAGTAATTGGCATCATTGAGGATCCAAAAGGGTCATCACCCTCATTATCTTCAATTGAGTCAAACATTCTTAACTTTGATCACAAGCAAGAACAATTGGAGAAGGCTTCTCCAATTTTAACCTATCTAGGACCTTACTATGATGTTGACAAAACATTACAAGAGGTGGATAAACCAGAGCAAGTGCAAGAGATTCCATGGGAATCAGATTATGAATTTTGGAAGTTCTTAGACAACATTGGACCATTCCAATCAAATGATCAAGTCCAATTAGGGGATTCCTCAACTTGCCAAAACATTAATTTTGGGCAAGAGGGTGTTAATCAAGATGCTGAAATCAAGAATTGGTCCAATGAGTTAGAGAAAGAGCTTGGAGTAGTAGGTGAAATGAAGGAGTCAAACAAGAATTTTTATGCAATGGAGTCAGAAATAATGGACCCTCACAAATTTCATTTGGATGATGAAATGACAAGGCCAGAATTATGTGAATTAGACTTGGGTTATGTTCAATTATGGCCTAATTGGCCTCAAAATAATGCTAGTCTTTAAGTGTAATAATACAAAATTACAAACAAGTAGTTGGGAAACAATTCCTTATGATGAATTTGTGATTTTTGCTCAGTAGGTATACTGAGTACTGACTATATGGTAAATTAATTAAATCAATTAGCTGATTAGGTCTATTTTGATGTATGATATTGGGTTTCAGTTTAATAAATCAAGTTAGAACAGATTATTGCAGATTGAATAAATTTTATTTTGAATAAATTATTTTGTTGGTAAACAACAACTTTCACACAGTACAGTTTGCAAAGTGGGTAGGTGATATTCCCCACTTACTGCCACTAATATGTAACATTTTTTCTTTATGTCCCCACAACTAATTTGAAAGAATTGTAACAAACAACCTTGCAAGTACATGACCCTAGATTTTAGCATGTGTAGATTTAGCAGATTTAGCCACAAATGTTGTTTTGTAACTCAAGTCAATTGAAACTTACACATAAGAAAAACAAATACAACAACCACAACTCCACAAGTCTTAGCTTTTCCATTGGCCTAGGTTTTCTTACATTGTGGTAAGCTATACAGTATTGAGTTCCCTTTCATAGTTTTGATAGTCACCAAAATTCGTATTTATCATATAAAATTGTAGTCAGCAGGCATTAGTTGAAATATTTACATAGCTAAATTTAAGTGCTTAGAAAAAATAAAGGATTATTTGAGATAATTTTAATTAACTAGTGACCGTCTGATTAAACTTAGAAGATTGTCAAAAGTAATTTTAACCAACTTAAAAAATTGTAGAGTTGAGTAAAAATACCTAAAATGACATGTAAAATCAATTCTAGGAAAATGTGAAATTTTAAACCAAAGAACTATAGAGCAATTGAAAATTTTAGAAATAAAAAAATAACATGTTCTAAGTATACGGACAAAAATACAAGTTTTGATTGTGTATTAAAAAAGTACTTGATCAAGATAGACAAAGTATATTGTATGAGCTTTTGTACGTGATTTAAAGGGATTAATCTTTATTGATCCACAATAGGGTAAATGAGTGGCTAGCATGCAATCGAGCAGTTAATGATTATGACAAGATCTCACCAAACAAGAGAGGGTGCGTTCATCATTGGCTGCTTTCAAATTGAGTTTCATGAGAATGAGAATTAGTAGTGTGTGTACTCAACCAATGGGCAATGGCAATGAGTGATGTATGAAGAATATGCATTTCGTTCTCATTTCTAAAGTTGAGTTGAGTTGAGTGTTATTGTCATCAATCAATTTATTATAAGGTGAGCAGTGAACTTCACATTCTGAACAGTTTGTTTGGTTTGATATATATTTGCCCCTTTACATTACAAATTACAAATCTTAGAAGTAAAGCGTTGATCTCAATGAACAAATTCAACCCTATCTAAGCTAAGCAAATGTCCTTATACTAGTGTTAGTACCCAGTTACCCACCGACTTTGACCCTGCTGCCTGCTCCTATAACTTGCAAAATCCATACTACTACTACTCTTTTATTTAATAAATATATTTGTATCAATGTGCCATTAACCTTATTTATTAGTAAAGAATACTACTTAGCCTTATACTCAACTAAATAAGCAATTTTATAATACAAATCTTTTGATAAGAGACTCTAATTTTTTTGTAGTTTTTATGTGTACCTAGAATAATGTCTTTTCTAAGATAAATACTTGTTAAGATATAGATCACATAAGTGAATTTTCTTTCTTCTAACAAAGTCATTTTCCATGCACGGTCACTTTGATGCAAATATGAAATCAACTTTCTTACAAGTAATTATCTGAACAAACAGTTAAGAAGCATTCTTTTCTTTATAATAATAATATTTCAAATGGGCATTCATGAAATTGGGTAGCGTTTATGAGTTCAATTGAGAAAATATATAACACATTTTTTTAAAACTGAACTGGTCATTAAACAATAAAACTTGTCTACAATGGTGAGTGGTGAGTGACATTCTATTGAATAATTTTATTATGACATTAACTGTCGGATTAAAATTATTTAACATATAGATCATATAAAGTTTTAAATTATTCCAAAATAATTTAATACTCCATCATTATATTTAAAGATTTACTAAATACACCGTTTTAAAATATATGAAAATAACAATTAGGAGTTTACTATTTGTTGTCATTCACTTTTATAGAATTTAACATGAATAATAACCCATATGCAGTATACTAATGATTTAATGATTGGATTGTAAAAATTCATATAATATAATATTATATATAAAAAAGATATTATCAGTAGCTCATACTGGTATAAACATATCTTTTCTCATGTATATGTGTATGCTTTTGCATGTATTGACACCAAGAATGAACATTATTTAATATTTACCAAACTGCATCTCAACAGTAATATCTTTTCTCTCTTTATTTTTTTTAATTTAATAAATAGTACTTTTGATCTTGACCCAAAAAATTGCTGAAAGATGAGAGAATAAAAGATGAGATATTGCTATTTTTACCAATCTCAAACTTCATAGACCTGTCCAATCCAATATATTGCTGCCTTTTTGTTGTAAAGAAAAAGCCCAAGCCCAATTAGAAAAAAAAAAACCACCCTAGCTCATTCAGTAGTTATTAAGTGTACTATAAGATGGTAGTAGAAATTGTGATTTGAGAATTGAGATGTATTAAAAACTTATGGAGGGCCAAGTTTTATACAGGAAATTGTTCCTTGATTAGTAATTGTAAATTTGTAATAGTTGAATAGGAAGCTGAGAGAATAATAGACTTCATTAATCAATAGTGTACTAAATTCCTCAATATCAAGATCATGAAGAAAGCAGAGATTTTTGAGAGAGCTCTATAGAATTGCACAAAACTTGATCATTGTATTTATTGTGCAGCTATACTACATGTTTAACATTTACACCAGAGTGACCAAATTCTATACATTTTCCAACTTGATGCCACATCACATGACCAAAAGAATCCTCAAATTGACTCAAGAACTTAAAATTTGGGAGCATTTCACACGAACCTGACCTTGGAGTCCAGTCAAAACATCAAGATTAGACATTTTCAACATAACTCTGGCAAAATCCATTCGAAAGGTGAATCCGTCATCCGAAGCATAAGCAGAAACCAACCTAGCAGTTTTCTGCTCAGCCATCAGCTGCTGATCAGCGAAAAGCAGCCCTCTTCCTCTCAACAAGCTCTGGTAGTAGTGAGTGTCGAATGCTGCTCCGGATGACACTGAAGATGATAGTGCTTGCATGTATGTCATCCCAAGATCAGAGTGAATGTTCTTCTTTGAAATCTCAGATGCGGAAAACTCATCGATGTTGCTTGTGTTCCTTCTGTCTGGGCAGTTTAGCCTCATCTGGCTGAGGAAATCAGGAGGTATGGTGGGATCTGGCTGCCCTGTGCCGTGAAAGTTGTATAGCCTTTGCTGAATGAAATCACAACCTATTTTGCCAATATTGTGTCCTCCTTCAGATTATCAAGAAGCCAAAGGACATCATCAGTCAGAATCTATTTCAGAGTAGTTCTTGCATGAATACGTGTTCATACACATAAACAATCAAAAGTTAAAATAACTCAAGTACATATTTCAATATAGGCCTCATTCTGAATTATTTTTATTGGTTGTGTCTATAAACTGATACGTACTTCTTTAAGAGTTGTTTCTGGGACAATGTTAAAATAACTTTTGAGTGATTGTGTTATAGAGAGACATTGTGATCATGCAAGAGTTGTTATATCTTTTTTTTCTCACGGAAAAACAATAAAAATGGGAGAAAAACAAAATGTAGAGGAATTACCAAGAAGACTGACTGTTTCTCTTTCATTGAATCCTCTCAGATTGAAGAGATCCAGTGTGCGTGAGATGTTATCATCAGGTCTCGGAATCTGATCAGTTGCTTCCTGAAAGAATGATTGAGGGCTATCCCTCCGGCCTGTTAACACTGGATAGAAAGGCCCTCCAGCCTGCAATAATGCTGAACTTTTAAGAAATGTAGCTCAAGCAGCAAAAGTGATATGCTTGAAAATTTTGCAAACCCCAAAATCAGGATTTGAAAATGTGAAATAGTTAACAAATAAAAGAGTCTTCTAGCTTATCTTATCAAGGATAATGTCTAGACACAGATCAAACAAGCAGAGAAGCTACAGAAAAACATACAGGTCAAGACAAACATGCAACAAAAGATCAAGCCAATTGTTGAAATGAGTCACAGAATAAAGTAAAATTAAAATTATGTAGTAAACAAGTTGTCTATATTCTGGCTTTCGCTATGACAACCTAAAAAAGGAACTTGGTATAACTATCTGGCAAAGTAAAACATAGTGTCTCAATAGAAAAATAAACCAATCCAGAAATATTATCATAACTCCCTATGATCAAGTAATGTATTAATTTTTGGCTAATAACTACCAAGCAAATCAACACAGCAATGTATTACAATTTCCATATTGGCAATTAAAGTCAAAACTCAAAATGCATTAGAATTTACTACAATCAGATTCAGAGGAAAAATCCTAAGATATCAATATATGTTGAAACTCAAGTTATGGTAACAACATAACTCAATGAAAATACGAAGAAGTGAGTACCAAAAGAACAGAATCTCTTGAAGCAAGAGCAAGTATGTCAGAACAAGAGACGACCCCGGAACACGCTTGTTCAACCTCCTCCTTTATCAATTCAATTTTGTCAAACCCTTTCAAGGTCTGATTTGGAATAGCCTGCTTCTCAACGGTACGGTTATTATCGCCATTGCTGGCATCCAACAGCAACGAAGCATCACATCCCTGAATTCAGAAAACACAACAGAAAACACCAAATCAAAACAAAAACCACCAACAAAGCAACCAGAAGCCTCAGACAGACATAGCAGCACTCAACGAGTAAGAGTCAGATTTCAGAAAATTAGGAATCAAGCGAAGTTACAAAACAACAATAATTCTAGACCTATTTGAATACACACAATAGGAAGAATCCCCATTTGCGCAGAAATAGAAATTTTTTTTTGGGGGGGGGAGGGGGAAGGCATAAAAACACTTAGTTGTTAGTACAAAGGCTAGAGTCAGAAAAGAAGGAATCAAGAAAAGCCACAAAACAAGAACAATGCAACACCAATCGATCAAGACCCATTTTACCTCATACAACAAAGATACTAACTTTACGATCTCAGAAGCAAAACAAAGAGAAATAAAGACACCCCATTAGCGATAGAGAAGAGAAGGACCAAACCTGAATGAAGCAATCATGAAAGAAGAGGCGAAGGAGAGCAGGGGAAACGTCACGGTGGTCGAAGTAGATGCGAGTGACGGCGGAACGGATAATGCCCTCAGCTTTGGGACAAGAGTCTCTATAGAAGTCGTATTCGAGGTTAGAACCATCTCGGATCCTCTGGTTGAAGGGGAAAGTGGTGGCAAGCTTCACGGAGAAGGAAGAAGGAGAAGAAGAAGAAGAAGAAGAAGGAGAAGAAGTTTGGTTTTGAGAGGTGTCAGTCTCAGTTTCGCCGCGAGGGTTTCTGAGAGAGAGAAGCACAGGGACAACGAGTGCCACCACGATCCAGGCGTTGATGCAGCTCCGCATTCTGCAAAATTTGGGAGGAAAACAGAGAGAAGTTGAAAATAGAAGAATAAGCGGGAAGAACCGACTGGGGAAGTTGGATTTGTTGCTATATAACTGATTCACACACTCTCACTCTCAGTAATAACGGAATTGTTTTTTATTTTAAAAAATTGATATGAATGCTTAATTACTTATTTCTTAGCTCAACAAGCATAGTTATATAGTATATTTTTTGTTTTTTGTATGAATAAGCATGGTATTATATTATTCTTACACTTTCTACACCTCACCAAAAAGTCAAACCATATTCGAAAGAATTAATCACAGTTCTTATATTAGTGGATATTTAAGAAACCAAAAGAATTTCTATGTTTTTTTTATCCATACTAATAAGATAAAGTATGTTATCTCACGTATTTTTATGGCATATCCACTCTTCATATCCATACTAATAAGATATACCGTTTGGTCCTTATGGAAGCATAGGAACCAGGTTGTGTTCAACTCAAAATTTAATTCAGTGGATGTATTGCATAGTACTGTTGTCTAGTCTATGTTTTCGCAGGCACTCGTGTGTTGACTAATTCTTCCAAACAAAAAGCACTTGTTGCTTGGAGTCACCCCGTCGATGGTGCTCTTAAGCTTAATACTGATGGTACTGCGACTTGTGGCGGTTTAATTAGAGATTGCCATGACAAATTTGTTGATGGCTATGCAGGTAATTTGGGCCATTGCAGTGTTGTTGAAGCTGAGCTCAAAGCTGTTGTCCATGGGCTAAAACTTGTTGCTGCGAGGGGCCTTCGGCGTGTTCACCTTGAGCTTGACTCTAAGCTTGTGGTCCATTTCATCTCTCAAGGGTGTGCTCCTATGCACTCCCTTTCTTCTATTGTTAGGGAGGTTCGTCGTTGGTTGATTCAATGCCACATTATAAGTGTTACTCATGTGTTTAGGGAGGCTAACCGGTGTGTCAATCATTTAGTCAATTTGGGTCATGAGTATTCGTTAGGTGTTATATGTTTCTCCTTCTTCCTTAGTTTCTCTTTTTCATGAGGATGTTTATGGGTTGTTTTTTCCTCGATTGATTGTGTAGCTTGTGTTTTTTTTGGGCCGTTGTGCCCCGTTAAATATAAAAAAAAAAAAGAATACAAGTTTCGTGCAAAGAAAAAAAAAATACAAATTTTGTTACGAAAATTTAAAGTATCAGTTGACAATAACACGTTAATCTGTTAAAAACATAAAAATTATTAAAGTGAGTTTTACATTTCTCAACCGAATTTCTTTTATATAATCAGCCAAGATTTAAACCTTTATTAACAACTCAGTTATAGGAAAATTGTTTTTGCACACTTATTGTAGTGTACCACTAATATACAATTGATTTTGTGATTAAAAGCAAATAAATATTTTGTTAAATTGATTTTTTTTACACGTGTAATGTTACACATGTTAAGAAAATAAAAATAAAAATATTTAATGGAAAAATACAAATATGTAATATGTTTTGGTTTTTACTATGATAAATATTGTATTTTTTAATAAAATATTTTCACTTTTAGTTTCTTAACATGTCCAACACTTCACATGTTAGAAAAGTCATTGTTAAATTAGTATATAAATTGGTTAATTATTACATAATAATTTAATCATATTTTATATCTAGTTAAAAGTAAAAAAAATATAATTAAATTATCATTTAACAATTAACTAATTTATATATTAACTAATCACATATTTTTTCGTATTTAATCTTAAGCGATAAACTATCGTGAATATATACCTATCACTGCTCAATTAACTATGCCAAACTTTGTTTATTTTTTTTCTTCTATTTTTGTTCTTTCTAAAATGAGTAAAGACGCACATTCCCGTGTGACAATGGCATTATTGGCAGTGGGGTTATTTAGATAGGTATAGTTGTATAGATGTTGTTGTCCAAAAAATAAAAGAAGGGTATAGATCTTAAGAGAAGCATCGCATCAAAGAAATTAATCTGATTTAATTTAACTCACTTTTCTTTTTCTTTTTCTTTTTTCTTTTTTTGTCTAAATCTGAATTAGCGTTTCGGTTTGATAAATTAAACTGGTTGGGTAGCATGTAGCCAAATAAGTTCCATTATCAAACAGAAACTTCACATTTCAGTATCAGTAAGATAATTTTTGAGAGATTACTAAGTATATTATATGCATGGCTTCTTTTTGGAAGACGCGTGACTTCGTTTTTCTGGGGGTAAAAAAAAAAAACACGAGTAAAGTACACCTTTGCAAAATAAATTGAGAACCAAATGGAGGTTTGGTATAACTTTGGATAGTGTAGAACTTTTCAATCATGGATCAGTAAACAGTTCAACATAGTCATTTGATAAATTGATTAAAAAGTAAAGAATACTTGTATTTTGAGATCTCTCATATCAATGTATCATTGCCCAAAGAGCAGACACAGTGGACCTTGTCATGAAACAGTTGCACAAATATGAAAGATTAAAAGCTACACACACATATATATATATCACGTAGATTTTCAAGATTTGTTGCTATTGTTGTTCCTAAAGAATTCAGAAAGGCAAGAACAAATGATGACTAATTAAAAATTCAGAAAAGGAATGTAAATGTACAGTGCAATTTGTTTTTACTATATTATACTTAAATCAATTAATTAATAATCAATATCACAGCCAGTACACCACAGAGGAGATGTTTTCAAGGGTGTTGAAGAATTTACACATACATCTAATCTATCTCGGAATTTCATTTCACTAGTCTTTAATAACACAGGAAGAGGAAAACACACACCCTTTTCTACACACCGTTTATGCCTAGGCTTAATTCTATTCTCTAAGCTAAATGAGAAATATTGTGGAAATTCTTTCAGCTCCTTCAAATCCCTCCCCATCTCCACCACAAAGTAATTGTACTTAGGCTCCAAGTTATTCTTAATACTATAACAAAACAGCTGAGGGAATCTTCGAAACATCCAAGTAGCGTCACGGCGAGAAAACCCAATATTCTCAAAGTAATCAATCCGGGGCATGAATTTTTCTTCCACACTACATGATAGCAAATGGGAGTGCTTCTTTACCTCTTCTATGCCGATACTTTGCAGAAAGTATAAAGTCGGACGGAGTTGCTCATTAACGTCGCAGACAAGTAACCTTGGTCGACGATTTATGACATGCTTGATTTCTGAGCGGTTTACATGAACCTCACGATGAAGGAAGGTGAAAACGTGTATGATGTTTGAGACTCGAGTGGTTAGAATCTCCGGGCACATGCCAATTATACGCCGAAACTCGATTGCGGTGAAATCCATGGAGGTGATGTATTCCACTGTGGATTTTATGTCAGCGAGGGAAGTGGTGATCAGCATCGGATGACTTTCGATGAGTGAGAAAGAGTCGATACCAATGGATTCTAGATACAGGACTTTTTTCTGGAAACTGGTATCGTAGTTGGGAGGGAGAGTTTGCTTTGGACATCGCCACTTTATAACCTGCAGTACATAAAAAACACAGGAAATTTCATGCTGATGGTAATTTGTTCATCAATCAACAGTATGACATCGCAGCAAATAGTCCATTCTCCCACTGAAAATAAAGGAAATTAATGTGCATGTTACAGGAGACAAACGGACGAAACAAGTGTATTATTGACACACCAAAGTTTACCAATTAGAATCCAAATCATAAACAGCAAGTGTACCACAATCTTCTTCTCCTTTCAAATGGATGTCCAATGATGAAAGGTAGGATGAAAATCATAAGCATATCAGAGATTAAACCAACGACTGTCTTACCAAGGAAGATTTATCACTATCATAATCTTATCACTAAAAGTAATTATTTGGTTGGTTTGCATATTTTGATAGAAACCCATATGAATTCAAATTTTGACAACCAATGTCCCAATTGAACCATTGATCAACTTTTTGACTCCCCTATAGTTTTTGGTCACACAGCTAAAGCTTAATTTGCCTTTTCCCTATGTTTACAAACTTATCCGTATTTGAGTATAATGCCACCAGCAAAATTCACACTCTATAACAAGTATTGAAAAGTCATTAGGGCTATCAGAATTGGAACAAACATGTTGAGCACACTGAATGTGAATAAAAATTATCCTCAATTCTAAGCAAAGGGTAAAAGAGGTGACTGGAACCAAATGCACGAGATTTTCACTAGGTGGACTATGGAGGGTCGATCATCCTTGCAAGCAGAGAGATTATTTCCAAGATTTGAAACAATGAACTCCAGGTCACAAGGCAACAACTTGGTCATTGTGTGAAGTGAAGCTCAATAAAGGGTACCATGTAACAAAACTAAGGTTGTTTACATAACATGCCGTTCAATAACAACACAAATTGAGCAAAAAGGAAGAATAAACTTCCTATAAACGCTACTAAAAGCATGAAAATTGAATTGGTAATCCAATTTTTTTTCCCATTTGTGTTAATTAACATCTAAACCAAACACACAGTAACAAAATTCCAATTCACAAAAGGCCATGGATCGTATCATATAACTATCCTGAAGCAAATGAATCATTAAGCATTTTAAGACGACAAGGAGATTAGCATTTACCTACAAATAGATGACACTCAATATTACAGGTATCTCGCAGTAACATGTAGCAAGTTTATCCAAAATATAACCATGAAACCACATCAACTAATTATTTCCAACTTCAAAATCAATAGAACAATAACAATACCATCAAATTCTACTTTAGGTACAAATAAGCATAGACCCAGCACGAAAAATCACAAATTGGGCCCAATCAAGCAGAGATCCCAGTAAGGAAAATCGAGGATTGAGCATTATTAAGCCGAGACCCAATAGATAAAATTAAAACTTGAGCATTATGAGGCACAGTTGAGAAGCTCCTACTGAGCAACTCAATAGGAATAATAAGACCGAAAAAATAAAAATAAAAATGGAAAAAGAAAAACTTAATAGCACTGACCGTGGCCCTGACGAAGAAGGAGGGTCTTATGCAATGGAAGGGAAAGGAAGAGGGAACCCTAGAATGGAAGGGCTTGCAGAGGCCAGTGAAGGATTTGGGAATGGTGGGAGAAGGAGAGAGAGAATGTTGATCGGTGGAGAACATTGGGTTTGAGGACAAGAGTGTGGCTGAGGAAGAGACCATTTTTCGGAGATAGAATAGAATCGAAAGAAAGCGAAAAGAAAAGGTGTGGTAAGGGCTATTGTGAAATGAAAAAATATTGAATATTTTCGATATTGAATAATGATAGTGAATAGTAGTAATAGCATAGCATTAGGATTGTTGGAGTGTGGCGGTGTGCTACCAATTGGAGAAGAGAAATGGTGGACGTGATCATGAGAAGATAAAGGAACTGCTTACGTGTCATTTCACCTCTTGTGGGTCCTCACTTCTATACACTTCTTCTACCTTCTAACTCACACCATTCATTTTCAAAGAGTAACGTTATAATTATTTTTTTAATATTATATAAAATATAAAATTAAATATATTTTTAATCTTAAAAATATATAAAATATTAAAAATATTTTTTAATAAATAGTTAGAAAAATTTTTAAGAATATAAATTAAAAGGATTTAAAATTATTCTTTTAAAGAAATAATTTTATATCTTTTTAATAATTTTCTTAATTTTTTAATACCATATAAATATATGGTTGACTAATGTCTTTTATGAAAAACATCTGCTAAATAAACATCTCCATTTCTTTTCTTTTCTATTTTTTTTAATGAAAAACATCTCCCTGTCTAATGCCTTTTATGAATTATAAACTTTCCATTTTTTATAAGCTAAATTATAAATTATAAACTTTGCATTATTGCATATTACGTTTTTTTAAAATATAAGTATCTTTTATAGGAAATCATCATGTTGAAATCAAATAGAATTAATAAAACTCTTTTTTCAAGTATTTGATGTACATATATGACTTTGAATATAGTACAACTAATTAAATCAAAATAGTCGGATGTCACTTGATCTACATATTAAGTACTTTTTCCGTCCCATAATATAAGCTCAAACTATTAAAAAAGCTTGTCCCATAATATAAGTTTCTACACATAAAATTATAAGTATTTATTATGATTTTTTAATTTTCAACGTCATTCCACCAATAAAAAATAATTGAGTTTAAATTTAATTGGTGTAATATCTCAATAGTATCATTAATACTTAATTATAATAATTTAATCATTTTTTATAACTGTGTAAAATATTAGTTGAGGCTTATATTATAGGACGAAGGAAGTAATAGTTATTGCATATTGCATATTTTATTTTTCTGACAGTTGAAATTAATGTCTAATTTGAGAAAAAAATAATCATTGAGTGTGTAATAGCAACTCTTTAGTAATTTTTAACGTCACCATCTCATCTTGTTATTTTCTAGTTAACCTTGTGCAATAACAGTAACTGTAATGGCGGTAGTGGTGGTGGCGTGATGATTGATGAAACAGTAAGACATAAGTTTTAACGGTAAAAACTAATGAAAATAGTAATAGAAACTAGAAACCAAAAATATGTATAAAGACTAAAAAAATAATTATTTTTATAAAAATTTAAAAGAAAATAAATTACAAATACAATTATCAGAAAGTTAATTTAACCTAAAAATAAAAATGGTAGAATCAGGCTGAGTATTGAAATTCGATTGTGAGCACTGCTTTGCAAATTATCTGTAGCTGTGTGAAGCAAGCATCGATCGATCATGGGAAGCGATAGAAAATCCAAGCGAACTGATTATTCTTCTCCCTCTCAATCCGAAGGTTCTTCATTTTCCCTCTTTTTTCTCTTCCCTTTTCCCTTGCTATGGAACCTGTTTGGCCGTCGAGAAAACGAAAGAAATTTTTGGAGTATGCAAAATAATTAGATATTTTGCATTAAATCTCACTGTTCAACTGAAATTCTTAAGCACTTGATTCACGAGCTCAGTAATTTCCATCTTTTTTTCCTGGCCTAGCAATCAGTAGCATTTCGTACTGTATGTGTATTGGTTAATTGTGGTGTTAATTCATAGATGAGAAGAAAAGCAAGAGGCAGAGAACGGTAGAGGATGACGAAAAGAAGGTCCGGAAGAGGGAAAAGAAAGAGAAAAGGAAGGACAAGAAATCTCACAAGCATTCCAAAGAAAAATCTGATAAGGGTTAGCCTTATTTCTCTCTCTCTCCCCCCCCCCCCCCCCCCCCGTGTGTGTGTTTGTTTTTGCTTAACTCTAGTTGCTGCTGAACTAGGAAGTCGTTGTCATTGATTCATTTTTTGAAATTCGTTATGGAACTTAAACTGCATGCACATTCAGGTGTTAATTATCTGGTTTCGACAACCTTGGTAGGACATTTTTATTAAATCTTTAATAGCTTGATAAGAATATGCAACCTAGTCATTCAGCAAACAGTAATTTTAACCTTAGTTGTATTAATGTCTAAGCAATGTTGATTTGTAAGTGATTTAGGCTGTGATGATCAATATAAGATTAGGATCGTATTTTAACCTTACTGAATTATTCGAAATAGAGGAACAATGAAAGGCTTTATCTGTAGTGAATTTGACATGGAGGGTCTTTAGGGATTTGTAAGTTTGAGCCAGTGCTACTAAGAAGCAAGACTGCTTGAGGCTATGGACACTAATTTCAGGGGTTGTGATTCTCTGTGAAATCTTCAATGATCAAGTCCAAAAGTCATGCCAATATTTTGTACAATTTTGAACATAAAATCAATTTTAGGTATCGTTGATATAGACAGGTTTTTAAATAGGAGAAGTCATCACGTATAAATATCCAATTACTTTCCAGTCTATGACGTAAAGCCTAGAGTCTCTTGGACATGGAATAATATGAGAGGTTTGGTAATGCCTAGGCACTGTCATGTGCTTACAAAGCAGATTTCTAAAGTAAAAGATAGGCATAAGCCATCATTGTTCTGCACCATCACAGCATATTATATTTGAAACTTTTTTGTAACTTTCTCTTTTCAAATACTGATGATATCTTTTTGACTGAGAATATAGTCTTATAGGCATAATAATGGGATATCTGAAAAGATTACTAGGATTATGGAATGTCATATCTGTATGGATTAGGAACATATTACATTGAGGTTAGCAGTTTCAGGTTGATAAATAAGTTTCATTTTTCCCAATAATTTTGATCGATTGGGATGTTTAATAATTAGGATCGCTTAGCAATCAATTTGGATTTCTCTTAATTGTTCAGTCGTTAATTTAGAATTGAGATTATTCATTTATTCTCCTTTTCTCCTTCTCTATCCCTTACTTGTTTTGTATTCTTATTTGTGTGTCTCCTATCTTATATACATTCCATTTAGTTTTTCCTACATCAACATTGTAAGTGTTTGAGCTTAAGTTGTCAAAGTGACTTAGTATTGTATAATCATTGAATGTTCATCAGTTCATCTTCTGAAAGGAAAGAAAAAAAGTATTATTGTCAAAACTCTATCTACAATTTCTATTATTTGGCTTGATCTTTTAATGAAAAAAATGCTGTTCAAGATGCAATGGCCAAACAAACTCAAAGTCTAGTACTGCCTATAACTGGTTCACGTTTGACTGTCTGCTGCCACAAGTTATTATCAACGGTTCAGCAGATTGCTGTCATAGCACTTAATTGTTTTCTTGAAAATGCTTCAGTTTTTAATGGTAAAGGTTTTAGTGAAATACTCCCCCCCCCCCCCCCCCGTGTTGTCATTTTCCATTAAATAATTGATTTGATCCCTTAAAAGATGTTCCTTTTAAATTGGTTTAACACTTGATCGTTGTAACTTGGGCGAAGCAGGGATCTCTGTCATCACTCATCATTGCTTAATAATATATTTGTTAAGTGTTAACTCTGTTTAGTGTCTGTTGTTCACTACAGAAGGGTTATGACATGACTAATATTCTTTCTCTATGAAATGGGATTCTTCTCATGGAAAAGTTACATATATGAATTTTGTAATTTCAGGGAAGAAATCAAAAGACACACACAAAAGGAAACGTAAAGGTGATGGGGATATGGTGAGTTACAATCCCAATATTTCTAATAATGCCTACAAGCAGAAGAATCATGTATCACCTCTTACCAAGCTAGATATTTGTTACATTTATTTTTCTCAACAATTACATCTATGGATTTTTATTTGATTCAATTTCCCTCCTTGAGGTTTACTGCCATTTTCTTTCTGCTGATTTTACTTGCAAAAGCCAGAAAAAAAAATGTAAATATATTTCACAAAAGTAGTTCATGCTGCAAAGTCCAACAGTTCAATAGTGTTTGTTTCTCCTATTCTTAAGACTTCAAATATTACTAAATTCCTACTGTATAGTTTTCAAAATAATGTAAAACTTTCAAGATGGACCATTCTCTTGTCTGCTCATAATATTCCTTTGAAAAGCTGAAAATGATCTTTTGTTGATTGCCGTATATTAATACCTAGTTATTTACATATAGTCATATAGTAATCAGGAGCTGTGATTGTGGTTGTTGAGGTTATTTATCTATCAGTTCATTTGTTCTTTCAGCTCATATTTGTTATTTTAAATGTAGGGAATCCAAGAACTGTCCAATGATGACTATTTTGCCAAGAATAATGAGTTCGCAACGTGGCTGAAAGAAGAGAAGAATGTGTTTTTCTCTGATCTTAAATCTGAGCTAGCACGCGAGATGTTTTCGGATTTTGTCAAAGCTTGGAATAGAGGAAAGCTTGAATCGCAGTACTATGAAGGCATCGCAAGCGGGCCTCGCTCTTCTCATAACTGGAAAATCAAGAAGTAGCTCAGAAGAAAGATTTCATTTGGATCCAATCTCTGTAGACACTTGACTTAGCCTTTCCTTACTAACCACTAACTTCAAACTCAGTAAGTACATGTTTTTTCCTCTATCTGTATAAACGACTTATCTGCATCAATCTTAGAGAATCAGTTGTTCATGACACCGAAAGAGAAAAGGTTTGAAACAGAAATCTTGGGGAGATTTAGTTTATGAATCAAGGGATAGTAGATCAGTATGTAAGACTGTTGAGCATTTATTTATCTGGAATCAAGAGGACATGCCTTGCCTCGTATGTTTGTTTAGCATCTACCTCGTAAGTATTAAGGTAAACATTTATCTCTGTTTGATAGGTATTAAGATACCACAGTTTGATAGACGTTAGAAAATCACAAATCAGAAAATTTCTCTGAAAAAAAAATCCTAAGTTGCCATTAGGCGAGTGCTTTTCAATTTAACTTTATAGCAAATGAATTTTAAAATTTTGAACAATTATAAAATAGGTTCCTTCTATGGAACACCACCTAAGAAAATGTATAGAAAGCTCAACCGACAACATTTAATATAATAATAAATTATGTATTTTGTACGTATGCATCGTTATTATTTTTTTTTTCTTTTAAACTAGTTATAATCAATTAAATAATTTCATCACTTATGTATAGTATAACATTTTAAAAGTGGTGAATGTTAAAATCCATCTTAATAATGGGTTAAACAAAACTTAAAAAATAACAAACATGGATAAATAGAAGGTGTACGGAGTTACAATTAATCTATAACCGCTTATAGTTTATATTTTTTTTCTAGTGTATGGTACATCACTTTTACAGTGGTGTATACTAAAATTCACCAATAAAATAGATAATCTTATTATTTCATCTTTTAAAAATATTTTACATATATGAAACAGATTTTTTTTTTTTCATAATAAGTGTACCTACAAAGTTTGGATGCAAATTTATATTTTCTTTAAGTAAATTGTAAAATTGGTCTCTGAAGTCTGAATTATATGTCTGCCAACTTGACATTTGTTTCTCGCCTAATCATTTCACATCTTTCAACTATGCTCTTCTTGAGGCATTTTTTTTTATATTAAAATTGTGGGATATATTGTTCTCGCAATTTCGGGGATGGAGTATTTTGGTTACTCCTTCTCCCAACAAGTGCGTTTCTCCGGATTTGAACTTGTATCCTCGTTCTTATGGGGCACAAGTTACTTACCACTTATCTAATACCTTCTTGAGACATTTTTTAGCTATATGCATACGTGGGACATTAATAAATGTGCGACTATGGCACGTGGTGCCACCTCCTTTAAACTTATTTATTAGAAGTACAATTTTTTATTTCCAGAAAAGTTCGTTCGAAAATTACTATATTCCCTTCCGTTACTTATTATTTCTGACTTTACGTGAACTTATAAAAATAAATAATTATATCAACTTTATTAAAAAGTTTGTTATTACCGAACCATAATTTTCTTTGCAGTTGAATTAATTTGGACTAAAAAATGATATTTGACCGTCTTGGATTAAAATTGATTCTGAATACAAAATCTAGATTTTTTGAAAAGAAACTTTTTTGTTGCTTCTACTTTTTTATAATTAATTATGCATTATATTCACATTACAAAATTTAGGATTCATTCTTTCTTAGAATCAATTTTTTAATGTTAATTTTTCAAACATAAATTAATTATGCCTAAAATCAATTCTGTCCAAAATTAATTAATAAAATTAATTCTACTCAGAATTAATTTTATCACTATCAATTTAAACATGCATATAGTATATCTATTTTATCCCTCATTAAAAATTATTTTTAGTATTTTATAATAAAAAATAATATCAGTCAAAGGATAAACATAAAAACTTGTTCTAACTTTATTTTAAAAATTATACCATTATACCATATCTTATAAAAGAGACCATTAAAACATGACCTAAAATTAGGATGGACCGGAGGGAGTATATTTATAACATATAAAGCTAGTAGAGTTGATGTAATGTTTTTACTATTTATAACTTGAACTTTTGGTTTTTACCCTTCATTTTTTACTTTTTAATAATGTCATTACAATTATCTCAATAAAGTAAAAATATACTTAAATATTAATAACACTATATAATAAAAATAAATAATTCTTAGATATATTAATTATTAAAAATAATTTTTAATCTAATGGATTAATGTTAAACAAAATTAAATTCATAACTAATTATTTACGATTAAATATGCCCTTCAATTTTTTACTTTTAAATTTTGTCGCCATTATCTCAATATAATAAAGAAATACTTAAACATATAACACTATATAATGAAAATAAATAGGTCTTACATATATTAATTATCAAAAATAATTTTTAATATAATGGATGAATTTTCAATAAGATTAACTTCATAATTAGTTACTTACTATTAAATATTCATATTTGTCATATTATAAAATAGGAAATTGTTAAATTTTAACAACTTATAATATTATTTAAAATTATAAAATACAAATTAACATATTATATGTTGAATCAACGTAACCTTTTTAACTAGCTTTAATGCAATTAATTTGTTTTGGTTCAATAATAATTATATTTAGTTTTTAATATCAAATAATGATTAATGAATCAAGTTTCTTTTATTATATAAATATAAATATCATTTTTTTTTACTTTTAAATAAATGTCAATTCTATCTAATTAAAAGTTAAAAAGAATTAGTTATCATAGTGTTTATGTTAGGATGGGTATGTTCGAGTTTGGAATTCATCAACTCAATATCCCAAACAATAGTGTTTGAGTTTTATAACTTGAACTCGAATCAAATCAATGAACCAAATCAACCCGATTTTTTATTTGAGTTAGTTTGGATTGTTCGGGGTTCATAGATAGAACCAAACCAAAGCTCATCATCATCTCTATTTGTAACTAACATAAATTTTCTGAAGTTGGTGTTAAATTAAGGTATTTATTACAATTTTAAAAATATTTTAAATTAATAAACAATATGAAACTTTAATTAAAATAATTTATTAGTGGTGATAATATTTAATGTGTGTTAGTTGTAGTGATTAAAAGTGATTGTTTGAACCGATAAGACACATGTTCGATTTATAAGAGTCGTATTCTTAATAAGACTTTTGACTTTCTACGCATAAAGGTCGGAATTACCATAGCAGTTACTCCCCTAATTTCATATTACAAAATAAAAAATAACAGTGATAACAAATTCACCACAAATTCTAAAGCTAACAAATTTTGAATAAATATTTTTAAGTGTTAAATTAAGTTTGCATTGCATGTATAGGTGTTGAAGTAAATCGACATACATAATTCTCCTCCAATTTTTTGAAGTTTATTTTTATGTTTAAAAATTTTAATCATTAAATTAATGTAGAAAGTTGTTTGAATTATGGTCATGAATATTGTGACAAGTGGGTTGTGAAACATGCGAGTATCTGTTTGACTTTGAGCATGTAACTAGAATGCTGATAAGAGTATGAATTATGACTATAATTTTTACCATAATGTCATCGTGATTCATTATGTGTGTCTAATTTTCATTGAGCGTAGATGATAAACAAATACAATTTTGAATTTTCTCATGCTCTAATCCAGAATGATTTTGTTGTCCTCAATCTTTGTCATGTCATATGAATTATGGCCACGAAAATATCAAATACTCACCCGTTATTTTAGCTATATGCATATTAGTTGATAAGCAAAAAAATTATAGCTTAATTGTGATAAAATTTGCCCCCCCTTTTTTCTTCTAGTCATGCTGATTTTTTTTATTTAATTTAATTTAAAATTTTTGTTTTTACTCCCAAACTTTAAGATTTTTTTTTTGGAACATTTTTTCAATGGACCAATTTTTTTTTAAAAAAATAAATGATATTACCGGAATCAAAATATATTATTTTTTTCTAAAATTACAAGGACTAAAAAAATTCAATATTATTATTTTTTAGCTTGAGGATTATGCTCTATTGTTTGCGGAGTGAAGTACCACACATGCCCTTAAGTTTATAAAAGTACGTAGTTTAAATAGGTGAATGAGTTGTACAAAGATTCACTTAAATCCATAAGTTTGAAATAGTAATTCACTTAGGTCCCTTAAATTACTAGATGTTATTCATTACAAAAGTAGTTCACTTAGATTATTGAGATTATCAAACTTTAGTTGCCTGAGTAAATAAATGTTTAGGAATTTAAGGGACTTAAATGAACTTTTGTGTAACTCAGGGACTTACCTGAACTATTATTGCAAACCTAGGAATCTAAGTGAACTTCTGTATAACTTAATGATTTATATGAACTCTCATTACAATCTCAAGGACTAAATTAATAATTATTTCACTGTTTATGGGTTGTGGATCAAAATGAAGTTCATTAAAGACGATATGACATCAAAAATTTAACCGAATAAATAGAGATAAAAATTAGCTACTAAAATATAGATGCATAAAAATAAAGGACGGAAATAAATAACTCATAAGGTCCCCTGAATTGAAATGGTAATTGATTCGTTTTTTTAGGTTTTTTAATACATGTTATTGACACGTTACAATAAGGTAAAAATACCAATGTTTTCTTAAATATAGAATTCGTTTCTCTAATTTTAAAATATTTAATATTTAATTTTTTTAAAAAATTGAAAAAGATCTTAGTCCATAATATTTGTTAAACATTTTTTTGTTACTAGACTAAATTCAAATTACTAAATGAAACTCAGGAACATATATACAGTGACAAGCTAACATATGAAAATAAAAAAGGATTTTTATAAAAGAAATATAACATGAATTTTATTCATATTAAGTGATCCTCTTTTCTTTTTATATAAAAATAATGGAATTAAAATTATAAAATTAAAAAGCTATATTCAAAAATTTATATATAGCGGATTCAAATTAATTAGAGCAAGGATACGTAAACTTAAGTTTCTCAAATTGAGGGGAGTAGCTATCCACCCGAATAACAAAATAGGTTTGTTGATGCTTATAATCATGAGAATTGATATTGCCACTCCTATTTAAAATTTTTTATTCAATTTTACTTTGCTTTTTTACAAAGGAGAAAAGAAAAAAGGAGTGACAATATCACTCCTCATAATGATTTGTATAAATATTAAAGAGTAACATAAAACTTATTAACAGTGAGGAATTGAAATGAACTTCCGAAAAAATTAAGAATAAAAGTAAAAATTATTGGCACTCACTCATTTTTAATTTTTTTAATAAGTGTTTTTTATACTGTATAAAGAATTAAAAAGATTAGCTAGTTTTTTCGTTAGAAAATAAAATTTCACAAATTGAATCGACGAACCCCCCCCCCCAAAAAAAAACGCACTCGTTTGAAACCCAATGATTTTGTTTTTATTTATTTTTATTAAAATTAAAATCTCGCATATTTATTTTAGAACTAGAAGTATAAAACCATATTTAAGGGACGAGAATTGTGATTGTGATTCACAGACGTTACTTCTAGAAAAACCCAAAATCTCTGCGTTCGTGCAAACTGCCTGAGGAGCAAGTTGCTCCATTCTCTCTCTTCTCTCCGGAGTCCCGTCACAGAGCTGAGCGAAATCGCCACAGGTATGGGTCGTTGGCTTTAATGCTCTTGGTTAGGGTTTTTTTCCATCTTAGTTTCATTTGTTTGATTTGAAGTAAAGAATATAATCAAGTTCAGGTTAGAATTCCTTTCGTTCCTTATTCAATAAGGAACCTTGATCTGAGCAGCATGAACTGTAACTTTGGGGAATTTCTTCAACAAACAATTATTCTGCGTTTAGGTTTTTTTATTTCTGGGTTCTCCTTTATTGTTTAGATTAAGTTTCTTGTCTATGTTATTTGGCTCTTGGTTTTTTAATTTTATGCTTCAACTGTTATTATGTTTCTATAGTTACAGTATTAGTTAGAAAACTTGGCTAGGATCGGCGATTTGATTTTGAAGTGTGGGGATCCCCTGGGACTGTGTGAAGTATGAACTGATAATGTCTTGTTGTGAGTGAGGTAATGAGACACTGTTTGGAGATTAGTGTGATGCTTGTATCAGCAAATTAAAAATGGACATCCAACTTATGATCGCTCCATTTTGTTTGATCTTTGAAATGCCTTGGTCTATGTTACTGTCTCTGTATTACTGCTTTTGTTCTGTATTATTTTTATGCAAATTAAAAATTGGCTGTAGTGGTGACAGAAGAATCTAACACCATGGTTTACATGAGCGATCCCGTTTTTATTTGAGGATCCAGTCTTGTCAATTTTGCTTGCTTTGGGTTTCATAGATGCCTGGCTATTTTCATTGCTGTTTGTTTAATTATGTTTTAATCAAGAAAGAATCCTGTATGTCGAAACGCCTTGCATAATCTGGGCATATTTGTATTATATGTTTTCTTAATGTATCCGTTTCAACTTCCAACCACTCTATTTTAGAACTTAAGAGCAAGTGTGGACTAGGATTGAGAATGTGAAAGTTATTTTATTATTATTATTATTATAAAATTTTCATTACAAGCTTGAGTTGTAAAAGAATACCGTTGGTGTGATTGAGTTATATTGAATGACTTTAAACTTGTTTTGTAAGTGATTTTTCCTTCATGTTGTTTGGTAACTGCTGATTTGATGATTTGTAAAGTTATACCTATTAGTTGCGATTTAGATTTCTTTGGTATTGTGTGTATGGAAATTGACCATTTAATGTCGTATCTTCCTTTAACAGATACAAAAATGCCAAAAGTTAAGACAAACCGTGTTAAATACCCAGAGGGCTGGGAATTAATCGAGCCTACACTACGTGAACTTCAAGCAAAGATGAGGGAAGGTAGGAACTTTATATATTGTGCTTGCTACTAGAGTTTCTTGTTTTCTCTCTGAAGCCGACGAAAGTAACAGTTTTATATCTTTTATGTGACAGCTGAGAATGATCCACATGATGGAAAGAGGAAATGTGAGACATTATGGCCAATATTTAAGATTGCACATCAGAAGAGTCGCTACATATTTGACCTCTACCATCGGAGGAAGGAAATATCTAAAGAACTGTATGAGTTCTGTTTAGACCAGGGATATGCTGATCGCAATCTGATTGCAAAATGGAAGAAGGTACCCAAATGAATTATTTAGTTCTATTTCTTAAATTGTTTGTTTGTCTTTCTATTGCTTCATTCATAAGAGTGAAAATCTCATTAAAAAGAAAAGTGGAGAAGTATGATCAAGAACAGAATAAGAAATCCCCCAATTGCCAAGGTGTAAGGTCATCTATAAATTTGCAATTACTCATTTGTATTAATGGTGTTTATCACCAGACAAATGACATGACTATTGAGTATTGACGGAGGTTTAGATTTTAAAATGGATTTATCTAGGAGAAACAGTGAAGTTTAGCTATGTAAGGAACTAAAAGAAAGCCTCTCAGGAGAAAAGACTGGAAGAATCGCTGGTCCAAACTCTTCTATTCTAATTGGTTAAGGAAGTAGACTCTAGTAAAACTAAAATATCAAAATATCACCTGATTGTGTTAGGTTGATCCGTTCAGAGTTTATTATCATTGTTTGTTATATTTTATTTTGATAACTTTTGAAATGTATGGCTTGTAAAGTATGATATTTTTTGTGTCTCATCTGTGTATTCTATGTGCTTTCTTGGATTGTGGGTACTTAAATCTGTGTGTGTGTTTTTTTTTTTGTTATGAATTGCAGCCTGGATATGAACGTCTGTGTTGCTTGAGGTGCATGCAGCCACGCGACCACAATTTTGCGACAACTTGTGTTTGCCGCGTACCAAAGCAACTTAGGGAGGAGAAGGTTATAGAGTGTGTTCATTGTGGTTGCAAGGGCTGTGCAAGTGGGGATTGATTGAACACTGATTCTTGTATCAGTTGCTCAGAGGGTTTCTTAGATATTTGTTTATGCATTTAGCTTTCTGCTGTCTGAAACCCTCACCAAGGGCTCAACTTGATCTGATTGTATTGTATTATTATTGATTGACTTACTGGTTATTAACTTCACGATGGCCACTTGGGAATATTAGTTAATTATCAAATATCTGCCTAGGTTGAAATCTGATCTGTCTGGGGTACTTTAGTTTCACCTTGATAATCTGAAATGGTGTACTTTTGCTTGATACCTAATTTCTGGCTTAGAATAATCGAACAAAGGTTAATATGAGTCTTCACAACTCTAGATTTACTGTATTATGTATCGATACAGTCATATTATTGATAGTAATGAAAGTTAATGAAATAATGAAACATATTGATACAGTCCTGGCTATTAATCTTCTCGCAGTAGTGTGATGTTGAATTTTGCATCAAGTACTCAGCCACAGGATAATGATTATTTCCTGCATAGTTATTAGAGAAACTTCCCTTAAAATTTATATTTTTCACATAATTCGAAACTGAAAAGTTCCCATCAAATTAATCTAATGTGTGATTTATTGTTTCATCAACAACCTTAAAAACATCAATGATAATACCTGGAGCATCCTCTACTATGAGAGTTAGAGGGCACCCAGAATTACTGTAAGTTTCACCAGAGGCACCGCCATTATAAACTGCCTTATCTCTCTGGAGCTTCATTAGAAATATATCTACTCTGTTCTAAAAGCCTTCTGCTTATTTCTGATTCTATCAGAAACTCTTATTCTTGATTGCACTCAGCTATAGAACCATTGTACATGCTCGCTTGCATGATGATTTGTGACTGAGACCATGATTTTTGCATAAAGCTAAAGAAGAGCATGAAGTAGAAAAAAATTCAGAACTAGTCTAATGGTTGATTTTGAGGCCATTCTTCTGTTCTGCTTTCTGTGTTTTGGATCAGTTAGAAGAATTCACTTGCCACTTAGAAGCATTATATAGATAATAATCATTAATATTTAAAACAACTTTTCAGAAAGAAAATGTGAGTGGAGGAGGCTGCATTAGTGATGAGGTGATGTACCGCACTGCAAACGTTTTGGACATGTTTTCTTTTCTGTGAAAATTAACGATTTACTGTTATTAAGAGATTTAGTGTGTATGTGATATCATATATTAGGGGGTCAAGAAGGATAAAACACTTGAGTATATCATATAATATATAAGATCAGACTGTTAAACAAAAGTGATACAAACTGGGTGTATTACAATCATAAGAATTGCTGCAAGCAGTAAACATCTAGAATTTTTATAACGAATAAATTATACTTTTGGTCTTACATTGTAATGAAATTTTAATTTAATTTCTTATATTTATTTTGATTAAGTCTTTATGTTGTATTTTTCGAACCCGTTTGATCATTTTTGTTAAATATATCTAACTGAGTTATTAGAGGCCAAAACAACGTCGTTTTACTTCTCTATATTAGTCTAAAAAATAACATAAAGGACCAAATTGTTAAAAAAACACAACATAAGAGATTAAAGTGATTCAAAAATACAATATAAAGAACCAAAGAAAATCAAAATAAATATAAGAGATCAAGTTATCTAAAAAATAGAACATAAAATATTAAAGTGAATTAAAATAAACATAAACATACTAAAACAAAACGAAACTTTTTTAAAAAAAAACATAATTTAACCTTTTATATAGAAAGTTCATATTTTCTATATCTTTAATTAGTCATTTATCCGAAGGATTTTTTATTTATTTTTTATTTTACAATTAATACTCAATTTCCAATCATTATTACATATAATGAGATGATCTATCAATTAAATCAAGTTTTAAGTTATAAAATAAGTTTCAAACACTTAATCTTTAAAATAATTTAATTTAAATTTTGTCGTCATAACAATTTTGGTTTTACATAGATTATTTTTTTATTCAATTTTTGTTTATTTATATTTTACATATATTTAGAAATACTGAAGTAATATAAGTTATGAAAAGTGTCAAAATGGGTCCAGTCCAACGGACCGGCCCACTCGTCAAATGGGTTGGGTTTAAAAAAATAGGTCCGATCTAAATTTGGCCCAGCCCGTCTGAATTTTTGCTGGCCCATGCAGGCTCAGCCTGCAATGTGCTGGACTTGCCTGTTGGCCTAATTTTTTTTAAATATTTTTTTATTATGATTTTATTATAAATTTTATTAATAAATATTTTTAATATAAGATAATGATTTAAATATATTTAATAAAATAAAAAACTATAAAATTTTAAAAATATTATGATTTTATTTAATATAATATTATTAATATAGTTTTAAATTAATTTTTTTAGTTAAAAAAGAAAAATCATGGGCCAGCCTGTTTTGGCCGATAGCCCGTACAGGGTTGGGCCAGTAAAATGCTAACCCGCAATTATGATAGGCCAATCTAACCCATCCCAAAAATTGTATCTGCTAGTTTTTTTCACTTACATATAAGATTTTGTAAGAGGCTGGCGTCACACTAAACTGCCGTGGCACGTATTGTATCTGAGTACAAAATTAATTTCAGATGAGCATAATTTTATAAAACTGATGTTGGTTGAGAAATGGTGTTAAAGAAACTTTATCGTATAAACAAGCGTGTAATGAAAAGGTAGTTCTGAATTCTGATGTCAATGCAAAAGCTACATTTCAAATGTACTTTAAAAAATACTTAATTTTACAGTAACATAATAATAATAATAATAATAATAATAATAATAATAATAATAATAATAATAATAATAATAATAATAATAATTTTTGCTTTGATTTCCCGGTGGTCTTTCAAAGCTTGTTTTAGGCACAAAATTATCTTGCAAACTAATTTTTTGAGCAGCAACGCTCACCCAACAAGCTATACATTATACAATTAATTAGGGATGCCAACAAAATATGCTTTCTAAAACACATTCGAAATCATTTACGTGTTCTGGACCTTGTTCACACGACAAAATTTAAACCAAAAAAAGGGAACTATTTCTGCATAATTAATTCAATGATGATTATTTCTGCATAAGCGAACCGTGAATTTTTTATCTCAATGCGATTATAATGCATTTAACTAAACCTGCAAGATCTAAAATAAAAGATGGGTAAGGAACATATGCGATTACCAAAAGGGAAAATTAAATTAGAGATGTTCATTTAAGTCATTGCCGAATGAATCATTATATTCAAACAAGCATGTATGTTTGGTAAAGTTGATCACTTTGATAACGGTTTATCCAAAGGCATGCCAGACACAACGAGTAGCTCAGAAATTCACCAGTGCCAGTGCTATTGCATGTCATCATTTGATCTATCGATTAAACTCAACTGTAAAACAAACACCAACTTTGGAAACATATAGGATTTCTTCGTCGCAGATTATTCTACTTCACCCAAATAATCATCAATTTCAGCCGGTGTCAATACCCTGCAACATAAAATATAAAATAAATTGTTAAGTCGCCTAAGTGAACAATCCAATAATACGGAATCATTTCCAAGTTTCAAGTCTAGATTGGTTGAGACTTGAGAAGCAGGAAACTTCAGCTTATTTGTCATTTTTTCTTTTTTGTACACTCGAAAGTAAAAACTACGAAATAATCTGCCTTCCTATTAAGATGCATTCGAAACCAAGCTTTTTTCTGTCTACATGCATGAACCAAAATCTTGCTGAAAATAAGAACTAAACTGGCCGGACCATATTCGTTAACAAGTGAATTCATGAGATATCAACTCAACTAAACCCCATGTGCTGATCTATATATATATATATATATATATATATATATCAAATTTGGGATAATTTAGGCATTCATAGATATGTATGCGGTAAAATAAAATGAGATGACGTAAGTATCAATAATATATATAACCAACTTATCCACGTGTCTGCAATCAGACCTATGAAGCTCAAATCTCAATAACTAGTCAATTTTCTAAAACAGCAGCATCTACGCAAGCATCCCGGTTGAGCAGAAACATTAATCTGATCTAGGCTATATTCTGTTTATGTCATTATCAGTGAAAAAAATCCTTATTTTGTGATTAAAAAAACCAAATTCCTCATTTGGTGACACATCCAAACAACAAAGTTTACACAGAAATATTTTAATTTTAAATTTCATAAAAATTACATTCCTCTTTTAAAATGGCTTAGCCGAACACAAGGTTAATTTCTTAATTCAGAACCCAAAAACCAGCTAAATTTGATCGGTAATGGAAACCAGTTATAGCAAGGTACATGTAATAAATATGAAGGAAAAACAAAGCAGAGAGAGTCAACCAAAATAGTAGTCAATCCCGGATAGCAGAGCATCGCGGCCGACCCTCAAAATGCTATTGCGGTATAGCGCATAGCGGGATGGCCGATATTGCAAAATTTAAGTACATAAATTGTATGAAATCAAAATTATAGTTATACTTAAATAATTCCATAAAAATTTAAAGTGCCAAAAATTAAACACATATTTCATTGTTCATATTCATAATTAGCAATCATAATTCTAGCTTCTAAGTGATAAACACTTCAAAATATAACAAAAACACAATTCTCATGGTTCAAACTTATAAGGGAAAAAACCAAGGAAGAAGAAACAGAGCGCAGAAGCAGACGAAGGAAAAAGAAACAGAACGCAGAAACAGAAACAAGGAAGAAGAAAGAAACAGAGCGCCTCAGACTCGCATAAAAGAGGCGCTGAGGAAGGAACAGGGAAGAAGAAACAGAGCGCAGAAGCAGGTGCAGAAGGAAGAAGAGGCGCAGAAGCAGAAACAAGGAAAAAAAGAGAGCAGAAGCAGAAGCAGAAGCAGAAAGTCATAAACAACGAAGAAAAACAGAGGGCCTCAGCCTCGCATAGAAGAGGCGCTGAAGAAGGAAGCTTTTTCTTAAAAATTAGGGTTCTTTAATTTAGGGATTTTTTAATTTTTTTTTAAAAAGGATTGGTTAAAAGTCTAAAATACCCTTAATGAAGCCCTTTTTGGTAATTTTGCTGGACCTTTCTTCTCAAAAAAACCCTAATTTCTCTGCCTTTCTTCCTCACGGCCGCGATTGGGCCTGATTTCCGCCGTGACTGCCGCAACCTTAAAACGCTCCGCAACGGAGCCGCCGTCGCGGCCAGGGAGCGCAACGCTCCGCGACAGCGCTATAGCGCCGCTTTCACGCGCTATTGACTAGTATTTACCAAACTGAAGTATATTTTAGGAAAACAGATAGGCACCTGAACTTTTTGTCTGCACCGATTATGCCAATTTCAATGTTTTTTCCTGAGATCTGTCCCTCAAACCTGGAAAACACCCACAAAAGAAAACAGAATAGCTTCAAAGACTAAACAATGACTACTTATGTTCGACAATACAATATGGCAAACCAGAATTAACAACCAGAATACTGAGACATCTAAATCAATAAGCGAATCCTAAATGCATTTTTCCTTCCCCAAACCAGAATGCTGAAAGACAAGCTATCATGCACTATTTATGGCAGGCGAAAACATATATTGACAAAATAGAGAAGAAAAAAAAACCAAATATTATGACTTTGGGCCTCATAATGGTCAGCAACAATTGAATATGATATTTTAATAAAGGTTTATTTAGTGCATAAACTTGATGAAACGGCATACTCTTACCCTTCCTTCAGTGTCAATATTGCTGTGTGGACTGCATCATCAAGCTCCATATCATCTGTGTACCTATAAGTGGACAGAATTCAATCATTAAAGTGATAGGAGAAAAAAACCATTCAAAGAAGTAGGTCCTCTAATTTGATAATTATAAATGGAATGGTCTAATAAACGAAATCATAATGAGAAGTTTCAATATTATGTCAGGATTCTTTACACATCATGTATGAACAACAGAAACCAAAAGGTAGTTCGATCACATAATAGAGTGAGGGCTACAGCACTAATGGACACAACACGCATACAAACATGTACATTGATAGTTTCATACATTACACATATTTTCCCTAAAGCACTGTCAATGATGTCAAAGCATACCTCTTCTCAAGAAATGTCTTGGCATTAGAAACATTTTTCCCCATAGCAGAAGCTTTCCAAGAAAAATATGAACCTGATGGGTCCACCTACAGGAAAAATAAACAGCACCAAAACCACAACCTTCAATTCTCTCTCTATAAATACAGAATAGCAATTATAAACAAATCTAAGCGCAAGAACAGAAAGATCCCATTACAAACTCATCGATCACAAATATGCAGAGTTGGAGACAATCAACTTTCCAAACACAAACAACTTAATTTAAACCACATTAATAATATATAATTTAGAACAAAAAAAAAAAACACGCATGCGATCAATGAGCGATTTCAATCTAAAGCAAAACAGGAGAGTGTAGAGTTTATGTAATGAAATTATAAGCATTTCATAGATGATATTTCTATCTCCAAATAATCTAAAGCACTAATTAAAGTCATCAATTACTGAAAACTTGTTCTGAAGTCTTATAACATGTCAAAAATAAACTTAAATAGTTCAATTTCACATCAAAGAGTGTGATAATGCAATGTGATCACTGATTGTAAGTGATTTTCATCTACCTCGGTTTAACTTTAGAATCAACAGTAACAAATTTACATTAAAAAAAAAAGAATATTAAAATACCTGATATAATTGGGGTCCATTATCGTCAAACCCAGCGACAAGCAGGGACACTCCAAAAGGCCTAACACCACTGTTAGGGAAAAAAATGTCAGAATTCAAAGCATAGAAAGAAAAGTGGGTAGTTGCGTGTGTACAAAAAAGTCAGAGGATCCAACCAAGTTCTAAGCATTTTAGCTTCAAGTAATTATTAAGAATTTGTCTACTACAAAGATCTACCAGATGAAGTATGAAATTTCTATAGAAATCAAAATGTTTATGATTTAACTAACATATAGCTTCAGGGAAAAAAAAAAATGAAAGCAACTGCAGTAACAACTGCCTCAGTATTAACTAATGCTGAAATGGGATCACAAATAGTGGTTGTTTCATAAAGATAAAACCTAAAGTTTAAGGCACCTTCTTTAGAATTTATTCCAAATGTCCAATACTCTTAACATTACAATTAAGTTCCATGCTTCCAGCAGCTAATGATAATTGAGACTTTGGCAAACCGATCCAGTAGCATTTAGTCACAACAACTAATCCCCTTCAACTTTGAATAGCATCACATTGACTATTCAACGCTGATAAAATAAAATGGATCTTCCATAGTAAGGGGGTGAATCAGTAATTAAAAAAATCTGGGTAGGGATGGCAAAGCAAGAAAAATTGAGAAAAAGCTAATATCTACAAGCGGCTAATTGTTAAAGGATTATTTTCCAAAGCCTCAAGGATGGTGGGGGAGGATACATAAACTTTGCCTGAAGGCGTTGAAAGATGTAAGTGCATAATAGAAGGTAAAATTCGGTGGTCGAAAACATTTCTGGAAGAGAGGACAGTTTAGAAAGAAACTAATTAATATCAATAATTACCCAGACTGAGTGAATTCCTGCATAACAGCAGCAACTTCCCTTACAAGTTGAGTGACAGGGATTGGTTCCTGCATTGTCCCATTGCAATATCAGATATAGCCTAAAGTAACAAAAAGATCCATAACAGAACACCAAAAGCAAACAGGAAGGACAATAACAAGAAGGGCACAACACATTTATATTCATAGATTAATTCTATACTTTTTAATATAACAAACCCCATTAAGAGTTCTTAAGACTCTACAGAAAAAGAAAGACAACTTCTCTAAGGAACATCTAATCAATATATGATAACAACAATCGCAGGAAAGCAGGAAAACATTCTAAAACGAGAATCACAAGATACCATGGTGGGGAAAGGAAATGTTCCTTCAATCATTGCAAGCAATAGGAAATATGGAATACATAAATTGTATTTGTAACTATTTTCTATAATAAATAACAATTATACACTATATGAGTTGTAAAAATCAGTTACGAAAGAAATAAAATATTTTTCTATTTTTCAAGAACTATTTGTACCATTTAAAATATTTCCTTTCTCCCTCTAAAAGTCTAAATAAGCAGCATAAAGTGACTGGAAGAATGCTGAAATGGTTTTCTACTTTCTAGTGCCCATCCAGGTACTCAATAATTAAATACAGTTCAAAAGGTGTCACTAAACACAATTTCCTTTGGTAATCTACTTTATAAAACCTTAGAAGCATGGGTACTAAAAAAGGACAGAATTTATGCTCATTAGTGTTTGGAAATGTTAGAATCTCTGAAATTATAATAGAATATCTCTATTATTGTAATTAGTATCTGATTGATTGTGTAAATCATATATTTTAGGATAAATTACACTGACCTCCCTTGAACTTTTGAAATATTACACTGTCCCCTGCATATTTCCAAACATAACACAGACCTCTCTTGGAGTTTGTTGACATTACACTGACACCCCTTCAAGTTAACATATGGTTAAATTTTTAACAAACATGTGATTTGCACATGGCTTCATAGTTATGAAAAAGACAATTTTACCCTTAATTGGGAAAGTTACACAAGGTGAAGTTGAGGTGTTCCCAAATTAGAAATCTTAAGTGGTGAAGATGAAGAAAATTGAAAAAGGGTTTGGGAAGGTTGCAAAGTTAAGTAAGGTCGTAGGGTTGAAGAACGGTCGCAAGGTCACGAGCTTCAAAAACTATGGCGAGGTCGCGGCTTAAAGGACAGAGGCAAGGTCAAAGAGGTCGCGGGTCGAAGAAGGGGCGCAAGGTTGCAAGGGTTTCACCCGGCTGAGAAGGTTCTAGATGAGGTGAAGAGTTGTTCTCTTTTTAATAAAGGATAAAATCGTCAATCGTCAATCGTCAATTCATAAATAAGATCTACAAAGGTTAACACCATTATCATTTAAGGGAGGGCAGTATGTTTAGAAACATGCAGGGAGACAGTGTAATACTCCAAAAATTCAGGGGAGGTAGGTGTAATTTACCCTATATTTTAGGTAGCCAGTATCACAGTAAATATTTTATTTTATTCTTGTAATTATTGTAAAGAAGAAATAGACTCCCCGTGTGTTGATGTCAGACACACGGTTTTCACCAATCTCTTGTCGATTCTTTTTTTGTTTAATAGTAAATAACAAAGCTGGTACTAGTTTGCCCATCTTAATTATCTATTAGTTGCTACTTTTGATTAATCCTATTCAAATAGAAGAGTTCAAACAAACATTACAATCATATATAGAATTTTATCATTTATTTTTCCTCCAAGACATCATTCCACCATAGCTAACTTTTAATTTCCCTTTTGAAAATCATTATACTACCAAATTCAAAATTGAAGCTGGCAGTACTAAAACTGAATCATCATCTCAAATATGTTTATATGCAAACCAGGACTCAAATAATAAAGAAAAAATTATTCAGTAGGAAGTCATATAGCATACTTTATATAATCGGTGATACTGCTCAGCCTGCTTCCTGCTTTTGCGAACCAAAACTCGAAAATCAGGCCCCATGCCACTGAACAACAAAGATAAAATTTAGGTCTAATACATAAGATATTTGCAGGCTAGTCAAGGTAAAATAACCATTTCCAATTAAAGAAGGATAAACAGCAATGGAAAAAGTTGGCTAAAAGCCTGCTTATCAAGTTTAAACACCAAGTAAACATCAGAAAACAAGTCAAGTCAACAGTTTTATCTCTTACAAAGTGCAAAAAGAGAACAGGAAGAAAATTCTTTTTCTGTTTTATATATTACCATTGTAAAAGTTTTACACGGGATTATAAAATCAACTGTTTCTTATTTCTCTACAAACTGTTTCCAGGAGTAGCCATTCAGATCAAACCCCCTCCCCGGAAAGAGTCAATAGTAATTCTCTTGCAGGTTGAAACCAGTAAACCCCTTTTATGAAAGAATTCATTGAAACCCTAAAGCAGACAACCATGGTCTATTAATATAAAAAAAACTATGTTACTGTGAGTCTATCACATGCATGTATGCTTTAAGTAAACTTATGTGACGCCCATTTACCATCGGCAATACTTATCATATTTTGGATGAATTAAATATTTACCTTCTATCAAATCTTTAAACGGTTTTTAAGTGTACCATGTCTATATTTATATTTCATACGTTTTTGACTTAAGGAAAAAAATCTTCAAAAAGAGTTTTGTAGCTTGCATCAGGCAGCTGTTGTGCCTGCTACCTTGATGTTAGGTAACTTAGTGGCACCTCATGTTTTAGAACACAATCAAAACTAAACTATCAATCGCTATTATGTGTAGCGACTATTAAGGTGCAAAGAATCCATGATATCCTAAAAAATATATTTAACATAAAATGATGTAAAATAAACAAAAAGGAACAAACCTATAAACAACACCTATATTTGGCGTTAATAACTGAATTTTCTGGACCTGCAATCAATTAGGCCAAAGAGAATAAGCATTGAGCGTGTCATAAACCAAATAACATCAAAGTTGGCAGAGAAGTAAATTGACAAACCAATGGCAAAAACCAAATAAAGTATTTTTTATCAATTTCCAAACATCCTTAACTGTCAAAAATCAGAGTATATTAAGAACATTATTTCACCAAGCAAATACAGTTGAAAGAGTTAAACAAAACAATGTTATATATCATACTTTTGAGCATTAGGCAGAGAAGGCAGTTTCAACAGAATGCATTGCTCCTTATGTAGAACACATTTGATTGTTGTAATTGTAAGATACTAAATTTATTATGTATCCAATTAAATAAGAGTATTAGTCATTAGTCACCATAAATTTGAAAAACAACTTCGTACACAGATGTATCTAAACCATATATGTTTTTTTATACATTATTTAAAGTGTGCACATATGGTGACCCAATCTTGAAGGCCAGTTACTCCTGCAATCCAGAAGGAATTTTCAAGCAGATAATGCAATTGAAATGGAAGGTGATTGGGATTAGGGTTTTAGGGTTGAGAAGCTAGCAAAGGGTGTAATGGGGTATGGTTATAGTTAAATGAATAAATGGACAAAATTAATTTCATTTTTTCAAGCATAAAGTCATGCAGCTTACAATCAGGCCATCAAGGATATGTATGATAGGATTAAAACCAGAATAGAAACACATGGTGGGGCCAGAAGGATTTCCCTGTAACTATAGGTTTACACCACGGGTCAACCTTAAGCCCCTATCATTTTGCCTTCGATACATTCAAGAATAGGACAATTTTATAAATTATTTTCAAGAACAGCAAACAAAAAGGATCCAGTAAAAAAGAAGCTCACTGATGCTTCATCAACCAATATAGATGGCAATTTCTTCTCTGTGGCAATGACAACTCCATTAGCAGCTGCAAGAATCACATATATCAAATATAAGCAACAAAAGCTACAGCTTACATTACAAAATCAAAATCATCCATAAGACACAAGAACCAATGATCAATACCAGATATGGAACATGTTGGCAAACAAAATGGACACATAATGTACAAATCTACAACATATAACAATAACCTAACAACAAAAGCCACATACCACTAAGTGACCAAAATAATACCAAAACATGAAATTAAATCAAACTAAGATATATCTTCAGTTCTAGCCCCTCTAAAATCTACTCATCCTAGGAATTTCTAGAGCATGCATCATGCATGTTCCCTAGAGCTCAACTTATTGTCCTTCATATCATTCCAAAGCCACTATCATGGCTTCATAAAGAAATATAAGGCTTTCTATAACAAAATACATATGAATCAACCTTCTCTCTATCAATTTGATGACAACCAAACAAGCTCATTACACCTTAAGTGGAAAAAAAAGGGGTCCATTATCAATCTTATAATTCTATTTTCTAGTAATAATATAATACCGATATACGTTTAGATAAGTAAGCGTAGAACAGCAAAACAAAACTATAACACATTGAGCCAACTGCAAATCTTATCCAGAACATATAACCTCCTTCACATATTCCACACACCACTTACGTGCATAGAACAAACAAGTGTCAGACTTAATACATCATAGTCCATAGAGGAATATACCACCACTCAAGTCAAAATATCTACTTACCAGCACCCCCAGCCATCTGCCTCTTGCTAAATTACTTAAAAACCCAGAAGACTTCTGCAACTAAGGCATGAAATTTGAAAATTAAATTTGTTTCAGCATCCTCATCCTAGCTCTATATACCTGACTGAACATATCTATTATTCTCTCTCACACCCCCTCCCCCCCAAACAAGTCCCACTGTACCGTTACCCACCCATCTAATTTAAGTTATCACTTGAAATCCAAGCTCTACAACATGGAAAAGGGAAATGTAGTTTACTTCAGTTGCTTCCCAACACAGGTGTTGGGTAAATGAAAAGCTGAGTCAACAGGAACATAAAGTAGAGCGGGTCATAAACAGATCCAGTTCAGAGTTAAGAGACAACCAATCACCTTTAATTCCCAGAGACGTTTGTCCAGACCCAACAGCGGTCAAAGCATGTTCAATCTGGACAAGCTTTCCTGAAGGACTGTCAAGAACATAACATAATCAATTGAAACATACACCACTCCCATTGACTTCGTAAACAAAATAAAATAGAATAAATAAGTCATCAGTAATGAGCATACCTAAATGTTGTAAGAGAAAATGAGTACTGACTATCCCCCATTATAAACCGTACAAAAAACCTGCAGACAGAACTTTCCTTGCAAGTTACAATCATAACATAAAACAAAATTTTCATTTTATTTCAGTAAAAAATACACTGCAAGTTACTATAAGCAAACCAATATAAAACGAATCGTAGCTTTTCATACCAGCCCTAATCAGAAGATCAGAAAATTATTTGTTGAAAATGTGAAATTTTTAGTGTATCATGAGCAAATTGAATTGAAAGCAGTCAGTGAAAAATGAAAAAAAAAAAGAGAGAAAAGCGCCGATCTGTATGGGAACGGAGAAAGGAAGGGAAATGAGTGAGAGAACGGTGGAAATTTTGAAGGGAGAACAAACCTGAGAAAGAGAGGTCACGAATGGGTTCGGAGCTAGCTTCCGTGAAGTGGCTTGTGTATAAAGTGGTGAGAGAAAGAAAGAGTAGCGAACAAGTCGTCTTAAATTTGGACCTTGGTTTGGCATTTACTTGGGCTGGGTTTATTCAGTTCTTTCTACTGATGGCCCAACACTTCTTTTTATACTTATTACTTATTCGTCTTAAAATTAACTCGAATACCAAACACCACTATACTATCTATCGAAAGAACCCATACCCTCAGCCCAAATAATTTGCGAATGGATGGGCTCATTTCCACTCTGACCCCCTTGAGAAAGGAAACTGACTAAAAGGTGGGAGGGATTGATACCACCTAATTTTAGAAATTCTATCATTTATTTATCTATTTAAGTATAAAAATAATAAATTTATATATTAAAAGGTAAATGATATTTAGTGCTTAAAGGGCACTATTTAAGAACCCAAATGTAGTAAAAATATATTGAAATGTGTAGTTTTTTTATTCCCGAGAGATAGAATAATGTGCTCTTATGATTATTTTTTACTTATAATAACCTGGGCACTGTATATCAAGACCCATATTAAAAAAGATGGTATCACTTTTAATAAGGATTGTGCTAATTCCTTCCACCTGAATAAAATTATATGAATCAGTTTGTTTTAATTTATTTTATAAAATAAGTATTTATTTTAATAAAAATATAATTATAAAAAAATTTAATTTATTTTTTTTTGTACTTCTCAACATAATTATATTTTCAGTCTATTTTGAGAAATAAGTACTAAATTATTTTTCAAAATAAGTAAAAAATTTAATTATTTTTATTATAATAAATATAGATAGTTTCTAGTAATCACTTAAAAAAATTAAATTTTCTCTTTTAAGAATAAATTTTAAGCTTAAAGGTTCTAATTCTCCATATCAAATTGGTTCATAATTTTACTTAACACTTCCTCTCTCATACACCACTATACTATATACTCAGAAGAACCCGTTACCCTCTTAAATCTTAATAGCAGAGCAAGTTCATTCCCTCTGCCTCTCAAACCCTTTTGGAGCTTCAAAATCAAATGGGGTTTGACTAAAATTCGATTTTTCTTGGTACAATCTCTACCTTACTTCGTCTTCTCCGTTCTGCAGTATTTTTGGCGACTAGGTGTTGTGGCTAGGTTGTGAGTTCTCTACCTACTATTCACACTTGTTTGTAGCACCTTCTTCAAAACTAACCCTAGTTATTGAGTTACTTCTGTATTTCTTCATTTTGATTGTTCACGTCATGGCTAATAATGCTTCCTCCAAACCTCAAACCAGTTTCACGAGTAACCCTAACAGCCAGCTTCCCTTGCAAAACAACGGTGTGAATATGCAACCCCAAACCCAATTAGGTGTTGGAAATCACCAAAACCAGAACTTGATGCCTCCCTTTATGCCCAACATGCAAAACCAACCTCCTTTCATGAATTCTCCTAATCATCTCCTTCCCTTGCAAAACAATCAGATACATATGCCTCACATGGGTTTTTCTGGTCCTCAACAAGTTCAATCCCATATGGGAGGGTTAGGTCCCCAAAATTGTTTAGGCAATGGAAATTACAATCCAATGTTCCCTGTTCAAGGACAAGTCATGCACAATGCAGCTCAAATCAATTTTTCTCCACTCCAAGGGCAAATGTTAGCTCAAAGTATTCTGAATATGCTTCAGCAGCCTAATATGAATATGAACATGAACATGAACATGCCAAATGGTCAATTTTGTGCCCCTTATCCTATGCAAAACATGAATCAGCAGTTACCTATGCAAGTGCCAAACCCTTCTCAGGTTTTTCCATATGGTATGAACCCCAGTTCGCACCCTATGTTCGGGTTTCCAAACCAAGTCCCTCTGGCTATGGCTCCTCAAATTCCAAACTTTAATCCCCAGGTAGGACTTGTGCCTGGGAATCAGGTTGGGCCGCAAATTGATCCGAATGAGAAAAACCTGGTTCCACCAGCTGCATCAGTTAATCCTAATTTGGCTCAGCTACATCATACAAATAACTCTCAACCTATGAAATCACACTCACAGGTACATTTAGAACTGTTGTGTTTCTTCCTTATCAATGTGAATTAGCAGAGTTTTTTGTTCTACTAAATGTAAATACTAAGCTTCTCTTTGATTTTTGTATCTGTTTTTTCCCTTGTTCCTTAGGTTGCTGTCGTCTTCCTAGTGGTTGTTGTAGTCTTTTATTTATTTATTTATTTATTTACTTATTTATTATGTTTTCTTGGTTCCAAGCTTGGTTGTCGTTGTTGTGAAATTGTTGTAGGAGTCATATCTATCTCCAGCTTCCAATGTACTATTATGCCACTACTTATGCTTCTTATAATTTAATTGCGTTTTTGGCTGATAAAAAATGAAGCCGTGACTAGTAAATAATAAATATAATGCAAATATTAATAATTGCTGCAGGCAAATCCTAATAGAAGTATCAAAACTAATGTTCCAAACTCTGATTGGAAAGGATCACCAAACAAAAACTTCAAAAATAAACCAAACCGTGGAGGGTTACAGGGAGGGTATGTTATCTTCCCTCTTTTGTTACTCTTGATTTATTGGGTTAAGTGGTTAACTATTGATGACTTACATAATTTTCCTGTGATTCACAATCATTGTCCAATTCATGTAGATTCCAGAAGTCTAAATTTCATGATATCAATGATGGTAAGAGGAGATTTGGGTTTCCTAACGAACACAAGAGCAAAGGTTTGAACTCTCTGCCTTGTTGCTAAGGCAAAAACATTTTTCTGTGGTTAGACTAATACTTGTGGCAAAAGCAGGGCCCAACAATGGAAGGGCAGGGCATGTTGGTTTGAAATCTGAGGAACTTGAGCAGAAACCGAAGAGGTACCTTCTGCTTGAATTTCCAAACCTTTTGTATCTGGTTACGGTGTACTACGTGCTAACAGGTAGCTTCTGGCATTCATATAACAAACTGAGGGTCAAACTTAATACATCATAGATGCCACCACTCAAGTAAAAGAATCCATGTAGTTTACCAGTATTCTCAGTCATCTCCCTCCTGCTAAATTAGTTGGAAACCCAGAATACTTCTGTAAATGAGGAGCTTGAAATTTGAAAACCAAAGTTGTTTTAACATCATAGTCCTATATACCTGATTGAACATGTTTAATATTTTCTCCCCCATCCCCTCCCCCTGGTCCACTTTGCAAATGCCTGTTTTACCTAAGGTAGATAGTAAGGAATGTGAATGAGTAACTGTTGATGAATTTATTTGAGAGAAAAACAAAACTGGCATCTAAAATGAGACAAATCCACTAAGGATACTTAAGATAATGAACTATTACTAATTTGAAGAATGTCTATAGTCTCATGCACTACATTTAAATTAGCAAAATATAAACACCGGCGTGTAAGTCTCTTGCAAAGTGAACTATTTGAGTCCATTTGAACTATGAAATCAAGTTTATTTGTTAAATAGCAATGGTATAACTAAAACATCCTGCATTTCTTCACAGCATATTGAGTTAACAAGACTGAGACTTTTCACCATCTTTTAACCAAAATTTTAGATCCTTTGTTCAGATAAATGTCATCGAAATTTAGATAACCATCCAAATGAAACATAAATCTCATTTTGGTGTTATTTTTTAAATTTTATCTCCTTTGTCATCAGATTTTAGTTGTCTCTCTTATTCAACTACTTTCTTTAAACTTTTAATTTCACAATTTAACCTTTTGCACTTACAAATATCCCAGTTCTTCGACCCTGATTTTGTTTATGATTGCTATTGTTATGTTAGATCCATCTGCGTGACTTATACTGAGCAAGAAATTCAACAGTGGCGTGAAGCACGGAAGAAGTATCACCCTTTCAGTAAAAACATTCAGAAGGTTCAAAACAAACTGCACTATCTACTACTTGTGTTTATCAAATGCTAATTGTCAGTCTAATGAGTAATTGCTGAATTATACTACCTGCAGAACCAGAGTGAACGTCCGAAAGACTCCAAGGTCATTGATAGGGAGGTATTACAAAGAGAGGTATACTTATTAGAGGGAAAATTTTTTCAGCATATGATGTCTCCCAATAGATTATTCTTATATTGGCAAATTTAACTTTGTAATTCTATTGAGAGCTAGCCAAATACATATAGTATATTTGTTTAGCATGAAATATAAACGGTGACCATAAACCTTGGACTCATAACATAACGTAGTCTATATATTTTTTCTATGCAGCTCAGGGAGGTTTTAGCAAAGCAAGCTGAGTTGGGAATTGAAGTTGCTGAAATACCATCGTATTACCTGAAGAATTCCGGAAACCAAAGTGTTCAGCGCGAAGGGAAAAACTGGTCTTCTGGCAAGAGAAAATTCCAAAACAAGTTCAACAACAAATCAGACAAACACTGTCGATCCACCAAGAGGCAGAAGTTTCCAGACAAAGAAGTTACGGAAAACGCGCCTCTAAACAAGAAGCCAACTTTATTGCAGAAACTCTTGAGTGCAGATATAAGGAGGGATAAGAGCCACTTGTTGCAGGTTTTCAGGTTCATGGTAATGAATTCTTTCTTCAAACATTGTCCTAATAAGCCACTGATATATCCAACAGTTGTGGTTAAAGAAAATCCATCTGAAGGTGAAGGTGGTGGTGGAGAAAAACATTTGCACGCCAGAATAGATGTTCTTAAATATGAGGACGAGAAAACAGATGAAAAAGTTGTAAACCACAATGATGATAATGGACATGGCAGTAGCGAGGATGAGAGTGATGATGATGACAATGATTCTATTGTTCATATTAATCTGCATAAGGAACCGTCTTCCCTGGTTAAAAGACAATGTGGTAATGGAGAAGGAATTGAGGAATCTGACGAAGAGGAGGGAGAAATTTTAGATTAGAATTCAGGGTTGCTTGCACTGCGTTCTTGCAACAAAGTTTTTGAATACCAAGATTATGAATTTTTTTTGGTTTTCTTAAAATCATTTTTATTCGCATCATACATATAATAATATCAAGGTAGAGAGGCATTAGGGGTCTTTTGATTTGGCTTTCCGAAATGGAGCAAGTGAGAAAGTAGAAACATATTCATCCTTGATTTCTATTTCTAAAATGTGTTTCAAACTTGATACATTCAAAATTAAGGTTTGAATATGTTTTTACTTTCCAGGTTGAATATGTATAAAAACTCAATGATCATCTTGAATATTGGATGCATGAAAGAAAAAAAAAAAAAATCCTATCTGGTGGTAACTGAAAATTTTCACCGGGAGAGAAATAAATATATATATGTGAGTTTATACGCTACTCTCTCTGGTTCTTTTTATAAGTGGCTTTTAGGATGGTTTCAGAATTTTGGAGACCATCATGGTCTTCACGAAGAGACTCCATTTTACAAATAGTGATAGTTATAATTATTTGCAATTAACACCCCCGTCGTTTAATACGTATTGGTGGCTTCTTAGGATATGATGAGAATCATATTAGAAGCTTCTTCAGAGTTCTGATGTATATGTGCAGCTTTTTGTTTCCATAACGTCTCCCTGGGTTTCACCACCGTTGCTGATAAACACAATTCTGAACAATTTTAGTCATTTTTATGCTTCAACGACAATGCTTCTCATGCTTCAACAATTTTAGTCATGCCATGGCCAACTTCTCTAAGCTTCTGTTACAAATCCATATCTACTAGTAGCAAACTCTACCGGCGACGCCCATTTGGCCCCTGACAAACCACTACTATCAAACAAGCTGTTATAATTCAAATTCAAATTACCAATGCTGACCAAGTTCACCCTCCCATCTTCCCCAACAATCACACACTCACCGGTCACCCCACCAACCATTAGATCAACGCAAGACGAGGGTACCGAGTGAAGCTCACCCTCAGCAACAAAAATTTCAGATTCGAGCAAGGCATCGGCAGAATCGGAGAAAAGGAAGTGGAGGAAGCCCGAGGAGTTACTACAAGGTTTTGACGGAGGAAACCCAAGAAGTAGAGACCCATGAAGATTTGGGTTCTAGGGATAGTGGGTTTTTTAGGGAGTGGATTTCAGTGGAAGAAGTGTCGGATGTTGAGAAGGTGAAGCCAATGAATAGCGTCAATGTGTTCGTATTGGGGACCCGTGGGTTTCTGGAGGTGCCGTTACCGTCATTGTCATGGTTCATGAGGTTCATCTAACATGACAGCTTGTAGACGACACAACAGTGTGCGCGACCTGCAGAAAACCAGCCGAGATAGTGGTCTAATAGCCAATAAGAAAAATATTATATTAATAAAGTAATAATATAATAAAGTGGACCATAAGTCAGATTAAAATTCTGACTTCATCGTAAACAATACGGTGTTTTTATAAGACGTTTTTATAATTTTTATAAACTATTTTTTTTATTTGTCTTTATTTAATTATGACTAATTATACTTCTCATTTATAATTACAAAACACGTCATTCAAAAGAGAATAAAAATAAAATTAATATATCATACAATTTTATACAACTTTTTGAGAAAAAAAAAATCTATCAAATTTAATTACTTTTATTATTACCTGTAAGTGTAAATTAGTTAAAATATTTTATAAAAGGGACCAAAGGGAGTAGTTGGCACTTGGTAGCCAGTTTCTTTGTCAACATTTCATAACAATTGGTGTCTAGTGGCGTAAGAAAAAGCTCTTAAAACTTAAGGGAGAGGCAAAAAAAAATAGTGTCTAGTTTTTATCATGATGTTATTTATCATGCACAACATAAATTTAAACAAGTTTACGTGGCACAAATCTATTAATTAATTAAAAATGTGATGTTGACTTTTTGTATTTTAAATAATAAATTAATGATGATTTAATGAGTTGTGTATCGATATATAAATTTTCACTTGTGTTATAAATCAGTCCTTTTATCATTATACAAGTATCATTAATAATATTTAATTGTATATTGCACCGTACAGAAATTTTTAATTGTTAGGCAATCAAATTTTTAAGTAATAACTTCTAAATTTAAACATATTTCGCCTATAAAAAAATTGATTGTATATTGCAGTTTTTTTTTGTCTGTGAACTAAAGGTATCCTCCAGTCGATAGTCGAAGACTAATCTCCTCGAAGTGTAGAGATTATCGAAGTGGGCTTTGCCTCTCCCAACAAAGTCTTCTCTATACGCACCGCTAAGATTCGAACTCCTATCAAAATGCTTAAAGAGTTTATTGAAATAGGTAGTTAAGTAGTTTGAGGAAAGGAAATTTTCTAGTAAATATGGTTCATCACATGATCTCTAGTTTCTAGACCAAATAATAATCGAGGACATTGGCCTTTGTTCTCTTCACTTTTGTTATATTAGTTCATTTTTATTCGACATGTAAGTGTACTGAATGAGTTATTAAAAAAAAATATAAGAAGTTTATATAGTTTTTAATAAAGTATATTAAGATAAAATTTTAAACTGGGATATATTTTAATATACTTCTTTTGTCTTTATTTATAAGATTATTTATAAAAACAATTATGTATCCCTTCTAATAAATTATTTTTGAAACTTTGTGCAAATTTAAATTTTTTTTATTAAATTACTCTTATTTACTCAATCAGTTTTGTGTGGTTCAAAGTTAATAAATATAATAAGTTGATAAAAGATAAATTCTCTCTCTTACGATAATGGGAGAAGATTAAATAAAGGAAAAGAGAGTAATTCTATTAGTTTTAATAATTGAATGGTAAGTTGGGAAATAAACTTAAATTGCTAAATAAATTTAATGTCTTTTCTTAGATTTACTAATTTTCTTCATTCTTGTAATTTTTTTTGGAGAGGGTTTTATATACAGGGACGAAGGGAGTACTATTTAGGCTCTGTTTGGTAAAACTAGCTTATAGCATATGACTTATAGCTTGTAGCTTATAGGTTATGACTTGTGACTTATAATTGAGTAGAGATGTTTGATAAAATTAACTTAGGTAACTTATATTTGTTAAATGACTTAAAAAGATAAGTAATAATTACATGTAATAAATTATTTGATAGAGCAAACATGTAATAAATAACTAGGGGGTAAAATAAGAAAGAATTATTGAAAGCTATTTTTTATAAGCTATAAACTTCTCTATGCTCTTTCTTGGGTCACGGTATTGAAAAATCGTAGGTATTGCAGATCTATTTCAAACTGATAGAACTGCTTTTATGAATGCTTCGGTATTTATAGAGGAATAATTAACTACGGATAAAGATAATTTAAATACCGATAAGAATGATTTAAATAAAAAAATAAACATAAAATAAATAAAAAAATTAGCTAAAAATTAGTTGAAAAGTTTATTTAATATTGACAAGGATGAATTAAATATTAATAACAATAAAAATAAAAAAACATGAAATAAATAAAAAAATTAGTTAAAAATAAGTTGAATTTCTTTTTCGTTACTCATCAACTTTGCACACATTGCAAAAAAGTAAAATCTGATATGGATGTAATTGTTTTAATTAGCTTTATCTTTCTATTATTTAATTATGTTACATTGTTTTATTCCTCTTTCTTTTTTATTCTTTTTGAGTCTATTTTCTATAGTTATTCTTATCTTTTAGTTTTTTTTTTATTATCTATTATCTATTTATACAATATTATTTAGTACGCTATTTTAATTTGGTGGTCGAGGGTATAAGTAACCCATAATGACCCAACCCCGCGAATCTCCTGCTATTGCTGAGTGAATGACGTCTGACGTGCTACACTGCCAGGAGCAACCTCAACGGCCATTTCCCGAACTTTCTTCCTCGTCGCTTGGTTTCTGCGAAAACACACTACCGGAAAAGAAAAGAAAACCACACAAAAATTTAGGTATAGTTTCTTTTCATCTTCCATTTCTTTTTTCGGAAAAAATTCCTAATGCCAACATAGGAGTAAATGAATCGTCATTTTCTCGTGGTAGATAGTGCTGTTGTCTGAATAGGTTACATAGACTTGGTAAGATCTTATTCAAGTTGTTTGCTGAATGTTATAATTTGTTTTCGGTCTTGCGAATATTTTTCACTCATTTTCGACGTAGTTCTTAGTTTCATGATTCATCTCTTACCTGCGTTTTTAAGGTAGTCTTCTGCTAAAGAACTTCCGTTATAGCTAACCTATTAGTCTTTCTTTGTCTATTGTTAGTTATTCTTTCTTATGAGCATGTGCTTCTCTAGAAATGTTCTGTAGCTTGTAGAGACTGAAGTGACGGTGTTATAGTAGAAGTTGACGTTTAATATTCCCGAATGTGAGGATCGATTTGGATGGTAAAAGCAGTAGGACTAAAGTTCGCAAAACTATGAAGATAATTCAATTTAGACTATTGTTTTAATCATTTTTTACATTTGATGCCGTTTTTATTTGTAATGTTGAACCTGTGGCTGTTGACTACTTGATTATGCTCTTTTTGTTATTTATGTGAGATTTTCTGTTTCTGCTGAATAATCAGGGCTTGAACTTAGTTGTTGAAGTAGAGTAGAAGTTAATTTAGCCATGCTGCTTTTAGACATTGTTGTCTTTTTTGGACTAAACCTTCCATTGAAGTGAATTATGTGGTTACTATTGATTAACTCGGCTGGGAATTCTATGTGATATGTATAATATCCACTACTCCTCACTTGATTTGGCTTTAGCCTCTGTACAAAGTTGTGGTTGCATGTTCAGTAGCATACCCTCTCTAAATATATGAAAAGAATCCTTCGAATGTGTATCTTAAAGTGAAGAAAATGCAAATCTTATGCTAGTGTAATGTAGATTACAATACCTTACTAACAAGTGAGTTATATGGTTATTTTTAATTTGACTCATGTATAACATCCGCTGCTTCTTTCTTGTAATGTAGATTACAATACTTTAGCTAATTGTATTTGAAATTCGCTAGCTTCTGTTCATATGTTTAGCTATCTAGGTAGTACGCCTAAGGATTTCTTTTGTAGCTGTAATCTATTTAGTTGTTTTTCTACGAAAGTACAGAAATGGACTCAAGGGATTTTTGCGGTAGAAAAGCAGTGTCCGGACACTTTCCTGATTATGGTGCGATTTTCATGTCGAATAGAACTACTTTTAGAGAGTGTATGAAGAAGAGCTTGCTCGGGCTACCGGATGCTTTTTCTAGTTTTGTTGAAAGAGTCAAGGCAGGAATGATTTTGTTTCTTTTTGAATTTGAAGAAAGAAAACTTTATGGGGTTTTTGGAGCAATATCAGATGGTGGCATGAACATTGTTCCTGATGCTTATATTTCATCAGGAAAGTCGTTCCCTGCACAGGTAGTAATCTCTGTGTTCACATTCTATTTGCCTTATTCCTGCACAGATTCCACAAATTTAGTAAACACTGATTTTCTTCATCTGTAGGTATAATTGGTTGTTTCTGTTAATTTGAGTATGATTGTTTATTTTTATAAAATTATTGTTTTACGAGTTTCTTTGTTCTTGGTATTTACCAGGTTAAAATTTCCACAATTTGGCATTGTGATCCTTTATTTGAAGATGAGTTTTGTGATGCAATTAGAGAAAATTACTTTTGCCGAAACAAATTCCACTTTGGTCTGTCTAAAGATCAGGTATGCTCATTTTCACCTTTTGGTTGGATACCATTCCAGTGTATGCAATAGTTTTTATGGATAATTCATGTGTTAACCTGCATGATGTATAGTTTTATGGTTCTTATTCTTCTAATCCCAGGTTGAAAATCTTCTGTGGTTATTCGGTTCAAGAAAAGTTAAAATACCTCACTCTCCACATCACACAAAAAGGAAGAAGAGAAAGCAGGATCACATGTCTGTAGAAGATGGACTTGGGAACTTTGAGATCCAAATATCCAGACAGAAGCCTGCCATGGATCATGACATATCAGTTATTTCAGAGCGAGAGGAGGAAAGTCTTCCATTGTCTTCTGACTCTTGCAGGAAAACTGAAAGCGTCCATTTTGATGTTAATGCTTATGATCCTGAACATCCTGGCTTCCATCAACCAGAGGGACCTAGAACTCACTCTGCTGCTGGCCACGAATCAAATGATCTTCTTGCATTGCAACAGAAGGAAGGTAACTTCCATACTTCTTCTGAAGAGACTGACGATTATATACCCTTGTTTTCACCAGATCGTTCTGACCCTGAAGAAGAGGTGTTTGATGTCAGCGAGTGGTCAGTAGAGAAACAGATAGATATATCTATCCCTGTACCTCAACTTCCGCTTATGCCTATTTTGAGCGATGAAGGAAGCAATCATTTAAAAGCACTACCGACCAATGGGATGTATTCTGATAAGTCCAAAAAACGAGCCAGCGTGTTTTCTCGCTTAAACTTTTTGTCAAAGTATACTGCTTCAGAAAACCAAAATGATGCCAGTGGAAAGAAGTTGGAAAATGACACGTTAAGAGTGAAGCAGCAATGCCGTGTAGAATGTGAAACGATGAGGAAGGTTACACAACAGAAGCATGGAGATGAAGATTGTATTTTGTATGAAAGAACTAGTGTGTTCCTGCGCTTGACTGGTGCTCCAGATGCTGTTTCTCAACAAGTCCATTGCATGCCAGCACTGAACAAGGAAGCTGGTAAGTGGAGGAAGAAGGGAAAGAAAAGAAGTAGTTCTTCGAAATGGACACGTTACAAAGTGGACAAATTTTTGAACCAGTCCCAAAAAATGCTGGCTTCAGAATTTGACGTGGAAGCGGACTGTTATAGAGAAGACATGTCAGTGCCCGAAATCCTGGAGAAACTGTTGCAGAGACATGCAAATTGGGAGGACTATGGTGGGAAAATCTGACTTCCTGAAACAAGCAGATGCAGATCGTATAGCAGACAAGAAATGTATTTCGTAAATTGTAGGACTGACTACATTTAGTAATATTGCATTATTGCTATATAAACATGCATAAAGAGTTTGGGAACACTGTATTCATATTTTTATTAGGTAAAATTTATATGGTACTTACTAGGTGACGTGATTTTCATTCTCTATTTAATTGGTAACACTCCTTATTTAGAATATATAAACAGTGTCGCTTTTTCTGGATTGTCGCTTTCGCGGTCTGAGATCCGCATGAAGGCGAGGGAGGGAGCCAGAGAAAGAGCAACGAAGTAGAAAGAGAAAGAAACAGCAGAAAATATAAAGAAGAAAGAAGAAGATGATGATGGAGGAAGCAACCCAGCTCATCCACGGCGTAGATTGGATGGTCATGGAGCTATGGCTAACAAAGGAGGAGAGAGATATCATGTACAAACAGATTTTACCAATTTATTAGGTAAAATACATAAAAGTGAATGCGTTTTCTCTTAGAGGAGCCAAATCCATAATAGAAAAGCACGAAATGAGTATAAGAATCACATTATTAATTGGACGCGTTTTCTCTCCTCCAAAAACTTGTAGTATAAACAAAGGAGCTATACTGTAGTACTTATTATTCTCACCAATCATGTCAGATGCCATTCGCCATCCTAATCTTAATAGTTACACGGCGATACTCTAACTTTGATCATTTCCATGATTTTAAATATGGACGAAAATTTCACTTATGTTGTGCAAATAAAAATTTGTGTATTGGTATATAATTTTTCTAATAATTATTAATTTATAATTTAAAAAATAAAAAGTTAATATCATACTTTAAATTAATGAATCAATTTGTGCCTAAATTTCTTTACATTTATATTGTATATGACAAACAACATCATGAATGAAACGTGATATTACGCGTAAAAGTTTTAGAGGTTCCCGAAACCTCATCCCACCGGATTTAGACATATAAATAATTCTTATATATCATTATTGCTCATTAATGGAAGATAACATAATAATAATAATGGATTATTTTAACCTATGCAATAGAAACCAAAAGCAGAACATTTTTCAATGATTATTATGATTTTAAGATTGAAAGTTCACTTAATTTTATACTTTATATGATAATAGGAGGAGTATGGAAATTTTTAGGAGGATTTAACATTATTCTTTTGATTACCTCATACTCGCGCACACACGCACTAGAAATTTAATAAGGGTTTTTCTATCTTGAGCTCATGGGCACAAGTTAATAATGATTGGATTGAATTTTTTAATAGTTGGATACTCTACTCTATGTGTACTTACTAAATCTCTCACACTCACTACTTAATAACTTCTCTTTACATAAAATTTTATTAGTTAGTAATCATTGTTATCTTGTGACCATGGGCAAAAGTTAGAAAAATCCATTTAATAATATCAATTACTTGTAATTGCTTTTCTTGGTACATCGGTTACCGTGGCGAGAGGGCCTTGAAAAAAAAACTAATAAATACCTTATAACTTTTATACTCACTCCGTTCTTATTTATAAGACTCTTTACAAAAAAAAATTGTGCGTTCCATTTTATAAGATTCTCTTTGAAACTTTGTGCAAATTCAATTATTTTTTACTATATTACCCTTATTTACTCAACCACTTTTTGGTGGTTCAAAGCTAATAAATATAATAAGTTAATGAGAGAGAAATTCTCTCTCTTATGCTAATTGGAGAAGACTAATTGAGTAGAAAGAGAATAATTCTATTGGTTTTAATAATTTAGGGGTAAGTAAGAAAATAAACTCAAATTGCTAGACAAATTTAATGACTTTTTTTAGATTTACTAATTTTCTTAATTCTTGTGCTTTTTTTACCGAGAGTCTTATATATCGGGACAAAAGAAGTATAATACTAGCTTCTAGAAAATATTAGGATCCTAATTTAAATGTTTAGGTGATCAAATTCATGTTATTACCTTAATTAAGAACTGTTATATATCATTTTTTTTTTTAATTTTGTCTCCACAGAAACCAAACATTACCTAAATATTGTTTGAAATGTTTTGATTAGTTTGGCATTTATCATTTATTTTCTCCATTCTAAAATATTAACAACTTTAGAAAAAAATTCCAATTCTAAAATACTTTTCACTTTTACAATATAAGAGTGTATTTATATTTTTTTTACTTTTGTCATTTTTCTATTTAATGAACATCAAATAACCTTTTAAGTCAAAAGTTAATTTTTTCTATTCACCCATTATTTGTTATATTCAAGATAAATAAAGTACTCTCTTTAATATTTGTGTTTTTCTCTAAAGTGACTAATACTATTTTGAAATGGAGATAATAATTAATTTAGCCCCCTCAAAATGTTCGGTAAAGCTCTATTGCTAGTCAGTTAAGTATACCTTATAAATAAATAGAATCAGAGGGAGTAATAACTAACTTGAGCTCGACATATAAGACTATTTCATCTGATTTTAAATATAAACAAAAAGTAGCTAATTCACACTTATTAATAAAATTAATTCATGTAGTTTAATTCTCTTTATTTCATAAAAAAAAAAAAACTTATTTTTTCTAACCTATCCTTTATCATATTTATTTTAAAATGATAATTAAAACAAGAAACCTAAAACCAACTTACTGAAAACCAATATTACTTTGTTGCTCTCGTACTCCCCTAATTTTCAAGTATCTTTCCAACTATTAAACTTAAACGATTAATTTGAAATAAACAAAGAATTAATATATGAATAATTTAGAAATTTTAACATTAAATAAAGTAAAAAAAACAACACTTTTTGCTTACATTTGTAACAACAATAAATAGATTTTGAGTTGCTTATATTTAAAACAAGAAGGAGTAATTTCACGTAGATCGATAAATATATTTAATAATTTTTTCAGTTAATGAAGTGTTAAATTTGAATTTTATTTTTAATAAAATATTCATATAATTAATTAATGCATGTACTAAAAAAAAGGTGTGTCAATATCTCACTATAAATTAAGGGTAAAGAATTTTTACATTTTCTTATCAGGACCAGCATAATTTTGGATTTCTTAAGATCTAAGGTTAGGTTGGAGTCTAAATAATTAACTTGTTTAAAGAGTGTTTGGTATTGAGAATGTGTTTTTATTCTCGAGAAAATTACTTAAAATCACAACTTACTTATGATTTGTATAAAATAAAAATATAGTTAAGTGAGTCTTTTAGGAATATTTTGTCATTCGCACACTAAAAAGTGAGTATCACTTATTTAAAAAATACTTTCTTAAATATTTAAAATGGGAAGGAGTAATTTTACATAGATCAATAAATATATTTAATAATTTTTTCAGTTAATAAATTGCTAAATTTGAATTTTATTTTTAGTAAAATATTTATGTAATTAATACATTTATTAAAAATATGTGTAAATTGTTCACAATAAATTAAGGGTAATACGAAGCTTTCACATTTTCTTAACAAGACCGACATATTTTTGGATTTCTTAAGGTCTAACGTTAGGTTCGGGTCTAAATAATTAATCTATTTAAGGAGTATTTGGTATTGAGAACATGTTTTTATTATCGAAAAAGTTATTTAAAATCAAAACTTACTTATGTTTTATATAAAATAAAAATTTAGTTAAGTATAAATCTCTTAAGAATATTCTTTTATCCTCACACTAAGAAGTAAATATCACGTGCGTGAAAAATATTTTCTTAAAAAAATAATTAAAATTAACTCGAATACTAAACACTCCATAAATTGGAACTTGTTTGTTGAGGTAAATAAATGAGTTTGATCAAACATTTAATAAGATCAAATAATTTGCAAATGGATTGGTCATTTTTGGGTGGCACTATTGCCACCACACTTTTTTCAAATTACACCACACACGTTTTTTTTTTAATTTTCCTCTGATCTGGAAAATAATTTTCGGACGCAACCGGATAATAATATCCGGGTGGATCCTGATAATAAAATTTGGCGCTAATCGGATAATTAAATTTGGTTTCAACTGGATTTTCAAATCCGGTTAGAACAAAATCAGTATAATTAACATTTTTTCAAAAGTCCATTAATTTAATGAATATTAAAATGTATAAATAACATGAAAATAACATAAAATACCTAAATTTTGTATATTCAATAGTAGAAAGATAGCAAAACACCAATGTCACGTGGTTTGATCTTGGGAGTGAGTGATTATGGTGTGAATTTGAATATAAAACCCTAAGATCAAATCACATGAAATTGGTGTTTTACTATCTTTGTATCATTGAATATACAAAATATAAGTATTTTATGTTATTTTCATGTTATTTATGCATATTAATACTTGTTAAATTTATGGACTTTTGGAAAAGTGCTGATTATACTGATTTTGTTATAACCAAATTTAAAAATCTGGTTGGAACTAAATTTTATAATCCGGTTGGATACGAAATCTTGTGTATCCATACCAACCGAAAATTCTTATCTGGATTCATCCAGATATTGTTATCCGTTGCATTCGAATTTTTTTTCCAAATCGAGGAATTTTTTTTTTTTAAAAAAAACATGTGTAATATAATTTAAAAATAGTGGGGGTGAAAATAGTGGCATTGTTGATTTCTACTCTTACCCACTTGAGAAGGAAAAAGAGTAAAATTATATGTGTCGGATATCAAATCACACTTCCTCTCTCATACACCACTATATTATATTAGGAGTGTGTTTAGTAACACTAGTTTATAATTTATTTAGTAGTTTATAGCTTGTAGTTTATTGTTAAGTAGAAGTGTTTGGTAACAACAAATTTATAACTTTTATAAGCCATAAGCTAGCTTATGAAAAATTACTTTAAGTAGCTTATAGCTTATGAAAAGTAACTTTTAATAATTATTTCCTATTTTACCTTCTAGTTATTTATTATAGGTTTACTCTATCAAATAATCTATTCCATGTAATTATTACTTGTCCTTTTATGTCATTTAACAAATATAAGCTACCTAATAAACTAATTTTATCAAATATCTCTACTCAATTATAAGTCACAAATATAAGTTATAAATCATAAACTATAAACTATAAGCTAATTTTACCGAACAAAAGTCTCTGCCCAAAAGAACCCATACCATCTTAATACACACAACCCTAAGTCCTAACACACAACACAAGTTCTAACCAAGCTACTTTAACTCAACCGTGACCTACATATCCTCTCTCCGTTCGAACCACCACCTCCACCGTGCGGTTCTCCACCGACGACTTTGACCTCCATCACCGAACCCGAAGAACCGTCACCTCTGTTCCGCATAGCTTCGCCCCAAATCTCGCCCTCTGTTCCGTGTTCGCAAGAAGATTAGGGTATCATTTCTTTTTCTTTCTTTTCTTCTAATGCTGACTACATGGAAAACCCTTCCTTTGTTAATTGTGAATTGTAAAATTGCTTGAATCCAAGCAGATTGATTGAGTATTTCAGAGCGGAGATGCGTGGACGATCACATTTATCATATTTAACAGTGTTTTTGTTATATTTTATTTTAATTAGTTGTAAATTTTATTTTATTTAACAGTGTTTTTACAACATAACAATGGCAAGGGCAACTCTCTTCCACTTGCTGCGCTCACAGAGCAGGCACCACTTATCCTCAAAGACCTCTTCAGGTTCTCTTCTGTTTCTTCTGGGTTTTCATTAATGGTAGCGTGTAAACAAACAATTTCTTAAAAAATGTGATGATCTTTAGGTGTTCTCCATTTCTATGACATTCAAATAACCAGGTTTTGGATAATATGTTGTTGGCTTCAATTAATTTTTAAAATTCGATTCTTGTGGGCACTGAAATAGAAGAGGGTTTTTCTCAACCAGCTCGGTGTGGAAAATTGAGGTTCATATTTCATAAACTGCATGAGTGGTGATGATAATGGATTCTAGCTGTACATTTAATAAGATTAGGTAAGTTCTAGCAATGTGACTCTGAATTCATTTCTATCACATTTCTAGATTTGGATCAGTTTCTAGTTTTCAACTTTTCATGGGAATTTGTTCCAAAATTCTACTTGAGAGTTAGTTACCCGACGTTGGAATGTAGATCATTGTTATGAACAGTCTCTCATCAAATGCTATGCTTAGTTCAATTCAATTGAAATCACTAATTGGTGCTTCTTGCTGATCAAAGTGTTTATCGTGATACAAACTGTTGGGGCGTTATTAGAAGGTAGCTTGTTTCTTTTGTGATAATACTTGTGAAATTATCTAATGATTCTGATAGGCACCTGTCGTCTTTATCAGAAAGAATGAGGAAGAACTCCAAATGTAATTATTTCAGCCCCTAATTGACTAACTAGCCAACTAACTAATTGTTTGGGGATTACCTATCATTTACTAATTTAGCAAAACTAAATTGGTTTTCTTAAATTTATTTAGAGCTCTTGGATGTCTCTTTTTTTTTTTCTTATTGCAGGCTGGTTAGAGTGTCAAGTTCTGTTAAGGTTGTTTTTGTTTTTTGTTGTAAAATCAATATGATTACTGATATTTTCATTTGTGTGCATTTGTTTCCATGGTTTAGCATATCATTGTTTTAGGTCCTCAACGTGTGGACGGTCCATTAGTGCTAATCCGACATTCAAAACTCCATCCCAACTTGCCATTGCACAAATAAGATGGGCATCCAAAGTAACAACTACAGAGGAAGACAACAAGATTAGCATTGGACCTCACAATGGAGAACAATCCAGTGAAGATGACAAGGAAACTGAAGTTGTTTATTATGGTCCAATCTCAAATACCATAAAAAAAGTGAAACTTCTCTCTCTCTCAACTTGCTGCCTCTCGGTGTCTGTCGGCCCAGTCATAACCTTCATGACCTCCCCTGATATGAATGTCATCCTGAAAGGTGCAGTAGCATCAAGTGTGATATTCTTAAGTGCAACTACAACTGCTGCCCTTCACTGGTTTGTTAGCCCTTACATTCACAAACTCAGGTGGCAGCCGGGTTCAGACAGCTTCGAGGTGGAGATGATGTCATGGCTGGCAACTTATATTCCGAAGACTATTAAGTTTGCTGATATTCGACCACCAGAAACCAATAGGCCTTTTGTGACATTTAAGGCTAATGGAAATTTTTACTTCGTGGACACTGAGCACTGTCACAATAAGGCACTTCTTGCTAAGCTAACGCCACGAAAGGTAAATCAAGAGTCAGCTTTCAAAAACTTGTGACTGTTATACTGTTAGGATGAGTGGTAGAGTAAGCTGTGCTCTGTGTCAATTACAGTCAATTACAGTCAATTCCAGTGTGTTGATAGCATCAACTGTTTAGGTTTGATTAATAAGTCCTTGCTGTGGTGTTTTGCAACATCATGAATGAGGAGTATTTCGTACGAATTAGAGATTATTTTAAAAAATTATTAATGAAGTTATATATACACTGGATGCTTATATTTTCGTTTTGTGGTGCACCTTTTGCCATGAGACCATGACTGTTGTATGAAGTGGTTAGACCTGGATCTCTTGTATTTCTAATGCTATTGTAGAGAAGTGCAGAACTAATATTGGGGAACCAAGGCAATGCTTCAACCTGTGTTTTGACGATGTGTTTGGATGAAGAATTTTAAGAGAATTTGTTTTGTATAAGGATTTAGGCATTTAACATACTTTGCAGTGAGATGTATTATTGTTGAAAAAGGTAATTAAACTTTAACAGAATTTGATGTTTTCCATATATTAACTAGTGTTTTAAAGACATCGGTTAAGAAAATTAGAAGAATTACTATAAAATTACTATTTGTTATACTAATTTTACCAAAAATATTTAACATACAATTTTTATGGAATATAATTCATTAAATGTTGGGTGCTAAATATTATTTAGGGTAATATGTGTTTTCCCCTTAATTATTAGTTTAGTTGCAATTTTAACCTTAATATGTTAAATTAAACCTAATGTACCCTATTTTAGCACAATTCATTATAATTTCATTTCATCCAAATTATGTTTCACTACCACTAAAAGCACATTATTATAATCAGTTTTGCTAAAAATTAATTTTTATATAATTATGATGATTCAAAATCAATTAAACTATTACCAAATTTCTTCTAACTCTAGCTCCAACGTTACATTCTACTCCTGAGATATGAGTTTCTTGATTACATTCTATTCCTGAGATATGAGTTTCTTGATGCTGTTGAAAATGCACGCATTGTGTATTTGTGATGAAATTCTTAAACAAATTTGGCGTAAGGTTGATAACATGAAATTAATTGGTTTAAATACATTTTTTTCCCTACGCTTATTTAGGTTTTAGTCTCTCTTTAAAAGTTGTGGTTTTAGTCCTTAGCTTTCACGTTATTAAGGTTTTAGTTCTTAGCGTTTGCCTACATGGCACACATGTCACTATTAGTTTGACAACGTGGAGTGCCACGTCAATTGCTTACATGGACACGCACCATAATCTTGTGCTATCTCAGTTGGGTCTTCATCTTCTCAACCGGTTAGTGTTTTCAATTTGGAGGAAATTTTGAGAATTTAGGATTCTTATTAAGGGTTTTAGTGCGCGTTCACATAAGCACTTGATATGACACTCTACGTTATCAAATTAACAGCCACATATGTGTCATGTAGGCTAGTTATAACAAAGTTAGTGATGGAATTAACATCAGGGACTAAAACTTTAAGTACATAAAAGTGTAAGGACTAAAATAACAACTTTTAAAATATAAAAACTAAAACTTAAATGAACATTAAGGGCTTATTTGATTTCTCTTTTTGAAAACAGTTTTCTGCTTTTAAAAACGGAAAATTAAAAAACTTGTTTGGCAGTCGAGTTTTTAAAAACAGTTTTGGAGAACGGTTTTTGTTTTTCAGTATTTAAAAACCAAAATATGAAAACATCTAAAACATATTTTGGTTTTCAGTTCAGTTTTCTGATTGTATTGAAAACTCCTCTCACTTTTTTTAAAAATTGTTTTTAAAAACGATTTTATAATATAATTTTAAAAACTAAAAAACAAAATTGTTTCAAACAGGTCCTAAGTATAAGAAAAAAATGTATTTAAACCAAATTAATTTGCGTGTTCATTTCATCCATAACTTAACGTGAAAGTATTTTTAACATAATTAAAATTTGTATTAAACAAATTATATCCATTCATACACGATTAAAATGCGTGGGTTTGCTTACTGATATACAAACAACCCCGCTGTGTATGACAAATCTGTCTGTGTATACCTTTATACCAAGCTAATAAGCTAATCTTCTGAATTTGTAGCAATCCCCAGCGAAAAAAAAATTGTAATATCAATAGTTGAATTGACTAATAATGTCAATTTAATAAATTAATTTTAAATGTTAATTTTGATAAAAATTAAAAGTTATTTTTGTTTATTTAAAACAAAAATAAGTATTTTTTAAATGTTAATTTTTTATTATAACTGATTATTTTGAGAAGCAGCACTCTCCAAAAAAAAAAGGAAAAAAAAAAAATTTAACTATTTTTCTTTTATTATTTTCTTCAAAAGTATAGACAAACATCTTAAATTTTTTTAAAAATCTTTTTACCAAAAAAGTGATTATTTTATATAAAGAAAACAATAACAAATAGGCTACAAATTAACTGTGTCTATATAGTTGATAAAAAAAAAACTATATATATTATTAAGAGACTATGAACGTGTTTTCATTTTTCGGTAAATATATGAACGTCTCTAATTTTTCTATTGTATCTAAACATGCTAATTTTTCCGTTTCTATTTATAAGTTACATTATAGAAGTATTTATTGTTTTCATTTATAATCACTTATGTGAAGCATTAAATTATTATTTTTTGTTATGTTTTATTGTATTTAATAAGATTATAATTTTTAACAATAATATCAACCTATTGTATAGTATCAACATAGATTTTATTAAATTTAATATTATTAATTAATTTTAACTATTTTTCTTAAAATAATATAAATTAATTAGAAGTAGTTTATAAATAGGAAATTTCAGATTAACGTCATTAACTTTTGCAAACCTATTTATTCCTAGAAAAAAGGGAAAAAAACGTATAGTGTATTCGTTTTTTCTCGAAATATTATTTTTTTGGTATTTTTTTTTCAAAATATTTTTCAAATGAGATAATTGTGAGATTCAACTTTCTACTTCCAATTACCGTTTTCAGTTATTTTCTTCATCTTTGGAACGGAAAATCAACTTCAACCGGTGCTATAAAAAAAATACAGAAAATCGAAATCTTTGAGGTTTAATATCGAATGAAGAAGATGATGTGTGAATCGAAACTTCAAAGTCTAACTCATGAGTAACTCAGTTTTTTTCTTCATTTGATTTCTGCCTTTTCAGTTTTGATTCTCTTGAAATGAAGGTAAGCTTGAGCACTGTATATTTTCGTCCTTATAGCTTCCCAACACTGCTTAGTTCTTCTGTTTTTACTATTAGCAGTTTGTGCAAACCCTTTTCTTCTTCATCACTATCATCTCCACCCACTTCTCTGAAACCCCAAATTCCACTCTTTCTGAAGCCACCCATTTACTCCACCAAGTTATCTAACCTCAAAAAATGGCATGATTGGTCAAAAACCGTTGCTTCTTCTATTGGGTCAACATTTGTTCAATCAGATAACGGACCAGACACAAGCATTTTGTGCAGAGAGATCAAGTGGCTCATGGAAGATGCCATTGAAGACCATTCACTGATTTCCAAGATGGGTTTGGATGATGATGATGACGAGAGGGTGAAAATGAGAACTGATATAGAGGATCTCTATGATTTATGGAAGCAGAGGATTCATGAGAGGAGGCCATTTCAGTATATAGTTGGGTGTGAGCATTGGAGGGACTTGGTGTTGAGTGTGCAAGAAGGGGTTCTGATTCCTAGACCCGAGACCGAACTTATTGTCGATAAGGTGTTTGATGTTTTGTCAAAGAATGAGGATTTGAAAAATGGGGTTTGGGCTGATTTGGGAACTGGAAGTGGTGCCCTTGCTATTGGTATTGCTAGGGTTTTAGGAAGTGGAGGGAGGGTTATTGCAACTGATTTAAGCCCTGTTGCAGTTGCTGTTGCAGATTATAATGTTCAGAGGTATTACTTACAGGTTAGAGATTCAAGCTTTCAACACTCCAATGTTTTGAATTCCTCTTAGTCAACTTCTGATTTGTTTCCACTGAGCACATGACATGAGCCTCTTTCTTACCCTTTACAGGACAAAATAGACTTAAGGGAGGGCTCTTGGTTTGAACCATTGAAAGATATGGAAGGAAAGCTTGCAGGTCTCGTAAGCAACCCGCCGTATATTCCGAGTAAAGATATCTCTAGTCTACAGGCTGAAGTTGGTAGACACGAACCTCGAGTTGCATTAGATGGAGGTATTGATGGTATGGATTCTCTTCTCCATCTCTGTGATGGGGCTGCTTTGTTCTTGAAACCTCGTGGATTTTTTGCCTTTGAGGTATGCATCTTTTGTTTTGTAGAAAAATATGTTCTGAATTTCATTTATTGTGCCTTTGCTTACTCATAAAAATCAATCAAAATCATGCCTTTGATTGTACAAGCAACATTATATTGTAGTTGTAATGATGCAAATCTTCCAACATTGTGACATAAATCCATTTGACTATGTAAGCAACTTCATTAGCAAATCTTGCTTCTGATCGTTTCTTTCATCACTTACTTAACAGGCAAATGGTGAGCAGCAGTGCAGAGCTCTTGTTGATTACATGAAAAATAATAGAAGTGGAAGCTTCTGTAATTGTGAAATAGTTGCTGATTTTGCTGGTATTCAAAGATTTGTTATTGGATTCCATCAATAAACAATTTGAGTTACAGATTATATGGCAGTTTGATTTTCCAATTTTAATGCGCTTTATTTATCATTGCATTTTAATTAATGATTTTCTTAAAATACTGGAAGCATAAAATTAAAAGTTTAATTTGCAATACATGCTTGTTAAATATGTATGTTTATATTTATAAATGGTTGAGCGTGGTTAATGATGATTAACGATTTTTAAAATGATTGATTGATTGGTTGTATTGTTCCCTCACTTTATAGTCACAAGACATTTTAATCCCCCATTTTTTAAAATGTCCGAATTAGTCTCTTGCTTTGCACTTTCTAAGTCACTTTAGTCCGGGGCATTAAAGTGACATTGACGAAATGTTTATTTGACATGTTAACGGCTTATATGACACGTTATTTGTCACATATGAGTCCACGTAAACAAGCAAACGATGTCGTTTTGCTTATTCGCCAAAGTTACACAACTTTTTCAGTTTTAAAATTGAGTTATATTGTAAGCGATTTGAAGAACTAATTAAGTTGCCTATTTTAAGATTAAGAAAATTAATGTCATTTTATCGCTTATTTGGACTCCTAAGTGTCAATTAACTTACCATATAGGCACTCAGCGTGTCATGTAGGCATTTTTGCTAGTGTCACCTAATATCAGGGATTAAAATAACTTACGGAGTGTAAAGTCAGAGACTAATTCAAACATGTTAGAAAATTAGAGATTAAATTGTCGTGTGACTACAAAACGAGAGGGATCAAATCAATAAATAACTTTTTTTGAAATCTTATTGTGTATGAAAATTTTATTAAATTTACAGTTTTTTTATTGATTTGAAACGTATAATTATATTTATGTACAGTGACAATTAGTAAATGATTGATGTTTTTTGAAATGATATTTTATGTGAAAATTTTCATTAGAATAATTCGTGATAAAAAATTCAATAGATTCTCAGTTATTTTTTATTCATTAAAGCTTAATTATTAAAGTTTAATTTGAAGCGTATATATATATATATATATATATTTGAATAAATTAAATATGTAATTATAATTTTTTATATATTTAGATTTTTTTTTTATTATCACTAGTTTTTTCACCCTTATATATATATTCAAATTTAATTGGTACATTTATTATGTTAATATAATTGGTTTTTACTTAACTAATAATTGTGGATGTGAATTGAAATTTCATAATAAGTTGTTAGTAGTATGTGTTTAATGCATTATCAAAAGAATGAGAAAATATAAGTGAAAGCTATGTAACACCTAAGTGAATACATTCATATGATATAACATAAAAGCAAAATTTATCATACCGATTATCGTTCTTTTTCTCACATGGAATAAATTAAATTGAAAAAAAAATGACATGTTTTAACTTTACAGTCTTAAAATTGATAGGCGATAATTTTGTCTTAGCATAATTTTCGTAACAATATTTCTATTAGAGACTTATTAGAGTAATAATAGTAATTCACACCACAAGAAAAAATTTATTTTTTTATTTAAATCATAATTACTTCTTACTGCAAACAAACATAATCTTGCAGGCCTGAAAATGTTGTCCAAACATATTTATCATCTCATGCTTTATTTGATTATTTGATTTTAGGGTGTTTTTATTTCAATGTAATTGGTATGATTTCTGTTTATAGCTTAGCTAAACAGAATAAAGGCATGATGTTACTCTAATTAAAGCTAGCCAGAAAATAGTTGAAACTTAACAACAAGAAAATAAGGTTACTCTCTGTCCCCCATACAAGGATTTAGTTTTTGTCAATTGAAAATGCATAATGATACACTGACAGAACCATTTCATAATTCAAATTCATCTAAATCAAAGAGTATTGATTACTATGTCTTCTATTTATTTTTAATAAGCATACAATATTTTCATTAATTATAACTTTTATTGTCAATTTCTATTTATAAATTATTTATTCATTGCCCTAAGAATAATCATTAATAAAATCCTAATTATTATGGCAACTTCTTTATCATTTTTGGGCAAAATAGGGGTCTATATCTTTTTCTTTCTGCAATATTGAATGCGAATGGTGGAAATTAAGAACTTTCAAATTTTACGATTTTAGGTATTAAAAAATGAATAATGTTAAATCTTTTTATTAAATTATTTTATAAATATTTTTATTCACTAAAATTTGACAAGTGTTATTTATTTTTCAAAAACTAAATGTTTAATGAAAGATAGAAGATATTTGTCAAAATTAAATCAGTAAAAAAATTTGTAAGAAAATTTAATAAGAAGATTTAAAATTTTTCTTTAAAAAAAAATTGAGTACGTTGATAATTTTAATAATCAACATTTAGTAACATGTCAACTCAGGCAAAGTGAATTGAACTATGTCATCATCTCTATTCCTAATAAAATATCATATAATTTGGTCGGTAAGAAGAGTGATACTTGTTGCAAATGAGTTTGTATTAACTCAATGAAAAAAATATGATTTAGATTTTACGCTTACTTAATAAAACTATAAATATTCAAAATGATTTCAACTCAAAGGAAAACCTATACTAATTTTTAAATGGACAACAAAATTAAAATTTAATATATAGACACACTTTTTTTTTTCCTTTTATATAAATCATATTGTTTTAGCTTTGGAGCCCTGTTATGCTCTCCCGTTGCTACTTGCAGATGTCAAAAATAAGTAAAAAGCTCACAATAAATAGCTTGATACCCAATTAATGTTTCATTGCCATCCTTTTATTTTATTTTATTTTATTGTAATGTGAATAATAAAACTTTTGGTTAAATCTTAAACATGTAGCCCAATGGTCGGATGGATCTAAGGCCATGTGATTGTTGAACATCTTGTATATTAATTAACTTGGGTTTTAAAATTGTTTCACTTGAGATAAAATCACATCAAGTAATGAAAAGAGCACAATTATTTAATAATTTTGTTTTACTATCTAGTTAGTTGTAAGGAGATAACAACTTATTTGAATTACATATGCAACTACAACGATGTCATTTTGTAAGAAGAAAATAAAACAAAATCACCTAGCAATATATATTATGGTTGAAATATTAAAAACATAGATGACTTATTGTAATGATTAATTTTTAAGTTGGATGAACAATTGGAGCTGCATCACCTCCTCCACCATAATTAGGAGAAGGATCCCAAATGCCATAATCTTCCAAATCTTCTTTAAAGTGATACAATTCATCACCACCGTTCATCTTCTCGATCTCCATTAATGGCAAAGCAATAGAAGGTAAAGGTTGAGCTGATGAAGAGGATGGTATCAATATTAATGGTGTTGATATAGCATACATTGCAATCACCAGAAGAACTATCTTCCTACTTAACTTATGCATCATTGATGTCATGATTTTCATCTTTGTAATTATTTTAAGTTTGTTCAAATATTTTGAGCCATTTAATAAACATGTAGCTTTTGCGTGACCTTTAGAAAGTCCTATAGTTGAACAACATTATTATGTTTTAAGGAAAGTGTTAAACTTAAAAATATTAATTAATGTATTTTTGCATGTAAAACACTTTATCAAAAGTGAAATTAAAAAAATAAGTGATGAAAAAATTGAGTCATTTCATTAACATAAACACTCTCCATTTTTCAAACATTATTTTTTCCTTTCTAAATGATTATTATAGATTTTTTAATAATTAATTTCGTGTAAAAGCTTTGATTTTGAATAAATCATCAATTTCTAAAATACAATTAGACATGAACTAGTAATTTAAATTGAATTTATTTTCTGTTCACACCGAATGGATGGCATATCATGTTTCTTGCATTTTTTTTCATAGCAAAAAACTAGACGCAAGATAGAACGGAAAGCATGTATAACTTGCATGTTGGCATCAAATTACTTGTTGTGCTTTAATTAAATGACTAAGAACGTGTCTAGAAAAATAATTTTAAAAGTATGTACACGATAACACTTAAGAACTGTTTCAAGAAATATTTTTTAAAAAAACCCCACCCTCTAATTTTTTATTAATAAAGAAGAATTTAAAATTCTAATTAATTCTTAAATCAAAATATTAACTTGTACTAAAAAAAACCAAAATGTTAACCGTAAATAGTTGGTTTAGGTGATATATATTTAATTCTCTTATAGGCCAAAAAAAAGTCTCTCCTCCAGTGGTATAAACGTGGATGAGCTTATGAGTGTCAAATAGATGGATTGAATTAATTTTGAGTTGGATTACAATGAATCATTTTAATATAATTTATTAATTTATTTAAGATCCATTATAAGGATTTTTTTAAAATCCCATATGGTGCTAATAGAAAAAAAAAATACAATGTTCGTGATCCCTTTAACCCCATTGACCTCCATTTCCTTTTTCACTTTTATTTTCATTTTCATTTCTCATTCTTCCCTTTCTTCTTCATGCGCATCACTCACTCTTGCTTTTTCTTCCTCTTTTTGCTCCAAGTAATCATGACTAACACTACGATTGGTTGGTTTGACGGAATTGTAAGGGAGGGAAGGGATGGGAAGGAATTTTGATGTTTTAGGTGTGAATGATTTGAAAAAAAAAATAGAAAGGGAGGGGAGGAGACTAGAGCAAGGGAAGGGGAGAAATTTTAATCTATTTTTCTTTCTCTCCAAATATGAAAGAATTTGGAGAGAGGATAGAGAAATGACTTTTTAACACTTAAAATTTTTTCTCTTCTCTTTAACTAAATACAAAAACAATATTTTTTCTCCATTTAAATTAATCAGACTAAAATTTTTTTTTATTTTTTCTCCTCTCTCCTTCTCTCCTCTCATTTAAATCAATCAAACCCTAAGCTTTTACTCGAAACTAATTCTAGAGATTTATTGTTTTCATATAGGAGAAACAAATTTATCTACTAATTAGATAATTTGTTTTTTTTAAAATAAGGCACCTTTATTCTAATTCATTTGATATATTATATTTATCAATATTTCTCCGTGGCCTTGAAATGTAGTAGTTTTTGACTCCTTCTTAGTTTGATATTTTTGCCCTAATAGTTAAGATTTCCACTTGGTGATTTGGATGGCTATATATTTTTAATCAAGGGGTGTTCTTGTGAGGAAGGATATGTTATGATTATTTTCAACAATTTTTTTTGTTTGTGGGTTGGTATTAAAATTATCAGTAGGCATATTTAGTATGTTTGTTCTTTTTTTTTGGTTATGAATTATATGTATGGGTATTGCTTTTGCCAAAGTAAAGAGAATAAGTTATGATTATTTTTGTCAAAGCAAAAAGAATAAACGACTAAAATTTTTTTTGCCGCGAAGAGAATAAGTGGTTATGATCATTTTGCCGAAGCGAAGGGGATAAACGACTGTGAATTCCGCTTTTCCATAGTGAATAGAATAAATGACCAATAGGCACATAGAGTTGTTCATAAACAGGTGGGTTGAGATTACTCCCCAATGCATCCGGTTATAATTTTTCTTGAGGACCAATATAAATACAAAATTTTTCAATTATTTTCATATAGTTTGAAACTTATTGATTTATGATTGAGTATTGAGCAATAAAGGATTTGTGAAATTAATTGTCTTTTATGCTTCCTTAAAATAGTTTCATTCTAATTTTAAATAATCGTAGGATCTTTTGATTATCCTTCACGTTCATTTTGTTTATTTGTCTCTCACTGGTCTGTTTGACTTATCCCTGATTTATTTTATTTTATTTTTTAGATCATCAAGTAGTTGACGAGAAAGCTATTAAGAGTTGTGGTCAATCTGAGTAGATCCTTTTATGGTAGGGCTCTATTATTTTGGTGGCCTTTGTTTTGTTTGGTTATTTTGTGGACATTGCAGTTATAGGAGTCCATATTTTCAATGTTTCTTTTAGGTTGTATTGAGATTATAATTATATATATAGTTTAATGTGAATACTGGTCAACTTGTAATTGATTTGAACATGGCTAATTATTTTGGGAATGTTAAAATTTCAGGAAAAACTTCGCCAAAATTTCTATAAAAATGAGTAAGATAACCTTTTATACATTTGTTGCTATTATTAAATCTTTTGAGTCATTATTTTTCAACTTAACCTATGCGTGGTCACAGATCGAGCGCTATTACGAAAAATGTATCAAAAAGATATAGTTGTGTACCAATTTAATTCGTGATTTTTTTGGTAGCACATTATTACTACTCATTAGTGATTTGTTGAAGAATGAAATGCAACTTTAAAAGTAAAGAGGAGAAGAGAGCTTTTACTTTTTTTAGTTAACACAAGGGGAAAGTCCTTGAACAACAAAACTAACTATACACAGAAATGAGAAACCCTTTTGGTTCGGATTTGGATCCTCTACAGTGCAAGACGGTCTAACAGTTAGTTTTAACAATATTAAAACTATTAAATTATTTGTCCAACTACTGGATTGTCTAGTGCCAGAGAGAATCTAAATCCCTTTACTTCTACTTTTGCTTCTCCATGGAATTTTTCTGCATCAACATGAAAACGGGTAACAACAATTGGGATGCTTAAGGCCTGTTTGGTTTGCATTTTCATTTTTTATTTTTATTTTTGATTTTTATTTTTGATTTTTTATTTTTTGAAATTTTAAAAAAAAAAAAACTAAAAATACAAAAAATAAGAAACAAACTAAAAATAAAAAATAAAAAATAAAAATAAAAATACAAATCAAACCGTTACTTATACATTCACAACTTGAATTCCTTTTTTTAAGAAACGAAGGTGCAGCCTGAGAGAAGTTTTAGATTGAAAAAATAAATAAAAACAAAAAGTGAGAAAGAGAGAAATCAAATGTCACACTCACATTCTATCTGCCAGGTGCCAAGAAATTTTTTTCTTAGCAAAATCTGACGTGTTATTTATTTATATTTTTGACAATAAATCTGACGTTGTTAAGACTTAAAGAAACAGCTGTTGAATGATTAATGGGCCATAACTCCATAAGTCTAGTAAGCCCAAGGATAGTAAGAAGCATTGAGACCACTCAATTTTAAAAATCACACTATCCCTTTATATATAATAATCATAAGTTTATATATTGAAAATGATGATACGACTCCTCATATAAATAGTGCTAATTCCTTCTACTCTCAAGCACACCATAAGACCCTCTCCAGTGGAGAGGTGCTTAACTAGGTTCTTATGAATTAATTTATTAGACCATCTCTAATGGGGTGCTTAAGTGAATTCTTATCATTTAAGCACCCTACCTAAGCACCCTATCTCCTTTGGAGTATGTTGAGTAAAGTTGCTTAAATTAGCACTTGGTTCTTATAAAAAAAGTGGGTCTTATTTGTATTAAAAATAAAAAAATAAATATGAGATAGTTAATTTGTGAGTACATGTGGATTCCATCCGAAGTGCTTATTTAAGAACTTGCATCGGAGTGTTTCAGGTGCTTAAATTTATAAAATAATATATACACGTGGGACCTAGCAAAATATAATAAATTCATTCATAAGAACCCAGTTAAACACCTCTCCATTGGAGAGGATCTTATATTTTGCTGGGTCCCACATGTATATATTACTATTTTATAAAATTAAGCATTCGAAGCACTCTAATGCAAGTTTTTAGATAAACACTTCGGATGGGACCCACATGTACACACAAATTAACTATTTCATATTTATTTTTTTATTTTAATACAAATTAGGCCCACTCTTTTTATAAGAACTAGGTGCTAATTTAAGCAGCTTTACTAAATACTCCATTCTACGTCAACATACTCTAAAGAAAATAAAAATGAGATACTTAACTGATGTGCTTAAATAATAGAACCTATTTCAGAAACTATAAGGCCATTACCTTAAAAGGCTCAATTATACATTTTCTTTTTTCACTAGTAAACTTCTTTCGAGGAGGTTCATATAAACCCTGGCTTCCTCCATTACCTTAAGTCTTCTGTACCATTATCTCCAAGCTTCTTGTCATTGATTATATCATTTAGTATGTTAAAAAAATTTATAAGATTTTTTTTTTGAATATTTTATAGATGAAGATGTCATTTCTTGAGTATTGAAAATTTTAAATATATCAGCAAATACTAACGTATTTAAGGAAAGTATAAAATGGTTATTGTAATGAGAAACTTAATAGTAATTTTTAATGAGTTACTGAGCAGTTGGTGAAATTTGTTTGCACTTTGAAACATTGAAAGACAATAAACTATTTAATTTAATATTTTTAAAATTTCTACCTTTTATAAAATCCATTATAAAATGATTTTTTTTTTTATCATCATCCATAACTATAAAAATAATAGTATAATCTAATTAAATGTTGCATACAATTTAAATTTTGTTAATCAATCAAATTATAAAGATATGCTTTATTGTTTATAAAACTTTTTTAAAAAAGTTTCACAAATAAGTATTGTTTTTTTATTTCCAAATAATCTGAGGACATCACAATTCACAAGCACTATCAATAGTTTTATTTATTTATTTATTTTTTTTTATAACACACTATCAATAGTTTTAGATGTTAGAGTTCAAGTGAGGGCTGAAAACCATTTATCCTTTTTTTAAAAAACAATATATTTTATCATATAGAATAATATTCATTCAATTCGAATATATATTTATCCATTTAGCTGATATTTTTTCTAATGCTCGAACTAATTTTTTATTGGGCCGTACTATACGGCCAACATGCTTATGGGTGAAAGCAATAATTCAAGAGTTGAAATAAAAGATGAAATAGGAAAAATATAATTTGAGAGTTAAAATAATAGATAAAATAGGAAAAAATCATAATTTTTTTTATAAGAAAATAGTATAACCAATGATCTGAATCTAGTATCTACACAGTCCAGAATTGAGCTATATTTAACTTTAAAAAAAAAAAAACCCATAATTTAATAGATAGAATAAAAAACAAAATAGGAAAAACCATAATTTGAGATTTAAAATAGAATAGAACTAGAAATTCTTATAAAACGATACTGAAGCATTCTTCATCAGTGGCAGCGGCACCTTCAGGCTTCATCTGCACAAGATACCCCACCCACCCCTGATAGAGTAAACCAGCAGCGTCACTCTCACTCACTGTTTTTACTTTTGTCGCGACCTTTGACCCTTTCGAGTTATCCGAGGCCACCACTCCTTTTTTATATGGTCGTTGATCAAAATGGCTTCGACCCTTTTCACTAAGATGCTCTTGAGTCACCGCTTGATTCACTCTTCCTCTTTCCTCACTCACCATCCACAGCTTCTCTCTTCATTGTTCGGTGTAAGGATCAATTTTCCTGTTTCTAATTTCGTCTGGGTATCCCTTATTTCCCCTACAATTGTGTTTTGGATTCCTGTATTTGCTTCCCCCTCGCGAGACTGAAAATTTTGGATTGTTTCCTTTTGTGGGTATCTGGGTTTTGGGCTTTTCTCATCAAAGTTTTGATTTTTGAGTGTGGGGATTGGGATGTGTTTGTCTATGTCGTTTGTTTCGTGTTCTGGGTTCTTGATCAGTTGAGTGTTATACTTGCATGACTTGCTTTTGTGGCAATTTGAATGGCTCGTGTTTCATTCAACTTTAGTTTTTTGTGTTTGGTGTTGAATTGAGTGTGTCAACTGAAGTGCCACTCACAAGTTCATTAAGATATTGGCTATGGATTGCTGGGTGCTTTCCATGCTCCTTTTGAAGTGAACAATATCTGGTGGAGTTGATTCTTAGTTTTGTTCTTGTGAAAATGATTTAAATGACGAATGGTATTAGTTAAGACCAATTTTTCATCAAGTGGAGTACAAGCATTGATTTTATGAGTAAATCATTGATAATTTGATATTAATGGTAGTTAGTCTCCAGGTACGGATGTGTGCACTTATGTATTTAGGGTGCAAAGACCATATCTAGTGCTATTTTCATGTATAAACGTTGATGGACCCAATTGAAAAGAGTATTATGTTCAATTTACATGTAGAGAACTTTTCCTTTAGCAGTTATACTCTTTAATTTGTTACCCTACTTTAGGGAAAATACTCTTGATGAATATAATTCATTTACTTGTTTCTGCATTGTCTTGTTGACCTAAAGCTGTCCTTTGATAGTCGTTTGTTCTTCGGCGGAGTTCTTCTTGTATAATATTAATGTATCTTTTACATGCAGAAGCGGCTGTTTTGCATACGAGCTGTCCCAGTCTATACAGCCCAAAACACAAAAACCACTAGTTGGACTTCTTATATGGCTTCTTCCATAGTTGGTAGAAGAGCTACATATTCAACAAAAGCTGTATCTACAAATGAGCCAGTTGTTTCTGTTGATTGGCTTTATGATAACCTGAAGGACCCTGATATCAAGGTACTTGCATATTCATGCTTATTGCTGACCTCGTGGTGCCCTTACATATGTTTCGTCTTTAGCATATTTAATTTTGTTATTGCTGCTGGAAAATTACTGCTAGCTTTGCTAATTCGATAAGATTTGGGAAAAATTAAATTCCTCGTGACCTCTTTAATTACTTATTCACTGAACTCTGTATTGTTTCAACAGTTGTTGTCTAGCTATGTATATGATTTAACAAAAATGCCTCGTTCTACACAACACCTCATTCTTGTGATCACTATCATGGTTAGTCAAGATTTGGACACTTTTGCAATCACCCTATATCGGGTTGGAGAATCTCCTTGTTTCATGACAATGTGTAAACATATGGAATCTAGTAAAAGTACTCAAAACTGCGTCTCTTCCCTCTTAGTGCCCCCAACTTGTAATGTGGTGTCTCAGTTTTTTGTTTAGATGATCATAAACCATCTACGAACTAGTTGGTCAACCTGCTGTAATTGGCATAGATGGAAAATGGTTTATATCTACCTCTTTGAAACTCCTAACTGCACATGCATGGTCTGAAAGGTATACCTTCATATGGTGTACTTATTTGCTATTGAGTTAGGATATCGATTTAAATGCTAACACTTATCTTGTGTATTCTATTAAGGTGCTGGATGCATCCTGGTACATGCCAGATGAGCAGAGGAATCCAATTCAAGAATATCAGGTATCAACATGATTTTGATAGGAATCTCTTGAATATGTTATCTTGTATGTACTAAGATTTATGATTTTAATTTGTTGTGTATCATTTTCTGTTAATGTGCATTTTGTTTGACACCACATGCAACAGGTTGCGCATATTCCTGGGGCCCTTTTCTTTGACGTAGATGGAATAGCCGATCAAACATCAAATGTGAGCTGAGCTGATCTCTCTTCATTATTACTTTTGATTTCATATATTCTGTTATTGTTTCAGAATCTTGTTTATGTATCTACTCGGTAATCTTCTGATCTTGCACTACTATATTATAGATTGTTCAATCCTCGTTTGATAAATAGATAATGATGCCTGATATTTCTACCTCATTTTGATGGACACTGGTTTACTAATATTTGGGACTTCTACAGTTTACTTATCTGGTTATATACTTTTTCATTATTAAATTATTATTATAGTTACAAATTTAAAAAAGTCGTCTGGTTAGAATATCACGGTTATTCATGTTTTAAGAGACTTATTAGTTATGTGATTATTTTTTCGATTGTTCTTGGCTAGAAATGTTTTTGTTCTTGACAGTCATATTTCCCATCTCGTCTTTCGATGCAATTCATTTTCCCATTTTAGCTAATATGTGAGTGCTGACTCGTATTAATTGATCATCAGTTGCCACACATGTTACCATCAGAGGAAGCTTTTGCTGCTGCTGTTTCTGCTCTTGGCATACAGAACAAAGACGACTTGGTTGTTTATGATGGGAAAGGATTATTCAGTGCAGCTCGTGTTTGGTGGTAAGCCATGATGTTGTGTATAAGCAAATATATACAAGTAGATTGGAGATTAACGGATTTTGCCATGTAGTTTAACTAATGGTTATTTCCTCTGTTCACTGATCAAAAGGATGTTCCGAGTATTTGGACATGACAGAATTTGGGTATTAGATGGTGGCCTGCCAAAATGGCGTGGAGCAGGTTATGATGTTGAGTCTAGTGCTTCAAGTGATACTATTCTTAAAGCCAGTGCTGCAAGTGAGGCAATAGAGAAAGTATATCGGGGACAAACTGTGAGTTTGGAGTCTTCCCGTCTATTTTAATGACTCCTTTCATTTGAGTTTTTATTCTTCTACTGGGACTAAAGGTGCTGAATTTGACATTTTCTGTTTAGGGCTTTCTTCTCTGATGTAAATTTTTTCTTGCCAGGTCCCAATCACATTTCAGACTAACTTCCGGCCTCATCTTGTTTGGACCCTTGATCAGGTTGGTTGCATTGTTATTAATGACATTTCAAATGATAATTTTAATAGGCTTGTCTTGACTCTTGATTGCTGAAAGAACGTTGTGATAGGAGAAGCTCCATTTTAGAAAATTGGCATACGATCCTGCTAGAATCTCCTGAGCATTTGATTAAATTCATTGGCATTTGCCATTTGGCACCATAGTTGTAAAAGTATAAAAAACATGCTTGCTAGATAGCCCCAAATTAGTTGTGCAATGATGCCGGTTAGTTTGAAATAGCAGCTGCTATTTGAGCAAGACTCTTTAGTAGCTTGAAATTAGAAACCAATTTTATAATGGACCAATTTTCCTGCTTTGGTGCCATTTGGTTAGCTACTGCTGTATGTCACCTGGCTATCAATAATTGGCTACACAACATGAACACTGCAAATTTATAGAAACAATATGAAAGAGTGACAAGACCATGTAGATCGTTAATTTTATCAGTTTTGAGAAACATGATATCCTTTTCGGATCAATTGTGATATGTTTGGAAAAGCTCTATATGAATGCTAGTGTGTCCTATGATCAGGGTCTTTGCGTGATAAGAATGATACTATAGATTAAATTGAAACTTAACCGCAGTTAAATCCACTTGCTCTCAATTCATAGATTAAATTGAAACTCTGTAATTACTGTTAAAACCACTGGAGAGCTCCCTAATTGAATGTCATGTTGTAGTCATTGTTAGAAAAGTTAAACAAGTTTATGAAATATGGTTCCTGGTATTATTTGACAATGTTGCAGTCTTATGAAATGCTAAGTGTACCAAATATCAAAATTAACTAGAAATGGTAGAGGTATCATATGTAACTTGGACACCTGTAAATATATTGTAAGTTAAAATGTTTCCTTATTTCTCTTTTGTTTTTCTTCTTTTAGGTAAAGAGAAATGTAGAGGTACAGACTCACCAACACATAGATGCTAGGTCAAAGGCCAGGTACTTTACATTAATTGCTTGTATATTTTCCCATTATTACGTGATCATTTAATCCGGACCGTTCATGTAAGATCAAAGTGTTGTGATTTACCCCTTTAAAATTAAACCATTCCTCCCAGTGGATCCCCTTTCCCCCAAAAACAAGAGATAGTGGTAGATATTTTATCACTAGATTTCTTTAGCGATTGACTCAACTTTCATCGTTTTTGCAGGTTTGATGGAGCTGCACCAGAGCCCAGAAAGGGAATCAGAAGTGGTCATGTACCCGGCAGCAAATGCATTCCTTTTTCCCAGGTTCCTCATTTGTATATACAAGAAAAGAAAATATTTGCATGTCTTTACCATATCCTCTTGATACTGGTTTGGAGAATGTTTGTTCTGTTGTAAAGTTGTATTATACTGGATAATATTATTATGAAGATCTTTTTGGTATATTGTTACATCAAATGATCCGATGTGTAATTCCAGACTGTTATATCAATGATGAATGTCTTTTTACCTGCAGTTGTTAGACAGTTCCCATTCATTGTTACCGGCAGATGAGCTTAAAAAGAGATTTGATCAAGAAGGTATGAATGCCTTATGATGTTTTAATTTATAATGCTTAAATCACTTGCAATTTTTTTGTTCTTACTTTGTGCATTTGTATTGATCTGCAGGCATCTCTCTGCAAAGCCCTGTTGTGACTTCATGTGGAACTGGAGTGACTGCTTGCATTCTTGCATTGGTACCTCTCTCTCTCTCTCTCTCTACCTATTTGGATGAATCTATTGAAATTAGTAGCTTTGGGAAAAAGCAAGTGGGTGAACATTTTCGTTCATGTTTGGTTCAACTTATTTTAGATAAATAATCGCTTATTTTGGTAGGCTCACCGGGAGAGCTTTTGAAGAATAAGCCGTTACTGCTCTAAATTCATTTGTTACTAAATATGCCATATCCAATCAAATTGCCACTTCCCTGTCTCCAATGTCACTTCTATTTTTTTTATAGTATCTGTTTTCAAAGAAAATTATTATTTAGAATTAAATTTTTTTAAAGTAGAAGCGGCAATAGATTCTTAAGATTGATGTTTCATACTTCAAAATCTAGGCGCTTACCTTTCTGCTGATAATAATTTACAGGACCTAAATCTTCTGCTTTATTCAAAATTTAAATTGTTTTGTAAATTTGCTGATCTAAATCTTATTTAATCAAATAATGATTAGTTGAATTGAAGCCTGATTCAGACAGAAGTAGCAAAAACATTTCAATTGTTTACTTAGTAACATGGAAAATTGGAAATTGTTGTTCTGTTCTAAAGCTTTAATAAATGGAAAACCTCTTTTCCTTTATTTTATTTTATTTTATTATTATAACTTTTTTTTGCAGGGTCTTCATCGTCTTGGAAAGTCTGATGTAGCAGTGTATGATGGATCATGGACTGAATGGGGAGCACATTCAGATACACCTGTTGATACTTCAGAAACCCAATAATCCAGCTAGAGATTCTAATGCCACCTTCAACTGGTTGTCAAAACATTTTGAGCACTTCGAAGTTCTAATTTTTCTCTGCTTCTTTGCTACTTTTTTTCTTGTTTTGATTTACTTGTGATTGTATTGTTCAAGTGTTCTTTGTCAAATATTATTATTAACAACATTAAATCCTATCACGTGACTTATAAAAATAAATAGTGATAGGATTGTTCAAGAAAGGTTTGATTTGTTGGGTACTTACGTTTAGTAGACTTTAGTTTGTCACCAATAAAAATTTGATAACCATTAACAAATTCTTTTTTCTGATTAAAAGAGAATCTAACATTGGATTCAGTTAATTTTAGCCGTTTGACCGAAAACAAAAGAGAGAGAGAGAGAGAGAGAGAGAGGATTCAGTTACTGAATAATATCTGCAATGAGAAAGTTATGGCTACATTCAAGGAATGCCTAAATTGCAAGAGTGGTCATAATAGATAATGTACTTGTCAATAAAACTCTTGTTAGGTTCCTTAAAAGAAGGGACATTGCAAACCGTAAAATTATTCATATTTGCACTACTGGAGAGCTGCTTTTTTATTTTTTTATTTTTTATTTTTTATTTTTTTTTGCTTTTTGGGTATGAGGCCTTATAAGATGTTCTATAGCAAATTGGTGATGAGTTTATTAATTTAGGGTGTTTGGAAATGTAGATACTGTATCTTCTTATTAAAATAGAGCTTATTTATAAATAAGATTGTAAGATTTATTTGAATAAATTAAAAATAATTTATTCTAGTAAGTTATTTCATAAAATTTATGAAAATAAATTAAAAATAATTTATTGAGACTTAAAAGTTATTTTATAATTGCGTAAACGCAGTCTTATTACATGATGTTTAAGTATTAATAGAGACGAATGGTCTGGTCTGTATTTTATAATCAAAGGGTTAAGGCTTGCTATATTTTCACTTTTTTTTCCTAGATTCAAAAATCACGAGCTTTACTTACAACTAAAAAAAACTAACTTTTGATATTTGGATGTGTTTAAGTAAACTATTAATTGTTAATTAAATACGGTTTAGAGACAATGTTATTCGAGTTAATACTGTCCACATTTTTTTTGGTACATATATATTTTTTGGTACATTAATAGAACCAACATTATGGTTAACTCTGTTAGCACATATTTTATTCAAACTATAAATTAAACATTATACTCCTTCTATTGCTTTTTATTTGTCTCCGTTTTAAAAAATAATGATTTCTTTTTATCTGTCTCCTTAGGAATTCAGAAAAGCATTTATAGCTCATTTTTCTAATATATCATTTTCATTTATTACTTTGTATATTAATGATTTTTAAGTTCGAATAAGGGTACATTACATCCATTCCTTTTTATATGTTCACTTTTGAGAAAAAAATTCGTTCCATTTTATCTGTTCACTTAGAGTTTCAAGATAATATTAAATGATTGGAGCACCTATTAATATTCTACTTTTGAATCAATCAAAGAAGAAGAGATAAAGGGTAATATAAGGATTTTAAAGATTATTTTGATGAAAATAAGAATAATGATTAAATTTCTTAATATGCGTAATTTAGTCCAAAGTGAATAGATAAATAGGAACGGAGGTAGTAGTAGACAATTACCTCGTATCACCAATCGGTCATAATAGTTTATTATGTGGATTTACTTTAGTAGGTTTTACCTTTGAACATTATTTAAGTAAATTATTAAAAGAATATAAATAATTTTTATAAATCAAATTTATATTCAAATAATCATTTAAATGAGATGTGGGTAAGTTTTTCAAATGTTATGGGTAACTTTTATTATCTATTTTTTTAAAAAATGGATTTTATTATCAAATTAGAATTTATTTTTTGGTATAATCATGGGTTTTCTCATTCTTAGGATGTGACTAATCCCGTTCGCACCGCGTGCTAGTAGATCGTCTCTTCTATAAACTTAACAGGGATTGAATTAGAATTTAAAGTTTAATAAGAGATATTTTTTAATCGGCATTTAATTAGATAGTATTGCACTTCTTGTTGTGTAAGTATCCAAATGAATTATATAATTTTTATTTCATACAATTAAAACTAAGATTTGGTTCTAACTTATGTATGTACCAAAAAGACAATGACAATAAATACGTAAAAAATACAAGATATATAACTACGTAAAAAATGAATCAATTTTTTTTAAGAAATGAGAAAATAGGTTCGTTGAAACAAAATGAACTTACATACAAAATAAACCCTAATCCTAAACTTAAGGCTCACCTAAAAACTGAAACCTAAGGCTCACGAGAAGAGAGCAATATAAACAACATGATAATAAATAACAAAGCATACAAAAAAAAAAAGAAATTAAATTATAAACGCGGAGACAACAACAAATCATGAACAGAGATTAATATAAAAGATTTAATTAATCTTGCTTTGGTTTCTTCTCAATGTCCTTTCCAATCAGCTGTTTAAGATCATTAAGGATGGAAGGCTTTGATTGAACATCTTCGTGATTTGTCAAAGTGGTAACAAATTCTTTAGGAACAAGGCACTTTTCCTCTGAATAAAGCTTCTCTTGAACAAATGGTGAAACAATTAGAGAGTGAAGTTCTTCACTTGGAGGAACCTCTTCATCTTCCTGCAACAATAAATTATAAATTAATTAGCATAATTTAATATGTGGATTATTTGAGCATGAAAATAAAAAAAAATTAAAAAATGGAAAGCTAGCTCAATTTAAATAATTGGATGACTTTCTTCTTCTTCTTTTTTTCCAAATGTTGTCTAATAAATTATAAAAAACCAAAACTAATTTTTTAACTGAAAAAGGGGGAACATTAAGGAAAAAAAACAGAGAGAAAAACAATTGGAAAATTCATGTAAGGCAGTTACGTAACTAGCAGGGGCAGCTCAAGCACTAGTGAGGCCTAAAGCAAACTTAACAAATGAGGCCTTTTGTTCACTAATAAAAATAGTTTATTAAAATTATCATAATTTTATTTGAAATATATTTTTCGGGCTTTTAATGATGCAAAATTATCAATTAAATTGTCGTAATTAAGTTCATTTAACATTTCTTTTTCAATAAATAATAAGGCCAACCCATTTAGTTGTTGCTCATTAATTACGTACTTACAGTACCAATACAAAAGATAACAGTTACTTATAATATATTATATATAATTAGAATTTATTTATTTATTTATTTATATAATAAATTTTGTAGAGTATATTACTAATAAACAAAAAATTTGGGGACCCTTTTTTTTAGGGGCCTTTTTTTTTGGGGGCCTAAAGTCCTTGCTTGGGCTGCTTGGCTCTTAAGCCAGCCCCGGTAACTAGCTTAGTTTTTTTGTTTAAAATAAATAATTTTTGCTTCGAAAGTCTCTCTTATTATGTTGACCGTGTTCTTATCTTTATATATTAACCGCTTCCTACAATCTCTCTAAAGTTTTTCTAAAATTTGTAATTTTTTTCCAAGAAAAAAAAAGGGCAGGAACACCAATAGTATTTACATATGGATGAGCAAAGAGAAAATTACCAGATAAAACATTTGGGTCATAAATGACACTTGACCAACTAAATCTAACATAACAATTTAGGTGAAGTTGCACAACGAATTAGTGATACTATTAAAGAAATTAAAACACAACTGAAAGTAACTATTTGACATTATTATTTGGTTAAACAAACATCAGTTAACAGTTAACACTACTTCACAAGTAAAACTAAATTCAGATAGCACTGCATCGAAAACAAAAAATATTAATATTAATTAATATGAAAAATAAAGTAAACTAGTGTTACTGAACTCTAAAAACTAAGATACAAATAAACATTAAAACGACTGAAAGTGATACTATTTGTTAGCCATATGAGCAAGGTGAGCAATTTAGTGATACTAAAAACAATTAAAATACAACTTAAAGTGACATTATTTGTTAGCTCAATTTGAAACTTTGATAATAAGCAAGGTGTCATATCAAGGTGCACTATGTGACATCACAATTTAAAATATTATAATTTCAAGTTTTAACTTTCACCAAATTTCTACAATAAAAAAACTGCCACCAAAATTACATTAGACTGTGTTAGCATTCGGACCATATTTTGCAGCATTTTACCATAACTGCAATTCAGTTGCAATCACAATTTAAAATCTCAGTAACAATAATAATAATAATATGAAAGAGTTAGTTACCTTGAGAGTATTCATAAGTTGAAGCATCCCAACTTGTGCTTGAAGGAACTTAACATACTTAGCAGCTGCATGAAGCATCTCAGCTGTGTTCATTTTTGGTCCACCAGGAATCAGTTTCCCAAGTTCTTGTGTCTTCTCAGTGATCCTCCTTCTCCTTTCTCTCGCCGCGATACTCTGTGGCGAAATCGTCCTCTCATTAGAACTCTCCTTCTTCTCAACAGCTTCCTCCGCAGCCTTATACTCTGGCACATAACATAACACTTCCCCTGCTTCTTGCAAGGAAGAACAAGCATTATTAGGCACAAACCCATCAAGAAAATAATTGGGTTGAATCATTAATCCTTGTTCTTGATCGTCATGAAAGCACTTTTGGCGTTTCGGACATGGATTAATGAGGTCTGAATTGTAATAATTGTGATTATTGTAATGTTCAATGTCAGTGAGTGAGAGATGAGGGTCATAGTAGGTAATTTCAGGGTAGAGAAAGCAATTAGTTGTTGGGTCAAAATAGGGGTCAAACTGATCTAAGGCTGTGTTTGGAAAGTGGAAGAAAGTTTCATCTTGGTAGGGAAAGAGATGAGGATTTTGTGACGTTATAGCTGCTTCATTGAAGTAAAATTCTGAGTTGTTCGGAGTTTGAAGATTTTCCCAGTTGAAGTACATGCTTAATGCCATGTAAAAAAACAGAACCTGTAAAAACAGAAGTTAACTTTACATAATAGAAAACTAAATGCACTATTATTGATCTATGCGTGCATTGTGCGGAATAGTTGCAGTCATAGTCGTATTGTGTTAAACCAACTAAAAGCAGTTGCAGACTGCAATCAAGGTCTTATATGGTTTCGGCAGTCGTCAAAACCATGATACTGTGACTTAATATAGTGCATAGGAAGAGGAAGAAAATGATATTGACATGAAGATTTAGTTAGCACACGTAAACTAACCTTGATTTGGTAGTAACTTGTTATCTAGATTGTAGAATCTGGTAGAGTAGAGACAGAAGAATCTTTTGATTATTTTAGTATGTACTATAGAAGAGATAGAAGAATCTTGTATGAGTGAAAAAAGGAAAAGACTGAGGAAGACTTGTAGTTTGTGTTGTTATAGAGAAGAGAGAGAGAGAAATGTACAGCTGTGAGTGAAACTAAAACTACAAAAACTGACTTAATCCTCACTGCCTCATGCTAGTTTGTGGGTTCAGATTATTTAGGGGAAGTTACAGGCAGTTATGGAGAGAGAATAATAATCTCCATTTCTTTTCCCTTTTTTATATTTTTTTTTTCGTAATTTTACTTTTTATTGTTTTTTTTTTCATAAATATATACAACATAGTAAGAATATTACTGTTTTACTCCGCAACATATTAGAAATATATCTTGTTGTCTTACGCTTACATAGGGCAAATTTCATTATGAACTGAAAAATCTTGGACTTGGAAGTATAGAACTTTCTTTGTTTTTTTTTTCTCTTTTTTTTTCTGAATAAAAAAAATGGTTTTCTACCCTTTGATTACAACGATAAATTATTATTACTTTTGTATCAGTTGATTTCTGGTTCGGTTGCCCTAAAATTACTTTATAAACTATGGTTCAACATAATTTTATAATATTATAAGCAAAATTAATTTTGAATTAATGTGATTATTTTTTGTTTAAATGTCATTTATGAAAAACAACCAGACTTCTCTCCCATATGATTTTTGGTATTGTGCATCTCGTGTCTAGCTTTTAATTGGTTGATATAGTTGAACATTAATTCATTTTTCTTTAATATATTCACATTTGTAAAATTAATGGTTAGATGATTGGAAAGAAGGTTTTAACACATAGGATTGATAAAAAATTATTTTTGAATGAATAACGCGATTTTAATATTCTCCATTAAAATTATTTTTGGAGTGCATTATTATCAAAATATTACATTTTAATTAGTGTGAATAGTTGTTTTTATAGATTTTTTCACTTTACTATTAACTATTGATTTTAAAGGGTAAATTGAAACATTACTTGCAGAATCAATTTTTTTTCGTTTTCACAAAGACTCAATCCATAATTTGGACATTGATAATAAATTCTAAGAGGATAAATATGTTTGTTAGGATAAAATGCATGTTTAATTTTTAATTGGCCATGAGTCACATTTTAATAATATATTAACGGTTATAATCTGTTTCGATATAAATTTTAATCCCGTTAAACGAATAAAACAATTTTTAAGATCTTATAAAAATATTTTCACCTTCAGTTAAATATAAAATTTTTAAAAGTTGCGAGAATAATATATATCTCTCAAAATTATAAAAAGCATAAAGATTGAACTAGTCATGAAATAAGCATTTATTATTATTATTACTATATATAAAAAAAGTAAATGAATATAGCAACACTAATTTACCACAACCTCTTAATACTTTTTTTTGTTTTCCGTTCATTTGTCATATTTGTTATAAGAATTTTTTTAGCACAAGTTAAAAAATTAAAGATAGAAAATGTTTCTTAAAAAAAATAAAAATTTAATAAAATTATATTTAACATATAATTAATGATGTGTTTTATTTTCATCATTAATTTCTTAGTGCAATATTGTAAAGTTAAAAAAAAACCCTTGTTATAATAACAGAAAAATACCTCTATTTTTTCAAGTAATTGTTTGTAACTTATTACCTATTCTAAATTTTCTTAGTCCAAACACTACACGGGACATAATTACTTGGGAGTTCTTTTGTTTAAAGTGTTTGACCAACACCAAATTACGGTTAAAATGCATAAAGAATGAAGCCAATCACACAATAGTTGGTCTGAAAAAATGCTTAGTAATAGGATTTTTTTTGTTGGCACATCATTTTTTATATGGATCTTTTTAACATTTGCAATTACACAAAATAAGAAACTAAAGGTAAAAAGTTATAAAAAAAATCAAAACTTTAATGAAACTATGTGTATTATACAATAAATGTTATATTTTCTTTTCTTTAGTTAGTTTCTTAACCTGCACAAATTAAAAAATCATTTTTATATTTTTGCGTTTTTTACCGAACCCTCTTAGAAAAATTCAAAGAAAGAAAAGGATTTTTTTTTAATTCTTTTTTTTGGTTTTTGGGTCAACAAGAAAACGAATAGCCAAAATAGCCGATTTGTTTGGTCAACAAGAATCGCAAATTTATATGGACGGATTATAAGCCCAATACACAAACAACAGAAATACCCGAAATGTATGCATTCTCTTTATTCTTATTCTTATTTACCAAAAAAAAAAAAATTAGACAAAAATAGGATTTGTTGCTTTACATGTAAGAGGAATGTTACATCTTATAGTTCCTCCCTTCTTCCCTATTCCTTTGTAGGATTTGTAGGCATTATCTTTTGAATAAAAAAATTGGTATAGGAGCACAAGGCCGATTTATCATCTGGAGCTTGCAGCAGATCCAATCCTCAACAGACATTCTTGCAGCAAAAGTTTCAACTGCCTCCAATTCTTCCCTGAACACAAACCAAAATATTTGTAATTTTTTTTAGCAATTGAAGCACATGCATGCAATTCCAAGTTAAAGATTAATGAGTTATTAAAAAATAACGTAGCTACAAGTAGAGCTGAGTATAAGACTTTGGTCAGCGGACTGACCCACACATAACCCACATTCTTTGTGGCCTTAACCTAAGAAATAGAGGTATGTTTAAATTGCGGACTATAAGGATCTGTCCCTTTATCCGCAAATTAAACAGGTGAAACCATTGAAAAGAGTGTGTCAAAGAAAATGCTATTAATGCATCATCCTTCATTGTCACATACCCAAAGAGTGCTCACGTTTTCACTGAAGCCATTGAAGCTTCTAACAAAAGTTCATACATGATTCAAAATATTGAGGCAAATAAAAGCATATTTGGCAATAAAAAACACTTATTTTTTACCGAAGCTAGAGTTAGAAAAATCACCGTCCGCCGGGATGCCCCACATAAACCACAATACTGATAAGCCCTCCTGGTGTTAGAATTCTCTTTGCAGCTTCCAATGCGAGTACGGTTGTTTCTGATCTTGTTATGATTTCTTTGTCACCACCTGGAAGATATCCCAAGTTGAAGGCAACAAGCCTAGAAGTGCAGCAGATTAAAATAGAGCTCAGCCTTAAATGTTCATGAAATTTTTTGCATCCATAGTAACTCACTGCAATATGTGTTTTTTATGATAATAAATAAATACATAAATGGAATCAATATTCAAGATTACAATTAATAATCTTTAGGGTCAACATACCACTGAGCTAAGCCTTAATAATATGTTACTACTTCCAGGCTTCAGCTTCATATTAATATCAAATGCAAAAAGCATACAAGACAAGTAGACAATAGTTCCTTTTATTTTTGCATGGAAGCAAAAACTAATTTAACTCAAAAATTGCTCTTATTCCGGTCCATCATTTTCATATGTTCACAAATATTCTCCAGTATAAAGATGAACTTTACTCGAACATACGTGGAATCCAAAATCTTATAAAACTATACTTCTTCCTTTATCTCTACTATCCATCATGAACATCAGAAAGTCATTGTTGGCAGAGCAACTTCTTAATGATATTTAGCATAGCAATCTCAGTAAACCTTTACCAGTTTCATTATCTAAATGGAACAAAAATGTAGATAAGTTTTTAGTTAGATCAGTATGGTCCGTTAAGACTTTCCAGATTTTAACATTTGCAACTAAACCGTTGATAATTTTCACAGATGAAGATCATTACTTGACATATCAATTATCAGTTTACCAACCAAAATCTATAACCAGCCTTTAGAGCCTAACCATGCATGTGGTATGGCATGATATGAAAATTTATACATATCAGTCTAGCCTCAGACAAGATTCATGTTGATGAGACCGATTTTGGAATTGAGGCTGAAATTATAGCTCTTTTAAATAGACGACAGTTATTTATTACGATCAGCTTTCAAACACGAAATCTGAAGCATATAAAAAATACACAAAATCTCAACACAGGAACTACGTAATGAGAAAGTTAAGTGAGTACCTGACTGGAGCATTCCTTGAAACAACTTCCTCCATTTTACTATGGCAGATATTGAAGAGCTTGACAAGTTGTTTCTGCACATAATTTGAAATTATTGTTGGTGACTCAGAAGTTCTTAATTGATTTCAAATTAATTATAGACTATATATCACAGTAAATTATATATAATATTCTTAGCAATTCAATGTTAAATGAAACTATATACTCCTTCATAGTCCTCACTTGATTGGAATTAAGTGATTCTTCCAGCAACAATGAAGTGTTATCTAAAGCATCTTTCTGAATGTCCAATGCATATACACAACCATCATGAGAATCATCCGCAACCAAATCGAGCATTGCTAAGGTGTCAAAGCCATTGCCAGAAGTGGCATCAACAACTGTGTCCCCTTTTTTTACAACATGTTTCCATACCCTGCGAGGAACAAGAAATATAGCTTACATTAAGGTCAAAACACCACCATCACAGGGTAAAGAGATAAATATGAGAATAGTAAGAGAAGTAAAAAGAATACATGCCAAATAGAGTTCTCTATCAAACTCGTTAAATATTCACTCAATCCAAGCTCCTTCATAAACATGGCAGTTGAAATATGTATAACACAAGCCTTCTAAAAATATAACAGAGAATTTCGCTACAAATGATTAGGACTAAATGAGAAAATAGTTGCTTAGCATTCTGTCATACAAATGCAGATGAGATCAATTCCAAAGTGCAACTTTCACACAAATAATCAATAACACAATGTGACTTTCTAGTGTCACATTCTGATGATACACCATCTGCTGCATATCTACATGTTAAGTTCTCTTTTCTTTAAATAATGATAATGATTTATGTAATTATTTGTGACTAAAAACAAGCAGAAAAATAACGAGGTTTGCATTTCAATCATGGTTATGGTTATAAGAAAAGAGCAATGCTATGACACAATTTCTGATACACACTTTCTGCTATTGGTTGAAATGAAATTGAGGTTTAATCCACTAAATAGAGAGTATGAAAAATTAAATTAGGAATGAAATCCACATTATCTATCAGGTCAGTCCAGAATTTCAGCACATAACAACAAAAATGTTTTGGAAGGAATATGTTAGAGGGTGTCTTGACTACCACTTTACAACAAGAAACAATAACAGCTCAAAATTGAATACATTAAGGCAACATGAGTGCATTTTTGTGCAGAATTAATAAACAGAACACTCAACCACTTTAAGAACATAAATCCTGCACACACAAAATACTGCATCACTATCCCCTAATTACCAACCTGAAAAATTGGGTAAAAAGCAGAAAAAACTGAAAACAGAAGCATTTCAGGAAATTATAAAGTGAGAAACCAGTTCAGAGAGTACATACATGTGAGCAACATCCGTTGCCCTCTTCTTCCCAAAGAGGTAGCTCACAATAGTATCTTCCGCTCCTGAAAAACAAAGCAATGACATTTATAGAATATGCAAATGGGGTTCACGTCAGTGTCAATACATTCAGAGGCTAGATGGGTACCTGAAAAGGGAGAATCTTTTGGGAAGGAAGAAGAAGAATGAAGGTTATTGGGCAGAGATGAAAAAAACCCATTTTGCTTAGTGGGTTTCACGCAGCAGAAACAGAGACTTTTGGGGGTTTTGGTTAAAATGGTGAAAAAGGGTCTCCGTGAAGAAGATGAAAACCAAAGCCTCTGCGATAACATCAGCATCCGACCCTGCTTCTCAAATGGATACACTAACGCAATGAAATATCTGAGGAGTTATTATCACATAATCCAAGTTGAGAAAATTTGGATGAACAGACAAAATTTTCACCTTTTAAAAAGTTAGACAAACACAACTGAAATTAAAAATGTTTGCACTAAAATCATATATACCCAAATTAAGAAGAATTAAAATGCAATTAAGTTGAATCAACATATAATTAATTAAGATAAATGACCTAAAATATAATTTTGCCTTAATAAAAATAACATTTTTCTCGTGTTATTATTTTACTACATAACTAACTACACATGCTCTAAAAATATCATTTTAGGGGTGGGTCATGATTTTTTTTAATCACCAAATAATTAAATTTTATTAGTAAAGCACTAGATGTACTTAAATAATCACAATAAGAAAAAAGATTAACAACAAAAATAATCAATAAAGAAAATACACTAAGATGAAAAAGATAAAGAAAAGTCACTCCTAGCCAAAACTTAATTTGAAGAATCATATTGAATAAAATGAAACACTCCATTTGATCTGAAGACCCTCTCTTAAATATTAAAGTATCACGTTGATGCCAAATAAATCAAATAGTAGTAAATTAATTATCATACTTAATTTTCTCATCTTCTTTAAGATTGATTTGATTAAGAAGGAGCTATAGCAATTGTGCTTCTAACTCAGCTTTCTTTTCTCAAACGCATATTCTAATCTTGAACCCCGTTTCGCCACCGGTGAGTGTTTATCCAAAGAAATTTGAAAAAGACGATAAAAATCAATTTGCAAGACAAATATTAGCACACCAAGGATCATGTCAAAAGTGGGAAAAATTATTATTATTATTTCAGCTTGCTGTATTTGCTGCCGTGTTTTGTAGACTTCTGTTGATTCATGTAACACCTATTATTTTATCTAATATATGTTGCCTGCCTCGTAGTAGGACTAGCACCAATAGGCATTAATTGGGGTCATGATTGTTACCGTTTATGAAGGTTTTGAGAGGAAATCAACGGATTGAGTTTGTAAAATAAGAGAATCTCGTATGAGAGTGAGAGTAAGAAATAAATCTAGAGCATACAATTGTATATAAATAGTTATGATTAAAAATTTTAAAAAGTGAGCTTTTTTAGTAAAGTTATGTCCTATAACTTTTAATTTAATGTCAATTTAAAAATTTTCACGTTTATAATTGTATGGTCTTAATTTATTTTTTTCACTCTCGTGTAAAAAGTCCCCTCACTGGATATGCCCTCCCAAAAATAATACACTTCTCTTTACTCATCAATCGAATTAACTAATCAAATTGTATAAATTAATAATTACAAGTGTCATAAAAAAATAAAAGTGAGAATAGAATAGTGAAGAGATGATGATAAATCATTCTGCAAAACCATAGAAAACAGTAATATATAAGTGATAATATGAAATACATCATAATAAATGTTGAAAATACATCATATGAAGAACACAAGAGGTGACAATTGTAAAAAATGTAGATGTTTACTAGTTTGTACGCCAGGAGGTACAATCAGCAGCAACAAAAGAAATTTTTCTCTGTTGAAGATCATACTCTATCCCAAAGTTGACTTGTACAAGAGTTCCAAGGATAGAAATGTCATCAGGGACTACTGCCAAGCAAATCATGTTTTGTGCTGGTAAAAATAAATTCTCCATCGGCAAAATAATGTAGACCCCACCAGAAAAATAGAACCTAACACGAGGAATCTTGCCACTTGTCTCGCCCCCATAACATAACTTAAAGGGATTTGGTGGATTTTGAACGGGTTGATCACTAATTGCGCTTGCAATAAAACTCTCAAATTTGTTGTATAAACTTTTTACAAAATGAGTCAATAGTGTACCGGAATCAATAATAATTTGGTTTTCACTTTGATTTGTTTCCAACTTGGAATCATTGAGGCCGAAGCCATCAAGGGTAAGGAAATAATGATTCAAAGTTGGGATCATAGAGGTAGACACAACCCCTGGTCCAGATAGTGTAGCTTGATCCCCAAATGTTAGAGTGCTCGTAGCGCCTGAATATGGGGGAACCAAACAATAAGAGAATTTGAAACCAATGTTTGTACCTAATTGTGAAATGAATGACAATGGTCCACTCCCAAGACCAAGTATTCCAGTTTCAGTGTAACTGAATAATATTCCAGTATTGTCATGTCCACAACCAATCGTGGTAGTAAGTGGACTCGTTGATTGATTTGAGCCAAAGCTTATAACATCGGTAGCCAACTCTCCTGATGTCTCAGATTGGTCCTTGTACGAGTAAAAGTATCTACATATATATTTGGTATGAGTACATATAATGAATAACTTTTAAGTGCATGTATATGTTCAAGAATATATATATATATATAGTACTGCACTGATTTGATAGTCCACAAGAATGTGAGGGAAGCAAACTACAAGGTTTAGAGTCACATTTTAATTGGTTGTAAGTAGAAGATTTAGTTGGATCAAAGATTGGTGTATTTTGTGGGTAACATTGGTTACAAGGTAAACACTGCACCCAAACAAGATCACTTCCAGTGTCTACAATCACAAGAGACACTACTGGCGGAGTACCTACGACAATAACATTATTAATTAATAAATTTCATTATAAACATTTTAATGTATATTGAGCTTGACATTCTATTCATGAAAAAATAAATAAATATTAACCCAGAAAGATCTTTGCTAGGTAATCTCCTTGATTATTGGGAGTGATCGCACTTTGGACTTTGTTATTGAAATGGAAGCCTTTGGCTCGATAAATTGAACGCAAGGCAGCGTTTACAATAATTTCGGACTGACTTAATGAGGAGTTATAGAAAGGTGACAAAGGTGAATCAGAATGAATAAGATCCACACTGAAACCATTCACTACTTTTGCTTCAATGTTCGATAGGATTGACAGCATAAGCAGGATCAAAATGACTACATCTTCAACCTTCTTCATTTTGCAAAACTAACAGGACAAGCCAAGATACTCTGAGTCTGTATAAATGAGTCACTTATTTACAGATGAAAATACCAAATGAATAAGATAATCTCATCAAATCATATCATATCCTATCAAATCATAATCATAAACCTATTATATCAAATCCCTAATATTATAATATCAATTTAAATATTTACAATATTAATTAAATATCTCAATATTGTGAATGACGATGAAAGAGACATTATTTGTATATATTTATATGGGAAGATTTACAACATATCATATATGTAATTTCATTTCATTTCATAATTAATTTGATTAATTTATGTGCTTTTTTTTACGACAAAAGTTTAGTCAAGGGGTAGGCCTATCCTATCTAAAATCGGGACATATCACCAATCTCAGCGAGATTTTATAGTAAAGTTTACATATTGTCCGTCAATAAAGGCTAAATCTAACGAGATGAGACTCGAATCCATGACCTCGTAGTCATGGGCCTAAATACACTATATATAAAAATAATTAAGTCTCATTAACCCTAATTTTAACTCCCTTTATGTTCACTCTTTAGCTATTCACTTTCCTTTTCCTTTTTCTTTTATCTAATAAGTTTTTCTGAGGATTTATTCATTAAGGCGATATTTGTTTCAAGGTTTAAAAAAATATTCTTGGACATCATTTATTTTCAGGAACGATTTTTCTTTGTATTTTCTATAATTTTCATTTACATGGTGAAAGGTAGGTAATAAGTTACTTTCTCATAAGAATATAGGTAGTTATTTTATATTTAACTTGTAATCACCACTTTTTTACTTTTCTTTTTTAGATTTTTTATTTGAAATTCAAAAAGTAGTCCTAATAATGTTAATTTATATCAAATACATTCTTATAAAATATTCAAAACATACACTTCTTTATAAATATATACATTACCAAAAATATTATGCTTGAAAATATTTTTTATTCTTCATCGAAGCAAATACCTTTTTCTTTATTGGCCAAACACAGTCACCCTCACACTACACCACTCCTAAATCTATTTCTAATTAAAACCCCTCTCCTTCAGCTCAAAGAGCTCCTCTTATACCACTTGAGCTACAAGCTCTTGACAAGCAAATACTCTTTAAATTGTCAATGTTATATATCTAATTCATTGTATATTTTTTTTCTTAACCTATATATTTGTATTATATTGTTGTCCGGTTACTTATTATCTTTTACTTTTTTATTAATTAAATAATTAAAATAAATAAATAATATTATATGTAATAAAAATATTTTCATAATTATTACAGATAATATGTATGGTAAATCAAATAGATTTTAAATGTTATTGAATTTTTTTCAAACAATATTCTTATGAATAAAAATTAAAAATCAAACAATTTATTTAAAATGCTTGACAATAAATATTACTTAAAATATATTCTTAAAAATAATATACTCAAAAATATATTTTTAAACCTTTAAACAAAGGCCCGGACCTTAAGTAATAAATACATTCATTCCTGTCTTGAAAAATATTAAATATTTAACACAAAGCTGATTTTTCTAGTGCATTACACGGATCAATTTCTTGCTAACTTACACGGATCAATTTCTAGTGATATATAAATTAAATATAGCAATCAATTCAGATATTTGGAAATAATACGGCATTGTATGAACATCATTGATATAATCTTTTTAATTAAAGCTATTTAATTTATGAACATCATTGATATAATCTTTTTAATTAAAGCTATTTAATTTAGTTAAGATTTATGGAAATATCATAAATAAATATTTTATTACTATAAAATTGAACAAGTCTTTTATACACCTCCAAATTCAAAAAAAAAAAAATATATACTTATATAAATAATGGAAATAATACATTAATTATATGAACATTTTGATTTTATTTTCATTAAGATTGCTGAGAAATTAATTGTAAAGATTTTTACTTACAAAAGTTAATGAGTAGAATCTTCATTCTATGGGAAGCAAACCAAATGATTATGAATTGTGATGATTGCAGTGAAATTTAATTCTGTGCTTCACCAGATAGCTAATTAAGAACAATATAATTATGATGGATGTCTCTGTTTTCGGGGATTTTTTTGTAATGAAGAAGAAGAGGGTGCAATATAATGTTACATGGCTACAATGAGATCGTAGAAAGATCTGAGCTTTTTTAATTTATTGATTGTGTAGACATTCTATTCATGCCCCCAAAAAAAAATATTAACCTAGAAAGATCTTTGTTAAGTAATCTCCTTGATTCGGAAAATGAGCACACTTTGGATTTTGTTGCGTTACTGAAGTGGAAGCCTTTAACTCTAGAAATTGACTCATTGAAGATTTATAGACAGGAGGTGACAAAAGTGAATTACGATGAATAAGATCAATGCTCAAATTAAACTATTAGCTTCAATGTTAAGTAATAAGATTATTGACAGCATCGCATGATAAATAGGATTGAAATTAATGACCAAGTGTTCAACCTTCTTCAATTCATTTTGCGAAACTCGCATAATATAAGGACAAGGCAACACATATATGTGTATATATAAGATCGAGTCATCACTTGAAATTTTGTTGTCTTGTCCGATCCATGTATGTTTAATGATTCAGTAAAACGTCCGATTCACCCGTGTTTGTCCACGGACCAATTGTGTAGTGTTAGGCGTGAGGGGGCGTGTTAGAAGTCCCACATCGACTAGTAATATAACCATTGTTGAGTTTATATTGGTGTCTCTTAGCTTGTGGGTAACATTTCACACCATGAATGAGATCAACGCTAAAACTGTTAACTACTTCGAATTCAACATTATTAGACAAGATTGACAGCGAAATTAGGATTGAAATGATTAAGTCTTCAATCTTCTTCATTTGGTATATACGTTGAAGAAGGACATTTTTGCAGAATTCGTAGTAGGGCAGGGCTAAACACCAATATTGATGAACGATCAATCACTCGTTGATATATATGGCTGGCCGTCGAAACACTTACAACATTCATATTCATCTTTAATCAATCACTCGTAGTAGGACAGGACGGAGTTGTTGTTCCTCGCTCGTAGTGTTAGAGGTTAATTTTCTTGTCTTCCCGGGGCTATGGCTTAGCCCCCGGTGTGTATCAAAAAAAATTTATAAATTTTATATAGCTTATAGCTCGATTTTATAAACTATAAGTTGTTAACTTATAAAAAGTTAACAATAATTCATTTATGCTGCTTAAAAAAAATTCATTTATATTTTCCTAAGTTATTTATTACACATGAATTAACTTTATAAAGTCATTTAGTATTACATGTAATTGTTGCATTTTTTTTAGATTATTTAATTAATATAAGATAGTTTATAAGTTAATTTTATCACACACCTCTAATAAATTATAAACCATTTATAGTGTATAAATCATAAGTTATATGTTATACATATGATACTTTTGAAGTTAAAATGTTACTGAATTTTGTAAAAAAAAATGTCACTGAATTAATAATTGATATATATTTTATATTATTAGAAATATATACTTCTTCTGTCGGTATACGTAAGACTCTCTAAAAAAAATTAGTTGTCCATTTTTATAAGACTCTATAAAACGTTGTGTAAATTTAATTTGTTCTTACTAAATAACTCTTATTTACTTAACCATTTTTGTGTTGTTCGAAGTCAATAAATATAATAAAAGAATAAAAGAAAAATTCTCTCTCTTATGATAATTGAAGAATATTAATTAAGTGGAAAGAGAGTAAAATTAGTGGAAAATAATTAAAGGGTAACTTTGAAAATTAATTCAAATAGTTAGGCAAATTAAATGACTTTATCTAAATTAACGAACTTTCTTAATTCTTATGTCTTTTTTGTATAGAGCCTTATATGTAGGGATGGAGAGAGTAATAAAAACAATATTTAAGTGAAATTATTCAATAATAATATTTTTAACATTATTTTTATTTTCATTTTTTTATAATAAATGGGGCACTAAGGCCCAAAAGGAAATTACATCAACAAAGATGAAAAATAAACATCACAAACATCTTTACTCAAAATTGAAAGCAACCAAACGGACGGTGCTTTTATAACAACAAGACCGCTCTCGAAGTGATGAGCCCAAGAAAATAAAACACCGGCACAACAATTAGTCTTGTGAAACACATGAGACATCGTAATGTAATATTTAATTATATGATATTTTAAATAACAAGCTATCGAATATTGGAGTTAGATTCCCTCTGTAAGGGAGGAGTGTCATGTCAATTTCATGTTTATGAAATCCAAACCCTTAATTTATTATTATTTTCATTAACGACAAATAAATGATCATAATTGTGTGTTTCATTGTTTAAATGTCGTTTATATTATTGCTTAATATTGTTTGAATCTTATTTATCTTGTGTTTAGTGTTCAATATTTTAACTAAATAAATCCAAATGCTTATAAAAGAAAAACAAAAAAAAAACAAATAATAATAATAATAATAATAATAATAAAAGGATTATTTTTTTTACAAACTGAACCGATGACACTCCTTTGTAATCGGGTCAGTTAGGGTTAGGTATAGAGTTTAATACACAAACTGAAACGTACTTTTCTATAGCTAGTTAGCCTAATTCACAAGTTGGGTAGGACACATTTACATTTCTTACCAAGTATAAAAATGTTTACCCCAATCTAAAATGGGTCGGGTGTCGAGTTCTTTTCCAGGCCCAACGCAACCCGACTCTGGCTGCCTACTTATCATAAAATTGGAAAAGACTAATTGAGTAGAAAGAGAATAATACTATTGGTTTTAATAATGAAGGATAAATAAGAAAATAAAGATAAGTTGTTAGACAAATTTAATATAATGACTTTTCCTAAATTTACTAATTTTCTTAATTTTTGTGCTTTTTTTTTAGAGGGTCTTATATATAAGGATAGATGGAGTATTTTAGTATTTGAACAACTTTGTCTTTTGGATAAAAATAAAAAAATTAAATACAACTAGCTAATTATTTTAAAATACGTAAGTTTTTTTTCTTTGCTTATACTATATATGAATCCAGAAGGAGTAATAAATTTGAAATTAATGAGTCTTTGATATGATTTTAATACCCACAACATTGATATGAATTCCAGAGGGAGTAATAAATAAGAGATAGCCTTTTATATATTATGTAATTCTTTATTTTTAATTATTTAAATAAATTTCTTAAAATTTAGGCATAAATGTATTAATAATATATATATCTATCAAAATTAATACCAATTGATGTGAGTTTTTCTAACAAGAACTCAATGTTGTTGGAACAACTGTATCTCATAATTTTCATTATATTTCATTTGAACTAAAGTGATACCATTCTATTTACTAAGTTTGCTACAATTACTTGTTCTTTTGAGTTTGATATAAGTGGAATGTAAATATGTTAAGTGAGTCTGGCATCAAGCATGCATATTTTTAATAAATTACCGTCAAGCACGTTGACCCGTTGGTTGCTTGCGCTGACTAAATTACCGTGAATGAGCTCTGGTCTGTTTGGATTTGTATTTGAAATTGCAAGTTGGGAGCGATGAGGTTACCATGTGAATGAGATTAAGCTACTTTTTAAAGTACCTTCTAATCTTAATTATTGAATTTGGATCTAAGGGTTTAGGGTTGAGAACGTATTCCTCTCACTCTTCTTTGTATAAAAAGTTCTCCTCTTATAAAACACATATTTTATATATATATATATATAATATATAACAACTCATTGTAAACCCTATTATCCGAGGGTGGTGGAGAAGATAGTGAGGAACAAGATGAGTTTTTTTTTTATTAGAAATTATTATTTTATTAAAAATATATTATTATTATTATTTTATTAAAAATATATTATTATTATTATTTTATTAATTGAGCAATCAAATTGTAATACGTGTCACTTTTTAAATGCCGTTAACGGAACAGTAACGGAAAGGACTAAAATGAACCAACCTGAAAAGTTTGAGCACTAAAATGAATAAAAAAAAGTTTGAGGACGAAAATGAACCAACCTCAATACTTTGAGGACTAAAAGAGTAATTTTGTCTTTTTAAAAAATAATCATGTTTAAGTTAGATAGGACTCTTATGCTTTGTTTCGTAGAAGAAAGAAGGGAAAGAAAGAAGTAGGGTGGAGGGAAGTACTCCCTCTGGTTCTATTTATAAGATACCATCTAGAAAATTTTCATGGTCCTTTTTGTAAGACATTTTATAGTTTTTATAATGCATTTATCGCTTCTTTTCTTTTTTTACCCCTACTAAATGCATTAACTATATTAACTCCTTAATTCTAATTGGCTAACACATTATTCAATGAAAGATAAAAATGATATTTCGTACACTTTTTGAGAAAACTAATAAAGTTAACTAACTCAACTACTTTTCTTGGTTTGTGTAATTCGGTTGAAAACGTTTTATAAATAGAATCGGAAGGAGTATTTTAAAATTTTCTTTTTATAAAGTCAATTATTTTCACCTTGTAATTCGTACTTCACTCTATTTTTACTATATTTCTCTTCTACCAAACAAAGCATTAATCTATGTCTCGATTGAGAGAAAGTAGTAGACTCGAATGGAAAATAATGGAACAGAGAAGAATGGAACGAAATATATTTTTTAAACTATTGTTTGGAAAGTAAGCAGAGGGAAATGAATTTTAACTATTTTATTCTGGTAATATCTTATTTAAATTAAAAAAAAATCTAACTTTTTATTATATTTTTACTCATTTAAAACACATATTTAATCTTGCTCTTTTCTATATTTCATATTCATTAATGAAGTGAATACATATTTTTTCTTTAATTTTATAGTTTATGTTGTTTACTTTTTAGTTGTCGTATTAATTTTTTTCAACTCCAATAATTTACATGTGAAATATGATAGTCTTAATAGTATAATTATCATTATCAAGTATTCCGCTCCATTCCATTCTATACCACTCTCCCTTAATTGTATATCCAAAACTTAAACTCTTACTAAAATCTCGTCTATTTTTTAATAGTCAAATCTATCTGTATTTAGGTTAATAGTTTATGATTTTCTAACTTTTTTTTTTTTGAAAGGATTTTCTACCTTTAATTCATTGTAGGTTTTGTTAATTAAAGGGAATCATTTATGATTATGTTGAATATTATTTTTGTGCGCATCTAACCTGAAACTTTTTCATAGATGGACTAAATCACCCATATTTAATTCTATAGTATAATGAACAGGAAGATAAATAGAAAAATATGATTGGTGAAGGAAGAGATACTGAAAGAGAAATAATTTAGATGTGTATTTATTAGTTAGGGAATAAATTGGAAAAAATAAAATTAACGGTATCTTGAAATTGTAAAATTTCAACTGTTTGAAAACAAAATTCAAAAGACTAGAAAAACAAAAGAAAAGAAAAATAAAGGGAGTAATATAATGAATAATTAATGATTTCAAAGCTCAATAAGTGTATAAAAGAAAAATGCATCATAATTTTTATAAAAATAAAAATATTAATTGTTTTTCTTAATATATGTGAACTAACATTAAAGGACACATAAAAAATAATAGAGTGAGTAAAAAAGATCACTTTCTATAAATATATCAATTTATTTACAATTAAGTGATTTGTCATACGATTAGAGTGTATTTGGATTATTAGTTGTGAAAATTTCAGTGGCTGGTTCGTTTTGCCACCGATTTTGAGTGACCAGCCACCGAATTTTAATTTTTTGTGGCTATTTTTATTTTTTCTTGTAGTAAAAAATAGATTATTTTAAAAATTGTTTATGTATAATCAATTTTTGTTATAATCGATTATAACAAGTAATTTTTATTTGGATATATTTTGAAAAGGGATTTTGAAGTTTTTTTTATTTTGATAGTACAAAACTTATTTTTAATAGTATAAATTAAAATTGTTGAAGGAGATAATATATTAAAACAAAAAACTTTAATTAAAAAACTCCAAATTCTAGCTTACTCATTTAGAAAAAAACTATTTGTATTAACAACAAAATAATATATAAAAAACTCTAACCACTTTTATAAAAATCATCCCAACATACTCTCAACAACGTAACTTCTTCACTCAAAAAAGTTTATGCTTCTTAAAAATATTCACATTCAAACATACTCTTAATCTCTAAAACACATTTTCAATAACTGTACCAATTACTTAAGTAAGTAATTAAGTTATCCTCTAATGCTCAAATAGTATAAAGGATAACCTTTTGCAGAAATCGGAATTCACTTGTCTTTTCTTCATGCATTTGACTTACATGTCTTATTTTGATTTTCTTCTCTCTTTTTTTGGTAGGTAAATCAGGGATTTAAATATATTTTCATCATTGGAAAAAAAATTGAAATAAATATAGCATGAAGCTATATTGTCACTATTTTAAAAATATTTTTAATTAATTTTTTTTTATCGATCAGATACGCACACTCCACACTATACTACTCCTAAATCCATTTTACCGAAAATTGAAACCCTCTCAAGAACTTTTCCTTATACCACTTGAACTACAAACTCTCGACTTTAAAATATATTTTTTAATTAATAAAATTAAAGTATGAATATGTAAATACAATTAAACTAATTAAGAGAAGTTAATAAACAAAGGGTTATGCTAAACAGTGTCCTAAAGGCACTTGTTAAGGTGCAATAAATACACATTTTAAAATGATTGGAGTTACTATAAACAATATTCATTAAATAGTTTTTAAGTTTCGAAACATTAAAGTCTACTATTTTCAATAAAATATTATTATTTTTATAATTTTAATTAGTGCTTTTAATGTACTGTTTATCATTTTCCATAAACAAATTAAAGTGACAATATCACTATTCATAAATATAACATACGTACAAATAATCATGCCAAAGCTTATAGGATATGTGATATTAATTAGATTTACAGCTTTTAGTTTGTGGGAGTGTCTCTAGACTACAACATATATCACCTTCAAAAACATTTGAAAAATGTGACCAAAATATTAAAAAAAAATGTCAACGATAATTGTGCATATATATACTGACATTACCTGAACGAGTTTCTCCATATTATTTAATCATGGGTTTCATATGTTAAGTGATGAGGTTCAAAGCAAGATAAAATAATTTCACTGAAATTATATTATATTATTGTGGTTCGTGGGAATCTATGCGTATTTTTTGAGGTCATGAATTCAATTTAATTACTAAAGAATCTATTATTAAAAATATTTTGTTAGTAGAGACAAAATTTATTAGATAATTTTTATACCTCAAAGAGATTAGTCTTCTACTATCGACAGCAAAAGGATATCCCATAAAAAAAAAAGAAAAAACTCTTTCAAAAGAATAAATCACTTCAAGAGTAATTAAATAAAAAAAAGACAGGATTACAGTATTACACTAAGCGTGAAAAATGAAAAGTTGAAAACCAGTGTTGTTGTAAGTGCTTAATTTTTTTTTTTAATAAGTCAAACACATACTTCTACTATACACTACTATACTATTTTTAAATTTACTCATTGGGGATTGAACCCTTTTCTTTGAACTCTAAGAACTCCTCTTTATGTCATTTGAGCTACACGCTCTCGACGCTTAATTTTTTTTTATCGATAAAATATACAAATTATATTAGATCTCTTCTTAAATCTACATTATTGGAGATTGAATTTTACATCTTAACTCCAAGAACTCTACTTTATCTTATTTTTTCGGCACAAGTGCTTAATTAAAGAGGCTAACAAAGTTTTATTAAATTTGACATGTAATTTAATCTTACCATATATATATATGATAAGCGTAATAATTTTGGAAGAATACGGTGATCAATGTGTACCTGCAGTCACTTATTTCCCACAAGCATGCGTGGCAAGCAAATTACAATGATTGGAGTCACAACGTAGCTGCGTGCCGTGTAATTAGAAGATTTAATTGGAATCTTGAGATATAACTAATTAATCAAAATGATCAGATAATATTAAAATTAAGAGTAAATATCAAAACAAAAAAAACAAAAAAACAAAAACTCTCACCAGGTTGGTTTTTAAATAGTTTATGTCACCAATTAAATTAATAATTCCTTCAAATATTTAGTGAGCCTATAGTAGTTTTTTTTATTTATAAAATTATATCAAATAGGCTCTCTAAAGATTGGATCGATGTCATCAATGGATATCTAGAAGGACATATATATTCTTAGGTATGATAATTACCATCTGAGTTTGGGAATCTTCACGAGAATTGTCCCATTTGGGGCTATGGTTGGGAAACTTTTTTCTGTGGGATGGAGACGGGGATAAAAGTTTCCCTGCAACAGATTTGGGGATAGGGACGGGGACCATGCTCCCTGTCCCGTGGATTCCCGCATTCCCGAATATATATAATTAATATGACAAGTGGGCAATAACCCACATAGTCATGTACCAAGCCTTTTAAGGCTGGGGAGTTGAAGGTCCAAGGTTCGAACCTTGGCGGTGGTGATTTAAATTAGGATATTGGTGGGAGTTAGTTTAGGATGAATGTATGTTACCTTAATTGTTGTGTTATTCGTTCGCTCTTACATTGGTTTTTTCTTTTATTACTTATGTTTCAGGTTTTTATACATTTAAAATTTTTTTTAGATCTTTTAATATGTGCGGGGATCCTCGCGTTCTCCATAGGGAGGCGGGGAATGAGAATGGAGATGGGAAAAAGCATCCCGTTGCAGGGAGCAAGGATAGAAACCAGAGAAAACTGAGGAGCGGGGACAGGGCGAATTTCCGCCTCGTTGCCAAGCCTATATGTACTTGGACTTAGTTTGGTGATGGCATCTCAAGTTTAAATTATCTCAATTTTAAAATTATTAACAACAAAGGATTACTATAATGATCGTTTAAATTTCCAAAAGATTTATTTGAAATAAGCACACTTTTGGCTTTATTGTTAAAGTGAAAACCTTCCGTAACTCGAGAAATTAAACGTTACATTTGAAAAAACATCTTTTTTACTCATTGAAAGATTGTAAAGAAGTGTCAAAGATGAATCACGATGAATGAGATCAATGTTAAAACTCTTAACTACTTGCCATTCAACGTTATACAAAATTGACCATAAAATTAAGATTGAAATGATTAAGTGTTCAATCTTCTTCATTTGGTAAAAGTTTAAGAAGGACTTTTTTGCAAAACTTGTAAGAAACCAATGTTAATGAACGATCAAACATTCGTTGATATATATGGGAAGATTTACAACACTCATATTCATCTTTAATTAATTTAAAATGTTTTGATCCGATAATTAATCATATATTAAATAACTATCAATATACGAGTTAACACAATATATCAATATAGCAATTAATTAAGGGATTTTTTAATCTGTGTTTATGGATGAACATTAAAATTTTTAATGATTAGATTGGATTTTTTTTATTATTCTCTATTTGCACTCACTAAACATATCACCACCCACTAATTAAATATAATTATTGCTGGTTCTTTTAAGTCATTTAATCAATATAAATTTTTATAAGTTAATTTTATCACACACCTCTAATAAACTATAAGCCTTAACCATAAGTTATTTGTTATATATATGATATTTTTATTTCCATTGTAATGTAATATTAATTATATGGTATTATATTTTTAATATATAACAAATTATGAATGTTGGATTTGGATTCTCTCGTGTTGGAGAGGGGTGTCATATCAATTTCATGTACATGAAATCTAAATCCTTAATTTATTATTTTTATTAATGACAAATAAATGACTATGATTTCGTGTTTCACGGTTTGAATGTCATATATATAATATTATTATTGCTTTGATATTGTTTGAATCTTATTTATCTTGTGTTTGATGTTCAATGTTTCAACTAAATAAATTCAAATGCTTCTAAAAGAAAAAAATCTAGATAATAGTAATAATGATAATAAATGGATTATTTTTTATAAACCAAACTGAAGCAACTCGATTATAATTACATTAGTTACAGTTTGGTACAGAGTTTAATACACAAATCCACCCATATTTTTCTATAGATGGTTAGTCTAATTTACAAGTTGAGTAAGTCACATTTACACCTCTTACCAAGTATAAAAATGTTTAACCAATTCTAAATCGAGCCGGTTATCGTGTTTTTCCGGGCCCAACACTATCGACCCAATGCAACGTATTAATTATTTAATGTTTTTCTATTCTAAAAATTTGCATTAATATTTATTCAATTTTAGAAAATATTTAAGAAATTACTTATTATTTTTGTTGTAATTTTTAATTTTCTTAAAAAAAAAGTTAATGTCTTTATGGGCATCTTTTAATATAAAATTGATTCTACTCATTTCAAGGCACACATTGTCTTTTTAGTACTAAATGATAACTTGAATTCAAATAAAGGCACACACTATCTTTTTAGTTCTAAATGATAACTTGAATTCAAATAGAAAAATATACACCGCGTGAACACCCCATAACAACCACCCCACCAATTTAAAATAGGCATCTCTTTTGTTAATAAAATTTAGGGTAAAATGTATTGGGCCTCTTTCAGCTATCCCGAAATTGCCCTTTACCCTAAACTTTGGCCGAAATTGAAGTTTGCATACCATTTAGCCAATGAACTATAACCCTCATCCAATCAACACTTAATTATGATTTACTGATACATTGAAAATGAAGAAGCAAACTCTACCATGGTTAACAGAGATAGCTTTCACAGAAAGATAGTGTAAGAAAACAATGGTTCATACTAAAATATCATGGAGTGAACAGAGAGAAGCATTCATATTTTACTCTAAACATTGTTGATTGGGAACACAAATATTAATATAATTGTTCACGGGAATATTGACTTTTCTTCATAGTATTTCCCATCTTGAAGCAACATTAACATCAGTCATCTATATATATTTAGGGGAGAGTGATAAAAATAGAAAAATATTATTGGGAAAATTGAGAGTAGGGTCTTCAATGGGGTTGTTAAGGAAAAATGAAGAATGGGGTCTTCAATGGGGTCGCTACAAAGGTGCTAAGACTAAAGAAAATGCAATGATATAGAGAAAAGATGGGATGCACTGTGGTTGAGAATTTTGATGAGTTGTGGGGTTGGGTGGGTGTCCATGTGAAGTGACAATGGTCAATTATGGTTGTAGTGTTTGTATTTGGAATTTAGGTTGTGGATTCATTAGTCTCAGCAACTTGGTGAGTATCAGAATTATTTTTTGATAAATGGTTGAGCATTAGGTTTTTTTATTGATAAATTGAGGATCAAATCTAGGATTATGATAAGCATTTTTTTTTACATTTCTGAAAACTTAACCATGATCCACGGTTGAAAATTGGTATATACTAATGGAATATGCTTTTCCCTTTCACATCCGCTCGAGTAATTGGTGTAAATTGTAATTGTGGCTATAAGTTGGGGTGGAGCGCAATTTCAAGTACTTGAGAGGGGCTAAATGCATTCTACCCTAAATTTTATAAAAATACATGTAAAAATTCAAATTATTAATTGTAGATATATTGTAAAAATGATAAAATGAGAATGATAATAGACATGCAGACAAAGATAAAAATTGACCATTCACAAAACCGCGTGATTAAATCACTTGATAACCAATCAAACTTCATTTATCAATGATTATATATTTATGAAGATTCACTAATATGATAAAAATAAACCTTAATTTTCATGGTTACAAGATACAATCAGGAAGAGAAAAAAAAGAAACCTTTCTGTTAAGAATATCATACTCTATCACAAAGTTCTGTTGTGCATAGCTGCCTAATATGGATGTATCTAAATCATTACGAGGAATTACAGCCAAGCAAAACAAGTGATCAATTAGCATAAAATAATTTTCTAACGGCAAATTAAAGGCAGCCCCACCAGAAAAATTGAACGTAACACCTGGAATCTTTTCAAATATTTCTTCCCTATAACATAACTCAAACGGTTTTGGTGGATTCTGAACTGCCTCATCAGCAATGGTTTCCACAACCATGTCCTTAAATTTGTTGAATAAATCGGGTTTAAAAAGAGTCAGCACGGCCCCGGAATCAATTATGATGTTGCCTTCACCTTGCAATGTTATCGATGATGTTTTAATGGATAAGCCTTGAAGAGTAAGGTAGTAAAGACCGAAAGGAGCTTCGGAAACCATAGGGGTAGACACAACGGATGATCCAGAGATTGTTGATTGATTGGTGAATGTCAAAAAACCAGTAGCAGAACTAGATGGAGGAAGCAAACAATATGAGAATACATAACCAATATTTTCACCAAATTGTTGAACTAAGGACAAAGGTTCATTGGAAAGACCAACTATTCCACTCCCTTCTTTGTCAAATATTCCAATATTGTTATGTCCACAACCAAATATAGCACTACTAGAAGTAGCAAATTGGACTGAACCAATGCTAATCACATCAGTACCCAATACTCCCTTTGTCTTAGATCCATCCCCGTATCTGTACCAATAATTGCATTCCTGTGTTGGTCCACAATAATGTACGGAAACCAAGGAACAATCATCGTTCTCGCAAGGCAACTCTTTGTAAGAAAGAGATTTAGTTGGATCAAAGAGTGGGGGGTCTTGTGAGTAGCAATCCTCACAAGGAGCGCACTGCACCCAAGTCAAATCGTTGCCCGTGTCCATAAGAGCAATTGACTCCACTTGTGGGGTACCTGTATGAGTTTCATAAATTTAATCATTAAAATATTTTTATCACTAATTATTTAGTAGTTCTTATAAGATTGAAAACATCGCCAAATATCCTTAGTTTATAATGAAGAACTAATTTAGTGAAATTTTCATCTCTTATGGACCAATTTAATAACATCAATAATTATTTTGGATGTTGGGGATCAACATGCTTTCACATACCTATGAAAATCATCATGTAGTAAGTTCCATGGGCTGAAAACACCACACTTTCAACATCCTTGTTGAGGTGAAAGCTTTCGACTCGAGAAATTGAACGCAACGCAGCGTTCATGTTAACCTCTGTTTGACTCATTGAAGAGTTGTAAAAAGGTGACAATGGTGAATCACGATGAAAAATTTCAACACTAAAACCGTTGTTGCCAACTTTTGCTTCAATGTTAGACACAATTAAAAGTGTAAATATCATTGAAATGATTAAAAATCCAAGCTCTTTCATTTTTTGAAACTGAAAAAACAACAAGATAAAACACTCAATAGATTGATATAGCGATTAAAGAGTAAAACTTTTTAAATAATAGCTCATATGCTAAAATTCTTGTAAGTGCACTTTTCTCTATAAAAAAAATTTAAAAGGTAAAGACTATGATGAAGAAGCATTTAATCGCATTTATTTATAGGAAGATTTACAACAATTATAGTATTTAATTATTTTCATGTGATTTGATTGATTTTTATAAGGTAAGGGTATAAACATTACGAGATATACATTCATTTGAATTGATGAATATGCATTCATACTTTTTCAATATAATGAAGGGAAGCAAATCACTATATAATAAATACTAATTAATTGAATTAGACCATATATTGGTTACCTTTTCATTTGACTACTATGTATTATTGAATGTTTTTAAAAGTTAAATGATTTTTTATAAAATTAAACTTTTATAACTTTTAAAAAAATTATTGTGTTTAAATCTTAGTTATTTTTTATCGAATTTAATAGTTGAGATAAACCCACTCACTCTCATAAAATCATATTTCTCACCTGAATTTTTCGTTCCTTGCTCGTGGATTATACATACAGTTGGTATTGTTATCTAATGGAAATAAAACATGTGGACTATAACAATAATGGGTACATAGTACCCACTAACTCCGTTTATCATTCCCTTTGCAAGAATCATTTCAGAGTCAAAGCAACTTGAATTGCTCCTGCAAACAGATACAAAGTTTGAGAATTGAAGTGATCGGCCTTAACAAATATTGTTTAGTTTTCTCAAGTAAGTTACGTATTACGATTTTTTATTCATTGAAATATTGTATAAGTTAAAAATTTTAACTTAAAAATTATTTATTAGAAATTACAAAAATTATATTTACATAATCTTTAATATTTAATTTTTCTATATAAAATTTTTAATTTAAAATTCTTAACACGTATAATATTGTTTAGGCAATTAAAAAAATCTACTTAATATAGTCCATACGCTTTATTTAATTCCACTAGACAATAGTACCAACCATATGTACAGTACTGAATGTAAATAAGTTTTGTTCTTAAAATAGAATTAATAAAATTATAATTAATATATTTTAAAAAATACAAGTTGATAGTTAAATAATAATACAATTTTATAAATGACACTTAAAAAGAAACGCAAAAAGTATTTATATGTTGGGTCACGGCCTTTTGTTAAGTATAATAATTAAATATTTTTTTTTTATATTTTGGTCTTATTATATTAATTGGTTGAGCTTGAATATGTTGGTTATAAGTTTTTTTTTTATTAAGGATTAAACTGATAATTATTTTCTTTTTATTTTATTTCTATAAATAATATGTTTAACCTCTTGAGAGGTAATTTCGAATTTAAAAAAAAAAATACAGAGTTTATTCTCGGAGAGAGCTAGGTACACTTATAAATTTTGAATTTTATCAAATGTTCGTTATACTTTCCAAATGATCATTTAGCTTATCAATCTCGCGATTGTGATGCCGTTTTTCACCCTTTTCCGGCGATTCTACTCAAAAGTATCAATTCTTTGTGACGATTCTCATCAAAAGGCAGTGACTTATAATTTGTAATTTTTTTTTTCAATTTTTGAGTGAGATGCTCGTATCCTTCTTTCTTTTAATTTGTTTTCTTTGTTTTTCTTTATAAATTTGTTTAAAACCCTCTTTTGATAGATACAAAAATTATGTTCATATCATTTTGGTGGTATTAAAGTCAGTTCCAGTAGTTGGTGTTGAAAAAAAATATTATTTCAAAACTTTACCGTCGTCTACACTATTATTGTTCTTGCACACCATGTGTTTGATTTAATAATAATAATAACAATAACAACAACTACTACAATGATTTAATTTTCTTAAGCAATGGATAATTAGGTAGGTTAATTCTTTGTACAATCCGCGGGAGCAAAAGACACCTTTCCACCTTGAAGATCATAATCTACCTGAAAATCAATCTGTGCTATATTTCCAAAAATGGAAATTCCATAAGTGGGTACAATCGCCAAGCAAAACAAATTGTTATCAAACTTAACACGCATGTTCTTTGGGCCTAGTGAAATGTTAGCACCTGTAAAATGAAAAATAATTTCAGGAAAAGTCATATTATCCTGATACATAAAACAAAAGGTGAATGGGGAATGAAGATCTTGAACTGCCTCAACACCAATAGCTTCTTGCAACGAATTTACAAAATCGTTGTCAAAAAAAGATTCAAGATATGTCAACGTAGTCCCTGAATCAATTATTATGTTACCATTTAACCTGAACGCACCGTATTTGAACCAACAGTAATTCCTTTGAGATTGATAAAATACAAGGTAGGTGTAAATTCTTTAATTATAAGAGGAGTGGAAACATCATTTCCTCTTATTGTAGCGGCACTTCCAAATTTCAATTTACTATTTGTGGTTGAAGAGAAAGGAAGCAAACAGTAAGAGAATTTGCGTCCAATTTGATCTCCAAGTTGTGAAATTAATGACAATGGGCCTCCCCCTAGGCCCACGAATCTAGTGGGCTTGCCAGTTGTTTCGAACATGAAATGATTGAGATACCCACAACCAAAAACAGAGTTAGGAAACGTGACACCCGTAGAACCAAAATTAATTTTATCACTACCCAAATCCCCAACTGTGTATGATTGGTCTACGTATTGGTAAAAATATGAGCATTCACCTGAATGTCCACAAATATGACCTGGAGGTAATAATTGACATGCTAGTGACCCACATGACACAAGTGTGAAAGTTGAGGACTTGGGTCAAAAAGTGAGGTTTCTTGGGGAAAGCACTCCGAACAAGAAGAACATTAAACCCAAATAAGATCACTTCCTGTGTCGGCAATAACAAACCTTTCTATAGGAGGGGTACCAATGTAAATTTTCATGAGATAATCACTACGGCCCAATATTATAATAGATTCATGTCATTGATCAGTTTGAGTTTTCAAAGAGAAAGAAAAATGGTTTGATTGAGAAATTGAACATAAGGCATCATTTCTAATGAGTTCTGATGGAGTTAATGTAGAGTTGTAAAATGGTGACTTTGGTGAGTCAGGATGAATAAGATCAACACTAAAGCCTAATAGGCTTTTACTTTGTTCACTAAAGGATGTAGTACAAAATGAACATAAAGTTGAGATAAGTAGTACAAAAACGTACATGTTGGATAACAAAGATATGGAAACGAATGAAGGATAGAAAATGGCAGATGGAAGTGGTTCTATTTATAGATTTTACAAATGAAGACTTCTCATGAAATTTTTTTTTTTTCTTATGAATATGATATTTTTATTTCGTGACAGATCGAACATGCTACAACATTTGGAGTAGTAAAAATTGAGGTGTGGTTGTTAAATATTTTGAGTCCTATCCTACATCTTATGATAACAAGTAACAAATATATATATATATTCAATAGTAAAAATGTATTTAAAACTGTATTACTCCTATACTCACTTATTGACATTTCTCTTCGTGTAACGTTAAAGACATTTTTTAGATGTCTTCTTTTTTTTTTTTTAACAACCAAATTTTTTTTTTAGGGAGCTAGAGAGAGTGGGGGTTTTTCTTTTTAGTATCTAACAATATTGGAACCCTTAATTTTCACTCAAAATTTCAGTAGCATTTTCATTAGAAGACTACAAGAAAATTTTTCGAAATGTCTTTCATCATTATCACAAATTTAACAATCTAAAATGTCACAGGTCACAAATCACAGTCACTATATAGTAGTATTCTTCAATTTGCAAATAGTATTACATTATTTGAAAAAAACAAAAAATTGAGACTGACATGTGTTCCACAAAAATTGATTGACCTTTCATGTATGGAGATGGTTTATGGCGTACTTTTTTGGTGAATAATGATTTATAATGGTTTATGGAGTATGTGAAAGGAGGATTTAGATAAATAGAATAATAATTTTATACTACTGTTTTCCAACAAATTCTTCTTGTACCACTTCATTGCTGGTCAAAAAAGGCTGTTTTTTTAAAAATATCTGTTTTTTTATTAAAACAGTTGTTTTTTTAAATGTTTTGAGATGTAGAATTTTTATTATTAAATTATTATAATTAACTTAATTTTATAATTTTAAATTGATAGTAAAACTAATATATTTATTCTTTGTTGGGATATCATTGATCTTAATTAGGTACATTTTATTAAGTTTAGTTCAAAAAGAATGTCTTTTCTCCTAAAGCACGTTAAAAAATCTTGTGTATAAGATTCTGTTTATTTGTGCTTATTTTATAAAATAATTATTTACTTTAATAAAAATAAATTATAAATTTTTAGTATGTTTATTTGTGTTTCTTAAAATAATCAAAAGTAAAAAATAATTAACTATAATAGAGAGACATGATTAAAAAATAATTATTTTTATTTAAGCCAAACATAAACAATTTTTTATTCACAGAATCAATTAAAAAAATAATCACTTTTCTACCTATCTTCAAAATAAATTATTTTTAACTTCAAACAAAGTGGCCCTAATTCTTTTTTCTTGCTTCCACTAAATTAGTCCGATTTCCCAACAAATTTCGGTTTCAAATAATATATGTTTATAAAATAATCATTGAATATTTGAATTAGTCACTCCCAAATTCACAGCTTTACAGACCTTGATTCTTAAAGAGAATTTTGTAATGAGACTGTTTTTAAAAATAATAAACAAAGATTACTGGAATCATTTCAATCTTATTTAAAGGTTATGTTTTTTTAGCTTTTAATTAAATATTTAAAATCACTTATTACATTATGATAATTAGTTTCATTTAAAATTTTCTTTTCATTTAATTGTAAAGCTAATTCATTTCATCTCTAATAAGACATAATAAATTTTTGGTAAAATATTATTAAATTTACTTTTAGAAAACTTTTTTTTTTAGTTCATAGAAAAGTACATTAACTGATGATTAAATCTTGATATTCACACATATATCCCCATGTGCTCACCAACTAAATTGTACATAACAGAGACTATAAAACTTCTTTCTATTGAAGCAAGTTATTAAAAAACTATTAACATTATTCTATAAGTAATATATAAATTTTACTTAGAAAAACTTATTTTTTTAAAAAAGATAGTATTTTATGTGAGAAAATATTTTTTATTTTTAAAATAAAAAGATATAGAAATGAGGCACAAATATATTAATGGTTTGTATATATATATATCCTGCTGCACCGTAAAAACTTATTGGAGTTCATAGTTTCATATGCTCTATTGGGTCACGAAAGCAAGAACAAACGACAGAGATGATGGAAAATTAATGTTCTAATTCTCCAAAAACATAAATAAAAATATTCTGATAATAAAACAGAAAATAAAGGCTTATATATAATATCCTGATAACAAATGAAAAAAAAAAAAAAGGAGAATTCCGCCCAAAACATAGAAACAAAAATAGAAACTGAGGTCGGCCCATTCAGAAAGATCTGACAGGCTATCCCGCAACATCTCTCAATAAAAACACTCTATTTTTTAATAGACCACAAGTATTTTTTATGTGAATTGTATGTGATTAATAATTTTTATGCAAGTGTTTTTTACTAACTATATATAATATGTTCTAGCGTTGGGCTAACAAATTATGATGAATATTTTTAAAATAATTTTTGTAGATTATTTAAAAAATAATAGGCTTAATTAGTATTTTGGTCTTCCAACTTTTTGACTCAGTTTGACTAGGTTCTTTAACTTTTTTTTAATTCAATTTGGTCCTCAAACTTTATAACTCGAACCAAATTAGTCCTCTTCATCACTCACCCATTAAGAACACGCCACATCTCATATTCTGAGTAGTTCACAAATAAAATAATTATAATAACGTATATTTAAATTAAAATTAGCTTTTAATAAAACAAAAATTAAAAAACCCAAACTCCTCTTCTTCCCCAATCTCTCCACCTCCTCCCATCGTCGACGCCGGCCTTCAACCACCCGGCCACCGGCTCCATGTCTCATCACCCGTCACCCATCACCATGAGAGTACACTTATCTGGGGCCTATTGGGTATTTTAGTATCCCTCTACTTTCCGTCATCATCATTCATCAACATTCATCAAGTTCGAGCAAGCAAAGTAAATTCCCTATTGTTAAAACCACATACATGAAACAAGTTTTAATTTGTCAAGAGTTACGTTATTGGCTAGGCTTGGAATTGAAGCGACCGTGGAAGCCATTGTTCGTTCACGTAATAGAGAAAGAGAAAGCGATAATAGCAGTCCACACCATACCATAATATGGTGGTTCAACCAAAAAATGAGCAAACCCCTCATAGTGATGGATGGTGGGGAATGGAGCCAGCGGCGGCAGTGGATGGGTGGTTGAAGGCCGCCGCCGGCCATGGGAGGATGTGGTGGGGTTGGGGAAGAAGAGGGGTTTGATTTTTTTATTAAAAAATATTAAAAGCTATTTTTTATTTAAATATATGTTATTATAATTATTTTATTTATGAACCAATCAGAAAGTGACACGTGATCTGTTTTTAATAGGTGGGTGGTGTTAAGAATTAATTTGGTTCGAGTTATAGAGTTTGGGAACCAAATTAAATAAAAAATAGTTAAAAGACCTAGTGGAACCGAATCAAAAAGTTGGAGGACCAAAATACTAATTAAGCCAAAATAATATTATGCAATTATTATAAATTTTTATGTTAATTCTACTTTCAAATTATTACTCGATTTTACTCTAATTTAAATAATTATTGAAGATTTGATTTTGCTATCCCACTCTCAAAGTCTCAGCATTAAACTTCTCCCAAAATTGTACATCTTTTTGTAACTTTTCATCCATTTATTTCAAAATTGGTTGTATTTACTCTTTAGGCTAAAAGTTTCTGATTCTCTCCTCTATTTCACTTTAGAAGTTGTCATTATTTAAAGGAATAATTTATGATTATTGTTGTGGTAAAGATTGTGATGAAAATTTTAGGACGCTTCTAGCCTAAAAAATTGTTAATAATAAATCCTATATTTCAAACTATGTTTTTCGATTTTTTGAACTTTTATTTTATTTTATTTTACAAAGAAAAGGGGAAACACTTAAATTAATTTCGTTAGTTCATGCTCATTTCGATTTACATTTTTCTTTTTGATCCTGTCTTTCAATTTATAGTCCAACCAAAATATTCATGTGAATGGGCTTTTTGGCCACGTTTATAATAATAATAAAAAATCATGTGAATTAAATTACAATTACTCCTCCGGTTCTATTTATAAGACGCTTTCAACTCAATTACACAGATCGAGAAAAATAGTGAGTTTAGTTAATTTTATGAGATACCATTTTTATGAGATACCATTTTTATTCTTCATTGAATAATGTGATACTTGATTACAATTAAGGAGTTGAAATAGTCAATGTATTTAATAGGGTAAAAAGAAAAAAAAAAAAATATATTATGAAAATTATAAAATTTATAAAAAGGAGTAGAGAGAGTATATGTGTTTAAAGATTTTTATGTGAGGATTTTATGAAAACTACAAAATCTTATGATTGAATGTTTATAAGCACTTTTAAAAATTTCTTATATCAACTTTACTTTTAAATTTTTATGAAGTAACTTTTTGAGAATTTTTTGGGTTTATAAATACTTTTTAATTTGATAAATATTCATATATTCCTTTTTTCACATTCTCTCCATATTGTATTATAAGATCATTCATATTCGTTCTTATATATAAAATCTTTTATAAAAATAATTTTATATAGACTAAAAAACATTTTATATAGATGTGTGTGTGTTTTTTTTTATTTTCAATTAATATACTATTATTATGGGTTAATTACGGCGATATATATATATATATTGAACTAATAGTGTTAAAATAAATTATGATAGGTACATTATGTACTCTTTTTATTTTTAAAATTACCTTTTTTAGCTGTCTTTTAATTTTTTTATTTTTAAAGGATATTGTATGTATCATTTGAGATATTTTAAAACAAAAATGAATCAACATACAAGAATAATAAATTAATTAAAATTTGCATCCGTAATTTTTAAAATAACAAAATCCAAGTGTAGTCAAGAGTTTGTAGCTAAGTGGCATAAGGAGTAGCTATTAAAGTTCAATGTGTGAGATTCAATCTCCAATAAAATAGATTTAAGAGTAATGTAATAAAGGTGTGTGTATTTGACTTATAAAAAAAAATAAAATCCAAGAGTATTTAACGTTAAATACTTAAATTCGGTATATAGTTAACCTTATAATGCAATGATAGAAACATTTTTCAATTACTTTATTTTACGTTTAATCATTTGGCCCTCTGTTCAGACTAAATACCATTTCTCCAAATTAGCTATTATCCCTCAAATTTGACTTGTTACCATGATGAATGGAGATAGAGAAATTATTTATTCCTCCACAAATATGATAAGTCATCATCTAGATATATATAATATATAATATAGTGTAATTAAGATTTAAATAGTGAGCTGCAATAAGTTTGCATTTTACAATTATATCATGCATATTTTCGCCCACACCATGAGGTAAGAGTGAAAAAAATAGACGCGTTAATACATTTAACCAAATAATAAGTTCCTTTCATGCATTGCATTTTTCTTATATTACATTTACACTCAATTTCTTTTTTTTTATCAGACTCCATTTCTTATTATATCACTTATTAAATAATAACTTATTTAATTTCTCTCTCTTTATTTTCTTTTTTATTTTTATTTTTCTCGTCTTGCATACCTCCTACACCCTAACCCTATTTTGAGGTGTAAAGGTATCATTACTCTGAACCAAAACTTGTCATTAGCAACCCAAAAGGCTATAAATAAAAGCACACACTTTCCCCCTCTCCTTTCAACCCTTAGTTTCTTGCGTTTGTGTTTCCTCAAGAATATAATCAACATGTATGCTATTGTATTTTTTCTTTTAGCCTTATTTTCACTTTTAATTACTTTGTCCTTAGCCAAAGATAATAAAACATTAAGTTTTAGCGTAGATCTCATTCACCGTGATTCACCATCGTCGCCCTTTTACAACGTTTCAATGACCCCATATGAACGCATAAAAAATGCGGCCTTGCGCTCGATTTCTCGAACAAATCGAGTTTTTTCTCACTCTATAAAAAATCAAAACGATCAATCACTTGAATCTGTTATAATCTCAAACAATGGCGATTACCTTATGAAGATATATATCGGTACCCCTCCCGTTGAAAGATTAGTTATTGCTGACACGGGAAGTGATCTTGTTTGGGTTCAATGTTCACCTTGTAAGGATTGTTTTCCTCAAGACACCCCACTTTTTGAGCCAAGCAAGTCTTCAACTTTCACACGCGTACCATGTGAGTCACAAGCATGTCAACTCCTCCCCCAAGGTTATTATGATTGTGGAGTTTCACACGAGTGTCTATACTTATACAAGTATGGTGACGGATCGTTCACGATTGGGGAATTGGGTAGTGAACAAATTAATTTTGGTAATAATGTTACATTTCCTAATAAGTCAACTTTTGGATGTGGATTTCACAATAATTTCACATACATACCAGTTGGTAGGCCCACTGGATTAGCGGGCCTCGGAGCAGGCCCATTATCACTGGTTTCGCAACTTGGTGATCAAATTGGTCACAAATTCTCTTATTGTTTGCTTCCGATGACTTCGACTTCTAACAGCAAATTGAAATTTGGGAATGAAGCAATACTTACAGGAGATGGTGTTGTGGCTACTCCTCTCATAACGAAACCCTCAACACCTCCCTTTTATTATCTTAACCTTGAAGGTATCACTATCAATACCAAAACGGTGAGTACTGGTCGAACCGATGGCAACATAATAATTGATTCAGGGTCCGTATTAACATTTCTCACACTAAACTTATACACAGATTTTGTGACTTCGTTGCAATCATTTATTAATGTTGAGGCGGAGCAAGAAGTTCCATACCCATTTGATTTTTGTTTTAAAGTTGGAGATGATACATATCTTCCTAATGTTGTGCTTCAATTTACGGGAGCAAGTGTTCCTTTAAATCCAGAACACTTGTTTGTTCTAGATGACATAAACAACATGCTTTGTTTGGCGGTCATACCGGTGGTTGAAAATGGAATTTCCATCCTTGGAAATCTAGCACAGGTTGGTTTTCAAGTGGAGTACGATGTTGGTGGCAAAAAAATTTATTTTGCTCCAAATTCTGATTGTACCGCTAATCATTTAGCGTGAAATGCGTGGTTCTATCCGGCTCAAGCAGAATTGTTTCTTATGCTGCGATTTTGTTCAGTTGTTGTTAAAAAAAAGAAGGTTAAAATACACATTTGGTCCTTTATGTTTTGTCGAAGTCCTATTTTGATCCTTTATATTTATTTTATCTCAATTTGATCCTTTACGTTTGTTTTTTGGATCAATATTAGACTCTTCTTTGAATTCGTTAGTCTAAATTAACAGAACTGCATACGTGGCACCAATATGACATTAACGGCGTTAGTTGTCATCCCTTTTAAGACTAAAATGATACCGTATTGGATTTTTTTCTTAAACGTGCATCCGTTAGTCTAAGTTAATAGAACTGCATACGCTTAAGAAAAAAATTTAATACGGTGTCGTTTTAATTTGGAAATGGATGATAACTAACGTCGTTAATGCCATGTAGGTGTCACGTATGCAATTCGGTTAACTAGACTAACGGATTCAAAAAAAAAAGTCTAACATTGGTAAAAAAACAAACGTAAAAGGCCAAATTGAGACAAAATAAACATAAAGGACCAAAATAAGACTTTGTCGAACCATAAAGAACCAAATGAATATTTTAGCAAAAAAAAAAAAAAAGAAGAAACCCTAAGATCTTTTGGGCATGCTATTTTTTTATAAGTGTATTATTTCGCAAGTGATCCTATAATATAAACGTGTGTGAGATATATACGGTAATAAAAAAAATTGCTTTTGCCGGTAATAAATAAGGATTCTTTGTTGTGAAGTTGGAATATGGTACGTAGTCTTATTTGCTTATTTCTTGTTGTTTTGTACTAAAAAAAACCAAAAACGTTTAAAGTCATCTTATTTTCCTTCAAGTTTTTTCCTTCATCAGTGATCTTAAAATATAGGGCTTAAAGTATTTTATTCACTTAAACTTTATCTTATATGTATTTAGTATTAAAACTTTTAAAATATGCATGTGGGTTTCATGTAACTTTTGAATGTACACTTTGTTTTTTAAGAAAAAATTATATTTAAAGATAATTTTTATCTAAATTAACGATAATTTATTACGGTTAAAACTGTAACTGAATGTGACTTTGCACTAAAATATTCATTCTAAAAATAGAGGGGACTAAATATGCACCTTTAAAGATTTGATATTAAAATGTACACTGAAAAAAGAATATGAGACTAATATAATAATTTTTTACCCTAAAAGATATATAACTGTAATAATAAATACTTCGATGTTATAAATTTGGAATGTATCACTTGGTCATTAGAATTACCTGCCATATTCACACACCTTTACACGTTTGGATTTTGTTTCTTTTGCTGTTTCTTCTTTTTTTTTTTTTTGTTCAACCTGTTTCTTCTTTTTTGTCTCATGATTTTGTTTTTGGAAGTTGTCTCTCATGATTTGTGAGGGGTGATTAGTTTTATGTGTGTTGTTTGGGCTTTGGCCCATTCCTTAAAATAAAAGAAATTACCGGTTCATGTTTGCTAAAATGATGGCACTGAGGAGAATTAATTTTGAGGTATCTAATTCAATTTTTGTTGGTCGATTAGTTGTTTGGTTATGAGTTGAGAAAAAATTAAAATTAATTTTGGATTGCTAAAATTGATTTTGTCTGAAGTAATGTAAGTTTTGTTTTTTATTTGGGTTAAAAAATATACACTATATTTTTACTCTAAACTTATTTTTAAATAAAAATATTGTCAAACATAAATGACATTTCTTTAAAACAAATCTTACCCAATTAATTCTATAAAATAACCTTAATCCAAAATTAATATTACTACATACCGCTAAACCACACACACCATGAATCTATATGTATTGTAAAATATATGCTATAGTTGTATATATTTTAGGTCTTCAATAGTAGTATATATAATATAGTCACTATTTAAGAATTTAGGATGGTTTAATATCGACTAGCTTACTAGATCATGTATCAAATCTTAAGGTTTGGGAGATCGGAAATTTAAGATTCAAAGACAGTAGAAATTTAGAATAAATTATTAAAGTTTAGTTAAGATATGTGTGCTCACATATTAATTTCAAATTTTAAGTATAATGGACATTTTGAAATTATGCTTTTGATGATATCGAAATAACAATAAAAATATAGTGAATAATATATACCAATTATACGCAGCTTTTTTTTATAAGGAAAACAAATTATTAATTTTTTCATATATATGCAGCTAAATATTATCAATTTCATATATATCCCTTTATTTTTGAAAACATTTTCAAAATTAAATTTTTTAGTTAATTGTTATTTCAATTTTGATTTTTATTTTGAATTCAGACTTAATTGCAATTTTTGTCTCTTAATTTAGATAATTGTGCAATTTTGGTATTTTAAGGTTTCAATCACAATATTTTGTTTTCTCAACTCTATCATTTGTGTAATTTTGATCCCTTAATTTTAAATTATGCAATTTTGATTCCTTAACTATTTTTTATTGCAAGACTTTGATACTTCTGACCATCTCCCATTAAGAAAATAATTGTCTCCCAACTATCCAACTTTTATTTTAGAGATTTTGCTCTCCTAACTTTTTTAATTTTGCGATTTCGGTACCAAACTTTTACTTTAGCGAATTTGTTTGACTATATTAATCATTAGTTTCCTAACGGAAGATGGATGAAATGACCAAAATCGCGCAATTGAAAAAAACTTTGAGACAAAAATCACACCGTCAAAAGTTAAGAGACCAACATCAAGCAATTCACAAAATTAGGGACTAAATTTGTATAATTAAATGTTGAGCCGTTAAGAAATTAAAATTATACAATTAATAAAGCTATCAGATCAAAACTGAAATTAATTCTGGATTTATACTCCAACAGTACAATTATATATATGTGATTAAGAATTTTTATTTCAGTTTTTCTTTTTTTTTGCATTAAATATGCATTAAGATTGACTAAATAATTGTGAAGAATGTTTGTATATACTTTTTTCTCATAGAAATGTTTGTATATACTTTTGAAAATTAATATTGTGCTATTGTTATTTCTATTATAAATTCAATTATAATTTTACTTTCTAATCATTAATTACTTTTTTTATTTTAAAAGGACTTTTAAATATTTTATATTTTGATAAATATTCATGAAATTTATTGAATAGATTTTAGCATGTAATCAAAGGTTTTTTTTTATGTCTTAATTTTCTTTTTGATCTGTCAAATATAGTTAATGTGTAGTTTTAATCTTTCAATTTTTTTAGCCCTTTCAATTTCAAAGGTTTTATAACGTGTAATTTTGTCTTTTTTACAGTATTTTTTGTTAAATTATAATGAATCCTATTCACACATATTATTTTTTAAACTTTCATAAAAAAATATTATTTTTTAAACGAGATTACAACAATATAAATAGTAAGTATTCCACGTATTAAATGAGTTTCTATAATATTAGATAAAATAAACTCAATATAAATTAAAGTTATTTTAAAAAGGACCAAATATATATGCTTTTTGTAACATCCCACAAATTCTCAAATAGAAATTAGTGGTTCCTTAGAAGAGATTGAGAATTTAAAGGTTCGTAGGAAATCTAACAAGAGAAAAGGGAGAAGGACTAGAAGATGATGAAGTTTTGAGAAGAGTGAGAGAGCGTGGGAGAGAAGAGAGGAAAATGTAAGTTTTTGTCAATTTTAACATCTTCTTAAGTTTTGCAAATAGATCCTTCTTTCAATCTTTTAAAAATTTGCTTTCTAGTTCTTTTCCCTTTTCTCTTGTTAGATTTTCTGTAAACTCTTAAATTCTCAATCTCTTCTAAAGAACCACTAATTTTTATTTAAAAATTTGTGGGATGTTACACTTTTGCCCCTAAAAACCAACCTCTTATTTAGCAAATAGCCCAAAAGTAGTCCTTATCATGTACCACATAGGATGAATTTAATTGAACAAAATCAACATTAAAGGCTATATTGGCTTATTTCAAAAACAATCAACTAAAACCATTCACTTTAAAAAAATTGAACTAATTTTCAAATCACATTTTTATTTAAAAATTAAAAATATGTTTAATAGTTTTAAAACTGACCGATTTAATAATTTACAAAAAGAAAAAAACCTATTCATTTATATTGGCACCTAAATATTTATACTTGCCACCATCCACATTTAGTTTTTGACATTAAATTACAAATATCTATATTTTAAATTTTCAAAAAGTCTTCTTCTGGGCCAAGAGCTTGTAGTTCAAGTAGTATAAGGAGAAACTCATTGAGTTGAAGGTATGGGGTTCAATCCCCGGTGGAGTATAATTAGGAATAGATTTAGGAGTAGTGTAGCGTGGGCATATGTGTGTTTAGCCGATAAAAAAAAAAGTCTTCTTCTGAAAATATTTTTGGATGATGAGACCCTATCGGATCGGAATAGCGTTTTGAAAGTTTTTTTAGTTTTTTTAACGGATTATCCTTTTTATGGATGAGGCATTTCCCATAATAAGGTCAATTTCGATATTATAAAAAAAAAAGAAGAGATGGTGAGGTGATAAATTAAGGAATATAGTGGAACTATAAATGGCCAACACTTAAATAGTACTCTTTCGACTATTAAGTAATTTTTTGAGAATCATATATTATTGTTATTATAAATATATATTTTTTTATATTTAATAAGAAGATATCTAAAATACTCCGGGGCGGATACACATTCATTTGTCCATTTGCTTTTTAAAATCCCTCTATTCTGACAAATAAAAAATAAGAAAGAAAACCTTGTATCCAAACTTGCGTATTGAAGAAGTCAAGCAAATGCTTGAACAGAGGCAATTATTAAAAATGTCTAATTTGCATTTGCTTTTATAGTATAGGACATATTTGGAAAAATATATTTTTTAATATACGTTGAATAGTTATATTTTGCACTTAAATAAGCTTTTGGTTATTTTTTTAACAAAGAATTTTTTTTGTCTCTAAGTTAAAAATTGGAATTATTTTAAAAACTTCAAAATCATTCTTCACAGTTTTAAATTATCTTAAATCGTTCCTCACACTAAATATATCCAAACAAAAATTGATTATGTTTCATACAATCGATTTTTTTCACCACTTATTTTCACAATTAATTTCAACTAATCCAAACACTACATATATGACTATAAATTATGAGTAACTCGCTTAATTATGTTGGCTCCCCCAATTAATTTGATCAAGCTCCACCAATGAAAATATCCCTTATAATTAATTTACTTATTACTTATAATAAATATATTTATTTCTTTATAATAAATTTTATAGGGAACAATGTAGAAAAATAAGTTATTTTTTATTTGGAATAAGTATAGAATTAGTTTTTTTTTGGCCAAACACACACACCCAAACACTACGCTACTCCTAAATCTATTCCCAAACCTATCTCACCGGGAATTGAACCTCTCCCCTCAAACTCCAAGAGCTTCTACTTATATCACTTGAACTAGAAACTCTTAACAAGTATAGAATTAGTTATTTTCACTTGTAATCGAAAATGGGAGTAATTTGTTAGCTCCAACCCATGTGGGTAAACATTCATCTATAAAACAAATAAAAATAAACTCTAATTGAGTCCTATTTTGCTAGCACCTAAAGAGGTTCGAGTCCAACTTTGTTAAATTTGTATCTCATTGATAGGCTATAGGTAAATTTCATCGTAAACACTTTTTGAGGTTGATGATTCTTAGTCTTGGACTGTGTAGGCCTGCTTCAACCTAAAATTTTTTTGTTAAAAGAAACAAAAAAAACACTATCAATGAAAAATTTATTACAATTAATTATATTAAAAATGTATTACAATTAATTTTTTTATAATAAAGTTTAATAACTGGAGATTGAATTCGAATAGTCACATATGTATATTTTCATATGCTTATCAACTTAATGGGTAATTGTGACATATTATAATTAAGGCCAAATATATCATTTGGTCTTGTATTTTTTATGTGCATTTTATTTTGGTCCTATATTTTTTTTGATTATATTTTGGTCATGTATCTCGTATAAAAGTTTCATTTTGGTCCAGTCCGTCAACTTCGTCCCCTCATTACAAGGTAATTTGACTCTATTCTTATTAGGGTTCATGGGTATGTTATGGTTTTTCTGGCCTTGAAGATAAATGGCATAATTTGACTGTTTTTATTAAGTCAATTCTATTAACGGAATGACGGGATTGATGGATGGACTGAAATAAAATATTTATAAGAGATACATATAACCTAAAAAAATATAAGGCCAAAATTAAATGCACCTAAAAAATACCTTACCAAAAAGTATATTTGACATACTATTAATTGATTACATTTGATTATTAGTAGAATACGAAAAAGTAAATTAAATACGAAAGTATACTCTTTTTAATTAACTTCTTCCGTTGCATTTAAAAGAAGCAAAAGTTTATCAACGCTACGCTTCAACATATATGGAATAAGCTTTTAATCATTTTAAAATTAGTTACAAAGACTGAAAAAATATATTTAATTATTTTCAAAACTTCTTTTCAAAGGGTTAAAAATAGGTTAGCCAGCTTGATATACACCTAAGACCTGGCCTGTCTAAGGCTAAGCCGCTAAAGCCTAATCTATTTATTAAAAAGGTTAATGTCAGACTTCTTAAAAAATTTATTTAAATAAGAGGTATAGATAAAGAATTTTAAAAAGACCTATTAGATTTATAGAAGAAAAAAGACATCTTATAATATAATAATATATTAATATTTTTTATGCATAAATAAATACAATAATGTTACAATAAAAAATATTAATTTAACATAGAAATTAGAATTAAAAGCATACACCGATAAACAAATGAGGATTTTCCCTGATTTTTTTTTAAAAAAAAAGTTTAAAATAAAATGATACAATTGATAAATTAATAATCCAAAATCTTTTGATATTTTTCAATTTTAATATGAGAATAGATCCCTGTTCAAAATTAATATGATATATGATGTTGATATTTCTGTGTCTATCTCTCTCCTCGTACGTATTAAATATACATTAAATATATGGGTTCATATAAATATTAATAAAAAGAGAAATAGATACAAAAATATTAACATGATATATCACGTTGGTTTTGAAGGGGATTTATTCCCAAGATATATGATAGAATTTTAAAATAAGATTATGATATATTTGGCAACTTAATATAAATAAGGATTTTTTGAGATTTTTATTTTAAAATAGATGATAGAATGGATTTAAAAATGTTATATATGATTGGTTGTATTTAGAAATTAAATTTGATAAATAAATACTTGCTTAAAAAAATATGATCTTCGTCAACGTATATATCTCGAGCATTATCATTTGAGTTCATTTATTTATATATTCGTTTGAGTTCAATTTACAAGATGGAGATCAATTTCTTAGCAATTTTACTTTTTGCGTTACTATCATCTTTGTCTAACATCGAAGCCAATGTAAGAGACATATTTACCATTGATCTTGTTCATTATGATTCACCTTTGTCACCTTTTTATAACTCTTCATTCAGCCAAACTGAAATTCTCGTAAATGCTGTTTTGCGTTCAATTTCTCGAATGAAAGATTTCCGCTCAAACAAACATGTTCAATCTGTGCTTATTTCAGATCCAGCAACTTACTTCATGAAAATTTTTATAGGTAAATAATTTTCATCTAAACACATTCTTTACATGAAATATCTGAAAAAATACTCATATCATCAACTTAAAATTTTTAACTTTTTTCATCATTGTTGTTTTTGAAAGTATCATCAAATTAATTATTCTAGATAACAGAAGACCAATTTATTAAAATCATGAGTTCATGACCCCAGAAAAATTTGAAAGAAGTTGATGATTACATAATCAATTTAAAATGGCTAATGGTATTGAAATTGCAATAACGTTTCTATATACTTAAGTTACATACTTTATCATCTCAAAATTTTAATTAATTCTACCTATATACATATTTCTTTTTAAAAAAATTATCACATGTACTCCTCCGACGGAGATACTTGCAACGACAGACACAGGAAGTGATCTTATTTGGATGCATTGCTTGCCTTGTGAAAATTGTTACCCACAACAAAGCCCAATTTTTAATCCAGATAAGTCTTCGACTTATCACATGCTCTCTTGTGACTCTGCTCTTTGCCCTCGTTCTCCTGGAGCGTCTTGAGAAAAATCAAATAAGTGCAGGTATACATAGTAGTTAACAAATATTTTAATTTTTTTTTTTTTTGTATTTTAATGTTCAATAATATCTTTTCAAGATCATAATATTTTTTTACCTACACCGTTACTAAAGTATTCTTTCTACAACGTGACAGGTACTTCCAGAGATATGTTGACAATTCAATATTAATAGGAGATTTGACTAATGACATAATTGCCCTTGAATCTGATTGTGGCGAATTAGTGGCCTTAGATGGGTTAACTGTATTTGGTTGTGGACATAAAAATACTGAAAATTTTCACAAACTAGGTGTAAGAGTAGTTGGTCTTGGAGGTGGATCTATGTCATTAATTTCACAATTAGGTCTTCACATGTTCTCATATTGTTTGGTTCCTATGTTTAACATTTGGTAATCAATCAACACTCATTGGATCACAAATTGTGTCTACTCCTATGTTGTCAAAACTCCCTTTCACATTTTACTACCTTAGCCTTGAAGGAATCTCCATCAACAATGTCAAGTTGGGGGTAAATAAAAATTACGGCGACATTGTTATTGATTTCGGCTGCACTTTTACTACGCTTCCACCGGATCTTTTTGACGGGGTTCGACAACATATTCTTGATGATACCAAGGAGAGCACACCACTTCCAAATCCACCAAGTCTCTTTGAGTTGTGTTACGGGGAAGAATCAATTGATGAGGTTCCTGATATTACATTTCATTTTTTTGGTAGATAATGTATTCGTCAAGTTAAACGGCATCATCTGCTTGGCCATGGCTCCTAGTGACGATGGATCGCACAAATAAACTTTAGGATAGAATATGATCTTCTAGGTAAAAAAGTTTCTTTTCAACCTGTGGATTTTACACTAGAGCAGTAGAAAGTAGAAACCATGTATATGTTTCCACATCTTTTACACCATTAAATTAAAGGACTATTTTTATTACTAGTATTTTTATAGTTTAATTGTATTTTTTTCTCAATGTATTTTGTGCGAATTTAGTTCCTTATTATTAAATGAGTGATTTTGATCTCATGTTTGCAAAATGATCAGTTTTAGTCCTTCCTTCAGTTTTTTTTTTTTTTTAAACTAGTGACATATTTTTACCTAAATTAGCAACATATAGTTTATTTGAATTAGCAACAATTTTCATCCAAAATAAAAACAGTGAATTAAAATTGCCAATTTTTCAGACTTGTGAACCAAAATTAAGCAATTAAAAGTCAAACGACTAAAGTTAGACATAATATAAAGTTAATAAACAAAAGTGCAATTAAACCTATTTTCATTATGTAAAGGGTGGAAGATTGGAAGATGATCTCGCCGTCTGTGTGAGGATGCAGGTGAAGAATTTTTTTTTTCTTTATTACTAGTATTTTTATTATTAAATAGTAATAATTTAATTGATTAATTTTTTTATGATAAAATTTTTTACTAATTTCTATAATTTAAAAAACTAGTTAAAACCAATGTGGCACTATCATGTAATACTCCTTTGTCCCAGTCATGACTTATCGGATTTTTCTAACAATAGAGATTAAAAAGGATAATTTTTAAAAGAATAAAGACTAAAATGCATAATTTTTTTTATAGAAACTAAATGTAAAAAAAAATTATAGGAACTAAAAATTTTCACTTTTATATTATTTAGAAATTGTATCAAATTATGATCTATAGAAAAATTATGATAAAATTATAAGTATATATAGAGGAATTATCTCTATTCTAAAATTAAGAGGTAGGTAGAGAAAGATTAAACTTTAAAAATATTGTGAAAACAACTTATAAGATTAGTGTTTGAGTCATCTAGTTCAGTTGGTGAGTGCATGGAGACATGTGTGCATGAGTATAAGGTTGGATCCCCAATTGTACTACTTTCCTACGAAAAAAACTTATAAGATTAGTGTTTATTTATAATCAAAATCAATGGGTCCTATAAGGAGTTCATCAAATTGATTATCGGTGGCACTTTGTGCACCACAATGTTTTCCCTGCACACCACACAAGTTTTTTTCAATTTTTTTTCTTTACCCGGAACTTAAGTTTCGTCTTTTTTTTTTTACTTAAAAGGACTCTTGCACAACGTGACTTTTCCTGGAACATAAGTTCCGTTTTTTCATTCGTTTGGAACATAAATTCTATTTATTTTTAAAAAAACGAAGGATAAGTTTGATCTGTTTTTTTTTTAAAAATTTTAAATTTCTGACCGCCCAAAACTTATGTTTTGTATCATACGAAACACAAGTTATATTTTTTCACTTTTAGTTGTTTTACAAAGGAGCTTCTAGTGGTGAAGGGTCCCAATAAGATGGTGATGAAGTAAGTGATTCATAATAAATAAAAATATTAAAACAACGAATATAAATCATAATAACAAAAATGGCTTTACTTCTTCGGAGGTTGATGATTGCTCTTTGAGTGTAGAAAACAATCATTCCATATCTGTTGCATCGAAAGCTTCCAACCCTAAAAGAGAAGTCGAGATCGAAGCCCTAGAAAATTAAATATCAGACCTTAATGACAAGTTGGAATGGGCATGGCTCATGCTCTATTAACTATTATCAACATATTTTGGTTTTTCCTTTTTTAAAAAAAAAGTGATAAATTTAAGAGTGTGTTTATTTTTGTTTATTTTGTAAAATAAATACTAATTTTAATAAAAAATATTTCTATAATTTTTTAATATATTTGTTTGTGTTTCTCAAAATAACTAAGAGCAGAAAATTACTTTTCAAAATATTCAACGGTAGTATGTAAAAGAGAAAAGGTTAAAAAAGTTAATTATTATGCTTATTTGAACAAAAAATAAATAACTTCTAATTTTAATCATAATCAATTAAAAAATAACAACTTTTTATTTATTTTTAAATCAATTATTTTTAAGTTTAAAAAAAAATTACCCTAAATGTCGTGTCATGTACCATATATGAATATATGATGAACTTAATTGGACAAATTATATCGAAGACTATATATATATATATATATAGTGGATTATATTTATAAGCGATATATTAAAACTATTCTCTTGAAAAATTTACGAACTAAAAAAGAAACATATTTAATGCTTTTAATTAAAACTGTTCGAATTAAAATGAAAAATCCATTAAATCTCAGGAATTAAAGTAGTAGTAAAGTGGAAAAAAAAAAGTTGGAGTAACAAATGAAAGAAAGAAAGAAAAATTGTCCACAAATATTTATTCCTTCTTAAGTTTCTTGAAAAGAAAAAAATGGAGTAACATTTTAAGAGGAAGGGAAAATTCAGATTTTTTATTTCTAAAAATTAACTTTTCTTTTATTGTTCTTTTATTTAATTTTAAACAAAACAAAATAATATATTATAGTTATCTGTACTATTTCTTTTCTTCTTTTCTTTCATTTTATCCAAACATATCATAAATGTAGGCATGGGTGCCTAGGTATGGATAGGCTATTATCTTATCAGTGAAGGCATTAATAATTGGGAATCGATCTGCAATTCACGAAGTTAGCATATTGAGTCTTGTTACAAGAAGAAATCAGATGCATTCCGGTCTCTTAAAAAAAAAAATATCACTTTTTTAATAAAGAAAATAATTCATTAAGTTTAAATGAATAATTTAATATCAAGAGATGTAAGTGGTTGATTCATGTAATAGATATTTAATTTCTCTCAAATAAAATTTATTATTGAAAAAGTTATGTTTGAGAAAACTAACCTAATCATCAAGTGATAATTCTCGACTTAAATAAAATTACATCCCATAAATAATAATATTAATTACGATGACTTAAGATTAGATCTGAAATATATAATCTATAATTTATGGGCTGCCACTAAAACCACCATAATGTTTTTATTGTTCACCGCACATTCTTATTTTTCTAAAATTATCTTTAGCGCTAGAATTTTAATATCTGAGCAAGATTTATCCCAGTTCAAATTAAAATAAATTCTAAAATACGTTTTTATTCACGTTTTAAAATATTGTTGTTATATATATATTGAATTCTAAAGTCCAATTTAAAATAATTTTTAAAATTCGGTTTTCTCGGATTAAAGTTATATTTATAAGAGTTTTGTTAACCATTACCTTTTTAGCACTAAATAAAAAACTCATAAATATAAATTAGTTATTAAAAAGTGTAGTATTTAATGCTACAAACACATCTTCATTCATTATGATTTTTATTATAAATTTTTATTTATGAATTTCTTATTCATTACTCTAGTTAATAAAACTCTATTTATAAAATTTCATAAATTATATATCACCAGATTCTAAAACCCACACGATAATGGATTTTGAAAATCTATCTAGTATTGGACTATGAGAAATTTTGTTGGAATTCTACTATCACCAGATTTTCGAATAATAACAATTATTATTTTAGAATGATTTACCAAATAAAATGATCATTTTAGAATTTTGATATACCCATTGATATTTCTCTTTTAATTAAATCTTCATTTAATAAATGCATGTCTATATCTATTTCTCTTTTATTAATTTAATCTGTCTTTAAATTAGTTTTTTTTATAGACAAAAACAAATTTATTACCGGAAGTATAAAGACAACTAAATAAATCCAAGTGAAAACTTGCCACAATTATCAATTTCTGAATAATTTCTAAATAAAATAATAGATGTACAAAAATCTTTATAAAAACAGAGCGAGTATACTGTATGATTTTTCTCACAATATCAATTCCCGTGTTAAAAAAAAAGGTTTTGGGATACGGAAATAGTGACTTTGTCCCATGTGTATGTAATTAAGGTGGATTGATTTTTTCTCGTTTGACTAAAAAGCAAAAATTAAAAAAATATCTTTCTCTTCGAAGGGTAATTATTAAAAATATAAAAATAAAAATATTTTATTGAAATTTATAGGATTTAAATAAAATTTTAACTTTCAAAACAATAAATATTATCAATTTAAATAAAATATTTTTCTTTTTATATTCTTAATTAGTGTCTTAAAGACACTATTTAGCATTTTATATTAAAGAATATTAAAAACTAATTTCGGCAGAAACGAAAACGGAATGGACGGTGAATGCAACTGGTAGAGAGAGAGGAAAAAAAAAAACCGTCTTTTTCTGCAGAAAAAAGAGTTCAACAACTTGAAGTGCAAGTTGATTCACACTCTTGTGTAAAACCAACGTTAGTGCGTGATACCCAGAGAAGAAACAAATCCTGGGCTCTTTTGCTTTTCTTCTGAATGCTCTGGTTTTGGATTCAAAATTTGATTTTTCTCTCGTTTGATCATCCTTCGACCATAGCTGCGTCTTTTGAGCTCAGAACAATGGGTATGCGAATGTTTTGTTTTCTATTAAGCTTTTTTCTTCATTGGGTAGCTAGATTCAGCTTCGTATTCTGTCTGTTTTCGTTGTGTTGTTGATTATCTTTACTATTTTTGATTCTATTTGGTTTTGTTTACTGCTTATGAAGTTCAAGTATTATATGCAGAACCCTAGATTGATAATCCTGGGTATAGGAACTTAGATGGGGTTGATGGAGGACCGATTGTGATTCTTGTGGACTCTAGATTAAGATCAAATTTGCTGCATTTATTTCTTTATTTTTTTAAATTGGTGTTTCATTTCATATTTTGGATTGGTAACTGTGTTTGATAAATTGCTTATTTAAGATCATCAAATGCTCAAAACACTTTGTGAATTTCAATACTTGAAGGCGTCTTAGACTTAGACTAATTAAATGAAGAGCTTACAGGAATCTGATATTATAGTTGCAGGAGTAGAGGTGTCATGTGTGTAATCTATTTGAGAACTTAGTGAGACATTTGCAAGATTGCATGATTTAAGTGATTCCAAATCCATCATTCAGTATCAAAGTTATTTATTACATTAAAAGTTATTGATGTCAATTTAGCAAAATAAAGTATTTGTTACGTTATAAACACACAACTTATTAGATGCTTGTTTTCTTCAATAAAAAACTTTTTAATTTGCATCCCTAACCACATAACTAATATATATGTCCATCTACTGCAACATCTTATTGCATGTTTGTAAGACTTATCCTGATTTCATTGTGTTTACAGGGCTATTGCTTTATATTTAATTCTCTATTTGAAAGAAAAAAGTACAACAGTTTTTTGAGTTTCCAAGATTCCATATGCTTCTTCAAATTTCTATATAGTGACAAAAATCACTGGGTTACTAAAAGTGCATAACTTCTTTTGACTCAGATTTTCATTGAATTCTTCCTTTATAAAGAAGATAATGATAGTGTGATTTGAACAATCAAAAAACAATTCTATGCTATAACATGGAACCTAGATTTGAAGAATACCAGCCTGGGCCACAGTCAGTAATGCAAGAACATCTGGATGCAATGCATACTAGCAGAAGACCACCTGACCTCAATGCATCGGAAGTTAAACCTGTACTTAATTATTCCATACAGACGGGTGAGGAATTCGCTCTTGAATTTATGAGAGATAGGGTGAATCTCAGGAAGCCTGTATTTTCAAATGTTGGCGATTCCAATCATGCAACGGGTTATATGGAACTGAAAGGCATTTTAGGCATCAGTCATACAGGATCTGAAACTGGATCAGATATTTCTATGCTCTCAATGGTTGAGAAATATCCAAAAGATTACGATAGAATGAACACATCCTTACTTGGAGACAGAAGCAACTATGGGTTGATTCAATCAATGCCAAGAACTTCATCAAATCAGGACAATAGGCAATTTTTGCACGGTTATGGATCTTCTGGAGGTTACGATAGCTCAGCAATGCTGATGAAGTTTCTTTGCAGCTTTGGTGGTAGAATATTGCCACGACCGAGTGATGGAAAGCTAAGGTATGTTGGAGGCCATACGCGTATTCTTCGAATAAGAAAGGACATATCTTGGCAGGAGCTTATGCAGAAAGCAATGCAAATCTATAATCAGGTTCAAGCGATCAAGTATCAGCTTCCTGGTGAAGATCTTGACGCTTTGGTATCTGTGTCATCTGATGAGGATTTGCAGAATATGATGGAGGAGTGTAATCATCTAGAAGATAGAGAGCAAAAGCTTAGGATGTTTTTGTTCTCAATGAGTGATTTGGAGGATGCTCACTTTAGTCTCAGCAACGTGGGTGATGATTCTGAGGTCCAGTATGTGGTTGCTGTTAATGGCATGGACTTGGGATCAAGAAACAACTCATCCCTGATTGGTGTCAGCTTTTCAGCAAATGATATAAATGAAATGGATAGGCAAACTATTGAAAGGGAAACTAGTAGAGTTGCCGTGGAATCTACTCCACAAAGCAACGCTCCCATGACCAACAATTTCGACTCATCATTCGCTGCTCATTCTACACCATCCATGCTACCATCTTCCTCAAATTCTTATGAAACTTATCCACCGTTTTATAGCGATCAAATGATGCGCCATGTGGATCCTAGTGGGCAATATCTCAATAATCATGGCCTTAATCCTTCTCATAAACCTGTTATTGGAGAGACTCCTATCTCTATGCCTCCTCATGTCCTGATTAATCAACAAGGGTTTTTTAATGAAGGCCGTCTACCTAGTGGATTACAACTACAAAATCCAGAAATACCAGCAAACAGGATGGTTGATAGTTCAATTATACAAGGAACTGACCATGGGAAAGTTTTATCCTTGGAAACTCCATCCCCAGCTCCTGCGCAATATTTTGATGGTTACTTGAATAATAATTTTCCTGAAGCGCCAGTTATAGTTACCATGCTGGAGGGGCAAACATTGCCTCCAACAAGAACAGACCAGATCCAGGATTATGAAGAGGCTTCTTCGACTTCTAGCAGTGCATTCGGTCATTCTAATGTTGATTCCAGCTCCAATGCGGTTGATTTGAGTTCTCTTCACCCTCCTCCTGTACCTAAAAGAATATACTATTCAGAAAGAATTCCCAGGGAGCAAGTGGAGTTGCTGAATCGGTCTTCAAAGTCAGATGATGCATGCGGTTCACAGTTCAATGTTTCAGATTTACTTTCCAATGTAAACCCGCCAGATTCAATTACAGAATACGGTGACAGCTTGCATGGTGGAAATCTTTCTAATCTAACTGAGGAATCGATCTTTGTAACTAATCCCTTGCACGCAGATGGCTATGTCGTTGATAATGGGGATGCCAAACATCACATATTCAAACAGTTGCCTGATGCAAGCAGTCAGATGAAGTCAAATCTAATTGAGCATGTGAATCCTGAGGCGAGGCAGGTATTGCCAGACAGTGAAGGAAGCAACAATGTGTTGAATAGGGATAATGTTGTTGAACAACATGATGATCCAGCATGCAATCTTCCAGATGTTGATTGGGGTGATACTGCTGTACAAGCACAAGGTGATTACAATGTACAAGCACAACCTGTTTCTTCAAATGGAAGCAAAACTACAGTAGATGATTATCAAGATTTATCTTCGAAATCCAAGCAAGCACAAGGTGACATTCTTATTGATATTAATGACCGGTTTCCCCGCGAGTTTCTCACTGATATGTTCTCTAGAGCAAAACTTGAAGAAGATCCCTCTAGTCTACATCCATTAACTTCTGATGGGATGGGCCTAAGCATAAACATGGAAAATCACGAACCTAAACGATGGTCGTATTTTCAAAAATTGGCTCAAGAAGGGATAGATAACATGTCTCTCATTGACCAGTATCATCCTGATTTTTCACCTGCAGTAGGAACAGTAGTTGGAGATAATAGAGCTCAACATGTTACACCTTTAACAACTGATGAAGTTTCTCCAAACCATGCAGAGTCCCACCTTAATTTTGGTGAAGAAAATCAGAGAGACTTACAGGGAAGGGAAACCACTGTTCTGAAGTCAAATTATGATCATTCCCAGGTGAACACTACTGAGAGTATGCAATTTGATGCTATGATGGAAAACTTACGAGCACAAGAGTCAGAATATGAGGTATAACTTTTTTTAATCTGTTTTTAAATTCTGTCTAAGTATGCATCTGCTGATCAAAATTCTTACTGCTTAAACTTAGGTTGGGAAGGTTGAAACAAGAAATGGCAATCTACCTCCTCTTGATCCATCCTTGGGAGAATTTGATATGAGTACCTTGCAGGTAAGATGCCTATTCTTGTCATCAATGATATAAGTACGAAAACTGTCCAACATAGTTGAGCCTGATGTGATTACTAAATTTCAGCAGTTTCAACATGAGATATCTGTGTGTTTGTGTTGCGTTTATTTAGGGTGGGGTTGGGAAGTAAAAGTTGTGGAAGTTAATCAGTTATGGATGGCCTATCTATAACTAAGAAAATTCATTGAAGTGTTTCTTTGACATGAATTCTGACATGTATCTTATTGACAATTCGATCAAGTTCTTGGTCATGGACTCATGATACCCGTTTTGGAAATTTCCCAACTCTCATTTGATCTTGTGAAATATGCTCTTCTCTGATCATCTGGCTATTTTTATGTGTATATACCCTCACAAATATTCTCAGGCTTCAGACATGAGTTCATTGTCTTGCTTGACACTGACCTGAAAATCTTTAGACGTTTATTTCATGGTTCTAATGCAATTCGTAGGTCATAATGAATGATGATCTTGAAGAGCTAAAGGAACTGGGTTCTGGTACCTTTGGTACTGTGTATCATGGAAAATGGCGTGGAACAGATGTTGCAATTAAAAGAATAAAGAAAATCTGCTTCACTGGTCGATCATCCGAGCAAGAGCGACTGGTAATAATATTTTTTTTTCTCTATTGGACAACATATACTATCTCATTTATCATTCTAAAAAATGTCCCACCTATCTTCTTAATACGCCTTTTTAAAATTGCTTCGATGATAGTAATAATAGATTTTGAGGCATGTGAGATGATATTTGCTTCTTTTCTCAGACTGTAGAATTCTGGCGGGAAGCTGACATTCTTTCCAAGCTTCATCATCCAAATGTGGTGGCATTTTATGGTGTTGTGGAAGATGGACCGGGAGGAACGATGGCAACTGTTACAGAATACATGGTGGACGGTTCTCTTAGGCATGTGTTACTTCGTAAGGATAGGTAATACACCAAGAAAGAGCTTTTGCATTATATTACATATTTTCTATGCTTCAACCAATTGCCTCAAAACGTAATTTGTTTTATTTAGATCATTGTATTTAAAAACTAGCCATTGAAGTGCTATTGTTATAAGATTAAGGCTTACTAGTGTCTTTTATTTGATGAAGCGAAATTCCTGTCACATTGAATGCATGATTCATATTTTTTCTGTTTGCTAGCTATTAATTTTGTAGCTCCTTAAGTCATTAGTACTAGTAAAATTTATCAAGTCATAAATAGTGTTAGGTGATGAATGTCATGTGCTACTGATGGGTCTGGCTCTCATTGTAGGTATCTTGATCGTCGCAAGAGACTGATAATTGCAATGGATGCAGCTTTCGGAATGGAATATTTGCACTCAAAAAATATTGTGCATTTTGACTTAAAATGTGATAATTTGCTCGTTAACTTGAAAGATCCTCTACGGCCAATATGCAAGGTATCTAAGCTGGGATTTTTCCTCGAATTTTCTGTGAACCTGTAATGTTTTGAATTTAATACAGGGACTAAGAAAATTTCTTTCCCAGGTTGGTGATTTTGGTTTGTCAAAAATTAAAAGAAACACCTTGGTTTCCGGTGGTGTGAGGGGGACTCTACCTTGGATGGCACCAGAACTGCTGAATGGTAGCAGCAACAAGGTCTCAGAAAAGGTAGAATTTTAAGTTGGTCTGAATAAAATGCTTTTTCTATGATTATATGATGAAGAGTTCAAATTTAAGAAAGGAGCTGAGTTGTATTGATACCTCTTCTAGATGTCAAAATAGCTTTCATCACAATTCACAAGAGTCTTTTTACTTGTTTATTGTGCTCAAGACTTTCATCCTTTCTCTCACCTTGTTGCAAAAAACTATGTTAAATTATTTCTTGTTTGAGCATTAAAAACAAACTTTTTTATTTGTTCTATAATCTCCTATTCATAAAAGGGTGCAGGGAACTTTCACTGTATAATTTTTTTTGAAAGGAATGTCTGGACTCTGGAAATTAAAGTATTTCAATTTTTCATCCTTTTTTTTTATAGGCTAAACACACACACACAAACTACGCTAAATCTCCTTCTCTCCTCCTAAATCTACTTCACTAGGGATCGAACCCCACACCTTGAGCTCCAAGAGCTCCACCTTATCCCTCCTCCTTGTGCCATTTGAGCTACAAGCTCTTTGCCAATTTTTCATCCTTATTTCTACCCTTTATCTCTGTTTTTATTCAACCTGTTGTTTGGAGTTACAGGAAGCTGAAATTCAACTTTTATTTGTAGGTTGATGTGTTCTCCTTTGGCATAGTCTTGTGGGAGATTCTAACTGGTGAAGAGCCATATGCCAATATGCACTATGGTGCAATCATAGGTACAATCTTTTCCTTATGCTCCCTTTTACCTTATCTGTGGTATAGACTATAGCCAGAACTGCATTCTTGTTGCATCCTCCTAAAATCTAGGGTCTACTCCTAGTACTTAGGCATCAAACCAAAGAGCATCCTAGAATATCTGTTGCATCCTCCTAACTGCTCATTCTTGTTGCTCCCTTCAATCATATATGTTTTAGGAGGAAGCAATGAGCATTTTGTAGTAACTCAACCATTGACGACAGTTAGTGCGCAATTTGAAGCATTCAGCACACCAGTTTTGTTAATTTCTTCAATAACAAATTCTTCCATAACAATCCACAGATAATTTATTCCGTTAATATGAAATTTATGAAATAATGTTGTGTGTGTATCTATACTTTATGTGCAACCCTGAGGATTATTCTGGATTTGACATTCTCCCACTTGTTCAAATTTGTATGTAGCCATCTATTTGTGATAAAAATATTAATTTCTGTGACCCCATGCAGGTGGGATTGTGAATAACACATTAAGACCAACAATTCCAAGTTACTGTGATCCTGAATGGAGAACACTGATGGAACAATGTTGGGCGCCCAATCCTGCAGTTCGGCCTTCCTTCACCGAAATTGCGAGTCGATTGCGTGTTATGTCTGCTGCTGCTAGCCAATCCAAAACACAGGGCAACAAAGCATCCAAGTGACCAATTCTAGCATCCATACTTTTTCTTTTTTTAATGGAAATTTGATACAATTAAATTTAAATTTATTCATTGAATGATACTGGAAGGATGTATTTTGTTGCCAGGGCAATGCTTTCTGGTACTTTCGACTTTGTTTCGTTGTATCATTGTTTTTTTTATGATGATCCAATATACTTGCCGGATTAAAGTTTTGTTGTACATTAGTATATTATACTGCTTCAGTTGAAGTTCAAAATTGTCACTTTTAATTTATGTTTGGCTCCCTACTTTTTTTTTGGGTTTTCCATATATTTTTTAGGTCTTCCATTACTTACATTTGTTTCATGTCCAACCACACTATTGGCCGGTTTCTAAAAGTTGACCTTTCTTTCACCTTGTGTGTGTGTGTGTGTTTGCTTCACTATGTTTGTAGCCAAGGCTTAAATTTTGTGCCAATAGCCAATTTTTAATTTGGAATTAAATAATACACAGCTAACTAAAATTTGACAACGAAATTGACTTCCAGAAAAAATATTTCACGTGTAGTAATTTGGTGTGATATTTATGATCCATTTCAATTTTAGTCTGACATAATGTTTGATTCATCCTTTTTTTACCCAAAAAAGGAAGAGTTAATATATTTTTTGAAAAACCCCTTTTCATCAACTGAATCATTTATTTATATATTTAATTTATTTATATTTGCTTGATAATATTTACTGGATAGCTTTATAGTATGCTGACTAAGCACCCAATTTTATTTTATTCTTTTAGAATTTTCACTTTATCAAAATATGAAATTCAATTGCTAGAATTTTAAGAGCTTTTTTTTTGTTAAGTCATTATTACTGAAATTCTATATTCTTTCTGCAGGGTTTTATCACTTGTATTTTCTAGAAATTAAAAATGTTCACCACCTTTGCCTTAGTAAATTAGTACTCTCTCCGGACTTAATTAGTATAAGCAAAGAAAAATTCTATGCTTCTTGGTCCAAAAAATATGCTTCTTGGTTCAAAAAAATGTAAGTAAATTTTAACTTTTCTTTTATTTAATATTATCATTTTTATTGTACCTTTCATGAACTACTTTATTTTTAAAGTAAGAAGAGAATACGATTTTGCAATAAATAATACTCCCTCCGATCCTTTTTATAAGCAACATTAGACATATTTTACACATACCAATAAACTTTAATAAATGATGTTTTTTCAATCATTTAAATGATGAATACAATTTTTTTTCCCAAAATGCCTTTATAGATATATTTTTTTTTCCATGTGCAAATTAAATGGAGTTTATGAGTGTTATTGAGAATAGAAGAATTAGTAGAAAGAGAAAAATCACTAAACTCAATTAACGGGTATATTAGGAAGTCTATATTTTTTTTAGCATTTATTAAAAAGTGTACTTTGTTGCTTATATTAAGGACAAAAAAAACTTACCTTTTGTTGCTTATAAAAAGGACCGGAAGGAGTATAAAAGATATTTTGATAATTGAATTTTATCTTTTAGATAAAAACAAAAAAAATTAAATGCAAATAAGTTATTTAATATGCATAAATTATTATTTTTTTATTCTTATTTAAGTATAACTTTTCAGCTATTTATTAGGAAAATACTTTTTATTCGTTTTCAATTTTCAACATATGGTACAAATAACATCAATTTCTCTGCCAAAGAAAAAACATCAATTTGTGTTGCTGTAAAAGCGACACGTGGTTAACGATAAACGAACTGTAGCAGTAAGAATGATAAAAAAAGAGGCGAATTTGGGACATAATTGTTGGATTTGGTTGCTTCTTCAATCCTTTGACTCTTTGCTGACACAACAACTTTTTTTTTTAATTCCCAAAACAGACATTCAGAGCATCTGAAATCCACAAATCTAGAGAGAGACTGAGCTGTCATTTTGTTCCAAAAGGAACATTGAAGAACAAGTAGATTCAGATTGCTTGAAACCCAAAAGTAAAAAAAAAGATGAATCAAAAGATGGGGTAGGAAAAGTTTGATTCTTTAAGGCTTCCTAACCCACATACACCTTTTTCTCCCCCAGATACTGTCATGGCTCTTACTCTCAAACCCTCTTGAGCCATATCTGTTTGCAGCTCAAAAACAATAATCAGTAAGTATTTAGTTCATTTTGTTTCATCCTTTTCCTGATTCAGCTCTGTTTCTAACTTTTATGATCGAAAATTTTCTCAGTAAATTGAACCAGAATTGATTCATGCAGTTTTGGTCATCTATGATGTATTTTTATGGGGAAAGGTTGGTTAAGACCCAAGTTTGATCATTTTTGGATACATATTCTTATATATCGGTCATTTCTTATGGTGTTTAGGTGACCTAAATTGACAATTCAGTTATTCCACTAATTGATCTTTGCATGTGGTTTGGTTTGCTTAAAGAGTGATGGGTTTTTTCTGGTTGGTGTTTGGTTTTGCTTCAAGACAACCTCATATGGTTATATAACTAAACAATTGTTTGGTTGATGCCAATTAGATAACAAAATTTTGATTTCTTTTTAACAATAGGGTCCATTTTATAACTTATTTCCTTCTGAAAAGTGTAAATAATGAGTAGTTAAGAAATTAACTAGGGGTTGAAAGAATTATGAACAAAATAAAGAACTGAACTTATCCAAGGACCAAGCTCTACTATCTGATTACTAACATAATGAAGTTCATGAAAGAAAATTCTCAGATCTATAATATCCTCAACCTTAAGACTGTTAGTGATTGAGTTTAACGAGATTTTGCATTCTTCAAACAAATTATAAGAGACCAAAATCATATTTTACTTCTGATTTATGGCATGTAAATAAAATTGCTGGCAAGAAAATAAAATCATGACAATTCTAATAGCTGCACTGTTAGTGATATATTTTTCCGATTAATTTTATTGGGTATATATATAACTATTTCTTTTTGGTGTATCCGTTCCCATAATTTAGTAGTTTCTATCTCTTGTTACATCTTTTATGCTAAGCTGATTCTAAATTTCATCGTGCATACAGGTTGACATATTCTGAAGGCACTTCTGAAGAGAGTACCAAGTCTTTAGAGTTCTGAAGATTGTGGAAGCATCTTCATGTTGAATATGGTGACATAAACTGGAGCACTATTGAGGCTTCTTTCGAACTCATTGCCATGAATAAAGAATTCAAACTTTTGGAGTTGTAGTAGCCGCTAGCCTTGTCTGTGAGATTTGGAAATTTAAGAAGTTAGAGTATTTGGTTCATTATTTCTACATGATGTTCAATTTCTTCGCTGTACTACGCCATCACAGTAAATTCCAGCATTTAACTTTACAAATGATGCTTTGATTAGAAAAGCAAAATGCAGAAACATCAATACAATTCCATGGAACCTAGAAATGAAGAGTTCCATCCTGCATCGCAGTCGGTCCTGCAAGACCATCTGGATGCTATGCATATAAATGCACGGCCTTCGGCCTATAACATGTCAGAAAATAAACCTGTACTTAATTACTCCATACAAACTGGTGAAGAATTCGCTCTTGAGTTTATGAGAGATAGGGTGAACCTCAGGAAGCCGGCCTTTCCAAATGTTGTGGTTGGTGATCCCAATTATTCTACAGGTTATATGGAATTGAAAGGAATTTTAGGCCACAAAGGATCTGAAAGTGGCTCAGATATTTCTGTGATCTCAAAGGTTGAAAAAGTTCCAAAAGAGTTTGAAAGAAGGAACACTTTAAACCAGGACAGAAGTAATTATGGGTCGGCTCGATCAATTCCTAGAACCTCATCTAATCAAGACAATAACCGAGTCCTTCACGGTACTGCCTCTTCTGGTGCTTCTGACAGCTCATCAATGAATATGAAGGTTCTATGCAGCTTTGGCGGTAGAATATTACCACGACCAAGTGATGGAAAGCTTAGATATGTGGGTGGCGAAACACGTATTATTAGTATAAGAAAGGACATAAGTTGGCTGGAGCTCATGCAGAAAACATCTTCAATCTATAGTGAAACTCATGTAATAAAGTATCAGCTCCCAGGAGAAGATCTTGATGCATTAGTTTCAGTATCCTCCGATGAGGATCTACGGAACATGATGGAGGAATGTCATGATCTACAAAGAGGAAGAGGATCACTAAAGCTTAGGATGTTTCTGTTCTCCATGAATGATTTGGATGATACTCAGTTTGGTCTAGGAAGCATTGATGGTGATTCTGAAATACAGTATGTAGTTGCTATCAATGGCATGAGCACGTCGTCGAGGAGCAACTCAATCGTTCATCACGCAAACAGTTCTACTAATAACCTACAAGAATTTGATGGACAAAATATTGAGAGGGAGATCAACAGAGGTTTTGTGGATTCATTTGGTGTCAGCAGTTCTTCATTGACTGGCAATGTTAAATCATCATTGACGATCGAGTCTTCACAACCAACGCAGTCAGCTTCCTCAAATGCTTATGAAACCTATCCGGCGTTTTATGATGACCAAATCATTCATCACGGGGAAACTAGTCAATATCTGCTACATCATGGTATTGATCCTTCCAACAACTCTGCTCACAATCTTGGAGAGATTCCAGTTTCTGTGCCTATTTCTGATCTTGCTAACCAAGGAATCATGAATGATTGGCAAGTATCCAATGATTTGCAAGTACCAATTTCTGATATGCAATTGCCAGCCATGCAGGTAAAAAGAAAGGGCGATAATATTAATCATGTCGTTCATATGGGCAATGATCCTGGAAAAGTTTTCTCCATGGAAGCACCATATCCTATTCCTTTACAGCAATTTGAGGGAAATTTGCAAGGTAACTTATCAGAGGCATTACCGGTTACAGCAGCCGTATCAGAAGAGCATCATCCTACACTTCCATCAAAAAACAAGGGTAAGCACCAGCAGTCTGAAGGTGTCTCTTCATTGGCCAGTCCTATGAATCCCATACAGATTCCTAAATCTGGTGAAGATGACTTCTATACTGCATCTGAAGATGCATTTGGTCATGCTCATGTTGATGTTGAGTCCAATGTGATTGATTTCAGTTGTCTTGAACCACCGCCACTGCCCAACAGAGTCTATTATTCAGAAAGAATTCCTAGGGAACAGGCGGATTTGCTGAACCGATCTACAAAGTCAGATGACGCCTATGGTTCTCACTTACTCATGGCAGATTTACTTTCTGATTTCAGCCAGAGTAATTCAGTTACAGAATCCAGCGACATGTTGCACAATGCAAATCTATCAAATCTGAATGCAGTGTCCAGCTCAGAAGCAAAGCCCTTGCATGCAGATGGTCATGCCATTGATGAAGGGTTTACCCAAATGCATAAGTACAAACAGTTTCCTGTTGCAACATCTCAGGTGAACTCAAAGTTATCACAGATTGTGGATTCTGAGATGAAGCAGGTAGTAGTAGATAATAAAGTTTCTAGAAAAGAGGATCAGGTCCTTAGTTCTGAAAATGAAACCAAAGGCACTGAATATGTTGCATTTCGCCAGGTTTCTTCTCTTGAACAAAATGAAAATAAGAACATGGAATCCAACAACGATACTAAGGTGCAAGCGCAGCCTTTTTCTTTGACTGGAAGCACAAGTCAGGATGTTTCTCAAGATTTCACCTCAGATGCTAAATCCAGATCTGCTCAGGGTGACATTCTGATTGATATTGAAGACAGGTTTCCCCGTGATTTCCTTTATGATATGTTCTCCAAAGCAATACTTTCTGAAGATTCCTCAAACGTTAGTCCATTACCGACAGATAGAGCAGGTTTGAGCTTAAACATGGACAATCATGAGCCCAAAAGTTGGTCATATTTTCAGAAGTTGGCCCAAGATGGGTTTGATAACGTTTCTCTGATTGATAAGGATAATCTTGGTTTTTCATCTGCTGCCCTAAAAGTAAAAGGGGACAGTAGATCTCAACAATCTGTTCCTCTACCAGCAGAAGGTGTTTTTGCAGGACACAAGGAATCTAACCTTAATTTTGGTGAAGAAATTCAGAAAAACTTACCCGTAACAACTGGAGCAGAAACCACAACTTTTCACTCGAAATATGACCAATCCCAAATTAAGGGCAATGAAAATAAGATGGATGCCGTAACGGAAAACATAAGACCACAGGAGCCTGAATATCAGGTATGATTTTAATGTTTCTTTACTTCAAGAGCTTGTGAAGATATGATTTTTTGGCTGACAAATCTTGCAATGGATTTTATTTAGGATGACAAGAGTGAAGCAAGGAATGTGGGTGTAGCCCCACAAGATCCTGGTTTGGGGGAATTTGACATCAGTACTTTGCAGGTATTATGCTTTAGATGTATCATAGTTTTTCTGTGCTGATGTGTAATAATACCAGCCTTTTCTACAGAACTTAATGATTTTAGCCTACTTTACATTCCATCTTTTCATGAAAGGATAGTTGTTTAATATATGCTACTAAACTTACAATATTACCTTCCTAATGGGATAATGCTTTTGTTGTTGTGTGTTTTGGTGAAAATATTTTCTAGTAAGAATTTGGATTTGACGCTTCAAAAATAAGGGTGCCCTTTGGAGGGTAAAGTGTGGAGTTATAAACGTTGATTTTGATATTATGATAAAGTACATGCATAAGCATTACAACAATGGATTTGTTAAAATTTGTTATAACTCTGTACTTTATCCTCTGAGGTGAAACCCTCTTTTTTTTCTCCCTGCTCAATGACATTGATGGTGTGTCTGAGTTTACTCTTTAAAAATATAAACATCATTGGTGATCACTTCTAAGTGACCAGACAAATTATGTTCATGTAAACTGAGTATCTGACTATGGCATATCCTGTATAATTTTGTTTGTGTAAATACCTTGAAGAACCTGTCCCAAGACGATAGCTTGGTTGCTTTATATCCCATTTTTTCTGATGAAATTATATAATTTAAGTTCATAAGATTTACTGGCAATGAATTCATATATTTATGTTGCGCATGGCAGCTCATAAAGAATGAAGATCTTGAAGAACTGCGAGAACTGGGTTCTGGTACCTTTGGGACTGTGTATCACGGAAAATGGCGAGGTTCGGATGTTGCAATTAAAAGAATAAAGAAAAGCTGCTTTGCTGGTCGATCTTCAGAACAAGAGAGACTGGTAACTTGCCTAAGAATCACATGCATTGATTTTTTGTTGCTTTTTATTTCCTTTTCTTATATTTAGTCATATAATCTTGTCATGCCACTATTTTATTACAATTGCTTGTATTGATGGTGTACTAGTTTCCACTCTCAGACTATAGAGTTCTGGCGTGAAGCTGACATACTTTCCAAGCTTCACCATCCAAATGTTGTAGCATTTTATGGTGTAGTTCAGGATGGACCAGGATCAACATTAGCCACTGTTACAGAGTACATGGTTGATGGTTCTCTTAGGCATGTTTTACTTCGTAAGGATAGGTAATGCATCCATACTCTTAAGTTATTGAATTTCTGTCTTATAATTCAGTGAAAGACTGGCATTTTGTTATAATCCTTAGATACCATTAACTACTTTGTCAAAAGGACAAATGATGAAAGGAATTCTGCATGATCTTATTTTGGTTCTAGGTATCTTGATCGCCGCAAGAGGCTGATAATTGCCATGGATGCAGCTTTTGGAATGGAATATTTACACTCAAAAAATATTGTGCACTTTGACTTGAAATGTGACAATTTGCTTGTGAACTTGAAGGATCCTTTACGGCCTATATGCAAGGTACATATTCATGATAGGGTTATTCATTGTAATTTAAATTTCTCTTCAATGTTTACAAAGCTAAAAAATTTGCTTTTCGCCAGGTTGGAGATTTTGGCCTGTCAAAAATTAAGCGAAATACTCTGGTATCTGGTGGTGTGCGTGGAACTCTACCTTGGATGGCGCCAGAGCTGCTGAATGGTAGCAGTAATAAGGTTTCAGAAAAGGTAATATTTCACATCAACAGATGAAGTTCAAAATCACCATTAGCTAGAATGAATTAAAAAAATAGCCAAGTTTATTGTTGATTTATCGTCTATTATATATTGAAATTCTCACCAACAAGACTGTAACTCAAATGGCAACAGCCTAAACTTTCAAGACTGATCTTTATTGAGTTCCAATTTTTGTTGCAGTTTCAACATTGCTAAAAAATTCAGTTTTCTTCGCGTTAATTGGTGGATTATTGTCCCCTACTGTCTCTCCTTATCTCTTGTTTGGGAAAATTTGACTACTAATGCTATTTTATCAAATCTCTAGGTTGACGTGTTCTCTTTTGGCATTGTATTATGGGAGATTCTTACTGGCGAGGAGCCATACGCTAATATGCACTACGGTGCAATCATAGGTGTGGTCCTTTTCTCTTCTCTTTGAAACCTTGTTTACATTTCTTGGATTCAAGTAGTCTAGAACCTTTCCAAGGCACTAGTATGCATCAAAAGTATTTTCATTGCATTAAGAGAACTACCAAAATCTCTTAATAATCAGAGTATACAGTCTGAAAATACCCATTATAAAAACAGATGAAATCAGTAACATCAAAAGGCCCAGGTGGATAACAGCCACTGACAATCAGTTAAAAGATTGCATATAGCTAAATCAAATTAAAGCATAAACAAATATTTAAAGTCAAGTTACCTACTTCAAGTTACAGAAACAACCATTACACAACCTGAGCAAAACACAGTTTGGGTAGCAGAAACCCCTTAAGCATAAGGTTGCTTAACTCAAGATCCTACCTACCTAGGATTGAGGGCAGAGAAACTTTGTAAATATGGGGATTGCAATGCAAATCGTAATATCATTTAAAATACAAAATTACAATTAAACTTGTTTATATGAATATAAAACGACTTAGAATACAAAATAATCAATAAATCACAACCGATATGTCATTAATCTTAAGCGTCAAAATACATAACAAGTTTAAACACAACTTAAAAGTCACATTCATAAAAGGCATAGGGTTTTCACAATAAATAAAACTAAGACTTACAAGAAAAGTCTTAACTCTAGCTATCTAGTCAAACAAATCATACAGTTTACGGTAGTAGTAGTCATCCTTTTTCTTATTATCTTCATCATCACCAATTTCATCGTCATCAAAATTAGCAATTTCCAAATCATCAGCATGGTCACCACCAACACCACCACTAGCATTGTCTCCAACTTGTGCCAAGTCTTCTTCATCCATGAAATCCAAATTTTCATAATTTTCATCATTATCCATAATCCCGTCATCCATTGCCTTCTGTTTCAAACGATTTTTTGTCTTTGTGTAGACCTAAACAAAGACAAGAAATAAACAAATAGCAAGTTGTAGGCAAATTTAGAAATAATGAATATTTCATAGTTCCAAAATTTACCATTTCAATGGTACTCCGGTTGGACATACACCCAGAGGAGTTACACGTTAAGCTTAATACACGAATAGCAAATTTTTGAAGCTCGGGAAGTCCATACCCATAAGACTCCCACCACTGTACAGGATCTTTAGTAGTAAGTGCAGCTTTGGTTACTGCACTTCGACGATACTTCGATTGACTCTCAAAATCTTCTAGTTGAGCATTAATTTTTACCACTTCATCACTTTCCACCATCCTTTCCAAACATTTCTGTAGTCCTTGTATAACTTTATTATTGGCTTTGAATTTGGGACTATAATGTATGCGAGGGTTAAGGTAATATCCAGCGGCATGAAGAGGCCTAATGAGCTGATTGCCCCATCTTTCATCAATAATTTCCCATAGAGGCAGGTAGCTGAATAATGAAAATAGTAACTGAATGGGTATCCAAATCAAAAAAATACAAAATCAAAGTAGACAAATTCTAATTTTTTTTCTTTTTGGGTCAATAACAATTACTTTCAAATTGAATTACCTTTCTTTGTCACCATTGAAAGCGCGTCGTATCCTCCGTTTAGCCCGAACAATTTCTTCATGGATGATCCCCATAGCTGAATTCTCATGTGATTCCACCAAATGAAGCACTCTAATAAGGGGATAAGCACCCTTCAAACAAATGACAACGTTATTCCAAAATCTCATATCCATAACCATATTTTCAATGAACTTTGATTCACTGGTCTTTACTAGATTTCCAATCATTGGATGTGAAGAAGTTGAATAGTGATTCCTGCTCGTCATTTAAGTGACCCAAAGTTAGGTAAGATGAGGCAAAGCAAGCCACAACCGGTTTCCGAAAATCAAAATCTTTAATGGAGCGTTGCATAAAAGGCATACATGTTGTAATTTTTTTTCCAGTTGCAATGGTCTCTTTATTAACCTCTATCTTCTTCTCAAAATCCTCCAACATTAGGCCAATGCAATGAGCTGGTGTCCAATACAACCTTGTCCTTTTCTCCATCAACATCTTTCCAGCAGCTTTGTAAATTGATGAATTGTCCGTGACAACTTGAACAACGCTTTCTTCACCAACCTCTTCAACAACTTCATCCATCATCATGAAGATTTTCTTAGCCATTCCATACGTATTTGACATATTGACAGACTTCAAAAAAATAGTTCCATATGTACTATTCATGAAGAAATTTATTTTAGTCCTCCCCCTCTTGGTGGTCCACCCATCAAGCAATATAGTGCATCCCATTTCCCTCCAATAAATTCTATCCTCCTCAGTAACCTCGTTGGAATAAACTGTATGTTCCTCAATATCCTCCTCGGTTAAATCATCTTGTTGCTTCAAACATTTAGCTCGAATCTCATTGAATGATGGTGGCTTGAATCTTATTCCATGTCGGGCAACCAATTCATACATTGTTTGAAATTCATCACTCCTTGCCACATTGAGTGGAATAGCATTGTTGTAGAAAAAAGAAACAATTGCTTGACATATTTCCTCTCTCAAATTCTTCACAGTTCTTCTTTTCTTGAATTGGGTACTCTCCACCTCCGCTGGCATCTTTCTTTTTCTATCATATTCTGCATAATCATCAAAAGCACTTGATCCTCCTTCACAGTCCCCTGAATTCTTCGTCAAAATTTCTTGCAGCCCGGAAACGATGTCCCACATTTGATTTGTAACTTCATCTTTGACAAGCTTAGATATTCTCAGATTCTTCTGTGTAACAGAAGCAGCAGAACCTCCACTCGATGACATTGCCGAATTTTCCCTGAAATGAAGAATTCAGAACACCACAACACGAAATCCCTCTTTCTAATGCGTTTCTACAATCCACAGAACACCTCCACAAAAATTTATTACACAGAGAAACTACAAAAAGAAAGGATTATTCGGCCAACAAACACTGAAATTAGTGAAATAAAGAAATCAAAGCACTCACAAACAGAGCCACAAGCACAGAGGCGAGTGGATGACGATGTAGCAGCAATCACGAGAAGCAGAGAAGACGAAGAAGAACCAGTCGCGGGAAGAATCAGAGTTGGGGATTTAGGGAAAAGAAACAATCGCGAGGAGAGAAGTGAGGTTTGAGAAATTGGGGCAGAAGAAACCTATTAATTAAAATGAGTGATTTTTCAGTTCTGGCGCTAAAACCCAACCCGTATGCGCGCCACTGAAAAACGCCATATTTAGGATCGTGCATAGTGTTCGAACATTTTTTCGCCATATTTATTTTTTAACTTTATTAAGTTTTTTTTCAAAAAAAAATTATTAAGATATCTGTTGCTTCTATAAGTTTCATTTTCATATGACATCTCGCATTCTCTTGATGAGACAATTGGAGGATAAGATTAGGAATATTTGAGATTTGTTATGATGAAAACCATGGTCGAGTTTCATGTGGTTTAGTTTTACATACATAAGAATAAGAATGTATATGTTGGCATGTTGCCGTTTGCATGAATGCATTTGAATTTGAGATTTTTTCTTTAAATTTTGTTTATCAACGTTCGAAATTGCTTGTTGACATACACTAATGCACAAAAATACTATCTTATTCCTATATCGAAAATTAACATTTTTAAAATAACATTGCTTTTGCATTTTTTTTAAATGAATAAATAATTAAAATGGTTTACTATCATTTAAAACGATCGAGTGACTTATGAAAATAAGCAAATTGGTCCATAGATTTATCTTCTATCATTCAACATGGTCTCTGCAACTAACACATTAACGGAGAGTCCAAACGTGGCACTTTTAATGCTACAATGGAACCCAAAAGTATCGGTAAGTGAACGAAAATTTGGTTAACGGTATGGATTATTTTGAATGATGAAAGATAAAGTCATGGATTATTTTAGTTGTTCTTTTATGTCAGAGATTATTTTGTTTGTTTTTATAAATCCGGAATTATTTTGAATGGTATTGACAAAATTAGAGACTATTTTAATTGTTTTTTCTTCTTTTAACTATTGTAAAGTTATGATAAACTTTTCATTTTATATAATTATTTAGTTTTTCAAATAAAAAAATACCTTATTTTGAGTAGTTTCTATTTATATAGTTGATTTGATATACAATTCATTTTTCTTTTAAAAGTCATTTTTAAGTTAAAGCTATAAATAAGAGGCTTAAAAAATAGTTATAAATTGTTTAACAATTTCATTTTTTAAAAAAGTAAAATTTGACCGGCGGTGGAGGGTGGGGGAGGGTGGCTGCGGGCGGTGGCGAGTGACGGTGGATGGCGGTCCATTATGGTGGTTGGGGATGTTTAATGAAAATGAGAGGTTGAAAAATAAGTAGAAGCTCCTTTATTTGACTTTAAAGCTCTTTTTTCTCTCTTTCCTTCGTTAAAAAAAATCGCTTAAAATTTTAAGAGCTTATTAATATTTCTGTTTAGCCTGAATTTTACTTATAAGTAGAAGATAAACTCAAAATAAACTAGATCAAACAGTATCTTAGCTTGATTAGTTTGATTAGTGAAACACGCAGTTCAGTCTCCAGAATTCCTATATTTCGTACATATATATAGATTACAAATAATTAAAAAGGGAATTCTCACTTTGTTAAAAATTGTACATGCAGGAGGCATTGTGAATAACACATTGAGACCTACAATCCCAAGTTATTGTGATTTGGAATGGAAAACCCTAATGGAGCAGTGTTGGGCACCAAATCCCTCAATTAGGCCTTCCTTCACAGAAATCGCTCGCCGCTTACGTGTCATGTCTGCTGCTGCTGCTCAAACCAAAGGACAAGCCCACAAGGCATCTAAATGATGATAAAATTAAATAAAATTATCTTATGGCCATATGTGTGTATTCATTCAACTGTGCTAAATAAAAAAAAACAAAAACAAAACAAAACAATGTAGTATAATTATATGAGAGCCAGTAATGATCAAAAGATGTTTGTGTTGTAATTTTCAGGTCACTTAGCCTACTCTTTTTTCAGGTGTTGATTGTAAATATGTTAATGGGTGTAAAATCACATATATAGTATTCGTGCAAGATGACATTTTGAACTTGAAGGTAAGTTTTTGTGCGTATTTAATTTAGTGTCGATAGAATTAATTTTGAATCAATGTGATATTATAGAATTGATTTTGGTTTAATGTGATTTTATAGAATTGATTTAGTGTAAAATTGCTTTAAAGTAAGTGATTTATATTTGAAATTTTTTTTCTCAAAAATAAATTTAGAATAAAAATACAGTGTAAATTTTTCAACTCAATATAAAAATAAATCTCACCTTGCTTCAGCTAAAATCAATTTTGGCTACCCAAAATCAATTTTAACTTTTTCTCAATGCAAAAACAAACAATTGATTTATCGGTCAAAATCGATTTGGCTCTTCAAAATCAATTCCGCTCCAACCTAACATTTTTCTAAACATGCTTTAACCACTGCTTTTCTTCTTTTACTAATGCTCCAATGCCAATGTTGCAGTACTTTATTAGGTGGTTGTTTCAAGATTTGAAAATATATTTTCAGGTACCTTATTGTGAGGAATATGTTCCCAGTAATATTTATTTTCAGGCATTTTAAACAAATTGTTTGATTTTTAGTTTTTGTTCCTACGAATCTTTTGAAAAAAACTTCAATAAAATTTAAAATCTATTTGATTTATAATAATGTTACATGTAATAATATGAAAATAATTTTATTGCATATAATATTATTTATTTATTTTAATTATTTAATCAATAAAAAAGTAAAAGATAACTAGTAGAAGGACAACAATGTAATACAATTATATAAATTAATATATATATATATACACACAAAATGAATTATATACATAACATTGACAACTTAGATGACATTAGCTTCGAGGAATAAAAAATATTTTTAGGCATCTTATTTTTGATAATTTGTATATTTCTAAAAATGTGTATTTTTGAACATTTTAAAGAGAGTGTTTGATAAAATTAACATCATTAGGAATAGTTTTTGAATTTTAAATAAAAAATCCAAAAAAAAGACAAATAAAAAAGTGGTAGTTACAGGTAAAATATAAAATAACTACCTATATTTCCATGAGAAAATAACTTACCCACCTTTCACCATGAAAATGGATATTACAAAAAATATAAAGGAAAAATATTCTCAGGAATAAATGATGCCAAGAATTTTTTTTTTTAAAACATAGAAATAAATATGAAAATTTTACATTTCCAAATATATTCCCAAAAATATTTTTATAAACCTTGAAACAAATGTCTCCTTAAACAAAACAATGACATAGAAAAAACTGGCTTCAAAATCTACCAATCGTGCAATACGGCAATACCTTCAAGGCTTCAGCTTGAAGCATTTTATTTTTTTTTATGTTATGGTTTTATTTCTTTTAATTTAGTCCGATTATTTATTAATTTTGCTCTTAAAATTACGGTTACTTTTAAACTTAGTCCTTGAAATTATTAAAACAAAATTTTAGTCACTAAAATTAATAAACTATCCATCAATTCAGCTTTTGAAATTAAGATATTAATTACTTTTTTTTTATATCAAAAGACATTAATTACTTTAGTCACTGAAATTATATTTAGGAATTAAATTGATACTTTTTTAAAGATTTAAAGGATTAAAATTTGTCATCATCTCCAATGGTAGTTCTTATGAGAGTTCTTAGATTTTAAGCACCTAGTTAAGAACCTATGTCCCATTGGAGTTTGCTGACCTGGACATGGGTTCTAACCAAGGTTGTTAGTTTAAGCATCCAGATCTAACAAAATAGTGGGGCCAACAACAACAGATTCCAGCGCCAAATGAAAGGAGAGAAGATGAAAATGGAGAAATAATAACACAAACAGAAATAGAAATTGCAACAAATAAACTACAACAAAAAAATAACCATAAACTACAACCGAAGAAATCAAAAGTTGCAACAAATTATAAATCAATGGAATTAATAACAGAAACTAAAATTTACAATAAATTTCAGAAATTGCAAAAATCAAATACCAGGAAAATACATTTTTGAACCAAGAAAAATACATGCAAGGAGAAAGGTTGAATCTTTGACTGGGAGGGAGAGCTGTAGCGGCAGCGGCGTGGCAAAGAAGTGAAGTGGAGAGAGAGATCTATGGTGGTGGAGGCGTGACGAAGAAGAAGCGAAGAGGGAAGGGAGCTTTGTTGTGATAGCGGCTTGGCAAAGAAGAAGTACAGAAAAGAGGGAGAGTTGGGGACAGCGGTATGGTGGAGAAGAAGAAGTGAAGAGGGGAGGGAGAGTTAGGTGTAGCACCTTTGAGGAGAAGAAGAAGAAGTTAGGGTTTTTTTAATTAGAAGAGAATGAATTGAGAGAGTGAGTGAGTGAGTATCAATCTGAAAGGTAAAGTGAGTGAGTAGGTGAGTGATTTGGTGGAAAGAAGAATATGGTAAGCTTAAGATAAGTGGCTCAGATTTTTCCATGTTTTTTAAAAAATAACCAAACTAGCTAAACTAGCCGTTGGATGATGATGATTGATGATGATCATGATTTAATTCCCTAAAACTATGTTGGACGGTGGTTAATGGTGATGATTTTTTATTTTTTTTTAAAAAAAATGACCATAGATTATTGTTGCCATCTTGTGACCATTTTGTGCTATTTTTATTTATTAGGTAAAAAAATTATAGTGTATATAAATATTTGTTGTTTTGGATGAAATGATACAATAAAAACTCATTTTTATTCCTTCTTCAATCCTTATCAATTTAATTTTCTTGAAATTTTTTTTCTTTCTCCATAGATCTCAATCAATTTAATTTCAATAATTTATGTGTTCACTATTTATTTTATAATTTTTATTTTTTTTAAGTTGTACTTTTTTATTTTATATTTATGTAATGTGGCGTTTGTTTTATATTTAATTTTTTTATATTTATTAGTATTTTTATTTAATATGAGGTAGTTAATTTGTATTAAAATAACAATAATTAAAATGAAAATTTGTATTAAAAATAAAAAAATAAACATGAGGTAGTTAATTTGTGAGTTCATGCGGGACCCATTCGAAGTGCTTATTTAAGAACTACCATTGGAGCGACTATAGTGCTTAAATTGATAAAGTGATATGTACACGTGGGACCCAATAAAATATAATAAAATAATTAATAAGAACCACCATAAGCACCTCTCAATTAAAAAGGGCCTATAAGTAAATCTACTTTTGAATAATTTAGGGATTGAATTGATCAGATAGATTAAGTTAATTGACAAGTATAGACTCAAGTTTATTTTTTGTAATTTCATAAACGAAATTAATATTTTATTCTGGTGTATTAGTTAAGAATTTAAAATGAACAAATTGTTAAAAAATAAAGCTTTTTGTTACATTAAATTTATATCATTTGTCTATTTTGACTCTCATTGAAATATTTAAATAGTACTTAAATATTGATATTTTAATTTTATTAGTTAAAAAATATATTTTTAAATTAAATAATTTTACAATAAATATTTTGGAGCGACAATAATTTTTCTTAAATCTTTCATCAACATTTACAAAAACAAATAAATCTTAGATGATATGTTGTGCTTGTGAGAGGGGTCTTGACTAAGTTGCTTTTATATTTGTTATGGACCCAACTCACAGGAGAGGCGCGTGCATGTAACACCTTTAATTCTATTATAATAAAATATTAAAAAAAAATGCGGAAGACTTACCGTACACGTTCCACGTGGATAGCTCAAACCTCGGCACCATGTCGTGTCTCCCACGACATGGACGCCGAACATAGAGCTGGAGGAGAACCACCCCACGTGGGGTCCGTTATAGATCCGTACTTACCGTCACAATCCACAGAAGTATGTTAGTGACAGATTTGACTTTAGTAGTCCTATAAGCTCTATAAATACTTGAGGTTCATCTTCCTCTGATACGTTTTTACTATTATATGATATATGAGATTTCTACATTGTGAGACCTTACTGACTTGACCGTCGAAATGTTTGCAGATATCCCTCACCGTCAGGTAAATGACAGGAAGGCTCAAACCACTGCACCAGAGGCCAGATTGAAGGTCATGACCGCCATGCACCTAATATGACGGATGAATATTTATGCTTACTTTTAAAATTTGGGAGAAACATTACGTAAAGGAATAAAACTATTAATCACAAAAAATTAAAAAAACTAAAATCGCTTAAAAAATAGAGACAAAAGTTGTATATTAACCATAATCGAGGATCGAAGATGCAAGTAAATTTTTTCTTTTTTCTTTTTAAGTATTATTATTATTATTTTGACGAGGAAGACTAAAAAGTTTTGAAAGCCAATCAAATAGATAAAAAGGAGGATCAAGCTTAATCCACAATTGGATTAAAAAAAAAGAAAAGAGCTTAATCCATAAATCATAATCCGATAATACTATCCGACAAGTTTAGCTCAGGTACCCACGCGATTCCCACTCGTCGAATTGCCATAAGAACCCCTAATTATTCGCTATTCCGAAAACACCCTCCAATGCGTTATCCTGGGTCCTCGGCATGAAACTAACACTGGAACATCCACTAACTTTACGCCACGTGGACGCTGGAAACAAACCTTTCGAATGTCAGAACTTTCGTTGATAGCCACGTGTCAAGCAGAGATATATGCTCCAAGAAGCGCACTCTCTCTCTCTCTGGAAGCCACCACACTTCGATTTCAACAAAGTTCAAACGCTCTTCTTCAGTCTTTACTTCACTCTCCCTCCCTCCCTCTCTTATTATGTTAATCTCGCTTTCTCTCTCTAGCTTATTTTGCTCTCTCCTAGGGTTTCTCCTCCATTGACCAACCTTCCAGCGCAAAAGTCATGTTCAATTTCCATGGGTAAATTTCTCTAACTATTCTCTTCCTTTTTACTGTTTGGTGACTGAGAAAGCGCTGAGAAAATGAAAGTGGATGAGGCTTCATCTGGTTGTTGTGCTTTTGGAGCAGAGTTTAAACATTTTTTTTTAACTTCGATCATTTATCTGAAAAAGTTTTTCAGCTTTCACTTTACATATTTTTTTAATGACTGGAATTAGAGGTTGTAAATTTTAGTTGTAAATGAATGATCATGGTTATAATCTGAAATGCAAGGGAGTGTTAATTTTCTTGCATAGAACTGTGTGTGCGCTATGAATTGATGTCTTGTGGGGAGATGAAGCTCTGAGATGCTTTGTTTTGTTGTCTATTTGTCTTAACTCTTAATCTGGGGGAGAAGTGAAGAAATTTGTTGAATTTCTGAAATTTTAATGTTTTGAAACAGAGCATGATTCTGCATCCTGCTCTTAGTTTCAGTTTCGGTTTGGTAAGTTGAGATGAAAAGTATAATACCATAAGTATATTTTCCTAACCTGTATGCATGTCTCTTTCAGCTAATACGGTTATATATATGCCTTTTTTCCCTTGTCATCAACAAGAAAAATGTGCAACACTGTGAACTGAAAATGCAATATGACTTGATACTTGATAATTCTTTGATATTTCATATTTTCAACTTCTGTGTCTGGGTAATTCGGACTTGGATTCTGTTAAAGGCAATTCAGTCTTTGATTTTTTCTTTTTCTTTTTTCCCCCCTCTGTTAGGAGTGCATCTATGTTGGCTTTGACAAAAGCAACATTACTGTAAGTGTTGCCTCATAAGTATGCTTTATCAGGTTTGATATCTTTATGACTAAATTGGAATGAAAAGGCGCACACATTTTTTTTTAGTTGCTTTTGGTTGTGTGTTGAAAATGCCATGTTTCTAATCTTTTCATACATCTGGTGGGGAATGGAAAAAAAAAAAAGAGGCAATAAACCATATAACTTATGTTGTATTATTGTGATTGTTGAATAAATTATGTGGTTAACAAGAACCTTTGCTGTTCAAGTACTTGTGAATTATGATTGACTTCGTTTATAAACATAATTCATTATGATACTTGCCTTGATAAATTTATTTTGAGAGATTCGTGGTAATCTCCGTTTATTTATTCAATACTTTTCATTTTACGCTGACCCTGTGAATGACAAGTTGGGTAAAGTTTGCTGATCTACTTAGTTTTAGACTTAACAAGTTGGCATGTTTCCTACTAACAAGTTGACTCTCGTTTACCACTTGTAGAGACAATGGTTTAGATAGAGAATTTCCAACTTTGTACTGGAGTGCTGTTGTTACTCAAAACTGATATGCCTTGTTAGATGAATATACAAACCATTTGTTACAGTGGTGGTTAAGGTCTTGAAGAATAGGTGTTACCGTATTAATAGTTCAAAGGAAAAAAATTGAATCCATGAAGACTTGATCTCATCTGCTTGATGACCATTTTTTCTTTTTTATGTAATACATTGTTTTAATCACTTTACGGCCTCTGTAAAAATTAAGCATCCTTGAAGTTTGGATGGAATATCATATGAAGTGAGCTTTTCTATCTCTTTCTTTTTTATAGGAATGTAGTGAGAGATAGTTAGAAGATATTCCCTATTAGCAGTAACCAGTGATGGATAAATCAGAGCAGAATCAACAGCAGCAGCAACAACAACATGTGATGGGAGTTGCAGCTGGTGCTAGCCAAATGGCCTATTCTTCTCAGTTCCAGACTGCTCCGATGGTGGCTTCAAGCACGCCTGCTGTCGCAATTCCTTCTGGAACACAGCCTCCGGCTGCCTTTACCAGTTCCCACCACCAACTCGCCTACCAGCAAGCCCAGCATTTCCACCATCAACAGCAGCAACACCAACAGCAGCAGCTTCAAGTTTTCTGGGCAAGCCAAATGCAAGAAATCCAGCAAACGGTGGACTTCAAAAACCACAGCCTTCCACTTGCTCGGATAAAGAAAATTATGAAAGCCGACGAAGATGTCCGGATGATTTCTGCCGAAGCCCCAGTCTTATTTGCAAAAGCATGTGAAATGTTCATATTGGAGCTAACCTTGCGATCCTGGATCCACACAGAAGAGAACAAGAGGAGAACACTACAAAAGAATGACATTGCAGCTGCTATTTCAAGAAATGATGTTTTTGACTTCCTGGTTGATATCATTCCAAGAGATGAGTTGAAAGAGGAGGGACTTGGAATAACAAAGGCAACTATACCAATTGTGGTTTCTTCGGCAGAAATGCCATATTATTATGTCCCTCCACAGCATCCTGTAGAACCACCAGGGATGAGAATGGGAAAGCCGGTTGACCAAGCGGTGCTATATTCTTCTCAGCAGGCTCGACCTCCTGCTGCTTTCATGCCGTGGCCACACTCACAACCACCACAACAGCAACAATCAGACTCTTGAACTTTATGACTGTGAGTAATTCAATTAGGTTGGAAGGTAGAATTCATCTTTTGATTATTTTACAGATTAACTTAATGCGTTTCAGTTACCTGTAGTTTAGTATGATGCATTGAAAAAATGGCAAAGATTGTTTGAGGTTCTTCCAAACATTTGTGATTGTATGTCCATAACTAGTGACAATCTAGGAAGCTTGAAATTATGAAGTAGTTTGAAAATATGAAGAAGTTTGTACTGTTATTGCAGAAGGCATGTTGAATTCAGTATTCGCTTCCATTGCAATGGCTGGGATTAAAGCCCATCTCTGCTAAGTTCCTGCCAGTTGATTTGCTATATAAGAAAAATCTGCATGTAAAATTGAGTTTACAAGTTTATGGCCCTTGCATCTTAACTGCACTTTTTGCTCTTCTGCAACTTTTGGAGTAGTGCGTTGGAATTTTTTTTTTTTTAATGTTATATCGTGCTGCTATGGCTATGTTCGGTAAAATTAGCTTATAACTTATAGCTTTATGACTTGTGACTTATAATTGAGTAGAGGTGTTTGGTAAAATTAACTTATCAGGTAGCTTATGTTGGAAATAATTCAGTAGAGCAACGAAGTTGTAGCTTGAGACGTGTTGATAAACACTGTCCTAAAGGATTTATCCGGCGTTAATACCGCAAACCCCAGGATATAACAAGCTCTTCCGATATTAATCGGGATGCAGAAACTAGCGAGAAATAATAACAATATAACTCAGAATATGTTTAGAGAAGGAAGCTCGAATTAGAGATAGAAGAGAAGAATGATTTTGGTGTGTTTGAGAAGTGAGGTGAGACTTCTCTTATATAGGCTAGGCACCTGTTAATTCCTATGTAAAACGTAAATTACAAGGATTGGACGGTAGCCTCTGATTGATTTTCAACTTGTGCAGAAGATTAATATGGATGGTGGACGGTGACCTAATATGGACGGTGGAGGTAAAATCTAAGTTTGGACAGTGCCGTAAAAACTAATGATACACTTAAATTTTTGAAATACACAAATTTTACAACAGCTTATATTTGTTAAATGACTTAAAAGGACAAGTAATAATTATATGTAATAAATTATTTGATAAAGTAAACATAATAAATGACGGGTAAAATAAGAAAGAATTATTGAAAGCTATTTTCATAAGTTATAAGTTACTTGAAGTAGCTTTTTCATAAACTCTTATGAAAGCTAGCTTATAGTTTATATAAGCTATAAGCTAGTTGTGTGTTATCAAACACACTAATTCTTCGTATAAATTTTACTACCAACTTAATTTTAATAATTGTTATTTATTCTTCATTAAGCATTAAATAATTGAAATGATAAGTGGTAATTGTCAAAATTAAAGTGCCTAGGAGGATTTGCAGAAAGAATTAATAAGATATAGCATTTCTCTTTTTTTCTTTTTAAAAAATTATCATTTCAATGGATGGATTTCCAGGGAAATTTCGGTTGATGTTACAGAATGCTGTCAGTGGAAGAAAAAAAAAATTACGAGTCATTGTTGTTCCTCTTACTCCAAAACTCTCGTTAATAGATCTAGTTCATGTTTTGGTTTTGCCTTGGGAAGACTGAATTTTGTCTAAAATTATGTTTTACATAAATTACATTTGATTGCTTTTCAACATGATTTTTAATCCTAAGGCACATGGATATTTCTCACCAGCAAGAAGTTTGCATCATATAATCGATCTTATCTGATATATGGAGAATAGAGCCTCTTTTTCACTTGTTAACTACTCCTATTATGGATATTTCTTGCAACAAATAAAATTCAAACTATTTGCTTTGCCTTCACGCCTAACATTCTTTATGGTAATAATAATGGGAAGGATATGTGATCAATGAGTCATTATGGTACTATATCATGCTTATGATCACGTGCGCGTAAACAAACAATAAAAACAAACGAATTAATAAGTGTTTAAATAAAATGTTTCCAAACACATCATAAATAATCAACACACTAAAAAGATAATGAAATGCTATTTTTGATTTTGTTTATATATAAGAAAAAAATTCATATGATACCTTTTTAAGTATATTAAGTTGTAAAAAATTATTATTAAATTAATTTTTCAAAAGTTTATTATGTGTATTTTAAAAAAATTATTTAATATGCATTAAATATTTAAGAAATTAATCTGATAATGTTTTAAATCTTTGTAAAGTAATGTAAGTGTTATAAATTCTTAATTTTTAATGAACTAATATGATATGGTGTCAAATATATTTAAGAGAGAAAATTAATTATAATAACTAATAAGTTTTTAAATGGTTAAATTGGTATTTATTCACAAAAAAAAAGAGTAATTTTACGGATGTAAATGGTATTATTACTCCAATTTAAATTATCACTTTAAATAAGAAAATTAACTCAGGTTCAAAATAAAATAAAATAAAATAAACCCTAATTCTTCAATTTTGCCCAATTTTTTCTTCAATTGTGCCCAATTTTTTCAATCACTATCGACGCCTTGAAAAGCCCAGGAATTTTCCTCGCGCAATTTGGCCTCTTCCTCTGGCGTGAAATCGCTGACGATACCGAACACTTTCCTCACATACTCAACGCTCTTGTTCTTGATGCGATCCGCCATGGTGGTGCACGAGAATTCGAGTAGGTCCTTCACGTTGAGGTAGTTCGCAGCGAGGAGAAGCTCCTTCAGTTCTTCTACGTCCACCGCCCTCAATTTGTCCTTTAGTGCGTCGAACTCCTTCGAGTTGCCGGAACGACACCACCGGATGTATTCGATGGTTCTCGACATCTCGCGGCTCATGACATTAGGGAGGGGAATGACGGCGTCGCCGACGTCGGCATCAGCATCAGAGAGGAAAGAATAAACAGTCTGCATTTCCTTCGCGATCGATAGCTCCACCTGGAAAGTGTCGTTCTCGGCGGACTTCAGCTTTATTGTCTTCTGTTTGCTCTCCATGGTTGTTGCAGAGAGAAGAAGAGAAAATGAAGTTTATGAGGCTTATTGGTGAGAGAACTGAGGTGTGAGGGGTGATTGTGCTACTCATACTTTTATAGTGAGAGAGAGAGAGAGACGTGACAAAACGATGACGTCTATCAACTATTTATGCTATTTGTATTTGCCTAACAAAAGAAAAATTATCATAGTAAATCAAAAATTAAAAAAATTAAAAACATAAAAATTAGATTTAATAAATAGTAGTAACTGTTTTGTGATAATATTCTGATTTCAAAATTAAGAAACAATTTTACTACTTATCAGATTATGAATCAATGTTTTGGGATTTTTCAAACAAGTCTTTATTATTTGCAGATTTTTATGCGCGTTATTGGGAACACAACAAAAATAAATCGTTTTTCTTCAAAAGGATATTATTTTATTTTTTATTTAAAATTTAAAAATAATAATCAATATTTCGTGGATATGATAAGATAAGTACATATACAGTTCGTTTGGAGCTTATTAAGTTCTTATCCTATCTTACTCTTATCAATTTTTTTATCTTATTCTTTCTTATCATATCATATCCACCAAACAAGCTCATAAGATAAAATAACTATATAAGAGTAGAAGTGGATAAAAATCATATAAACTCTTATTTTATCCGATATTTAGTGTCTATTAGATAACACTATCTCCCGTATTAAATATAAATAAAAATTAACTAAATTGATATTGTTAAGAAAGTTGATTAAATATATTGATTTTTCTTGATTTCATACCTAAAATGATTTTATTTCTTAAAATATATTTTAAAATGAGACTCTCTCTCCTCTACCACCCATTATTAAAAATATGCATTGTATTAATACAAACAGTGATGGATGCAAAAAAAACTAACAGTGAAGGCAATAAAAAATAAATTTATTGCATAAAATATGATAGTTTTTATTATTTAAGATTCCAATATACACTATAATTATGTCTTATTAGTCTTCATATCTTCAAAATACAAAATTTCATTATATTTAGCAATAGAAAAATTCTCACATTGATTACAAATTTAAGGACGATAAAGTCTACAAAGGTAAATTAGTTTTCTCCCATATGAACAAGCTTATTATAAAATTTTTAGACACAAAAAAGAAATTAAAGTAACATTCAAATTCATTTAATTCTATTTTGATTATGGTCTTGTTTTAAAGAATTTATATGCGGTTTATGAAAATAGCTTATAGATTCTTATAAGCTATTTTCAGCTTATTTTCATAAGCTTTCTAGAGTAACTTATCAGAATAAGCTGTTTTTAGCTTATTCAAATAAGTTTTACAATTTTATCTATAAAAAAATTTTAATTTAAAAATAGTTTATTGCATAAGTACTTAAATAAGTTGTATATCCAAACACATCTTATGTCTGTTAAGATAATTAAATTGCACGTTAACTAGAAAATTATTAAAAATAGTATAGAAAGCTTTTTTAAAATGTAAGTGGAATAATAGCAATAGAATTTTGCAGGTGGTTAAGATTAGAATATGAGAATGAGTAAAATCAAATTTCGATTGTGTGGGGATTCCTTTTGGATATTAGTTTTGCACTCTACTCTCTTTCATTAATAATATTCTTTTATTGTTATAATTATAGCATCTTAACGTATTCTTCATAAAAATATGAGTGTATTCTACTAGCATACCCTAACATATTATGTAAAATTAATATTTTTTTTTGACATACCCATATATTTTTTAGAGAAAATAATAATTAAGTAAAAGCATACTAGCATCATAACAATAAAATATCAATTGATCTATGTAATATACTTGGGGTCTGCGGGCGAAATATCACACTAATATATCATTAGCACATATAGAATATATAGATATATATTATTAATATTAGTAACATAAAAGTTCATGTGGGAGCAAATACCCCCATAAGCACGAATGTACATCTGTTCCTGAATGCAAGGGCTGAAGGGCAGTTATAGAATACTATCTTTAATGAGGTGAAAGTAGTTGAATTTTACATATATTTAATTTTAAAAAAGTTGTTCCAAATTTGTTTATATATATTTGAGACTAGTGGTAATATGCTTTATCATATTTATATTTTAGTTGAATTATATTATAATAAGAATTATATTAATTTTAAAAAGTTTATAAATATATAATATCATATATAATTTTTTAAATATATGTTAGTTATAAAAAAATATGATATATATATATATTAATAAATAGTAAATTAATTATCAAAATTTTAATAAATATTACATTTATTATATATTAATTATAATAAAAGTTTTAAAAAATTAATAAATACACAATACCGTATATTAATAAATATTTTAATTACATTTATTTTTTATATTCAATTTTTATGTTAAAATTAAAAAATTAATACCATATATAATATTAATAAAATAAATGAGTCAAACTCCCCTTAAATTTTCATGATAATATTATTTTAACTAAATATTTCATAATAATTAATATAATGTCCATAAATTATATCATACAATAAAAATAATAATTTAACTCTTTAAAATCTTGCTTCTGTGAGCCAAATTAATAATAAAATCTTGATCTTTGATTTGTTTCCATAAAAAAAACAAAATCCAAAAAAGTTGTTTTTATTTTTTTTGTGAATCTATTTTTTCGTTTATAATTTTTGAAATTTTTTTATATAAACTTAAAATGACAAAAGTCATATTGAGAATAAATATTATAATTGAGGGTCCGTTCCTATCTTAACTCCCTCTCAAGATAAAATTTAAACTAGAGAACAAGGTTATATAAGCTCGCAGACAAAAAAAAGTTATCATATTATGTTGACTCACAAAATTGCAGATTGTAGTAAAATAATATAGACTATCCAATCATGTCCATCAAATAAGCCTATAGTGTATAGAAAAACCTTCTCTTTTTTTACCAAACACAAAAAAAAAAACCTTTTCCTTGGTTTAAATTCACCCTTTCACACTATAAATTTGTAAATTTTTTATTAAAAGCTTAATCATTTCTTTGTACACTCTTATTCTTGGTTATCTATTTATATTTTTAAAAATAATATATGTATTTATATCTTAATCTTAATGATGTATTATTGAGAATAATTTACTGAAAATTTTTGGTAACATGTGGTCACCTCATTAATTGCCTCATTAATTGCTTCATAGAGAAGTTTTCTCCTATTTACTCTATCTATTTCATGTTAGATCATGTGTAGTTAGGGGTGTTCATAACTGAACTAACTCATTATAAATCGCTAAAACCGGTCTAAAAAATTGATAACCGAATAAATCGAAAACCGAACAAATTGAAAACCGAAATAACCGCATAATTTTATTGGTTTTGTTCGAATTTTAGTTCCTTATATTAAAACCGAACCAACCCAAACTAAATCGTATATATTAATATAGATTTATAATTTTTCTATATTATTCATCTTTCTCTTAAAAAGATTAAATGATGTGCTCAAAATATTATTTTTATAGTTTGATTTTTCTTTCAAATATAAATATTGTTTGAATTTTTGTCGAATATATATGTATTATATATAAATAATCAAATAAAAAATTTAGATAACAAAATTTGATCTAAATATATACATCATATTTACGTTTTACATTTTGTTATTAATGTTTACTATTTTTTATAATACGAACATATTTTAAAAATCTAAAACAAAAACCAAAAAACCAGTTCAATCCAAACCGTAAAAAAATGGTTCTGATGGGTTCGGATATCATTTAGAAATAAAACCGATTGGATGATGAGATGACAAAACCGCAAAGATCGGGTCAGATGATTTTTTCCCTTAAAACTAAACCAATCCGTACCGCGAACACCCCTATGTACAATACAAGGTTACTAGTTGAGTTACTTAACAAATATTTTATAATATTTTGGTAGGTCCCACATGTACACATTACTCTTTTAATTTAAGCAACTCTTACACTACAATGCAAGATTCTTATTAAGCAACTCACACGAGTCCCGTGCGTACCCCACAATACAAGGTTCTTACACTACAATTATATTTTTTTATCTCACTTCTCTTTCAAGCAACCCTTAGTCTTGGTTGCTTATTTAAGCAACTCAACTAAGCAACTCAAGCCACGTCAGCAAGCTGTAATGGAAAGTTATTTGCTAAGGGCGATTGCTTAGCACAATCACACCATTTAAGCAATCCCATTGCACGTAGTCTTATAAGATCATTTTCAAACATTATTAATGTTTCATAATTTTACTTATGGTACATAAATAAAAACTTGTGCACCGGTGCACAACCCCTTTAATAACCATTTATTTATTATTCAAAAAATAAAAAGTCAATGTCACACTTTAAATCAATAGATGAATTTGTGCCACATAAACTTCTCTACATTTATGTTGTACATGGTAAATTACATCATGTTTCATAATATAGGCATTTTTACCAAAATGGATCTATTTATTGTTTATGCTGTTTGTTTTTTTATCGAAAAAAATTTCTAGGTGTCACGTGAGAGTATCTCATTGAGTGACGCCTGCTGGGAAGCCTCACCCAATGAGGTGCTGTCACGTGGCAGCACCAGTTTTTTTTTTTTTTAAGAAAAAAAACCAAAACAATAATTCATTAAGAAAACAAGAAAACCCCATAGACAATTGCGAGGCGCCAAGTGGTGAGGCTATAGGGTGTTGCGCCCCATATTTGGGGCAATGCTTAAAAAAATAGTTTTAAATTATGAAAAAATAATAAAAACTTTTAGAAATTTTTTTAATTTGAAAAATAATATTTAATATTTGAAATTTTATCTTAATTAAGAAAATATATTTTACAATATTATAATACTTTTACAATATTTTAAAATTATTCAGAAAATACTTTTAATTATAAAAAATAATTTAAAAATAATTTTAAATTATAAAAAAATGATATTCAATATTTTAAAAAATTATTTTAAAAACTAACAAATACTTTTAAATATATTTTAAAAATGATAAAAAAATAAAAAATACTTAAAAATTATAAAAAAGGATAAAATATATTTAGAAAATACTTTTAAATTATAAAAATAATATTCAATATTTAAAAAATTATTTTAATTATTAAAATATTCTTAAATTATTTAGAATATACTTTTAAATTTAAAAAATGATAAATAATATTCAAAGAATAATTTTAAATTAATTATTTTAAAAACTAAAAAATATTTTACATGAATCACTTCTTCCAACATGGTATTGTGTTTGAAAAACCCTAAAGTGCTAAAAATTTATGTATGCAAAAAAAAAAAAGCCTATATAACACGTACTGTGTTTAATATAAAAAAATGAAAAAAAAATTGGAGACCCAATTTGGTAATTGATTTTAAAAAAACATTATTTGGGTAAAAATGCATTATTTAGGTAAAAATGCAATATTTGAATATCTTTTAGGATATTGTTAAGTTAATGTAATATTGTAAAATATTGCAAAATACTTTTTAGTAATTAAAATGATTTTTAAAATATTGGATATTATTTTTTATAATTTAAAATATTTTCTGGATAATTTTTTTTTTATAGTTTTAAAGTTTTTTATTTTTTATTTTTTAAAATATATTTAAATTTTTTATTTAAAAGCATTATTTTGAAATAAATGCGTTGATTATTATTTTTCTAATTTAAAGTATTTCCTAAATATTTTTTATTATCATATTATGATAAGCAGAATTTGTGTATCATTATAACCCATTGCACATTTTCCATTTCATCGCATCAGATCTAACATTTTTTTCCTTCATAAAATATGTTTTTAGTCCCTATAATATAGAATACTTCTAGTTTTAGTTCTTATAAAATTATTTTTGTATTTTAGTCTCTATGAAATAAAAAATTATTACTTTTAATTCCTATTGTTAAAATTTTTCGTTAAATACTAACTAGGATGAAAGAGTCCCACATGTCAACATCATATGAAATTTAAATAATTTTTTTATTTTATATTAATATTAATTAATTATTTTATTCATAATAAAAAAAATAGAAATAAAAAGACTCGTACCGCCTTCTTATCGAAGCTCTTATCACGCTACCTCTCGGAAAAAGTTGAGTAATGCTTTCTTGTTGTGAACCTCACTCGATTCACCTGATACTTGCTGATTTTGAAAAAATGGACTGTTATCACATTTTTCTACACGTCAATTGAGCATTTGTAAAAAAATAAAAATCGATCTAAAAGAGAAAGTGAGGTGAGTGATTGCAATGTCATGGAAGAAAGAAGAGTGAGTCTATTGCCACTCCAAACATGTCTATTGTTACTTATTTTTAATTATTTTAATAATATTTATATAAAATAAAAAATTATTATATAAAAACTAAAAACAAAAATATACTATTTTATAAATACTAAAAATATATTTTACCTTTTTATATATTTATAAAAAGTTTTAAATAATAAATAGTTCATTAAAACATAATTATTGTTAAAATAGTTTTTTTAAAAAAAGAAACCAAAATATTATTGTCCCGCTGTCGTGATTATAGTTTAGGGGTGCCACTAAAGGCACCACACTCTTCTCAAAACGTACCATACATTCGTTATTTTTTTCCAAAAAAACTCTCTAACCGGATATTAATATCCAGTTCCCACCGGATTATAATTTTCAGGCGACTCCGAATAATAATTTCCGGATCGTCATACAATAGTCTATCCTCCCTAACCAGATATTTTTGTCAGGTTCCAACAGGACATGTTTTTCCGGGTGTATCCGGATAAGATAATCCGGTTTTCTCAAATACTTTAAAACGCATCTAAAGATCAGAATCCTTTATTTTCTTACCTCCAAAACCAAATCATGTTCATGTTTTTTATGTTATATTTAAGTTAGTTGACTGAAAATGCGTTGTTTTAACTAATTTTGATCTAACAGGATATGATTATCCGATTCCAACCAAACATTAATATCCGGTTAAGGTCAAATCTTATATTAGACTGTTTTATGACGAACCGGAAATTATTATCCGGTGTCACCCAAATATTAATATCTAGTTATAGGACATTTTTGAAAAAAAAATAGCTGAGACGCGTGTGATGCCTTTAGTAACACCCTAGTTTAGGGCTTTAGACTTTCTTCTCAGAGGATAGTTACTCGAATATGATGTCAGAGGTCTATGTATATAGAAGAAATTAGTAATCAGGTCTCTAGGAGTGTATTTAGTTTAGTGTCGGTTGAAATAATTTTAAATTAACGTAATTTTATGCCTATCATAAAAATTAACGTAATTTTAAAATTAATTTTGTGTAAAATTAATTTTAAGAGTAACGTAATTTATGTTTAAATATTTTTTTCATAAAAATATTTAGAATAAAATCACAATGTAAACTTTTTAACCTAAAAAGTCTCACCTTAATTCAGCAAAAATCAATTTTAGCTCTTCAGAATTAAATTTCCTTCCCAACATTTTTCCAAACATGGACTAGAATCCCCCGGCGTGTTCTTTGTCAATTCAAGTTTTGTTTTCCGTCAGTATCAAATGACTCTCATTAAAAATATGCTCAAGAATATCATCATATCATAATACAATCAAAATCAAATGAGAAATTTTATATAAAGATCTACACTAAACAACTCCACTTTTAAAACGTACTCACGTCTAAAAGCAGGCTATAATCTCTTATCACTAAACAACTCTACACGCTTTTAAAAGTAGTAATCTCCCTAAAGAAAAACTATCATCCCGTTGCATGAAAACACACACCTAAGGTCAGTGTATCTTGAAATAGCCAAAATGGAAGACAACTTATATTAAATGTGATTTTGCACTGTTAATTTCACGTCTATTAAGAAATCAAAATCTACAACCACGGGAAGAAGTAAATAAAATTCCAAATTGTGTCCAACTTTTATCACCTTCCCAAAACACGACTAAGCTTTTACCTCAAGAATGCCTCTCCTTTTCTTCTTCTGACTTCGGTTTTTGCCTCTTTTCAAGCACTTTTCTTCAACTATACTTTCCATGCTCAAAAAAATTGTCCTTTTGAGTATAAATTCCTCGAGTATACTAATTTACTCCCTTCTTCTCTTTGGCGATGCTACATCTGCTAATGCTTCCACATCTTTTTTCTGTTTTTGTCCTTCCTCTTCAAGGTTCTTATTTCTTTTTCTTCTTTTCTTTAATAATTCTTTCTCTGCTAGCACTTTCAATTTCTGCTTTTTCCGCTCTTTCGCTTTTTCCTCAAAGCCATCATCCATCATCTTCATTTCTGCCACATTCCTGGCACTGAAAACCTGCAATACATTATGGTATACAAGTCAATCGGAAATTAACAAAAGAAAAAGTTTTACATAGCTCATAATGATGGAAAAAGGCCACAATCATGAAGACCAAAAAATACATTTCAATCACGAGTACAAGCTACCCCCCAAATAAACATACCTTTTTCATGAGAGCAAGCACCTCAGTTTCTTTGTATTCAATCATTTCAAGTTGCCTTTCGATGAGAGCTTCTATTTCAAGAATGAGGTCAACGTCATTCTACAAACACCAAATTCAAATGGTATAATAGTTCACAAATGCAACACTACAATTAGAATCCTAAAATAATCTCATTCGATTTATGAAACACCAATTGTCACAATGGAAATAAACCAAAAGATGGACTCTGGAAACAGCAAGACCTATATGATACATAAATGCTTCTAACTTACAACTAGACCTCAATGTTAACCCCTTTGTCCATTTGGACGATACAAATCCTGAAAGTAGTCTGGCTTATTAGCACATTGAATGCGTTGCTGTCACTGTTAATGCTGATGTGAGAGCCAAAGCTGACACAAGTGGTTGATGATGAACGGTGATAGCATGGAACTTATATGAACCAAGCCAAATACTGATACTTTTCATAATTTTTTCCCTTATATTCTTATGCTTTTGAATAATCGCCGACACCACTACCTAATATTTACAGACCACTGCACACTACAAAACGCGCACACACACAAAAAATAAGGACATCAAACTAACTGAAATCCAATTATAATGGTTTTGACTACCACTCTCAATGCAATGCAAGAAAACTCATTCAAACAGTGGAGCAGACATAGCAGCCAGTCAATGTAAGAATTACAAGAAAAAATTGATACATTCACCAAAGTATCTTTCAAAAGCAATGAGAAAATTCATTCAAACAGAAAAGATACGTAAATTTTCATATTATGGCTAACATGTGCTTACCTGGGTGACCAGGCTCAAAGCCAGTCCCCCTCTACCTGCTCTTGCAGTACGACCTACACGATGAATATAATCTCGTGGAAACCTGTAGTTGAAAAGTTGAAATTCATTTAATTTTAAACGAATGCTTTAAAACTCAACTAAGAGAATACAGAAATTGGCAAAGAATAATAACCTTGGAACATCGTAATTGATAACAAGGTCAACTGTAGGAATATCCAAACCACGGCTGGCAACATCAGTTGCTAATAGTATAGAAACCTTTCCTGATTTAAATTGGTGAAGTGCTTCAAGCCTCTGAGACTGCGATTTGAATGAATATAGAGCTGCTGCTTCTTGATCAAGCACTTCCAGCATCAAACTTAAACGATGACAATCTCTGCAATTTGGGAACTGTTAGAACATCTACCAAAAAAAAGGTTACAGACCTAGGAGAAGAAAAGTGAATAGTGAATTATATTGTATATGTTTGTTTAAGCTTTCATTGAATGTGACATACATCCCAAGTCAAATTAATGGTTGAGATCATTAAACACATCCAAAAGCCCGATTGATGGAAGCCACATTTTCCCCGTCCAGTAGAATTGTTTTTTGTTGAATGTAAAGCAAACATGCTGAATATAGACAACAAAAATTGGAAAATGAACTTATGAAAAATACAAACAAGTCAACTAGAAAGATACCTGCATGTGGAGATAAATATGATGGCAGACCGAATGCTCATATCTTCCATCTTAGACAAAATATGCATCAAATATACATCCTTCACCTTTTTAGGGATGAATATAACCTGCTGCTTAAGTGTTTCAACAGTTTTCAAGCCTGCATATGCCTCGTAGACATACAGCTTATCTCGGTAACGATCACGCATCTTTTGAAGATTACTGGTTGTTGTTGCTGAAAAGAAAAGGTTCTGCCTATTTTCTGGTAAACAGTGAAAGATAAATTTCAATTCCTCTTGAAACCCAACATCTAGTACTCGATCTGCTTCATCCAAGACAAGGAACTGCAGAAGTATAGGTCAAATATTAAATCATAATTCATAGCATTATGAAGACTTCACTATTTGCTTAATGAGTTAATTTGAATAAGCATTGATGAAGCTTTAGGTTAACAAGGCATTTAAAAAAAGCTTTACAGAACTTATTTGGTCTTATTAAAGTGTTTTATGACCTTTCTATAGGCTCTTAACAGTTCATTTCAGTGTGCTTCATGTAGAAGCTCATCAAAATCAATCGTTATATAACCTCTCTCTCTTACATCTATCATTTTACTTTCTATCCCCTTCCTTTCCCTTCACAACACTTGTCACATCTGTCACTTCTTATGGCTTCTTCATCTTTTTTTTTTACCCCTCTCTTCCCCACCTTTCCCAACCTCATTTTGGGATGTGGAAGCTTCATTTTTCCATATAAAAAAGCCTCTTCTTTTTACTTATCTAGTAAGCTTCATAGTCTAGCTTATGAATAAGCTCTACTAGAATAAGCGCATGTTTGTGTTGTAGTTGCTATGTCTGAAATACACGTTGAATGAAACTTCTTTCAGATAACTTGATTTCATGTCTCAAACCATGGTTTGAAAGTGAAAAAAAAAATGTTGTTTTTTGTAAGGCCAGACAATATTTTGCAAACTACAATCCAAAGTCCAACTATCTAAGTTTTTAACCAAGTTGTTTATCCAAATGCGTCATACAAGCTTTCTAGTCTCCAAAATAAACAAACCCAATCATAGAAAACGTCTATCAATCACCCAAACAGCACTCACTCACTACAACATTACCTTGATCCTAGAGAAAACGGGAGCAATATCAGGATTATCCCGAAGCAAGAGGTGGATCCTCCCAGGGGTGGCAATGACGAGGTGAGGTCTGGCAACCAATTCCTTGGTCTGTCGGAGCATGTCCATGCCGCCGACAACGACGGTGATGCGTAGGTGAAGGGAGGAGCCAAGGGCACGGAACTGATCGGCGAGCTGGAATGCCAGCTCGCGCGTCGGCGTGACAACAAGAGCGAACACGCCGAACGGATGCTGGGCAAGGCGGTGGAGGATCGGGAGCGCGAAGGCGGCGGTCTTACCGCTGCCGGTTTCGTCAATTCCAAGGACGTGGCGGCCTTCCAGGACCTTCGGAATGCACCGTGACTGCACGCGCCGCGGCTTCCGCATTCCCAGCTCCTGGCAGGTCTTCACCGTCCATTCAGCGAGTCCGAGATCGGTGAATGAGGAGGCGTCGGAGGTTTCGTCGTGATGGTCGGGGAATGTGTCGGGATTAGGGCTTGTGGCGGCTGCCACTGCGGCGGCGGGGGCTGAGGGGTTTACGTAGGGTTTAGGAGTTGATTTGAAGAGAGGGAAGTTTTGGTCATGGAGGAGTTGTGGTTGCTCCATTCTGCTCCGTCTCAATTACTCGCAGTCTCGCACCCTTCGTCGAGTTTTTTTTTTTAAATATGATATTTTGATATTTGAAATTAACAATTTAAAATTATAATTGAATAATTACACAGCACGTTTGGTATTGAAAATATTTTTTATTTTTAAAAAATTCTCTTAAAATCACGGCTTATTAGTGGGCTAGACTAGAGTAGACTCGCTTAGGCCTATTTCTGAAATTAGAGAATTGAAACTCATCGATTACCTGTTAGACTTTTTTTAAGACCCGAAAAATCCATTTTTAAAAGTCTAGATCATAATAAATTCATTTAAAATAATTTTAAAAATATTCTTTTAAATAAATTAATGGAGTTAAAGATTTATATAAGCTAATAAAAGTCTTAGTCATGTAGTTCTGTTGGTGAGCGTATTAGGACATGCGTGTGTGAGTACGGGGTTCGAATCTCGATTATACTACTTTCCTATGAATAAAAAAAAAAAAACTAATAAAAAAGAAATTTTTTAACTCAATAAATGTAAATGTAAAGTAGTAAAACATAACACTAAATTTTTTTTCATGATAATAGTAAAAATATGTATAATCATATTATAAGTTATTATTATTACTACTAATATTATTATAATAATTTAAATAGCCTAGTTTATTTAATTAAATGAACTTTTTAAGTAGTATTAGCTTACTATAAGTATTAGGAAAATGCTAATTAGTACCCTTAAGGCACTGTTTAAGGATACAAAAATAGTACTTCCTCTAGTCCTTGTTATAAGGCACATTTTGGAAGGATTTTGTAGTCCTTTTTAAGGCATTGTACAAATCCCATAAAGTATTTATAATTATTTTTCTTATTTACCCCTATTAAATGCCTTAACTTTATTATACCAACCACTAAACACAATATTTAAGGAAGGGTAAAATTGATATACCATCCTACTTTTTAAGAAAATTGATGCAGCCAACTATCTTTATTGGTATGCGTAATTTAGGTATTTATGCCTTATAATAAGGACCATAGGGAGTAACGTTTTATCGGGATTGATAAAATTTACTGTCTCAAAAGTTGAAAATTATTGAATGAACATTTTTTATAGTAAGTCAAAGCATTAAAGAAGATGTAGTTATTACACCTTAACAAATGACCTAAGGGCACCATTTAGCAAGAACCATAAAATTATAGTGGGATTCTGATTATTTAATATAACATAATTATAAGGCTTAAATATGTTTTTGGTCCCTACAAAATAGGGGTCCTTTGGTTTTGGTCCCTATAAAATTATTTTTTTGATTTTAGTCCAACACTTTAAAGAATTAATTGTTTTTAATCCCTAAGTTATGTTAATGACTTTTGTGCCAAACATGTCCTTAATAATTAATTATTAAATAATGGAATAATTAAAATTAAAATAACAAAAAAAATTGTCTGTTTATGCACTCTCTTTCTCCTTCCCTTCCCATTTCTGCAACCCTAGCCACCACCGTACTCATCAGCCACCACCACCCACACAGCAGCCGCCACCACCACCTCCTTTGCCTCTACCGCCGTCGCTGCCGCGCTGCACACCACCGTTGCTCCCTCTACTTGTCTTCTCCTCGCCACTTCTTCTTCATCATTCTTCGTCGTCACCCCTTCTCCTCCTCCTCTACGCTGACACGGTTGAGATGTCGTATTTTTGCGTTTTGCCAAGCCACCAAAGGAGCGGGTTTTTGGCCCGAGTATAACGACCCGGTTGAAAAAACCCAAAATTTTACATAAAATAAGGCGCGCCTCACTCAATCTCAATCCTAACCAAGCGTCGCTGCTCTTTCTCCCTGTTTCCCTGAGTTTCTCGTTTGATTCTCTCTGTTTCCGGCGTCGTTGGTGGCGTGTTTGGCTTTTTCCGGTGACGTTCATGGCTTGTTTGGCTTCTCCGGCGTGGTAATGCTCTCTTCTGGTCTCTGTTTTGTTGTTGCTCTACTCTTTTCCTTTGTTTTGTTTTGACTTCTGCGTTTTTCTCTGTTCTGCGTTCTCCTCTGCTCTATTCTGTTAGGTGCTTTTCTCCTCTGTTCTGTTTGGGTTCTGATTTCTGAAAAAGATGGCAAGCAGAAATGGTGATTTTTGAGCATCTCAAAGTTCAAACCTTTCTCTGATTTGTGTTTTTCATTTGATTTCTGTTTTGGATTTTGGAAGAGGGTTTGGGTAGTGGTGATCAGAGTTGGTGGTGGTGACATGTGGATGGTAAAGGAAGGGGAAAAGGGTTTGGGTGGTGGTGATTGTGAGTTGGTGGTGACCGGAGTTTGTGGTGGTGATGTGTGGATGGTAGAGGATTGGAAAGCGGAAGAAGAAGAGATGATGGTAGATAGAAGCAGAAAGGAGGAGGTGGAAGAAGGGTGAAGTCGCAGACAGGGGCCGGTCAGTGGCGGTGGTGGAAGAAGAAGTTGGAGGATTTTTCATTTTTTTAATAATTTATTTTTATATTTTAATATCAAATTTAATAATTAAATAAAGATATATTTGGCTTAAAATCCATTTTTTGGTTTCAAGTACTAAAACCAAATATTTAAGCAAAGTGTTGGACTAAAATCAAAAAAATAATTTTATAAAGACCAAAATTAAAAGACCCTAAAGACCAAAAACATAATTAAGCCTAATTATAATTACAACTTAACTGTGACTTCAATTTAAAACAAGCAAAACAACATATGTGATTGTGTATATTCCAATATCACTAAGAGGTCCGTCGCGAAAGTTACCTTTAGGTGCAAGCTCAATATGCTCAAAACCAACTGTTGATGTATAAGTAAATTGTTCACAGAATCGCAGCTGAGTAAACTAGTATTTCAAACCATAAAAACAAGATGTTAATGAAAAACCTTCCTGGCATAACAAAAGCTAATCTACTTGCAGATGGAATAATTCAATAAACTGGAACTAAAATTTACATAACTTTTCAAACTTAATATTAATTGAATGAACTAAAATTTTTCATTATTGGATGATGAATGATGATTGGGATACACAAGTCCCTGAAGGCGCGAAAGCAAACGAAAATAACGGTAAAAATGGAAACTATCTAAGGTAATTAACCTATGTAGACTTAACTGACTTAACAGAAAAGACAGTTAGTTCAATTATTAACTAAGGAGTATAATTCAATACACAATACTAGTCATCATTAGCATGAATTTTCTTCAGAGTTCACTCTCAAATGATACCTAGTGGCCCTTTTGCACATAACCGAAAAATCTAGAATACTCTTATAGTATTTACATCAACCCTTTAAGCGGGTTTCATGTACCATGTTTGGTAGAAAAAATATTTTTTAGGCAAAATAACATTTTTGGTCCTTTAACTCTTTGCACCAATTCGCTTTGGTCCTTTAATTTTTTTTTAATTCATTTTGATCCTTTAACTTCTATTTTGGATTCAATTTAGTCCCTAGAGTTACTTCTGTCAAGTCATAATACAAATCTCCAAATTGAACGGTAAGGACCAAATTGAATCTAAAATAAAAGTTAATGGACCAAAATGAATCAAAAAAAAGTTAAAGGACCAAAGTGAATTAGCGCAAAGAATTAAGGGACCAAAAGTGTCATTTTACCAAAAATTTAAAATCTCAGTGTAGTGCGATCCCTATGACTACTAGAAAAACTAAACTCAGAGAAACATGATGAAGGTGAACCCTATCAAAATCAATTTATCAGTGTATTTAATTAATTCTCACGTAATGAATAAACATTTTTGGATAGAGAATTGGAAACTACCAAAGATCGGAGAGAAACTCGTCAACTCAGACAATTTTAACACGAGTGTAATTATTACGCTGACTGAACAGCTAATACCAACCGTTTTTGTGATGTGAACGAAAGAACAATGAAATTAATGGGTGTCACCAGACTATATTTTTCAAAGGGTCAGCACACTAGTCAATGACCAAAACTATCATGGGCAAATTATGCAAGAGATTAAAGCAAAAACAAAAAAAGGACTGTGGCTACATAACGCAGCAGAATTACTATCACTATCAGGTGAAAAATAGTTATTTACAGACTACAACAATAGTTATTTACAAACCATTTCGTAAGACTCGTGATCGATTTCAACAACCGTAACAACACAGGTGAAAAAATTTAAAATCTTATTCAAGACTCAGAATTACTCTGAAAATAGGCTACCATTCTCGGGATGACTTTGTTTCCACTGGCAAGCAACTTGAGACCAGCCTCAGTCAAAAAAAAAAAATCACCTGCTGAAGCATAAATTGTTCATTGGATTGCTGTTTATCATGGTAGACAAGGCGTAACAAATGTGGCATCTGCAAAATATGCTGTAGTACTAAAAAAAACCAGTAAAATCAGCTCCACTTTATATCCGAGAACCCTGCGCAAGGAAAATGAACACAACAAATTACTTGAAAGATTTTTTAAAAAGCGAGCATACACACTCAATTCCATAGCCAAAGACAAAAAGAGGTGCTAACCCATAAGCAGCTTGAAACGAGAAATATTTCTCTTATATAAACTTCTGGGGCTCATTTTTCAAAATACAAAGTCTCCTCTATCGTCCTAATCACAACACTCAGACTGCCACCACTTTCCAATGCTTTAACAACAGCTCGGTGGGCAGATTTATGCCACTTGAGCAAATTATAGGATTGCAAGACTGACCATCTTGCTTGATTTGACATCTGAACCATGCGAGTACAAGAAGGTTTGAAATTTAGTATTAGTATCACAGATAAAAAATGAAACCATCAAACAGGAGGAACCAGCTGTGGAAAGACCTCAGCTATAGACAATGGAGGCTCAAGAAGAAGACAAATGCTTCTAAATAGATTTTCATCATTTTCTCCACCCTCTGCCTCACCATAAACAAGAGCTTCAGCAGCAATTCCAGCAAAAAGCACCATACAGTACCTAAAGCATAGATTGCATAAGCATCAGTATCACTTGAAAAGCTCAAAGAAAAAAAAGGGAAAAAACTTCAGAAAAAAGAAGAAAGCAACAGGAAAGTGGACTCATTTTTAAGCTTCTGGGAAATAAGTTATCTGTTAGATATCCTCATCATAGCAGAAGGTAAGTTTGTAAATTCTAGGTGGATGCAGAGATACTGACTAGAATAGAAATAGGAGACATGCACTGATAACTGAAGAAGCTAGAGCTAGGAATAAAATCAATTTAACTTCACTAGCACAGTTCTACTAACAAAGGGAATAATAGCATAGGAGGACACACAGACATGGTCTCACCTTTTGCTTGGGTTACAGGATATCAAACTCAGAAAGCAATGATGAATTGGAAAACATTCTCTCTAAATTGTCAGGCAAAGAGAAATGTACTACTTAAGTGTCATGCAAATCAAACTCAATTTGTTTAACTAATGTCATTTGAGCATCTATCACAAAGTAAATGCACCTTAACTGGTACATGGTTCAATCATACCAGAATTTAATCAGTGCTTGATTTGACATATATCTCCAAAACTATGGTGTTACACCCACCTGTCAAAAGCTGTACCTTCAAGTCGGCCTTTGGCAAGGTCATTGGCAACTTTCTCATCCCAAAACTGAGTCCCTGCCTAAAAAATAAGGATTTACTGCAACTAAAATGATGTTAAATACTTAAATGGAAAAACTTATTGAGAATAAGGAGCATATTGTGCAGATAAAAACTAAAGAAAAGAACAGGGAAAAAGGATACACTTGTGACTTGTCAGTATATAAGTGTAAATAAAAGCAAATATCCACTATCAGTGGCATCGCTGCTTGACCGTTGAAATTAATCCGCTTTTGGAAAATTTTCAAAAATGAACAGAAATCATACCAATACTAATATTAATGCATGAGAATATTTGGTCATGTTCTGCACACAAACATCGTACGCTGCAGTGAAGGAGCATAAAACAGAAGAGACTTCCTTGATTATTTGTTCTTTCTCTTTAGTTGAATTGTCTTATTACTTAGCCGAAGTTTACTCAAAAGATGCAGTGTTCAACACAGAGAAGTAGATACTAGAGACCAATTCACAGGAAATCTCCAAAATATTGTGCATGAAAGAAATCACTCGATGCATCATAACCACCAATTATGCATGCTGTAGCACTGGAAAGAGTACAAGTAGTGGAGCACTAAGTAGACTTTCGGTTTTCTTTTTTGGGTGTTTTACTAGGTTTTTCATTATGTTTCAATTCTCAAAGTACATGGAAATAGTTGAGATTGTTGTCATCCACTAGCGAAGGATGAACCGAACAATAATTGAGGGAAGGGGAGACAACCAATAGGAACTATCTGAACCAATAAAATGCCTTATTAATTAATTAATCAATTAATAAGAGGAAAAAAAAATACCTGTCCTTGAATGCCCATTTGCATTGCAATGATTGGGTCTAAAATCACCCCCCGAATTGGGCAACCCATCAGGTAAGCTGAAATTTCATTAAGATAGTCCGTGTAAGATGTTTACATGGCAACACACAACTATGGGGGATTAAATATGACCCATAACTAATATCCCCTACATGTGACCATTAAAATCAAGAGGAACAATAACAACAGCATTTGCCTGTTAGGAGATGTCCTGCTTCATGAATGATGATTCGACGCCTATATGGTGGCCAGTAACTTGAGATTTGAGCTAAACAGGTACCTCCTAGGAATATAGCATCTGCAATGGCCAGACCTAATAACACTGCAAGATTGGGCCTGAGGTCAATTCCTTGTGAAATAAGAAAGGACACTCCACCCAGAAAAGCAACCAAGACCGTGCTTGAACCATCTGAAAGACCCCACTTTTTTGGAGCAAGTTTAGTCACTGTACAAAGGAAGGAAGGATAAATTATATTGTATTACCATGTTTCAGAAGCATAAATTGCATATTTTTTTTCCATTCGAGTGTAACACAACTGAATACTAAAATTGGGACTTTGGGAATAGTATAGCTAGAGAAAAATATTCTGTCAGGAATTTATGTGTACCTTCCAAACCAGTTGAGGAGCTCAACACATCTGGTGTTACATTCCTCGGTCCCTCCAAAACTACACAAAATGGGCATCAAAAAATGGGGGGAGAAAGATAGACAGAAAAAAGATTTTGCAAAGAAAAAGCTTTATCGGAGTCCTCACTCCTCACTAAAACAAATTATAATTATGGAAAACAACTAACAGAAGAGAGAAAAGCCATGCCAATAAGCATCAATTTCATAAAATTCAAAACACAACAACACATGTAGCCAGAAAAGGTTGCTTGTGCTGATAAAGCAAACTCTCATTTTCTCAAAATACATCTAATATGTGAACAGCAGATAGAATACTAAACATATAACACCAAGTTTCCAACAGAAAACATATAAAACAGGAATTCCGAAGGAAAATTCACAAGAACTGTAACTGTAGAGATTGACAAAGCACAAAAAATTGTAATGTTAATGTCAACACTTGATTAGTTGTGACACCTCAAAAGCATTGCTGATGTTATTAACAAAGTTGAAGCATTGATTGCAACTTTTCTATACAAAAGAACACTATGATTGTAGTTGTGCCAAACTACTTTGAACAGTCTTAATAAACTACTTTGAACAACCCAAACGATAAAAAATCAAAAAAATTTATTTACTGCTGATAAGAAGAACGGGGAAAAACTGAAAACTCACCAATATTCCTGCATTTACCGAAATTGGGCAAGAAACCCCTATCTCTGAGGAACTTGTAGGCGTTAGCGACGAGCTTCATGTCATCGGCATTCAAGCACGTGTCTAGAACCTCCCAATCTCTCTGTGGACCGTACAGCTCCAACTCACGGAACCGGAACTGAGTCGACTCAACCGTCGGAGAAGGGACCTCGGCGACCAGGCGTTCCGATTCGAGGGACTCGAGAAACCTGAGAGCTCCGGCGAGGTCCTTCCGCTTCACCGCTTCCTCGTACTCTCGCCATTCGCGGAAGGCACTGCGCGGTTGGAAAGGTCTTCGAGTCGCGGGAAGGAAAGTGCGGGAAAATGAAGGGGAAGAGACCAGAAACAGAGGGAAATTTTGGAGATTGAGGGAAACGATGGGAACAGCCATCAAACAACGAAGAAAATCGTGTTGATTGTGAAAGAGGAGAGGTTTTGTTTGAGGTTCTAGCTGGGAACTATCTATATTTTTTTTTCAAACAAAGAGAAAGAAAGAAAGAAAAAATGTAGCGTTACAAACAAAAGTTCGGCATAACATAACTAATAAAAAAAAAATCTGGCATATTAAATTGTTACCAAAAAAAAAATATAAGTAAATACATGATAGTTTCTATTTTTGTAAAGAATACATGATAATTAACCCATGCATGGTAAGGTTAATTTTCTATTTTACATTACCTTTAATTTTTACTTAATTATTAAATTGTTGTGAGAAATTATTTTGATGCAATTTGATATTTTTCTCAAATTTTCGAAGTATATCAATATATAAATGCATAATTAGATGCAAAATATAGAATTTGTTAATAATTCAATTCTCAATTTATATTTAGTTGATAAATTTATTTTTAAAAATATAATAACTTTTGAAGCATTATTCACCTCACATAGTCACATGGGACAAAGATTTTAAATTAGGTGCATTTTTCAATATTTGTAAAAAGTCCTTTATCATGTTAATAACCAAATGTCACTAGCTTTAGTAGAACATTGAAGTTTCAGATCTGGTTCTGTCGTCATGGTTTATCGAATGTCACTCTCTCTATGCTGCCTCATCCCAAGCGTTTTTTGGTTGCCGGAGTCCAGCACTTTTCAATGCTCACTGGTTTGCTGTTCGCCTTTGACGCAACTTTGAGGATGGTATTCTAAGAAATTAGTCTAATTTATCAAATTAATCAAAATTATCAAGTTAAGATGAAGAATACTTTTAGAATGCACAGTGTGAATATTGAAGGATGGGTAATGGGCTTACAAAAGCTTCTGCTCCTAGATTCAAATTTATGGTATTGTTTGATCGAGCTTATTTTTCTTTTAAAAGTTACCTTTAAATTAAAATTGCAAATAAAAAACTTAAAAAATGTCATAAACTATAATCATTGAAAGTTTATTTTGGTCAAGCAAAACTAACAATCTTAGGGTCTATTTTAATTCCATGAATTTTTGACCCCGGTCGGCTGGCCCTACTTTGTCAGAGTTGGGCTGGACTAATTAACTCATTTTGATCATTTTATACATGATAACTTTGCTAATATAACTAAAAAAAAAGTATATCACTATTATCCACATGTAACCACTTACCATTACGATAATAAAACTTTTTAGTTGAATTACTGATAGATGACATGTGCTACAAGTAAATAATAGTTATATATTTGTTGTATTTTGTTAAGAGGTTTTTATTATAGACTTGTTTAGATACTCAACTTAATTAAATATTTATGTAATTAATTTTTAAATGAGAATTTGTTTATAAATAAAATTATAAAACTTATTTGAATAAATTAAAAATAACTTATTTCGATAAGCTTTTCTAGAAACCTATAAATTACATATAAGCTTATTCAAACTGGACGTATGTTTATCAAAATTATAACTTGTTTTATGAGAAGTTAACTTTTTTAATAATTTTTTCTTATTTTACTCTAAGTTATTTATTAGAATAATTTATTTATTATGTCTTATTAAGTCATTGAATAAATACTTTTTTCTATATTACATGTTAAATCACTTTTAACTTAAGAGATAATTACACTAACCTCCTATGAGGTTTGCTGATATTACACTACTCCTCTCCAGTTTTTAAAATTATATTTACCCCCTGAAATTTATATTTTTATTAAAAAAATTGTAAAATAAAAAAGTAATAAATGGTAAAATTAATTTTTCTTAGAAAAATGAAAAATTTGCACAATAACACCATTAAAAAAAATTAACATTAGGAGAGTTTGTGTAATGAAAGTTAAAATTTCAGGGGATAAATGTAATTTTAAAAACTGAAGGGGAGTAAATGTAATATAAGCCAACCTCATGGAAGGTTAGTGTAATTATCCCTTAACTTAATTATCGAAATTAAAGAATAATAATTAACACATTAAATTTATAAAAGAAAAAGTTTCAACTATACTCCTACAATAAAATTTCCAATAAGCGCTTAAAGTGTTTGGGGTTCACTCTCTCACTTATTTCATAGTTTTTTTTTCACTCTCATATTTTGAATTACTACTACAATTTTTAGAAAGAGTCAAAGTGTAGAGTTATTAATAAATTAGTTAATACTATTCTATATTAAGAACTACAATTTTTTCTAAATGATACTTATATATAAAGTCGTAAAATAAAACTTAACTTATAAGTTAATTTTTAAAAAAATAGTTCTATACAACTATAACAAAAAATCATAATAAGCTATACCGATTGACCAATTTTTTTTAAGTTCAAAAGTTAATTTTAAGCTAAAACAATAAATAAGAATTTTATTATTTAAATTAAAAGTTATTTGACTTTGAAGAAAAAAATCAGATTCTCTTCTCTTTCTCCTCCTCTTCTTCTTTTGTTGGATGACAGCGGTGGGTGACAAACGACGATAGTTGGTGGTGAGCAGTGACAGGTAGTGGCAATTGATGATGCTTGATGGCGAGGAAGCCAAAAATCGAAAATAAGAAAAGTTGAAAAAAAATACTTATAATTGTAATTATACAAACATTTCAAAAATTTTATTTAACCCAATTTCTATTTATAAGCCTAAAATAAACTCAACCATTAGGGATGGTTTTGCAATAAGTTGCTCACTTCAATGAGCATAGGGGGGCAAACTGCGCATGGGATAAATTATTATAATTAATCTTTGAGAAAGAAAATTATTATAATTAATATTTTTTATAAATATTATAAGAGTTTTTTTAACTTGTGCAATATTGCACATGTTAAGAAATTAAAGTTAGAAACTTAGTGTTGGAAAAAACAAAAAGTTAATGAAATTTGGTTTCACATACAACTAATACTGTATTTACTTTGTATATTGAATTTCTTAACCTGTACAATATTACACAGAATAGAAAACTCCATATTATAATTATAATTAATCTTTGAGAAAGAAAGTACAACATTGGTTGAAATTAAAAATATAAAAATAAAACAGAGAAAAAAAGGAGAGTAAGAGTTGAATATTGAACAATGTGAGGTGAAAAGCAAGGAAGATCAGGAACCTCTCCTCAACGATAAGAGAAATCCAAAATCTCGTCACCACACCCAATCGTTCCTCCCTAGTTCTCCACGTCCACATCTTCCCTTTCTTCCTTTCCCTTCTCCTTCAAATAAATCTTCTTCCAAACCTCTCTTCTTCCCTTCGTTCGTACTCAAACACTCACACTCTTCCACTCTCTCTCTCTAGAACAACCACCAACAATGGCCTCTGCCGCAGCAGCACCAACCACTTTCTCTCTCCTCCCCTCCACAAACACCTCCTCCTCCGCCTCCTCCTCCTCCTCTTCCTCCACCCGCCTCCAGCTATCCTCCACCCTCCGTGTCCGCCCCCTACGCCGACTGGGGTTTGCGGCGGCGGACCCGCTGCTTGCGGCGCACGTGGCGCGGAAAGTGAGTTCCGTTTCGGGGAAGGGAGTCAGAGGAGTGGTATCGATGGCGAAGAAGAGCGTCGGAGATTTGGGAGCTTCGGAGTTGAAGGGAAAGAAAGTGTTCGTTAGGGCTGATCTCAATGTACCTTTGGATGATAACCAAAACATTACTGATGATACCAGGATTCGCGCTGCTATACCAACAATTAAGCATCTCATCCAAAATGGTGCTAAAGTTATCCTCTCTAGTCACTTGGTTTGTCACCTTCTTCTTTCCCTCTTTCTCCCTGCATTTACATTCCTTATGTCATGTTTTTAGAGTCTCACATTGACATTGATTAGGAATATAACCACACAAGAGTATATAAGCATTGGGTAGTTCTTCCAGAACTAGCTTTTGGACTTGGTTTAGCTTATTAGCCATTTGTGATACTCCACTTCTTCTCGTCTTATACTAAAACTGAGTTTTATTTTATTTTATTTTTGCCACCAATGACTATTGTTTGGAGAAATAGATTTTTTATTATGATTTTTTGGTTAAAATAAGTGTCTTTTTGTTTCAATAATAAGGTGAATTATACATGTACTAACACAAGTTATTCTATGGGTTGACTTGAGTTTAATTTGAAATGTTTATTTATTTATAATGCAGTTATGCAAATATGAATTCCGTAGTTCAAAGAGTAGTTTAATTTTTTCCCCTCTATTGAATAATCTTGTTAGGCGATAAAGACATTTTTTGAAGCTACTTGGGACGTAGATCAATGGGTGCTTGGTGGATTGTTTGATAGTATTTTATATTATGGTCCATTCGGCTTTTGCTGTTTTGTTGTAAAGTTGTGTTTTTTATTTTGAAGTTCTGTTTTTGGATATATTGAGGTTTTGGGTCTTCAATTTTCAATGCATGTGAATTCTGGATTTCAGAGAGAAAATCCTTCTAGACCAGAAAAGGGAAAGAAAATCCTTTATTCCTCTTTCCTGTTATTGCATTTTTCAGTTTTTATTTCTGCTTGGTAGTGTGTGCCTATGTAGGTTTCTACTTTTTAAGGATAGACCACGAACGAGGGTTCTGTTATCTGTGGAGCAATCCAAATTTAATAGTCAAAAGAAATTATTGAATTGTTGGAACAATCTGGTTTTGTTACAGGCAATAGCTCTCGTAATGTAAATCAGTAAATTTAACTGAAAGCATATTGATCTGTATAATCACTGGTTTGAACTTGTAAACTGCATCATTGTGACTTTTGATAAAATTTCCAGGGGCGACCAAAGGGTGTCACTCCCAAATACAGCTTGGCACCTCTTGTACCTCGGCTCTCTGAACTCATTGGCGTCCAGGTATGTTTATATATTGATTGTCAAGGAATCAGTTGAAACAGTGATAAGGGAAACAATGTTTTGAGGTTGTGATTTTTAGTGGATAATTAAAAATTCTGGTCTTTCTGTGTTTGGATGTGGATGATTCCCAGGTTGTTAAGGCTGATGACAGTATTGGCCCAGAAGTAGAAAAGTTGGTAGCTTCGCTTCCAGAAGGAGGTGTTCTTCTTCTAGAAAATGTGAGGTTTTACAAGGAAGAAGAAAAGAATGATCCCGAGCATGCGAAAAAGCTCGCCTCTCTTGCAGATCTGTATGTCAATGATGCATTCGGTACTGCCCACAGGGCTCATGCATCAACTGAAGGGGTCACGAAATTCCTGAAGCCATCAGTTGCTGGTTTTCTTCTGCAAAAGGTGTGTTTATATTTCTTCTTTAACTAAATTATTATCAGCAGCTAACCCAAACTTTCTGAAAATAAAGTTACCTGAACTTCGTTTCCTGAACTTCTATCATGATCCATACAAAATAAAATTTCATGTCAAATGTGAATAATTCTTCAAGGAAAAGTTTTTTTTTTTTTTTCAATATTTTATGCATATATGTTGTTTTAATAATAATAATTACTCTTCACGTGTGTATAGGAACTTGACTACCTTGTTGGGGCAGTATCGAACCCAAAAAGGCCATTTGCTGCCATTGTGGGTGGTTCCAAAGTCTCATCTAAAATTGGAGTGATCGAGTCACTTCTAGAAAAAGTTGACATCCTCCTTCTTGGTGGAGGTATGATCTTCACATTTTACAAGGCACAAGGTCTTTCTGTTGGTTCATCCCTTGTAGAGGAAGATAAGTTGGATCTTGCTACATCACTACTAGCAAAAGCCAAGGCAAAGGGCGTGTCCCTCTTGTTACCAAGTGACGTGGTGATCGCAGACAAATTTGCTCCTGATGCAAACAGCAAGGTTTGTTCACTATGCTCCTTTAGTTAAGATATTGGTGAGAAGACCTGGTCAGTTGAACCACTTAAGATATTATTGATATAATGACACCGTTGGCAATTAACATTAATATGTGTTTATTCATTTAGAAAATTTGCAGCAAGAACTTATATTCTGCATTAACCATTTCAGGTTGTGTCAGCATCTGCCATCCCTGATGGCTGGATGGGATTGGATATCGGTCCGGATTCTATTAAAACATTCAATGAAGCATTGGATACCACAAAAACCATCATATGGAATGGACCTATGGGAGTGTTTGAGTTTGACAAGTTTGCTGTCGGGACAGAGGTATAAAAGAACACTCTAATTTGTAGTCCGGTTTATATCATAATCTTGTACATTTTTTCATTTTCAGTTAATTTAAAATATATCCACTCTAAATTGATGCATACTCAGAAATATGTTTTAGGAGCTAGTCTTCCTGATGTGGCTTGCACTTTTACATCTTGTGAACTATATGCGTGTTCATTATATAACAGATTAATTTATGGGTTGCACTAGGGATGATTTCAATGTCATATGCAGTTATTATAGCATTTCCTATTCTAGATAGTTAACGAATGGATATATCATTTACACTCTGTATCCTTCTTTCAGGCTGTTGCAAAGAAGCTAGCTGATCTCAGTGGAAAGGGGGTGACAACAATTATTGGAGGAGGAGATTCTGTTGCAGCTGTGGAGAAAGTAGGAGTTGCTAGTGTCATGAGCCACATTTCTACTGGTGGTGGTGCCAGTTTGGAGTTATTGGAAGGCAAAGAGCTTCCAGGGGTCCTTGCTCTCGACGAAGCTACACCGGTTGCTGTGTAAGACAATTTTCAGGCTTGGAAAAATTTTCCCCGTCCTCGGTGTCTGTGTTCTCACAACTTTGTATAAGAGCATTATGTTGTAGGACCCTTCCGAGATTGTTAGTGTAAATCTTATCATGCTTGAGTTATTTGCTGAATTCACACCTGAAATTGCGTGTAACTGTAAACCCAGGCTGAGAGCCAAATTCAAATAAAAATAAATCCATTGGTTGCTACCAGAAGTTTCTTGCATTTACCCTTCATTTTGTGTCACACCCCTGGATACTTGAATATGAATCAAGTTTTACTAGCATTTCATATCCTGTGTAACTTGGCTCTTTTTACTGAGTTTTGTCTGTGCACCTGCTAAATTGGGGGATAAATGGTTGAGATCATCTAACATGAGAATGAATTAATTTGAGACAAATGATCGAGATGAAAATGCAATGAATAACCCAATTAGAAATTCGTCTGTAAACAAACAGCTTCGGCAGAGAAACTGAATCGTTACTTGTGGAGGTGGGATAGGTTATATCCAATTTTAACTTACAATCAGTCTGTAAAGATGGATACCATATGAATTCCCGTGAATAATGTCTTTTTTTATTTTTTTGTGAACTCTCTACCACAAGTAGTGGTTTGATTGTGAATTCTTAGATTTGGGATGAGAAATCACGTATACGGAGAGGAAAGCATTGAATGATTGAAAAAGAAGTGGATCCTATGGGTTCTAGAAAACTTGAGATCCATAATTTTTGGTTGATACAGCACTGTACTATTGTGTTTCGTTTCCCATAGTGATCCTTAACCACAAAATTGAGAATTTTTCCATTTCGTGAATCCACCACATACTAAGATATTTAAAACTAGTAAACTACCAAAGAGAAGCATATTTTTCTCAGCACACATCCTCCAATTTATTTTGTGGGATTCGATCCTGGTTATTATTATTTTTTTAAAATAAAAAATGTCCACCACTATTTGAAAAAAAGAAGAAGGAAAAGGACATGCGGACTCACGTAATAATAAGATAAAGATGGTTGTTAATGAGTTTGGTGTCAATAGTGGTGTGTATTATATTTTTTATTTTGGATGAATAGAGCAGATTTTCTGGTACATTCTTCTTAGAATCTCCTAGCTGGTTTGTGTTTTGTATAAAGTCAGAGCAAAATTAATGTTGGAAACAAAAACAAAAAATATATATGCAATCACAAACAGCCCAAAAAAAATAAGAGAGCTTATTTACGGCTAGTTTGTTTAAACTTAAAAAATAATTGATTCTGAAAACAAGAATTGATTATTTTTTAATTGATTATGGTAAAAATAAAAAAAAATTGTTTATGTTTAGTTGAAATAAAAATAATTACTTTTTTAATCTTCCCTCTTCTACTATAGTTGATTAGTTTAAGAAGCAGCTCAAAGTTACTTCTCATAATAAGCCAAAATCTGAGTTGATTTTTTTCTGCAAACAAATATATTAATAACTTATAGAAATACTTGTTTTTACTAGAATAATTATTTATTTTATAAAATAAACACAAACAAACCAGCTATTATAAGTAGGCTTATTAAGTTTTATATGAAGTGCATGAATATATAAGCTGAAAATAAATTAATTAATGGAAGGACTTATAAGTTGTTTCTACTAGCTCTGCATAAACACTTCTAAGTAATTAACTTAGGATAATAATATCCACAGATAATATTTAGAAACATGAGTAGAACTAACTCAAGATTAATTTAAATACATGTTTGACCCTGTTTATTTTATTTTATTTTTTACTTCTCTTCTCATAAGCAGAGGCAAATAGAATTTAGGAGAAATTTCTAAATTAAAGTATTTATTTTTAATTAAAACGAAGCTCAAAAAATACAATTCATGAATTTGAGCTTCTTCTTCTTTTTTTTTTTTTGTAAAGTGGATTTGAGCTTCTACTTCTTCTCTTGTGAGACTAAAAGTATATAAAATATCTTATGAAATCAATAATATTTCACTTATAAATAGCTTATAAATTAAAAAAATTAATAATAAAATTATTAAATAGTTTTTAGTTTTTTTTTTTTAAAAAAAACTCTTATTTATGGCTCTGACTAAAAATTAACTTTTAAGCTAACATTATGAGAAATTCGGTCATTAGTGGTGGCCAATTAGCGGCGGCCTTGATCTGCCGCTAAATTTTAAATTAGCCACGGATTAGCCGTCACAAAATTTTTATTTGTTTTTTTCATTAGCGGCGGCCAGGTCGTCGCAATTTTTTTTTATTAACCACAGTTAGGCCACTGCAATTTTTTTAAATTAGCGGCTGCTTATTTTTTTTTACAAGAATGGTTTCTCTTTATAAAAATCCTCTCTTCTCTTTTTTCTCTTATTATTTTTCTTCTTCTCCTCTTCATTCTTTTTCGCCTTCTTCTTATTTCTTCTCCCTTTATCCTCAATTATTCATTCTTTTTCTTCTCTTCTTCTCTATTCTCTTCATCCTCAATTCTTCATTCTTTTTCTTCTTCTCTTCCTCCTCTATTTTCTCCATCCTCAATTCTTCTTCATTCACACTCTTCCATCTTCTCCCTCTTTTTTATTCTCTTCATCATCTTCTCTCTCTTCTCCATTCTCTTCATCTTCTCCTTCTTTTTCTTCATTTTCTTTCATGTCTTCGTTTTGTCATTTCTTCTTTTTCTCCAACCAGACCACCACCACGCACCATTGAAAACCAATTTTTTTTTAAAACAAAATTGCGAGACGGCCTAGTCTCCGCTAATCCGTCGCTATTTGTTTGTGACAGCTAGGCTGCCACTAATAATTAGCTGCGCAAATTTTAGCGGCAGACATGTAGCCGTCGCTAATCCCCGTTAGCGGCAGCCAATGGCCGCCTCTAATTCACCGAATTTCTTGTAGTGTAATAAGTAGTCGGGTCAAACTAATTTGGTGAACTTAGTGAGTGTTTGATTTTTCATTAGTAAAACTTAGTTTGGTTGAAAGTAAGTTGAGTTAAAAATTAGTTTGGTTTAACGAAATTTATGTTTGGTTATTTTCATTAAAAGTAAGTTTGACAAACTCAATATTATTTTGGATAAAAGGTTTACAAACTAAAATACCTTCAGAACAACTTTCATAAAACTGAAAAGAACCTCTATAACTACGTTAAAGTGAGTTCAACTTATTTTTGTTGTCAAACTCAATTTTATTAACGAAAAACAACTGAAAAACAAACAAAATGACACATAATTTTATATACTTAGTTTTCTCAACCCAACTCAAATCTAAACACACTTAATCGATGGGATAAAAGTTATTATAATTTTTCTCGATTGATTAATTAACTAATTTGATATAAACGCTATTAGAATTTGGATCCCTCCAGGCATTCTCCTATCCAGTCTTTCTCTAGTTAATTTGTGATGATTGAATTATCTGACTTTCATTTTTTTTTGTTTGAATTTCATTCATCAAATACATTAATGGTTAAAATTTGGCTGAAGACAAGATGGAGAAGATTCGAATTCCACACAAGTATCAATGTTGGTGTATTTTATTTTAACTTTTAATTCGTATGATTTGAGTTAATAGCTACATAGGTTGTGAGCTTAAATCAAAATGTTTTTTTTTTTAATAATGAAATCAAATCAAAATAAATTTAAGTAAGAAGAAACAATTCATATTAAACTGGATGAACCAATCATTGTTAAGTCAAGGCATTTTTTTTAGAGTGAGTCAATTCAATTTAAGTTAGGTTTTAACTTGACTGATTTCCTGTCTTATTACTCAAAATACAATTTATAAGACACTACGGTTAAATTTGTTAAATATTATTTTATTCACTCATGATGCTCTATAATCTATCACCAGCATAATAAGGGTATATTTGAGTATTTTTTATTTTAACATAAGTTGAATTTTTTGATTTTATATATGGTAGTTTAAGAAAAGTGGGAAGGAAAGAAAGAGATAGAAGGAAGTAGTTCAAAATTTTCTCTATATAAAATCAACTATTTTTACCTCATAATCTGTATTTTCACTTTATTTACCTCTTACTTTTATTCTGCCAAATATAATATTAAAGTTTTCACAATTTTTTTAGGCAAAATTGTGTCCACTAAAATTTTAACCGTAGATTTTTTTCACAAATTTTTAAATCAAATAAAAAAAATGAACGCAGATTCACACTTTGATCCACAATTTTTAGTTTGGTTGGTTTTTGCCTTTGTGGGCTACACTTACAATACACAATCAAAATTTGTATATGAATGCACAAGTCAACTCATAATTATTGATTTAATATTAAAAAATAAAATATTAATATTAAACTTTAAATTAATAATTAGAATTGTGTCACATCATATTATAAAAACTTTAAATCAAGTGATTTTTACGGTAAAAATCACTTGATTTATTTATAGTATGAAACTAACGATTTTTCATTTTACTAATAGCATCTGTTATTTGACAACTAAAGATTTATTTCTGCAAAGCATAGAATTGAGTTTTTGTGATTTTTAACAAAATCTTTTTTAAAGCACAAAATCAGAATTTGAGTCTTTAACAAAATTTAACATATTTAAAAGACTCAAATATTTATTATTTTGTTAGATTTTCTCATTAAAATTGTTTAGTTTAACTACTAAATAAATAACTTTTCTCACTTTTATTTAAATAATCATTTCGAAGTAAAATTTGAGTCATATTTTTTTAAACATAGTATTTATAAACACAATCCATTGACCATGGTTTGAGACATACTAACTTGTTCTTAATTTAATAAAAGAGGCTAAAATATAGTAATATGTTCATGATCCACAATTTATAACAATACAAGTATAGTTTGTCATATAATAAAAACTAATATCATGAATTATGTTTATATAAATTTTAAATGTTAGTTTGTCAAATAAGTTTTCCTATCTTAAGTTTTTTCTTGTGTGGTTTATTTGCATGTTCCCCCTTCTCAAAAACAAAACGCAGTCTACCAAAAATAAAAAAACAAAACAAAACGTAAATGTATATAAATAATATAATAATGTAATATATAATGTATTTATTGTATATTGAAGTATTTCAAAAGGTTTAAAGTCCACAATTTTTTTTTATTTGTTAAAAGAGTTTAGCTTAATGCCTATGAGATTGGGTCAATTTAACCCAAATCAGTTAAAAATACTAGATTTCCCACACTAATAATAATAGGGCCTTAGTTCCTTTTGCTCTAGTGAATTTTTATGAGCTTATACTATTCAAATCCAAATATGAAACCGCTATCTTGGTATTGTCTGTAATTAACAATTTGCTTAAAAATTAACGAGTTGCAAACCTATAAAAGGAAGCTCACCTCACTTCTCAACATACCAAAAATCTTTCTCCTCTATTCTCTCTCACTCGAGCTACCTAATTTTTGCATTTCAATCATCTTCAAAAGAGTCTAATATATTATGGGAATTTGTAGATACAAACAAGATAATCCCTTAAGATAATGTGCTACAACATGTCTTCTACACCGATATTCTCCTTCGTTATTTTACAACAGTGGTATGATTATAATAGAAAAAACTATTATCTTTATTAATATTCAATATCAAGGGTCTTGAATTCCAAGAGTTAGTTCAACCGTGTAAGGTCTCATTAAGTTCATAGGAGGGATGATTCACAGTGGGAGTTTCTGTGTTTGAATTCTACTTATGCTAAATTTTCAGAAGTCAGCGCCAACCACACAACGCAAACATAATTAATCTCATTCTAAAAATAAAAAAACTCATAATTATACCAAAATTATTAAGGGTCTTGGAATGTCATGAAAAAGGAAGCATAGAACAAGAGTCATGACGAAGAGGAGAGTAAGTCACACAACCCCAAATTACGACTATATATACACCAAATTGCGTATGATTAAAGCAGCTAATCAATCACTGTCACTATTATTAACAACTTCAAACCCAAAGAAGAATAAAATAAAGTGAAAGAGCATAATGCTCAATGGAATATTCCTTGTGTCAAATTTGCCTATCCTCTCTCGGGTGCTGATTTACCTCACCCTAATTGAGAACAATATTATCTTTTTTCTGAATAATAACATTCAAAATTTATAAAATATCATTTTTATTTTTTTTGATAGTAACATGTGAAAACGTAATTTTAGATATTGCTTACTGTAAAGAAATGAATTATGCATTTTATAAATGAGATGTTGCGAATTCCTATGTCCTCTCTCTCTTCTCTCACCCCTTCTTTTTTTGCTATTACTATTCTCTCCTTTTCATTCATATATATTTTTTCCTTGTTGCTTATCCCGATAAAAATAGTAAGTCTAAGGTTTGAATTAACAATGACAAAATAAGATATTTTATTTTTATAAAAAAATCGATCTTTTATATGTTACTAAATGAATATTTTAGAATGTGTTCACAAAAATATATATAAAGGTTCTAGAATGTGGATGAAAGAATTTAGTTTTTTTTTTTTTGGTTTGTAAAACATCACAATTATGTAACAATAAAGCTTGTGACAATAAATAAATAACCAAAATTTTTAAGTATGTTGATTAAAGAGATTGTATCTTGATTTTTCATATGAAAAGTGCTGTTTTTAAAAAAATTATACTCATTTTAGTAATTTTTATATCCATTTTAAAAAAAGATTGACGGAATATCACAAAAAGATGATAAATTAATAAAATTCAATATAATTAATAAATAATAAGGCTCTTAAAATATCGTATCTATCATAGAAACTTTATGAAAAAAGATTAATACTCTTGGAAAAATTACTAAATTACCTGTTTGGAAATATTTTTTAAGGAGAAATAATCGTATATATTTTTTTTAAAATAAACGAATATTTTTTTAAAATAAGCTAATCTAAAAACGCACTAATTATCTTAATGTTAAAAGAATGATAAATTTTTTTCAATCGACCAAACACACACCACATTACTACACTACTTCTAAATATACCCCACTAAAAATTGAACCACTTTCCTTTAGCTCAAATAGTTTCTCTTTATGTCACTTGAGCTATAAGCTCTTCGTGAAAAGAATGACAATTATATAATATGATGATATCTCCATTAACTTTTAAGTTTCAACTAATTGCTAAATAATCTTTTTATACGAAGTTCTATACTTGATAGTTGATACACACTATATAGTGCTATATACTTTTAATATTAACTCACATATTATCTAATTTATTTTTACATTTAAATCATTATCTTATAAAACCCATTAAAACAAGATAGAGATCAATTGAATCCAAATTTTTTATTTAAGTAAACAAGGAAAATTCAATTGTCTTGTTAAGTATCATAAAGAATTGGGGAAAAAATCTAATTATAAAACAATTATAGTAGGTATAAGTATCTTGAATATTTTACAAGTATCTTTTTTTAAAATCCTAAACAATGAAATTTCAAATTATTTTAAATGACATTGCACATAACAAGTATTATAAGGACATTATTTAACAAGTGTTTTATAGTGTATTTATTACACTTTATTAACAAATGCAATAAAAATATTATTCAACAACATCCAAAAATTAATCTCATTTAAGAATAAAAATATTAAAAGTAAGTTTTTTCTCTTTCAATAAAGATTTTTTCACACACAGTTTAAAATTAAACCTTTCTCAACATATTTAAGGGGTTTTTTATACATGCTTTTGTGCTATAATAAAGAATTAAATATGTTTTTTTAAATGTAAGAATTAAAATTAAATAATTAAAATAAAAATTTATATAAAAGATTATTTTTATAAGTCAAAATATAAGCACATGAACTCGAGCCCATCTGCTACTTAAAGTTTTGCTTATTTAATTATTAGACTAATTTGTTACTGTAGATGCTAAAAACTCATATTTTTAATGATTAATAATAACTAGTATTTTTATATTTAAGGTTTAATAAATATTTATAAATAAAATTTCAGAAAATAGTTAAATACATGTAATTTTAGAAAATAGATTATTTTCGATAGATATATATTTTTTTAGAAGAGGTTGGATCGATATTTTATAATATATATTATAATATTTAATTAATAACAAGTTTTTAATTACAATAATTATAATAATTATAATTATATTTATAGTTATTCTGTTTCAGTGAAGTGCTCTCCTAATTTTGTTCTTTTGGTCGAGAGTACCCTCCTAATTTCAAGGTGTGAAATTCATGAAACCACGGACCCGAAAACGTTGGGCTAAAATAATACGGATTTCTAGTTCCATGTTTGGCCACCCCTTCATTTTCCGCCTCTGGTCCACAGATTCTACTTACTTTGCGCCCACGGTGCCACTCCACAATAGGGTTCCCAAACACGGTAAAAGAAGAAAACCAAACATACAACCCCTTCACACGTGTCGTACGCACGAGTGCCACCAGACCGAGCGAGCTTTCTATAAATATTCTAGAACTTTCCTGCTTTTCCTCGTCCGAACCTGGTCGATCTCTACTGCATTACTACCAGATTTCGTTCAAACCCTTTGTAAGTTTCGCCGCAGAAGCTTGAATCTCATCCTCGTTTTCCTTATAGGATTCTAATCCTTTGTTTGGTTTCTGTGTTTGTTTTTTCTGTGATTTGTTTAGATTTGTGAAGAATGGCGACAAAGAGGAGCGTTGGAACGTTGAAGGAGGCTGATTTGAAGGGGAAGAGAGTATTCGTGAGAGTTGATCTGAACGTTCCTTTGGATGATAACTCTAAAATCACCGATGACACTAGAATCCGTGCTGCTGTACCAACTATCAAGTACTTGACTGGTTATGGTGCTAAGGTCATCCTTTCTAGCCATCTGGTATGTTTTCTATCATTTCCTTGGGGTTTGAGTATCTGGACGTGTTTTGATTCGGTTTCTGGGTTTGTGTTTTGGTTGGATTTAAACTTGTTTCATTAGATTGTTAATTGTTTATTGGCTATACTGAGAAACTATGTCCTTTCACTATCTGATATCTGTTATTTATTTATTTTTTCTAAAAAAGGGAAGTGTTTTTTTTTTTTTTAAAAAAAGTAATGGTTATGAGTTTGATTACCGGATAGTTGACCCCAGTTGTGGTGAAATGCGTTTCAATTTTTCAATTTATTGGGTTTTCCTGCGATTTAATTCAATTTTTGAATGAGATCTCTAAAACTGTCGATCTGAATTATTGGTTATCTATTTTGTTTTCAATTCTTAGATGCATTAGTTAAAGAGTTCAAAAATCATGAATGTCAGAGAACTGTGTTGTGATTTGTGAGTATAATTGGGAATTCGATTAATGTTGTTTCCTTTAATATGCCGTTTTCAGGGACGTCCTAAGGGTGTTACACCTAAATACAGCTTGAAGCCTCTTGTGCCAAGGCTGTCTGAACTTCTTGGAATTGAGGTGTGTCTTCTGAAAATTTGTTTTTGTTTCGGCATTCTAACTATACCATCAATTTTTATTTGCTAAATTTATCGTTAATTCATCATGTTATGTTCTATAGGTTAAGATGGCCAATGACTCTATTGGGGAGGAAGTTGAGAAGTTGGTGGCTTCTCTTCCAGAAGGTGGTGTTTTGCTTCTAGAGAATGTGAGGTTCTACAAGGAAGAAGAGAAGAATGACCCTGAATTTGCAAAGAAGTTAGCTTCTCTTGCTGACATCTATGTGAATGATGCATTTGGAACTGCCCATAGAGCTCATGCCTCTACAGAAGGAGTTGCCAAGTTCTTGAAGCCCTCTGTTGCTGGATTCCTTATGCAGAAGGTATGTCTGACTATGAACTATGAAGCAACTATCAGTTGTGTTAGAGTAAATAACTACTTATGTCCTTCACATTTTATGTGTGGGTCATTTTAGTCTGTATCTTAATCCTGTGATTTCACTGATATTCAATTCTAGTCCTTGATTTTTGTGAATATGAACTATGAATGATTTTGGTATAAAGTCAAGGACTAATGTGAGTGACTTCTGAATCACCTCTTTGGATTAATGTAAATGAATTTTGTATAAACTCAAGGACTAATGTGAATGTCTTGCCCTTAATTTTATAAAACAATATTGAAATTAGTTCGAAGAGGTCTTAATTTGAATGACTATTTGCAACATCAAGGACTAAATTTGTATTTTCGATTAAGTGAAGGACTTAAATGACTGATGTATGCAATTTGAAGGACTAAAAAGGTGTCCTCAGTAATTTGTGGTTGATTGATTTGTTATTTGTTCATTGTTACAGGAACTTGACTATCTAGTTGGAGCTGTGTCAAACCCTAAGAGACCATTTGCTGCTATTGTTGGTGGCTCAAAGGTGTCTACCAAGATTGGAGTTATTGAATCCTTGTTAGAGAAAGTTAATGTTCTGTTGCTTGGGGGAGGAATGATCTTTACCTTCTACAAGGCACAGGGCCATTCAGTTGGCTCATCTCTTGTAGAGGAAGATAAGCTTGATCTTGCAACTTCACTTCTTGAAAAGGCCAAGGCTAAGGGTGTTTCCCTCTTGCTTCCTACTGATGTGGTCATCGCTGACAAGTTTGCTGCTGATGCTAACAGCAAGGTACTAGCTTTTGGTCAAATATATGTGTTGGTTTAGTATTGTAATGAAGTAAAATTAGTGGTTGTGGTTATTTATTGCAAGCATCTCAAATGCTTTTAACGGTGGTAGTTTTCTTAGCTTCCTTTTCAAGTTCATTTGAAGTTGTGAAACAAAGAATTTAGGAAGGAATCTTATGGATGAACCAACAATTTGTTCTACATTTGTGAATTAAGAAAACATCTAAAAGGCTATTTCCAGAGCTTATGATCATGTTCTCAAAGTGGTGTTTTAAATGTTTCGATATACATAAAACTGAAAAGATTTGTTTATTGTGCTCAGGTTGTGCCTGCATCAAGCATCCCAGACGGATGGATGGGATTGGATATTGGACCTGATTCCATCAAGACATTCAGTGAAGCATTGGACAAGACTCAGACCATCATTTGGAATGGACCAATGGGTGTATTTGAGTTTGACAAGTTTGCGGCTGGAACAGAGGTATGAATTTTGAATTAGAGTTTATATATTATAAAATCGTACTCTTATTTATCTGTTTTTCCCCTTTAATGTGAGACATACATACTAATTATTTTTTTCTTAGTTTAATGCTACTCTTACAAGAGATATATCTCTTATTGGTATGTTTCGCCTGCTTGGTTTGCCTTTTTTATTTTCTGTATAAAAACAGGAAATAGAAGTATAAACCAAATATGCCATTGAAAATCAGCTACCTTAAGTCCAACTTCTACAATTTAAGTGTACTTGAGCATTATAACCAACTGGTGTCTATAAATTTTTTACAGGCAATAGCGAAGAAACTTGCAGAGCTAAGTGGGAAAGGTGTGACAACCATAATTGGAGGAGGTGACTCAGTGGCTGCTGTTGAGAAGGTTGGACTTGCAGAGAAGATGAGCCACATCTCAACAGGTGGTGGTGCCAGCTTGGAGCTCCTTGAGGGAAAACAACTCCCTGGTGTCCTTGCCCTTGATGATGCTTAAACAAACATTCACCTCATTTCATCATGAGCCATATTTTTGTATTTTGTGCTTTTATTATGGTTGGGGGTTCAACCAACATTGCAATTGAGGACCAATAGAGCTGCGCTCTGTAGAGGCTTTTTTATTATAGGGGTAGGTTTGAAAAATAAGAGAGGTTTTTGTGGCATCCTTGGTCTTGGTGGTGTTGCATGAATGAACAATGCTCATTTCCAAAGGAGTTTGCTTAATTTTTTTTATTTGTTGTTAAACTGATCATTAAATATATCATTTCTTATATCTAGTATTTTATGGGTTTTTTCAAAGGATAAGCTACTCTTCTCAAATTGGGGAGTATTGTACTTTTTTTTAAGCAGTTAAATTAATATTTTTATAATAATAATGAAATAAATAAAGTGCTAAGTAATATAGTATACCCAAGCTTGTGTACCCTAAAATGATCTCCAAAAAAAAAAACTGGAAAGCCCCCATATAATATTAGACATATGAATTAATGTATTAAATAATCGGTTCAATATTACTTTCACTGCTCTTAAAAATGTTAGTATTTCTTATAGTGTAACAATGTACCTGTGCAATTTATAAGCACTTACTAGTGAAAAATTTTGAAATAAAATATTGGTTAAAAAAATTATGAAAAGCTTTTATTGGAATTAAAAGTGTTACTTCCTGGTTTCGTATATATAGTCATATATATATATATATTGTTGGTGCTTTATAATATAAGATTTTTATAAGTTTATAAAAGTATTTAATAATTTTTATGTAAATCTTTTTAAAATAGTTTTAGAATTATTTTTTTAAAAAAATGACTTATTTTATTTTATTATTTTTTATAGGCAAAATATACCGTCATTATTTACATATCTTAAATTAAATTATTTTTGAGAACTTTGAATCTCTCGTTTCCGAGACTTATAATAATGTCATATCTTATTAGAATAATTATGTTTGTTAATACAATATATAATGAATTTAATTGATGTATTAATTTTTTTTTTTAATCATGTAATTCAGTTAGTGAGTGTATGTAGACATATTTGTGTGAATACAAGATTCAATTTTCGGTTGTACTATTTTTCAATAAAAAAAAAAATATTTTTTTTAAAAAAAATACAAATTTTCAAATGTATTTTCATTTATTCTTATCAAAACATTAATTACATTTTATTATGATTTTAAAATATTCAATAATCCTAAAAGGATAGACATAAAAAAAGAGTGGTTTTAAGCCAGGGTAAAAAAAATTTGAGACCACGTGGTCACTTCACCAAAAGTGGAAAGTACGAGGTAATTTTAGAAAAAGTTGATTTTTTAGAAATATTTCATACTTTTTAAAAATACTCCATATTTTTTATTTTTAATAAAGTGACCACATAATCTCTAATTTTTTTTACCCCACCTTAAAATTACCCGATAAAAAAATTATTAAATGTTTCTAAACACTTATAGGAGTTTAAAATTATGAAACACCAACAATATTTTAAAGATCTTATAATATAAAACGGAAAGAATAATAAAATGTAATTAATGTTTTGATGAGAGAGAATAATGATACATTTAAAAAATGGTGTATTTTAATACATTAATTAAATTTATTATACATCTTCTTAATAAGTATAATTATTCAAAAAAAAATTATAATATGAATGAGAGAGAATATAATAATCATTTCATATATATTATTTCAAGTAATTTAATGCATTTAGTAGTGTATATATATTTTTTGGTACACTTAATAGTGTACATTTAATGTTTCTTAATAAATACAGTTTTTTAACTTTTGACTGTCCACATAAAAAATGTGTTTTTATTTATGTGATTATTTATATTTTTAAAGTGATATTAATTTCATTTTTATTCATTTTATTATTATTTTTAATTGGATAATTAATTAATTTTTTATTATTTAACTAATAAATTAATAAGAAATGAAATTATTTTAATAAATACAAGAATAATAATTACATACTTTAATATGAATAATTTATCTCTGAGTAAAGAGATAAATAGAAACAAATAGAATATCTTAGGCAATGTTTTATAACAATACAGAATAGAATAGAACGGAACAGTGTACCGTATTTGGTGATCATGAAATAAAATATAATCACGTGTATTATTTTGTATTTAGTGCGAATTAAAATATAGAAGATATTTTTTGTAATATATATATGAAATTTTATTTACTTGATAGAAAATATAAAATTAAAGGAAAATAAAATAGTATTTTTTTAAATTTTTTTTAAAATCATGAGTATAACTAAATAATAATTTTAAAATATATTAATTTTTTATTAATATTCAATAAAAAAAATTATTAAATACAAACTTCTATTAATAATTATAATTATTAAATATATTTTTAAAAATAATTATTAAATACAAATTATGTTGAATATATTTTTATTAAGTAATATTTTTATAAAAAAAATTGGTTGGAAAAAATAATATAAAGTTTAAGGAATTTAAATATATATTATTTTGTTAATAAAAAATGACTATAAAAATAATGATAATTTTTCTGTGTGTTCTGTTCGGTTCTTTGTTCCACTATTTTCAATGGAACCAATCATATTCATTTGCCTCAATTGTCCGATTCTGTTCCTTTTGATCGATGTACGAAACGAAGAAAAATACAGAGTGTCTTGTTCTGTTCACCAAACACTATCTTAAAAACACTTATTAATAAAATCTTAATAATAACAATAAATTAATTTTTTTCTCTACATTTATATTTCATTTTCATTTGAGTCTATATAAAAACAAACGTTCCTACAAAAGTAATAATAATCTCTCACTCCCTTAATTGACCAAAATAATAATAATAATAATAATAATAATAATAAACAAAATATAAGAATATTTCACTTGCTAAATATGAAAAGTGTGATTAATTAAACGCGGATGAATCAATTAGTAAAAATGGGAAAAAAATGTATAAAATATAAAAATGAGCGAAAAAAAGGCATGTGAAATATAGTTTTTTTTTCTTTTTTTTACAAATTATGGTTGCATGAATCATTTGCATATATATATATATATATATATATATATATATATATATATAAATTTTATTGGATATTTTAAATTATGTATTTAATGGTACCTTCACTTATGTGTATTACATATATAATATATTAAAAAGTTAATAAAAGCAATTCATAGTTTTAAATGTTAATTCATTTTTAATATAATTTATTCAAAGAATCATGTGTATGATAGTAGTTTTTTAAAAATGTTGATGAATTGAATTTTGACAATGTGATAAAAAAAAGGTTTTTTTAAATTTCGATAATGTCTATAACTCAAAATGATTAATCTTTGATTATCAGTTAAAAATACTCTCAATGCGTGTAAAAGAAAATGTGTACTTTTTTGAATTGAAATTTATCCACCACTCAGTAACAAATTTCATTTTTCCAATGTATATAAATAATAATTAAAGAAAATCACCTTTCAAATTAATTTATGAAAAAATGTATACTCAAAAGATTTGTATGTGGAGTCCATTAAAATGGAATCCACTCGATTACTTATACTAAACAAAATTTTACCACCTTCAAACTCTTTTATTGTAAAGGTATTATTTTCCTACTAAAATATCCAATTGTTTTTTTATCTTTAGTAACTTTTTTTCAGTGTTTTAAATATCCTCATATTCTATAAGTAAGGTGGAAGATTAATCACTTTCATGTAGATGTAGTTAAGTTTATTTGTTTACTTAAATCACCGTTTTTTCACTAAAATTGTAGTATTATGTCTGACGGAGGGACTGAGATGACCCACATAGGCTATGGTCACCCCCAAAATTTTAAAAAAATTACTACTATACTATATTTTTTTAGTTTGGTTAATGTATATTAGTAGGTAATATGTTGAATATATTATTTGGCACCCCTGATTGAGGGCTAAAGCAGTTACTCAGAACTTTACACATTACAAATTTATACAACATTTTATTTTAATTTGAAAATTAACATTTGTTCTCTATGGACTATAGTCCATGCTTTTCAGCTGCCAAGCTTCTTCCATTCCTAATTTTTCGTTTCTTTTGAATACATTCAGCACGATAGCTATGTTGCCTACCACATAGGTTTCTGTGTTCACTACATGTTGGTATTTTTTTTTTTCATTTTTGCCCTTCGCTCGGGGATTAATCCCCGTTTTTTGACTTGAAACATACCCCATACACACCACCTGAACGAATGAAGATTAATACCCGTTTTTTTTTTCGCTCGGGGATTAATCCCCGTATTTAAACTTGAAATTTGTTCGCTCGGGGATTAATCCCTGTTTTTCAACTTAAAGTATGCTCGCTCGGGGATTAATCCCCGTTTTTCAACTTGATCTCATACACATATTTTGATACGGTGATTAATATCCGAGCGAATTTCTGAGAAACAGAGATTAATATCCGTTTGGGTCGAATCTAGACATTTAAACAAAACTTTACCAAATTTCCAACACCATAAACCATAATACAAAATTTTCACACACCAAACTCACCGTATCTCACTAAACCCAACATTTCCATACAACATATTTTGTTTTCTAGTTGAAGTTTTCTATTGTTGGTAAGTTATAGTACTCTTGTTGGTTTTATTTTTCATTTTCTCCTTCGTCATTTACGTTGTCTAGAAGTGATGATTTGCAGAAAAACAGATGTTGCATTTCGGTACCTGTTGGTTTTGTAGGTCGAGTCAATGACAACTACAATTGGAAAGGTGTGGAACAACTTCACAGGATGTACCCAGAAGATGTCTCTCACAATATTGGTAATCTCATCTGCTCTATGGAAGTATGTATAGTTCTGATCTTCCAACATCTTCATCAGGTGTTGCATTTCTGTCCGCGGATACCTTATAGATTTTCTATAAGTATAACGCTCATTGTATATTGTCTTTATGGTACTCACATTTTCCGGATCATGCTCCTTTATTGCAAGCAATATATGTCCTGGCTTGACTTGATTCTTGGTCATGTCTGCAACTACTAACTTCTGATGGGGTTTTAGACGTCCCGGATATGAATGTCCAACCATTACCTCGGCTCTTCCATGGTTGTGATACCCATTGACAACAGTAAGCCTCCAGCGTCCATCATTTGGAATAGGTCTTCCTCTAAGTCTGAAAGGACATTCACACTTTTTGGTTCCGGTCCAATCCGTTTTCCTCCCTTTTTTGTTAGGTTTGTATTTCCCGCTCCTTTCACACCCCAATGTGACAAATGTCTTTCGGTTGGCTCCAGCGGCACCCATGTCTGACCTGTAAATGACAACCACGAATCCAACATTTTTTCCTATTGCTCTTGCCCACTCAATCAAGTCGTCTCTAGTCAAAAACATCTACAAAATATAATACACATGACGTCAAACACATGACCACCAAATTATAATACTTAATATGAAAATCTTCAATAGCAATCATCTGTTCAGTAGTAAAAATTTCACGACAATCTACCATTTGGTTTGATGTCGGTAGTCATCCATCAAAATATCATCGTCAATGGCCATTGCATTATCATCGTTTTCTACTTGCATTAATTGCTCCCAAATATTCAGACGGGATCATGTTATCCATGTCCATGAATACAACCTACAATAACATTCCCATAACATACATTGTCAACCCTTCAATTTAGAAAATTTGACACATTAAGAAAAACAAATATTAATACCTGTAAAGCAACACAAACTAATATCTGTATGGAAACAGAATTTAATACTTGTACAAAAACAGATATTAATGTCTGTATAGAAACAGATATTAATATCTGTTTTTATGCAAATCATCACTTCTAGACAACGTAAATGGCGAAGGAGAAAATGATAAATTATAACCAACAAGAGTACCATAATGATGACGGATAATTATTAAACTATTTTGTGGTTAATTTAAATATATTTTAAATGATATTATGTTTATCTTTTAATTAAATTCCCCAAAATTTAGTAAATTCAATACTTATCTTAATTTGAGAGAAAGTTGGTTGATTATTTGAGTTTTATCCTTATCTTGGACTAATTTAGATAAGATTTGATCCCTAAATTATTGTATTGCAGGTAAATAGATAAAAACACAGAAGATAAGGGTAAAGAAAAAGGAAAAAAGATCTAAAGCAACCTTATCTGATATTATTTTATCTGAGCAAAGATAACCACTTGGGATCTTTATAAAAGGCCTCATTCACTAGGAGCTACAGCAGTCTGAGTAGAGAAGTTGAGAATTCTAGAGATAGAAATAGTGCAAAGAGAGATCTTCTGTAACTTTCATCTATGAATTCAATTGTTTTTCAATTCAAGATGGTAGCTTAGATTCCTATTCTTGGATTTGGACATGGCTAGCACTGTAATAACTCAAACTCTCGTGTTCCTTTCTATATTAATTGAATTGTTTCTCTTTATCTGTTTTAATTATTGAGTTTAAAGCTTAATAATCTTTCTTCTCTTTCTTCTAACCTTTTCAATTGAATGAGAATTTGATTTAAAAGGAGGTTCTGATAAAGGATTTTCATAAAGCAATAACCGAGAGATAGGTATTGATTTATGAACCATTTATTTAGAGGTTTTGCTTATTGCGTGATTGAATTCACATATTTTTAAGAGATTGGAATATGTATTTTCATTATCACAGAATCTTACAGAATGAAAAATCTTCTGTAAGTGAAAATTTTACCTTACGGTCTTTCGAATAATATAGAAATTAACAGAGAGGAAGAGATCGTTACAGTGCGCAACAAGTTCAAATCCAAGTATTTATTAAAATTGTTTTAAACTCCTTTACATTACGAGCATTCGTTTTATAATTCAATTCAATTTAACACCTTTCGAAAACTTTGCCCAAAGTCTTATATTTTCTGTTGCTCCCTGAGGACGATAATCTGTTTTTCCACTATACTGAAACGAGTTAGTATTTTAGTTCTCTAAAATACTTAACACATAACTTACCAACAATATAAAACTTCAACTAGCAAACAAAATATGTTGTGTGGAAATGCTGGGTTTAGTGAGATATGGTGAGTTTGGTGTGTGAAAATGTCTAGATTCGACCCAAACGGATATTAATCTCTGTTTCTCAGAAATTCGCTCGGATATTAATCACCGTATCAAAATATGTGTATGAGATCAAGTTGAAAAACGGGGATTAATCCCCAAGCGAGCATAATTTAAGTTGAAAAACGAGGATTAATCCCCGAGCGAACAAATTTCAAGTTTATACGGGGATTAATCCTCGAGCGAAAAAAAGGGTATTAATCTCCGTTCATTTAGGTGGTGCGTATGGGGTATGTTTCAAGTCAAAAAACGGGGATTAATCCCTGAGCGAAGGGCAAAAAATGAAAAAAAATACCAACACAGAAATTTGTGTGGTAGGCAAAGTAGCAGCCATTCAACAATTACATCAGTACTTTATATTATGTTATAGGCTTTTTCTTTTTCATTTTTTAGAGGGCTTCTCTGTTTTCATTTGGTTTCTTCTGATTTTCTATTATTATCACATTCTTTAATTTTAATTGTATTACTAACAAGAAATTGTATTATTAACAAGACAATACTTTGAAATGGTGCATTATAATCATGAAAAGGAAGGATCTAAGTATATTTACACTAACCTTAGGAGATGTTACACTAATCCTATAATATAATATTAAGTGATTGAAAACTAACCTAATAGTTAAAGGTGGAATTGTTGCTACTTCTTTTAGTCTATTATCATATATAATCAATAATTTTAATAATATTTATATATATTAATACTTTGTTTTCATTATTTTAAAAAAATACTTATACATATGAAAATTATAAAAAATGAGTGATAATAAACTAATCCCAATTGTTAGACGTAATTTTTTAGTTAAATTTATTTATTTTTTATTCATATAAGTCATTTTTGTTGGCACCCCGAAGTTACTACATTGACTAATTAATGGGTTATTAATTTAAAAGAAAAAGGACTCTTAGTAAATTGGGTTCAAGTTATTTTTCATCAGTAAATTGGATTGTAGTTCAATGGGTTAAAATGATCTGTCTAATATGACTTTTTTTTTAATAATTTAGTCGTTTTACTTTACAATTATATATTACGTTTTAATTTCTTACTTTATAAAATATTAGAATTAGTCTTTAACTTATTTTATTGGTCACTGTAATCTCTAGTATTAGGTAACCCTGACGAAATGCATATTAAATACTAGTAGGTTATTTGATATATAAGAGTTCACATAAGAGAGAAACGAAGTTTTGAGCCAAAACACCACCTTTTTGGACTCAAAATTGGGTCTATAAGTGGTTTGAGAGATTAAAGTAGCTTGTAGCTTACAACAAAACTCAAATTTAGGCCCAAAGTGTTGCTTTTGACAAAAAAAAAATGTTGTTTGATCGTTTATATAAACTTCTTTGTGTCAAATAACATGACATATATGCATTATGTTAGTACCCCCTTCGGTCCACAATAAATATTGCATTTGGGTGTTTCACACAGATTAAGAAATGTATTTAGTTGTCTTAATTTTATAAAAAGTAGTAGTATTTTGCATTAGAAGTATAAAGTGACCTATAATATAACATTGGAATGAGAAATTGATAATTAATATTGCATTGGGATTAAAAAATGACATTTAATATGGACCAAGTTAAAATGGCCAACATGACACTTATAGTGGACCGGAGAGAGTATTATTTAACACTAGAGACTAAAGTAACCTACACAGTGATAAATCAAGGACTAATTCAATCATTCTATAAAGTTGGGACTAAAACGCCCATGAGCTTGTGACTACAAAGTGAGTAGGGATGACAAAAAAAAATCCGGATCCGTGGGTATCCGCAGGCATTACCTGCAACGGATTCAGGTTTCATTCGGGTGTCCGCGGGCCTGATAAAAGGGTTTTTGTAAAATCCACGAATAAGTGGGTGTGAGTTTTGTAGTATTTATGCCTGCGGATACCCGCACCCGTCAAATATAAATGAAATTACGATAATATCCTTATATATCTAGTGGCTATTGAAATTTATTTTAATTTGCATGAATTAATTTGAAGTTTATTTTAATTTAGATGAGTTTCACTTTTATAATTTTACCAATTTTACGTTATATAATTTTTTGATGAAATTTTTAATCTCAAAATTTAAGTTTTTTACTGTTTTTTCTAAATTTTTCTTTATTTTTTTGGCAGATTGGTGGGTATGAATATCCACGGATATTTATTAGAATCTGTGGGTATTGTCTTGACGGATACCAAATAGATTTTTTTGCGGGTGCGAGTTTGACGGGTTTTTGCAGGGTGAGAGAGATTGACACCACCCAACTTTGGAAGTCTCACCATCCCTTTATATATAAAAATGATAGATCTATATATTAAAAAGTATGATGTCACTCCCAATAAAAATGATGTTAATCCCTTCCACTTTTCACGGATGTGAATTGCGAGGAGCTACTACCCACGCTCACCCGTTGCCATAAATATAGGATTAAATGTATTAAATGATTTATTGATGGTTCATTCAAGTTTCTTTTGGTTACATAAGGAAAATGGTTCATTCAATTAATGGTATCAAAGTTGACAAAAAGAAAATGTATGAAAATTATTAAAAAACTAAACGATTAATTCATAGTATTATATGTAGTCAATTTTTAATCATAAAACATGAGAAATATTTTTTTATTAATTTTTTTTACAAAATTTCTTATTTATTTAATTTTAACAATTGTCATTATCATTCTAAAAAGTAATAGTTATTTAATGTTTGATAGAGTATAGATATCAATTATCAATTAAATGAATAAAAAAATTCAATAAGAAAATTAATAAAAAAATGTAACATTTCTCTGAACTTATTCAAATAACTACACTATATAGTACCCGTTTGGATTGAAATTTATCCACCACTCAGTGATCAATTCACTTCCCGTGTTAAAAGTTCAGAAGTTTCTTCTTCCAAATGTCAATTCGTGAAAAAGTAAAAATAAAACATACATACGGATAAACAATTTGTAAGTGGAGTCTATTGAAATGGAATCCACTCCCTTATTTGTGTTATTGCTAAAAGAATGATCACTTATGTTAAAACATTGCTTTTACAATATTTTAAAGGATTTGTTCAAACTTTGAAGAATCATCAAATGCAAACAGTAATTAAACTTTTACTTATTTAGAGAACTTACTTAGATTACTTCTAAGAATAATCAACTGTAAACTTCTTTTTACAATAATCACTAAAAAGATTAACCATTTCTTTATACTACAACTTAGGAATCATTTTTATCAAATGGGGGATAAAAGAAAATTCAATAATCACTAAAAAAAATTAACCATTTCTTTACACTACAACTTAGGAATAATTTTTTATCATAGGAGTCCTACAATAATAATAATAATAATAAAATACTTACATTCATCTCTCACACATTTCTCAATTTTAATATTATTATTAATCCCTTTATAGTAGCATAGTGAGAATGCTATTGTGGTATCATGTGAAGATACATATTAGAATTTTGCTACATGCAAAACTCTTCCACGCTCCTCCCCTAAAAAAATTGGTAAATAAAAAAATTATTATATTATTATTTTATATTGAATAAAAGGTACTTAAAAATGTTAAAATAACTGAGATGGCACTACAACAAATTCCGGAAAACAATGTAAAGAAGACTGAATTTCAGAAAAAAGTTTAAAAGATTCCCCTGGTTTTAAGGTTAGTGTAAGTAAAAGACACTGATTGAATGGTGAAGAACATGAACAAACTGAAGGTAAGAATAAGGAAGTAAAACAAACAAACGACATGCAGGAGAGCAATGACAAGTGTTCAGATGCAATTGCAAATGACAGGGTTCATTGTATAAACGTTTCTTAATTCTTTTCTTAACCTCACACCCCTTTGCTTCATTCTTTTCACTCTCATGCATTTCTTTTCTCTCTTCTTCTGGTTTTAGAGCATTTCTCAAATCTCTCAATTCTCACTCACTTTCATTTTCATCAACCAGGTCTGTTCAATGTAGTTCAAGTCAATTTTTATCCATTTGTTGTTTATTGTTTGTCTTCTGTCACTGATTCTATCTGTGTTCTTTTTTCTTTTTTTTTTTTCTTTTTTTTTTGTTTTTAATTTTTGAATTCACCTTGTTGTATGATTGTTGGTTGAAGCTTTGATATGTGGTTTTCTTGGTTGTTGATTGTGATGAATTTCATGAGTTTGAATTACATTGATGATTAATTTTCATAGGGGTCTTGAAAAATTGAAATGTAGTTCAGGATGACAAGAAAGCTTCTGCCTTTCTTTGTTTTTTGTTTTTTGTTTTTGGGTGGGAATGGGAGCAATCCGGATCCTCTCCAATCAATTTCCCATCCAGCACCTCTCCAGCAGCATCTCAACCATTCGATCATTCTTACACGGAGTCCAAGATGGAGAGAGAATACAATGAATGGTAAAGATTTAATCAACACCTTGCTAGGTGCAAAAACCCCTTCTCCTCCCCTAAAAAAGAAAAACAAAATTGACCTATAAAAAAAAGATTTGATCAACACAACTGCTGCAGTGTGACAATGGGAGAGGATCCATTCCAGAATTAGAGTGGGGATTTGAAGGAGTTGTTGGGTATTTGTTGGTTATGGATTGTTATAGAAGATTGGTTAAAAGGAATTAGGCCGCTTTATGTGTATGTGTGATTTTCATAGAATTTGGAAAAATCCTAGTTTTTTTTTAACTTTTGGGAATGCACTATGTTAAGAAAAGGTAGACAAAACTTTGATGTCCAAAGTTGTTCTACCTGATTTTGTGTGTATGCTCGTTTTTTCAAGCTTTGTAAACTGCATTTAGTTGAAGATAGTTTTTTTTTTCTCTTCTTTGAAAAAAGGTGTCTTACAATTTATGGTTTTAGGTTTTGCGACCAAAAAATCTTAAACAAACAGGCACTTAGTGGAACAATCAATAGCATCCCTTATTCAAATGGAGATTGTGAGGCATCATGGTCAAACAAATAGGATTGTGTGTGTCAATGGAGAAAGTGGTTTTAGTAAGGGATAATGAAACAGATAATTGGGTCAATTAAGGAAAAATGGGATTCTTTAAAGTTTCAAGTCAAAGGAAGCCTAAGAGGCTTCTATGTTCTTATACCTAATTTTGATTGTAGACTCCTTGTCAAGGTGATAAGACCTTGTTGGAGTTTTTCCTTACTTAAAAATCCTTCTTGGCCACTTAAAGCACAGCTCCTTAGACAGTTTAGTGTTTTCATGTTTTGGAAATATTCTCTTGTTAATATGCTTGGCTGAGATTTTCTCCTAGAAGTGATTTGACTGCTTTTTTCCCTTATGGTGTCTCAGAAGTGTTTTATTTATGCTTCTTTATCTTCTTCTAGCAAATCTGTACTTAGGAAAAATCAATGTAAAATGAAAATTTTTAAAATGGTGATGATCTTACTATGATTTCTGTATGATCCTAAATTAAGTGTTATATTTCTAAACTAAATAATTGTTCATGTTTCCTCTTTTCTCTATGTTAAACATGTTTTGGAATGACTAAGTACAAGGACTCCTATAACTGCAGTATCAATCATTGGTATTATGCTCGTAGCTTTTGTCGACTTGTTGTCCCCTTTGAATGAATCTGATTTAACTAACTGCTAGCTTTTCGAGTTGTGGGTTTCATGATTGCCTAAGTTGTCGTTATCGTGGCTTCATTTGAATATATCCTATGAATTTCTTTTCCAATTTGAGTTTAATTATCATCACCATTGTTGTAATTTTGCTGTCATTATAACTATCATGGTGTCATTATTCTTATTTCCTTTTTTACCTGCAATTAAGAACACTTCAACTGTTAACTTCATACTGATGATTCAATTTGGAGTCTAAATGAAAGATTGAAAGGGTTAATGTGGATTGTTAGTGTATACATTGGATGTTACTGCATTTACCTAGCATATATGAGCAACTACAAATGAAATCTTGAAAGATCTATGAACTAGATTATGCATTTTTGTAGATAGGAAGATTTAAAATGGTTGGCTGCTATGAATTTATTTATGTACTTGTTTACTCAGCCATGTGATTAAATTGTTTTCCATGTGTGTTAACATAGTTCCTTTATCTTTCTAAAGTTTGGATTCATTTGAAAAATATTTCAGGATGGGTTCATCTGGGGCTAATGAAAAGAAGCCTGAAGAAGTCAATCCTGTGATGAACGAACAGAAAAACATAGACAATGCTTCTGAGAAAAGGGAATCACATTCAACTGGAAAAAGGCCATTGCATTCAACTGAAACCATTGTTTCTGAAAACAATCCCTTGATTTTGGAATCTTCAAAGGCTGAAACTGACGGCTCGCGTTTAATTGGAGATGATGGCGTAAGTTTTGTTTAACTTTCCCTGCTCATATGGTGTTCATCATTTGTCTTCAGAATACCTATGATATTATTGTTTCAGAATATTCTTTACTGGTTTTGGATTCTGTTTCATTCAATGAGAACATACTTCCATAACTTTCTAAAATAGATTTGATCTCACTGAGAAAATTATTCAATAGGAGTTGAAGTTTGATATTGACTTTTCTGCTAGATACAATATACATCTTATGATGTTAGTATGGTACACAACATCACATGATATGATTCCTTAGTAGAAGATGCATGAGTTCCTTCTGAATTTAAGAATTTCTCACTCCTTCAGTTTATCAATTTAAGTGAGATATGTTTTAAGTCTGTTCTTTGATTTAGTAAGTCATGTATTCTAGCCCCATCAAGCATGAACTTAACATACTTGAAACATATTATATATATCAATTGCTTAGAGATGCAACTAATATTATAGTTTATCATATTGCTATCATTGATCTTGGAATGAATTTTCTGCAGAGCTACTTTGAGTGTGAGATATGCAATGATGGTGGAGACTTGCTTTGCTGCGATGGTTGCCCTCGCACTTATCACCTAGATTGCCTTTCTCTTAAGGTATGCTCACATTTTGCTATGCAATTTGTCTTTCTTCTTATTCTTCTTTACTTGATCTTATGAAATGTTCATATCTTGTTTTATTTGAAGTCTGTTCCTGATTATGAATGGCTATGCCCAAACTGCTTTGACCCTGATGATTCAAAGCCGCTTATACATCTTAAGAATTTGATAACCATGAAGAAAAGGTCAGCCAAGAAATCAAACTCTGATTCTTGCTCGACGAGTTCAATGAGCAATAAATGATAATGAGGTATCCTTAACATTCTTGAGCCTCTTTTATGTTTTGATATTAGCTTACAGAAAGAAAAACAACATTTACTCACAAAGAAAGAATACATATGTTTCTCTTTTTTATAATTGGAAAGCTCGATATCTTTCACGAAACAAAATGCAACTAGTCCTAATCTTCTATCTCTATCTCTATCTCTTTGCAGCATACCTCTGTCAGTTTGTTTAAATCCTAACTAAACATCACTAACAGACACCATTGTGCTTTGCCTAACATATTTCTAGTAGCATTGATAAAATGATATGGCTATTGTGCATTTTCCCCTTCTTTTTATATTTTATTTTAAGTATTAGTTCTTGTATGACATCCCTTTATTTTGAAAAAAAATAAATTAAAACATATCAGACCAAAATCACTACTGCTGTATGAGCTTTAATTTTGAAATGGTTGGCTATGTCTTCTTGTCAACTGTTGACAACTATTCTAACAAGTTAGATGCATACAAATTCTTCAAAAACTGAAGTACATAACTGTTATTCTGATTATCACCTAATATGATTTTGCTTTCTTGTCTGGTCTTTTTCTACAAGTTCTTGACAGAGAAATTTCTGTGTTACTATGTAGCACATTTTACCAAGTTATGCTCGCAACAGAAACATTTATAAGGTCTTGAGATGAAAGTGATCCTGATTTTGGACTTTGATTGAAGAGGGTTTGTGTGGGAAATCTTCATCTTTGCTTTTGAATGTAAAAGTAGTAGTGCCAACTGCCAAGTTATTTTGGATATGCCAAGTCTAATCAGGATGTGTTTGTGTTTGTGTTTACTTCCTTCCTAAGTTGTGTTTATGTTTCTTATGCTATTAGCAGGTTGGATGGGCGCGACAGAGGCATCAACAAGCGCGGGAAATTGGAGGCTTTTAGTAGGGAATTATGGTGTTTTTTCTAGAGCTTTAGACTCTAAATTTTAATTAAGGCTGTTATTGTGAAGTAATGACTCTAAGATTCTGATGGCAGTTACTTAAAAAACTTGGGATATTTAAGTTTTTGTTTTCTTGTTTGAATGCTCTGCTGCTATAAATCTTTGATAGGAGAACTTTGGATTATTTTTACTATGGTTTATGGTTGATGGTATTTCATTTGGTTGGGAGAGTTTTAGCGTTTTTTCCTTCTATGTTTACTGTTTTGGAATGTGGCGAACATAAAAGGATTTTCAAATACACTATTAGTACTGTTGCATCTTGCATGCTTATACTAGTATGTTTGGGAAATTTTGCTTTGGGGAAAAATCACTTATTTCCCAACTCTATTGTTTTGAAAAAATTTTATTTCTCCAATAATTTTTTTTAATAATTTTTTTTTCCCAACACGCAAAGAGGAATTATACTGGCGCAACTCTAGTGCGACAACTATAATTCCAACTCCGACAAAAATACCAGTTAAGTAAACCAGTTTAATTGTACTAAAGAAATTAATCTCCTCTTCAAAAAATAGCTGTACGAAGATACTTGAAAAAAATATGTTATATTAATTAAAATCATTAAAAGATACAACTTTTCAATAAGTCCCAATTTCTATAAAAACACTGGGTTTGTGGTAAATGAAATATTAATTTCAACAAATATTTACTACAAATATACATACCATAATAGAGATTGCCAATTTAATAAATTTTAATTATTCTCCAATATTTTGTAAATCTCCAACTTCATACACGTTCATCCCACAGTTCTATAATATTTTATTACTTCTCCTTGATATTAGTTTTAAAATATTTGTATCTTTTTTATTTTATGTACCGAGTACACACAATATCATTAAATTAATCAAACACAAAAGATAAAGTTAAAGAAAGATGTGTGTGATTTTAAAAATAAGAGGGTTCAAGTGTATTTAATGCGGAAGGATTTGGGTTCAAATCACACCTATATCAAATATATATTTAATGCAACCTTTAGAATTCACTATAGTTAATATTATTTTTCTATTAAATATTTTATTATTTTTGTTTAGCCACATGTATTTTTCACAATAGACAATCCATTTTAAGTAAAAACTACATATTCACATTATAATGAGGCTAATTCGATCTCCAAATTGAATTTCTTCCATCCGCAGGAATTTCAAAACCATTTGTTTTAAAGAAATAAACAGGCACCACTTATTATTTTCATTATTTAAAAATTTATATTTTACGTTATTTTTTTATTATATTGATGGAGTACTAAATGATCTCATATTTATGTAAAATTGTGTACACATGATCTATACGATAAGTAGTTTAAATCCAACTGTAGGTTTCGTGAAAAAAACTTCAACATATCATTTTTAATTGGTGTAAAACCATTTGATGTCAACGGAACTATTTATGCATATATTCAAAAGACACATGATCATAAAATGAATAACAAATTAAATAACCAATTCATTCGGAATAATCTTAAAATAATTTTTTCTTATCTTTCCGAAAAAATATCAAAACAATAATATTATACTAATTAATATTGATTTTGTTATTACTAAAATGTGAATATTTTAATAGATATTGGAAAAAAAAATATTGGAAAGAACCATGAATGATAGAGGAAAAGAAGCATGCATTGAATTGCAAGTTGAATTTTCAACCTTGGTTTAGTGTTCTTCATCTCTTCTCTCCAGAAACTATAAATGAGGCAGTTTCATTATATTATATAATGCATTTAAACGTTTCCCTCCAGAAACATGCCAAAATCCCTCTCTTTAAAGAATTAACATTGAAAAAAAATTGCAAAGAAGGGAAGAAGAAAATCCAAACCAAAACCCGAAATGGCTGTGAAAAAGCCAAGTGTTGGTGCCAATTCACTACTATCTGCCAGTTTTTCATACGTATGTGTATGAACCATTTTCCAATCTCTTTCTCTTTATATATCACATTTTCTACGCCCTTCTCATTCTATGCCTCAAATTCTCTCTCTTTACTCTCTTTCTCTTAGCTGTAGCACATAGCAAGTTGGTTTTTCTCAGGTTAGTTGTTAATGGTTCATCATTCATCAGTTACTAACTTGGTTTTGTTTAATTCCGATTTTCTCTTTGCTCTTGGCTGATCATGATTTGGTTTTATTGTTCTGCAAGGAATCAATGTTCTTCTTCTTCTTCTTCTCTCTTGAAATGTGTCTTCCCCCTCCATTCCTTTTTGCCTTTCTCTTTTTTAATTTGATGTTTTCCTCCTTGTGGTAAAGCTGAAGATTTGTCACAATTCAATTGGTTTATCAGTCCGTTTTAATTTTAAATTTTATTCTAGAGTCTAATTTTTCAATTGATCATGGCGATTAGTTTCTCATTTTTTCTTTTTTGAAATTTTTTAAAAAGTTAAATTTATTTTATGATATTCTGCATAAAATTTTTTTTCTTTTTGACTGTTTGATTGTGGGTTTGAATTTAGAAAAGTCTTTTTGCATGAGTAAAGACAAAGCGACTCTCCTTCGTACCTTTGCAAAGCAAGATGCCTTCTGGAATTAGGTTATGCCCTTTTGTCCTACGAGAAGGTTCGATGGGATGAATTTCATGTTGTAGAGGTTGTTTGAAAATCAATTTTTGCTAAAGTTTGAAACTTTAGGACAATGAGAGTTAGATTAGATTCATAGCTTCTTTGTTTCTCTTAAACCAATTATTTCCTTCTCCTGGGATGATTAGATTATAGACTCTGAAGAGTCTTTCTGTTTTGTGGGTTTTATGCTCTTTTTTTTCGTTGATCACCATGATTAGTTTCTGGCATTTTTTTTCTTTGGCGATTTTGTTAAAATATGATTATTTTTTTGTGATTGGTTTGTTGTGGGTTTGTATCTGAAAATAACATGATTGTATAAGTAATGTAAGGTTGTATACAATGATCTTTCTCCATACCTAAGTGAGGTGCGTTCTGGAATTAGGGTATGCCTTTTTGTCCTACTAGAAGGTTCAATGGGATGAACTTCATGTTGCAGAAGTTGTTGGGAAATCAATTTTTGCTAAAGTTTGAAACTTTAAGAAAATGAGAGTTAGATTAGATTCATAGCTTCTTTATTTCTCTTAAACCAATTATTTCCTTCTCTTGGGCTGATTAGATTATAGATTCCGAAGAGTCTATCTATTTTGTGGCTTCTATGTTCTCCTTTTTTAGTTGATTACCATGATTAGTTTTTAGAATTTTTTCTTTTGGTGATTTTGTTAAAAAAAATGATATTTTTTCTTTGTGACTGATTCATCGTGGGCTTGAATTTGAAAACAACCTCATTGTATAAGTAAGGTAGAGTTGCATACAATGACCTTCCTTCATACCTTCGTGAAACGAGGTTCCTTCTAGAACTAGGTTATGCCCTTTGTCCTGCTAGAAGGGTTAATGGGATGAAGTTCATGTTGCAGGGGTTGTTGGGAAATCAATTTTTGCTAAAGTTTGAAATTTTAGAACAATGAGAGTTTGATTAGATTCATAGCTTCTTTGTTTCTCTTAAACCAATTATTCCCTTCCCTTGTGGTGATTAGATTATAGATTTGAAACTCTTTTGTTTTTTCAGTTAATCGCCATGATTAGTTTTTGACATTTTTTCTTTGGTGATTTTGTTAAAAAATGATATTTTTTCTGTGGCTGGTTCATTACGTTGTGGGTTTGAATCTGAAAACATCCTCATTGTATAATTATATAAGTAAAGTAAGGTTGCGTATAATGACCTTCTTCCATACTTGAGATGCCTTTTGGAACTAGGGTGCGTCCTTTTGCCTTACTAGAAGGATCAATGAAATGAATTTCATGTTATAGAAATTTTTGGGAACTCAATTCTCACTAAAGTTTGAAACTTTAAGACAATAAGAATTAGATTAGATTCATAACATCTTTCTTTCTCATGAACTAATTATTCCCTCCGCTTGGGATGACAAGATTATAAATTTTAAAGAGCCTTTTTATTTTGTGCCTTTTTTTTTTATGATTAAATTTTAGAGTGAAGAGATGATACCTCGTTACAAAGCAGGACTAGCCCATAGATTCTATGCTCATCAAGACTCTTAAATGAGGCACTTAATCATGCAGAGTATCCTAACTCTTTATCTAAGGTATAAGAGAAGTCATATGTGACAAGGGTAGGTTTATGATGACCTAACCTTGCTCATCACCAAGGGGACTCAGTTCTCCTAATTCATATCTCTTTATTGTGCTTCGTATTCATATTAGATTAATGAACTGTATCTCTGTATTGGTTCATCAATTGCATTGCATGAATCTTTAATAACCATAATTTATTTGAATTTATGCATGTGGTTCTCAATGGATTATGATATTTCCATTAGTCTTGTTTACTTCTTTTATTCAGAGATCTTATTTGTGATTCTCTATAAAACTACACAAGTATTTACTATTTGAACACATGGTTTCACACTTTTCTTTGTGGATAAATGCAGAAAAATAATATCAAAGATCTTTTCTGGATAGTTTTAACCAGAGCTATTAAGGATGAGTTCTCATATTAATGAGAAAGAGAAGATTCATAGTCCTGGGCATCAGGTGCATACTAGACGTGAAAATAGAAGCAATGCTTCTGATGCCGTATGCTTGAATTCAAAAGCTTCTGAGAAGAAAGTTGAAGAGAATGGGGTAAGTTATTGCCTTTACCTTTTGTTACTGTCATATTTTTCTATATTTCATTATATACATGCATGGTTGCTGTGAAACAACATGATTTCATTTTGTTTTCTCTTGAAATTCCTTTGATTTAATATTTTCCATTTTGGTAAGATGCTCTGTACTTGAATAGGGAGTTAGAGTTGTATTATTTAGGAGTGTAAAGTCAAAAGCTTGGTACACACTAGCACAGATTAATTGTCTCTGTGTATTGTATCTTGTTATTTTTCAACATTTTTAATGTGTGTAGGGTAAAGGTGGTGAAAGACTGATTATTATCTGCAAGGGACGTAGCGTTAGTTATCGTATCAAATTTCTTATTCCAGCACTTAAGGTATAAATCTATTATCTATTATCATTATTATTAAAGCAAGTTGCATATAGCTTGATTTCAAGGATTCAAATTTTGGCCACTTTATGATCAGAGACAGGTCAGATATAGTCAAAAGTGGTATATTATAGACTGTAATCACGGTAAAATGTAATTTCGGTGCCTATCATGTGTTTTTATTCATTCTGAATTTGACATTTGTATCATGTTAAATAGGATACTAAAAAAATCAAGACAAAAAGAGAAAAATCGTAAGTCTAATAACTTTTGTGTTGCTCTTGTTTGTTTCTTCTATGCTTCCAATATTATCCTCATACATAATCCATGTTGTTTAAGCAGTGCTAAGACTATTGAGAAGAAAAAAGATAAGGCAGCTTTAAAGAACAAAAGCGAGGAGCTCAACCAAGATGAACTTATTGTTCTTAATGCTTTAACAACTATGAATGGTAACGAATTAACAAATGTTTAGACATTGACATGACAAATCAAACCACCTGGATAGGTGACTGAACAAAATGGTCTGTCTTCTATATGCAGAAATAGAAGAGGCTCGAAGAACTTCATCTCATGCAGATTTGAATCATAAGGATAAATCTCTTCCTAGCTCTTCATCATCCCAGTCTAAGGTACTGTTGCATATAATATCTACTCTTCAACTTTATAGCCATTTTAGGGTTTGTATGGTGTGAAAAAACATTTCTTAATCTTATGTCAGGTTGGGTTAGCTGCTCCAAGATCACATAATGTTACACCAACCCTTGAAAAGATAGAGACAGTGCCCCCAAAGAGGCCTTCTGGGTATCTGAAACGCAAACAAATTGAGACAGTACTAGTGCCTCCAAAGAGGGGTTCTGGTTCTGGTTCTGGGTATCTAAAAGGCAAAGAAATTGAGACAGTGGCTCCCCCAAAGAGGCCTTGTGGGTATCTGAAACGGAAACAAGTGATGGATGATTGGTCTGAGATTGAACTTAATACCTTGTGGGTTGGTGTTCGCAAACACGGTGAAGGTAACTGGGAAGCGGTGATGGCAGATCCAATTCTGAGACTCTTACATACAAAAACACCACAAGAACTAGCCACAAGGTGGGAGAAGGAGACCGCCAACCGCTTTCATAGTGCCCTTCCCTTAAGAATCAGAATCAGAAATGTGCCTTCTGCAGTTCACGAAACTAGAGCTGCACCTCATCATTTTTCTGGAAACAACTCTCAAGTCCCTATTGCTATGCCAAATCAGAACAATTTGATGTTCCCTCAGAATCAGAATCAGAATCCAGACTTGCAGGAAATGCAATTTGCAAGCTACAACAGTACCTCTCATGGCAACGAGAAAAGAGCTCGTGGAACAAAACCCAGTCAAGGTTCTAATTCTACCAAAAGAAGACTTGCTCGCTGATCCAAAAAAAAAAAACCTTTATCTGCTGAATCCAACAGGAGACAGAAATTTCTTCTCCGACGGAGTATCTGTTATACATTTGTCGATTCTGACTCTGGTGTTAATTTTTATTTCAGTAATGACCAGTCTTTTGGTCTAAACAAATCTGAGACAGTAAGTTTGGGATTTTTTTTTTTTTTATTCTTGAACCTATAGGAATTTTGGTGTGCTTTTCAAAGTATTCTCAAAAACTTATTTAGTTCATTTGAGTCTTAAGAAGACTCGAGAGATTGGGGATGTAAGTTTAAAATAAAACTTGAATAGTCTTTTATGTGTCAATGTGTGTTGCATCTGTCTTTTAGCCCATGTTTCATTGGGGTGATTATGGGAACAAAGAAAGAGGGGAGAAGAAGTTTTTCACTCTTTGGTGGATAGAGATACTCTCAAGTTTCACTTGATTCAAGTGAAAAATAGAAAGACACAAGATAAGTTTTAGTTTATGTGGATTTCACATAAATGTGTGAGATCTACAGTACACTCATGTAAAACTCACTTAAACCAGCACTTATGTTATGTTATGTCTTTCTTTCTCCTACTAGTCAAGTACGTGATACTCACTGAATAATTTTTCTCCTCTCTTCTTTGATGTGAAGAAAGTGGTGCTGGCTGATGGAATTTTTTTAGAATAGCAATCCATTTTAATTGCATATCACCGTAGATTAAACCTCTCTTTTCTTTCTCAAACATAAAACCCAATGTGTTGATTCCCATAATTCCCATATGGAAGAAGAGTAATTGTTTATCATCCTATTAACCTTTTGTTTTCATTTTTTAATCAGTGGGTCTTGTTTTCTTCAACGCCTTTATTTTCTGTAATGATGATGATGATTGCCGGACTCTTCCTTTTCTTCTTGCTAATGGCTTATGTGACAGTAGAAAAATAGCTTTACAATATTCTTTTAAGTTTAAATATATTTTTGATTCCTATAAAATAGATTATTTTTTATTTTGATCTTTGTAAAATAATTTTTTTAGTTTTAGTCCCTAAAACACATAAATAGATTTCCTCCCAAACATGCCTCTATTATATTAATTAGTAAATAATTAATTAATTGTTAAATTAATTAAATTAAATGTAGAAATAAAGTGTTTCCCTTTGCCATTTAGTCTTCTCCTTTCTCCCTTTCATCTCCTTTTCTCCGTCACCTCTTAACCCTAGTCACTGTCATCACTGTTGCCGTTGTTCTTCTTCACTCTTCTGTCGTCTACCACACACCCAGCTTCCATAAAAGCACCTTGCCCGAAATTCTCACTTGCAACCTTCAACCTTGTAAATCCAAAAGCAAATTAAATGCAGGAACTCCATCTTTCTACACCCAAAAGCATTGGGCATCCATGAACTTAATCCAACTACCTCCAACCACAATGTAACTCATTGCTCGGGTGTTCGCCCTCCACCATTAGTTGTCGTAATCCCTTGTCTCACCTTCACTACAACTCACTATGCACCACCGCAAATCTTGTGTTCTCGTTTTGGTTGTTCTTGTGGGTATGATGATTTGGAATGTAGGAGGGTTTTATTTGGATAGAAACAGAGAAAGAGAATAATGTATAGTGTTTGAGATTTGCAATTTTGGAGGATAGATCTAAGACGTTGGTTCATTGTTTTGATGGTGAGATCTGACAGTTTGGTTTGCGATTTTGGGGGTGGTGTTTATGATTTTGGGGCCAAACCTAGTGTGGTGGTTTGCAGAAGGAGAAGGGAATGAAGATCCTGTGAAGCGGATGATGTTTGGGATGGAGATAGGGAATTAGGTTAAGTGGAGGATTTTTTTAAATTGTTGTTTAATTTAAAAATTTAATAATTAATTAATTAAGTCATTTAATAGAGGCGTGCTTGGGAGGAAACTCATTAATGTGGTATAGGGATTAAAAAAATCATTTCTCAAAAGTGAGGGACTAAAACAAAAAAAAACTTTTATAAGGACTAAAACAAAAAATGACTTATTTTATAAGAATCAAAAATATATTTAAACCTATTCTTTTATTACTTTTTTCATTTTATTAAAACAAATAATAAAGAAAAATATAATTTTTTTAAACTAAACACATTTATTTTTTTTTCTTTTTTTTTTATCTTTCTCTTCTCTTCACATTCTTTCTTCACATTTTATTCTCTAAACCAAACAAAAGGAGTGTTTGGTTCTAACTTTAAAGAGGGTGGGAGAAATTGAGACCACCCAATTTTAGAAATCTCACAATTTCTTTATATATAGAAATCATAAATCTATATATTAAAAATGATGGTGTTACTTTCAATAAGGATGGTGCTAATTTTATCCATCTTAAAACGTGAGTGGATGGGGAGGATGGAGGAAAATGAAACTTTGTATGCCGTTTTTGGCTTAATAGAGAGAGGATAAGGAAAAACAATATTTTTTTTATTGTTTACTTTTTTAAAAAACAAAAATCTCTCCCCTACAAAATCCCAGAGAGAAGCCAAAATCCCCTTATTTCACCTCATCTCATCTCCTCTCCTTTCTTCTTATTTTTGGAACCAAATATAATAAGTAGTTTAATAATAACTATCATGTCCCCTCCTCTCCAACCAATATGTATGTTAGTTAGTAGTCACCCATTGGCATACATTGTACTGTCTGGATGGACATTTTGAAAAAAGAAATTTATTTTTGTAACAATATTTAAATACTTTTTAAGAGAAATATATCGTTTGAATAAAAGAATTAGAATCCTTAAAATTTTAATAAAAATGGTATTTAATTAAAAAGTAAGAATTTATCATTTCACCAAAATATTTTTTTTAAAATTTTCTAAAATTTTAAAATTTGTTAGTATTTTTCAACTGCGACATTCACGAATAGACTTCTTTTTTATTGAAATTTTTTTTACATTTTGTTTAGAAGTGAAGAGCAATGCTTGAATGTGAGGTACTAACTAAAGGGAAAAATGTGTCGAGTTAAGTATGTATAATTTAAGTTTGACTTAAAAAGAGGAATATATAAATTATGGATTTGATTTGTTACGCTTGTTTATTTATTTTTTTTATAAAAAATTTCTCTCGTTAATTCTATACTTAAAAATTATTTAATATTATAATTTTATGAACTTTTAAATTGTTATAATTTCATAATCTAATACACGGAAAGAAAGTTTTAACTTTTACCATAAAATGATACATATTTTTTCATAAACATATAAATAACAAGCGTAAAAAAATCATCATCACTTTATTTGAAAAAATAATTTTCTTCAAAATTTTGTCCCAGTGAAAATTATTGATAGTATTATATATTTATTTATTATTATTTATATACATATATAATATTTAAAGGAGTTACTAGAGAGCTCTTAATTTTAAATTTGAGCTTGTTTGTTTAATTAAAAAAATAAATTTGACCGAGCATTTAACGAACCGTGCCAGAATAATTCACAAATAGCTTCTTTTCCACCCTGGCACTAATGTATCTGTAACATATAAAATTAGCATTGGAATGTTATTTGGCGACAATAAAATAAAAAGAATTCGATTGATCTAACATTCAATTTTTTTTTTTCAATGCAATTACTGGAACTATGACAACGACAAGAAACTCAGATGCATTATTTTCTTCTTTTCTGCAATGAAATAACTTGAATATCAATTGTATTGAATTGACTAAAATGGATTTCTAAGGCAATCGGTTCTATACAGTAAGCAAGTATTTTTCATGGGGCAAAGATTATTTTTCTTTCCCCTTCTTTTTCCCCCATTTTGTTTATTTTTCTATAGCATCAATCAATTGATTTGTAGCAAACTTCAGGTTACATGATGGAGCAGCTATCAGCACTCCTGCAAATAAATCCATATGATCATATTATCCAACTAAAATATATTGTGAATAAAATTTGATACTCTGAGAGAGTGTCATGTTTTGTGAGAGAAAGACATGAGTTTTCTTGGACAATCACTGATCGATAAGTCCTGTTGTCTCTATCTCAATTCCTAAGAGAAAGGAAAAATAAAATAAAATAAAATTTTTACTTCTTTGTTTCTTCATATCTGCTAAGTGCTTCCTCAAATTTTAGCCAAAGAGTACTCGTATCCTGAGGGTTCACTTTTGTTGGCCCTACAAAATATGCTTGAACAAAAAACTCTGGATTCCTTTCCCTGAATTACAATCATTGAATTGAATAAGAATCGGTCAGGACAAACAGCCGAGATAAAAATTATTAAAACTGAACCATTTTATGTGGAATTTTTACTGTCATCAGTTTAATCTTGGAAAAAATAGGTCAAAATTTCACTGTCAAATTTTTACAACAAATTAGTTCTACGTCAATTTACTGGGAACCGATTTGCTATTAAGATTTGACATTGTCGGACTGTTTTGATGTATAAAGTATTGGAGGGCCAAACTAATAAGTAGTATATCTTGAAGGAACAAAATCAATGTTCACTCTTCCAACACAAATGCTGCAAGCCACACACTATGTAATACTATTTTAAAATAAAACTTGTGAGGCCAAAGCCACCCTCAATATACACTAGATATGGTGATCCTTCCCAACTATATAAGCCCCAAATGAGGGAATATTTGGATTCCTACCCATTTTTTTTGCCTTCCTTCCAAACATCCTTTGAAATTTTCTAAAAAATGTTAAAATTTGAACAACGTATGATTTGTCCCAATTAGAAACCTTTAAAAGTGGAAAATATTTGCATATAGGGTGACTTTTACTGAGAGAGAAGAATCTTTAGTAGGGGTCAGACCACACATACCTTCCTTCATATTCTGACAACCATGCTACATAGGCAGCACCAAAGTACATGGACGCAAATGGCTTGTTTAGATCATCAACAGATTCAAGTTTATAAGCTCTGTAGCCCAATTCCCTGAATAAAACAAGGCATTGTACATAGATATCAGTATTAACGAAAGAAGCGATAGCACTGCCTGAACAAATCAAGGGTAGTAGCAGACTTGCAGTATAAGAGCTTTCTAAATGGTGTCACTTCACTATATGAAACAGAAAACTAAATTTTTGAATTCGGGAAAGTCAATGGATAATTGTTACGAAGAATGTCATCACAGTACCTTTCACAAAAATTGATGACAGTGGATAGAGTCTAATCTCAAAATTACACAAATTTCCAAGATTGAGAAAATATGTTAAACCATCTAGACCTGGTAATTTCTTCAATGCATATTCTAAAAGTATAATGATTGATATTGTCTCTACGTACAAGTAAAGCCAGTAAGCAGTGGAATAGTCAATCCCCATTATTCCAGGTCCTGCTCCAACTCCATGTACAAAACGCATGCTAACAACCTCTGAAATGGCACAAAGTACTGTCTGTGCACCAACCAATATTCCGGAAAAATCAGAAAGAATTAAAATATTATATCTTACCAACAAATGCATGTAAAAGAAGCACACCCGTTGAAACTTGAAAGTACAGTCAGAATTCAGGGCATTTTTTAATATTTGCTGGATGTCATAATCTCATAGTGGCGCCACAAAAAATAGAAATTTCCTGCCTTCTCTCAAGATTAGTTAGCTTAGTCAGGATTCAGGAACAGGTACAACATCAAGAATGAATACACAATATCAACCAAATCAAATAATATCAACACTCCCGCGTGAGCTAACTTTTAGGGTTAAGTCCAAGCCATTTTTCATAGTCTATTTAATGCAAATAGTTACTTATACAGTTCACTACCAAAAGGGTTCTCATTCTCAATTTTTTAAACTTATTCAATGTGTGTTGTAGGCATGTTTGGAATGCATTTATCCTAGTCATTTCCAATTTATGGTAAAATCAAACTCCTTTAGTTCTATATACTTACAGATTTCACTTTCACTGTGCTGAGGTGCTTCAATAGAACTATATCCGCAACTGCCTGTAAGAAGAAATTTATATGATAAGGACTCACATGTTCATATGCACTTTAATTCTGAAAAAAATAAATAATTTTAAACACGGGTGTGTGCTATTCTTAGATGGACAAGAGGCAAAATGGAGAGTCCATCTTGGTAGTCAGAGAGAGAAGGAAAAAAGTCAGAGGACAAAATATCATTTTCAAGTGGAATAAAGAAAAAAAAGAATACAAGGAGTGAAACACCAAAATAGTAGAAGACATCTCATAAAAGAATGAAATCATTACAAAGATGCCAAACAAACTTCTATCCAAGAATTATATATTATGAAGTTATTAGACAGCAGCAGAAACTTTAAGAAACTAGAAAGCATTATTTTCAATCAAAATCAGACACACTTTCATAGTATTCGACTGAAAAAAAATGCTCACATAATAGATTGATACCTTCATTTCCACCCGGGAAAGATATGGTCTACTCTTTTCATCAAGAGAAAAACGAACCCTTCCCTGTTTGTCTTTGGATTTATTCCACTCTTTTCGGACTTCAGGATGATTCCACATAGCTTCCATATCTTCTGGAGATGCTCTGGTATCCCAATATGTGTGTTCATCCTCTATAGAAACATAGCAAAAATACTTGTCAGTCAATATAGAAAAACAAAGCAAAGGCTAATTTCAAGAATATTTTAGAATATAATCAAAATCATAGAAGAGAAGAATGACAATATTCAGATCAATATTTATGTGACTTAGATATATGATCTGGCATAAAGAAAAAGAACTAATATTTGATGATAATAGCAGCAAGGTTGCTCTGTTACTAACTGTGTGAATTGTAATGCTTTGGAGGCCCCTTGTGTGATGTCCAGATTAAGGAAATACTACAAAACACACCTCACACAACCAATAGCATGTTTGGTTTGTCGTTAGCAACAAGCTTCTGAAGCTTTGGAACGAGGAATCACGAATTCCCATGGAATGAACGTGAAAGTAAAAAAAACTTGCTTTTGCGTTGCGTTGGACTCAACGCTAAAACAAACATGCTTCAAGTACCCAACTTTAAAACCTAAGCACTACATTACTAAACTAGCCAAGGCCTGAAAAATATAAAACTAACTGATGTAACAACTTGCTAAGTTAATAACCATGAGCAATGTTAGTCTAGCAAAGTCAATCCAATATTTGAACAAGCCTCATTGTCAAATTTAAACCAAAACAGTGAGATCAAGCAACGCATTGTGCATCTCACTACTGAGAAATGGCATGTAAAATAGTGGAGCACAGGGTAGGGGAAGAGGAAGTGACCTTTTGATTTTTCTGATGAAGGTACAGGAAATCCAGAATGAGCAGGACCTGGAGCATTGCTCGGTGGAGGAGTGTCATCAACAGATTTTCTGCAAACGGATGAAGTATTAACAACAAGACACTCTGGATGGAAAAGAACACAAGACCATACATGCAAACAGAATCTCGTGAAAGTTAAAAAAAAAAAATCAAATGAACTACACTTCAATAAGGAAATGGAGGATACCTGGATGGAAAGCTTTCTTTGACCGAGAGATAGCATTTCCAATAGCGCAAAGTTGATTTGTGAGTTGCCTTCTTTGTACCACCTTTATATGCCCTTACGATAAACTCTTCACTTCTTGTTCTGCAAGTAATGCACCACAATGTGATAAATATTTCAGAATGAACCACTCATGGTAACCACTGGACAAGAATCATTGCTATTGCACGCTGTATACATCAAACAGGTGAAATATATGGAACTTACTGGTTTTCAAAATTTGACAACCATTTAAGATAAGCAGCTCCAAAATACACATTTATGAAGGGTTTGAATAGGAATTCTGTATTTCCTTCTGTTTCATAGGAATGATAACCTAAATCACTGTAAGCTGCAGTTAACCTCGACGAACCATGATCATATAGCAATGAAATAAGGAACTTTTGCTGCTGTTTAGCTCATGAAATAAAGTATCAACATCTACCAGTACCTTATCAACCATTCAACTGTTTTTGGTAGGAGTTGCATGAGTCCCACGGTAGACTCTTTAGATTTTTGGCTAGAGTGCATAACAAGTAGTTGCCTATCACTTTCAATTTCAGCTATAGCACAAATCATGCCCTGCAACGAGGACAGGATGCACACGTTACAAAATTTAGTGACTTTGACATTCTGAACATTCAAAACTATGAACTTAAATTATTAAAGTACAGCAGATTTGTTGGAGTTGAAGGGTCTAAACAAAAGACAGTTCAGTGTTACGCCTATAAATTGCTCCTAATCCCACACTTCATGGTCTAAAAAACCATTTGCTCTAGACCTCTGCCCTATAATACTTGCTTCAAAGGAACTTAGAATTCTTTCAAAGAATAACTTGATGTGAAGCTCATATCCTGTAATACTTCATAACACATTATTTTCAAACTTATGCTAGATTCTTATTTCAATCTTTTCTTCATGTTTTTTTTCTTTTTATCCCCCTTCTCAGCTAGGTAAGATTCAGGTGTGGGTACCAATCAATGTTTCCAATTTTTGATATCGACTTCAACAAATCCTAGACAATATTATTTTTGCAGCAGTACTGCGTAGATGAAAAAAGAGACAGGAATCAACAGGAAAAGAAAACAATATTGATTTTAGTAGAAGATTGGAATTCATGCAAACTATACTTTTCGGGTTACAGATTCACAGTTTCTTCTTGTCCTAACTTGGAAAGAAAGTGCAAGTACCTTCCAAAACCCCTAACAATATATGTTTATTACTTTATTATGCTGAAAATAGTATTGATCAATCTTATTCAAGACTTGGGAAACAAAATCATAAGCGATATGATAAAATACTTAAAGAAGACATACAGGATCTATTTCTGACTTAAAGTGCCTGCCAATAACAATGTCAGCAACAGCCTGAAAATACACAAAATGATGCAAGCTAAGAGAATATAGGAATTAACTGTCATCATCTAGCAATATATTTTGATTCTATCATTGACATCTGAATCAAGTAAAAGGCTGAAGTGCCAGAATTACAGAACTAAAAAAAGAGCCATCTAGAAATCTAATATCTAAAAGGGAGGAGCATTTCTGTTACAGAGATTAGAACCATAAAACCATAATTTTCACCGATCATGCATATACGTAGCTTCAACATATGATAATCATTTAAGTTATAAATCATAATTATTCTGCACTTAGTAAGATAAACAACCAATCAAGCGTAACCAAAACTTTTAAGCTTAGTATTGCAATTATTTTCCAGAAGTTACTTCTAGTAGGTAGCTCTAGAAGGTAAAATAAGTAGTGTTACCATGTTTGGTAAAAGTATCTGAAAAGCTGCTTTGAGAATAGTTGCATGTTTGATATCAATTAAAAGTACTTTTTCATACTTATAGAAACCTAAATGGACATAAAATGGTGGAAGTTACAACTTGCACAAAGTAAATATTTCATCTCCATTTTCTGAATATGTTTGGCTATTCAAAAATTTTGAAAATTAAAGGCACAAGGAGCTTCTAAAAGTATCCTACAGAAAGAACAAAAGCTTTTACAAAGCAGCGGTTTTTTTGTGAGATGAATCAAAATCTTATCGGTTGTGTTTGTTATAAGTATAAGCCAACCGCCTAGCAATTTCAAACTCTGGTCAAATACAGAAGGTAGACTAATGTGTTTTACCCTCATTTCAGTCTGTGTTAAGTATGGCTGCCCATCAGGATCGCGTGAGAGATGAACCTTATGACCCCTCCCCTCTCCAGCTTTCAGCCATTCAGCACTCACTTCAGGTACCTTCCACATTTCCTCCAAATCCAGGGGGTCGACACAATCATCCCAATAGCTGAAGCTGACGACCATCCTGGACTATGAAATTAATGAATGAATCAGGTGCTGATAGCTAAAAGAAATTTTTAAAAGCCAAGAAAAATTCACAGTGACTTCTATTTGTGTAAAAAATTAACAAGATAAATGACTCCAGTAGCTGATTTGGAGACAACACAAGCTACCAGAAGATATAAAATATAAATAACAGAAAGGCTTTTCATTAACTTCAAAGTTCAAATTTGCTCAGAGAAATTTGAGCTTTACCAGACAGCAGTCAGGAACAAGCAAAATCGAAAGTCAAAGCAAATGTTTGACATACTCTATTATCCATTTCCTGACAAGGAACAGAACAGAACCCCAAATTGAATATGCTTACTAAGTTACTATTAATCAAAGATATGAATTACAATAGTGCAAAATTCCTGAAAAGTGCCACATTAATGTCCTGATATAATAGAAAGACATCATTGAAATAACGAGTGCAGACGGTATAACCAAATGACATTGTGTTTGAAGACATACTTATAAACTGTTTCAACAATTATACTCCGTTCTCCTAAATCATATTTTACACTTCACAATGTTTATTTGTCATTTTGACATCGGGTAGAAGACCAGGAAAGGGGAAGAAGCTAATGAATCATGTAAATAACATTCACTGGGCACAGAATTACAACGGAAAAGCTGATAAAAATAAAAGAATTACAACGGAAAGTAGCTACAAAACCTGAAATACTATACAGCATTCTAAGCAAGCCAACAAAATAGCGTTATCTATGTTGAAGGAGAAAAGAAATGCAGCTCAATCAAAGACAGAAATCAGAACACATCTTTCGGCCTTTTAAGATTGACATTTGAAACACCACGTAGGAACTCACAAAAACATTCATCAATTTCATGATCGAAAGCATAGGCACATAACCGCGTACCAAATTTCCCATACCCAATATGAATTTTCCTCAAGAGTTCTTAGAAAAAAGAGATAAAAAGTAACATACCAAACTAATATACTAATGTATGGAATTTGCGTACCAAGTGAATTATGTAACTATGATCGAAAGAACCTAAAGACTGAATTTCTTCCAAAAAAAATTGAATAGTAAAACATAATTTTTCTGTTTTCAGATTTCACATTGATCCAATCGCTGAAGAATGAATAACCATTAACCACAAGCGTAACGCAACTTTTGGAATCCAGCCATTTATTCATGTACGAAATGAATTCATAGATAGCAATCAAATGCGTACTTACGATACAATGAGAAGGAGACAGAGAAACCAGAAGGGTTTGAAAGAAGTTGGGGAAATTTTTTCCTCCCAAAATTGAAGATGGAAGAATTTGTTACATAAGAAGAACAAAATGTTACCAGGAAAGAATGAGGTCATTGGGTTGTAATTGTATAATGGATAATTTCAGATAATGACACTTGGAATGCCACCGTGTTAAGTTGACTCCCTCCTATTCTTTTTGTCATGGATTAAATTAAAATATTCACAATATTTGACAAATATTAAAAATATTTAAGTAGCAATTGATTTAATCAATAAAAAGTAGTTTTTTTTTAATAAAGGTCTATTCCACTTTTCACATAAGGTAATCTTCTTCGAGTTTTGTATCATAGTGAGATCAACTCTTTTAATAAAATTTCATATAAGTTTTTAATTTTACAACGAAATTTCACTTAGGTCTTTCACTTTGATGAAAGTTCACTTAGGTCCCTGACTGTGTCCAACGTTATTCACCTAGGTCCTTGACGTTAACCACCGTTACATAGGGACTGATTTGAACTTTTAATAATAAATATAGAGACTTATTTGAACTTTTGATACATAACACAGAGACTGATTTGAAATTTTATTAATAATTGAAATTTTATTAATAAACATAAGGACTGATTTGAACTTTTGATTCAAGCACAAGGAATGATTTGAACTTCTGTTAACAGTGTTAAAACGGCAGTTAACGTTAGGACCTAACTGAACAACGTTGGACAAAGTCAGTAACCTAAGTGAACTCCCGCGAAAGTCAGAGACCTATGTGAACTTTTCTGGTAAAGTTGGGGACCTATGTGATGCTTTACTCGAATTTTTTCTATTCATAAAACTTAAACGTCAGACCTTTGGCTTAAAAAAAATCGAGCATGTAGCACTTAAACTAACTATCGGTTGCTTAATAAAAAATCGGCCAAATGTACCTTTTGGTCCTGTATCTCTTATGCGCATTTCATTTCGGTCCTATATCTTTTTTGGGTTACATTTTGATCTTGTATCTTTTATAAAGGTTTCATTTTGGTCCAGTTCATTAACTCTGTCACTCTCGTCACAAGGTAATTTGACTATTTCTTATTAGGGTTCATGTGTATGTTTTGATATTTCTAGGTTTGAAGATAAATAGCATAATTTAACTTTGTTAACGGGGTGACGGACTGGACCAAAATGAAACGTTTATAAGAGATAAGAGACCAAAATGTAACCCAAAAAAGATATAAAACCGAAATGAAATGCATATAAAAAATACACAATCAAAATGTGCATTTGGCCTAAAAAGTTATTTCCTGATAATCAATAATTAAATTAAAGAAATATAAGCATTTGACGATTTTAATTTAATTTTTTCAAATATATTTGATGTGTAAAACACTAGTTTACCTTATTTGTTATAAACATTTGTGAAGTTTAATGTTAATGGAAAAAACTTAAAGAACGATTAAAAAATAAAAAATGCATGTGTCTAAAAATAAAAAATATTAATTTGATACAAAAAATCAGAAAGCACGTATCATTGTTTAGGACTTCCTTGTTTGTGTTTATAATATAAATAATTAAGAGAATTAAAATAATAAATGAGATTTTAAATAAATTAAAATTGAAATAAAAGCAGTATTCTATAAAAATTAAAATTGAAAAACAAGTTCAAAAGAGTAATTAAAAAAAATTCTATAAAAAACTATTTTTTCCAAAAAAAAAAGAACAAACAAAAACTTAAGCAAAGATAATTCTCTTTTGGTGGATGAGATTAGCAATATTCTTATTGGGAGTGGCACATCCTTTTTAGTATATAAATTTATTATTTTTACATATAAAAACGATGGTAATATTTCCAATAGAGATGATGTTAATCCCATCCTCATCTCTTTTTCAATAGTAGCAGCTCTAGATTATTTTTGTCAGAGCCCAAGTCCTATTATCATGAAAATAACAAGAACAACGAGCCCAACCAGGGAATAGCTACCAAGCTGGCATGGTGTAATAACTAATAAGCTCTTCCGAGGTGTGTTAGTATATGAAATGAGAAAGTGAAGAAATATTTATTTTTATTAATATAAATAAAAATTACGATATTTTTAATTCAAATTAAAATAAGATATACATTTATTTTCTCACTTTATATTTTCGGTTACTTTTTTTCTGAGTTGTAAAATTTCATTGTAAAGAGAATGTTAATCTTTTGATAAATTTTAAAACCTATGCAGTAATGGAGAAAAAATATGTGAAAATCAAAGATGAGAAAGTGTTAATCTTTATAAATCTTAGAAAAGGGGTAGACGGCGTTAATTTGAATCATTTGGAGGTTGTCGTGGTTGAAGGTGTTCTATTCATAGGAGCCATTGATTATGATGGAGTTGTAAAGGCCGACGAGGTCGTGGAAGACTGGAGGTAGTAGGGCATAAGATAGAGATGGGGAGTTTTTTTTTCTTGTTACTATTTTTTTCTCGAAAGTTATTTTGGAAGATTTTTTTTACGCTGAGAAGAGAAGAGTTTGTTTTCGATAAATAATAAGTAATGACATGTATATAGTAATTTGTAAAAAAATCACGAATTAATTTTTGTACTAAGTACCATTGAACATTGTTGAATATTTGATTTGATACAAGAATGTTCAAGTTTGATCTATTGAAAATATGACATTTAATGCTTGATTCAATGGCAAGTTTAATATCATAAATTTGGCTATTCCTAAATTCCTAACTAATTTAGTTCAAGACTAGGATATCGGTTTAACTTTAAATTTATAACTAACCCTAACTATGCAGAACAAGGCGATATATACTTAAAAATATAACTATTAAATGTGTGTTTGATTTTATGACAGTAGAATTGATTTTAGATTAATGTGATTTTATAGAATTGATTTTGTATAAAATTGATTTTAAAGCAACTTGAATTATGGTTGGAATATTTTTTCTTGAAAGCACATTTATAATAAAAGCTCAGAGTAAAATTTTCAACTCAATACAAAAATAAGAGTGACATTGCTTCCACAAAAATCGATTTTGATGTCTCAATATTAAGTCCAAGCCAATCCAAACACAAAATCAAATAACTAGTTATCATACCCATAATTAATCTTAGTATTCTCAACCTAGGTTTGATTTTTCTTAATTGATTTCCAAATAAACACTAAAATGGACTATATGGCTCCATTTAGACTGATCCATTCCAGGGCAGATTTTTTCGTGGCGGACTAAAGAAACTCAGCTCCATTATGGCCTTTCATTTGAAAGCCCAATCTTAGGCAGGTAGTTGGCTTTAAGTTTTTGTTTTTGTTTTTTTTCCGTTGTTGGCCATTAGAGCTATTGGGTTTGGCATAGGGATTAAAACGGAGTCGTAAGTATTCGCGGATACTCGCGAATATTTTATTGAATTAAAAAATATTTAAATTATTAAAAATTAATACCAAAATTACATTTTAATATAAAATTAGTATTAGAAGTTATATTAATATTAAAATATAATTAAAATAAAAAATAAAATGTCTAAATAATACAATTATCACTTAAAACTTACATTTTAAGTTAAAAACTAATGATAAAATATTATACTTTTTCAAATATTTTATATTGATTAAAACTATAAACATATTTTTTTCATATTAAATATTAAGCAACACTTTTAAAAGTTGAAAAAAAAATCACTTAGAAGAACAAAAATATACATTTATTTGTTATTTTTAGTGATAAATGGATATCTACAAGTAGGCGCAAGCGTGGGCACAAATTATTTGCGACAAATACAGTAGATATATGTAGGTGCAGTTTTTTATTTTATTTCCATCCCTACTTAAGCCTCATAAGGATTTAATTTTTAAAATAATAATTTTTTTTTGGCTCTGTGTCTATACCTACACAACATAAAACTTACTAAATTCATATAATTTAAGAATATGTACACAAATACTATTTCATAAGAAGGTTGGTTACTCAATCTTGCAAAAAAAGGTAAGGTAGGAGTCTCAATCGTACATGTGCATCTATGGGTCAATTCCAAAATTTTCAACCTCAATTTGATCTAAGCAAACCCCAGCCACCAGTAGCCATCACCATCATGAATCATGAAACATATTTTTATTCTCAAAATTGGTTGGTGGGTTATTGGGACCTCTTGGAGTTAAGAAAAGGAGCATGTGTTTTTTTCTCTATTTGCCTATTTTGAACCTCTTGAATTCTCCAACATCATGCCATGTCGCCTACTTGCAGGGACTACTGTCCCCACCTTGAACCCTCCGCGCCACTATTTCTGCGGTTATTTATTTACACATTCATACAGTTCTTACTTGTTCTTGGCTTGCAACTACCGCATTTCCACATTGAGAAAATGAAAAAGTGCGTACGTGTAATCTTAATTATGCTCACGAATATGCATGATTTATAAGAATACTAGTCGAGAGCGATTTCATCATTATTTGTATAGAAATCAGTTTAGCTAGAGAATTTTAATTTTCACAACCTTTTTTTTTTTTATATTATTTTCACAACCTTTCGTGTTAGTAAAGGGTGAACATGGCCTTTTGGACCACGAAAGTGATTGCTCTGTTCAACATGTCAGTGTCACTAACACGTGTTTGCGTTGATAATAATTATAAAATCAGATTCTGTTTTTATGTTTCTTAATTAAGCCCAACTTTGTTGTTCCTATTAACTCAGATTACAGTGCTGCGCAAACAAAAATACACAGCAATTATATCGAAGTATTTAGGCTTCGTAAACTTTTTTTATTTGACCCAATTTATGGGGTATGTTTGGTTTATATTTTAATATAATAAAAAATAAAAATCACATAAATCTAAAGAAAAAATAATAGTTAAGATTATTAATGCACAAAAACTAAAGTAATTCAATGGAAGTGAATATTTTTAGTTCTAGTTAAAAGTAATTTTAATCAAATTAAAATCCTAAACAAGTATACCTAATTCATTTGGTCAGCATATGAAACTATGTATACGTGAGTATCTGAGTTTAAATATCAATTAATATATTTTTTTATGAAAAAAATTAAATTTCTTTTGGAAGATGACCTAATAACATTTTAATAATATATATATATGTATATTGGTTTCGGAATGGATAATTTTGAAATTATTAGCAAGCAAGCTTGAGCTTTAGCGGAGATTTTGATGCAATATTTGTTTTTTCATTAAAGGTATCTCTTAATCGATAATTAAAAATAGTTGTCTAGTTTATTTGAAATATAAAGATCACTAAAATGAGTTTTGACTTTCTTAACAAAGCATTATCTATGAGTACAATCAAGATTTGAATATTGTCTGCATGCTTAAATGACTTAATTATCTAACAATTATGTCGAACTTAATTTGCTATGGCATGCAACATGTCATTTTCAATATTTTCTCAAATGTTTATACTGTTAAGTGTTAGAAGTTTCACGTTGACTATATATATAGCTACTATAAATTAAAGTAGGGGTGAAGCAAAGGTTTTGGGGGCCCGATTTATTATCTCAATTTTTATTTTTAAAACAGTGGCCCTCTATTCACAATTTAAAGACAAAAAAAGTCTTTAAATAAAAAAATACTTTACGCAATTTTTTTCTTTTTTCTGGAAGTTAATAATGGTATGAATTTCAAAGTAACATTACATTACATGTGATATTGGAAAAGAGGAGAGAGAAAAAAATGGAGGTGTGTGCTTATTAATGCGCTTGAGAAAAAAGAAAAAAGATGAAAATAAAACTTCAAAATGCTAATCTCATGCCTCACACTAGGGTGATAATGCTAAAGGACAAAACACATTACCATCTACTCTATCTTATAATACTAAGTGTAAATTGCATCATATAATGTTTAGGGCCCATATTTTTGGGGGTCCGTGCGGTCGAGCACGTTGAACAAGCTCAAAACCGTTAGTGCTACGAAGTATATAAGCTTAGTTTAGATACATAGTTTAATTAAAACTTATGCAACAAGCTCTTTTTAAATGAGAGTTTATTTGTAAATAAAATTATAAAATTTACGTGAACAAGCTAAATATAGCTTATTTTAATAAGCTCCTCAAAGAAGCTTATGAAAATAAGCTAAAAATGACTTATAAAAACTTATAAGCTATTTTAATAAACTATATATAAGCTCTTCCAAACTGAACCTGACTGATGTGTACTTTTAGGAGTGAGTTATGTCAAAACCTAAAATCAAATATAATATCAGAGTCTATCATTTTTTTTCAAAAACAAAAATATACAAATCTAAAAAAACAAGCACAAAGTCTAGAAAAAAAAAAGACATGAAAAATTATACTAAAAAAGTAACAAGTCACAACTAACTTAAAAAAAAGTGCAGTTACATTGAACTTGAAGAGGAGTATTAAAAATTTCATATTAATTAAGCATATAACTATCTTAAAATATACAAGTGACATGATAATTTTCTTTTTATAATTTAATTTTTACGAGTAAATTACACTCAAACTTAAAATCTAATATTTAAAAAGTTACACTAAAATTTTGAATGCTAGTGCCAATTACATTAATTGAAAATTATAGTTACTTTTTTTTGCACTGTCATTTTTTTTAAAGGCTTAAATATGTTTTTCGTTCCTGAAAAATAGGCAAATTAGAATTTAAGAGTTTGTTTGGAACAATTTTGTTTTTTAATTTTTAAAAATTGTATTATAAAACAGTTTTCGGAAACCGTTTTTAAAAAAAGTGAGAGGAGTTTTCAATATAAATTTGTGTGTAAATTCAAAAAATTGAAAACTGAAAACTAAAACATGTTTTACATGTTTTCATATTTTGGTTTTTAAATATTGAAAAACAAAAACTGTTTTTGAAAACTCGACTACCAAACGGGTTTTTTAGTTTTCTGTTTTTAAAAACAGAAAACTATTTTAAAAAAGAGAAATTAAACAAACCCTAAGTCCCTAAAAAACATTTTTTTAAGATTTAAGTCCTTAAACAGGTGATTTGAGTCCTTAAATCAACATTTTTAAAGGACTCAAATTCTTTATTTTTGAGTTTTTAAGGACTTAAATCCTAAAAAATATTTTTCAAGGACTTAAATAGTTATTTTTCTATTTTTCACGGACAAAAAAATATTTAAGCATTTTTTTGTGTGTAAATGGCTCATATATACATGAGAGAAATGTGTATAATTTTAACTAAATAGACTAAAAGTGTAATTAATATTATTTTCTACGAATATATCTTTAATTTTAACATATCAAATTAAAATAAACTTCGAGAATTACGTTTCAGTAGAGTTTCATTGATATTTTAAGAGTGTTGACATAGTGATCGAGTTACATAATGATTTTAATAAAAAAATGTGGGACAAAGTTTAAGAGAAAACACTAGATAATAATACAAGTACTAATAATAAGATGAGGGTTGTCCATAAAACAAAAAAGAGTTTGTTGTGTACGTATCATGTAGCTCCGATTTTCCGATTTTAAATATAAGAAACAACTTATAACTTATAGAATCACGCTTAGTAAAAAAAGTTGATTAAGATTATTTACTATTCATAATTTAATTTTAATAAATAAGTTCAATTCCTGATTTCCTTTTTTTGTTTTATGTTTTATGGGAATTGAAAATACATATTTTTTAACTCAAATGAGTTAATGAGTTTAGTCTAATGAAAGCGTACTAAATTCATATTATATAAAAATGTGTATAAAATATTCTATAAGAAGATATTTGATTTAATTATTATGAAAAGCAAATTCCCTCTATACAGTTTATTTATTTAATATAAAACACTTTTTTATCTACTATAATAATAAATAATATACTATAATAAAGTTGGTTTGGTTGCAGAAAGAAAAAAGAAGAGAAGACGAATATTCTATAATAAATGGCTTATTTAAAATGGTAAGCATTAAAATGAAATTAAGACATTGTTGGAAAAAATATTAATTAAAGTAAAATTAATTTATTTTTTCTTATATTTGAGAAAAAAATTTAGTTGTTGTGTATAATATAGAACCAGAGGTAGTATTTTTATTTTTGTTTTTTGTGTGTTTCCTAGTAGGGGTTTTAATAGATTGATTTTTTTAATAGATTGATTAATGATTAATTAACTTGAAAAACTGTATGCAATGCACGTATCGAACTTGCGGTACATAAATAATTCAGCCAAAACCTGTCAAAAAAAACAGAAAAAGAAAAAGCCAAGAGCAACTTGAAGACATAGAAAAACGCAATACACCAACCCTCACTCACCCTGTGACGTTGATAAGCGGTGAGAGTAGGACAGGGAACAAAATAAAATCTTAATCTTTATACGAGAAAATGCCAAACACAGAAAAATAAAATAAACAAATAATAGTAATTGAAATTGAAATTAGAAAAGAAAAAAGGGAGTCTAGAAAAGGCCACAGTTGGCCAACATGTCTTTCGAGGATGGGTCGTGCTAGTCCTCTCCGTTCATCAACTCACGACAAAACAAACCCACTTTGAATCATCCTTAATCCTTTCCTGCACTCGCCCTCACTCTATTTTCTGCACCCTCAAAATCATAGCCGTCATTTATTAAGGTAAAGTAAAAAATTATTGTTTTTTAATAATTATAGTAAAAAACATAAGTTATTTATATTTAATTACAACAAGTATAATTACTTTTTTTTAATATTCTCTCTTTTATTATTGTTGATTATTTATGGACGTTTGGTTTTCATTTTCATTTTCTGTTTTCTGAAATTTTATAAAATAAAAACTGAAAACAGAAAACGAAAACAAAAACAAAAAATAAAAATGAAAACCAAACAGTTCCTTAGAGAAACAACTCAAACTCTCATAGTAGTTTTAAAAAAATAAAAAAACTAATTATGGTTCATTTTTAATTATTTTTAAAAAACACAAATAAACATATTGAAAATTTTAGAATAATATTTTTTTAAAAAAATTAATTATTTTATAAAATAAATAATAACAAACCGGCTCTAATTGTTAAAAAACAATGATACATTTAAAATTTCACTGTTACTTGAAGTCAATTTTTAATATTTACTTCGTGAATTACCTTTTAAAAAAATTCTTTATTTTTAATGAAGGTTACAAACTAACTCAACAATGAACCATTTTTATTTATACATTTTATACAATTTTTAATGACTCAAACAATGATATAGCAAAAGAGATGGTGGAATAAAAAAAAAAAGCAAAATAAACGTTAGTTTACTTTAAGCATTTGTTAAAACATTTATACAAGCAATATAGTTAAAAAATAAGCTTAATATATTGTTAGAAAAATTTAATAGATTAACTATCACTTCATAATGAAGATAATTAAGTTGGAAATGACTTAAGCTTATTAATTAACAATAAAACTAAAAAAAACACACAATAAAAATGCTTATAGTTTTTATGATATGTGCTTATTAAAAAGAAGCATTTTCTCCATTTTAAAATAGGGTTTTGTTATCTATTGTCCTTAAGGCAATGGTTAAGCAACTCATAAATAAAATCTTTGTTTTGAAAAATGTAGAGTAATTAATGTTATGAAATTTTTAATTTATTTTAAATACAAAGTTTCCATTCATGAGTTGCTTAATCATTGTCTTTAGAGCAATAGATAGCAAAACCCTTTAAAATATTAGTCACTTAAAGAAAAATCACAAAGTTTAAAGAGATTAATTAATTAATCTTAAATTTAACAAATAAATTATGAATAGACTAAATTAACCTTTGACTTAAAAATTTATTTAATGCGATATAATAATAACAAAAATGAAAAAAATAATAAATATACTATTAATAATATAAAAGTAACAAACACTTTAAAATATTTTTTTTTTAAAATAACTAATATATATATATATATATATATATATATATATATATATATATATATATATATATTGTGACTGAAGTAGTAGTATATAGCCTGATGCATTTTTTGAAGTGTCAAAGGGACTTAAACTGTAGCTTTGGTTTTTAAAATATAATTAATATGTAATTTTAATACCTTAGTTTTGTAGCACTTTCAGTTTTTTCAGGTTTTATTACTTGTAATTTGGTAATTTTCACAACATTTTTCCCAATTATATCATATTATGATGACATTTCTTTAAAAATGATATATCAACACAAAAAAATTACAAGAAAAAAGTTATATTATTCTAATAATGTGTTTATATTTTTGTTCGAGTATGTAACTCAAGTTAATAAGTATATGGAAATATATGTAAGGATTAAAGATGTTTATATAACTATTTTTTTTTGTATAATTAAGAGTTTATTCATCTTTAGAATGATACTAATCTCGTTCGAGATTAATTTGGCATAGGTGAGATTCGAACACGGGACTTCCTGCTATAGATCGTTCCTTCTATGAACTTAGCGGGGCCTCACACTACTAAGCCAACCCTTGGACTTATTTGTATAATTAATTTAATTATAGAAAAGATTAAGAATACGAACAAATTACTTGTCTGTTTATAAATTTTTAAATTGACTAGGCAATATTTTTATTTTTTAAGAATTAAGATGATAATATAATTCTTTTAAACATGATAACATTTGAAGGAAAAAAAGAAAATTTACCTTTTTTATACATTTAATTTAATTTTATGTTTTATGTTATTTTAAAAGAAAAAAAAAACATAATTTAACGGATTGGAGAGATTCCAAAAGAGGGAAGGTTTTACTTTTTTTGTTTGGGTATATAGGAGGCTCAGCCGCAGAGGATAACCACCCGGTTCGAAGAGTTTTTTTTTTTTTGAGTGATGTACTGTTTCAGTTCCTAAATAATTCATTTTAGTCTGTGCGCATAAGTCACTTTAGTCCCCGACTTTATATTTTACAGGTCACTTTAGTCCCTGAATTATATAATCATTCATTTTAGTCTCTGAAAAGTCAGGGACTAAAATGAATGATTTAGTGAAAGTCAGGGACTAAAAAGGACAATAATAGTGAAAGTGAGGGACTAAAATGACCGATTTCTCGAGGGATTAAACTGATTTATAAAATAAAAAGTCAGACACTATTTTAATATATAATTCGTTTTTTTTTTTGGGACGAACCCGTTTCGAAGAGTGAGTGATACATTGATGCAGAAAAAGGGAGTTAATTGAGCAGGTTCCTTAAGAAGTTCCGCTGGCTTGACCAAAAAAAAAAGAAGTTCCGCTGGGGAATTGCATTGCATTTTGCATATTTTCTCATATAAAAAACACGAGAAAAGAGTGTCCACTCTATTCTAGCAGTATATATATTATTAGCATTGGCTTGCTCTTCTTTCTGCGGTTGTTGGTGCAAAAATCGTAATTCACTCTTTGTTTTCTAGGGTTTTTGCTCCTCCCACCTTCTCCGATGGCCGTTTCTTCTCTCGTCAGATCTGTGCTCTTCGCTCCCTCTTACTCCGACTTTTCACCTCCCTCCTCCGATCGCTTCAAGGTCTCTTCCTCCTCTGCTTCACCGATTATGTTCTCAAATTTGAAGTCGGGTTTGGATTTTTGACCTAGTTTAAAATCGTATTCGTTTTTTCCCTGCGTTCTCCGGAAAAACAACGGAAGCTATGAACTGTACTGGGCAATGTTTTGATTCTGTGTTCTCTTGTTTCATTTGTTTATTTATTTTTTCCCGTCTAGTTCTCAAAATTTTAACTTTGGTTTGGATTTGGTAAAATCTTCTGTTTGGTTAATCAGAAAACTGGGTAGGAGGTAGAATTAAGACTTTGTAGTTAGAGAAGCTGAAGAAAATTTTCTGCTGGTGCATCCTGATTGTTACAAAGAGCTTTCTTCTGATAGTTTACACACTTAATTTTTATATTATATTATATATTATATTTGGTGAATCCTGATTCTTAAGAAGAGCTTTTTCTGTTTACTCAGGTATTTTGCAATGCCTCCGGTTGTAATTTAAAGTCTAAGGGGTTACAGAGCAGCATATTCGGAACATCAATTCCATGTGAATCATTAGTTTTACAGTTGAGTAGCTCAAACTTGTAACTTAGTTCCCTTCTTTTCTCTTCCGCTTCTGTTTCTATTGCTTCAGTAGAGTGTGTTTTCAGTTTTCACTATTTTTTTAATTCCTGATCCATCTTTGTTTTCTCAGAAACGCTAATGCTTGGAGAATCCAGCCTATCAAAGCCACAGCAACGGAAATCCCTCTCCCTGTACAGAGTAAGAATAGTACCATTGTTATGTGGTAGTTAGGGTTATTTTGGGAGCAACTTATTGATTCTTACTCGTGGCTGTTCTGATATCCTTAGAATCAAGGAGCGCTGGAAAGACAAGAGTTGGAATAAATGGTAACTTTCTTGTTATGAGAGTTCTCTTTGTTGTTTCTTGTATCTATTTGCTGCAATAAATTTTGGTACACACTTCTGATTTTGTGCACATACTTCCTCAAAGGTGATGAATAATTTTAAATTTGGCATTCATACATTTTTTTGGTCAATTCATATCTAGAATTCGTATGATTTGTGTCTGGAGCAGTTGTTTGTTTTTCATTTGGTTGTTGCCTGTCATATTTTAGATATGGGATTAGCTCAATGTTCATATTTGAAGCAACTACTATCGTTTTATTTACTATGACATATGATTTATGCTGGAATTTGCAGGTTTTGGTAGAATTGGAAGGTTGGTGTTACGTGTAGCCACTTCCCGTGATGATATTGATGTTGTCGCAATCAATGATCCTTTTGTTGATGCTAAATATATGGTATGTATGCACAATAACCTTAAATGGTTTTTCTTATATGTTAGGAACATGTGAATGTTGGTGGTGCTAATACTTTTATGGATTAATGGTGGTATGTAAACCTGCATGCTTGGACACCCCGTTTTTAAAGTGTCCAGATTTTTTATGATAAATTTACATGCTTCATGCAGCACACACTATGCCATTATATTATAGATGTTCCATGACATCAGAAGAATTTGTTTTGAGTAGGTCATTGGATTGTTGTGCACCTGTACTCCAACTTGGCTCACGAATTCATCTTTGGCTTTATTTCCTTTGTTGTTGTGTATATATTTTTATTTGATTGATTCTATATGCTTGGTTGTTACTTTTTATTTTATTTAATCTCTTTTTGATTGTTTTCCATTTTTATTGTTTATGCATGTATTTTACCATATCATGTTGTCTTCTCTCTTTCAGGCTTACATGTTTAAGTATGATTCTACTCATGGACCATTCAAGGGAACCATTAAGGTTTTGGATGACTCTACTCTTGAAATAAATGGGAAAGCAGTTAAAGTTGTGAGCAAAAGGTATCTTTAGTTGATCCCTAATATTTGAAATGTATGTTACAAATATTTTTGTAACTGGCTTGCAATATCGATGGAAGTTGTCAAAAAGTTCTAAAAGTCTTGTATCAACATGCGTATAATTTATTCCTGCATTTCTGTATTCAGAGATCCTACGGAAATCCCTTGGAGTGATTTTGGGGCTGATTATGTTGTTGAGTCTTCAGGGGTATTTACAACAGTGGAGAAAGCTTCATCGCATTTGAAGGTTCTGTGTTCACTTACCTGTATATTAACTGTTGTTTTCTCTCTCATCTCCTTTTGTTTTAATCTCTCTTTCCCTTGGTTTTACTTTCTCTAGCTTCAATATTAATTCAAGCTTCATTTTTTATTCCACTGTAGGGTGGTGCCAAGAAAGTCATAATATCAGCTCCATCTGCTGATGCACCAATGTTTGTAGTAGGGGTGAATGAGAAGACATACAGGCCTGACATGGACATTGTTTCCAATGCTAGCTGTACAACCAATTGTCTTGCTCCTCTTGCCAAGGTTTGATCACATTATTTATTCCAGGATTTATTGATTTGATGCCTTTCTATGTAATGGGCAACTTTGTCAAAATTCAGTTCCTATCTAGGATGCTGGCACCCTGCTCCATCTGTTTCTTATTTTCTTACATATTAGATACTCATGCACAAGCATCTGACGCTACCTATATATACTTTTTATCAGGTGGTTCATGAAGAGTTTGGTATAGTTGAAGGTTTGATGACAACAGTGCATGCAACGACAGGTTTCTTTTGCAAACCCGCTACTCACCTCTGATTTATTTTTCTTTTGAAATAAACAATACCTTTATATGTTTCAACGTGCCAGTGGTTACATCTGATCATTTTTTTCTCAGCTACACAAAAGACTGTAGATGGTCCTTCAATGAAGGATTGGCGAGGAGGAAGAGGGGCAGGTCAAAATATAATTCCAAGTTCAACTGGTGCGGCAAAGGTAGGAGGTTGACGACCACAAGCAGATTTTGTCCTTGGTATTTTTGGTATAATAATGGGTGGTATAATAATTTACAGGCTGTTGGAAAAGTTCTTCCTGAGCTGAATGGAAAGCTCACTGGAATGGCATTCCGCGTACCTACTCCTAATGTTTCTGTCGTGGACTTAACTTGTCGACTTAAAAAGAATGCTTCTTATGAAGATGTTAAAGCAGCAATTAAGTATGTCTAGTGCTTTTTTTGTATGGCTTATTTACTCTTGTTTCGGGATTGTTCTGTACTAATAATCCTTTTGATTGATTTCTATGACTTTTCTTTTAAAAAACTAAAGGCATGCCTCAGAAGGACCACTGAAAGGAATTCTTGGATACACGGATGAGGATGTTGTCTCTAATGACTTCGTTGGTGATTCAAGGTAAATTATATTTTACTGTATTACTTTTTAATATGAATTACCACAGGCATTTCAAAATGATAAACTAGCCTTTTCCTATAGTATACATGCTGAGATGTGGTCTTGTGCACATTATTAGTTTTATGCTCAGCTTTGGTGATGCTTCTCTTTTATGTGCTTGAACCAGATTCTAATTTGCTGCAAAAGAAAAATGAACCTTTATTTATCTCTTGTGATGGTGAAAATTTACGCTGTCGTGTTTGGATGTTATTTGCTGGATAAAAGGCTTCAATAAAAATTGAATTTCTTTTGGACAGGTCAAGTATCTTTGATGCCAAGGCCGGGATTGGGCTTAGTGCTTCATTCATGAAGTTAGTTTCGTGGTATGACAATGAGTGGGGTTACAGGTATGTATGCATGTGATTTCCTTCAAAATGTGCTTGTTTGCATGTATACTATAGTAATAATTATTAAATATTTAATATTTAAATACTAAGACCGAGACATGGTACATTTTTAAAAGCATAACATTTTTGTTCACGCTGACCCTTAAATCATATATTACTGTTTGATTGGTTTTGCATTGCAGCAACCGAGTGTTGGACCTTGTGGAACACATGGCACTGGTTGGAGCTCACAATTGAGAACGCCAATAGTGTTTCTGTTGCTTGCTGGTGATCTTGCAATTCTTATATTATACCGAGTTAGGTTAAAATTTAGTGGCTTCTTAGGTTCTCAGGCTTTTGTTTTTGATATGATTTTTATAAGATGTGTGAGGTTAACGATCTCACATCATGTACACCGAAAATAAGATAAAAAGAACATTGTTATTCTTGTTACTGGTTTTGAAATTGGTTTTCTTATACCAACATTAATGAATTTAGAGAGCTTCCTTTTGAAATGCTTGTGATAGCTCAAGTGTGGTTAATTTATACTGGTCTGTTCGGATAGTTTATGTAACAAACGAAAGCACATGTTGGTTGTTCTTTATTCGGATATGGTAATAACAACGCTGTCAGCTGTCTTGACAAATAGCAAATTGACAGTCATCTCTTATTAGAGTCACTGCTGAACAAGGCGATCTCTCTTGATGAACTATCTAGGGGTTTTCATGACTTGGACACAACCTGACTGAGTTTTTTTGGGTTGAATTTAACATGGTCCATTTTAAATGTTCGAGTTGAGTTAGAGTTCATTTTCGGGTCACTCTGCCAGAGTTATGTCAAAAATCGAAGCATATTATTGCAAGGAGCGAGTAATGATTGTCTTATGTTTATCATTCACATTTTGCAGCGTACATTTTCGGTTGATTGTAGCAGTATTGTAAGGGTGACTCGTCCCATATAACAATAAGAAAAAACAAACTCAATAGATGAACTTAGAACCGAGAAACCCACCACTATTCTTTTCAATAATTTCCCTTAGCCTCACAGTCACAGAATAGGCTGAGTAATTAATGATAGCAAGTCACTCATGGTTTCAAGATCATTAGAAGTATAGCTATCTCCATATTGGTAAATGCAAATTGTTGTTCTGGATAAGTTCACAATAATATTTGTGAGAGTTGAAGAGAAAGGAGAATTGCATACTTATTTATTCAACTTCTCAGAAGCTCCCGTTTCATTCATGTAACATTGAATTGATGTGGGAACATCGCCGTTCATAGTCTCACGCTGAAGATAACAAATAAAAAAATGAGGAATTTAATTAAGATCATTATCATTATTATATTATATAAAAAGTAAAGAAAAGCGAGAAATATTTGTATATACTTGAGATTCCGAAAAGGCGAAGAATATTGTGATATTGCTCTAAGGAAACAAGATAATCTTTTGTGAAAGAATTTGGAATCAGAAAGTAAGTGTGAATAGCTGTATGAGGAGCAGCAATGGAAATCCATGCATTTTCCAAATATTCTCCAAGACTTGCGTATATCCACTGTGGTACCACTTTGCCTCAATGAAATATGACTTGCACTGATCTGCCCACTTTAGTTTTTACATACATGTCATGATGAAATAATGAGTCAACAAAAACAAAATATAAAAATATATGCATGTCCTCTAAAATAAATTATAAATAATGGTAAAAAAAGACAACAACAATCACGAGTCTAATTCTCAAATGATTGAGGAGAAAATTATGAAGATATATTATATAGGTAATCAACTGATGATTTAATATGGTGTTTGAAAATTCAATATGAACCCTTTTTTGTTCAAGATTCAACATGAACTTCAAATTTTTGGCTCCTTTCAAAGGGCAAGATGGTTGGGCCTGATAAGTTGGGTCAAGCATAAGCCCACAAAGTTGCGTTGCTTAAATAATAAATATATGGTGAGGTGGGAGGGATTAGCACCATCTCTATTGAGAGTGACATCATCATTTTTAATATATAGATTTATGATTCTTATATATAAAGAGATGATGGGATTTTTAAAATGGAGTGGTCTCAATCCCTCCCACTACATGGTGAATACATCGTGAATTAACATGCCTAACCCGCAAAGGGATTGTATATAATTAAAAAATTAACTAATCGTCAAAGTATATATATAGAAATTAAATAAGATTCGCAATAACGTAACTAACCTCTCAATCACTTGGGTGAATAATTCTAGTTCTTCCACGGTGCCATATACATCATAAAAATCATCAATTGTAGTTGTGATGCAAAATAGCTTTCCAAAACATCAACAAGTACCAGTTGATCAACATTATTTTCCACTTTGCAAATTGTGTTCATCACTTCTTCCCTTAGCACGCACGCTGCGTTCTTCTTGTTCTTGGTATGGTTTTTCCTGTATTTATTTATGCATTATTATATTATTAAACATGCATATTTAATTCAAATAAGCCGATAAAAAAAAAAATTTCAAATATATAGTACTATATATACTACTAGCACTGCAAAGAATAAAGCAAAAAATATGTATATACAAATATAGTACAAGGAAATTGAAAAATATATTTACTGCTTAGTGAGTGGATATAATTGTAATCCGAAATTGAAGGTTGGTAATTCCCTGATCGACGGAGAAGAATATTAATATTATTGTTGTTGATTGTTATTATATGTGATGATTTAATTTTATTATTAGGAAGCATTTTGGTGAATCAGTTAATTGGAGAGGCCAGTACGTGAAAACACAAATGGAGATGCATGCATGGTAAGTGGCATGAACAGAAAGATAAGGGAGCCCATTACCATTGACAAACTAGACACCAAATTAGAGTTGTGACGCTCCATCAAAACCTAAGGCAGCAACAATATAATAAATAATAGAATACATAAAATGAATAATATACAGTAGTTTTGTATGAATCATTATTCTATTTTTTATGCTGCTCATCCCCACTTCACACCATGTCCTTCCCGAAAAAAATTATAGTACTATTATATTAAGTATAACTAATTTTTTAAAAAATTATACAATTTTTCTTAATCTTCACCACTTATTATGTATTGTGGATTCGCCATTCTTTATCTCTACTACTTTTTTAATGAAGAGAGTATATACTATAGGAGTACTAAAAAATTGGGGCCGTTTGATATACTTATGAAAAATTAAGGGCTTAATTATGTTTTTGGTCCATATAAAATAGAAGTTATTTGGTTTTGATCCCTATAAAATTATTTTTTCTGTTTTAGTTCAATACTTTGAAAAAATTATTGCTTTTAGTCCCTAAAATAAAAAAATTGAATTCTATGCCAAACAAGTCTCTACTAATAATTAATTAACTAATTAATTATTAAATTAAAAAAAATTAAATAATAAATATTTTTTTTAAAAAAAAGTCATTTTCTCACCACCACCACCAACAACAACAACATCAACACCTGCCAACCACCACCATTTTCAATCCCACAAACCAGAAACCACCCACCAACCACCATCAACAACCACCATCTTCAACCCCAAAACCAGAAATCACCCGCCAACCACCACCATCTTCAACCCCAAAACCAGAAATCACCCGCCAACCACCACCATCTTCAACCCCAAAACCAGAAACCACCCGCCAACCACTATCTTTAACCCCAAAAATCAGAAACCATCCGCCAACCACCACCATCTTTAACGCCACAAACCAGAAACCACCCTCCATCCCTAGGGTCACAATCCACAAACCAGAAAAAAAATGGAAAAGAGGAAAGAGGATTTAGGGCTACATAACAAAACCAAATCTGAAGAAGAAGAAGGAGGAGGAAGAACTGGTGGTGGAGCAGCAGCGGCGGAGGTGGAGGTGGTGGCGAAGAAGAAGGAGAGGAGGAGGAAGAAAAAGAAGGAAAAAGGAGGAGGAGGTGAAAGAGGGGGAGGAGAAGGACGAGATGGTGGGGCAACAGTGACAAAGGTGAAGGTAGCGGCGAAGAAGAAGAAGAGGAGAAGGAAGAAGAAGAAGAAGGAGGAAGAAGAAGAAGGAAGAAGGAGGAGGAGGAGAAGGACGAGGTGGTGGCGGCGACGGGTGGAGGGAAGAAAAGTGGAAGTGGTGGTGGAGGTGGAGTTAGGAAGAAGAAGAATGACTTTTTATTTTTTTAATTTTTTTTTATATTTTAATATCAAATTTACTAATTAAATAAACAATTAAATAAATGCATGTTTGGCACAAAATTTATTTTTTAACTTCAGAGACTAAAACAAAATATTTAAGCAAAGTGTTAGACTAAAACTAAAAATTTTTTTTATAAGGATCAAAACCAAACATCTTCTATTTTAATAGATATTATTGTGGATTTATCAAGAACAACACTTTGCTTTTATCACCATGGAGATGGATACACTTTTCAACATGTTCAAACTATGAGTGGTATAGTATCATTAGTTGCTCAACCCATTATGTGATTGTGATGTTATTAGTTCGTTAATAAGTATTTTGGGCTTGATCCAAATCTGATATCTGTAATTTGATTCCAAAAAACAAAAAAGTATTTTGTGCTTTTGTCTCTTGGGTTTGTACCTTGTTTCTTATTTTGGGCTCTACTTGCCCGTTTCTAAATTCCAAATTTCCAGGACATATATATCCTTATTCCTTAGGTTCTTCCACCACCAAATGGGATCAATTCGATCAAAACCTATGTCTTGTTGTTGATGATGTCTTGCAGTATTGTTATTGTATGAACCACGCGATGCAATCAGTGAAAACATGTACGTGGTCGCTCAGATTGAAAACGTATCCTTCTTCATCACTTGCACCATGCACTTCATCATCAGTTCATATATCACTACCGTTCATTTCTCCTTATGATGATGATCTTCTTCTTTTTTTTTTGTTTCTTCCTCTTTGATTAGGGATGCACTTCATCATCAGTTTGTGACCCTTTTTGGAGGTCAGGAAACTGTTAAGAAAATTATGTATGTTGGGGGTGTGTGTTAAAAAAATGATAGATTGTGATTTTGATGTGCCATGAGTGAATTATTCTTTTTCAATCTTAGTGAATGCATGTCATGGCTGTGAAGGAAAAAGAAAGAGTGCATGTTTGATTGATTTTATTATGTTGAGAGGATAGGGCTGTTTTGTCTGTAGAAATGTTTTTAGTTTTTATTTTCTAAAAATAATTTTCATTTTTATGTTTTTAGATTTTGGAAACATGTTTATTTTATTATCTTGTTTTCTTATTTCAAAATCACTACAAATTAACGAAAATCACCGTGAGTCCATTCCTCAAACAAGTGAACGAAAATTTCAAATTATTCATGGGTGTGAATTATGGTAAGTCACCGACTACTTATTGCCGCATCAGCCATCGTGAAAACTCCTTCCATTGACCGCCATAAAAAGATCCCATTGTTTGGATCTAACACGGCAATAACTAGAGCTCCAATAAACACAGAAATCTAAATTGTAATCGGAGCGTCAAACTCGCCTCCAACATGAAACGTTTAGTTAATTCAAACGTCGTACAATACTTTCCGACAAGGAAACATCATCCTCGTAATTGTTGGCAACGAGGTGATTATCTCAAATGACCCAAACCTGATGAACCAGAGTTGCCGACAATTCACACATCACATGACACAACAGGAGAAAGAGAACGCACAAAAAGATAAAAATGGTAACACAACGAGAGACGGAGGACAATTGTGGCAGAATGAAGGAGTAGAGAAGGAGATGGTAGTAACAAACACAAACAATAGTGAAATCTATGAAGAAATTAAAATAAACAAGAAAGTCCCATAATATTACAAGTTTGCCACCGCATTTTCATAATGGTCAAAAAACATAAAATACATCATTTTATCGTTTTCAAAGTGAGATCCATTTTGATAAACGATTTCTTTGAAAACATTTTTAAAATACTACCTCTAGTCCTTTTTATAGGACCTTTTAACCAATTCACACGGATTAAGAAAACTACTAACAACCTTATTTAATATCTTGTCTTATTAAAAAATAGTATAATATACTAAATTTATCCTTATTTAAAGAAAATTTTCAACAAATACATTGATTTTGCCTATTGTCCCTTCATTTATTACAATGGTAGACAAGGAAAAAATTAATTATCACTTTTTGAACTATGTAATGAGTCTTATATATAAGACCAAAAATTTCCTCCAAAAGATCTTATATTTAAGACTGGAGATAGTATTAACCAAACACTTTTTTAACTTTATTTTTAATTTTCAATGAAAATGAAAACAGAAAAATGGGCTAACCCAACATCCCCAGAATGTTGCTTAGAAATGAATAAAAACTTTGGGGATCGGACTAGTCATGAAGGAAATGTGAAATTTCTTTGTTATGAGTGAAGTATATATAAAATTATCTAAGGTTTTTTTTTTCTTTCATTTTTTTATCTTTATAAATGAGTTAGACACAATACTAATTTCCTTTCTTTTGCTACCACCGTATCCTTGACTATGTTATTTTTCTTTTTCCTTTTCTTGACAACTCACTATTAGCTCTTTAATTCGTTCATTACGTTAAACTTTGCAATTAACTTCTTATTGGTTTTTGGTTATGTTAAGATATGATAGTTTTGGGTGTGTTTGTTTTGGCTTTTCAACGTGATTTTAATCCGAAAATCACGTTTAAATGAGAAAAATCACATGAAAATATTTTTGGTTATAAATCAAAATTACATTTAAGACAAATTTTCACGTTTAAATTAGGCTAAACATAAAAGTAACTATTTTAACTTATAATCTAATGTATCTACGTTTATAATTCAATGAATTTACGTTTACATTACGCCAATCTATACACGCACTTTGTAACCTATTATTTTTCTTCTCTTGGGCAGTTATGTAAGTGTGCTTTATAATATAAGCTAAGAATTATCATATGCTTTTATTAATTATACTATTAAACAGTGCTTGAAGGGAAAGTTGTTAAATAGAGTTAATTATCAATTTGATCTTTTAAAGATTATCTTGTCATCAATTTAGTCCTTTAAAAAATTTTGTAACCAAATTAGTCCTCTAAAAATCATCTTTGTCACCAAATTAGTCCTCCAAAGATGTGTAAGTATAACAAATTAGTCTTTCAAAGATTTAAATATATCAAATTGGTCCATGATGGAGGACTAATTTAAGGACTAATTTGGTAGATTTTTAAATTTTTGGAGGACTAATTTGGTGATAAAGTACTTTAGGAGATCAAATTGGTGATAAGGTAATTTTTAGAGGATTAATTTGGTGACAAAATTCTTTAGAGAACTAAATTAATGACATAATTAATCTTTGAAAGACTAAATTGATAATATTCGTCGTAGTTTTGAAGAAGTCAAAATTGGGAGAGTAGTACCTCCAAGACCATTGAATAAATTTGGCCAGAAAAGCAAACTACTAGGAAGCAACCACCTTGTTGTTGTCAAATATATTATTTCGTGTTTTATGCAAACCTTAATCTCTTGAATACGTATAAAATATTATCTTATTTTGTTTTTTTTATAGACTAAAGTATGTTTATAGAAGTTTGAATTGATGATGTGCTACTCAAAGTAGTACTCTTCAACCATCCAACTAACCTATTGAATACAATGTTATTTGATCTCTTACAATTTAGTATAAGATATCTTACATATTTTTAATAATTCTTTATCGTATAGTGTAATATTTAATTTTTGAATTAACTCTTTAGTTTTTCAATAAAATTTTGGCTTATAAAAAAAGTTTGAATTAGCTAAAAATAATATTAATTAATAATAAAAATTAATCTTTCAACTTTAATTATTCAATTAACTAATAATGTTTTTTAAAAAATAAGACAAATTTATTTAACAACGATAAGCAAACAAAACATAAAAATCAAGTTAGGCACCCTATTAAACATTTATAACATTGAATCCTGATTTTTGGCCAATCTAATTTGGCTAATTTTTTTACTAACCCTAATATAATATTAGTTTATATGTCGTTCTTAATTTTTATTTTTTAATTAAAAAAGCAAAATGTTCTTATTTTAATCAAATTAGCTAAAAGTTGGCCATTTTTGGTTGGCTGCAAAACTTTATCTCATAACATTAGAGATGCTATTGTATGTAGTACCTAATTAAATGAATATGACATGATAAAAATGTGCAAAATTTTCATGGTTTAAGAACGCATATAAAGATATTTTATAAAAAAGTCTCTGATTCAATCATTATGAAAAAAGATATTTTGTTAAAGAAAATGAACTTAAAGATTGTCGTTCATATGTTGTTAGAATTTCTTAAACCGAATAGAAATATCCAATAACAAAAAGAGACTGTTGCGTTAGAATTATAGAATAAGATTATACAATTACCTAGATCGGATCTTAATGCTCATAACCACACGAGATGCAGCGGAAGCCTTGGTCACGAACATCACGATCGCAACAACAAATAGAACAAATACGAAGTTAGAGAAAGATGTGGTGTTGTGATCTTCCTTAACCAAACCTAAAGAGTCCCGGAACCGGGATACCTAACTCCGAATGGGGAGGAGTATTGGCTAGACGACAATTTGATGTGTTGGAGACTATCATCTCTCTACAGGCCTATTTATAGAACTGCTTGCTAGAATTCCCATCGTGCCCACAACAGGCCAGGCTAGGCCTAGGTTTCCATTCATACGAGGCTCACGTTAATATTAGACTATAATCTAAACGGATTTTATTTTCAGTATCTCTAACTATCATGTTGATCATAATATAATTAATTATTAATGTGAATAACAAAATATAATCTTTATAATTAATATTCAGCCCACACAAATTATTACTAGAAATAAAAATATCTCTAAATAATAATTGATAGAAATAAAATATTTTTAACACATGTTTTATTCAACAAAAAGAGAAAAGGAGATGCTCTTGTGTGTGGTCTTAATCTCAAGTGAGACCAAGGCATGATGACCCCACTCCACTTAAATTTGCGTCATTGTATACATAGTATCATAAATCAACAAATAATATAAATGTTTATTAAATAATAATAAAAATAAATGCATTGTTAAATTAGGCCATGGGCAGTTTGAGGTTTCAAATTTGCACGATCCCACCAGCACTGCAACAAGAACAGGACAGGATACTCGACAATGACAACACAATTATCAATTTGCCAATTTTGTTTCTTTCTTTTTTTTAGTGGGTATTGTTGGGGTGCAATCCCAAACATATATAACTCGTTTTTTTATTATTGTTTGCACCAATAAAAAAATTTTTCCCAACAAAAATAATAAAATAAACAAGTTGTACAAATTTGAGTTATACACTAAAATTTATTTTATTTTTAGTATTATTATATAGGAAAGTATATTAATGGATTAAACCCAGATACTCACGCAGACATATATTTTGACTGAGACTTTTTCTAAGTATATAAAATATTCATTTCTTAAAATTATAATGATCAATTATTTCAAATTATAAGAACAAATTTTGAGTCCCTAAAATTTATGTTTGTCGGTCAATTTAGTTATTATGATTAATTCAATTCTTAAAATTAATAAGCACCAATTAATTTAGTCCCATAAATTTTTAAAGATGAATTAATTTAATCTTTAAATATAATTACAGAGATTAAAATGGTTGGTTGTAATAATTTCAGGAATTAAATTAATTGAGAGTTATTAATTTTAGAGACTAAAATTTTATTTTTGTAATTTTAAAAATAAACAAATTAATGATCATAATTTAAGGATTAAATGAATGTGTTACTCTTTAAAAATTATTGAGAATGGATTCTCTCATGTTAAAAATAACATAATTTATCATATTGGAGTTTTTATGTCTCTTTCTCCTCATTAATGTTTATAGAGACCCACAAATTTAATATGCATTTAATATATATTAAGAGTGAGATACATACAAAAACTCTAACATGATACATCACATTACTTTTGAACACGAAGAGATTCATTCCCAATTATTATACTTTACTTACGAGCTCCCTATGGTATATGCCTACATACATGTAACAAAATCAACCTCATAATAGAACTAAAAATTGTTTTTGAACCCATAAGAATCAAGAAATTGAGATAGACACCTACGAAATGTCTATCCAAGATGGGAGTATTGTCACTAGACACCTACGAAATACTTACAATTTTCTCAACTGCCATGTTCGACATACGTTTGATATCGACACTCTTTGATACTTGTTCGACATGTCTCTAACACTTCTTTAGCGGTGTCCAATAAAAAAATATTATTTTATCGGCTCAACACTTCTGAACTGACACTTGTGTGCAACTCAACACTTCAGAAACATTTTTTCTTAATTTTGTGTGGACTATGTTTTTCAATGACAAAAGTTATGAAATTGATGACATACCTTAAATTAAGGTTTATCTTCAAAGTTTTTAGTTATAAGGTTGAATATATCTTTTTTTGTGAGATATTATGATAGAAGTAAGGCAAAATGTGACGTTTAAGTGGTAAGAAAAACACAATATTTACATTACGATGACGCATCAATATTTTTTGGTGAGACTAATTTTATTATCAAGTTGAATTGTAAAGATTAACAATGTATTTCGGAAAAATAAATATAAACATCTTGTTTATCAATTAATAAATTTTTTTTTGTCATGTTCCATAAATTTTTATATTTTATATTTTTTTAATATTTATATATAAGTGGTGTCCCGGTATGCTATGTTTTGGATATTAACCATATCACAATATCCGTGTGGTATTGTGTCGCTGTGTTCATGTCGGAGTTGATGCTTTGCACACCCGTAAAGGTAAACAAAAAAGAAAAACGTGCTTTAGTGGGCCTAGGCCAGAAAATGATTTTTTCATTTTTTTTCTAAAGTTATGGATGGGTGGTGTACAATTAAATTACCATTCTCATAAATTGTGGTCCACTGGTCCTCATATTGGTCAGATTCCATTTTTTAACGATCTGATCTCCAATTCTACCACGTGACATATTAAATAAAATGTGGTTCATGGATCATAATAATATTAAAGGATTGCACAACTTGCCTGCTATAAATATCTTGATTTAGAGTTTCTTTTTTATATATTTTAATATTTCTAGCTAATGGCTTTTCTCCAAAATGTTTCCCTCCCAAATAATTTCACCAGAATACTTCTTCCTATGGATACAAAATCAGCATTTATAACAATCAAGAAATCTCATGTGCCTCCTCCTCCTCCTCCTCCATTTCAATGCAGGGTATCAACTGAAATTTTCAGGAATAATATTATTACTCAAAATGATATTCTCCGTCGATCTGCCAATTTCAAACCTTCAATTTGGGATTACGATTATATCCAATCACTAAGTAATGAATATAATAAGGTATGCATGCTTTCAATTTTGATTCTTATGCATGCTAGCTATATTTGAAAATGGTCTGCCTAATGTATGCATGCATAATATTAATTGAATAAATGAATTCAGGGAGAATTGTACCCAGAGCAAAGCAGAGTGCTAAGGGAACAAGTGAGGAAGACACTTTGCAATGTGGAAGATCATGTTGGTCAACTTGAGGTTATTGATGTTTTGGAAAGGCTTGGAATTTCTTATCATTTTAAAAATGAAATAAGGAACATATTGGACAACATTTACAACAACATCGATTCATTCATCAACACCAACAACAATTTATATGCCACAGCTTTCATGTTCAGACTCCTAAGACAACATGGATATCATACAACTACAGGTTTTTTATTAACTTAACTTGAACGTTTGTATACATAATTTAATTAAGTACTTATACAATAAACATTTATTTATTGGATAAGACCTTATTTAATTTAGCATTTTATAATTTATCCAATAAACTAAAAATATCTTACTCCCTCTAATTTTATATATAAGCAACTTTGATTAAATTAATTTGTTCTTAAATATAAACAAAAAGTAATTAATTATACTTTAATTAATAATACAATTCCTAAATTACCTCTAACTTAATTCAGCTTTTAATCACTAGACTTTTTCTCTTATTGGGTTAAGTTTAACCAATTAAATACTGCTTCAGAAATAAACATTTATGCCACGAGTCTCTACTATCTTTGAAAACTTAAAGGTAATTAAGGAAATGCGATAATTTTTTATTTTTTAATTAAATTTAGAAGATGACAAATTTCCTTAATATGTGTAAACTTAATTAAAGTTACTTATATCCGAAACTAGAGATAATATATATCCTGATAAACTATTAAAAATACTCGTGAAAATCCCCTTTAAATTGCATATAAGTTCTTTTAAAATTTTGTTAAATCTTTATATATATAAGTAAATAAATTGAGTAAGTTTATTGACAGTAAGTGTCATTCATGTATATTTAACTTGAATATATATATGTGTATATTTTTCATTTCATTGTTTCAGATGTTTTTAGTAACTATATAGATGAAATTGTCAATTTCAAGAAACATGAATCTGTTGACATTGAGGGAATGCTGGTACTATATGAAGCCTCATTTCTTTCATTTGAATGTGAAACTATATTGGATGAAGCAAGAGATGTTACCACAAAATATCTGAAAGAATATGTGAACAATAAGAATGGATCATGTGATTATTACCTATCACTATTAATCAGTCATGCTTTGGAGCTTCCTTTACATTGGAGGATGCCAAGATGGGAGGCTCAATGGTTCATAAATGTCTATGAAAAAAGTAACAATAATAAAAGTAGTTCTCCTATACTTCTTCAATTTGCTAAATTGGATTTCAACATTGTTCAATCCATCCACCAAGAAGAACTCAAGCATACATCAAGGTTATACATTAACAATACATTCTTGAATCAAATAATTATATATAATCAAAGTTAATATCTTTAGTTTTGTTTCCAAGCTTTAATTTGAGTAAATTAACACATACTAAAATGGAAATAGCTAGGTTGGGCAAACTAGACTTTATAAGACTTAAGACTACTATACCTTCCATCTCAAATAATTATATTGCCTTGCCTATTCATCATTTGATATAGGTAATTTTTATGGCGTGATTAGTCTTTTGAAAAGTTCATCTAAACTCAAAAATCTATTTAAAAACCTATAACTGCTGGTTTTATAATAAGTTAAAAAATTACTTTAGTAGATTATTAGTTAATGGAGCTAAACATATACGTTGGTTAGTGGGTTAAAACTTTATACAGAAGAAATATATAATAACACATAAAATAACAATTTTTTCATATAATAATAATAATCATATTTAAATAAGTTGGTTTCTTATGTAAAAAGAATGAGAAAAAAAAATTGGTTTATTAAGTAAATAGGTTTTTAAAAATACATTGTCCTGACCTATTTTATATATACAAAAAAAGGTCAGCCATGATTTAGCCCTGATATAGGTTACACATTTAGGCATGGATTTGAATCTTTTTCAGCGTTAGACGGTCTAACAGCGGGTTTTAGCAACATTAAAATGGTTAATTTATTTTTACACACCAATGACCGAGTAAGAAAAAAAAAAAATGAAGGGTCAATCCAGCTGTTAGACCGTCTAGCGCTAGAGAAAATCCAAATGAGCCAAGCATGCTTACTTATTTGAAGTCACATTTTTTTTAAAAGAAATCATGTAACTTAATTGTGTTTTAATATCACAATGAAAAAAAAAAAAACAGAGCACACACAAAATATACTAATGTATGCTCAAATTTTGTTGGAATTTAAGATGGTGGAAAGGAATTGGGTTTGTGGAAAAGTTGAGCTTTAGTAGAGACAGGTTAATGGAGAATTTCTTTTGGACTGTGGGAGCGAATTATGATCCAGATTATGGATATTTTAGAAGAGTTATTACAAAGCTCAATTGCTTAGTAACCACAATCGATGATATTTATGATGTGTTTGGCACTATGGAAGAGCTAGAGTTATTCACTCAAGTAGTTCACAGGTTACATTTTCTATCTTTTCTTTTCCTTTAATTTTACATCTGAATTAAAATGTCTCGACATTAACTGATGGTTTTATTTTTTAAATTTGTTGATGATTATATATAGGTGGGATCAAAGTTATGCTATGAATAATCTTCCAGACTACATGAAAATTTGTTTCCTTGAACTCTATAACTTTGTTAGTGAAATTGCTTCGGAAATCCAAAGAAAAAGTGGGATTGACATCACTTTCTACCTGAGGAAAGGAGTAAGGAATAATTTTTTTATTTGATTAAATCTTAAATCTTAATTAATTTTGTTTGTTGTAATTGATTATAATTTGTCTTTCAGATTTATGTAATTGATTATTGTTGACTCGTTTTATTATCTGTTATAAATATTAAAGTGGACAGATTTATGCAAGTCATATTTGGTTGAGGCAAAGTGGTACCACAGTGGATACATTCCAAGTGTTGAAGAATATATAGAGAATGCATGGATTTCCATCAGTATACCTGTTACTCTTATTCATACTTACTTTCTGATTCCAAATTCATTCAAAAGAGGGAATTTGAATTTCATAGAAGAATACTCCAACATAATTCGCTTTTCAGGAATCATTTTACGCCTTGCTAATGATCTTGGATCATCTAAAGTAATCTCTCAATCTTATATTAATTACTCACTTTTAATTTGAAGATAGATAGATAGATTAAACAGTAGTACTAATTATTTTGATGTATTATATATTTTCAGCGTGAGATTGAAATGGGAGATGCTCCTAAATCAATTCAATGCTACATGAATGAAAGTGGAGCTTCAGAAACAGAGGCACGTGAGCATATAAAGAACATAATGTGCACAACTTGGAAAAAGACAAATGAACAAGTTACGAATTCCACATTGCCACAGAATTTCATAGATATTGCAATCAACTTTGCGAGAACTGCACTTTGTTTTTATCAATATGGAGATGGCTATACGGTTCAAGATTTTGAAACCAAGAGTAGCATATTATCAATGATTGTTCAGCCAATTAAGTAATATAATGTAAGGTAGGTAAATAAAAACAAAAAAACAAACTTGTATACAAAACTCGTATTGAAAGGAAGTGGAGCGAAACAGAATAGAGTAACACAACAAAATTCAAGGGAAAATAGTCGAATTGATGATGGTTAATTCTAGATACTCACAATTCAGGCTGAGAAACGGAGAAGTGATATGTCTTCCTTCTCATGAATGATGTTTTTGTAAGCAATAATTAAATTGAAATGTCCATGATCAATTATATATGATATTAAAGAGTCAAGTCTTCTTTTATCTAATGATCGTCTCTTCGATATCTAGATTTTTAATGGGGTAAATATAGAGAATATTATGTGAATGACAGCATACCACAACGGCAGCACTGTACTGAGGTTAAACATCACATGATTGCCACAAAATTGACTTAAAACTACACCAACTAAATTCAAATCCATGTTGATCAACAAATACAAAAATTGTTTGCCTTTAACTAATTACATTCCTCTTTCAAAACCTTAAGAACTAAGCCAGACCCAAAACTACACAAAACGCAGTCACACTGGCTTCTATTTGTAGGTCAATCTTACCTCATCAATATAAAAACTTTTTCTTTATTTTATTTGGTTAGAGGGTCTGTCTACCATGGACCAGCCATTTATAACCATTAGATATATATTAAAGTATTGAATGGATGAAATTGTTTACCTATTACCTGTTCTGTAGGTAAACCTGAAAAACATAATAACAGATTTTTAAATTGTAAAATGGTCCTCAAAGTTATGATAAATTATAAACAGATCCTACACTCCAATCAACACTAAATTTCCAGAATTACAACACCAGCGCGCAGTATTAAGGCCCTGAGTTTTGTTTTTTTTTTTCGAAAAATGAGATGGTACTGAGAATTAAAAATAATGTACAAACATTTAATTAATTAAAAAAACATCCTTCGTCTTCCTCTTCTCCAAAACTAAATAAGGAGACAGACCCCACAACTAACAATTAACTCCAACAATTGTGCGTTTCATTTATTATTATACTATTATTACTTATTAAAGTTTTGAAAAATGCAGCATGAAAAGTGGAGAAAAAATTGGAAGAATAAATTTAAATTTAAAAAATAAAATAAAAATAGTCCGGTGAAGTGGAAATCTGGATGGGAAGTGCATCCATGTCGACTCTGATCGCAACAAAAGGCGGAGCTCCAGTTCCGATCCATGCTCGAATTCCGGTCTTCGCCAGCGGATAACTAACTTCCATCAGATCAAACTCTTTTCTGATCAAACGGGTCGTCTCGATTTCCTCAAAAGCCAGCTCCGGATTCGAGTGGGTCTTCCTCCGTATCTTCCTCAACCACTCCGCCATGTCCGGCCGCCGCGCTAATTTCAGCACCGCCTCCGAACACGCCTCGCTCCACTTCTCACACTCCGTCACCGCCGCCGTACCTCGCCGCGTGCTGTTCTTGCGCGAGACGCTGTTTCTTTGTTGCAGCATCTTTGTTCAGGAAACAACACGGAGTTGTAAGCACCGCTGGACGGAACCTGCTTAGCGCGTGATACGCCGAAGTCTCTCAACGTCAGAACGATTAATAAGATTATGATGCCGAGGAAAACAGAGAGATGCGAATTTTCATTTTGATTTTTTTTTCAGTTGAAACTTGAAACAGGGTAGATTGAGCGAACTGCGAAGAACAGGGGAGGGACGTAAGAAAGACGGAAGGGACCAGTGTCAAATAATCACTAATATAAGGACTAAACTATAAAACTAAATAATTACATAAACTTACCTATAAAACCTGTTATTCCAGGTCAAATTGCCTGGTCCATCCATGGACCAAAAACATCTCGGTCCATGGTAGACAGACCCTTGGTTAGATATTTCGTAACGGTCAATCTTACCTCTCAATTCAACCTAATAATATTGCCTAAAATATTATTCTCACTTCACGTAAACTACAGCAACAAACTAAATTAACTCTGCCTCTAACTATCAACAAAATTATAAACTTTACTTCAAATCAAACAATTGCACTTAAACATTTATCAGTAAACTATATACACTATACTTACCCTAATTGTTATAACGTAACCCTAAATCCCACGACTTCTTTACAAACCATTATTTATTCTCTATTGTATGGTCCTTCAAATTAAGAGAATTTATCACTCATCGTAGTCCGTACAACTGTGTCGCATAGAGATATTTGTTTTACCGATTATTTTATTTCATGTGAGTTCAACCCATTTTTTTTTTCAATTTAACGCAATCTGTTTTGGATTCGTAACCCTTGAAATATCAATCACTATCCGGTCCGCAATTACGATTATATATCTTCAGGTCACGTATTCACATTTGCCCACTTCACGTTCTTTGTTTCCTTCCTTTTCTTTTCTTTTCTTTTTTATTACTTTTCTAAAAATCACATGACTAAGTCAATAATTCAATTTTTAACAACCTTTATATGGGTCTCTCTCTATTCTTTTTTTTTTAAAACAGTTATGTTAATTAAAATTAATTAATTAAAATTAATTAATTAAAAATTAATTAATTAATCTTAATTAACTAATTATCCTAACTATTAACAAAATAATTATTATTATTAGAATTATGATAACATTAAGGTATTAGTCGGGCCTACTAACAAGTTGAATTTCAATCTTCATTTAACATCACATATGTTTTGCACCAAGTATAACCCATCGGATGAACATCCACCATTCTAATCTTATTCTAGTGACAAGCTCGTCATAACCCCAACCCCAACCCCTAACAAACATCGCCTCATCCAAATTGTATTGCCCTGGCGTATACATAAGTAACACAATTAGTCACTAGCAAATTTTAAATCTTAAACTCTATACACTAAACACGGAGTCTTCAAACCATAAACACAACAAACAAATTCTAAACAATAATTGTCAAACCATATATAAAATAAGATATGTAGATAAAATTCGGTTTTTGACACTAACCCTGATACCTTCGTCGTACTGAACAAATTAGGTGTGTATAATATGACATCAAACATCCTAACATTCTTATTACTTCATTTGGTAACTATTATGTAAGGGCGTGTTTGAAACATTGTCAATTTTTATTTCGATATATTTGGTGTGAAAATCAATTTTTAAAGTTTTCAAACAATATTCAACTTTTACCTTAAGGACCAAAAATTTTTTTTTATTAAAAAAATAATTATTAAATTTTTTTTTAAGTATAAAATCAAACACTTCAACTTATATTAGAATAAAAAATAGGAAAACATGCCCTAACCTTTCGATCTAATCGGTTGTTTTTTTTTTCTTTCTTATCTAACGATGATGACAAATTCCGTCTTCGTATACCCAACATCCTCGGCTTCATAATGCACATTACATCACTCACTACTTTATACTTTTGCTCCATGTTAAGTTAAATGGCAGCCGTTAATGGACAACGACAACACAATTAGCAATTTGCCAATTTTGTTTCTTTCGTTTTTTTTTAAAAAATAATAATAAAGAGTATATAAAACATTCATTTATTTCTTCAAAGTATAATTATCAATTACTTTAAATTATAAAAAAATAAATTTTAGTTCTTATATTTCTATCCTATTTAGAGTGTGTTTTGGAATAATTATAATTAACTGTGAAAATAAATTGTAAAAAAAAATCAGTTGTCTGAGACATAATCGATTTTTATTTAGATATATCTGTTGTCAGAAGCGTTTTTTAAGATAATTTTAAGTTGTGGGAAGAAATTCTGAAACAATGTCTAATTTTTAACTGAAGGAAAAAACTTTTTCTTTGTTTAAAAAATAATCAAAAACTTTTATAAGTGTAAAATACGAAGATTCTAACATACGTTAAAATATAATCTAATCTAAACACACCTTAGTTTCTATGATTAATTTAATTCTCAAAATCAATAGTCACCAATCAATTCAGGAACTAAATTAGTTGACTGTTATTTATTTTGGAGACTAAATATTTATTTTCTTAATTTAAAAATTAAATTAATTAATAATCCTAATTTAAGGATTAAATTAACATGTCCCTCTTTCAAAATTATTGTACTTACCAGCTCCCAACTCTACGTGCATATATGTGTTTGGTTTTACAATAATAAAATTGATTCCAAATATAATATAATTGTATTTGTAAAAGGGTGGGTCTATTGTCAATCTTTTTTGTTTATTGTCACTCTTATATTAATATTTTTTAATTTAAAAATTCTTTTTTAATTAATAAAATTACAATGTTAACATTTAAATATTATTAAATTAATAAAAATGAGTAGCAATAGACAAAAAGGTATGAGGAGAATCATTGAGTTTATAAGAGTATAATAATCCTCATTCTACAAGCTAACTTTTGGGAGTGAGTTGAATCCAAACCCAAATCGACCAGTAATATGACGATCATTAAATTTAAAAGAGAGTGACAATAAAGTCACCCTTTGTAAAATGATTTTTTTTTTTTTGACAAAAATTGAGTTTGATGAAAAAAAATTTATGTTTAATTTTTTTCTCTTAAAAACACAGTTACTACGAAATTAAAGTATAAAATTGCTTTTCTACCATAAAATAACACAAATATTACTTCTCTCAAAATAAATTTTAAAGTTTCAAAATACCGTTAACAATTGAGACCAAACGAATAAAAAATATTGTAGAATCAATTTTAAATAGGTATGGCAACGGGGTGGGGCAGGGGCGGATTTTGCCCTCCCCATTCCCACCCCCGCTAAGAGCGGGGCGGGGACGGGTTCGGGGAAAAACAAGGCGGGGATGAAAAATTTAGACCCAAATTCATCCCTGTCGGAGATCGGGGAACCCAGGAGGAACTTAGACTCACATTTTTTTAAAAAAAAATACAATTTCTTAGTATATTTTTACACAAATTAAATACTTAAAAATTTTTAAAAAATTAAATTAATTACTTTAATTCACGTTATATGTAAAAGTTATTAGAAATATAATAAAATTCTAATGTTATTATCATTAATATTGCTAGTAATAATAACATTATGTGTATATAAATATGAAAATAAGTATAAATATATAGAATTATAACGGCGGGAGTGGAACAGATAGTTAAAATCTCAAACCCTCCCCCGTCCCACTAAAAGCGGGGGCGGGAAAATCCAAACCCGTCAAAAACCCTGTCAAAGCTAAGTGGGGATTCCCCGTCAACGTCGGGCGGGGTCGGTTGGGTACCCGCGAATTTGATTTTTATTCACATGCCTAATTTTAAAGAGACAAACATTCTTTTTAGGTTTAATTGCACTTTGGTCTCTAATATTTTCAATTTTTGCGAATTTAGTCTCCAAAATTTTAATTTCACGGATTGGATCCCCAATGTTACCAAAAGTCGCAAATATTATCCTTCCATCCATCTCTGTTAACTATTTAGCATTGAAAGCGGTCAATTTATTTAAGAAAATTATTTTAATTATTTTTGATAAAAAATAAAAGAAAAATAAAAAATAAAAAAATAATTTTCACATCAGGTTCAGGTAAAAACTTAAAAGTGAATAATACATTGTTTAAAAAAAAACTTCAAATAATTTAACTAATTTAAAAAATACATTTTTCGTTTTTTTTAAAAGTAACTTAAATGAATTTTTAAAAGAGTTTACCATTTTGACTATTAAATAATTAATAAAGATGAATAGAATGGTAACATTTATAATTTTTGGTAATATTGAGAATCCAATTTACAAAATTAAAACTTGGAAACTAAATTCGCGAAAATTAAAAGCGAAAGTGCAATTAAAATTAAGCATATTTATTAAAGGATTGCCGAACTTGTCTCGTATGTCTCTATATATATATCCTATTCAAAAAATATATTAATATATCTTGATTTAAAGATTTTTTTATTATTATTTCTTGCTAAAGCTAATGGCTTTTCTCCAATGTGTTCCCTTCCCAATTAATTTCACCAGAATACTTCCTATTGATACAAAATCACCATTTATAAGAATAAAGAAATCTGATGTGCATCCTCAATTTGAATGCAGAGTATCAAGTGAAAATTTCAGCAATAATAATATTACTCAAAATAATATTATCCGTCGATCTGCAAATTTCAAACCTTCAATTTGGGATTATGATTATATCCAATCCCTTACTAGTCAATATAAGGTATTATACTCTTCCCAATCTTTTTATTAAGATATTATATTACATTGTGACCCAATTTGTATGTTTTGAAATTATATATCGAACTGTTTGTGAAATTACAATTGCTCAAGGTATGCTTTTAAATTCAATTTTATTATGCTATATTTGAAAGTGGTTATATTATAATAAGGGTGGCTTAGGCATAATACGCAAATTCTGAATAACAGGGGAAATTGCACCAAGAGGAAAGACAAGTGCTAAAGGAAGAAGTGAGGAAGACACTTTGCAATGTGGAAGATCATGTACATCAACTTGAGATTATTGATGTTTTACAAAGGCTTGGAATTTCTTATCATTTTGAAAATGAAATAAGGAACATATTGGACAACATTTACAACAACATCGATTCATTCATCAACACCAACAACAATAATTTATTTGCCACAGCACTCATGTTCAGACTCCTAAGGCAACATCGATATCATACAACTGCAGGTGTTTTATTGACTACACATATACATATATATAAAACACATACATGAAAACACTTGACTTGGTGATTATGATGACAAATAACAACATTAATAAGAAAAATGTCATTTTAGTATTTTAAATGGATGTGCTATTTTAATTATCACAACATTGAAAATATTAATTTCATTATCCCTTACTCTTTTTCTTAAGTACTAAAAACTTAATTTAGTGACTTTTTTTATTTTTTAAGAATTAATATGGTGACGAAAAAAATTCAATGACTATGTTGATCAGACGAGTCAAAATGACAATTTTTTCAATAATTATATAGACTCTAGTTTCTTATTTAAATTATGAAAATTAAATAATAAATACAGACATGACCCTTTTAAGTTATTATTATATATGTTAAATTTTTTCGACTTCTTCAAAATGGAGCCTAGTTTTTAAGTGAGCATCATAAGGGATACAAAGATGGGTGAGGGATGTTTATATAATGAGATTTTATTGGTGTGCTTTGTCTTTATTTACACAATTTTTAAGAATGACTTTTAAGAAGGTCAATTATCCCTTGGCGACATAAATATATTTGAAGGATTAAAATGATATTTTTCTAAATAATAATATAAACCATTATTTCATATTTAAAATGTCTCCTAACTTTTTTTTTTAATTGTAACTTTGGTCTCTTAACTTTGTCAATTATGTAATTTTAATCTCGTAACTTTTAATTGCGTAATTTTATTCTCTAACTTTATTAGTTATATGACTTTGATCTCTCATTTTTTTAAATATATGATTTTGGTCTCTAAACTATTTTTTTTTTTTTGTTTCAGATGTTTTTAATAATAAAAATGAGAATAGTTAATAAATATAGTATTGGTAATGTAAAAGTGATAAATATTTTGAAACAAATTTTTTTGGGCTAAAGTGACTAATATTTCGATCATTAAGGTAAGATCTAACATCAATGTTTACTTATCTCACAATCACAAAAAAACAAACGACTCACTTGATATACTAATGTATGCTCAAATTTTGTTCCATTTTAAAAAGTTGGTGGAAAGAAGTTGGGTTTGTAGAAAAGTTGGGGTTTAGCAGAGACAGGTTAATGGAGAATTTCGTTTGGGCCGTGGGATGCAATTATGATCCAGATTATGAATATTTTAGAAGAGTTATTACAAAGGTTTTTTGCTTCATAACCACAATCGATGATATTTACGATGTCTATGGCACCTTCCAAGAGCTACAGTTGTTCACTCAAGTAATTGACAGGTTACATTTTCTATCTTTTCTTTTTACATCTTCGGACATTATTAATATTAATTAATTGATGGTTTTATTATTTAATTTGTTGATGATTATATATAGGTGGGATCTAAGTTATGCCATGGAGAATCTTCCAGATTACATGAAAATTTGTTTCCTTGAACTCTATAAGTTTGTTAGTGAAACTGCTTTGGAATTCCAAAAAAAAAGTGGGATTGACATAACTTTCTACCTGAGGAAAGGAGTAAGGAATAATTTTTATTATTTAAGTAAATCTTAATTATCTACTTTTTATTGTTGACTACTGATTATTATGTGTTAATAAATATTAAAGTGGACAGATATATGCAAGTCGTATTATGTTGAGGCAAAGTGGTGCCACAGTGGATATATTCCAAGGCTTGAAGAATATATTGAGAATGGGTGGATTTCCATTAGTGTCCCTGTTACTCTTATTCATTCTTACTTTGTAACTCCAAATTCATTCAAAACAGAGAATTTTGATTTGGATTTGGTTTCCTCAGAAGAATACCTCAACATCAGTCGCTTCTTAGGAATCTTTTTCCGCCTTTCCAATGATCTTGGATCATCTAAAGTAATCTCTCAATCTTATATTTATTACTCACTTTTAATTTGAAGATAGATAGATAGATTAAACAGTAGTACTAATTATTGTGTTGTATTATATATTTTCAGCGAGAGATTGAAATGGGAGATGCTCCTAAATCAATTCAATGCTACATGAATGAAAGTGGAGCTTCAGAAACAGAGGCACGTGATCATATAAAGAACATAATGCTCACAGCTTGGAAAAAGATAAATAAACAAATTCCAAATTCCACATTGCCTCAGACTTTCATAGATATTGCAATCAACTTTACCATAACAGCACTTTACTTCTACCAATATGGAGATGCCTATACGGCTCAAGATTTTCAAACCAAGACTAGCATATTATCATTGATTTGTCAGCCAATTCAGTAATACGCCCAAGGAAATTGTTGAGAGATAATAATTATTACTAGATTGTTTTTCTCATTCCCAGCCAGAATTAATTAATAAAAACTAGAAAAGAGTGCCCATAGAAAAATGTTATTATATAATTAAAAAATACTTCAATTGAAGACTTGGTGCTTTCTCTCTTTACAAGTTCGTAATCCAAAAAGAAAAATGTTTCCTGCACACTGTTATAACATTGTAGTGATTTATAGTTGTTCAAAATTAATTTAAATCAATTTAAACCGATTAAACTGAACGGACAACTAAAAATCAAACAAACCAAAATCTGAATTTTATATTGAATTGGTTTTAATTTCGGATCCTCTTAATCAAATCGAACTAAGCCAGTCCAAACAGAACTTAATATACATATTAATTTTTTTATAAATTATGATTCTACGAGTATCTATACGAATAAATATTAGGATGCGTTTCCCATGGTCCAAACTTATTTTGGAGTATCGATGCATTTTGTGAAATGAGCTATTGTGAACTGTTAGATTTATTTTAAAATATTCAGCGGTCAGGATTGCTGACCAGCTACCGACTTGATCGATTAATAGTAAAAAAGAATTGAAGTTTCGTTTCAAGTTCTTTAACAAAGTAAAATTATAATTTGTACCCAACATTTTTCATCTCTCATCTGATTCAATAATACAATGGTTATAGATGCACAATAATTAGATTCAACGATAAAAGTTACAAAAACTGAATTAGACCGGTGATTAAAAAAAGGGGAAAATGATGTGAAGGAAAGGACCGCAAGCTATGAAGATGATGAAGTCACAAACAAAAATTATCTGCTAGAAGTCCTACATCGCCTAGTGATATAGTCATTGTTGAGTTTATAAGGTGTGACAATCCTCATTTGTTGGGTGTTTGTTAGTCCCGTATTGTTGGGCCACCCGTTTGTTTGTCCACCTGTGTTTGTCCACGCTCCAGCTGTGTAGTTCTCGACGTGAGGGGGCGTGCTAGAAGTCTCACACCGGCTAGTGATATGACCATTGTTGAGTTTATAAGGGTGTGTCAATCATCATCCTACAAACTAATTTTTGGGATTGAGTTATAAAAAACCCAAACAAGAGCATAACCAAATCAAAAGATTAGAAGAAAAAAAAAACAGAAACACCCAGTCGTAAACCAGCACAGAAGACTCAACAATAATCACAATAAATTTTATAAACATCACAAAAATATTACAAAAAACCCAGATCTTAGCAGATCCATGTCTCTCCTCAAGATCAGTCACAAAGGTAGCTTCACACAGATCTAAACAACAAATAAGCAAAATGCATGGCTCCAAACAGCAACTCGTAACAATCTCGACGAACACCTCATTTTTTGAACAAATCTCGAAGCTTTTAGCGATACTCCGTTGCAACGTGAACGAGATTAGTCTCATCCTAAGGGTAGAGAGACCTATGGTTATACCAAAAAAATTTAACAAATCACAAAAATCAAAGTAAAAAGAATGGAAAGGAAAGAATGGAAAATAGATAAAAAGAAATAGTAAAATAAACTTGAAATGAAGAAAAGTGGAGAGAGATGAAAGAGAAAGAAATGGAAAAAAAAGAAGAAAGAGAAAAAAAGTTCAATAATTAAATTTAATTTAATTATTGAAATTTTAAATTTTTTTTATCTCAGAGTGGATTTTGATTATGTGAGTGTCAGAGATTTTTTTGCCAAAAGTAAAAATGGGTCAAGAAAGAAACAAAAAAACTATAGAATGATAATAGAATAAAATAATATTAAATAAAATTTTAGAAGGAAACTGAGTTAATGTGAGCATGGCAAGACAAAATATGTTGCTTGTGAGTCAAGAAGGAGTTTCTTTTCTTATAGTATATGATATGATACGATGATTTAATGATTCAGATTTTGGGACCACCATAATAACAATACTCCCTCCATTATCGAATATCGAATATAAGTAATTCTTTTTGTAAACTCCTATGTTATTTTTTATAAGCAAATTTAACTACTTTCACTTCCATTTAATGAAAGTTTATCTAAACTACCCTCCACTTAATTCACTCACTCATTTATTGCAGTGGTAGTAAAGTGAAAAGAGTACAACATGATAAAGGGCATTATAGAAAAATTTATTGTTTTTTAGATAGTTTTAAAAAAATTAAATAAGACCAACTAATTTTCTTAAAAGGTATAAAATAAGTATTTTTTTTTGCTTATAAATGAAACCTGATGGAATATTGTTTTTGCTATTTTTAGGGGTAGAGACAGATGAACATTGAGTTGGCTGGGGACAATCGCCCCAATAATTAATTTTATGTTGAATTAAGTCCAAATCGTATTGACATATCCTTTTCTTGGATTGGAGGGTTTTTTTTATGATATTGAATTGGAGGTTCGCATTTATTTATTTTTTTGTTATTGGCTTTTGTTTTTGTTATCTTGGATTCTAAAAGCATAATTTTTTTTTTAAAATCTATTTTATTTTATATTGTGATACTTCAGTATCACCACATTTATCATGACTCAATAAAAATTTTAGCAATATTAATTATAGTTTTAGTCATAAAAATCCCGTAGGACCAACACAACTGACAAAAATATATATGTAGTATGTGGTGCATAATTCAATTCCTAGTATTATAACTTTTTTATAAACCAAAAAAATAAAAGTTTTAGTCATAAAAAAATTCAAAACAAAATCAACATTACATTATTAAGACCAAACATCTCCTCCTTAAACACGGGATGAATATAAAAATTAGGAAAGAAAAACAAATTCACACCGATGATTACGTGCAGATAAAATTCATCACATATAATTCATATACGTTTGCGACTAAAAAACATATATGTTATTCTAAGTATATTTTTCCTCAACACCTATAAATAATACATAACATTTAATATACATAAAAATATTGTATATTTTATTAGATATTAAATGCCTTAAAAAATATAGGTTTTCCATTTAGAAATATAATTTAAAATACCTAAATTTGTCATATATTTCAAGTATTTTATAATTCACAAAATATACATTAGTACCCGTTATTATCTGCAATACTTTGAATATAATAATTAATTAATTATATATATCTATATATATATATATCCCTTACTATGTAAAATTTTTAGATCCATTACTGTTTAGGGGTGCACATGAGTTGGTTTGGATTGGATTTGGTCAAATTTGATCCTAATCCAATAAAAAAAGATAGATACTTGGATTAGATTTACATTTTTCCCTATATAATCTAAATTAATCCAACCCATAAAAAAATAGATTGGATTGAATCAGATGTCAAATTATTCAATAATAATAAAAAATGCAAAAAATAAAACACTTATAAATAAAAAGTGTAGGATAATGTATAATGTATGCAAAATAGTATAAAATCTTGAAAGTGTAAAAAATAGTTAAAAGATAAAATCTCAATTGTATAATATGCTTGAATAAAAACTAACTAATAATATGTTCATGTATAAATGAAAATCACAATTGGACTCATTTATTCACCAATCTATATTTTTATAATTGGATTGAATAAGTTTAATCGGAATAATCGAGTTATTCCGACCTATAATCACTCCAAATTATTTGTCTAGTAATGGGTCATGTGACGTGGGCTCGCGCATTTGGGTTCACTTGCAACTCTCTTTTAAAAATAAGTACTTGTTATCTTAACTTAATAATATAAAAGCAAACACGTGGGACAAAAAAGAAAATTTTGGAGTTAAATTCGTAATAATCAGGTAAAAAGTTATGTAATGAATCTCAGCTTTATATTTTCAGCCAAATAAATATAAATAAAATATATTAAAAGATCAGTAAAAGTGCTAAAGAACATAGTACAAACAAATAATGAAGAATAAAAAAACAAAAGATAAGGTCAACCATAAAAAACAGAATCAGATAAAATAAAAAAAGAAAAGAAATAAATAAGATAAAGATAATGTTAACTAATACAGCTACATCTTTATTAGTATTAAAATAACATTTGAACTATTTTTTTCAAATAATTACTTTATTTATTTCACGCTTATCTTTTTATTTGTTATCATTATTTAAATTTCTTATCAGTAGTTAATAAAATTTTCAATTATTTTTTCAACTAAATTTTTTACTTTTATTTAAAACACCCTTATTAGTTTAAAATAAATCTTCAATATCTATGATTTATAGTATCATAACCCAAAAACAAAACATAAGAATTTTCTTAACTCAATTCATGCATCGCACGGTTACACATCTAATTTGTATTAAAAAAAAAAAGCCCTCTGTTCCAAAAGGAAACTAATAACGAGCACTTCTTTTAAGCATTTATATATTTATTTTTTTAATCACTCAACTTTATTGGAGTGTGCTAGACAAGAGTACTTAAGAGCAAGAGTTTTTTTAAACTGACCGGTAAATATTAGACTTATTCAAAAATTATTTAATTTAATACTTTTAAAAACTAATATAAATATCAACAAATACTATGTTTAAAAACATAACTTAATTAAACACTTATATAATAAATTTTCATTAAAAAAAATAGTTTTTTTGATAATATTATTGAAAATTAGTTTATTTTTAAATAAAATTATAAAATTTATTTAAATAAATTAAAAACAACTTATTCTCATAAACTATTGTATGAAACTTATGAACATAAGCTAAAAATAGTTTACTAGGTTTATAAGTTATATATACGAAGGCTACCTAAATATATTGCCGAATGTCATAAACCTCTTTGGGGAGTAGCATATGAAAGATGTGAGGCTCAATTTCTTCGAGGATCGAACTCCTTCTTTCATCCCTCCTTTAATGATATTGGTTATATTATTTTCTCGACTCTTTATTATAAGGCATAATTATTTAATTTGTGCATACCAATAAAAGTAATTAGTTGTATCATTTTTCTTAAAATATTGTGTGAAATATCACATACACCCTTCAATGAATAATATGTTTCAGTAATTATAGTAAAAGAATAACAAATAGTTAAAGTATTTACTAAGGGCAAATAAGAAAAATGACAATAATTACTTCATGAGGATGGTAGAATGCCATATAAAAAGAATCATAAAATTCTACTAAAATGTGCTTTATAATAAAGACCAAATGAAGTATAAAACTATTGTGTTTTTTCGTGTTGGTATTAATTCTATAAATTTTGTGTTTTTTTTTTGGTTTTATTCAATATTTTAGCTTTATATTCAATTTTATGTACAATTTACAAGTTAAAATCGAAAATCAATTTAATCTAAACCGAAAAGTATGGGATTGATTCAAATCAAATTTCATTTATAAATTAAATTTCATTTATAAATCAAATCAAACCAATTAAAAGAAAATACAAATTAATAAATGCATATGGTAAATAACTTCAAGAGTTGGTTTAGCGGTATAAGTTCTTGTTGTGGACCAGAATTAGGAAATATCCAGGTCGTGAATACCATGTCGGACACAATATGATAGATATTATTGGAGTTGGGCTAGACCCAAAGACAAGGCCCACGAGGCCCAAAATATAGTCTGCAAACCCTAAATAATCCTTTATAAATACAATACGTCATAATTACTTTGGTATGTTACTAATATACTAATAATTACTCTGATCCATGAGCGTCGGAGTCCTTGCAGATCCCCCACCCACCGTCGTGGAGCGCCGCCGGAGCACCTAGTGACCGGAGTTCTTCCGGTGATCTCGTCATCAACACCTCCTAGCCAGGTACCTTCTTTATTCTATGTCGTTCTTTTAGAACACAACAGGTCTCATTAAATTCGGGATGATTCGAAGTGAGAGGTTCCGTGTTCAAATCCTACTTATGTCAAATTACTGAAAATCAGCATCAGTCACGTAACACGAACGGGATTAGTCTCATCTTAAAGATAAAAAATCCGTGGTTAAAAAAAAAATAAAATTGCATACGGCCAATTTGAGGTTACAAATTTGCACGATCCCACCGACACTGCAACTAGAACAGAAGCAGGATACTCGACAACGACAACACAATTAGCAGGCAGATTTTCTTTCTTTCTTTTTTTTTTAAAAAATAAAGTATATAAAACATTAATTTGTTTCTTAAAATTATAATTATTCGATTATTTTAAATTATAAAAAAAACTTTAGTCCATATAGTTCAATTTACCTCCAGTGATTAATTTGATTCTCAAAATTAATAAGCACCAAAGAATTTAATACCATAAATTATTTCAGTTGTTCAATTGGTGAGTAGGACATGTATAGATAAATACAATCTCTGATTAATGTACTTTTTATAAAACAAAAAAAAATTATTCCATAAATTATTTAAAAATTAACATTTAAATATAATTTTAAAGAAGAAAATAATTGGTTATACCTCTGCAAATTTACTGGAAAAACATTTGGAAAGCAAAAGCTATTTCACATTGTGTGAAAACAGGTTGGCCTGCATATAGACAGATTTTATCCATGAAAGAAAGAATTTTAAGTCAGGGAATAATCTTGGATAATATTTGTCTGTGGGAGATGATTCTTATTTGGGCTTCGAAATGGTGATTCTTGAAGGTTGTTTACTCTATGTCTCTACAAAGAGAATTCTTAATGTCGTAGAAGTCAGAGTTGTAGAGACTTTATCTTTAGAATGGACTATTAGCAACATTGTCCGAATAAATGTGCGGATTGTAATGTCAAATTTGTTGTCTCTAATGGGGATGAATTTTAAATCTCTACCATATCAAAATATCTCATACAATTTTTTTATATTAATAACACTTTTATTGTATTTTTCTTTCATAATTATTAGAATTTTAGGAAGTAAATTGATTGATAGTTATTAAAAATTAAATCAATTAATATTCATAATTTTAGCATTAAATTGATGTGTCTTTTCAAAATTATTGTACCTTACTGTTACCAAAAAATTATTGTACTTACTTGCCATCTTCCTAGGCTACACGTAATAAAACCTTATTATTATTATTATTAAATTTTTTTAATGTGTGTAACTATTATACAGGATAAAAATTTTAAAATAATAAAAAATAAAAGTAATAAATATATGTTAAACACAAAATTCAATTAATTATTATCCCTATAAAAAGTTTCTCTTTTAAGGATTCAAATCATGTGTCCCTAAAATCATGTGCTCGTCCCATCAATAGAATATCGTCACGTCATTAAAATATTTTTTTTAATTTTAATCTTTAATTTCTTAATAAATTTTTTTAATGACGTGACGATATTCTATTGGTGGGACATGATTGGGGAGAATCCCTCTTTTAAACTGCGCAATAATTTATTATTATTATTATTAGGGTCTTGCTGAACAATGCTCTAAGAACACTTGTTAAAATTACTAAATTAAAAAAATTAATCATAAATACATAACATTTTGTGTTTTGAAAATATAAAAAACCATGACTTCCAATACTTTTTACTACTATTTTTAGTTGCTTAAAAAATGCTTGGAAGGCATTGTTTAGCATTATTATTATTATTATTATTATTATTATATAAAAATGGCTACTAATTGCGGTCCTCATATTGTAGAGATTCCATTGGTATCTCAGATCTTCAATTCTACCTCGTAAAAGGATTTCAACTTGGCTGCAACATCTTGATATATATAAAGATTTTAATTATTTATTTCTAGCGAATGGCTTTTCTCCAATGTGTTCCCCTCCCAATTAATTTCACCAGAATACTTCCTATGGATACAAAATCACCATTTATAAGAATAAAGAAATCTGATGTGCATCCTCCTCCATCATTTGAATGCAGAGCATCAAGTGAAAATTTCAGCAATAATAATATTACTCAAAATAATATTATCCGTCGATCTGCAAATTTCAAACCTTCAATTTGGGATTATGATTATATCCAATCCCTTACTAGTCAATATAAGGTATTATATTCTTCCCAATCTTCTCTTCAGATATACTCATATTATTGAAAAAAAGGTTAATTACATCAATCTCCACTAAAATTTGCATTAATTATATATTAAGGCAACTTATTTTGAAAATTACAATTGCTTAAGGTACATATGCTTTCAATTTTCTTCTGCTATATTTGAAAATGACTGGTCTAATAAAGCTAATGTATTCATAATATTAAATAAATGAGTTCAGGAAAAATTGTACCCAGAGCAAAGCAGAGTGCTAAGGGAAGAAGTAAGAAAAACAATTTGCAAAGTGGAAGATCATGTTGATAAACTTGAGGTTATTGATGTTTTGGAAAGGCTTGGAATTTCTTATCATTTTAAAAATGAAATAAGGAATATATTGGACAATATTTACAACAACATGGATTCATTCATCAACATCAACAACAACAATTTATATGCCACAGCTCATATGTTCAGACTTCTAAGACAACATGGATATCATACAACTACAGGTTTTTTTTATTAACTTAGTTCTTCAGATTCTTATTTTCCACCATTTTAATCCCTAAAATATTGATGAAACGTCAAAAATTGACTACTACAACAATTAATAACAGAGGACAGATTGATTACATTTCAATTTTTCGAGAAATAAAATAATGATAAAAATTATTATTTTTTGTTCTTCCAATTATGATTGTATCACCATTTGAAATGTCACTAAATTGTTGTTTTACCCCTTTTTGTTAATTATTGAAGGATTAATTTGATGACTTTTTAATCTTATAATATGATGGTAAAATTTTTTAAGGACTAAACTAGTGACATAAACATCTTTAGAAGATTAAAATAGTTTTTATTTTTAATAATAATATAAACTATTGTTTTTCATTTAAAATGTCCCTAACTTTGTTTTGTAACTGTTGTTTTCGTCCCTTAACTTTGTCAATTAAGTGATTTTAATCTCATAATTTTTAATTCCGTAATTTTAATCTCCAGTTAACTGTACGACTTTGATCTCTCAACTTTTTAAATGTTTGATTTTGTTCTCCTCAACTTTTTTTTTTTGTTTCAGATGTTTTTAACAACTTTTTAGATGAAGTAATTGGGAATTCAAAGAAACATGAATATGGTGACATAGAGGGAATGCTGGCACTATATGAAGCCTCATTTGTCTCATATGAGGATGAAATTATATTGGATAAAGCAAGAGATTTTACCACAAAATATCTGAAAGAATATGTTAACAAGAATAATGGAGGTGACAATTACTTATCATTATTAATCAGTCATGCTTTGGAGCTTCCTCTGCATTGGAGAATGCCAAGATGGGAGACTCAATGGTTCATTAATGTCTACGAAAAAAGTTACAATATGAGGTCTTCATTAGTTCAGTTAGCCAAATTGGATTTCAACATTGTTCAAGCTATCCACCAACAAGAACTCAAATATGCATCAAGGTAAATCAAATAATATAGGGATGTGAGTAGGTTGTGCAAGCAGACTTATTTTAAGGTCCAGTCTAACATTTTTAAAATGCTGAGTAAACCTCTATATTATATACTAATAAAATAGTAAATTAATTAAACAGAGTAAATATATAATAAATTTATACATATGTAGGCTAGACTTAGGTTCTGTCGTGTGGCATGACCTTTCAACCTCAAGATGATGATGATATTATTAAATATTAAATATTAAAAAAGAAGTCATTAATAATGACACTGTAAATACTAACATGTGCTCAAATGTTCTTCCATCTGAAGATGGTGGAAAAGAATTGGGTTCGCGGAAAAGTTGAGTTTTAGTAGAGACAGGTTGATGGAGAATTACGTTTGGACAGTGGGATCAAATTATGATCCAGATTATGGATATTTTAGAAGAGTTATTACAAGGGTCAATTGCTTCATAACCACCATTGATGATATTTATGATGTGTATGGAACTTTCGAAGAACTTGAGTTGTTCACTCAAGTAATTCACAGGTTACATTTTCTAACTTTTCTTTTTAATTATTTACATCTTAAAATATCCTGGACATCAACAAATGTTTTTTTTTTTTAATTTTATTATCTGTTATAAATATTAAAGTGAAATCTATAATATAGGTGGGATCAAAGTTATGCCATGAATAATCTTCCAGACTATATGCAAATTTGTTTCCTCGAACTCTATAACTTTGTTAGTGAAATCGCTTTGGAATTCCAAAGAAAAAGTGGGTTCGACATTACTCCCTACTTGAAGAAAGCGGTAAGAAGTTTTTTTTAATAATGCTTAATTCCCTTACTAAATCTTCTCGTCTATTTAATTTTGACAAGTGTCATTTATTTTCTAAAAAGTATTAATGATAAATAGATCATAAATAACACTTGTTAAAATTAAATGGGTAGGAGAATTAGTAAGATGATTAAATATTTTTTTTTAATATCTTAAATCTTAATTATTATTATCTTATTAGAAAGGAGTAATATATTTTTCACCTGATTAATTTATTTTTTTTGTAAAGACATGATTAAAATATTTAATTTAACTATGAAACACTAAAAAGAGAAAAAAAAAATGCATACAATAACTTTTTTCCGCTGGACTAGTCACTACGGATAAAGGCTTTGCTTAAAAGAATTGAACCATTATTAGTATGAACATATAATATATAGTTATATACTAATAAAATGTATATAAACTATTTTTAATCATATTATTATATGTATTTTCATGTTTATATTAATATTTTATTTCATCAGATAAAGCTTATATCACTATAGACTAAATCTATGATAAATCTATAAAGCATTAATAAAGGGATTTTTCTAGAACAATTATCCAATAATTAGACTTCCATTATTACTTTTTGTCTTGTTTTTTTTGTCACCTTTAAAATTTAAATTACTTTTTTTGGGTGGGCAGAGTTATGTATTTGATGATTCTTGACTGATCTTTTTTTTTTCTTTTTTCTTTTTTATCATTTTATTATCTGTTACAAATATTAAAGTGGACAGATTTATGCAAGTCATATTTGGTTGAGGCAAAGTGGTGTCACGGTAGATATATTCCAAGGCTTGGAGAATATATAGAGAATGCATGGATTTCCATTAGTGTTCCTGTCACTCTTATTCATACTTACTTTCTGATTCCAAATTCATTCAAAAGAGAGAATTTGGATTCCATAGAAAAATACTCCAACATAATTCGCTTTTCAGGAATCATTTTACGCCTTGCTAATGATCTTGGATCATCTAAAGTAATCTCTCAATCTTAATTACTCACTTTTAATTTGAAGATAGATAGATAGATTAAACAGTAGTACTAATTATTTTGATGTATTATATATTTTCAGCGTGAGATTGAAATGGGAGATGTTCCTAAATTCAATGCTACATGAATGAAAGTGGAGCATCAGAAACAGAGGCACGTGAGCATATAAAGAACATGATGGGCACATCTTGGAAAAAGATAAATAAACAAATTCCAAATCCCACATTGCCTCAGACTTTCATAGATATTGTGATCAACTTACCCAGAACTGCACTTTGTTTTTACCAATATGGAGATGGCTATACTGTACAAAATTTTGAAACCAAGAGTAACATACTATCACTGATTGTTCAACCAATTCAGTAATAGGCCCAAGGAAATTGTTGAAAGATAAATTACTGGATTGTTTTTCTCATTCTTAGCTAGAATAAATAAAAACTAAAAAGTGTGCCTGTAGAAAAATGTTGGTAAATAATAAAAATACTTCAATTGAAGAGTTGGTGCTCTCCCTGTTCGTAATCCAAAAAAGCACTTCTTTTGCTGGTGGTCACCTGTAGTCCGTAGCTATTTTAATACTGAATGAATGAACGAAAGTAAAAAATTAAAAATTAAAAAATAAAAACTCTCAAAAACCAAAAACTCATACTGAACTTCAAAAAATGGTAGGCAGAGAATAGAAAATAATGATAATAATGATGGTAAAAAGAAAAACGTCCTTGCACTTCCAGTGTCCTGTAAGCAATACCACTAGACTTCATATTTTCAGAATTCTCAAATTCAACGAAATTAGAAATATTTAAATATGCAGAAAAGTAAATACACAAAGCGTAGAAACCTATAGAACAAATTCATAAGATAATTTTACTACATAATTCAAAGTACAATATATTAGCTATCTTCCCCCCTCATTCTCTTCTATTTCATGGATGTTTTAATAACTTGGTGCCATATATTACAAAATGGTGAAAGTAGAACACAAAAAGGACAGTCTCACAACCACTCAAGTGTTCTTATCTGACAAGAGATCGCACAAGAATCAATTATCAATTATTTAATTTAAAAAGGGACAACAAACTATAACACCATGGAATGAGTAGGCTCCCGTTACTGATTCCAAAACACTTCCCAAGGAAATTCATATACCTTATCAACAATCTCACAAGTAAATGATGCTACTACTTGTCAGCAAGAATGAGTTCGTCCTAGCAGCCATTTCCTCCTCTCTTTTTTGCATATATAGAAGACTAAACCCCCCTTAATAACAAAGAGGAGTTCAATCACAAAATAGCACAACTCATCACAAGAGACCACAGATCAAATTCTCTTAAACAGCACTTGAATGAATGAATCATCGTTTTAGACTAGAATCATTGATCTGACCATTTTGGATGATGCCATTCTCGTTCAGATACTCGACAAACTCATCAATAAGATATGGCCAAGCACCTTCAGCATCATAATCAGATAAATCTGAGCCTACAGTCTGCATCACAGAGCATGACAAATATTAGAGGTTTATGTCCTATCTCATAGGTGCCAACAATATACCATCATAAAAAGACAAGTATGAAGAGTTCCCGGCACTCTAATTTTAATAAACAATAAATGCAAAAGGTAATTTCCCCAACCAACAGGCAATGACCTGCAGATGAAGATGACATTTTACAACTCACATGGCTTAATAGTAAACACCATCGGAATTCCCAATTCATTTGCACTAAAAATCAAACTCAACTTAGGTCTTCTAAATTTTACCTCCTCTACTACAGTTTATGGTAGAGGAATGAATGAAGCATTTGTAGTACTATTGGAACATATTTCCCCACATCCAGATAATGAAGGAGGAAAAGGAGAGAATTGACACTGATGTTGCAGAGAACTAGAGAAGGAGACATGACACTAGAAGAAATTTTGCCTCAGAGAAGAGGAAAGCTATCGAAAACAAAACAGTTCCATATTTATAGAACACGGCAGCAAAACTGCAACGGAACAAGGTATTAATTAAGAGAAAAGAGATTGGCATCAACTTGAATCAAAATAACAAATATTGATGTGTTGTGCAGAAGATAAAGACTAATCCCTATTTATACTTGCACTAGAGTCATAATCCAAAACAAATAAGAAAACAATCCATGAGATAATAGGGAAACTCAAACTAATCCTATAAGGAAATATAGAAATTAATACCAAAATACTTAAAATAATTCTAAGACACACTCAAGATATAATTTGATACTTTTCAGACAATCTAACATAATACTTTATGGTTTATTAGTTCACCTTTGCAAACTCCAAAAGCTGAGACCATGTGTCCCTAGATATTGCTTTGTTATGCCGAGCCTGAGTAAACAGCATCAAAATTTTCAAAGTAAATTAAAGCGCCCCAATAAGAAAGTCACCCTTCTAACAAAGCTTCACACATACTCAGTGAAAGCTAAAAGGTGCATATGGATAATATTTAAGAATGTTACCTGCAAGAACTGGCACCAGTGATCAACCAGCGGCCACTGCTTCTCAGCAAATAATAATTGCCACATTCCGATAGCTGTATCCAATGCCAGAGATTTTTGACCCTGCAAAAGGCAACTTTAATGCTGTAGTATATATACTGCAATATGTTATTTGAAGTTGGAAACAAGGAAAGGACATGAAGCAACTCTAGCATATCTACAAGTTTGGTGGGTCATAATCACTAGCAGTGAGTACTGCATATAATTAGGATGAAATAACAAAATATGATCATCACCAGATACCAGACATTAAAAAAGCTTAGAGAATTAAAGAAAAGCAGCAGTGACCAGAAGCAGAAAATATGCAGGGACTAAAACAAAGCAAGATTTAACTAACAATCAAATGGTAAAGACCATATCGAACCTCAGAAGCAAGAAGGAACTGGGAGGTGGGAATACTTAATAGGTGTGATTAACTATTATTCGACATATTACATGTTTGAACAACCAAAAAAAAAGACTTAACAAATATGGAGAACCAATATATCAGAGTAACTCTCAAATTCAGTAATTAGTGAACCAAATTAGTTATGACTTATGACATGACCATCAGTTTCCTGTGAGCTTCCCGATTCCATTACAATAGCGACAATTGAATCTAAGTATGAACTAGTACATTGTATCAGCCATCATGTCCAAATGCATTGCTTAAATTAGGTTACGGCCATAGGTGAGTAGTATCACTTAGACACTTACTAATACTATCATGCTAAAGCTACACAACAAAGGGGAAGGAGAGGGCAAACAAGTAGGCATCAATGCATACCTTCTCTTTGGCCCAGCCGAAAGCGAAGTTATATATCTCACGGAACTTCTCTGGACAATCAAAAACAGTGAATATAATTTCCATGAGCTTCTTCAATAATTGCTGAAGATAATTTCTGGTGACAAATAAATAATAAATTGCATCATATGACAATAATTTCAAGCCATGATTGGAACACTATTGTTCTTACGCTCATCTTTCAGCTCAGAGCGCATATATGGTATCTTTTCACGGAACTTCTCCAACGAGTCAATCCTGCAATAATTACATATGACCTTCAACTGGGATTCGACCATTACAGAAAGAAACTCATTTGGAAATCACAACAAAATACATACCCCAGTGATTGTAAACCTTCAATAAACTCCTTCTTGGAAAACTCACACATAGTGCCAGCCTTCATGTGCCACGAAAGAACTAACTGCAAACATGTCAACAACCCCAGCTACGTAAAGCATTGCTTTGTCAACCGTATATATTCTCATCAATCAACTAAGTTAACAGTTAACACTAACAGTAGGAAGTGTAAACAGATTAAAATTTCATGTTCAACCATTATTCATTTAAAATTACAAACTCTTATTTACAAATATCGCATATTTCACAATTTAGGGATCAACAGCCATTAGTATTATTCTTTATTTGCCTCCCCTTAAACGAAAGGATCCTATCATGCTAAATAACATCAATTGGTGCTCAAATAAATTTAGAGCTTTTACACTGAGAAAAAGTGATGTGAAACCAATGTAAACAATTATGTATGCCATCTGTAACTCATTAGTCACATATATTGGACTCTGAAGAAAAGGAAGCGTCCTTAAAAAAACATGTAACTTCTACCTGAAGTTTTCACCCCTGGATCTCATTTATAGTTTCCACAATATCTATTGAATGTTCAGCTATTAAGTTTTTGTGGCTTGGATAATCATCATTTAAAAGTTGCTTTTTCTAAAGTACAATCCATAGGATTATATTTAAGGAGAAAAGAATAAATTAATAACCCAAGAAATTATCCATGATCTAGAAATTAAACAATGTCTAAAATACATATTCGTACCATCACTATATCTTGAGGATCCACCTGCACAGGAAAAGAAGATTCAAGCATCAATTACATTTTGAACGAAAATGATCTTAACCTTCTGAATAAATCAAAAGTTAACAGCACTGGAAAATATAAGTAATAAATAAGAAATAACAAAATCACAATACCATTTTCATAAATGAGATATGACAATGTTTATCAAGAGACTAATAAACTGAGATTATCAGCATGAACATGATGCAGGTAATGAGTATCTTGTCCTAAATGAATGACACAAATTACAAACAAGATATATTTTGAAACATTCAGGATACAGTTGGATATAGTCATAGTTGTCAATTCCAGATTATGAGCAGCCACCCCGAAAGAGTAAAGACTAAAGACTATAATAAGATAGCAAGCAACAGGATGACCACTAAAAATTGTGATATTAATTTATACTACACAGATCAGCTCTCAAAAAATTTAAAAATAATATAAACAAAATTGAAGACATATTCATAATCAATAATGAAATGTCAGAATCTAATTCTAAACAGAATACTCCTCAATCTAAGGTATAATTAAAAAAGTCAATAAAAAACAAGAAAAGCAATATGGCTGTGGTTGATTGAATGACAACATAGTTGCCAAGAAAAAAGGGAAATGAGAACGTAAGAATAGAATCAAGAGAATGGATTAATAAAGAAACACGGAAGACATCAGATAAGTGAAAATAGACCAAAGGAGTTGGAAAAGCAAAAGAAAAAAAAAAGAGAGACTAATTAAGGTAATAAGCTTGAAGGAAAAAATAACAAAAATCCCTTGACACAAAAAGAGATTTCTACAAGAACATAACAGCAACTTCAGAACTGTGTTGCGATGCATAAACAGGGAAAGGGTGGTGGCCGGAGACTACGCTGGAAAACTGTTGGTTTGTGTTTTATTTGTCTCAAAAAATGGAAAAATTCAAGTGTTATGACTCCAATCAAAACTTTTGTTGTTTCTGAGGGGATAAAAGGTTCAACAACACACAAAATACAACCTCTGGACTCAAATATAAGCAAAAAAACTCTGATGTTTTTTGTCCAAAATATAAGCAAATTTCAACCACTGCTCTCTTATTTAATGCTATTATACTTAGTGTACCTTTCATTTAATGCTGTAACTTCTATGTTGCAATAAATACCATGAAGGCTATTTTAGTAAAATTCAAGTTTATCTTTTACATAAAACCAAGAAAATTAAATACAACTAACTAACTTTCTTAATATGCGTAAATAAGTTAGTTTTTGCTTATATATGAGTCCAGAGAGAGTAAAAAAAAAAAAGGCACATACGATTCATTTCAAATGCACCTGATATCTTCAAATGTTTTGGGGGGTCCTAATCCATTACTTCCAGATTTTAACATTATTCATTTTTTTCATAATTTCTTTAAAAGGCAAGTTTTCACACAAAGCTTGTACATCAATGTATTTCATGCCTTATCATTCATACAAAAAGCCCATGGGCATTTTTTTATAAGCAGGCCCTTTGGCAAATTACATTTTCATTCGCCCTTAATACCATCTCAGCTTATTCATATCATATTCCTTCCATCATATTAACAACTTGCATTAAGCATGGGTCATAAGTTTCAAATAACTTGCTACTAAGTGTAAAACTAATCCTAGTATAAGAAATTACAAAAACTAAGAGAGTCCATTCCTAAGACAAAATCCGAGGTGTCAAGACACACCATGCATCTCTGAGGTATCAGGTTATGCCTAAAAACCAAGGTATAAAGACTAGGTTTTCTTCTTCTTGCCTTATCTCCATTACTCGAATCTATTCTGCTGAACCCCCAATTAAATCTGCCCCCTAACCAAACACCTTAAAATAATCCAACTCCAAAAGACAACAAGCATTAGACTGCAAATCTGGCTCAATTCCAATAAAAAAACTAAAGAACTACTGCTTGTAAGCACTTTCACATATTTATAACAGCTTTGTTAATGACTTACAAGTGCAAAATTGTAAACTACAAAGTGACTTGTCACATCAAGATTCAAGAATAATAATCAATTTGCGTTCAGAAACAGCTACCTGTATATCATTGCAAAGGAGAGTGATACCGTCTGCCAATATCATATCAACATATGGATCTGCGTTGGAATTAGTGCAGTAAAGGATTAGCAGACAGGCATCATGCACCTTGTTTTAATAGATGATAGGCACTTATCAATGGTACCAAAAAAATTAAAAGTCAACTACTTGTAATGACCCATATCTGTTCATATAAGCATCTCAAAAAATAAATAAATCTTCACTGTACGTTCAAATGCCAAGGTTATTGGATCTTGAATCCACAATACCATCAACATCCATTTTGTTTGGATGAAAGAAAATCAAATTCAGTAATATCTTAGTATAAGTATAATGGCTCCAAGAGAAAATAACCAGTGCATAACATACTAAAAATACAGAATATCGAGATGTGAAGTATATTAAAACTACTATGTCCAGAAGGAGAACCTTTCATCTAAAGAAGGCTACACGGGACCCTATCTAATGTTTCCTTTACAATGACTTCATCTAACCACATAATGGAAGCAGTTCCAATTTGATGGCAATTTATTTTGGAATGCTTCCAAGTATAGTTGAACAGCCACTACTAAAAGGACAAAAAAGCACCCCTTTTCTATCAAAATGAGAATAAACTAATTATGCAGCCAAACTCAGTGCATGACTGGTTCAGCTTATTTTGACAAACTAATCACTTAACACTTATTTTTGCCAACTTCCCCAGAAAGCTTTTGAAAAAATAAATAAATAAATAAATTATTTCATCCAAAAATAATAGTTGCCAAACAAATATTTAGATGTTATAAAACAGGATGTGAAACCTCAAGGGATGGAAAAGTTATCCCATGGCATTCAAGCATTCCATATATAATAGAAAAAATATTGTTCTTTAAATCGTTTTCATGCTTCTAAACCAATTCATTGTTATGCTTATAGGAGGTTATAAGGTACTATGTGCTACTATTTTTAACCTGTCCCAACTTTTTTCCACCTTTATTGCTAACCTTTATATCTGTTGTATAGCTCCTCCAAGTGTCTAGAATCAGTAAACGATTTAAGCTGGGGCTGGCTGTAAAAGAAATCAAATGCTCCTTCAAGATGCCAATCACTAGCCTTCAAAGCCTGAAGTGCTACTTTCTCACTGAAAATGAAAAAAATAATTTTAAAATTGATAACAGAAGTTAAGGATGCAGATAACATGCACTCGTAAATTTCAAAATTAACCCCCCCCCCCCACACACACACACACAAAAATAGTTCAGCTGAAGTGACAACAACATGAACAGGATTAAGATACATTAAGTATCAAGATGTCGTCCTGCTCATTAAGTATCAAGATACATTAGGATACATTAAGATACATTTGATACGGAAAGTATAACCCTGCAAAGATTGATACACATGCTTGACTGATATTTAAGTCAAAGTAATCAATTCAATAAACTTCAGAATTTTTCAGATCAATAACAGAAATGTATACAAAGCCCTGTAACCTAGATTGAAGAAAAGATAGGTTTCAGAAGTATCACAAGCAAATGACAACATCATCATGTACACCTAAAGACATTTGAAACCAAATGAAACAGCAAACTCATATGCAACCATGAGATTACCTGGCACCAGTTATTGTTATGAACTGCTGGAGTTTGTCACGATGACCTCTTCCCAATTTGTGCTGTAGTACAAATCAGAACAATTATTTTATTAAATGATAACTATACATCATTATGGTCATACCGCACATAATACATAACATAAATACCTCAATAACAAATCATTCAATTTAACACAGCTAAGTATGTCATCATCATCAATTATCGCAAAACACAAGCCGTTCAATTCAAAACTAAAGACAAAAATATATCGTTTAACCCGATTCGAAAGTAATAACAGTAAGAAACCGTTTTCGCACACATAAAATGAGAATTCGAAGGAACAAAGCGACGAGTGATAAAAAAACGAGATGGAAACTTGGGTGTGAGAGCAAGTAGTAGAAAATTGAGCTACAAAAGGAAAGCGGAAAAAAAAAATTAATAACAGAGAATAATTCGAAGGAGAAGGTGGAGAAAGCACTGACCATCGTGAAAGGTGGGGAAAACCAAAAAATGTCGAGGATCTAGGATTTGAAGGAGATGGAAGGAAATGAAATTAGGGTTTTGGTTGAATTGAATTTTGGTTTCCAATGGGGTTGTGAGCTAACGGGATGCGTATTGTGGGTTTTGGAATTTGGCTCACTGAGGGTGGACCCTACTAACTTTTGCTGTAGATCATAGCGTATTTTCCGTAAGAGATAATTGTGTTTGAGTCGAGTAAAATTATTATTATTATAATTATAATTCATACTCAATTGATAAAACATTCTCTCTGAATATTAATGCAATTATATATTCAGATTCGAACTCAATATGGTTAATCATATCATAATCATAATATATCTAAAGAAGAATTAAGATGAGCACTATTTATTAGGTGATTTTATTAAATAAAGATGATGTTTTACTTATATTTATATCACCTATGTGGGTAAAATAATCTTATCACATAATAAAGTGAGTGAGTTATGAATTTCACTTATACATTTGTATTCACATGAAAAATGAAAAATTAAGTGTTATTTGGTTTACATTTTTATTTTTTGTTTTCATTTTTTGTTTTTAGTTTGTTTCTGTTTTTCGAAATTTTATAAAGGAAAAATTAAAAATGTTGAAAACAAATAATTTTTGTTTTTAGCATTTTTAGTTTTTTCTTTATAAAATTTCAGAAAATAAAAAATGAAAACAAAAAATAAAAATGCAAACCAAACAGTCCTTTATACTTTTTATCTTCACTCACTTACTAAATATTCTTTTTTTTCCTAATCACTTCTTCTTCTTTTTTTTTTTTTTTAATATTCTAATTACTTCTTCTTTCACATAACACTACACATACACTTATATCATTACTAAGAAACTAAATAAAATTATTAAGAATAATTATTGTAAAATAACTTATAAAGGACTAAAATATGTACATTTTAAAATTAGTAAGAAAAATATTTTTTATTAATTTTAATTAAGAGATAATAAAAGAATAATTATTTAGTATATTGGTCCAAATTTAAAGAACTAAACTTAAATTAGTTGGTAATATAATTTTAAAGATAATTTTAGCATACACAATTTATAAATATTTTTTTAGTATATGAATAAAAAATTAAAACTCTTAAATTAAATAAAATTAGTATATATTATAAAATTTTGTTAAAATTAATAGAAAAAAATCAGAATGAAAAACCATGAAATTAAATAATATAACTTTTTAATGGTTTAAATAATATAATTTTGTAGTGTTAAATTGAAAGTTTTAATGACTAATTATGACGTTTTAGATTATATAGTTTTTAGTGAAGTTGAAGGTTATTGAAGTTACAACTAGTTCATGCATTGTGCTTAGATTTCTTTTTGAAAATTTTCATACCCTTACCTTATTTTACAATGTTTGTTTAACAATAATTATATTTTTATAATATATACCTTTTCTTAAATTTTTTGGATTTCTCTCATAATTTTTAATCATATCACTTATTACATAAGTAATTTTTCTCTTTTATTTTTTTTTATCTCTGTCTACCAACTCTGTACGTGATGAAGTAAATTTTTTTTTATGATGAATTTTGTTAAATATTGATCCTTTTGCACAAATTTTGAAGAACAGAGGTGATAACTCTAGCCATATTTACTAATATTATATGGAAGCCATATTCAATTAAATAGTTTAATCTAAAGTGACAGTTATGCCAAAGTGGGTTATATAGAACATATTCTGATCACCAAGAACATTTTCTTTTTGTTGTCTGAGGATTAAGTCATATTATTTTAATGAATTTATTTCTACTAATGATCTTATGTAAGAGTTGAGCTGGCGACATTGCAACGAATAATTATTATTGTTGTGATGTTTTTTATTATTAAGGTAAAATGACTCTTTGTGTGAATTTGCTTTAGTTTTTTAATTTTTTTATTCATTTTGGTTCTTTATCTTTTATTTTGGATTCAATTTGGTTCTTAACATTACTTCCGTCAAGTAATAATACAAGTGTTCAAATTAAACGGTAGGGACCAAATTGAATCCAAAATAAAAGTTAAGGAACCAAAATGAATAAAAAAAAAGTTAAGGGACCATAACGAATTAGTACACAGAGTTAAGGGACCAAAAATGTCATTTTGCCTTTTATTAATTATTGATAATTATTAATTATTGATTATTGATGTTACTGAATGCCACTAATATTACAACACAGTTTTTTTCTTATTTATATTTATATAAACTAATGATCAAAACTTGAACTTCTTTTAATAATTTTCCATATGTTCAACATCTGTTTATCTGTTTTAGATTTTTTATGATATGTTAAGAAAATTTTAAATATTTAAAATTAAGTATATAATAGTAAATAGTTTTAAAAATAAATAACGTGTTACCAAATAAGTCTTGTGTAACTAATAAAAATATTAGCATAATAATAGAGACACGTTATATAATATTAATACATATGTCTTTTACTGTTTTAATATAATAAAAAAATTAAAAATCTTATCCTGTTTAATAAGTATATTTTAGTCCAATAAATAATAAAATATAACATAATTATTAGTTTTTTATTTATTTATGTGTAAAAGGCTAAAACAACATAACTTAAAATAGAGGAAGTAAGGGTTTATTTTATAAAGATTCAAGTTTAAGGTGTCTTCACGGGACACGGATTTATAGTTTATTTATGAGTTTATGTCTTATAGCTTATTGTCTAATAGAAGTGTTTAGTAACAACAAATTTATAACTTTCATAAGTTATAAATTAACTACTCATCAAAAAATATTTGAAGTTGTTTATAACTTATAGAAAAACTAGCTTTTAATAATTAATTTATGTTATACCCTTAAATCACTTATTATATTTTACTTTATAAAAGTATTTATTACACGAAATTGTTATACGTCATTTTAAGTTATTTAAAAAATATAAACTAATTTTTGTAAACACATTTATATAATTATTAGTTATGAGCCATAAATTCTAAGTCACAAATTATAAGTTATAAGTAATAAACTTTAAGTTATAGATTAATTTTTTTAAACACGATCTTACTGTTATCTGATATAATTTAAGGATAAGGAAAGGTCGTCTTTAAATTTTTTTTGTTAATGAATATTTTTTTTAAAAAATATATAATTATGAAGTTAAAATTACATGGGTAAATGAGCCTCTTTTTTACTTTACCTCGTGTTTGATTGAATGTTTGTTTCGTTATTTTTTTTATATATAAGAAAGTACATTAATTGGGTTTTAATTCTGAATACTTACACATTGATTAAAAATTTATTTGAAACTATTTTAATGCGAATTATAATTTTAAACAGTATAACTTGTATAATTTTTTTTAAAATTTTTTTATCTAGGTAAACAAATATGTTTCATATAATTTAATTTTGTATGTAAAATGATGACTTTTAAGATAATCTATTTTGTTTAGCTTAATTATTACTTAGGTGAATTGCTAAAAAACCTATGAAATTATTTGTTTAAATTATAAAATGGTAGAAAATTACTTTTGAATATTAAATCGTTATATGTTATCTTCGGTAAGGCGGACATGTGTGTGAGTTTGTGATACAAGATTCAATCTCTAGTGTCGTTAATTTTCTTGGAAACAAAAAAAGTCGTTACATGTTCTATGCATAAAAATTTGTTATATGTTTGTCAAACGGTAGTTAATTCAAGCTATACATATGTTTTTTTTCAGTTATTTAGTGAAATAAAACTTATTGTTTTTGTTTATATATTTTTTACTTTTATAAAAAAGTTATCACTATTGTATATTTGTAAAGCGATCATTCACGTAATTTCGATTTAAGTGTGATGAAAGTTGATGATTTTTTGAACGGTGCAACCTTTACTTATAGTTCAAACTCTCGACTTAAGAGTTCAGATAATCACTTTTAACAATTGCGACGACACCATAAAGTAATAATAACGCACAAAATAGAAATTGGTTTTATTCTATGATGGTGAAAAATTTGCCCAAATTTAGAAATCTTTTTCCAAAATTGCAAATTTTTTTATTAAAAAAAACTATTTACCTATTGGTAAATTTTAACATACACTACGTCCTAAGTGGTATACGGTATACCATATGGAAAAATATATACAAAACTCAATAAAAAATGTTTAAAATAATAATAAATTATGTATTTGGTATGTATGTATACCTCTTTTGTTTTTTTTTGGCTATAATCAATTAAATAATATCATGACTTGTGTATGGTACACCACTTTAAAAGTGGTGAATGTTAAAATTCACCACAGTTTAAAAGGAAAAAATAAAAGAGGTATACATACATAATACATAATTTATTATTATTTTAAATATTTTCAGTTGAGTTTTGTATACACTTTTTCATGCAGTATACCGTATACCACTTAGAACGTGATGTATCTTAAAATCCGCCATATCATCTAATTGATCATGTTTGGAATGACACTTTTTCCATGATAAAAAGATTTTTCATAGAAAAAAGCTTCTAAATCAGCCTCTTACAAAAAATCTTTAGAATATTTTTGTTACAATTATAATCTTAGAAAAAAATATAAAAGAATCATCAAATTGGTGTTCTCCTTAATAAAGAGGTAGACAATATCATTTTAGTGACAATTTTATATTTTAAAGGTACATTTTGATATACTTTTTAGTTTTTAAAATTATGCTTATTTTTATAGAGATAGTAAATGCAATGAATTTCAGATTTTATGCGAGATAAGTTTAGTGTCTCTAGGGGTAAGAGTGTGTTGGGATTAGTTATGATTAATTGTGAAAATAATCTGAGAAAAAAAATTGATTGTCTGAATCATAATTGATTTTTGTTTGGATATATTTGCTGTCATAAGCAATTTTGAAGCTTTTTGAAACAATGTCTAATTTTTAAATGAAGGACAACAAAATTTTTTTAAGTATAAAACCTTTTATAAGTATAAAATACAACTATCTAACTTACGTTGAAAAATAATCTCATCCAAACACACTTTAAGTGTAATAGAATTTCAAATCTTAGAAGTTTATGTAATATAAAAAACTACCCGGAATAAATGTAATAAGTACAAACATCAGGGGAGGTAATTATCTCTAAAATTTAGGGCATGTTTGGATTAACTATAAAAAAGAATTGATTGTTTAAAATATAATCAATTTTTGTCTCGATATATTTGCTATAAAAAATGACTTTTAACATAATTTTTAAGTTTTTTTTAATAATATCTAATTTTTAGTTAGAGAACTAACAATTTTTTATTTTATTAGATGAAAAATAAAAAACCTTTTTAAGTACAAAACCATCCAATGTATATTACACAAAAAATAAATAAATAAATAAAAAATACCCTAACATAACCCTTAGCCAAAATTAAATAAATTAGTTTCTATATTTGATCACTTGCTCTTTTTTCGTTTTCCTTATCGCTCGGGTCTCGTTGCCTCATTCTCCCACTAGCGCACCCTCCAAAATTTCCTCTCTCCTTGTCATTAGCACTGCCTCCATGCTGCCTCTCTCGCTCTGCTTTTCTTGTTCTTCACTTCAGGTACTCTGAGTAACAACTTACATATTCACTCACAGTTGCTGAATTGTTAGGTTTTTTATTTTCCTGAATTTTGAGAAAATTGCTGAATCGTGGGGAAAATTGGCTATTCTCTTTTGCTTTGCCTTGTACCAGCACATACTCGCTCGAAGTATCACTCACTCTATGATGAACTGAATGGAATTAACAAGTTAAAGAGATAGTAAATGGTTTCTTCGTTGTTTTTTTATCGGCCAAACACACAAAACCCCACGCTACACTACTCCTAAATCTCCCCACCGGGAATTGAACCCCTCCCCTCAAGCTCCAAGAGCTTCTCCTTGTGCCATTTGAGCTACAAGCTCTTGGCGTTTCTTCGTTGTTATTTTAGAGCTAGGCTTCGGAAATAGTATGTTTGGGGACATGTATGTTGATATTTAGGGACTTGGTTCTGAAAGTTTCTTATGTGATTTTTTACTGAATTTTCCCAGGAATGTCATTTATTTATGAAATTTTCTTTGTGATTTTTGACTAAATGTTTCTGGATTGCTTCTTCTGGCTCTATTATTCTTATCATTTCCACTGGGATGAAGCCAGGTGATTTGGAATTACTTCCTCTCTCACTTCATGATATGCATGGTTGCCTTTGATATCCTCACCAAACCCTAGGATTTGGGGAGTCCTGTTTGGTGTAATCTGGAAACAAAACACAGGTCTTAATTATCCTACCTAGACAAAATAGAAAAGTGCTAAGCTATACATCTTTGGCCAATTTATGTATTGTTTCCTTAAAAAATATTATGTGAAAGGATAAAAATGTGAGAGAAATTAATCTTTGACCTTGCAATCAAAATATATGATCAAGATAAAATTTGAGTAAAATAATCTTTGTGGATGTGTGATGGCTCTAGTACTTTGCTTTTTTTAGTTACAATTCTTACATTTGATCTTGGTTATATTTTCATTTATAGATTATAGATTTTAGACCTGATAATACAGGTCAAGACCCGTGACCACCCCACTTGGCCCGTTGTGCAAAATTTCATAAGCTAGGAAAGCCCCTTTTAAATAATATGGTACTATGGGTTTGGGCTGTGGATTACAGTGGGCCAGCCCACACATTCTTTACACAAAATGTTCTCACTCGGACACTCCCCCTCCCTGGCAGAAAAAACCCAAGACAGACTTCCTTGTTTCACTTTCTCAGTGACATCAAACCCTAATTGTTGCTTGGACTCACAAGTTGATTCATGGTATAAAAATTTGTTGCTTATATCCACATCACGGTTCACCAATTGCCATTTGCTTTATGCCTTTACCAGTCGTTGAGTAGGAAACCACAATTCTCACGACTATTCGTAGGTAATTGTTATCGTTTGCTTCATCGTCAAGTAGAATAGATTTTTTTTACCAAATGTTGCTTTTATCATTTGTGAAATTTGTTATCGTCTGGTCCTGCGAAATTGTTATCGTTTGCAAACAATGACGTTTTCAATTCAGCAAAACTGATTCAAACAATTGCTTTATGCCTTTGTCATTTGTGAATCACAATTGCTTGCTAACATAATGCCACATATCTTATCTGACTATCTGAGTACATAACTTGTTGGTTGTTGCTGATTTATTAACACAGTAAAAGAAATTTGGCTTCTTAACTGCCAAGTTAATAGAGATTGCATATTTTGCAAGTAATTAGGTATTTTTATGGCTTTGAGGCCATCATTTCTGTTGATGTGATTTGTGACGTTTACTTGTCTATGATTCCAAAATTTTTTCGTTGAACAATGTAATAAATGACAAACACCGCCATATCCATCTATGATTTGCGCTGATTAACTTGGTGAGTTGTTTCTATTTACCAGCTTCGTTGCTTCGTGGTGAATTTTTTATAGTGAAAGATCTTGGTGCTTTTTAATCTTTATGATGGTGGATACTTATAAATCTAGTTGTTTTGTTCTTATAATCTATAATATTTTTAATCACCTTCATATCATGCATATTTTAGGTCTTTGACAAACATGAATTCCTTTGGAAAATCGTGGCGTCAACCTTGTTTTTTCTATTTTTATTTTGTTTATTTATTTCTTATTGTCAGGTAGTCAGTCCTTCTTGATAAGGCTTGTTTATCTTACATATGAGACTTATCATATAGTTGATGGACTTCCGTCAAATGTCTCTCATTTTTGTTCTATGCTTTATACTTCTTGAAGATGCAAATCAGTGAAAATAAAACATATTTTCGTTATCATCTTTTGTATGAGTTTTTAGCATGTCTCTTTTTAACTGATAATGCTTAACTGTACTTTATGGATAGAAGATGGATTGTCTCTGGTATGAACAAAAAATAGTAGTCAACATCCTCTATATACTGTCTAGCTTGTCCCCATCAATTTGCATCTTTTCAGGAAATTCGTTCCCCATTACTGGCTAGCATCATGTTTAAAACTGTGTTGGAATGATTTATAGAGCATTATGAGTTGCAAGGATTGAAAAGTTGGTATTTATTCATGTAAGTATAGTTTGTGAGGGTTCCCTTCTTTTCCCGTGCTCCCTTCAATTTTCATCTCTTTCTCTAGTGAATTTACAAATGATAGACGTATTCATTTCCTGAAGAAATCTAGTAAATATTAATCAGATTTATAGTCTTGACTCCTATATCGTAATCACTTTGCTGGAAGAATTCCTTTATATTGTTGGGTAAAACTGTTTTCTTCTGTGTTCAAAAACTATCCTAGTAGCATACTTTGTGGGTCAGTAACTGATTTTATTTTATTGATTGAGAATTGATCTTGCGACATTTTAATAGGTGGGCTGTCCCATAGGTATGCTAGAGCTAGTTCATTTTATAGATGGGAGATGATTTTAATTTTTTGAAAGGCATCAATAAGTTGGCCCTAACCCGCAGGGTAATGTGGGATTTTAAGTTTGCCGATTTTTTGACCCTGACCCACATGGGCTAGGGGTAGGTTGGGCTATTTATTGACAGCTCGACTTTTTAATGGCCAAGATTTATTTTTGAAAATTAATGTGGAGTGACACATTTTTATTTTGTAACTCAGCAGGTGACAAGTAGAGGAGCACAGGTAGAGAAGCGAAACCCAAAAAAACATAACTTTTGAGATTTCATAAGTACATAGAAGAAAAGTGAAGAGACACTGGTTGGTTTTTTAAAATGTCGAAGACGTTTAGCTTGGGATGTGAACCAGTGGTGGGTTCCTTGGCTCCTTCTAAGAAGAAAGAGTATAGAGTCACCAATCGCCTCCAAGAGGGCAAACGCCCTCTATACGCCATCGTTTTCAACTTCATCGATTCACGCTACCTCAATGTTTTTGCCACTGTTGGTGGCAATAGGGTACCCATCTTTTTCTTCCACAACCTCATTTTCTTCACACGCCTAAAGCTTCAACCTTGAATACCTTTTCTTCTTAATTCCCCAGGTTACTGTTTATCAATGTCTTGAAGGAGGAGTTATAGCTGTTTTGCAATCTTATGTGGACGAAGATGTAAGTCAACACTTCACTATTCTCTTTCTCTCTCTCCCCCCCTCTTTTTATCCTTTTCAATTTTCATCTGTTCTTTTGTAGATCAGAAGGATGAATCCTTTTACACAGTGAGTTGGGCATGCAGTGTTGATGGGACCCCATTGGTTGTGGCCGGAGGAATCAATGGCATAATTCGAGTTATTGATGCTGACACTGAGAAGATACACAAGGTACTAAACTGTTTTGAATTGCGGATTGCATGACACGATGCGGTCAAATTCTAATGTTGTTGGCTACTGCTGTAAACGTATTAGACCGTATCTGCGGTTCACAACGGCCTCATTAGACTTAGTCGGCTACATTCCACCGTAATCGACCCTGATTGCAAATCGCAATTTAAAACCTTATTATTTTTATTATGATGCGGCTGCAACATAACAATTTCGGAAACCACTGGAACTGTATCATGTGGTGATTGTGGTCCACAACGGCAGCATTAGCCAGCATCAATCCCAGTACAACTGACTGCGACCTCTGTCACAATTTAAAACCCTACTATTTTATGTCAGTGTTGGTTGTTAGTTTAGACTTTAGAGTTTTGTGGGAAGTGCTGCAAACTGAATGTCTTAAAGTTCTTTTTTAATAGTGGTGAAAATGTTTTAGGCAGTAATCCCTTTTGCTCCCTGACATGATGCTCTTCTCTCTTCAGAGTTTTGTTGGCCATGGAGACTCCATAAATGAAATCAGGACTCAAACGTTAAAGCCATCACTTGTGATCTCTGCAAGCAAGGTAACTGACACCTCTCTTCATAATTTCACTAATTAAAGAATCATTTTTGTTTTCATTCAGTGACATCTAAGGTTGATCAGGATGAATCTGTCCGGTTATGGAATGTTCACACTGGAGTATGTATTTTGATATTTGCCGGAGCTGGTGGACATCGTAATGAAGTCTTGAGTGTTGTAAGTGTATTTTGCATCTAATGTATCTCCCCCTTTTGTTGCTTAATGATCAAATCCTAGTTGGTTTAAGCAAAATTTTGGATATTAGCCCCACTGATCTTCTGTTGCTCATTGTAGGATTTTCATCCATCAGATATACATTGCATTGCCAGTTGTGGCATGGATAATACTGTAAAGATATGGTCTATGAAGGGTAAAGTATTTTGGTTGGTTTATATGTGCTGCTACTATATCGCTGTTTGCTTATGCTTTTGCTTTCCATCACAACTTCTAGTTTAGTTTCACTGTATTTCTCAGACTATGATGGATGGTACTATAGTGTCAGATAAGATGTAAACTACACCAAGAAAATCAGTTTTTCCGGAAATAGTTGACTGTTCTTGTTATTGATAACAATACCAAACTTGGCCTGGTTGACCAGAAAACCAGTGAATGTCTAGACAACCTAGAAAACTAGACGAGCAAAAAATCGTGGAGCATTGGTCTAAAACCAGTGGCAGAAAAGCCACTTTGAAGTGTTTTTGTATTTCCTTAATCAAAAACATTTTTTGTGACAGACAAACACACCTAGTCAGATCATAGCCTATAGTTGAGAACGGGAGAGCATATTGGTGCCTTAATTAGAAAGCATCCTTAAGAAGGGTTGACCAAATGAAGAATGGTTAAAGATAGAGGGAAACCAAGTAAAACTACAGGCCTAATCATAAAGAGAGATTGAGAGGCAAATGGACTATTCTTGAATCTAATACTGGACAGATCATTAATGTTGTATAATCCATGCAATCGACTTCACCTAGTGTGAAAAACTTACATGATGATTATGAAAACAAAGACACAAGTATCAGGTTGTTATTATTCAGATTTTATTATTTAGTTTTATCATGTAGGACTCCATATGTAGTCCTTAATGCTACTTTTGTGGTCGGTTTGTTCTGAGAAAACAATTTGTTTTTACAAATAATTGCAAAGATGCTTCTTTGTTTTCACTTTATTTGGTTTTTAAAATTTTGTTTCATCCCATCTTTGCATCTGAGCTTTTATTTAGTGTATCAATTGTAGTATTGCCATTTTCATTTAAATTCATCATGTCATTTATGCTGTTGCAGAGTTCTGGACGTATGTAGAGAAATCGTTCACATGGACAGATCTTCCTTCAAAATTCCCCACCAAATATGTCCAGTATCCTGTAAGTATTAATTATTTTAGATACACACCATTGATATTTTCTGATGATACCCAATTTCAGGTATTCAATGCTGCTGTTCATTCAAATTACGTTGACTGCAATAGGTGGTTGGGAGATTTTATCCTCTCAAAGGTTAGTGATTGATCTTCCCAGTGTCAGTCTATCACCTTGATACTCTCATCTTCCTAGAAAAACTAATTTTTCAATTGCAACCACTCCGAATTGATGTTCGGAAATGATATGCTCTGAAGGTATCGGCCTCGTGGATTTGCTTGAAAATCATTGACATCCAATAATATTAATAAAATAGTAGATTTAAGGAGTGTTCAGTGCGTGGGAATTTCTTTTGTACCAAATACCAATGAAAGTGTAATTGGAACAGAAAAAATTTAAAAGGTTTTTATGCAGATGCAGGTTCTCCATCTTGGGAGTTGAAAATGAGTCATAAGCATAGTGTTTTCTGTTGTGTCTGATTTCATAAAGTTATTTACCCATTTCTTAAGTAACGGATTATGTTACGTGTCCAGAGTGTTGACAATGAAATTGTCTTGTGGGAACCTAAAGTGAAGGAACAAACTCCAGGGGAGGTTAGTTTGAGTTATTATCTTTTTTTTTTTTAAAAAAATTCTTTAATGTGGCAATTTTATCAGCTTTAGCTTATTCTTTTTTCCCCTTCTTCTTGGGTGTTTAGGGTGTATTTGACGTGCTTCAAAAATACCCTGTTCCTGAGTGTGATATCTGGTTCATCAAATTTTCTTTTGATTTACATTACAAAACAGCTGCAATAGGTAAGAAAAACTAATTGCAATTTTTTGCATATACTATTTTCTTTGCAAATGTGCAACTTTAGTCCTATAGTGACTGGAAACTTGTATCACACATTTTGTCCATTGCAGATTACTGACAAATTTTAATAGTTGTTAGCACGTTTGTAAGCTCAAGATTTTACTGTTTTATTTGAATTTCTTTTTTAACTTCTCTATGTTGTGGGTCTGCCAGGAAACAGGGAAGGGAAGATTTTTGTTTGGGAATTGCTGTCATGTCCCCCAGTTCTTACTGCAAGGTTCGTTTATCAAGTGTATTTCAATGATTTTTTTATCCACTTGTTATATTATGAATCTGAGTACTCATCTTAAGACTAAGAAAACCATTATCTGTAATCTTTTTAAAAATAATATTTTGTTAGTAACCCAAAAGAATATTAAATCGAATTAACATTTTGTTAGTAACCCAAAAAAATAATATTTTCTTAACAATTAGTCAACAAAAGGAGATTTAGTTTTCGTGATTGTTCTTTTTAAATGTTCAAATTTCTTATATCAATATTAGGCATTACGGAATATTTAATTTTTATTTAGTATACTTTTTTTAAAAAAAAATATATTTTATCAACCAAATCAGTCTTCTATTATGTTTTTATTTTTGGTATAACCACGGGTTTCTTCACCCTTAGGATGAGACTAATCCCGTTCGCGCTGTGTGGTTGGCGCTGGCCCCGGGAATTTGGCTTTGGTGGGATTCGAACACGTGTCCTCCCGTTGTGGATCGTACCTCCTATGAACATAGCCAACCCTTGTGGTTATTCTATTATGTATTTTCAATTTTCATTTTCATTCATATTTCACTTATATTTAAAGGTACGAATAATGTTATTGGATGCTGGTAGTTAGTTGTATCAAAGTTTGTATGCTAATTGCTTAAGTCGCCTTGTTCAGGTTGTGGCATGCTCAATCAAAATCAACAATCAGGCAGACTGCAGTGTCGCATGATGGAAGGTAGTAATTCTTCATTTTTTATTAGAAAAAAAAATTTTTTTTGGTTTCTGCTCTTCAATTTGATGCAATTTTTATTTTATTTATTTTAACTTTGGTCCTTTTTGTTATGTGATGGTTGTAGTACTATTCTGAGTTGCTGTGATGATGGGACAATATGGCGCTGGGATGATGTTACAAATACAAACTCCTCCTCTGCATAACGTATCTCCTTTCTCAAACCAAATTACCAATTTAATGATGCGCCCAATATACAGTCCAATTGGCGTGTATTTTATAGTATTACTTTTTTTAAAAAAATTTTTAAATTACTATTTTGAAGTTTTGAATAATAGTTATTCAGTTCGAATATCTGTGAACGTACTTTAAGAACAAAATTATCAAGATTTTATTATTTTGAATAGATATTATCATAAAAATTGAAATTGTGGGTATCCGACTGACTTCGCTCTAACATTGATAGGAAAAATCCTGTTGTGACTGGTTATTTTAGAATATGGGTTTTGCTCCACCGCTTTTAGCGGTAGTGGTAATGGGTTTGTGGATCTATCTACCTGTCCCGCCTCCAAACTTGGCCCGTAGTTATATTTACGTATACATACCTATATATATATATATATATAATATATATATATATAATGATATTAATAATTTAATAATATGAATTATAGTGGAGTTAAAATTTTACTCTATTGTTCTAATTTTTATAATTACGTGAATTAAAGTGTTTAATTTATTTTTTAGGCGTTGCTTTTTAGTGTTTAATTTGTCTAAAGTGTGTTAATAAATTAATTTTTTTAAAAATAGTGCGGGTGTGGGTTCTTTGCTTGTTTTTCGACCCCTCGATGGAGATGAGAATGATCCTCTCCAGTTTTGGCTCTCTCAGGCATAATCTGATTCGTTTATTTTGCTTACATGATGCTTTCTCACTTTCTCATTTTTCGTTCAAAGATGAATGAGTGATTTAGATGTTATTTGTTGGTGGCTCGAGAGAGCATAAGAGAATTCAGATTTAAGATAGGGTTGAATTTAAATTTTTCATCCTAGTCGATTTTTTTCTCTAAACTTGATCGTGCCTATTCTTGATAGGGACAAAACTTGTCTTTATTTTGCCCTTTTGTCATCCCTGATTTTGAAGGGAAAAAATTGTTTTATAATGGTAGTTATAAGATGCCAATTATGCTTGATCAATATTATTTTTTGAGTAAACTAGCAAATTAATCCCTGAGATTGTAGTGGTCGTGCAAATAAGTCCCTGAAATTAAAAAACCCCTCCGTTAGTCCCTGAGATTGTCTAACAGAGTGCTTACATGGCACGCCACGTCAGTTAATGAAACGCAGCGTTTTAACTTTGGGCAAAAATCATGTAAGTCAGTCCCTGTTCCGTATTGAGATTAGGGTTAGGGCAAATCAGTGAAATCCCCAAATCCTTTGTGCGCTCAGAAGTCACAATCCCTAATCCCCTATTCTCCTTCTCTGTTCTCTGTTTCTTGATCATTTACTTCTCCTTCTTCGTTGTCTTCTCCTTCGTTCTGTCCTCTATTGTTGCTGTTTTGTTCTCGATTGTTGCTGTTATGTTCTCCTTCTTCGTTGTCTTCTCCTTCGTCGTGCTATTTGGACGAAATTGGTACGATGGATGAGGTAAGAAACCATAATCCCTATTCTCTTATGTTACTGTACTGTTAAATTTGGTTTGTTTAATATATTTGGCGTGTGTGGTGTCGTTATAGAAGTGGGGTTTGTTTATGGGTTAAAAAATGGTGTTAGTGATCCCGAAAAGTGTGTGGTTTTGTTTAAAAATGGGTTGTTTAAAAATGATGTTGGTGGTCCCAATAAGAACTTCTATGGTGGTGGTGGTCCCGGAGATATTGTTGTTCTATTTTTTTTATTAGGGGAAAGGGTGGGGTAGCTTGTAAAAGTTGTGTTTTGTTTGTTTGTAGATATGTTTCACACCCACCACATTGGTCAATTGTTACAGGTGAGTGTTCACATACACCATGGTGGCCATTTCAGACTTCAGCAAATGGACTTGGTTTATGAGAATGATAAGGTTTGTGTGCTTCCAGTGACTGATCCAGGATTAATAGACCTAAAATACATTCGAGAGTACCATAAGTCATTGGGGTATAACGAAGTAGCAAATGTATTTTGGTGGGTTCCTGCCTTGAGTTTGAGGAATGGGCTAGAGTTATTGAAGGATGAGAGTGACTTTGATCACATGATGAGGTGAGCTGAGAAAGAAGGTGGTGAGATACATGTTTACTATGAACATGTTGTCAATGAACCTAGGTTAGTACTGTCACTGCCAAGTAAAGACAATAATGAAGAAGATACAACCATGGCTGAAGATAAAATTAGTAACAATGAATGGGATGAAGTTGAGATAGGAGATGTGATGGATTCGGAGGAGTCAACTGGGGATGATGAATCAGGGAAGAATGGGTTTGACATGAAAGGGAAAGGTATGTTGTTAGATGAGTCAGATGATGATGATTCTGAAGACTTGCCTTACCAGCTTATGGGTTTGGAGGATACAGATGAAAATGTGACTGTTAGCCTAGTGGATGAGTTTTGGGATGAAGAAGAGATTGTGTCCACACAAGCTAAAAATAAACTAAAAAAGGCAAGGAGGTCAACAACAAAACTAGGAAAGAAGCAAGTGAGAAACAGGAAAAGGAACAAGGCTAATATTTTCATAGAAAAGGGAAGTGATAGTGAGGATGTAGGACACAATCAACCCTCAAACCAAGTAGACCAAGATAGTTGGGTTTCTGAGGAGTTGAAGACTCCTGTTCCATCTGATGATGAAGTTGATAGTAATGAAGTATATCCTCAATTTAGTTAAAGATTGGTAAAATTACATCAAACAGCTTAAAAACAATACTTCATATTTGCTTATATTAGATTCAACAATAACCCACTAATCCAAACACAATACATCAAACTGCTTAAAAAAATTTACATCAAACAGCCCACTAAGCCAAACACATTAATCCCCACTTAATGATAAACATTAACATCACAATGAACAACCCAAATAAACCCCACTTTAACATTCTAATTTCAGCTTCCATGGTTACAATTCTACATCTATGGTCCAGCCTCCATTGTTCATTATCAGTTGTTGCTGCTGCTCTTATCTGAGTAATTGCAGAAATCACATCGTTGCTTGCACCTACATTGCGATTGCTTCGGTTACATTCTTCCTTCCTTGATGTACATCTTCATACCACCGGAAACAGTTGTAATTTTCATCATTCTGACCATCAAAGGGATTAATTACAAAATTACAAAACTTGTCAACATTGGGAACTAATCAAATCAACCACAATAATAGAATTTTCTTGCGTCCCCAAACCTGGTATTGTGAGCATCCATAGAAGAGCTTTCCTGGGTTTTCAGATGTTCTTGACCTCCTTACAACTGCTCGAATGCCACAGTCACATAGAACCATCAAAGTCCTGTCGCCGCCATTACTGCTCCTAGATCCAGAGCTCCCACCGAAGCTTCTGTCATTCATGGCGCTCAGTTCGCTGTAAATGAGGATGAAGAAGAAGCTGCGCAGGGACTGGTCTTGTTTGGGGATTTAGGGTTCATGTATATGGAGAAGAAGATGCGCAGGGACTAATTTGCATGATTTTTGCTCAAAGTTAAAACGCTGCGTTTCATTAACTGACGTGGCGTACCACTTTGGTACGTTAAGTGCCATGTAAGCACTCTGTTAGACATATTTGACGGATTGTCTTTATTTTCCTGACGTTGAACAATCTCAGGGACTAACGGAGGGATTTTTTAATTTTAGGGACTTATTTGCACGATCACTACAATCTCCGGGACTAATTTGTTAGTTTACTCATTATTTTTTTTACCCAGATTTTTCTGGCACTTATGAAACCAAATGAAAACATAACAGAACAAAACTATAGACATGCCAAGAGAGTTTGAGAGGACCAGATTACCCATCTAAACGGAATGGTTCTAACTCAATGCACAACTCACATAAGTAGCCTTGTCTTGGCAAGCAAAAGCAATCAATGGTTCAAATTTATGCTTTTTTTTTATATATATATATATATATATATATATATACAATACAATTCAAGCTGAAATTATAAATATTTTATGGTTATTCATAAACCTAATTCAATAAAACTGCAAAAAAATTGAAAACTGAAGTGAAACTCGAAATCCTAGTTAAAATTGTATTAAAATTCAATATTTTTCATTAAATTTGAATAAAATTTTGATTCTAATACATGTATCAATCCTAAATTATAAAAATTATTCACTATGAAGAGGGGGTAAATTATAAACTATATGCTACCATGAAAATAGGTGTAAAGTAGAGGTGAGTATAAGACTATCTATTAAGTTAGAGATCACTGATGGTCTTTTTAATTAAACGACTCATAATATATAATTTATATATCATTGATTTAATTTATTAAATTAAATGACTTACAGTAAGAAAGACCACCGATGACCTCTAAATTAAAAAAGTACCTTATACTCATCCTTCTTCCACTCCCACACGATTTATTAAAATATTACTAAAAGTTACACCTTATTTTTTTTTTTTAAAAAAAAATGACACCTTCAAAATTGGACCCCGACCCCTTGTCGTGTAAAATAGGAAAGTTGAAGATAACTTTAAGGTTATAAAAGTTAGATAAATATACATTACATACTTCTGAGTTTAAATATTTAAGATCAATGCAATGAGAAAATTAATGAGAATAGTTGAATGCTGATTGGTTAAAATGAAAAAATATATCAATTCTTTGTGACTAGATATAAGTTGATTGGTTAAAATGAAAAAAATTATATCAATTCTTATTTCTTTGTGACTGTGACTGTAAAATATTCAATAAATTTAAAGAAAAATTTCATTGCAGTGCTGTATTTTATTTATTTTTGGTTAACTATTGTAGTGCTGTATGACTGACTATACTTTATGGTGGTAGTATTGGGCTTTAGAGGAACAATTGTAAAGAAAGGTGGGGGTAACATAAATGAAATTTTTAAAAGGAAGGACTTGATATAAAATGATATACAAAGTAATATTGATGCGATTGAGACAAAAATAACTTAAGGTGCAATGAGAAAAAGTGGATAACATGACTTTTATATATTAGTACTATTAGTCTATTACTATAGAAGTAGAACTATAGAAAGAGGGGAAAAAATACCTCAAGTAAAAAATTGTATTTATAAAATTTCATGTTGAATAATACTTTTTTAAAAAATAATTCATCGAGTACAATAAAATGCAAGTTTTGTGAAATAATGTGTGCAATTGTTATTATTGTTGCAAATGCAAGTTTTGTTTTTTTTTTTTGAACAATGTAAGCTTTTTTTTAGCCTAAAAACAATACAATCCTACACATATTGTTTTCTTGTTTTTGAAAAGGGTAACCGAATGGAATGGATAACGGGTCTATATTATGACCACTGACCAAGAATCTGTCACGTAAATATATGATATTGAATTATTATTATTATTATTGATAAGTCTTTGGTTTAATTGACTCACGAGTCACGATGTTACCTACCCCAAAAAAGTTACTAATATTCTATTCTATACGAGTATAATTGCCACTTTGTTATAATCATAATTCGTAAAGGAAACAAAGATTTGAGATAGTGACATCCAACATAAAAAAGTATGTTCAACAGTTTGCAATTTCCATTCACCAAATAAAGACAATACGTAAAGGCATGGGAGCCACCGATATTACTCTTTATTTTCTTGCGCCATTCTGCATTTCCATACCTCACTCAAAATTTTGTAATTCTAAAATTATATAACGTGTGGCAGCGTAACTTTTATTTTAATATACATCATCATCTCAATCAAGTAATCTATTCTGTTTCAAATAGTTTTTTATAATCGGATATTAAAGTGAAAATCACTTTAGTTGATATTAAAGTGAAAATCACTTTAGTTTTGATAAGGTCAAACTTATATCTTACTATGATTTTTTTTTTTTTCGTATGTAGGTGTCTTAGTATGGAATTTATTTATTTATTTTTACTCTGGAATTTACCCATGACATATACCAGTCGTAATTACATAAAATATTTAATTTACAAAATAATCTGATATTAAAACATAAATAAAACTCATCAGAATTTAATGGAGCAAATGATGAAAAGATTTAATTCAAGTAAATTAAAATGTTATTTGTTTCCTAAACTATAAAAAAGGTATAATTCTCCTGACCAAGCCAAAAGGAGCATCGAGTACTTGAGGTAGTACATTCTACAATTGTGCAGTTCACAAAGTTCTGGTGATTATGTTCACAAAAATTCAACCTAGAAAAAGCAGAGGGCCCACATGCTGCCACGTGTGAAGCGCAGTATCACTATCATAAGGTCGACACACAGTGAAACTTTCTCCTTCCGTGCCTCCCTATAACTAGGAAGGTCGTTAACACTGTGCAACACTTTCCGGTTTCGATAAGAAAAAAAAAAAAAACATTTCACAACCAAAAACCAAAACTTTGCTTTGCAATTTCAGAAGACGAACAAGAATACAATTCATGGCGGAGAGCGGCGGCGTACACGGCCGGGGAGAACCGCTTCTGGTGTCGCCGGAGGAAGAGGCTTCATCAAACACTTCGTGGAGACTCAATGTGAAGGAGTTTCGTCTCCCAACCCAAACTCCTCATGATCATCCAAATCAACGTTCTTTCACTTTCCGTAGCCTTCTTCGAAAACCTAGTGAGTTTTTCTTCTCTTCAAACTTTTAAAGTTTGTGCATCATTTTAAATTGCCGTTAAATAGGTTCCGATATGCAGTTGCACAATGTAATTGTGATTTAATGCTGGCTGCCGAAATTATGATTTGATGTCGGGGAATTAATCACAACTTATAATCTTGAGTTTCATTTCTACATTTTTGTAATAACTGTAATGTGCGATTTTTATTCCGCAGTTTTTAGTGCTTTCAGTTCCTAGGTTCTTATTTTGGTATTTTTCCTGAATTCTAACAGAAACTAAACTTAATATTAAGCCTTTTTCTTTTGGTGTTGATGTGTTTAATCGTGCAAACCCAGTATGCCATTCATAACCCTTTTCCACTTTTTCTTCCATGAATGTGGAAAGTTTCTGTTGTGTGGTGATGGGTATGTTGTTTTGTGCAAACCCAGTAAATTATTGTTCATTTTCACCCTTTTCCACTTCGTTTTCTCTTTGATGAATAAAATCTCTATTTATTTTTTGTAGTATATATATATATATATATATATATGTATGTGTGTGTGTGGGGTTTTGTTATGTTTTGAATTATGCAAATCCAAGGGGGCATTCTTTATCTTTTTCCACCTTTTCTGAAACTCTAAAGTCTCTGTTTTGTCCTGTTGTGTTCGGTGTGGTGGTGATGCTTTGAACAGAGTAAACAGAGAAAGTCAGAGCAGTGCTATTTGGCTTTATTTGTTGTCTATTGTAGCCATGGTGGAAATCACTACATAAAGCAAGTGATCTTGGTATAATTCCATTTGCTTAATCAAAAAGAGATGGGGATTGATATAGATAAAAACGGTCAAGCCTTTTCCCTTATTGTTTTGTTTTGTTTTGTTTTGTTTTTCACGTAATTACTATTTAGGAAGATACTGCTCGTAGCTGTAACATATAATTCCACACATAATTAAAGCTTAATGAGCATGAATCTTCCTTCCCTTAACCGTATCCTGTTTTCCTTTTAGATAAATTGTTTATTTTTTTAATAAGGAAAGCAGATTTATTAAAGGTACTCCAAACTCACAATACAACCAAAACTAAAATAAGAGTTAACCAAATCGTTTAATACATATTACAGAATTTGCCAATCAATCTGAAAACAAAAACAACTCATCTTTACATCTTACAGACACCCATTTCTAAGACCTATAGTTAATAGAGTCAACCAGCTCCATAACATCAAGAACTCCATTAAAAACAATTCTTTATACCCTTTATTACTTTTTCTTAATGGATAAAATAGATTGCCAAAGTTTAATGACACTGAACAGAATTTTACTATGATACGTGTTCATTTAATATTTAAATTTTGGAAAGGTTGGTGTTTTGAAGATTTTGACAATTCTGGTTACTAATTAACTTGAGGAATTCAGAAAAGATAAGCACAACTTAAGAATTTGTATCAAAATTGTCTTCCACATGTTTCATTTCGATTGCACACGTTTTATTATTAACATAATCATGCAAGACTTTCCTAATTTAGTTTCTGTGGTGGTTTGGTTAAGCCTATTTTGGAGAAATAATTGCATATTTTTCCAATATCATGAGAGAGCTAAAAATACGCAATTATTTTCCAAAAAAATAAGCGTTCCAAAACATGTGCTTATTTTTCCGCGTGTGGATTTGCCTACTTACAACATGTGTATCAGGGAGGCAAAGAAAGGTGGCAGAATATTACAAGAAACAGGAGAGACTCCTTGAAGGGTTTAGTGAGATGGAGACTATGACTGAAACTGGTGGTTTCCCTGGTAGTCTCACTGAGGTTGATTATTCTTCTATCACCTTAAATCCTTGATTATTTATAATTTGTCACTGATATAAAAATCACTTTTTCTAGTACTTGTAATCCAATTAAAAAATCATGTTACGTAAGAATTAATTCTACTCAAAGTCAATTTTATAAAATCAGGTTAATGCAAAATTAATTTGATTTTACCATCACGAAACCAAACACACACTAGATCATCTCAGACACATTAGATGAATGATTGGTTTAAATCCATAAAGAGAATTGTACTAAATTAAAATTCTATATGTTTCACAGGATGAAATGAAGCAACTAGCTAAGAGTGAGAGGATGGCAGTTAATGTGTCAAATGCATGTAACTTGGTGTTGTTTATAGCAAAGGTTTATGCCTCAATTGCAAGCAAATCATTAGCAGTCATAGCCTCAACCTTGGATTCTCTCTTGGATCTATTGTCAGGCTTCATATTGTGGTTTACTGCACATGCCATGAAAACCCCTAACCAATATCACTATCCAATTGGAAAGAAACGCATGCAACCTGTGGTAAGACTTCATTTGATTTCAATTTCAAGGTTTTTTAGTGTTATCGGTGGCTTAACGTGAAAGTATTTTTATTGAAAGCAAGTGCATGTTTGTGTTTTGTTGGACGAGTTGATTTGTGCTCTAATAGCATATATAAATATAAATGGTTATAATTAGTTTGGGCACAAATCTCAATCACCATCAGCAGAAGTAACAAATTCATGCTTCCAGTTACGAAGAGTCAATAGTAGGCCAAACAGACAAATCATTGTTTCTATTGAATGGAGATTTATATCCAAACAAATCATAACTCTTCATATATCAGGTATCAGTATAGTTTCATAATTATCTGATAGTGAAAATGACAGTAATTGGTTGTGCAAGACATTTTCAAAATAATCATTACAGGTTTCTTAATACAAAAACATGCTGATCATACTCTTTTTGCAGGGTATCATTGTTTTTGCATCAGTAATGGCAACCTTGGGGCTTCAGATTTTGATTGAGTCTGGCCGGCAACTTATTTCCGAGGTATTTGAGATAAACTTCTGGTCTTATTCCCCAAACTTGAACACTTCTTGTGCTTTTGTTTACGAATTTCAAATCAGTGTGTTCAGTTCCAGATTTGGATAGGATAAACTTAAATTCATTTCAATACTGTTAAGAGTAACTTTCACCTTTTGGATCTAGGTTTGACTTGATTTGACGTAAAACTAAACAATCTATAAGAATAACATTCATGTTTTAGATTCACATTTGACCTGATTTGATTTGTTTCCAAACCCACGTTCAGTGATTCATGTGAGGTGTACAAGTAAGTGTCTACTTTTCTTTAAATTTTCCATTAAATTATTACCATGACACGTATTTTTACTTTTTTTTCCTTGCAGGTTAAACCTGACATGGATCCAGTAAAGCTGAAATGGACGATTGCAATTATGGTATTTGTGACTGTAGTGAAGTTCATTCTGATGGTCTACTGTAGAAGATTTAAGAACGAAATTGTGAGAGCATATGCACAAGATCATTTCTTTGATGTCATTACTAATTCTGTTGGGTTAGCTGCTGCTGTTCTAGCTGTCAAGTTCAACTGGTGGATTGATCCAGCAGGAGCCATTGTTGTGAGTTCATAACTACTCCTCATTCTCTTCTTATTTCACTCTTCTTTTAGCCTTTTGATTTTCTGATTATGTACTGAAAATTACTCTACTAATGATGATATATTATATCCTGAATCTGTAATGCAGATAGCATTGTACACAATCAACACATGGGCAAAGACAGTGATTGAGAATGTTTGGTCTCTAATTGGAAGAACAGCACCACCTGATTTTCTTGCAAAGCTAACATACCTCATATGGAACCACCATGAACAGATCAAGCACATCGACACAGTTAGAGCATACACATTTGGTGCTTATTACTTTGTGGAAGTTGACATTGTTTTGCCAGAAGACATGCTTCTTCATCAAGCACACAACATTGGTGAAACACTCCAAGAAAAGCTTGAACAACTTCCTGAGGTTGAGAGGGCTTTTGTACACATAGATTTTGAGTTCACTCATAGGCCAGAGCATAAGACTATGGTGTGAATGTGATGCTATAGGATGATGCTGCTGATGACTTTGTTGATTCTCTAAGACTGATTGGTTGTTTTATTCAAACCAAATAAGAGGTTTTAGCTTTGCAGTGCTTATATAGTAGCTGACTTGACACTTTTAATGTTCTATGTTGCAATTCATCGTTCAGTTGATTTCCCACTATTTCCTTTGGTCAACTTGATAGCACAATTATGACTATTAGAAGAGTTTATGAAAGTAAAATGTAGAAGTAATTTATATTTTTTTATAGGGTGTTTTTGACCTATTTTCATAAGTTTTATGTCAAAACTTATTAGAATAAATATTCTTATTTATTTAAGTTTGTTTAATAATATTATCTCTAAATAAATTGTTTTGATAAGGACTTATGTTGTGTACAAACTTTTACAACACTAAGAGTGCATTTATTATTATTATTTTTTTCATTTTTGTCATTCTTTTAGTCAATGAGTCAAGTAATATTTTAACTCAAAAGTTAATTTAATTTATTCACTCTTTATTTGTTAGATTCAAGATAAAATAATCACTCTTTTTAATCTTTATGTTTTTCTCTAAAATGATTAATATTTTGAAATTGAGATAATAATTAAGTTATACATGTCAAAACACATTTGAGTGCTTTTAAAAAGCCTAATTTCACTTTCCAATGTTCTAAACTCCTAAGCTTTGATTGGGTAAAAAAAAAATGTTGAAGATTTTATTCAAAGTGGAAAATTTTGTACAAGCAAGTGTCTTCATTTGATAATGCTCATGTCAATTTAATTTATGTTGGATGGCTGATGATGAGTAGCAGGTTCTCGATTCAAACTCATGTGAACGTATTTTAGTCTTTTAAAAAAAAATATAATTTATGTATGATCTAATATTATCCCTATTCTTATTTATAAGTCATTCTTAATTTATTCACATATCTTAAAAAATTATTTAAAATTAATTAATAATATTGAGTTTAACAAAATTTATGTTGATTTTCGATGACTATCCTTATTTAATTTTTTTATTTTACTAATCTCTTAATATATTTTTTATCTTCTTTAAATAGAGTAATATTATTGATGAACACTATAATTGAAAATTGTAAGGTCATTAAATACTATTCCCTCTGGTCCTATTTATAAGACGTTTTCAATCGAATTACACAGACCAAGAAAAGTAGTTGTGTTTAGTTAATTTTATTGGTTTTCTCAAAAAGTGTATGAAATACCATTTTTATCTTTCATTGAATAATGTGTTAGCCAATTATAATTAATGAGTTAAAATAGTCAATACATTTAATAGGGATAAAAAAGAAAAGAAGCAATAAATGCATCATGGAAACTATAAAATGTCTTATAAAAAGGACCATAAAAATCTTCTAGATAGTGTCTTATAAATAGGACCTGTGTGAACACATAGGAACATGCATGTTTGAATATTTGAATTCAATCATCTATTAATATATTTTTTAATAAAAAGTATAAAAAAATTAATTAATATTTTACATGCTTTAAAAAATAATTATATATAAGAACATAAAAATTTTCTGAAATGTGATTTATAAATAGGAATATAATCCTTGGCGTAGATACATTTATGATTAATATAAAAAAAAAAGAAAGAAAAAGTGTCATTTTTTTTGGTCAACAAGTGACATTGACTTGATCCCAACCCGTGGAGGTGGAGTATGGGTTGTGATAAAGACTGTTAGACTGACCAACGTGCAATATATACGGAGCCCAATTTTCACACTCCTTCTTGATTCATTCATCCTCGTTCTTTTTTTTCTAACAGTCATACTCTTCGAATGAGTTTTGTTTTAAATTTTTGGAAGAAGCTCATCCGAAATTTTTAAATGAAACTCATTCAAAGAAAATAAATATTTTATTGAAAGAAGCTCATCTGAGAATGTGTTAATTTTTGAATCAAGCAAATCCGAAAATTAACATATTTTTAGATGAGCTTCATCCGAAATTAATTAATTTATTTTGGATGACCTTCATCTAAAATATGTGTCATTCAAAAGTATGTGTTAATTTTCAGATCAACTTCATCCGAAAATTATAATTCTTGAATGAACTTAATCTAAAATTAAGATATATTTTTCGGACGAACTTCTTTAAAAATTTTTGAACGAAATTCATCGAAAGATACGTTCATCTCAAATTGATGCCAATATACACATACACAGCAAAATAGAAAAAAAGAATCAAAACATGAAATTGACACAAAATAAAGAAGCCCAACATGGGTCATTTGTGAGCTTCCAGTTTTAGGCCCAAAGGGATGGATACAGTGGTAATTTCAGCACAAGAGAAAATTAGGGTTTCGCTCAATCTATACGCTATTTATTCCCTCGGTTCTCTCCTCTCCGATCCATCCGATCATCGCTTCCAGTTTTTCTTCAATAGCAGCTCCAATTTACCTTCTCTTCGTATTTTCCCCAATTTTCTCTCCTTTTCTCGCTCCAGCTTTTGATTTTTCTTTTATTTTTCGATTTTGAGGCAGTGAAGATGAATTTATATACCATCAAACTATGAAAGCTAAATTCAGCTTGTTGATGCTATCGATACTCTCTGAGCCTGTTTTCTTCAAATTTATTCTTTAACAAGTTTTTTGTTGTGGTTGTTTTTGTTTGGTTTGAATTTGTTGAGGATAAACTAAGGCAACAAATTAGAGTCTCTGATTCGCCTATTCCATGGTGCTTTCAGTGCTGTACGTTGCCGATAACGATTTGGATCTGAGATTCTGGCATTTGCCTTTGAATTTTCTCAGGCTTATGCATTCAGATGCTCCTACATTTCGGCCTTTTCTTATCGACACTTTTTTTATATTCGAAGAGTTGGCGGTGGAATAAATTTTCCTAATTGTTTTCATTTATTTAGATAATTAGAGGCGATGGTTTTCATTTTTCTCCCCTGAAATTTATCTTCTGTTCATTTAATTTGACTTATTCATTACACTAACTGCTGTTAAGAAGCTAAGATCGATTGCATAGTTGATGAATGGTTCAGTAGCGGGGTCGTCCCTCATCAGAGAAAATTGGTCTTTCAGTTGTTTAATGCTGATGATGTTGATTTATATCATCATTAATTGAATACTTGCAATTTGTTTCTGTAATTAGTTATTTCTTTGGTTTCATAGATAACTTTTATATATTTTAGAATGTTCATTTTCCAAAAATTATTTATTTATTCTTTAAATCTAATTTACAAAACTATAACTGAAATGAGTATTTGCTTTTTTAAAATAAAACAAATTACTTATTGAGGAAACTTCATTTTTATTTCTTAGTTTCGTGAAATGTTCAAATTTAGTCTTTAAGCCTGAACTCTTAGTCTTAGTTATGGTCTATATCTATTATTAGTGTCCTGAATTTTAAGCAATTTCAGTCTACGTTTTTCAGATTTGGTTTTTTTAATGGATCATAGTATACCATGGTCACGGATGACACCACAAATGTTTCAAATTGTTTTTTTTAGTAAAATTGCGCTTTACTCCATTCTTCAGTGAAAAATGCACTCCGCTCCAATTACACTTATTGTGAGTAACATAGTTTATTTTATATTAACCATGGTATCACTTTATAGTAACTATGGTTATTTGTGAAAAGTAAATGAAAATGGTGAATGCTGAACACTTGTACCCAATGTTGATAATCTTCTGGTAACGCCATGGTAAGTAATGTGCTCTTACCTTTTTTTTTTTCACTTTTATTCTTTCTGGTTTATCGTGATTTGTCTTTCTGGATTTTAGGCATTTCAAAATTTAAGGGTTTTTCAAACTCTTTTATTTGCTTTTAATTTGGAGATTTATGGGGACACGAAAATTGGAATGCAAAGCTATTTTGTTTCTAATTTTCACAATTGGATGGGCAAAATTCAGATTTAGTCTTAATTTTCTTTATGAATTTATTTAGTTACCTCTTCTATAGTTTCTCTTATGTGGTACATGAATATACTACCTCAGAGGCTCCTTCGGTAGCCACAAATCATCGTGTTTCCATTCATGTGCTCCACCGCAAAGAATGATCTTTTTCCTGGTGTGGGAGTGCATGCTACCCAAGACAAAGAGCTTCCCTTGGCATTGGCAGCAAAGCCTAGGTGAACAAAGTGGGCCAAACAGCATCGGAAATTGACATCGGAGGGTGAACTAGTAAGTAGCAGCATTTGCTCGTGATGCAAAAGATGATTCCAAGATGGAGAATTCTGGATGAATTTTCTCTGGCCCGTCTCGTTCACTTTTTGTCTAATCATGATGCTAATTTTTCAATTTTATGAATTATTATTTTTCAATTGAATGAATTTAACCATGGTTAAATGATGGAATATTCTGTTAGCATTTTGTATATTCAGTTAATGTCATCCACTTAAATGGGGTGGAGTGCTATTTTTAGAGAAAAATGGGGTGGACTGTAATTTTATTAAACCTTGAGGGGCATAAGTGCAATTTACCCTAAAAATAACCTTCACCATACATTGAATATTTACCATTCTAGTTCTAGGTTTAAAGTTAGGTATCACACTAATCCAACTGGCCTGGAACATATTGAGTGCCAAGGCCTTGTCACTTGTGGTGGTGTGTGTAATTCATTGTCAATCTTCAATGTGACGGTCATCTCACCCATTAGGAGATGGAAAGAAAAAGGGAATGTCTGGTCATCTCATCTTCAAAAGAGCAATTGGGCTAAGGCTAGACCACTTTGAAATTGACTGGAGCTCATCAAGATTAAAGATGCATTTTTTTGAGAGGTGGCATCATTCATCTTTACAACTTCTGGTGGATGAGATAACCATAATCATATTGGATGATTGTTGGTTGATGGGAGTTCGTGTTAATTCATTACCTTGAAGATTGTTTGTCTGTTGTACTTCAACAGTATTTTCTTTCTGAAATTTTAAAAATTAAGGTTTGTTTGTGATGTATGTTTTCAGTGAAAAATTGGTTTTATTTAAACTAGTACAAAATAAGAATGACATAGTTTGATTGTGAATGTGATATTTAAAGTGTTGTCTTACTTCTGTTAACTTTAAAATATCAGAAATTTTAATGTACCATTATAAAGGTTAAGGATTTATATAAGTTTTCACTAAAATGTCAGGGATTAAATGGTGTATTTTTTATTTTTATTTTTGAAATTTTCATAAACAAAAATCTAATAATGAGAGAAAAAAATCAATTTTTTAATTTTTTATTTATAATACTAATATTTTAAAAAGTAAAAATGGAAATTAAATTCATCTTAAATTTGTTAATAAATCCATACAACAATTAACTTTACTATAGCCAAGGATGATGTGCGCTTCCCCACTTGTACGAAGGACGACACTATCTGTCTCGGCAAAGAGCGAGCAAAGAACTTTGAAGATCGACAATGTTTTCTTATTGCAGCTATGAGTGTGTGTTTGGATGAGTGTCGGATCACGTCAAATAAAGTAGCCCCAAACAGGCATTCGGTCAAATTTATATTCTTTTGAGTTTACGGTATTACAAATGTGTATTTTTTAGATTTGAAAATTGATCTTTTGATTAAATAAATTCAATAAGTTACAATTTGCAGGATAAGAGATACTCCATATTGAAAAGAGGAAAAGTATAACAATAACGAGATAAAAAGAATATGAAACACGATTAGATTGAAACTGCTCAATTCAAAAGTAAAGGAAGACTCTGTTCCATAACTCTTACCTTGACTGCAATCGCAGTAACCGTGACCGTAGTAACCACAATCGCAATCGCAAATGCCATTTAAAACCTTGACCTTGACTCATTAAGGAGGAGGCGAACTAACAATGTAGCATATTTTCAGTGTTTGTGTAGGAATATTTGTATCATCTATTTAGCACCTCTGATTTGGAGGTTTTGTTCTTGTTCTCCCATTCAATTTTCAAGAATGTGAGATTTGGGTCTAGTGGTTCTAAAAGGGAAGAGAAGTGGGAAGGAGAAGGGATCTGGATGTTTTTGCCTTTTTGGAGATGGAGATGGTGCCAGATGCACTGATGCTTTTGCAAGATAATGAATAGAAAAATTATAAAACAAGGGAAAGTCACATTTTTCTTTGATTGACTTTCATGGAATTTGTGGATGAAAATTGGAGGACTTGTGGCTTTAGGACCCTGACAATTCTGGGTCTATTGCATATTTGAAAAAGAAGATGAACCGTGCATTTAGAAGATACTCACTAGAATAATTAAAAAGTTAAAATGTTTTTTTTAATTGCAATGGAGAGGGAAGAGTGAGATGAGAGGGGGAGAGAACACGAATTGAAAAAGCAAGCTTTTCTATGTCCGAAAAAGTGTTATTTATCTTAATAAAAAAAAAATTTATGCTGTGTATTTTGTACATTTTTATTTATTTTTGGTTGCCAATTGTATATGTGTATGCATGTACCATTTTCGTGTAAGATGGATGGGGGCTTGAGTGGTGTCATTTTTTCCCAATATTTGAGCATTAGAATGAAAGGGTGAATGTGATTATTGAGGAAGAGTATGAAGGTGACAGCCATAAAGGAAAGGGTGATATTTGAGATAAACAAAACCACCATTGTGCGATGTGCCCATTTGTTAATGGATTTGATGAGCAATTAGGATGAAATTGAAATATAGCTGAATGGATTTACATATTTTTTAATTCGGTACGTAGTTAACTTAAAAAATAATTATGTTTTATTCTCTTCTTGATTTTTCTTTGAGTGTGCAATTGTTTCAATGATACTGAGCCACATTTATGTTTCAATCACTTTCAAAATGTTATCTCGTTCCTGTTTTAAATTAGTGCAAAAATGTTTCAATGGATTTGGTTATAATATTTTATTAAATATTTTGTTAAGGACTAAAAACCTATTTTATAATAATTAAGGACTAAAACTAGGGAAATTTTTTTATAGGGACTAAATCAATTTTTATTTTATATTATAGGAACTAAAAATATATAGGTCTTACTAAATAATGACTTAAGGACACTTGTTAAGATTACTAGATTAAAAAAATTAATATTTAATAGATAACCTTTCATGTTTTGAAAATATAAAAAACTATATTTTTAACATTATTTTATTATATTTAATTCCTTAAAAAACATCCTAAGAACATTCTTTAGCATTTCCCAAAATATATTTAAGCCCTATGACAACAACGACAAAAAAAAAATGCCGAATAAACTTTGAAAGATAAAATTTAAAGAGTTTGGGGTCAGGATGAAATTACATTAACTTTGGAACTAACTATCAATTCAAATTGTCTCATATTTTCGTTTTAGTAGTTATATGTAAAAGGGTTTTTTTTTTTTTCCTTACATATGTTTACTTTTTCGGATTTGACCGCAATAGTGTCATTCCTTTTTTTTCTAATGTATTGTTTGGTTGAATGAAAAATGAGAGGAAAGAAAACCAAAGGAAAAAAACACGGAAAACAAGGTACTTTTATTTGTTTGGTTGAAGTGAAAATAGAAAGAAAAAAAATGAAAAAGTTGACTTATAGAAATAACTTTAAAATTTTCTTTTCTTCTATTTTCTCTCCTTCCATTTTCTTTTCTCTCCACTTCTTTTCTTCCATTCCAAACGAAGCATAAGGGCAAGCATTAGTCATCGTTCTAGGTGGTTAATAGAACTTCTGCTAACCATATAATAGTGTATATATAAAGTATTGATGTTGTTCATTTTAATTTTTATACATATTTTTATTTTAATCTTTGTATATATATTCATTTTTCGTATTAGTCCCCTAAAATCTATTCCTACATTATATCACCAAGGACAAAGAGAAAAAAGCGGGGGGAAGTGGGGGAGACACGGGACTAAAGGCATAGTGTGTGTTTGGCACAACTAGCTTGTAATTTATTTAGGAGCTTATAGCTTGTAGCTTATAGCTTATGAGTAAGTAGAGGTGTTTGGTAACAACTAGTTTATAGCTTATATAAGCTATAAGTAGCTTATAGCTTATGACAAGCTACTTCAAGTAGTTTATAGCTTATGAAAAGTAGCTTTCAATAATTCTTTCCTATTTTACCCTCTAGTCAATTATTACATGTTTACTCTATCAAATAATTTAATACATGTAATTATTACTTTTCCTTTTAAGTCATTTAACAAATATAAGCTACTTAATAAGCTAATTTTACCTAACACCTCTACTCAATTATAAGTCACAAGTCATAAGCTATAAGCCATAAACTACAAGCTATAAGTAATAAGCTATAAGCTAGTTTTAACAAACAGAGCCATAAACATAGACACATAAAGACTAAAATAAAGTTTTTTACATGTATGAATTAAAACAAAAATAAAAAACTTGTATAAGAATTAAATAGTCAATTTAACCTAAAAATTATAACACCACTTTTAATCTAGTGCCTCCATTTGTTTTATTAAATCCAATGGTAGAAATCAACTGGGATCACCAAGGTCACTTTATTTTTGGACCATGTAATTTTTCTTGTTAATTGATTTTGTTAGTAAAGAAACGACAAAAATTTCAATTACTCGAAAACTTTAAATTAATTATATAAATAATTTAGGGCTTATTTATTTATTTGTGTTTCTATTGAATTGTTTTATTAAAACTATATATATATATATATATATATATATATATTGGTAAGTGAAAATTCAGGATGAGGAGATGATTCTTTTCCTAATTTAAAACAAGGAAAGTCTATTCACTCAAAAAAAAAAAATTACATAAATATTTATATTTAATCATATTATTTTAAAATACTTGTAAGAACAATAGTTTTTGAACGTCGTGTGGTTCAAAATATTTTTTTTAAAGATTTTATTTTTTTGATATATTTTTTTTAAGATTTTAAGATTTTAATCATATTAAGGGCTAAAAATGCTTTTGGGTTAAGTTTATTTTTATAAAATTTGCGTTTAGATATGAAATTATTATCAGTAAAAAAAATTTTGAAAAAAATAATTGAAGTATTTAAACAGACACTAACAGATTATATTAACCGGTAAAAATAAGTTTTTTTTTTTTTTTCTTGAAATGGTTAAATTAAAGTTTTTTTTTAGTTTACAAAAAAATTCTCACACTAGAGATGAACCTTGTACCACACATATATTTGTTAACTGTAGTGGCCTTATAAGGTTAAATTAAGTTTTAATCTAAATTATAAACATTTAAATAAACAAAATGAAAGAACCAAGGATAAATATCATCATCGTTTCATTGTCGGAGCTCAGTTACTGAGTCGAGTCAACGAGGTGTCCAATATCAATCAAAGGAAACTCTTTTAGTGGATCTTGTTCTAGCTAAATACTTTTATGTGTTTGTAAGTATATCAATCAATATCAATATTTATATTTGCATGTTCAATCCACTAACTCTTGTTCACATTGATTTTCTGTGTTTCTCTTTCATCTTCACAGTTTAGTTTGTTGTATCGGTTTATTCTTATTACTTTTGCTTTATTACATTACCCATTTAATGTGGCGACGCTATATATTGCATTTGCACCCTTTAATTGATTTGTTACCTGGTGCTGATTTCAGGTGCTATGGAGATGCAGTGTGCTATAAAAAATGATGTTACTGAAGTAATATTTTGTTTTTCTTTTTCAATGTTATTTAAGTTAATTCTGTAGTTGGAAATGACTGTTACACCTTTACTTCTTGCTTTGTGTAGCTGATTGGAAATACTCAAATGGTTTATCTAAACAAAGTTGTGGAAGGTTGTGTGTCCTGCATTGCTGCTAAGTTGGAGTCAATGGAACCCTGCTCAAGTGTCAAAGACAGGTAGCTGTATAAGTGTTTACTGTATTTCTTTTCCACAAAAAAATGAGACATTGTTTGTTTTCCGATGATAGAAATTTTCGCTGTAAATATCACCCCCCAAGTAGACTAGGAGGATTGTTATAGTGCCTCTAAAACTAGTTGAACCCTTATTATGAATCGAGTACAATAAAATTGTGTTAATGTTAGGTCACTACATAAAAGTAATGACCTGTGTAGCTCTTAGTATACTATTTTTTTCTTGAAAATATGGTCTTTGACCGAGTATAATGACGACATGTGGTCCATGTAATAAGTTTCTCCGTGGTGCGTTAACAAGGTTGCAGCTTAATGACCTATGAGACTGCATATATCTTTTTGTATAAGAAAAGAAAGGACTGCATAAATCTTCCCTCCCCAAACTTTACTAGGTGGGGCAGTCCTATCTTTTTTAATTGGGAATAGATGTTACTGGAGTGATTTTTTATTTTTATTTTGGGTTATGACTCATGATTTTGCTGAGTTTTATGTGAAATGTTCTTTTGGTCTGCAATACCGAAATTGTGACTTTAAGTTAATAAAGAAATTCCCTGTTATTTGGGATGCAGGATAGCATTAAGTATGATCAATGATGCTGAGGAAAAGGGCCTGATTACACCGGGGAAGGTTGGTTATAGAATCTTTTATTGATGCAATTTGTGGTTCAATTTACCAATTGACTGAAACAATCATGTTTAATGTTAAGTCATTTGGATGCAATGTTTGGATTCAGTTACTTAACTGATAAATTCATTACTTTTATGCCCTGGTTGTGGACATGGTTAAACTAAAATGTTAAAAGACTGTCCTTGTTGAGACTACCAGCGGAAACACTGGAATTGGGTTGGCATTCATTGCGGCGCTTAAAGGGTATAGGCTGATCCTAGCAATGCCAGCTTCAATGAGTCTTGAGAGAAGAATTGTGCTCCGCGCTTTCGGAGCCGAGCTGCATCTCACAGATCCTGCTAAGGGCTTCAAAGGCAGTCTTCAAAAGGCTGAGGAACTACTGAGGGAGACACCAGATGCTTTCATGCCTCATCAATTTGAAAATCCTGCAAATCCAAAGGTAATGCATAGCAATGTACATAGTAAGGTGACTGTTAGAATATGTTGCACATATCTTGTAGATAATATTCGTTATTTATTCTTTGAGTTCTTTATCTTTATTTGATTGTAATTGAGTTTGATTAGAGGTTTGCGGTTATGGTTTCGAGATGCATATAACCCATTTTGTACATTTACTAACTCAATATTTCAATGACCTATTTCATATATTTCAAGTGCGATGTTCTGATGAAAAATTTGTTTCATCCTTGTAGATTCACTATGAAACCACTGGTCCTGAGATATGGAGAGATTCTGGAGGAAAAGTTGATGCACTTGTAGCCGGTATAGGAACCGGAGGTACAATAACAGGTGCCGGGAAATTCCTCAAGGAGAGAAATCCAGATATCAAGGTTTTTTTTTTTTTTTTTTTTTTGTCTTTGAAGTGATGAGAATTAAATGCTGCTTGTAATTAACTTTGATGCTAATGCTGTGCGTTTTTGGTCAAAGGTCTATGGAGTAGAACCAATTGAAAGTGCAGTTTTGAGTGGAGGACAGCCAGGTATGTAATGTTAGTGTCTTTGATCAAGGATTGTATTGCCTCTCACATTTTAGTTACATTTCAAATGTTGTAATAAGATGACATGTTGGATGTTTCTGTGTGAAAGGAAAGCATCTGATTCAGGGAATTGGTGCTGGCATTGTTCCTGCTGTGCTGGATGTTAATCTGCTTGATGAAATTATTCAGGTTACTTTCAATTTAGATAAGTTTGGATATTTTCACACTACAATACTGTTGAAATTAAAGTTGTGTAATGTAGAGTCAGTCTAATTTGTTTTTAAGAATGCTGTTATTCGTATAGATTATCAAATATCATTGTTAGAAAGGAGCAGATTATTTTTTATCAGCCAATTTTTTTAAAGGGAGGAGATGGGGGAGTTTTCGCACCTAGCGAAATTCAAACATTGTACCTTCGCCTAAAATTCCAGTAGCACTCCCACTAAGCTACTTACTATCAAGGGGATAGAAAGGAGCAACTTGGTCTGGTGGCTAGAGAAGCAAAGTATTAAGTAGCAGTTCCTGAGCTCAAACTCATGTTGACGCAGTTCTGCTTATAAAAAAAAATTATTGTGAAAAAGGTTATCTTTGTAGGGTCCCAAATTTTATTATGGAGGTTCTAAACTGTGTCTTATTGTGGTGAAAATGCTTATAGTATTTAGTGTTGTACTAAAAGTGATACGACTTAGGATCATTAAATAATCACTGGTTTTGTTATATTGTTCCTTCCTATACATTGTAGGAAATTGGTTGTTCCTCCTTTTGCCTAGAGGAGTTCTGTCTAATAATGGTCCCTCTACTTCCTCCTAACGTACCAATTCTGCAGTGTTCACTACTTCGCTTTCTATCAGGATTCTAGATCCCTTGCATTCTATAAGTACATTTTTTTTGTAAGATCCTCGGTTGTTGACTATGGTGTAATTGATCATTATGACCTTTAGTCGCAATGAAGGTTTCATATCGTGGTCATGGTCGCGTAGCGTTAATTGCTGCTAAATTTGATCCGATGCAGCCATTTCAGACCACAATAATTGTCTAATACAGTTTTAGTATTGACTACATAACCATGATATCACAGACTCATGATGTGATGTCTTGAAGTAGATCTTAGTTTGAAACTTTGGCCCCAATAATTTTTTGAATTATCACCACTATTGGGTAATCAAACAATTGCTGTTTCTGATTTTTCTTATACACCACTGTTGAAATCTTTGGTAACAATGAACTTAAATCCTTATTATCCTTCAAATAAATTCTACGTTTACTCAAAGAGAAAGTGAAGTTAGGATGCATAGCTACTGAATTCGCATCGCCAGAAAACATAAAATGTGAAACGCAGAGGAATTTTCTGCTATTGAATATATTAACTGCTCACTAAATTTACAGAATCTGACTTGCAAGATGGGAAATGTTTGATATCCAATCGCCAGCTTGAGGGGAATTGCTTAGGTCTCATATTGTTTATGGAGATGCAGAACTGTTAGTGCTGAGTGTGTTGGAAATAGTAATAGTATTTAGTTTCATACTTTCATTCCTCTTGACCTTTCTTGTAGATATTCTTTAATGAATATAAATATTGTCTGCTAATGCAAATCACTCAAATCTTCATATTATTTTACTATAGCCCTTTTCAAGTGTGGATCACATTCCAACACGTAATTTGTATACTTGGCTTTAGATACTTATTATTCATAAATCTGCTAATGATTTTCTAGCACTTTTTCAATGATTATTTTTGCAGTTTGAAAACTATGGATAGTTACGTTGTCTGTCTGTTTCTGTAGAATGATACTTGCTTTTTCTGTAATTTGTTAATACTTTTCAGGTATCAAGTGAGGAAGCTATAGAAACTGCTAAACAGTTAGCCCTGAAAGAAGGTTTGCTGGTATGACAATGGTTATATTCCATATATTTTTTATAAAATAAAATTTCCATTTAGTATTATGTTTTTCTTTTGGCCATGATCGATGTGTATTACTATGGAACATCAATGTTATTTGACATTTCAACTTATTCTATGTTATTTAATTATGATGACTGTAATATATTTTCCCTTGTTAACAGGTAGGGATTTCTTCCGGAGCAGCGGCAGCAGCTGCAATAAAATTGGGAAAGAGGCCAGAAAATGCCGGGAAGCTCATCGTTGTAGGCCTACTTACCTATCTATTACTTCAACAAAATTCTGAACCGTAATTATGATATTCTGTTTATCATTCAAATACAACTTCATTTCATAAATCTGCACATGTTTCTTAGAATTAGAAGAGAAGAATGCATTGTATCTTTTTTTTAAGGGTGTCCATGATCATGTCATGGATTCAGATTCTTTACTATCTCTACAGCAACATATCATCTCCAGCCGGGATCTCGACCATCCATGATCCATCACACTCACTCTTTTTATTTTTTGCTATAAAATGATCAATCAACGGTTGAGACCTTGCAGGATATTGGGAGAAAAAGGATTGTGCCGGAGAGGATTTGAACGTGTCACTGGTTGATATATGTATCATGAATCATGCATAACCATATCTCATTGTTTTGGTTGGTTGATGCAGGTAGTGTTCCCTAGTTCCGGAGAGCGATACCTATCTTCTCCATTGTTTGAATCTATTAGAAACGAGGCAGAGCAAATGACCTTTGATTAAGAGACTTTGGAGTTTTGATTCACTTGTAAATTTTATTCACACAATTCAGAAGTCAGAAGCAAAGACCTTTTCTGATAAGTCATAACTCATTTTGATTGAAACACACAATTTACATAGATGTAAGGACAAATTTTTGCATAATATAGATTTTAAAACATGATACACTTGTTTAGTAACTACAGTAAACCTAGAAAATTAGTATGAAATTATAAAAAAAAAAATATACAGATCTTAAATCAAATATGATATTTTAATCATTATTGATTATTGATATATAATGTTTAGAAATAGAAGTAAAAAGTAATAAAAAAAAATAAGGAGAGTTGAGAAATTAGTTTTCTACCGCACAGCAGATATGCCCCATTTTGGTCACCTTAACTTAAATTATAAGTGAAGAAAAATTGAAAAATTAAAAAAAAAAAAAAGATGCTAGAGTGCAGGGTATCTGGAAAAGGAATGTGCTCTTTGTTTATATTGGCTGTTGAAAAGTAGTTAGAATGTTGAAGAATATTCACTTGAGAATTCCTATAGGTGAGGACACTTTAATTTGTATTCTTTCTTCTATACAATTTTAACTCTAGTAGGATCCTTATCCAAAACACACATTATTGGGTAAAGTCTTGGGTTTGAGTCTTTTAAGTGAGAAAATTAAAATTAGAATTGATAATTTTATTGTAATCTTATCATATTATAAATGTTTTTATCTCAAATAGAATTATTGAAAGACATTTATTGCTAGAAAAAAAAAACCGATAGATATTCCTTTAAGACTTCATTTAGATAACTAATAGTGAGTAGAGCGGAATATAATAGAGTGAAATAGGAAAAGAATGACTATTACAAAAATACATATTATAATTAAAAGATGACTACATCGAATATTTAGTGTTAATGTGGTAGAAGTCTTGAAGGTGTAATTGTAATTTCTTAAATATAAAATTATCATGAGAGTAGATTTTATCTCATTTCTCCCAAATTGGAGAAGCAAAAAAGGAAAGAATATGTGAAATTGTATCACTAAGTTCAATACCATCAATCCAAACATAACCTTGAAGTTTCTTTGGGCTAAATGTAACAGCTTGGGATAAAATCCCATTCTTTATTTTGGGGTTAAGGATTTGGATAAGAAATGTGTTATTTCTCTTGGTGTAACTACACAGATCAAGAATCTAAATCAGGAATCCTCAAATCATGTCTCCAGTTATGTTCTATCAATAAAATATTGTCACGTCATTAAAATTTTCTATTAGGAAATTAAAGATTAAAATTAAAGAAAATATTTTTAATGACGTAACCATATTTTATTGGTAAGACATAATTAGGGATATAATTTAGAGACACCTAATTTAAATATACTAATCAAATCAATAATAACTTACATTTATGACGTGTAGTATAAATTAACCATATTTTAAAATGCATTAATTAAATTGATTGTCCCAGTATATCACGAAATTTGTTAAATGTGCATTAGTTAAATAATAACAATATGTGAATCACGTGTAAGGATTTTGATGAGAAGGCTGACTAGGCTTAGGCCTTTGGTTATTGGGTTGCTTTAAATTTCTTCATATTATAGTGCGCTTGCATACTGACAAACAAGTGACGTGTCACACAGAAGAATGCTGGTTAGAATTTAAGTTTGATTTTTTTAAAAAGAGAAATTAAGGGTGAAAAAATGGTATCTTAGTTCAAAACAGAAAAAAAAAAAAAATCAAATTTTAATGGTCAAAAGAGCCAAAACTAATTTCAAAAACAATATCTATACTTATCACATAAAACTATCATGTAGATAATACTAATAGTGAATGAGGAATTACTAAGCTGAAAACAATAAAGCCAAAAGCTATATATATATTGTGTAAATTACGCATACTAAATCATAGTTGACCCACATAGTAAATTATTCTTTTAAATATTTAGTGCAGCTACATATACAATACTCTAATCTAAAAACATTAGTTAAGATAGCTAAAGTTTAAACTTCTTATCAGTTAATTTATGCATTTGGTGGTGGGTGAGAACATTCTGATCCCAAGTTGTACTGTAGAACTTGCATTTTATATAAGAAAAATAAGTAAACAAGAATTTACCAACTTGTTAGTTGGTTCAAGTGTGCTGAAAAAACCTGTGGTTAGAAAAAAAAAATAAAAAAATCTCAATGCAGCATCGAAAATTTCCCCAAATATGGCGCACTAATATTCCCTAAACTGCAACACTAAAATGAATTTTACCAATAATGGTTGATCCAAGTAATTGACGTTTTGATTTTTGCTTAACAAGTTTTGAGGTTGAAAGTCTCTTTCCGTTTAATTTTTTTCTTGTTGATACACAATTTGTAAGTTTCACTTTAACTCTTTTTTTTTTAGAGTTATAATATATGTTAGGCTTGAATGCCACTGGATATACTTACTCATAACTAAACTTTTTATTAAAAATAAATAAATTTTGTTTGTAGTAACAAAATACTCCTTCATGTCAATTACACATTCGGATACACCAAAATGGAGTGTGCTACACCAAAATTGACACAACATTTGGGGTCCTTATCAACATTTCTACCACAATCCAAAATCTAAACTCTTTTTCATTTGAGGAGCAAAGATTACATAATGGAGTGTGTTTTCTTCCTCACATGTGTTAATGGATATTAAAATCAGTAACCTTATCTTTTTTTTTTCTTTTTTTTGTGTGTAAACTAAAATTTAAGAAAATTAAGTGTCGAAAAGAAAACTTATGAAGTAATTATTAAACTATAAAATGCAATTTGTCCTAACAAAAACTGATTTCCTATACCGGAAAAAAGGGACCTCTTCAATTCTTAGTTGTGTATAAAAAAAAAAGTAAAAGTTATATTCTCTTGATAATTTTTCTATATATCCCTCACTACGTGTTAAGTGAAAAATAAATATATTTATATCTTAAAAACATAAAAATGATTGAATACATTGTTTAATAAATAAATAAGAAGATTTTTTTTATACATTAAACAGAGCACTAAAACTCATAAAAAAAGATTTTTAACTCTTTCATATGATTTCTTCGTTTTGAAATAAATTTGTCTTTAATTATTATATATTAATATTAATATTCTCCTATAAAAAATAAAATAAAATATGAAAGCAAATTTTTATTCTTTAAATAATATAATATTCTTATCAGGCTATGATAATTCTTCTGTTTTCTATTATGTGCTTTTCACAACCCCAATTGGGAATTCAGACAAACATTACAAAATACAAGGAGCAATATGCAAAAATATCAAAATTTGTTCCACTTCATCCTCAATTCATGGCTTTGTTCAAAGCCACTCAAACATTCAAAAAAGACGAAGTTAACAACAGCCTCAATTTGCTTCATAACCAGAAAATTCACAAAAACACAAAACAGAACAAACAGCTCAAATCTCTTCTCTTCTCTTCTCTATCTCATTCTCACAAATGAAAAGCTAAAATCTTTTAAAACAATTATTAAGCATTAAAATCTATGGCTTTTCTTCTACCCAACCTCCAACCTTCTCTTCTATCCCAATCCAAATCCAAAGACAAATCCCTTCACCAAGTCCAAACTCTTTCTCCTCCAAAACCCATTTCTCAGTTTCCTCTTTCTTCCACCTCTTCTTCATTTTCTTCTTCTTCTTCTTCTTCTTCTTCTTCTTCTTCTTCCCTCCAAATTCCCACTTCACAGGTTGCTCAGGTGAATACACCACTTGGTACTCAAGACAAGCAACAAAATCAGCAACCAAAGGATGAGTTCTATGTCAACCTTGGCCTTGCTGTGAGGACCCTTCGCGAGGACCTTCCTTTGATCTTCATCAAAGACCTCAATTATGACATTTACAGGTAAATTTCTCACCCCATTTGGACATTTCTTCAAATTCTCTTTCTGGGGTGTTTTTCTTCTTTAGACTTTTCAAAAATGTTTTGAACTTTAACCTTGTGTTTGGGCAAAGTATTTCAAGGAGGGAATGCAATTATTATAGGGATGTAGAATACATTTTTAGTTTTTACAAAATAGGTTATTTGTATGATTGAAGCATGAATATTAAAAAAATCCAAAGAATTTTGATTGGAATTCAGTTGAAGGAATTGGATTTTTCAGAATTTTAAATTCTCTAAAATTTTGAATTACTCCATAAGAAAACACATTGAGGAGATTTTGGTTGGAATTTGATTATTACAGGGATGATATTACATTCAAGGACCCCTTGAACACATTCACTGGGATTGAGAAGTACAAATTGATCTTCTGGGCATTAAGGTTTCATGGAAAGATCCTGTTTCGTGAGATTGCACTTGATGTGTACAGGGTGTGGCAGCCTTCAGAGAATGTGATTTTGATTAGGTGGAACCTTAGGGGAGTGCCTAGGGTTCCATGGGAGACCAAAGGGGAATTTCAAGGTACTTCAAGGTACAAATTGGACAGAAATGGAAAAATCTATGAACACAAAGTAGATAACTTGGCTTTCAATTTTCCACAGAATATCAAACCAGTTTCTGTTTTGGATTTGGTCACAGCATGCCCTGCAAGTCCAAATCCAACATTTTTGTGGGGTCCTGTGGATGATTGCTCTTCTTCATGGATAGATTTTTACAGGGCAGTTAGGGATACATTGGATCAACAAGGGAGTTTGCTACCACAAGATGGTTTAGCTACATGTTCATAGCTATGAGATATCACTTATAACAAGATCTGTCGTAGATAATGTATACAATAGAGTAAGGTTTTTAATTGCGGTCGCAGCAGCATCAGAGTCTGCCAGATGTAGTCAGATCCGGTTAGTGTGGACTGTATATCAAAACCATGGTTTTGTGGTCTGATGTCACTGAGCAGACTGCTATATAGTTCAATAGGTTAGGTATGATGAAATTGTTGCATAGCATAAAATGGTTATTCTTCAAGTACAAGAGTGTATATAGATAGGCAGGGTTGCAGAAGAGTTTAAGTGGCTTACTCTTTTGGTGTTGGAGGAAAAAAGAGATACCTATGTATGGTGAGCTTATACATATTACATATATCTATATGCAATAATCTTCTAAATTAATTTTCAATAATTTCTATTTTTCTTCTGTTATGTTACAGAACTGGATCTTGTCAATTTTTTTTTCTCATATAATTGTTGAGCCATATGGATGGATCATGCTAACATCCTATAATATCTTTTGGGCTTGTACTATAGTTTTACCCTGGTAATTATTTTTATTATCTTGTACTATTGTTTTTTTTTTATTGCCAGTTTTTATGGGAAAAAACTTAGTTGCACTTCCTTAAAAATCAGTATTAAAGGTTGGCGCTGGTTACCGAGATGAAACTACAAATTTGATTGCAGAACACCACCAAAAGAATCTAAGGAACTTCACCTAAGTTTGGTCTGGTTTTTATTCATACTCAGCTTATATTTTGGGTGATGAATTCCATGAACAGTTACGTGTTCTTTTAAAAAAGTTGATCTAGAAATGGTAATAAAGCTGATATTGTCATATAGAAATCTTTGCCTATTCCAAATTCCTTTTGATCTATAGTTGGTCAGATACATTGTCTTGATTTCATTTGCCATGTGAAACAGACATACCAGATACATAGTATCTATCACTTCCCACTTGTTAAAGAACTCAAATATCCTAATCTGGAAATTAGACAGCAGTGAGTTTAAGACATTAATTTATATGGCAATAATATAGCCCGATACTATAATTGTATCCTCACTTCTGTTATTCTGTTATGGAATTATCTCTGTGATTTTAGTTGTTTTCATTCCACTTCCCAACATATTGTCAGAACAAAGATTTTTTAAAGAAATAATTGTCTATGTTTATAAGCTTGAGATAGCTTTTAAAAAATAAAGAATTATCTCTGAAGTTATGCTTTCTCAAACACTCGCTTAAACTTGTTACTGGGCCTTCAATAGGTGAGTGTTGTTTATGTTAGAGCGCAAAACTATTATGGGTGTTTGGTTTCACTTTTGGATGAGTCAAACGTGAAAGCAATTCTTAGTTACATTGAATGGATTTACATATGTTTACCGTATCCAAAGTTAAAACCAAACACAGGGATCATCTTTGAAAAGATAGCACTTTCTATATATATCATCTTTGAATTACGATATTGTACTCACCTTTTATGACTTGAGAACATTTCTGTTTTAGAAAGTCTTTTGGTAACATTTTTCCAAACTCTTTTATAAGCATTCCCTTGGTTTCTGTGGCAGCTTCTTTAGAGGTTCCTAGTGGTTGACCAGATTCCATTTAGATTGGTTTCAAAAGAAAATTGGGAATCTGTTACTCTTATATCCTTTTATTATGTTTTCCTTCAAGTTACTTTGAATTCAAAATTTCCATATTTTTGACTTGAATGCCTTTTCCAAGACTTTTCCAAAGTTGCAAACCATGTCTCTGCTCATATCCCTACCACTTGAAGTCTTCTTTTTGCACCTTAGTTCTCCTTAGAGCAGTGGAATTTTAAGTTTCCAATTTTTTTTGAACAGTGTTGATATAGCTCATCAATATATTCAGTTGGGAAATGTTTATATAGAGCAATAAATAGTGAGGTTGATTGAGTTCATTATCCATATCTGATGAGTTATCCTGCTCCAAACATTTACCTTTTTCGGTGAGAAACTGCAAAACGATGCTTGATTCAAGTTAGAACTTTATTTGTTAAAAAACAAAATATCTAAACAAACTGGCCCATGCAGGTCTCGAACCTGCGACCTTGGCATTATTAGCACCACGCTCTAACCAACTGTTATTCGGGATATTTATTTTTTTATTGTTATATAGTGGACATATTCGTTTATTGATTTCTATACATGTAAATAATTTGTATATTTCCTTAAGTGCATTATTTTACTGAAAAGACCTAGAATTAAACATAATAATAAAAAAAGGTGGTTCACATTTTTGCAAATTCTCTTGCTTTATTTTCTTCCTATTTTTGAAGTTCTTTTTAGACTACAAAAATATTTTAATGTGTTATGGCATTCAACTTTATTCTTTATAATTTATAATAAGCATTAAGCAAAATCAGGGATTGAACTCCATCCAATGAGGATGACCCTCGTCTTAATATATTATATATAGACGTTCTTCATGTTTTGTCGGTTAATATCCTTGGTCAATTTCAAGCGGTTACTGAGTAGTGAAAAATTAATTATCTTGAGATGGTTAACATAAAATGATCATGATCGATTAATGTAAGTCTACATATAACTAGATCAGGTTATCAAAGTAGACAGTACAAATAAAGTGTTCATGGGACAAGCTTGTGAAATAAATCTGAGCCCAAAATTTGTCACTACAAATTCCCACTTTTCTTTATGCACAAATAAATTTAAGAATTTAACTTGATTATGCATATCATTTTTTCAAATGAAATTATTTTTAGGTGACAAGTTTATTTTCTTAACTCTTTTAAACATTTTTGGCTGTTCCGTTAGGATAAAATGCGTGAATTGAATGTTTTAATACTTAATTGCGGAATGAGGCTAAATGAATTTGCGTCCACTTTATTCTCGTGAGGTTATATACATTTTTTAATTTAATCTATAATTTTAAGGAGATTTATTTTAGTTTTTGATTTTATTTTTGTCATTCAATTTGGCCACCGAGATAAAGGATAATATATTATAACGTTAATGAAAATTCTACACAAGATGCGAAATTTCAGTTGAACTTTAAAGTTGTCATTGTTTCATCTAAAATAACGTTAAATTTGTGAACAACATTTAAAATTTTAAGGAAGTGGCATTGCTTACATTTACAAATTTTTTTAATCTTTAATTTCTTAATAGAATTTTTTAATGACGTGACGATATTCTATTGGTGGGACATAATTGAGGACATGATTTGGGAACATGTGATTTGAATCCTATCAACGATATGCTTCATGATGATATATGGCCCAAGAAATGTTTCATTAGCATTCGCACTGATCTCAAGTGGTGTTGTAGTCATTGTTTTTGAGATATCAAAAGTGACTCATCCAATATTTCATTTATGTTCCAACGATGATGCGCCTAAGAAAATAACATCAAATTAAACATATGTGTATCTAACAAAGTCCAATACAATTAATTGACAACTAGATCTCTTAAATATATTAATTTACTATTAAATATTAATTATATGTATAAAAAATTATATTAAGAGAGATTTTAATTACCTACTTTAGTTATCTAGTTTGCTATTTTTGTCTTAAAAGTAATTATTCTTTAATTGTCGTTTTTTGAAAATAACGTTAACATCAGAAAAAAACACATGATTAAAGTAATTAGAAACTCTATTTTAGAAGGAGAAAAAGGTTGAGAAATGAATCTTTAATTTATTTGATTTTTTTATATGCGTGATGAAAAAAAGAAAATACAATAAATAGAGCATATTAAACTGAAGAGGTAATGGAGATATCCGAATCCATATAATTAATTAGCTTTTCTACAAATTCGATTCTTGAAAGTGAGTAGCAGCCAGTGGGTATAACCATACGTAACAGTAAATTGACATATATAGCAGCTGAAATTGCAAGCATCTTGACTTATTGTTTCCAATTTGTGAAGTCATTGCAATTAGCAGATGTGAGTTATCTAATATTGATGGAACAATTCAAATTAAATTAAATTAAATAAATTGGCTAAAATTTAATAAATTATTATAAAGATTAATTATTTTATTCTTCTACCAGATTTTTTTTATAAATATTTTTATATGTTAAATAAAAAATATATTAATTGTTTTTTAAAGTTTCAAGACATAAAGTATATTTATAATATTAGAGGATACAAACAAAACCCTGATTGCGACTCTAGTAACTTTACAAATCACAAATGATTATTATTGCATGAAATTCGGTTCCATAGCTCAATAGGAGAAGGGAGCATATATACATGGAATGATGGAAATGAATTGACAGGCTCTGACCAATAGTAATTTTTTATGTTTAATTAATTTGATTTATAAGTTACCGGTTCTTTCATCTTCTCTACAAATATGGTGTGAATTACGTTTTAAAAATTTGTGTCTCATCATAATTTCACCCATATTAGACTGAAAAATAATAAATCCATACAGATTAAACTCGTAATGGGCCTGGCCCGTGAAACTTTTATTTAAAAAAAATCTAATAATGAACTTTATTAATATTTTTTTATAGGTCAAAGTAAATTTATAAGAATTCAAAATAATTAAAGAACTGTTACTCAAATCAATACTCTTCAACAATCCAACCAACTTTATTAATATTTATTTATATGATAAGGGGCGTGCAAATTACCACCTTGATTTTTAAAATTGGTTCATTATGTGGTTAGTTTGATTAATATGTCGACATTATGTCTTTGCTCTCCCAACATCTAATACTACATGCTCATTATATAAAGTTAATACTATTGGATGTATACATCATTTGAACTTTCTTTCTTTTTTTTTTTAATTAAGCTTTTATAATTATTATTTAAAAAGTTACTACTGTAACATGTGATATGGCGCTTATGTTTAAGTTGTATTTGATCAATTGCTTTATCTTTATGACGTAGCACAATAATAATAATTAAATAAACATACAAAAGAGGCTTTAGTATAATGGGCATGCAGTGTGAGATATTGGATGAGCAAAGACATAATATTCACAAACCAAACTAGGACACATACATATATACTGAACCAATAATATATACTCAAGGGTTAATTGCAATTGCATTTACCAGCACCCTTTTGTTTTTTTTTTTTTTTTACCTCTGTAAAGTAGTTAAAAGTAAACTCACCGTTTAATTTCCATCCCCGTTACGTTATTCCACCCTGCATTGATAACAAAATAATTTACGAACAAAAAATAACTGTTAATCAAATTAAAAATTGGGTCTTATATCTAATAAGTAATAAGTTTGAATCTCTACTTACTTGCTGGACTGAGCTAAATATAAATTTTTTTAGTAAATACTTTTTAAGCCTAGATTTTATTTTATTTTTTTTAATTTTAGAATAAATCGAATATGATTCCCTCACGCTAAAAAATTATGTATGAAAAAAGAAAGGAGAAATCCCAATTGTACTTTGCTAAATAAATTGGCATAGAAATTGGAAACGCAAGTTTTGCAATATACTAATAGGTAGTAGTATTAAAAAAGAAGCTTTTAAGTGAGTATATAATGAAATGAACATAAAAAGCTTTATATAATGCGCAAAAAAGTGTAAGATGTTGGAAGGGCTAAGACATAATATCGACATATTAGCCTAAGAATGAGCAATTGTGAACAAATCTTAGATAAATTTGAATTGGTTATATAGATTTTATGACAACATTTTGTGAACATAGAACTCAATCTTCTTTTTCTTTTTCTTTTTGTTTTTGTAGGTAAGACATCTTTTCCCACTATGGATCATGCACATTCTTGCCTTACCCTTCCATTACCCCATTTTTGCTTTTATGACTCTGTCAACCACTTCACTTTACTTCATTTCAAATGACTTAATTGCCCTTTAATGTTCAAAACTCACCTTTTTATTCAATTTTGCATTGCTAGTATAATGGATACGGTGCTCACCAAATCAATGGCTTATCGGTTGAATCGGTGGGTAGGGTTAATCAATGCTGCAACTACTTGAATATACTTCCATTGATCTTTATCTTCTCAATTTCACTTTATATTAAATATAAAACAGTCTGAATCATGTAGTTCAGTTGGTGAGTGCATGGGGACATACATGTGTGAGAACGGGGTTCGAATCCCGGTTGTACTACTTTCCTATGAACCAAAAAAAATATTAAATATAAAAAAGATATATACAATAATTTTGTGTGTTCATACATATTCTCTAAAAAAATAAAATAAAATTATTCCACCCGCGCATTTCATATATATTACTCCATCCTTATTCTCATTTATTATTATATTAATTATAATTTCACTACTATCACTTTAAAATAGTTCATTAATTAAAAAAATACATACGAAACAAATAATAAATATATCTTAAAACTTATATCAAATCTTATATTATAAAACATTATAAATATCTTAATAAAGTCTTATAATATAAATTGAAGAGAGTATAAGATATATAGTCTCTAAAACTTTGTGCATAATTGATTATTTTTATAAAATTATCCTTATCAATTAATCATTTTTATATATAGTTCAAAAACAACTAATGTATTATGTGAGAGATAAATTCTCTTTCTAGTGATGATTGAAAAATATTAATAATATGAAAAAGGAGTGAGATTATGCATTCTAATAATTTGAAAGGTAATTTTAGAACCTATAATACAAACTATTAAATAAATTTAATGTACTTAACAAGATTAACCAACATTTTTTATTTTTTGGTGAAATTCTTATATAGAAGAGGATTAAATAAAGGGAGAGAGACCGAAGATATATTTTCAAAGAGACGACACTAGTTTAAATATAGTAAGATTATGTATCTTTTAATTATGGTTAAAAGATTTATTTGCTCTCTAAAGATATTATTATTTTTCTATTTAGTCCTTATTTTCTCATAAGAAATTAAATTCAGTATTCTCAAAAATTTTAAATATCATTTTTGTACCACACATATATTTTGTTACCTTTGACAATTAACAGATTATGATTCATTATGTGGCTTATTAGATGGCAGATCATGTACCATGCATGTCGCATCATTACTTAATTAATAGAGAAAAGTAAAAAAAAAAAATGTATACAAATGCTAGAGCTAAAGTTTAAATTTTCGCATGCACTAAATCCAATTTTTTATAAAAAAAAAAGAAACAAATAAAAAGGAGAGACCAATTTAACGTTCGACTCGACTTGGCTCGATCCATTCCCATCCCTACTGGTAACCCTACTCCCCCTTTCCTTTTTATTTTAATGAAAGAAAATGATATAAAGGAGAGACACCTCCAAATTACCAGAGAGTATGTCGCTGTTGTGTCAGGCTCAACCTAGAGGATTATTTTTCAAGTGTAAACTGCAAGCAGTCATATCCAGTTGCATTTACTCAACTCGCTTTTAAACGTCGAAGAATTTCTCTTTAAAGGGATGTCCACCAAAAAAATCTTTAATAACTCACGACTAAATCGAATTAATCACATTTCTTTACAAATTGTACCTGCCCTCGTTGGACTCTCCCTTTCCTTAATCACCCCTACAAAGTTATCAATTTATTTATTTAAAAAAAGGTGGTTTTCTCTTACCATATATCAAGAGCAATGAAAAATGCAAAATGCAAATGGTTGAATTAAGTAAATTCAGACAAGGCCCATGGGCAGTTACAACCTATTGTAACAAATCACATGCATCCCCTACATATACATTTTCATCATATTTGTATATGTCTTTTATGTAATATCTCTCAACTAACGAAAATTTACACATAATTTGTCAACATATTATTCCTTACTCACCTATTTCACGAGTTCAAATTCCCTCGTGTCGCGGAATTTTTTTGGTGTAGGTACATCACATATATTATTTATAGAAGTCTGTTTAAAAATGAATATAATTATTATAGATAATAAAGCTCTCTGAATGTTTAATACTCTCATATCATAGTATAATGCTTTATGAGATTGAAATAAAGAGTAGGTGGGTTCCACAGTTAACCTATCTCTTTCTCTTTCATATAATGTTGACAGGGTACTGCAACCCCTGTTTTGTATCATTATAAAAATTTTAAATAGTTTATTAGTTTCTATTTATAAGTTACGTATTAAAATTTGAGAAATTTTTGTATGGATACGTACCCAATACGTCATTTTTGAGCACAGCCAATAAAAAAAACTAACTCACTAAATAGGTAGTTTCTCTCACATGATCTATGTAGTTGCTCTTATTTGCTTCTCCCTCATTCGTGTTCTACTTTTTTCATTTTTTATAGTTTATGAACTCAATCAAAAGAAACTACCCATTTAGTGAGTTAGCTTTTTTCTATTAGTTGTGCCTAAAAATGACGTGTTAGGTCCGTGTCATCCAAGAATTTCTCTTAAAATTTTTGTATTCTTATTTATAAGTTATTTTTTAAAATACATGAAGCATTAAACATTTTTTTTCTCATATACTCTTGTGATATTTAATAGTAACTTTTATAATTTTTAATAATAGTGTTAATCAATAATATTGCTTTAATTAAGGTGTATAGAGAATGTGAAGAGAGATGTGTGAAATAAATAAAAATTAAATATAGATAACTTTAAAAAGTCAATACAAATTTTATTAATCTAATATTATTAATTAATTTTAATTAATTGTATGAATTAGTTAAAAATGACTTTATAAATAGGAATAAAGGGAGTATCAATCAAAAATTAAAATATGGGACGTTAAGTTGAATCCGAAATATAGTCAATGCAATTATCTAGCTCATTCATATATTTTTTGAACTGATAATTAAATGATTAAACAAGAAATTTACTACTCCGTTGAATGATGACATATACCAAAAATTTTCGAAATTAAAATGGTTAAATGGGTATGTATGTAGACTTTTACCATAAATATAAGTTTGAAATGGTGTCATTGGCCTGTTGAAGATGCTCACATTTTGAGCCTCTCAGAGTGGCTTTTATTTTTCTTTCCCTTTTGTCTTTATATATATGTGCAATATTATGATCCTAGGAACATAATCAATGGCCAAAACTTTTCCCCTCATTTAAATATCAATCTTAAAAACATTTCTCATACCCTCACTTCTTATACACCACCCCCTTTCTCTTCCTAACTCAATTACCAAAATTCATCATTCACAAATTAAATGATGAAGCATTGTTTCAACTTGTTCTGTTTCTATGTTCTTCTCTTCCCAATTCTTGCTCTAAGTGATTGTTCATGTGAAAAAGAAGAATCAAAAGAACAGATTGATATAAGTGAAGCTCTTAAGTACAAAATTGGTTCAATTGCTTCAGTTCTTGTGGCTGGTGCTCTAGGTGTGAGTCTTCCATTGTTGAGCAAGAAAATTCCAAGTTTGAACCCTAAAAGTGACCTATTTTTCATGATTAAGGCTTTTGCGGCAGGGGTAATCTTGGCAACTGGATTCATCCATATTTTGCCAGATGCATTTGAAAGCTTAACTTCACCTTGCTTGAAGGAAAATCCATGGGGGAAATTTCCCTTTGCTGGATTTGTTGCTATGTTAGCATCCATTGGGACATTAATGGTGGATTCATTTGCCTCAGGGTATTACCATAGGCAACATTTTAATCCTTCAAAACAAGTTCTTAATGATGATGATGAAGAAAAGGGAAATAATAATAATGGACATGATGGTCACATACATGTCCATACTCATGCCACACATGGCCATGCTCATGGATCAGCTAACTCTTCTCATGCTTCTTCATCACTCACGTCTGAATTGATCCGCCACCGCATCATTTCACAAGTAAGATTAATTAGTTACTTTCATATTTTTCAATCTTTTAAATTTCATCTGTGATTACAATCGCGTTGCATCAAATGTTGCAAGTGCTGAAGTTTTGGTGCCGGCTGAAATCATGATTTTGTGATGTACAGAATTTTAAATTATAGTCCCACTCTTATAATTTTAACTGTCACTAAATATGTTTTAGGCCATGGTAAGTGGTCTGTGATGGTTCATCCAACCTATATATCTAGTCGCACTGAGCGTAAGGCAACTGTAATTTCACAATTACAATTTAGAACTTTGATATGATTGTAAAATTATTGGGTTTTTTTTTTTAATCAATGACAATGATTTAAATTCGGATTTTGTTTTTTGTTTTTTGGTGTTAGGTGTTGGAGATAGGAATAGTGGTTCATTCAGTGATCATCGGAATCACTTTGGGAACTGCAGGGAGCATTGATACCATAAAGCCTCTATTGGTGGCTCTGTCTTTCCATCAATTTTTTGAGGGAATGGGGCTCGGTGGTTGCATATCTCAGGTATTCTTTTTTTTAAAAAAATTATTTTTTAATTAACACTAGTATCTCACTTGCATATTAGTATAATAAGACTTAATTTTCGGTTTTTTTTTTTTGTTATAACATAAAATATAATTTCAACAACTGCGGTCTTCTTCCTCATGCTTATTATGTTATCAAATGGTACGTTTGTGTTTAGAAAATAGTGAAAATAGACATGAGTTGGGATAAGTTTGAAGTAGAAATTATTTTAAAAGAAAAAGTGAGTTGCGTGTGGATGGCACATGTGCAATATGTTGCCATGATGACAACATCCTTGCATTTCTCTTTTTTCTTTGTGTGCAGGCAGAATTTGAGTCAAAGTCGACAGCAATAATGGCAACATTTTTCTCGCTAACAACACCAATTGGGATAGCAATTGGGATGGCAATATCAAGTGTTTACAAAGAAAATACTCCAACTGCTCTAATTGTTGAAGGTGTTTTCAATTCTGCATCTGCTGGAATCTTAATTTACATGGCACTTGTTGATCTTTTAGCAGCAGATTTTATGAGCCCTAGATTGCAAAACAATTTCAAGCTCCAACTTGGTGCTAATATTTCTCTCCTTTTAGGTGCTGGTTCTATGTCTTTATTGGCCAAATGGGCTTAGTAGTTTTCCATTCATTACTCAACAAACTACACCCTACCCTTTTAATAAGCCCTTCATTTTCTCTCCCTCTTTACTAATTACTATCTCTTTCTCTCTAACTAAATACTAATACTTAATTTACTCTTCAAATTCAATCAATTACTTTATCCCTCCTCAATTTTGTAATTTGTCAAACTATATTTCAGTTTTGGTGGTTAGTATTGATTTAATAGTCGGACCATCCCTTTCTAAAAGATCTCTTCAATAAAGTTTAAAATAAATCATTCTGAAAAATGTAGTTTCTTCAAATACAGATTTTTAAGCAGGTCATTTAGTTTAAATTTTAATAGAATAAAAAATAAAAAATATACAAATTGAAAAAAAAAAAAACTAATTTTTTTTTCTAATTTTTTTGCCCCTTTGCTATTAAAGTATCTCTTTTTTTCTTGATTTGCTTAAAAGTAGTGTTGTACACCAAAATATGCACTAGAAAGAACGGAAGCCAGAAATGCAGTATATGCACCAACACGCAATTACGTGACTTTTGCATAAACAAATTAAATTGGGGAATTGGGAATCAGATGCTTTTTCAGTCATACCCTTCAATGATTTTTTTATTTTATTTTTTGATATTGTACCCTTCAATGATTTAAGATATGAGGATCCAAATACGTAAAATATCATTATATTATTAGAAAAAGAAAAATTAAATTAAATCAGACTAGAAAGTTGAATTTAGTAAAATTGTTTACTTCAACTCTCTTTTTTTTCATACAAATTAGATTATTAGAAGTAGTCACGTACATCATCAATAAATAAACGAATGGTTAATGAAAGTAATACTGGTAAAAGAACTAGTAGCATTACAATCATATATATATATATATATATATCATGAGTTTGGCTAGAATAAATTTATCTTTTATATCCATAACTAGACTGAAAATATCACCAATAATATGACCAAATACTATAATAGATTGTTGTAAATAGCCTATTAAAATATGAGCATTTATAAATAATAATAATAATAATAATAAAAAATAATTAAATAAATAAAACAAAAAACTATGTCGATTATCAGGATTCACCAAAAAAAAATCACGTGTCTTTATATGCCCGTGATTATAAAAAAGAAAAAAATATATTAATGACGGTAGTCGTATGGTTGCTAATAAAGCTGTAGGATTTAATAAAAATAATAAAAAAAATGACGGTATAAATTAAAATTCTAAAAATAAAGAACATGTATAAAGACTAAAATAAAAGTTTTTTAATATAAAAATTAAAAGTGCAAATATAATGACAAAAATTAATTTAACTAATAAATTATTACTACTAATTGCATCTCATTGCTGCTCAGCTTCTTTATTGATGGTTGACAAAAAAAAAAACATTTTTTATTGATTGACATTTTAATGTAGAGGATCTCAAATTTATGCAGATTTATCTAGTTATGTAGTTTAGTTGGTGAGCACATGGAGACATGCATGTGTGAGTATGAGGTTTGAATCTCAGTTGAGCAAGAAAATAAATCAATTCAATGCAATATATTTTAAAATAATATCAATGAATGTTACAATATATTGCTTTTCATAAAATTATTTTTACTTATAGTGAAATTTTAAAATAGACGGATGTTCTGAAGATACTTATGCCAACTTGACCAAGAATGATTAAATAAGAAAGATGACATGCACAAATTTGCATCATGACCCAAGTGAACCACTTTTCAGTAAAATTCATCACTAGCTAAATCTATGATTTCAGGATGGAATCATGCCTTTAAATATATGCCTTCACTCTCTAAAAAATTAAATAAAAATTTATTTTTAGTTTTTAATTTTTTTTTTGTTTTAGTCTTTTTTTGTTTTTGTTTTGTTTCTTTGTACACCTCTCCTATACTAATATGGCATAAGAATATCATATCTCGTATATTATAGACTAAGGTAGCGTTGATTTGTTCTGGTTATGCTTGACCATCTTTGGTGTAGGATAGTATTTTAAAGGAAAAGACCCATTTGTCTCATTGATTTTCAAAGTCTTTATGAGTCAAAGCATCAAAGAGTCAATTCCAGTGTACGTTCTGTTTATCTAGCTCCTTTACAGGTACATACTTCCCTCTAATCTTCACCAAAAAAACAACTGGATGGAATTGGAATATCTCTTTCTAATTTTCTTAATTCCTCTTCGTGCAATTATTGCTATTCATTTTAACTAATATTGAACGCAAAATAAAACATTTAATAATCTTATTATATTTTATAATCACCAAACATAATATACATTTTATTTCATTTTTTTCCACTCTATTATGTTAAGCTATCAAATAAATACAAAATATTCATGGTGAACTTTGTGTCAAGCAAAAAAAGAAAAGTCTAGGAAGCAAAAAATAAAAAAGAACTAATCAGAACTCATTTGACGATGATGAGAAGTAAAATTATATAGTAGTGTCTCTAATCCATTGTTTTATGAGTTATTTAGATTATATTAGATATTGTTGGCTTATTTTATTAGCTGAATTTATCCGGTTAATGGTCAAGTCCAACCGACCGATCTATCAAAATTCAAAACATATGATGCCGCTTGTACTTGTGCAGGTGATTGGGAAAAATAAATAAATTTTTATTTTGATACATATATATATAAAATTGGCACTTTTGTTTAATAAATATAAATATGAATATGAATATGATATTAGACCGACTTAAATTCTGACTTGAGCAACATAGCCTTAAACATCTTTGAGGGCCCACTCGATATTCTATGAGTAGAATCGACCAGCTCGCACCCATAGGTTAAATGGGGTTTACTCTCTCAACTTTTTTTAATCGTGACATTTTAGTTTTTAATTTTTAATTCTATAATTTAAATTTTTTAATTTTATTTATTGTGGGATCTTAATTCTCTTAAAATTTTTAAATTATGAAGTTAATGGTTAATCTAATTAAACAAATAAAATAAAATGTGTAAAAAATCAAAATCGTGCAATTAAAAAAGTTTTAAATCCAAATTGCACAAATGAAAACTCATTACATGAGTTTGACCGCATTGGCTACCAGCTTCTTAACTTAATATGGTCAAAAGAATCAAAATCATGCAATTATAAAATTTCAGAACTAAAATTGCACAATTCAAAATTAAGGGACAATTGCATAAGTTAAAAAGTTAAGAAACTAAAATTGCACAATTAAAAGTAGAGGGACTAAAATCACATAATTAAAAAATTGAGAGATTTAAAGTGCAATTAAACCAAAATAATATAGGCCGAACTAGGTTTTTTAAGGCTTAAACTTGACTTGTTTCTTGATTAGACAATCTGAGCCTAATTTATTACCTGTCGCAAGTTTTTTTTTTTGTATAACCTGAGTTTAACCTTTTAAAAAGCTTATTAGGCTTGAATGCCTATTTAAAAGCCTATTCTAAATAAAGCTTTTAAAATTATTTTAAATAAAAAACTTTTAAACAAATTAATATGTATAATATATATAATAATTAGTGAGCTAACCATTAAACGGGACAAATATATAACCATATAACACAACATTAAAATTTTGAAAAAAATAATAAAAATAACACAATATATTACTATTATTATTATTATTCTTATTATTATTATTATTATTATTATTATTATTATTATTATTATTATTATAAATCAGTGTGGTAGGCCTATAAAGTTTTTCGAATAATTTAAAATATGATCTATTTAATTATTTAGACTTTTAAGAAAGCTTGAGTCTGACCTATTCAACAAATAAATTTGATTTGACCAGAGTTTGATAATTATATAAATTATATTTATGTCCTTGACGGATAAGCTAACCTATTTTTATTTTTACTTGTGAATTATAAGTGAGTTGGATTGTGTATAACTTTTTGTTAAAAAAATTTTTAAAAATCCTTTTTTTCATTTAGAGAAGTTTTTCTTGAACTTCTTAAAAAAATTTACACTAATCTTTTTAAAATTGTTATCATTAAATTCATATACAAATATTAAGAAAACAGGGATTAAAAAATACTTTTGACATTTAATCATTTTTAATTTTTCACTGGGTTATTTAAACAAGTCCAACTAAAGATGGCCCAAAGATCACATATCCAACTAAAGATGGAAGGTTGAAGTGAAACCCAATTGTTGACCAAAAAAACCACTGTTAATAAAAAAAATATAACTGTTAATCAACTAAAAAGCGAAAGCCAATTAATATTCAAAGTAGCAAATTTGAATTTTTGAAACAGAGGATGGAAGGTTCACACTTACAAACTAATAACCATGACATTTAGATTCCAAACATATGAAGCTTTCATACCAAAGCTCATCTAATGTTACATTTAGGATTTAGCTATGAAAAACAAAACTTCATCATAAAGGTGACCAAATTCTATATTAATCCAAACTTTCTCTAGATCATTCACTTTTCAAGACCCAAGTCATTTTACGCTTGCATTGTATATCTAATCTAATTAACACTTTACTTGTATCTAATGCCTTCTAGCATATGATTATTGACTAACAAATCCCTCTTCCTCACGCCAAAATCAAACAAGTGTTAAGTGTTTACAGCACATTTACATGAGAGAGCATTGAGTAGAAAGCAAGCAAAAGAAAAAGGGCTTATGAAAAAATCGAAACTTCATCTTTTTTCAAGGGAGAAGCAAGCATATATACCTCCATGAAACGAGCTTAGCTTATATTAATATTATTATAACTTCACTCCTAGAAAAAAGAAGGGCATTGTTTGGGATGGTGAGTTAATTTAATTCCCATAAAATACACACATTTGTGAGAACTTTTCTTCACTTTTATCATTCCTTCATAAACACATCTCAAACTAAAGAATCAATCTTTATCCCAAACAGAACCACTTGTCTACTCTTCCTTTACATTTGGCAATTTCATTTCTTGAGGTTTGTCCTTGTTCTGCATGCTTGTAATCTTGTATAAAACCCTCACATTCTTCTTCCTTTGGGTCTTTCAGTGCTCTGAAATTGGAGAGTAAAATATTAATAGTGAAGTGACATTCAGAAGCATCATATAAATTTCTTGTGGCGTTGAAGTAACAAAAACTGCATTATGATTATGGAAACAAGCAGAGTGAGAATAAATGTTGGAATAATTCTCCTCTACCTGACTCTAGCTTCTATTTCTCTCACATATTGTGGTAAGTAAGCCTACTCTATCTAAGAATGAATAGGTTTCATTTCACCCACATACCTTTTTCTTTCTTTTCAATTTAATTTTGCTCGATTCTAGAAAGGGAGAAAATGTAGTAACTATTTAATCCCAATTGTACCCAGATTTGCTAGAATGTATTTACATTCATATGTTATAATCAAGCAAAGCAACAACTAATAAGGCAAAAGAGTATGTTGTAATGTTGAATGGCAATAAGTTCATAACAGAAAAACAACTTCATTTTCTCCTTTGCAGATGCAGATAGATCAATGAGGCTATTGAAGGGCCCTAAACATAGAAGAAATAATGTGATAAACAAGAACCAAAAAAAGTTGAAAATGATTAAGAAATTGGATATTGATCCAACAATATACTCATCAAATGCACAAACCTATAGCGTTAGCTCTCCATTTTCTTTGCCTCCTTATGAATCACTAGCTCCAATTCCATTGCCAGAAAATAGTCCTCCATATTGTGTGTTTCCGCCACCAAGTTCTCCTACAACAATTCCCACACCCTCAACCTCTCAACCAAACATGCCATCACCTCCTTACTATTACTCCTCACCAGTTATTCCAGCCCAAAGCCCACCTCCAACCCCAACAACCATAATACCAGGCCCACCAGGCTCTTTTCCCACACCAACACCTGAAATTGTTCCAAGCCCACCCGGCAACACACCGGGCTCACCAGAGCCCGTACTCAATCCTCCGACCATTGTTCCAGGCCCACCTGATACATCAACGAGCCCACCTTATTTTGAGCCCACCCCACCTTACGTTGAGCCCACCCCACCATTCATCCCTTCCCCTACAGGTGGTACCACCCCTAACCCACCAAGTACTATTGTCCCGGGCCCACCGACCGTGTTTCAGCCTCCTGTGGTCTACCCACCACCGAGTGTGCCACCGCCGCCCAACACGGCCCCACGTGCTGCCTTGTGGTGTGTGGCTAAGCCTTCAGTGCCAGACCCAATTGTTCAAGAGGCCATGAACTATGCATGTTGGTCAGGGGCAGATTGTTATTCACTTCAACCCAATGGACCTTGCTATGAGCCAAATACAGTATTTGCACATGCTTCTTATGCTTTCAATAGTTACTGGCAAAAGACTAAAATTGCTGGTGGCACTTGTGAGTTTGGAGGGACAGCCATGTTGGTTGCTGTTGACCCTAGTAAGTCCTACAGTCTTAACAAATATGAATCTTTATTAAATCAAAAAAATTTCAGTTTAATGTTCTATTTCCACGTAATTGTGTGTATTTACGTCAAATCAATCAAACATTGATCCAAAATTTTGAAGTAAGACACCTTAACATGAATTCATTTTAATATAATTTAAAATCTTTGAACGTAAAATCTAAATTGTATTACTATAGATACACATTTAACTCATTTAAACGTAAAACAAAACACACTAAAAGTAGCTTCCATATTTAATATCTATACCTAAAAAGCATTCATTTTAATCTTTATGCATGCCCATTTTCTTTTCGGATTTCGTCAATATTGTTAGCTTAGATACTAATGACGTTGATCCCATCTCATGTAGCTAACGGAACATCCGTGAACCCATAGGTGGTGTACATATTAATTGCCGACGTTATTCATTTTAAAGCATGTTTAAATACCCATTTACAAAGGCAAACGTAAGAAAATCTTGCTTTCACATTAGGAATATTAGAATCCATAATTACAAATTTTAAGAGGTCCCAATGGAGTCTCAACGGATATCTAAACATACCCTTAATCATTATATATTTGTATTAACTATATGTTTTAGTCTCTATACATAGATATGTTCTTTTGTTATAGTCTCTGTACATGTACTAGCTTTCGTTTTTGTCTCTAAGTTTTTCCTTTTACTATTGCAACATTAGTATTTGTTTAGTTCAAAAAATTATTTTTAAAAGAAAAATGTATAGGAAGTTGTGGAAGAATGAATGGAGGAACCAATTTGACTAACACAACGTTTTTTTTAGATATAAAGACTGAAAAAAAAGAAGAAGCAAAGAGCAAATAATAAATTTAACCTTTAATTTATTTTATAACACACAAAATAACCTACGTTTTGTTTTGGTCACGTTATCACTAATGCTACCTTTTGCTTCTAAACAGGCCACGATGGATGCCACTTCTCCTACAATTGAACAATGGAAAATTGTTTTCCTCTTTGTTAATAACAAAGCCACTTTTGGAACCAACCAATGCTTGAAGAGTGAAGAAACTCTTTCTTTCATTTTTTTTTTTTGTGAGAATAAGTTATGTACTTATGTCACAGTCAACTACACAGATTTAGAATTTTGTAAGTACTGTAGAACAATGCCATTGACTTGCATTTTGATTAATGGTACTAATTAGCAGATTTGGTGCTGATGAAAAATAGCAGATTGGATTAAAATGAAAAGTCTCACAAATATATAAAGTTATCTTATTTCTTTCTTTGATGTTTCTTCATGTCTTTGTCAATTTGGACCTTTGCCTTTCTTGAATTAATATGATTATCTGTTCCCGTAAAAGAATGATTGAATTGTTCTTAAAATTTTTAAGTTATCTCGGGAAAAAAAATGAAATATTGGGTAAAAGTAATTAGAGTGAAAAAATATAGTAAAAAGCGCTTTTTTCGTAAGCAAAATTTTGTATATATAAATATAAATATGTTCAAATGTATATTTTTTGTTTGAGAAAAATAATATTTTATAAGTTTTTTAGGCTATTTTTAAATTGTTTGGATATTTTTTTTGAATAAGTTAAACTTTATTAAAGAGTACAAGCTGTAATATATAAAAAAAGTACAAGCTATACTAAAAAAAAGCACAAGAACAAGAGAACCAGTCTGCTCATAAACCAAAACAAACAACATCCAAAACAGACCCAATATTTTAAAGAATAATTCTAAATTTTTTTATCAAATTCTTTTATGTGTGATTTATCTTTTAAAATGTAAATTTTAAAAAAAAAATAAAAAATAAATATTAAAATTAAATAGATAAAAAATTTTATAAAATGATGTATTAAAAATATTTAACATTTTTTTTATTTTAAATTGTTTGGATAAAATATAAACAACTATATCCCTGGCACCAACTGCTGATTAGGAAAACATATCCCCAACCTTATCTCAGTATTTTTTAGAAAGATTCTCTAGATATTTAATTTTTTTTTTTTTCAAACACCGGTCCTTCAACTTTTTAAGGTTTTATATTAGCGCTTAACTCTAAAAACATTTTATTTTGATTCTCCATTGGTAAATTTAATAAAATAGTGACGACAACGTTGATTTTATGCCTCTATTACTAAGTTCGCATGAGAGCCTTTCATTTCAAAAGTTAATGTCGTCATCACTATTCCGTTAAATTTTTTAATGGAACTGACGATTATGACCATAATGAAACATTTTGTAAAATTTAAAAACTGATATGAAACCTCAAAAAATTAAAGAACCAAAATAAAATAAACGAAAGAGTTAAAGAAACAAAAAGGTTCATTTTACCTAATTTTTTTATTATAGTTTATAAAAACCAAGCAATGCTCGAGATGCACATCACTGAACTCTGAAATATTTTGCATCTAATAAAAAATATATATATTTATTTATATAGTAAAACCCAGGAATCCGGTAAACCCTAGTTGAACCCTCTCTTTTCCGGTGACGAACGCGGCTGCAGAATGGACTTCACTCCGCCGCCATTTGAAGACGGTTTCACGGCAGAGAAGCTCTTCAACCAGGGCTACTCTTATACTTACGATGATGTCATCTTCCTCCCTCACTACATCGACTTCGCTGCCGACGCTGTCGACCTCTCCACCAACCTCTCCCGCCGCGTTCCACTCTCTGTCCCCCTCGTTGCTTCCCCAATGGACACCGTCTCCGAAGCCAGCATGGCCGCCGCCATGGCTGCTCTCGGTGGCATCGCCATCATTCACTCCAACCTCTCTCCCGAATCTCAGGCCTCGCTCGTCAGCGACGCCAAGTACCGCCGCGTCCCAATTGTCACCGAACCTTCCTTTTGCCATCCTTCCGACGTCGTACAACACGAGGATGATTTCTCCGACTCGCCCTTCCTCATCGTCACCGATAACGGCGACCCTAAGGGGAAGCTCGTTGGCTACGTTTCAAAGCACGAATGGACAAACCAATCTGAGAAGAGCAGAAGAGTCCGCGATTACATGTCGCCGCCTCCTGTGCCTGTGCCGTGGGACTCTGATTTGGCGGCAATTGAGGAGGTGTTGAAAAAGGAGAATGCGAATGCTGTGGCATTGATGAAGGACGAGAAGGCGGTGGATTTTGTGACGAAGGGGGAGGTGGAGAGGGTTAGAGGGTATCCAAAATTGGTGGCTCCGGGATCGGTGGGGCCAGACGGGTCGTGGATGGTGGGTGCGGCAATCGGGACTAGGGAGGAGGATAAGGTGAGGTTGGAGCATTTGGTGAAGGCTGGGGTGAATGTGGTGGTGCTTGATAGCTCACAGGGGAACTCAATTTATCAGTTGGAGATGATCAAGTATGTGAAGAAGATGTACCCTGAACTTGATGTAATTGGTGGGAATGTTGTGACCATGTACCAGGCTGAGAATCTGATTCAAGCTGGTGTTGATGGGTTGAGGGTTGGTATGGGCTCTGGTTCTATTTGCACTACCCAAGAAGTTTGTGCTGTTGGGCGTGGTCAGGTATGATTCATTTCCCCACTTTAGAGATCTCTTTAATTGTTGTTAGTTTCCTGTAGCATTGGCCATTGAATTGAAGCTGTTCCTTGCATTTGGCTCTGGGTTGTGATGAGTTTTGAAAAATGATTTTGAGTAGGCTTAATTGAGTATTAATTGATGGTCAATGTTATTTAGGGGTTTAGGACTGAAATGTTTGATGCTTATTGGTGAACCTTTGTCGGGAGGTTGACTATGATTATGGTCAAAGTTTCAATTGTGCTTGCAGTTGTGTCGTGGTTACAGTCGCATTGCGTCAATTGTGGTCTAATGCGACCATTGTCAACCACAATCTTGGATTGATGCAATTTCAGTGGCCACCGAGACCATGATATTGCGTTGTGATGTTGCAGTGCCGACCACAATTTAAAACCTTGATTATTGTTGTGAGCTTGACCTTTGGGATTGAACAACCACCCCCTTCTCTTGGGCCCTCTTTAGTCTAAGGTTTTTTTTATTACTGTTGTGATTATTGTTATTATTGGGAAAAAAAAAAAGAACACGGAAAACATTTTCTTATACCAATCAGACCATAATCTTCTTTTAACGAAAAGCAAAAGTTCAGACTTCTGAGATCAATGGCTCTTTATGCCTGAAGAGTGAACTATTTGTTACAGTTGGCTTTAGATATTCCTTATTAAACGCAGAAGTTTTTCTGTGCAGCTTAAGTGTATGTGGACTCTCATTGAGTTTCAAATGTTGTGTTATTTCATCTTTGCTTTCCACCCATGTTCTCAATGCCACAATTCTCAATTTTGAAATATGCTTTTCAGGCAACTGCTGTATACAAGGTCTCGTCCATTGCTTATAAAAGCGGTGTTCCTGTTATTGCTGATGGTGGCATCTCAAATTCTGGCCATATTGTTAAGGCTTTGTCATTGGGAGCATCCACTGTTATGATGGGAAGCTTCTTAGCTGGTAGCCTGGAAGCTCCGGGGGCTTATGTAATTCAGGTATGAAAGCCTGATGGAATCTTGTAAATTGTGATTGCTTCTGTGTTTAAAAGTTAATATCCTGTGTATGTGTATGATATCAGCACATACAGATAGAGTGTTGTAAAGAGAACCTTATGAGAAATAGAGAACAGGGGAATATTGTGCATTACCTTTTGCTAAAGGTTATTTTTTGTGCTGAAAAAGTGAAAACATTAGCGCTTATTCGGGTTGAGAAAATATTTTCTTTTTCTGTTTTCTGTTCATCGTTAATTACAAAATGCTTTTTTTATCAAGACTAATTACTGTATGTTATCTTGTTTTCACTTTGTTTTTCATTTTGGAAAAAAATGTATAGGAAAATAAGAAGACAAAAACAAAAAATCTTGTCTCAAACAAACCAAGATCTTATTTGTTAGAAATATTTGGCAAATGAGAATTTTCTTGTTTGATGATTCTAGGAATTATTTGCTCTTAGTTTTCACACATATGAAAGTGTATCTTTATTTCTCACCCTTTTCTCTTGTTTCTTTTTCTATCATGTCTCTTAGTTTCACTATTTTCTTAATGCCTCTTTCTTTGGTTGATTACTAATATGCACTTGGACAAGAATAAATACTGTAATAGATAGTAACATGCATAACTGCTTTTTCTGCACCAGAATGGTCAACGTGTCAAAAAGTATAGAGGAATGGGTTCCTTAGAAGCTATGACTAAAGGGAGCGACCAAAGGTACTTGGGTGATACAGCGAAGTTAAAAATTGCTCAAGGGGTTGTTGGAGCTGTTAAAGATAAGGGTTCTGTCTTGAAGTTCCTACCATACACCTTGCAAGCAGTCAGGCAAGGGTTTCAAGATATTGGTGCATCCTCTCTGCAGTCTGCTCATGACCTTTTAAGATCCAGGGTGTTAAGACTAGAGGTATGGTTTACCAGCTCTCTTGTTATTTATTTCTTAAAATAGGTGAAGCTCTTTGTTGACTGACTACCGAATCTCCTATCGAATTCATCAATTTGGCTTTGTTTGCTATTTTATATATCATTAGTGTTTCTGTAGCAGGTAGGAATAGGATACTGTAGTTCTCCAAAAAGGAAACCCTTGTTTTGTTTGCTTTTCCCTTATTGAACCATGAATACAAGAAAAGGGATTAAAGAGTTACAGCAATCCATTGGGATGGATTAGGATAAAGGTTATTTTTCCTGCTAGGAAGGATTAATCCATTGGAAATTAGGATGACTGAAAAAAAAATCCATGTTTTTGTCCTAACCATCTTTAATTGAAACGGAAGATGAAAAAGCACTCTGTTTTGCTTAAATTGTAAATCACCTAAATTGTTTCCAATGATGAAAAACATAATTGAAGTTGTCCAAGGGTACTCATCTTGTTGCATTCTTCAATTTGGTATATTTATTAAAAGCCAGGAGTGTCTTGATAGCATGAAACTTTGGTTGAGATTTTGTATAAGTCATAAATATTTGAGAAACTCCAAATTTGCTCCTCAAAATAGTAGCATCATATGTTGGCCCTTAAATGAAAATCTTCGATCATCGAAGAGTAGCAGTTTGGTCCAAGTAAGAATAACCATTTGGTTTAATTTGTTATAAAGCATATCTAATTCGAAGGTCAGATTGATAAATTTCATTCCATGACAAGTGGTTTTGCTAATTTATGTTGTGCTTAATATTTGGTCTGCTCTGCCCAGGTCCGGACCGGAGCAGCACAGGTTGAAGGTGGAGTTCATGGGCTGGTTTCTTATGAAAAGAAATACTTCTAAGGTATATTAAACCTGTGGTAGAAACTATTGTTGTAACTTAAGTGGTTGCAAAAGAAGCGAACCCACTGTTACTGGGGGCACTCTCAACTTGCTGTCACTATGTTCTTGGGATTTGAAGTTTATCCAATATAACATCGTGGAAAAGTTTTCCCTGAGGTTCTGAAGGATTACAGCACTAATGTGGTAGGAATTTGGTTATGTCAAATATGTCCTAGACTTTCCCAAATATATTTTTCATTTTTTCTCCTCTTATCAAGTGTGTTATTGTTAGCAGTTATGGGTGCTAAAACTTTAGGTAGGGAACTTTATAACTGAGCTTTTGGTTTGTATGGCAAATGTTCAGATAAAATTGATGATTGGATGGCCAAATTGTACTTTCATATTCAGTCATGTTAATTTTATTAACTAACTAAAAGTAAGAACGAGGAGCAATTGAGGTGGCACAAAACTTTGTTTCGAAGATTTTTCACTTTTTTCGTTTAAACTTTACATTTATCCAAATGCGAAATCAAACAACATAGTGGATGTTTAGTTTTGTGATGAACTCACTCAAAATTAGGTTTGCTTGTCCAACGTCCGAACTTCGATTGGGTCTTTTTTTCAAGCTGTTTGGTTAATAACGTGTTTCTAATCCAAAATCAATTGAGTCGTAGTGTATATAAAAAAAGAATAGTAGTACTTTTTTTTAGTCAAACTGAAATTTCATTATATTGCATAAGAGAGAAAAACTCTAAGGCATACATCAACATGGATATAAACAGCTACTTCATGCAGTGTAGTGTGATAATAACTCATGAGGTATCTCACTTTACTGCTTTTGTTTCGAAGGAGAGAAAACTAAGTGGAGGAAAAATAGGAGAAGAGAAAATTTTAAAATTTTTCTGTTTATAAGTCAACTTTTTTATTTACATTCTATTTTTTCTTTCATCAAATAAAAGAAAATGCATCGTTAGTGTTTTCTTTTCTCTCCCATTTTCTTTCTTCCCTTTCAAACAAGGGATGTATTATTTTCCTTTTATGTATCTAGGAGAGTTAGTTGCAAAAGGATTGAAGTGTTTTAAAATTATACTTCATGAAAAGTGTCATGTCATTTATTTATTTTGTCAGAATGTAATAGGTTACATTTTGAATAATTATAAATAACTTCTATTGAAATTTAAAATTAATAGAAAAGTTAATATAAAAGTTAAGTACTTTTGAAATTTTAGTGTTGATTTGGTTGGCAATTCTATTTTCTGATTTTTTATTCGAATTTTGACAAAGAAAAAATTGGAATTGCGAAAAACAAAAAATTTCTTATTTTAGTATTTTTATTTTTTCTTTTGTTAAATTTCAAAAAACAGGAAACCATGAAAATAGAAAATGAAAATAATGACCAAACATGCCCTTAATTCTTTTATCTTATGATATCTTGCTTTACACGTGTTATTCTTCTTGTGTTTAATTGTGTTTCATGTGAATAGGTTACATTTTGAATAATTATAAATAACTTCTATTGAAATTTAAAATTAATAGAAAAGTTAATATAAAAGTTAAGTACTTTTGAAATTTTAGTACTGATTTGGTTTGCAATTCTATTTTCTGATTTTTTATTCGAATTTTGACAAAGAAAAAATTGAAATTGCGGAAAACAAAAAAATTCTTATTTTAGTATTTTTATTTTTTCTTTTGTTAAATTTCAAAAAACAAGAAACCATGAAAATAGAAAATGAAAATGAAAAGGTTAAAGATTTTCTGAATTTTACTTCGTAAAAAGTGGCATGTCACTTTTTTTTTTGTCCATTGTAATTGTGTTTCATGTGAATAGGTTACATTTTGAGTAATTATAGATAACTTTTATTGGAATTTAAAACTAACAGAGAAGTTACTAAAGAGTAAAGTATTTTTTTAAATTTTAGGGCCTATTTGATTTGCATTTCAATTTCTTAATTTCCGTTTTTTGAAATTTTACAAAAGAAAAATTAAAAATGCTAGAAACCAATTTTTTTTTCAGCATTTTCATTTTTTCCCTTTGAAAAATTTCGGAAAATATGAAAAAAAAAATGAAAATAGGAAATGGAAATAGAAAAAGAAAATACAAACCAAACACACTAATTGTTCTATCTTAAGATATCTCACTTTATAGGCATTACAACATAATTGATTATCAGTAATATTTAAAAAAGATCACTAAAGAATGTTGCAAAATCATTAAAAATGTTGTCTTTGCACAATTGCAACACTTTTACTAAATATTGTATCATTTGTAACATTATTTACATATGTTGTATAAAGTCAATGTTGCTGAATGTCAATAATGTAGTAGTGATGTGTTATTTTCCTTTTGTGTTTATCTAGGAGAGTCCGTTGCAAAAGGGTTAGAGTTTTCGAATTTTACTGCACGAAGAAGTGGCATGTCACATTTTTTTTTTGTTGTATTGCAATTGTGTTTCATGTGAATTGGTTACGTTTTGAATAATTACAGAAAACTTCTATTGAAATTTAAAACTAATAGAAAAACTAATAAAAAGTAAAGTATTTTTGAAATTTTAGTGTTTATTTGGTTTGCATTTTCATTTCTTGATTTTTGTTTTTGAAATTTTATAAAGAAAAAACTAGAAATACTAAAAATAAAAGTTCTTGTTTTTAGCATTTTTAGTTTTTCCTTTGTAATAAAAAGACAAATAAAATAGAAAATAAGAATACAAACTAAACACACCCTTAATTGTTCTATCTCGTGATATCTCACTTTAGATGTATATTTTTCCTTTCGTGTTTATCTAGGATAATCAGTTGCAAAAGGATTAAAATGTTTCCGTATTTTACTCCGCAAAAAGCGATATGCCACTTATTTTTTTTGTCGGATTGTAATTGTATTTCATGTGAATAGGTTACGTTTTGAATAATTATAGATAACTTCTATTGAAATTTAAAATTAATAGAATGTTAATATTAAAGTTAACTATTTAATTTATGGTCTTTTTAACTAGTGTCTTATGGACATTAGTTAAGGTGCAATAACTACGCCTCATTAAATACTTTGAATTACTTAAAAAAAAATAAGGGTCTAAGGGAATTTGTTAAGATTACTACTATTAGAAAATTAATCATAAGTACATTTTTTCGTGTCTAAAGAATACAAAAAACTTTACTTTTCTATAACATTTTATCGCATTTAACTCCTTAAAAGTGTCCTTAAAGCACTCATTAGCATTTTTCAAAAAATAATGTAATTAACAAGTTTTGAATTTTTGAAACAATAAATACTTTTGTTTTGAAAAGTTTGAAACAATAAATACGTGTAATCCCAATAAAACATTTTCACTTTTATATTATTAATAAGTACCCTTAGACATTTGTTAACATTTTTCTTTAATTTATTATAATATAATTTATTCAATGTTAATTTTTTAAAATAAAAATAGTTGTTTTTTTATAAGAAAAGCTACATAATTTTTTTTTAAACAAATAATAACGAAAATTTATCACGTTGAAAATTTTAAAAACCAGTAATTTTTTTAATGAGTTTTTCAAAAATACAACATACCCTCACTTAAGATATACTCCTTCTAGTTGTTTTTATACGATTCTTTTCGGACTAACATAAGACCCTCCATCAAAATTTACAAACATTAATTATCTTTTTTCATGTTTGCCCTTCATAATGGGTCAACTTTTTTTAATTCCAAAATTTAATTATAAGAAGAACTAATATCATTTACTACTTCTCAATATATTAAATAGGGGTAAACATGGAAAAATATATAATTTTAGACATTAACTAACTTAATTACATGTTTTGTTAATAACCGAATTGTCATGTTGAGTCCTTATAAAAAGGACCGGAGTGGTTCCTTATAAAAAGGACCGGAGGGAGTACTCAATATATATGAACATAACACATATAGTAACAGACATCCTTCTGTTTAATTTTCTTTTTACATTTAATCAAGAAAATAATTAGTGATAGCTGACAAACCTCGTGTTGACATGTTGTTCCTAGTTGGTTACCTGTAATAAACACTTCAACACAAGGTTAATTTGGTCATATAGAAAATTTTATCTGTGCTTTAAATTGAACCTTACTCCATACTCATTTTTCACAAAACCACCTCTCTTGATTACTCAAGAGTAGAATTTCTCAATAGTTTGTTTTACAACCTCAATCTGTTCTTAGAGAAGCTAACTAGCTAAGGTATGTCTCCTTCTAGATATCTATATTTTTCTTTATTTTTGGGTTTGTGTTGTTTTTCTGTATGACTATCAAATTTCATTAATTAAGCTTCATACATCATAGGAATTTGCGCATGTCGTAAGTTTGTACATTTTGTGTTTCACGACTCATAAATTTGATTTATGAAATAGTTTCTCATTACAACTATTTTAATTCCGTGACTTATTTTTAGCAAAAATCTAATTCAGTCTCTCAAAAAGGTACTACGAAGGACTACAATCAAACATTTTTAAACATAACTGACTAAATGAATGTGTTTTGAACATGAGAAACTTAAAACGAATTTTTACAAAAAGTTCAATCACTAAAAACATATTTGACTGATTTTAACCCTTATTTTAATATTTTTATCATTTTATCTAACACATATAAAATGGTAGAAAATTACTTTTGTCTTTCATCTTTCTCACAAATTTATTTTTAATCCCTTAAAAAGATGCTCTCAAAGACCAAAATCAATCATTTTCAATATGTGCTTTGAATATGAAAGACTAAAACTAGTTTTTACAAAAATTTAAGGATTAAAAACGTATTTAACTTTTACTTTATTTTTGATTTGTTGGCGCACGGTAAAATGTAAAAGAAAATTTCAAAGTTCTCAACGACAACATGATTTTTTTTTTATTAGAAACAACATGGATCAAAACCAACAAATGCAACCAACAAGGTGGATCTATGTTCCATCACCACAAGCAAATGATACAAACCAACATCAAACAATTAACCAAATTGTGCCAACATCAAAACCATCCTCAAACTCAGGCAAATGTATTCCTTTCCTCTTCACCCTACCTAAGAGGACCACAGCATTATTTTCATCCATCCAACCACCGACTACATCAGTTGCAACAAAGGCTCAACAACTTTTGGGTAAAACAACACGAAGAAGTTATGGAAACCACTGATTTTAGAGGTCAAGCAAGGCCTATCTCTTACTAGAATCAAGAAGATCATGAAGAATGATGAAGATGTGAATATGATTTCAGCTGAGGCATGTGTTGTGTTTGCAAAGGCATGTGACGTGTCATTCAAGATCTCACATTGAGATCTTGGGTGAATGCAGAGGAGAATTATAGAAGAACGCTTCAAAAGTATGACATTGTAACTGCAATTTCAAGCACTACTGAAGTGTTTAATTTCTTGATTGACTTTGTCCCAAGAGATAACACAATGGAGCATGATGTGTATGCAGGTATACTAGTTATTGTCAATATAAATTCTAATTTGTGAGCCTACCTAGCTTATTACAGATTAGAGTTTGGTAGGGTTAAATAAAATTCGTCTCATTTTAAGTTAGACCATGTTTAACTCAACCCACATAACCAACTAATTAGAGTTATGGAAGTGGTAGAGGACTATAATAAGACCTTATAAATTTTTCAGAAAATAAATTGATGGGAAAATATTTCAAAAAAAATTGATGACAAACATATCTTTGAAGTAACAAATTCACATTTATTTTTCCAACCAATTAAAAGATTGACAAAAAAAAAATTGAAAAAGAAGTAAAGAATGCATAAACAAAAAGATTTTCAGAAGATTAATATTAAATACTCTTGCTAAATTGTCTTACAAATCATTCTGTCAATTTAATTTTAATAAGTATCATCTATTTTTTAAAAAGTAAATATTTAGTAAAATATAAAATATACTATTAAAATTAAGTAAATAAACTTCTCATGAATGTGCATTTAGCATTTCTCTTAAGTATGAACTTTTTGATTTCAGAATCAGAATCAAATTCTAAGTCTCCAACTTGCTTTGCATGGCTTATCTTCTCTCGCTGGTAGCTCGATACTTGAGGTCCCAAATAAGTTCCCAAAAACGAAAAAGCAATAAACTTGTGAAAAGCTCCCAATTTCCTCAACCTTGAAGCCACAAATTAGAACACATAAATTTCGAAATTGAAGAGAGAAGAATCTCAAAACTGTATCTGAACATGGCTATGAGCTCAATACAAGGATGCATTTCCCGTGGTTTTCATATCAGAGAGCGAAGCACGAAGGTTCCACCTGCACTTAGGTCTCGGTTTTGTTCGATTAAAACACACCGTTTGATTGAGGATTTTGATTTCACAGTTTCACTTTTCACTGCTCAATGAAATGTTTGAAATTTCCTCTCGTTTCTACCAAGTGCTTCTTCGTAAAACCTTCTGACACTCTTTAACTTTACTAATTTCTTTCAGCTTCTCACTTAAACTCCAAGCGCAATCAAAATTCAGGTAATTCGGAATTCTGTAACTGCTGGTCGATAATTTATAATTATCTTAAATGTTTCTCGTTTCGTCTATCCATTTTTACTTTTTTTTTTCCCCTGAATAACAGCGTGATCTACATCTGGGTAGCTAACTTCTCTCTATGCTATACGCCTTTTATAGTCAAAATTTCCATCCTTGAGAATAAGGACTTGTGGTAGTTGTTATAATTCTGATATAGGCTACGATAAAAGTATAATGGTGAACAAGTGTCTTTTTTCAACTTGAAGTTTAAAGTAATGTTTTCGTTAGTGTCAAATTGTAAATTGGTAATATATGTGGAACATGCTTGACAATATTGACTAGAATTGCACCGCACATGCATGGATAAGTGTGAATTATTTTCCGGTGTTTGTTTTGTGTTGTTGGCTAAAGAGAAGTTGACAATCACTCAAGTTGTTTGTGTTTGAATACTGGCAATCTGAATTAGGTTAATAGTATGTATAAAAACTGCATCCAGCAGGTTAGTCGGGTGGTTGGGGAGTGCTACTTTGAGTAGCAGCTCCTTAGTTCGAACCCTTATGGAGGCACTTCGGCCTATAAAAAAAACATATGTATAAAAACTAACTGAACAGTCAATTGCTGTGTGAAGATGTCAATATTTACATTTATCTCTAGATAGATGTAGTTTTCTTTATTAATGTTTTAAATTGTGTACAACTGCAGGAGGGTTGTTAAAATGTCTGCAACCGAGCTAACAGATTCTACGGTCTCATACAACTCCTTTGCGATAAAGCCTCCTATGCACCCAACTTATGATTTGAAGGGCATTATCAAGTTAGCCCTTGCGGAAGATGCTGGGGATAGAGGTTTACACCTGAAGTTTCTTTTAATTTTCTTGCATTAGCTGTCACACACCTTCATGAAATTTAATTTTGTTATTATATATGCACTTTCAAATTCCTATCTTCTTTGTTTATTACAAGCAAACATAAAATTTCTTCGCTGTTGGATTTGTGCGATAAAAAAAGAAAAAAAATATGCGATACATATTTTGTAGTTATAATGTATTCGTGGCATTGAGTATCTTAAGTGCTTCAATTGTAGGTGATGTAACATGCATTGCCACCATTCCATTTGACTTGGAAGTGGAAGCTTATTTCTTGGCAAAAGAGGATGGCATCATTGCTGGGATTGCACTTGCAGAGATGATATTTCATGAAGTTGATCCTTCTTTGAAGGTATGAAAGCAATGGAGACATGCCTTATCATTATGTATGCAATCTCCACTTGACTGAATTGTAGGAATACTTTGAAATATCAGGTGGAGTGGTCTAAACAAGACGGAGATTTTATCCATAAGGGGTTACAGTTTGGAAAAGTTCATGGTAAGATAATTAATCTGAAAACACTTTTTACAAAAGCAAGTAGAATGTATGACAGTGTTACTTTGTAATTGATTCGGCTTCTCTTAATCATCAATATTTCATCTGTAGGAAGGGCGCATAACATTGTTGTAGCTGAAAGGGTTGTTCTAAACTTTATGCAAAGGATGAGTGGCATTGCAACTTTAACCAAGGTATTTTTTTTTTTTTCCCGTTTTCTTTTGGTTTAATTCTTTTCTAATATGCTGCAAACCTAACAGATTTCCTTGTAATCTCACTTAGTTAACTAACATTATATGATGTTCAAAAGATCCCCGTAAATACAAAACAACAACAACAAGCCTTATCCCTGTAAATCTATTGAAACAATTACGATGTAAATTATTAGCGATGTAGAGAATATTCGATTGAAATTGCAAAAGGGTAGGAATTTATCAAATTTGAAAACAAGATTTACTTGGATTTTTGGCTTTTACTTTTAGTGAACATTTTTCAATACCATGCCATGGAAACAACTTTAGTGTTTAATGGTTTTTCATGTCTTCTTGCACTATTCTACATGTATAGCTTGGCAATTCTAAGAGGATGCTCGGGATAGCAGCATGATGCTGAAATTGTGTCCATCAGAAATCAAACTTGTAGCTTAGTAAGCACCAGCCAAAGTCCTTTAAGACTTGGATGTGATGATTATGTTGGGGACATGGAGGTTTGTATTAGCTGCAGGCCCCCGTTTAGGGAAGTATATTTAGAAGCAATGAGGACAGGCCTTATCTAATTTTCATAGTAAGGCCTTGTTAGTTTAAAATCAAAAGAGTCAGGTTGGATATAGAAGGAGAAAACGTGACTGAATTCAGTTAGTCGTTCCATTAGTTTAAGGAAGGAGAGAGCAGGCTCTCCTCTCTTAAATTCCTGGGCTAGATTGAATGTAAAATAGCAATGTGTTACATCTCATTAGGCCTAATGGTTAGTGAAATTATCAATCTTATAATTCTTGACTGCATTACATATTTTATGTTTTTTCCACAGGCAATGGCAAATGCAGCATACCCTGCATATATGTTGGAGACTAGAAAAACTGCTCCAGGTTTACGTTTAGTGGATAAGTGGGCGGTCAGTACTTTGGATCACTTCCTTGCTTTTATTAATAACCATTTATCTTTTAATGGTCAAATTTTACTGGATAAACTAGTGTACATTTGTTCTATAGGTATTAATTGGTGGAGGTCGGAATCATAGGATGGGCTTGTTTGATATGGTGATGATAAAAGATAATCATATATCAGCAGCTGGAGGTGTTACAAATGCCCTAAGAGCTGTCGACCTGTATCTAGAGCAAAAACACCTTCAGATGGAGGTTGAGGTAGTTCTTTCTTTTGTTTTAGACATTTCTTTTTCTTTTCCATTTTGCAGTTTTAGTGGCCTTTGCTCAACTTTGAAAGTGCATGAAAGCTCTGATCTTTATTAGCAGTTATGAGTTTTGAAATTTTTAAATAATTTCTTATCAACTCTGCAACATGATAACTATTTGTGTAACAAGAGTTGTTGATGCAGCATCAAGATGATAGGGATAGGTTTTAGTACTGATAGATGATAATGAGTATTATTCTTTATAATAGGGAAGACCCCTCTTGATTACACTGAGAAACAGGGAAAAAAAAAGAAGATCGAAACACCTGCAGATCTTTGAGGATTTGCTTCCTGCCTGCTTAAAGCCCCAATGCCTTCTTGAAGGTTTGGATTAAAGTCTGTAAATGCTAATACTTCACCTGGTCCCACAGCATGAAGCATATTGTGCCACTTAAGCTCGAAGTTGAAAAACTGCCATTGTGTCCCTCCATGCTTTCCTAGTGCTCTATTTGCTCTGGCAATGACAATTGTGAATATTTTGGCCATTAAATGGAATTCATCTATAGCTGAACCATGCAAGTAGATAAAGACAGAACCGATTGGAAATAGGTAGAACAATGGATCTTTATTAAAGAAAACAGAACAGCTTTGATTAGAATAGATGTGACGTGATACAAAACCTGAGATCCAAAATACTGAGTATAGTTAGTTTGCTTCTTATGAGCACAACTTCCACGGCGATCCAGTCAGTGTACAATACATATGAACACAAACCATCTAAAATTTGATAAGTAGCTCATGGGCTACAATTCAACCACATTTGGCCTTATACCCGACATCATTAGTGAGTTGAGCTAGGCCAATTATTGAGGTGTCTGCTTACGGGGTCCTACACTTGTAATTGCAGCTTTCCTTTTACTTGATCCTCTAATTCTGGCCGATTCAACTTCCCTTTTGTATATGGTCCATCAATTCCATCGCCAGTTCCTTATATTCACTCAAATTCCTTATTGACTGGTTGCCTCTGTCCCCTTCTCCCCTCGGCAGCCTTTTCATCATTCCCCTTGGCATATTTCACACCTCACATACCTCATTCCTCACTCCTACCTGCCATGTGCAGGGCAGTCACAACTTAGGTTTGTGTCTTAACCCTGTCATCTCATCCTTGTGTCCAAATAATCCTACAAGGCCTAACAAAGATTTATAAACTGATGATATTTATTTGCATGTTTGTACATGCACTGGTATTAGATGTTCTATGCATATCAACATTGTTTAGTTGTAGTACTTGGTATAAAGTATAAAATCAAGTGTATGTGTATATTTGAATGTTCATTATCTGGTTTTGCTATTTTCATGCATGCTAAGGACTGATTCTCACTGCAGTAGTGCAGTTTTGATTTTTTGAGGCTGCTGTGTTTTTCCCAGGTTGAGACCCGGACTCTTGAAGAAGTGGAAGAAGTATTACATTATTCATCCCAAACAAAGACTTCTTTGACTCGAATAATGTTGGATAATATGGTTGTACCTCTACCAAATGGTGACGTGGACATATCTCTGCTAAAAAAAGCTGTGCAGTTAGTCAATGGGAGATTTGAGACTGAGGTATTCACAACTAAGTTCGTGTAGTCTAATCTTTAACATATTATTTGGATTATTTGTTAAGTTGAATGCTACAGAATATCTTGGTCCTGGTTTGATATTCCTATTTTTTTCCCCTCTCAATTGATTGAGAAACTAGCTTGTCTACTCTGTTGTTTTTTTTATTTTTATTTTTATCGGCCAAACACACACACCCCCACACTACACTACTCCTAATTCTACCCCACCGGGGATCGAACCCCTCTCTTTCAGCTCAAAGAGCTCTTCCTTATGTCACTTGAGCTACAAGCTCTTGGCGTCTACTCTGTTGTTAATCACTAGATTAAATTTTATATGTAATCCGTTGATTAATACTTTGAAAATGGAGAATAACAAGCTCAGAGATAAGTCACTGTGAGTTAATTTGAACACTGAGAAGTATTTAGCAAACATACAAAAATATCCCTCAGCCAGAACTGTGGGCTTGCTACATAATGGTTTCTGAACCCATCGCTCCACTTGGCATAGTAACCTTCTCGCGTATCTGATTCACGCGGGTGCCATCCTTTGTTCTACAGTGAACTCCCCATATATTTGGTCCACGGTTAAATTGGTCTAGCATTTGGTTGATATCTTCTCTGGATTTACACTCTTTGGTGCCATAAAAAAGTCAAAAACCATTCAGCAATATGTCTAACTCCAAAGTTTTAGTTTGCCCTTTGATATTGGCCCTAATGTCTAGGTGATATTTATATTCAATGACGATTTTTGTGCATGAAGCATGCAGTGAAACTTATGCTGTAATGGTTTTGGTTGTCATCAACTTGCTAACTTGCAAAGGCATATTCCCCTTTTTCCCTTTGAACTTTTTGGCCTTTCTTACATTATTTTGATCATTGTTGGCCATTTGGTTATTTCAGAGATGGCAGCTACTAAGAGCACGACACCATTTTCTCCCTTCACCATCAAAAAAAAAAACTCCTCGTTCAAATTCTAGAATCCATTTTGTCAGAAAATTCAAGAATTTGTTTTATATGTAGTGAAACATAGAACTCGCTCATATTCTAGAATCAAGTTCATATATGGCGAAAAATAGTGTGGTGTATGAGACAAAACTCACTCGGATTCTAGAGGGGTATTTATGGGAAAAAGTAGCGTTGTGTAGTGAAGTGATGTGGCGCACATAGTAGTAGCCTTTAGAGATTATGTGAATTTGGTTGAGGATGCTTCCAGTAGATAATTCCTCTTTTGTTCTTTAATCTAGTGTCATTTTTCATGACAGGCATCAGGCAATGTCACTCTAGATACCGTGCATAAAATCGGGCAAAGTGGAGTAACCTACATTTCTAGGTAAACTTTTAATTTTGCAGCATTTCATAACGTATAAACCATACTGTACTTTCCTTCCATTTCTGCCTGTGGTTTTAACTTTTAAATTCTATATATAAATGAAAATTGCTTTAATCGTTCGTTGACTTTATGTGAGACCATCAAACAATGACAAAGATTACATATTTGGCCGAACAAACGATACTTCACTGGAACATCACATGGTTGCTAGTTAGTTACAAACAAAATGTAGGATAACTTAAGCATATTGTGGACACAAATCTAACCGTGCTCAACGATGCAACAATTTCTGATTTCTAATGAAAGTGTTTTCAGGTTAAGCCAACACTGAACCAAAACACACATACATTGTTTATGAAACTTGTCTTGGCTAGCGAATTAGATTGTGTAAAATCTTATAAAATCGGAAACTATTCTTCTGCATCATAAGTAGTCATGTAATTTCATGGTTATGATGGTTTATGAAACTAACATATGGTGCCATTTTTTAAAATATTACTGCACTAACATCGCTTTTATGCAGTGGTTCTTTGACCCATTCCGTGAAAGCACTTGACATCTCTCTCAAAATTGATACTGAATTGGCACTCGAAGTTGGAAGGCGCACCGGACGTGCTTGATTATCCTCCTTAACATACTATTCTCTTGTTTTAATTTCTTGCTATTCCTTACTTTCATGAAGTGATAAAAATAATGTTGGATTACAATTAGGCTTAATTGTATTTTTGGTCACTTAACTTTATTAATTATGCGCTGACCAAAAAAACACTTATTAATTGTGCGATTTTGGTCCTTATGTTCATCTTCCGTTTAGAAACTAACAATCAATGAGGTTAAGTCTATATAATTAACTTTTAATTATGTGATTTTAATCTTTCAACTTTTTTAATTGTGCGATTTCGGTCTTTTAATATTTTTTATTCCGCGATTGTGCTCCCTCACTTAGTTGATTATGTGGGTTTTATCATATTCATCATTATCTTCTTTAAGTGGGGATGGGTGGAAGGACCAAAATAGCACAATTTAAAAACTTACCAAAATTGAATAATTAAAAGTTAGGGAATTAACATTGCACAATAAAGAACAAAAGTGCAATTAATCACCAAATATTAAAAATAATTAAAGAGTTGTATTAGAGACTGAACAAAGATTTGAATTATTAAAAACAATGCCAATAATAACTGAATTTCCTAACACTTTTTTTAACATATGCTACAGCTCCTTGTTTAAAAAATGACTAAAATCTAAAACTATTCAGGTAATTGTTAATATGTTATGTTGTCAAGGACTCGTTTTTCAATACATATACTCCACCTCTCATCGATTTATCAATTTATTGTGAATTATCAATTCCATTTTAAAAAATGAAAAGGATGGCCTAAGATGGGGTTGGTTTAACAAATACTATTTTTCCGCGTTGAGTTTCATCTTTTTAATGTTTTTTTAAGTATTTATTTGACACTTTATATCTGATAGGACGGTACGAGGGGAGTCGCAAACTGTAATGACATTATAATACAACTTAAAACCTTAAGGTTATACTTGAATTGGTGGTATTGGATGAAACGGAGTGAAATAGAGGAGCATTTTTTTAACTTTCCATTGTTTGGATAACTCATCTTCTCCGATTCATTTGTGCGCCCCTATTTCATTCCTGTATGGTTCACTCTGTTTGTTGTTAGGATCAGATGCCGACGAACTTTCTTTATTGTTGTTTAACTTTGAAATTATGATCTAGAGTTCTGTTTTCAGATTCTTCCACTTGCTTGCTATTTTAACAATAATTATTAATATGCATTCATTAGGGTGTATAACTTATTTACAATTCACTTAATATGAAAAGCTTTTCATTGAACCTTTTAACTTTTTAACATTAAAAAAAATCAGTAAACCGAGTAAATGGGTTATGCACCATAACAAAGGTAAGCTGTCAAATTGAAAATAATTTATGGCAAGATGCGCATGGGTGTTAGTTTAATGTATGATAGATTATTTCATTTATGAATAACACAAATGTAAGTACATCACAATATAACCATCGAGTGCATGTCTTATAAACTATCTACGTTGCCTATATCCAACCAATGCTGAAAATTGAGGTAGAAGACTAATCTACTAAGAAGTGTAGTTTTTTTAAGTAGTAACGTGTCTCTACCGTAATGTTAACACCTTTGTTAATCATGTTGAGTGGGATTTGGCTTCTTTATTTTATTTTATTTCTGTGTTGGGCACTTTTGTATTAATTGATAGTCATTGATTTTGAGAGCATGGATTTATTATAGTTCATAGATGTATTTTTTTTTGTTTTTAATTGCATAGCAGATTCATGGAGGTATGAAATGAGAAGATACGTGTTTTAACCAAGCTAGACAGTAGAGAGCTCCCTAGTGCAAAAATCAATTTGATATTCGTTAAATACAAGCACCGATTTCGACATGGATATCGTGACACTAGACGAACATCGCGATACAACAAATGTCCAACATTAGCTTGGTAACCTGCTCGTGAATATATATATTTGCTTAATGGAGTTGAGTTTGCTCCATGAGTTTATATACACTCTACCGTACATGGTCAGACAAACTATCATCTTGATATCATTTATTATTTAACACTATTTTTTTCAAATATTCTATTATATGTTCGAACTGACATATGGCTTGCCTGGCTATGAACTCTAGAGTGTGCATTAAAATATCAGCTAATACATTCAATGAATTTTTTAACCGAACTTATAATAGAGAACATATAATTTGTAGATACACTTGAAACATAACAAATTTAACAAAAATGAATGTGAAACTACATTCAAGAATCAATGATGGTCAAAGCTGATTATAAACATGAATCTTTTAATTTAATTGTATAATGAGTTTGTTGAGTCGTAAAAAATGAGTCAACATAGTGAAGGTATTGTTCTTAAATATAAGCCCCTAAACAAAAAAACCGGTGTTCCATTTTATAACCCCCTACCATAGAAAATTGAGACATTTCTTTTTCATCCTTAATTAATGAAGATAAATGAGGTTGATTTTAAAATGAAAGTGAATTTTAAATAAAGATAAAATTAAACATTTTTGATAACTTTTTAAAATATTAATGCGTTTTATGGATGTGAATCCTATTTTTAATCTGTATGATGTTTTTTTAGAGGTTATTAAGAAGTAAGAACAGACATAGTATAATAGTATAAAAATATAATCCTAGTATAAAATATTATTTATTTTATATTATTAATATATCAAAATTTAATATTAAATAACATATTATGAATTTAATTTTGTTTAAAATTAATCTAATTAACTGAAAATTGTTTTTAATAATTAATTTATAATTTTTAAAAATTAATTTTTACATATAATTATTATTTATGATGATTAATGAAATATTATAGGTAAATATGTGATAAATAATATGTAATATCAACATAGTTATAATAGTTAATAAAGTTTTAATCTTCACACGTTATCACACATGATTCCTCTCATAATGAAGTATTTTGTTTCAGCAATGTTACTTTGTACAAAAATTAAGCGTACGAATTTAACAAAATAAACGGTCAGATTTAATAACCATACATGGGAGGGTGAGATAATTGAATATATATCCAGGGGAAATCAACGCCTCATATAAATGACGAAATTCGTGCTACTCATGGTTTGTACTGTTATCTTTGAATTTTATTTTTATATTATAATTTTAATCATAAAACAATTAAAAAATATGAGCTAAATCTTCAATTAAAATTTTAAAATTAACCCTCTAAATTTTATTTCAAAACTATATTTTAATTTAATTTTTACATTACAGTTTCAATTATAAAATAATTTGTTATTTATAAATAATATTTTTGGGTACGCTGAGCAAAAATTTTCATGAGAGACAAAAACGTAAAACACTCACTAACCTTGGTTTTTTTACTGTTTTAAAAAATTAAGGGCTAAAGGCCCAATTCACCATTAATGTAAATGTCCTTTGAAAAGATTCGGAAGAAGGATGTTTAACCCTAGGCTTTCTCTCCTTCGCTCGTTTTCTTTCTCATCTCCAAACCCTTCCTTCTTTCCTTCGCCCCTCATTCCAAAACGACGTCGATGCGAAGCTACAGATCTGCGATTAATTACAGCCCCACCGTCTTGAGCCTCTAACCGGATCCCGCACCCGAAGCAAGCTCCTCCCTCCGCCCCTCACTGAATCGTCGCCCACCTAGCAGAACCCACATCGAAGTAGATTTTATTGTTTTTGGTACTGCTTTGCTTTGCTTCTTTTACTCTTCATTTCCACTCAAATTCAGTTCTCTTGTTTTTGAGATGGTTTTAGACTCTTAGGACAGAACAGAGTGAGATTGATTGAAGTTGATAATTGATGAATAGATATTAAAAAGGAGATGAACATGAAACTATTCGTAGCCTGAGAAAAAGAAGATAGGGTAGAAAGAAATTTGAGTGGGTGGGTGAGGGTGAAAATGGTATTTCTCGTGTGAACACCAAGCCACAAAATGAACTGATAAGGTTAAATAAGTACGTTTGAAACTGTAGTTGCATAACTAAGAATTGCAAACATTAACACTCTAGCATTATTATATAATTTAATAGTAACTCTTAACAGTTTCTAATGTGATGTTTGAGGACTCTTGCAAATCTTTTTATTTCTACTTGTGTGATTCTAGGATTTGGTTTTGCTTGCTCTCTAGTGATGTTTGTTGAAAGTTTAATCCATTTAAGATACACGACATTTCAATAAACATCAGATGATAATAATTAAACTAAATGTTCTGTTTTTGTTCTGCTTTCAGGATATTTATTTACTGGACTATGAGTTCACAATGTGTGTGATACTGGGCTGATTTGTGATTCTGGGACATAGCAACCCTCCAAGACAAGAATGAGCTTGCTTTCAAGAATAAGACATTATTTACCCAATGGTTTATTTAGACAACCTCTTTATGCAACTTTAGTAGGCCGTAGTGCTGGTAATTTAAATGTATTTTCAAGAAGTCTTGCTCAAGCTGCAAGGAAAGAGGAGGATGAGGATGTAGAGGAAGTGGAAATTGACCAAAGAAGTCTCCCAGCTGATTTCGATCCCGCGACATTTGATCCCAATGAGAATCGAGGCCCGCCATCAGAGAAAGTTTTCAGACTTGTTGATGAAATGGCATCTCTTACAGTAGCTGAAGCTGCAGAATTGGGTCTCATACTAATGAAGAAAATGGGTGTGAAGGAGATGCCAAATGTGGGATTTACGAAAGCAGGAGCTGCAAATTTGGCTGGAATGGCAGCGAAAGCTCCAACAGCAGCCAAGGAGGAGGAAAAGCCAGAAAAAACGGTATTTGAATTGAAATTGGAATCCTATGAAGCGGCTTCCAAAATCAAAGTCATCAAAGAGGTCCGGGGTTTTACTGATTTAGGTTTGAAGGAGGCAAAGGATTTAGTGGAAAAGACACCGTCCATTATAAAGAAAGGTGTTTCAAAGGAAGAAGGAGAACAGATAATAGAGAAAATGAAAGCTCTTGGTGCGAAAGTTGTTATGGAATGATGCTACTTGTGCTTTTTCTTCTAGTATTCAATTTTTTTCTGAAGTTATCTGAAATTCATATTGTCGACCTAGGATACTGCAAATTTTGCTAGTGTTGTGTTTCAGTTGTGCTCATTTTATAGATTGCAGCTGTGGAACGGTCTCCTTCATTTCCTTCCTTCTGAAATAAGAGTTGTACACCAACTGATATTCATTTGAATACATTTGAATCTTCATACTAGGATCTTACATGCGAAGCATCAACCAAGAAAACCAGCACCATTTTTTTAAAAAACTTGGGTCTAGCTAGAGCTTTTTTATATATATAAATTGGTGCTTTTGATATTCACAATTGTTACTTGGAATTAAGGATCTTGACGGCATACACTAGATTAATCTTGACAGCGTACATTAGATTATGCAGATAAATAGGTTATAGATGCTATTGTTAATTGAAATATGAATATGGTAATGATACGAATGTGTGATTGGCCAATATCTATATTCACTCTTGGTTAGTTACTCAGCATTCATGCTCACGATAACTCACGTGAAAGGAAAAAAAAAAAAAAAAAAACATTGGAATTTATACTTGTCACGTAGCACATAAAGGTAGCGTTTGGTAATGGTAATGGAACGGAATAAAATAGTGTATTGTGTTTGGTGACCATGGAATAGAACATTATTTTGTATTTAATGCGGATTAAAATATAAAAAATATTTTTTTATAATACATATAAAATTTTAGTTTACTTATAGAAAGTATAAAATTAAAAGAGAAACAAAAAGTATTTTTTTTAAATTTCTTTTTAAAAAAATTATGAGTATAACTAAATAATTTTAAAATATATTATTTTTTATTAATATTTTATGAAAAAAATAAATTATTAAATTCAAATTTCTCTTAATAAATATAATTATTAAATATATTTTTAAAAATAATTACTAAACATAAATTATGTTGAATATATTTTTATGATGTAATTTTTTAAAAAATGTTTTTTTAAAAAATATTTTTTGGTTGCAAAAAAATAATATAAAGTTTAAAAAATTTAAATATATATTATTTTGTTAATAAAAAATGACTCTAAGAAAATAATAATAATTCTTCTATGTTCTCTTCCGTTCCATCATTCTCAATGGAACCGGTCTATCTTGTTCTATTCTGATCAAGCACATTTGGTCTATCTTGTTCTATTCTGATCAAGCACATTTGCCCAACGCTGTCAAAGTTTTAACTTGTTCATTAATTTAAGTATCTTGTCAAATGCATGTCAGTACCAATTCCTTGTCCGGAATCACATGCACCCACAGTTTCAGTCTCAATGTTAAGGGACCGTTACACAGCACAAAAGCAAATGAAATTGTTTTATTCTCCCTCTCATTTATAGGCTATTATACAGTGCTCCCTTCCCATTTGAAATCACTAGTGATTCACTCTATTGAATGGCTCTTATTACTTATACAAAATAATGTCTATATATTATTAATTTAATTACCGCATGAATTAACATTAGTCTCAAATTTGAAAGAACTACAATATACAAAATTCTCATTTAACGCGAAATATCAAATCGAATTATATATGTATAAGAATGGAATCCTCAAGCAGCCAAAACTTTAAAAAAAAAATGAAAAGAACGAGACTAAAAAACAAACAAAAATCACAAAAATTTAGGAAAGAATGGGCCCCCTTTTATTCATAGGATGAACATCCAAAAGCAATTGCAGCTTTAGCTTGTCATATCTTCAAATGTAAATGAACTTTGGGGAGGGGGGCATGACACCACTACAGGCTTTTACAGAGAACTAAGGTTTTTCTGAGCATCTACCAACAATTTGTCAAGGACTACAGGTTCTTTGAGTACAACATTTACACTAGAGTGCATCTCATGTGAAGTAAATCCATCATCCTTCATGTAAAAGAGGTGCAAAATTTTTGTCATTTTCCAAAACAAATCCTTGCAATCTCTTGGAACTACGCTTCCTTCTTGCTTCAAAATTAATCTTAGGAGTTCTATTCTCTTTTCCTCAGCAATACGCTTCATCTCTTCAATGGCATCATCTACAGTAACGACTCCATTTCCATGAGCAAGACGCAAAGTCAAAGCGGTCAATTTCCCTTCCTCGGATTCTCTCTACAAACGCAACAAAAACATTATTCACCAGAACAATAAGCACCGAATCATGGTGTGAAATGGACTACGCACCTTACAAATGTAAATATCATTGAGAATACGCCCACAAGTACTCATAAGCTCATATAGACAATTCAATTCACGATTTTCGGCAACATCATCTGAAAGCTTAGGTCCGAGGAGATAGATGGCTGGAAGGACAATTGGTCCTAAGGCAAATGATATGTATGCATTTTGCATATAATCATCAATTGTTGGGACAGTATTGGTTCTCGCCCACTCAGCTTCTCGAAACATGGACTGTATCAAATTCAACCACTGCAAACCAAACAAATTAAACTCATTGGTTAAGAAAAATATTAACTCTGAGAAGTGAGAACTCCATTAGGCCTTACAAAAGAAGACATCAACCAAAGAAACAAACATCATTTTTTTTCAAAAAAAAAGTTAGGTTTAGCTAACTTCTTTTTATATTCACCCAACAGGACGCCATTAACATTTGACCATATTGGATAATCAAAATTGCATAAGTACAAAAATGAAAGCAGAAAGATGAAGAAACATCTTACGATCTTGATAACATTATTTTTGACATTCCATCCTTGCCACTTGACTGATTTCTCCCCGATCTCACAAACTGTGCTGTAAATTGCGGAAAATATAATCTTAACCGTCTCAGAACAAGAAGCAGCGTTGATATCTACATCCCACCTACAGTTCAATTTCCATAACATCACTCTTTGTGCATGGAAAATGCAATATATAATTCAAAAGGAAATCAAGAGACAGCACAGACTCAATAAAGAATGTGAATATACTTCTCAACTAATTGAATAAGGTTGACTTGCTCCTCCACAGTACCCCCAACATCAAAGAAATCATCGACGATTGTTGTGAGCACCCCACTTTTAGCCCACGATATACGAGCATCAGAAAGTTCAGGGGAGAAAAGAGTAGCTGCAGTGGAGAAGAAACAATATGCCAGTTTCTGCCTTGCAAATTCTAGTTTGTCTAGTTTGCTCTCGATAACCCACCTGCATATCATAGTGCACAGTTGGATTGAACATGAGGAAATGTGTGTACCTCAGTAGAAACTACAGCAGAATACTATCTTTATGTCACATATTTGAATAAGGTTTCTACATAGTACAGACCAAGCATAAGTAGTAGAATGAGCAAAAAAACCCAGATCCCTCGATGACTTAGGCCAAAAGAAAAAGCTTCAGGATGATACACTTTGAAATTTTGTTTGCGGTTTGCATTACCAATTCTTCAGCTACGATTATGATCTCTCTATATGGATCTCTATCCAGAGATACATATTTAAAAAATAGAAAGAAAAAAGAAAAGAAAAGAAAGATATACCTTGCAAGTTGTTTCAACTCTTCCTTGTGTATTGATTGGCCGATATTGAAGTCTTCAACAGCTAGCTTTAAAATTTCTTGGTTTGCAAGGTTGCGAGATCTGGAATGTACTCACAATCAAGAATTTAATCTCCAGAAAAAAAAAGAATGAAAAATGACATTTTAGACACCAAAAAAGCTACCAGAGGCCCACCTATATGATGTTTTCAGAATCCTTGTTTCTTCTATATTGTAATGCTGCATTGATCTCCTGTTTAGCAAGCGCTCCAAGTTTGCATGGTAAGGAAAATTAAGAATGTCATTGACCTAAAGTTCAAAAACATTGCAGTTTCAGGAAAGATTATAAGATTGTCTGAAAGGTATGCAACTAAGTTTTGTGAAAGATCAAGACAAAAACCTACCTCATGGTCAACATAACTACGAAGTTTATCACTATATGCTCTATGATGAGAAGATTCTTGCTTCAGAAAATGTCTCGTCCATGAATTTTGTCTCGCCAAAACTGATTCATCTGGATGAATAATGACTTGAGAAGCCCTATATAGCTCTAAAACAGCACCAACATCCTTCAAGTACCCTTTCAAGGAATTAGCAAATTTATCTTCGGAGTATTGATAAAATGGATCTGCACAGACACAACATACAGACTCGCTTCTTTGATCTTCCACTAAAAATCAAATATTATGAGCTATTTAAATGTTGCAATGATCCTACCGGAAGATACATCATAGCCATTGAGACGCAACATACGAAATGCCATCGCACAGGTGGTGGGATCTAAGAATATATCTTCTGCTCCTTGCAACCAATATCTGTATTAAATATGCAGAAAAATTCAATGGATGGAAATGAAAAGTTTCTATATTCGGACACATGTTTGAAGTTTCAAACTTACAATCAGAGGCTGCTGAATACTTTAAATTAGAACGGTATCTCTATATTTTCATCACATACATATTAGTATTTTACCTTAACATGTGCATGCATCTCAAATAGATTATTACCTGTATGTTTCATCCAAGACACTTCCAATTTCCTCTTTAAAATGATGGTTAATGCCCAACCTTTCAAGACTATCAATCAAATAGAGACGGGCATATATATCCAGTGGATAAACTGTGGGAACTGATTTAAAAAGAAAAAAAAAAATTTGATGTACAAAAAATTAGGTAATTAAAAATAAATTCAGAGACACAAGTCTGGGAAACATACCTGCATTCCCAAACTTCTCCAATACCGATTGGATGTAATTTAGACAATCAGCATTCTTTAGGTTTTGAAAAACAGCTGCTGTTGTAGCAGGTGAATTAAACAAAGATCCATTCTTTCTTTGATACTTCATGATTGTTTTCGAATCCTGTGACTTCAGCATCCCTTCTGAAATATATGCAAGATATGCTCTCCAACCTTCTGTATTGCTTTGATTGCCTCTAAGTTAATACAAATCCACCAGTGAATTTAGGCAAAATGAAAAATAAGGTCTCTCCACTTAGAAATTATTAACAGCGAAAAGCCGACAAAAGATGTTGAAAATCAGAGATATTTCAAAGACAGAAAAAACATGAAATAAATACAAATGAAAACCAAATACTACCTTTGGATCTCAATCTCTCTTTTCTGGATCATGGCATCGAAGCTTGTAATTCCGATCGGAAGGTTAATGCCCAAAATTTGTGCATTTTCAATCAAAGAAGGAAAAAGTATATCAAATCCTATGGGAGGGTGTTGCTTCTCATCATTGATTGAAGCAATGTTAGACTCAATAAATTGAAGACCTGCAGGAATATCAGGGAAATTTGTTTATATAACAGCAAAGGAAGAAGCGATGGCAAGGAGATGAGTAAACAAAGTACCCTTTATAATTTGATCTTCACCAGCACCCCATTGCTTTAATGCAAGAACACATGCTAAGGTAGATAAGAGAGCATCATTCGTCAGTAACGGATGGCGAGCAGGAAGACCCCATGAGCCATCCAAGAGTTGATTATCCAACAACCAATTTAAGCACTGAGGGAAAAGTGGCACGTGAGGAGAAGTTGGGGAAGGAATCATTGCCACCCAAGCTGTATCATATGAAGAAACGGAAAGTTCAACCTTGTTGAACATGTCCCGGATTCTTTCTTTAGTGTGTTCCACACGCTGCAAGCGACAAAAAACGTGTTTTCTTTCCTTATTAGTTCTCACAGAAATTATTAAGAAAAAGACAGAACAACTTCAAATTGTGCGAGTCTTACCAAAGCTGTGCTGTTTGTTTTCATCTTTACGTTTGATGGGATCAATGAAGAATCTGTTAAGAAATAAAGTGTATCAGACATTCCAGGAAGACTTACTCACTGTTTCATACCCACATTGAACAAGAGATAACCCAAGATTGAAACAAAAATATCAGAGGAGAACAACTCTCTAGGGTCAAATATATCATATATATCTGGATTTACTATTTCTTATCAGTAAACAGATACAGCTACTTGTCATAAGCAGTAAGAAATCACAGAAGATAATCAAATCCATTTTCAATTTTTCTGTTAATATGTACACAGAAAAACGTATAATACCCATGAATAATCTTCTATCTCTAAGCCTATTCCATCACCTAGATAATACAAAAGGCGGAATCAAGCATATGAAATTCACTTTAAGAAAATCCAATACAACAGTTTGCCCCTTTAAAAAAAAATCAAACAAGAAAGCAATAGATATCCCAGGAATGAAATTCAAGATAATTCACAGACAGCAAATAAACTCCAAGATACTGATAATAAAGCAGCTGACAAACCCAAAATTACAATCCGGAAAGTTTCCAGGTTAATTCGTCACTGCAAATTCCAAAACTTACCCAATACCTCTTCAATGCAGCCACTTTACCAAACTCTAGAAATGAGAATTCCAAACAAAAACAGAAAAAGAAGAACAGACGCAGAAGAAAAAGAAAACCGTTCGACTTAAAAGCAAATATTTGACACAAACAGAACCCAATTTGTAAATTGAAAGGAAAGCAGGAAGGCAGAGAGGGAAATGAACCTGAAGTTGAAGAATTGCAAGAGAAAGAAGTGAAGGGGCGTGAGAGAGACATGGTGGTTTGTGATCGCAGTGAAGGGAAGGAATTATTCATGATGCTATTGATTTTGTAATTGCAAACACCAAATATATAGTGTGAGTCAAAGAGTGAAAGAGACAAGTACGATAAAGTGCAAATTCATGTGTACTAATCATTCAGATTTCGGATAAATTAGAATTAGATAGAGAAACATATACGCCTAGGAGAATGTCTGGGGCGGATGTAAATCGGGTGTCTCGAAATTATTGCCTCAATCATGTCTCATTAATAGAATATTGTCGCATCATTAAAAAATTTTATTAAGAAATTAAAAATTAAAATTAAATAAAATAATTTTAATAACGTGTCAATATTTTATTAGTAATTTGAATGCGTCTCGGACCAACCAACAAGTTATGGGTATTGCTGGACGACACACGTGACTTGGTAAGAAATTTAAGGAATTTTCTTCGAATCTTCTTCACGGAGTAGTGTTAATACACTCATTTTTCTTTTTTTTAAGTAGTAATTAATTATTTTCGTCCCCATTTTATAGATATTTTAGTTCCTTGACATTTTAGAATAAATGAATTAGTTCATAACCTATAAGTCACTCTAGTGTTTGATATTAAATAATACTTCATCCGCTTCTATATATAAGTTACTTTTAACCGAATCAATAAAACTAAGAAATGATAATTAGCTCATTAAATTTGTCTAAAAAATGAGATTTTTTTCAATTATACCCTCAACTTAAATGTGCAAATAAATGCTTTGAAAATTAATATCTCTTTTTTATTCTACTCTCTTTCTCACTTCATCATTAATTAAATCTTTGAAAATGGTAGAAGGGGTAAAAGAGGAAAACTCAATTAATGAGTTAGTTAGTGACTTATATTTAGGACTAAGTATTTCTTCTAGAAGGTGACCTATATATAGGATCGGAGGGAGTATTAAAACGTCTATGTGATACGTTAAGTATCTATATGACTCATTATTTGACATATAAAAATCTACGTAACAGACTAAACGATGTCATTTTGCTTAATATCTAAAGTTATATAGCGTTTTGCGACCTAAAATTGAGTTATGTTATACTCTCTTTATTTCATATTATAAGGTCATATTTGGACAACGCCTATTAAAGAAACATGTAATATAATAGAATTAATTAATGTATTGAATTTTAAAAAAATGTATACGGGACCGTTTCATTGGTTAACTTTTACAGTACAGCATAGGACAAAACTCTTTGTTCTTTGTTTGATTCAAAAAAACTGTCAAGAGACCGCATAATTTTTGAGTAACTGGACAGTACAAAAAGTCAAATTTTTTTACCCCACTAAATCAAGGGACAAGTTTCTTGTTTCATAAACAAGTTAAAAAAGACAAAATTAACATTGCTTCTTCACTTAATAGTGTAACTGTCTTCCCCACTTACCTAAGATAGTTTATGTTGTATTTTTTTAAATCAATATATATATATATATATATAATTGAAATAATGTATTAATAATAAAATAAATTTTAATGATAAATATAAATATTAAAAAATAAAGAGTCAAAAATGTTATTTAATAAGAATTTTTGTTTTTATATAATATAATTATTATATCACATAAAATATATTATGTAGTAATTTATTAAAATGTGAAGTTTTAATTCTATAATAAATAATAAAATAATTATAAAATATCAAAATATTATTTTCTTAAAAAAATTCAAGTAAAATTGATAATATATAATATGAGGATATTATTGTAAAATTTATTTTGTGCTTGTTGTTGTATGTCTTATAAAAGTTGTACTATACTGTATTATTTGTATTGTCATGTTCATACCTCAAACACACCCTATAAGTCATAGTTGAGAAGAGCTTATAGCTCAACTAGAACTAGGAGGTGGGACAAGGTAGAGCTCTTGGAGTTTAATGTGTGGGGTTCGATTCCTAGTGGTGTAGATTTATGAGGAGATTTAGTGTAGTTTTTGTGTGATTGACCAATGAAAAAAAAGTAAAATATGAAAAGTCTGTTTGGATTAGTTGTGATTAATTGTGAAAATAAGTTGTAAAAAAGAATCGATCATCTCATTTGGATATATTTGCTGTCAGAAACGATTTTTAAGATAATTTTAAATTATGAAAAAACTTTTGAAACTTTTTAAAAAAATGTCTAATTTTTTGCTTAATAACAAAAGAAAATTTTCTTTCTTAAAAAAATAATAAAAATATTTTTTTAAATACAAAATATAATTATCCAACGTATAATAAAAAATCTAAACCAAGCACACCAGAAATATGAAATCCTAAATAAAACCAGTTTCATAAACATTTAATACTTTTCCGTTCTTGACCTCATCATATTTGATATAGTATTAAGGAACATTTTTTTTGGAACCAAATTGTTGTGAACAACCACCTAAAAGGAAATTAAAACAATTCTTTAAATTCTTACTATCTTAAGTGATTTGTTCCTATTTAATCTTTTATTTTCATAATATTTTTTTGATATATTTTTATACATTCTTATTTTATTATTTTACACATTCATTGACTTTAGAATAGTCAAATCCATATATTTATTATAGAATAAAATGTACAAAGTGTCCTTGAGATTTTATAAAATAGCACAAACTACCAAACTTAAAATAAATAAGCATCCCACACAATTTTCTATAATACACACCATCAGAATATTCTTATTACTAATCATAGTTAAATCTTTCTCTTATTTTTCGGTAAAAAAATTGATTTTCCTACAATAAATGTTTTTTTGCAAAATTCATCTACTAAATTTTCTCAAGGACACTCGTTAAAGAAATTTTTTCACAAAATAAAAAAAAAAATTATGGAGCACTTGATTATATTTACAACTACTTATGTCTTGCTACTTATTGCATTTGCTATTACTTTGCTATTATCTAATGTTAACATTTGGGTTATTGAAGACTTTATACTTTTTACAAGCTTCCTTGTAAGTGAAATTATTTTGGTCTTTTGAAGCCTTTTGCTTTTTCTATTTGTAGTCGTGGTTCGGTTATATTTTTGAAAGTTAAGGTGGTTATTTCTTATTTTATGGTGTCGGTTTGGTGACATAAAAAGTTTCTCAAGTGCTATAACAATGGTTTTAACTATTACTAATTGTTAAGGTTCCATCACAAAACTAATTGGCTATATGAGGAGTAGCCCAACAGGTATTTAAACTGCATACAAAGAGTGAGACAGGCGATGTGAGACTTATTTCTAACACCCCTCCTCCAACAGAGCCTCCTAGAACAGGCGAAGGGTATCGGAGACCCATACAAACCGAGAGCCTGGCGGAACAGGCTAAGCGTTGGGATCTGGCTCTGATACCATGTTAAGTTTCCATCACAAAACCAATTGGCTATATGAGGAGTAACCCAACAGGTATTTAAACCGCACCACGAAGAGTGAGACAGGGGATGTGAGACTTATTTTCAACACTAATATTACATATTTTAGGCTATTGGAATTAAATTTTTAGGAGATTCTCTATATATTTTGTATAAATCTTGTCCACCAAATATGATAGCAAAGCAGTATCTTATCTTGTGAAGCAATAATAAATGTTGACATTGGCTTGATTAGCTCATTTGTAAATTATTTAATTTTTTATTCACAAAAAAATATTTTTTCGTTGTATGATTTTTTTAACGAGCGTCCTTGAGAAAACTCAATAAATGAATTTAGCACAAAAATTAAATAACAGGAAAATTATTTTTTTAACTTATAGGAAAAAAATGAGAACATAGATTTTTTTTATCGACAAAAGAAGGAATATATTTCAACAAGAGCACAAAAAGTACTTCAAGTATTACCACTACATGTGCATGTTAATGGAGAGAGATTTAAATATGGTTACTAATAAGAATATTCTAATTAATGGAATATTCATTTGCTATTAGTGTATGTTATAGAAAAAAATGGTGTAAACTGCTTATTTATTTGAAGTTTGGTATTTTGTGTTATTTTATAAAACATCAATGATACTTTATGCATTTTACCCTTTATTATATTGCAACAAAATTTAATAATATGTTTTTTTTTCATTGTGAAATTAATTATTCATAATTTTGAAGAATGAAGTTTTTGTGGCTAAATACTCTCCCTCCCAATAAATGCGTACCTAAGAATTTAAACATGTGTTTTCATTCTTTTGAAAACTCATATGCGAACTTTTGGTTCAACAACACGTTGATTTAAATGATTCATATATTTTTTGATACGAAAGTACATTAATTGGGAATTGAACTCGGATACTCATACACACACATTCTCATATACTCACTAACTAAGCTATATGACTGAGATAAATGATTCCTAATTTGTCTATACATTCATAATAGCATTATTGTTTTTATATTTAAATTTAAAGCGTGTTGGGATTAATTGTGAAAATTAAATTATTTTAAAAATCAATTATGTGTATAATCAATTATTGTTACAATTAATTATAACATAATTAATTTTTGTTTTGGTATGTGGTTTAAAAGTGATTTTGAAGATAATCTCTTACGTTTGGATGATATAACAATTGTTTTTTATAATAAAAATTTGAATAGTAGAAAAAAAAAGTATATTAATGCTAAAAGTTTTTATGAATAAGCTCTAAATTCTTGCTTATTTAAAAAAAAAATTATTTATAATTATAACCAAAAAATCAAAAATGATTTTTTTTCCAAACACATACTCTCTCTGTCTCAAAATATAAGATTCTTTAGAGAATTTTTTCTTGTCCCATTTTATAAGACCCTTTAAAAAATTTTGTGCACATTTAATTTTTCTTTACCATTATATCCTTGCTATTCAACTAATTTTGATGAATTCAAAATATTAATTAAGAGGGAGAGTAGGGTGATAAAAAAAGATTGAAAGATAAATTTAAAAATTAAAACTTTTTATTAAATAAATTTAATATATTTAATTAAATTAATCACTTTTTTAATTTTTGATTTAGGGTTTTACATTTTTGGGACTGAGGAAGTATTTAATACTTCCTTTTTCGATACTTTTTGTTCACTGAATAAGAGAAAAGCAGGGAAAAGGCTCACTTTTACTACTTTCCCGTGAAAGAAAAGTATAAAGGGGAAATTTTCTAAATTAAGTATAAGAATAGTTATAAAGGTATTCTCCATTGTTGCCTTTGAAATTTGCATGGTTAATTAATTATTTAAAGAAAATATAATTTTCGGTGAAATTTTAAACATACATTTTTATTGATTAAAACACAACAAAAATTTAAAGATAGGTATTTAAAAACTAAGTGAAAACTGATATTAAAATCTAGTAGCGATACATTTTTATAAGTTAATATTATCGGATTTTAAAAACGGTTTCCGCTCGGTTTCTAGATACCACACATCAGTAGAAATTAGAAACCGGTAGTTTAAGAGTTACAAATCTAAACTTTTCTTAAAAAAATTACTTTAACCGAATTTAAAACCCGATTGTAAATAGTTTTCAAATACCGAGCAACCACATAAATTAATGACTAGAAGTTCAATCAATTTCCGATAAGTTTTTAAATCCTAAAAGCGCTCGGGTTTTAATTACCGGGCGAAGGGCAATTTTGAAAGAAAAAAAAATGTGTGGTGCGGCAAGAGGAGGTAGAGGTGGGAATAGTAGTGACCCTCGATAAATGAAAAGTACGTTAAGAAATATATTAGAAATAGTAATTTAGTAGTTAGAAGTTCGCTAGTATATAAGATACACACCTATTGTAATCACATACTTTACCACTTTCATCAATATATTACTCTTGATTTCTTTCTAGCATTTTCTTTCATTTTCCCTCACTTTCCCTAGTATACCATGTTTACTAACATAGTATCAGAGTCTTTCCATCCACCTTAAAATATCTTTCGCTACTCTTTCTTTTGTTTTCTTTCTCTTTCGGTCTCCTTTTCTATTCTTCATTTTGCCTAAGAAAATTCCCAAGTAAATCCCCTTCGTATTGAGGTTTCTACTTGGTGGTTAAGTTCTGATGATTTGGTTTCTACCTTGTGTCGGTTTGGCTTGATTTTTCTTCCTCCCTTAGTGGTTAAGCCTATGTTGACAAGGGCTTCTTCTTTGAATGGTGCATAATGTTGTTTCTCTACTTCTGCTAAACAGTTTAGATTCGTGTTGGCTTCTACTTGAGTGGTTAACTCTACTTGACTAGTTAAGCTTCTTCTAGCCTCAGTTGACTTTGTCTTTGAAGTATTTCTCTTGTTGATGTTTCCAAAGGCTTTTTGTTGTTTGTATTCCTTTCTTTTGGCCATTACATCTTTATATTGTCTATCTTAAGCTGGAAGTGTGTCACCTTCCCGCTTGCGGGGGGTTATTAGAAATAGTAGTTTAGTGCCAAGAGTTTGTAACTCAAGTGGCATAAGGAGGAGTTCTTTGAGCTGAAGGAGAGGGATTCAATCCCCGATAGGTAGAATTAGGAGTAGATTTATGAGTAATTTAGCGTGGGTGTGTATGTGTTTGGCCAAAAAAAAAAAGAAATAATAGTTTAGTACTAGTTAAGAGTTCACTAGTATATAAGGTACACACCTATTGTAATCACATACTTTACCACTTTAATCGTTACTCTTGATTTCTCTCAAAGATTTTCTTTCATTTTCTCTCACTTTCCCTAAGATATCATATTTACTAACAAATAATATTAAAAAAAATAAAGATAAAAGTAAAATTTAAAAATATTAAAAAAAGTATCATTTTACTTTCTAAAATCTACTTTCAAAACCACCTAAAACCACCTTCCGGACTCTAGTTTCTAAAATCTAGAACATAGCCATCTTTTGTTCAATGAAATTTGGAGGATGGGATTAGCACCATCTATTGGGAGTGACACCATCTTTTTTATATGTAAGAATCATAAATTTATATACTAAAAATGATGGTGCCACTCCCAATAGGAATGGTGCTAATCCCATCCACCTGAAATTTGTATTACTAGTCCATGTGTTGTATGTTTGATATTAGGAAAAAAAAAAATCCTGATCATAAAAATTGTATTACATTAACGAGTCAGATTTTCAAAGAATAAACATATAAATTAAACACTAAATTCCGATAACATATGGGAAAGTGAGAAATTCGTAATTCATACATTGAATCCAGTGTTAATCTAATTTAACTACAGTTTAACAATAATTTATATAAACTATAACACTTTGTTTTGTCAACCATAGCTCAATACATAAAACTTTTTTATCAGTAATGTTTTCAAGTCATATTAACTGATTAAAAAACACTAACTAAAACACTTGCAAGCTGCAATCTTTTCAAAGCCATTAGAATTCACTGATTAAAAACATCTACGAACTAAAACAGCTGCAAGCTGCAATTTTTTCAAAGCCATTAGAATTCAGTGAGTGGTGAGGAGTTGGTGAGTAGTAACTAGCAAGCATAAAGTCCTTGGTTGAAACCTTGTGCCCCCATTTGTACCAAAAGTCAACATTTTTTTCTCATTCTTCCATAATAATATGATAATATATTACTTCACTCATTCAATCCTGAAAGAAGAAACAGCACAACAGTAAATGTTTTACCATTCCCTAAGATGTGATGATTATCATATTTGTTCATCCAAAAAAATATATAAAATTTCAGAAATGACCCTGGCCGTGGACTGGTAATCAGAAATGGGATACTTGTAATCCAAAATGTGATACCTAGGAATAAGGCAGCTCGTGGAAGTTGATCGACGGCATTGGTGAAGAGATAAAGGAACAGAAGTTTAAGATATATTTCACGAAATTAAATTGTTCATATCATCTCACAATTTACCTTCTTATGACATGTCAACTTAACGAAGAGAATCCTGCCAAGTAGAAGGGGCACTTTACCTTGCTAAACAAGATTTCCCCAAATCAAACAAGAACTCTACTATTTTTCCCAGGGCGCTATTTATCAGGTCATACAGCATATTCAATTTTGATGCATAATACAAAAGCATAAAATCTGTGCTAGTTTTCATATCAGAATATCTAAATTCACAAGTATTACTGGTAACTAGTTAATATAAATTTACAAAAACTATATCAGCCACTGTAGAATATCCAAGCCTTGTAATCTTGGAAATAACAAACAAGCGTAATCAATCTCATTGGATCACTCAGTGCCCTCCTGGATTCCTATTCCATGACAAATAGGAGGGATCCCCAAGTTGCCTATAAAGACGAATAGAAAGATAGGTTAGGAACAATAAATGAACTTTAATCATTCAATAAGGGCCAGCTTGTTTAAGATTAAATGAAAACTGATTCTATGATACAGCTTTATCTAGGTTTTCTTGTTTTTCTCAGAAACTACTATTTTTAGCTTTGAGAAAAGCACTGAAATAACATTTTTATTTAGATTTTTACTTTTACTCAGAATATTACATGGTTATTATATTTTTTCAAAAATATATCTTTTAAGTAAAAATCACCAAGCACAAACAATCAAACCCAAATATATTTGCAAAAGTCAAAAGCAATGAGTTTTGAATTGTACAATAGACATAAATAGAGTAACAGCTGGATGAAAAATGCATAATGTGTAACTAGATCTTGTATTCAATTAAAACTCATGACCTTTTTCCTACAGATATACTAATTTAAACCTTTTAATCACTAATCTTTAGAATTTAAATTTTATAACCTGATTAACACCAACTAGAGCAATTTATTTTTAACAACCTCAGTAATCCCAGTAGGAATAATATCATTTTCTTTCACTGGTGCTTCTGCATATGTTAATGAGGAAAATTCACAGAAGAAAATATTTCATAAATATGCAATGAATTTGCAACACAGTTGACATAAAAGTCACTCAAAACATTATTTTTGTTCTAATCAAACATACTAACACGATCAAGGCTGATTTCAGAGTTACAAAGGGAGAAGGGATTGAAATTAAATGCCCAGGCCTAATACTCCAATTTATCTGTATGACCATTTTCAGGCTCTGTGCCAACTATGGTAAGAAGCCACAGAACCAAGAATCCAAGTTCCCCGTGCTAATGTATGTGACAAATGAATGCATCCAACACCAGTTTTTATCAAACAGATAAGAAACCAAGCAACAAAATAAGCAAGACCATGCAGGCTACCCCATGAATTGCCCTGCTTCAAAGAGGATTTTTCATGATCTAGAGCAATAGAGGATTTTAGTTATTAAGTTTTTACCTTGGCTTGACAAAATATACAACGGTAAAAGCCAAAGCCAAAAAGAAGCACAATCCTCCGACAGTGAGATAAGCAATACCAAGGAAGTCATTCTTCCCACCAAGCCAGCTAGTAGTTGACAATACAAGTTTTTTCTTGCCATTGAAGCTGTATGTGTTGTAGTTATTTTTCAGTGTTACACTTATGTTATCACCTTCATTCAGATCCACTTCTATCTTTCCGTATAACTTCCTAAAAGTTGGCAAAGCAGCCGTCCGCATCCAGACAATAAGATCCTCTTGTTCACTCAACTGTTCCATAAAACATTCAGAAGGTGAGCAGGATCTCTCATTGATGCAAGCTATCAATTTAAAATACTCAGACTAATCATAAGATGAATAAAAGTGTATACTAGAAGTAAACTTTGAAATGAAAGACGTATGTGGAACAGCTAAGTAATTTGAATGAGAGAAGTCATTACAATATTTGCAAAAAGAATAACAATATAAGTAGTAACAATAACATTAATAATAACAGCAGCAACAAGAAGTAAACCAAAATATGCAAGCTTAACACAAAAGCATACAACTAAATTAAGACTTCACTAATAAAAACAAACCTTAATTACATTGATGAACTATGTGAAGAAGGATAATTATACATGAAGATAGAAATTTAATTCAATCAAAACAAGAGGTCGTGTGAATACTCACTGGTCTGGATTCAGAAAGATTCGCACCACCTCTAATAGAACTGCTCTGAAAGTTTTTAGGGAAAACATCTTTTCCAAATTTGTGCTCCCTATCACTCTTCCAGGAGATACCTTTCTTGTTCACTGCCAAGTTCTTGTTGTCACGGGAGAAGCTGTATGTGTCATTGAATAAACTCCAAGCTATTAGACCACAAGGTACAATTGCCTTTCCATTGGTAATAACTTCAGGCTTACACGCACTTGTTGAGTCTTCTTTTTTAGGGTCCCTCAATTGCTCATCACTCCGGCTTTTAACATACCTAAAAATAGTTGAAGGAAACAGTCAGTCAAATAACTTGAAGCGATAAATTATTATGAATATATGATGAATACATGAAAAACCATAAGTCCGTGTGGATGTCTCCGAAAATTACATCCCATACAAATAGTAAAGTTATACCTATCTCTAACAATTCCCAGAAGTTCTAGAAGTTACATAATAGAATCACAGTTTTGAACTGAAAAGCGAATTTTATTGAATTCAAGTATTCAACAACACACCGATTTAGATACAATCAAGAGCCAAGGCTCAAACAAGGTTCTTCTCTGCCCTAAGAATTGACTTACTTCCAACATAACTACTCTCCCTAAATTACAGCTTATAGCTAAAAAATAACATAAACTGAATCTCCCCTCTCACAGCAACTTCCTATATGGCAGTTCCTTCCCACAGTAACTGCTCTACATGGCAGTTCCTTCACAAAGTAACTGCCATACATTGCAATTCCATAGGCCTTGTGACCCTTTGTGGATTAAATCTTCCAAATGACTGGTTTGCTTGAGCTTGGATATAACACTTGGTCCTCCTCCAGCCCAACAGGGTCTCGGTTTCTATGACTAATCTATTATACCGTTACTGCATTCTTGGGGTTGGCTCCAACACACCGTTCTCAAGGATTTCAACTACTATGATATATAATTTGATTACCTAAATTTCATTAAACTGTCAAAAGAGTTAGAGAATAAGAATGACAGAAGCTTGTCAAGAGAGAGAATAAAGGCAGCAGTTTCTTGGCATCCCCATCCAATAATTGTCAATAAGCATTAAAGAAAATACCAGGAGATCCTTTTTCTAACAGCAACACTTTTCCCTCACTTGGAAGACGTTAAAATGTAAAAGATAAAAAGTAAGTGTGATGCATGAGAAAGAAAAAGGGGTTAATACACACCGGCGGTGATTCTGGTAGAAGTTGTCAAGCTGATAGTAGACATAAATAGGTTTCTTCATATACTTGTCCACCTTTTAGTAAGAGCAAAGTTCAACAAAAGATAACATTGCCACAATGTGGCCTCCATTAGTTATCAATCATGGGAAGCGTTAAAGAAAGATATTGGTTAAACAAAATAGATAAACTGGTATCAAGAAACCTTACATGTAGCGATATGTTGCATGTTTTATCTGCAGAACTCTGAATAAAGGAAACCTTGTCTGAAACATTTTTTGGTATGCAAGATGATTCATACCTATAAACAATTTCAACAACCTGATAGATATGAAAATAAAAAATGAAAACCATACTCAGCATTACATACGACTGAAAGCATTAATTCAATACATCATAGTACTAAACATTACCTTTCTAGAAGCAATTAGCGAAGCAACTCCAATAGGAACAAATACAACACTCACAAGCAAGAACGCTGAAATAACCTGCAGGGAAAGACTTAAGTATAAATTTTACTACTGCATAATAACGATTTCAAGATACATTTAAGTACATAAACTATCATGTGTAATACTGTAATGTATTCATAAAGGTAGTAGGTAGTGTTACCGCTCTTGGCGTAAGAATTGGCTTGCATGCTGGAAGCTCTTGCTGGGTAAACTTTGAATCTGGGAGACATAAAAATTTCAAAGAAAAATCTTGTCAGTTCAGTTTTCTGCGAGAAATTCAAAAAAACATTAGGAAACAAAGGCAATTGTTGTTAAATCAGCACATACCCACATACTATCCAACTAAATAGAACTCTTCCATTAGGTCAATAAAACAACCAACACCACTTCTAAAGCTTTTTAAAATTAATACTAACTCTAAAAAAGTGTTATAGTTTCATAAATACAATTCCTATACATAGGTATCATTATGCACTAAATACTAATAGGGAAACCATCAGCGCACACACCCTTCTCAACAAACCTATTACTCTCTTCGTTCCCAACATGCGCTCAATTAAACCCAATTTTTTTATTTCATTATAAATTGACCAAAAAAGTAAATTGAGCTCAAAAGACCAAAACTACAGAGAGATCAGAGAGATTCAGAGAGCATTACACTTAGGTCGCTTGGCATTTCTTCTTGCAGCTGTGGAATCGGCGGATCCAGCACCTGCAGCGCTCGAAGACGCCATTTCTCAAATCGAAATCGATCAGAGACTCGGCCGTTCCGATCCCGTAAACCTTAGTTGGCGATGGCAATGACGATTGGGAATGGAAATTGAAACCCTCAAAAATTAGAGAGGAAAAGAGGGAGATAATGGGAATCAGGGAAAGTGGGCGTGTGAGAGTGTGATTGCGGAGCCGGAGAAGAAGGACATTCTGTGTCGCTTTTTCCTTTCTCTCTCTCTCTCTGACTCTGCTGTGGAATTGAAGAAGAAAAGAGAGAGAAACACAGAAAAGGATGAAGGTGAAGGTGAAGGCACCAATATCAAAGAGTCAAAACAAATTGCAATGCAAATTACCCACGCTTCGCATTGCTGCCTTTTTTTTTTTTTTTCCTTTTTGATTAATGATTAATTCGCATTGCTGCTTTTCGTTAAGAATTTAAGAATTAAGAAATTAAGAAATAAGAATAAAAATAAACTTACCAAAAATAAAAATAAGAATTTGGGTGAGGTTATTTTCAATGCTAGACGTATTTTCGTTTATTTCCAAATATTTTAAAATTTGAAATATATTTTTAATCAATAAAATAAAATTATTAATATATAAATTTTATTAAAATAATTATATAGAGATGAGAATAGACATTTTAATTAGCAATGTTATAAGAATCGGACCCGGTCGAGCTACTGGTTCACAGTTTATTAGTCTGACCGTAGTTGAACGATAGTCGAACCGTTATGAATTAAATATATATTTTTTATTATTTTTATAATATATAATACATTAACTCATGATAATATTTAATAAATTATATTTATATATATATATATATGGTGTGTATAATATCACAAAGGGCATGTTGACATAGTGGTAGATAACATTTTAATTATCTAAAAGTCTCAGGTTCATATATCGCTTCACTTATTTTCAGTTTTTGACTGATTCTCAATTTTACTTATATAATTTCACATCTTCTGATCTCACTTTCACTTTCTTGTTACGCTAATTTGTATAAGTATTGGTTAGATTTTATTTAAGATGGTATTATACTTACAATCTTTATTTAATCTTAAATATTTTTATTTTATTTTATTTTTAAAAATAATTAGAAAAAACATATTAAATTTATCTTTTTTTATTTTTTTATTTAAAGAATCTCCTTTTCATTTTTGGCCAAACAAACAAACGTGAATTTTGTATATAAGTCAAAAAAAAATTCAATTTTTTTCTCGTTTTTCTTAAGTTTTTCTTTGATTAGGATTTAAGAGTTTTGCAGACAATCACCTTTATTAGAGAGTCCATATCCATTTGCCAAAAGAAAGCATTAAATGAGTTAAATCATAAATGCATAGCATGGCTTTCATTTTGAGAGGAAGGGTAGAACAGAACGAAATATATGCTTTCACGGGACGAAGACACATACAAATAGATAAAACCATAAAGAACAATGAGACACAAGGGATAATGCGTTAAAAAGAGAGGTACTATAAGGAAAAAATGACATGTATTTTTAATTTAGATAACAAGATCTTATAGGTTGGAAATTAAATAGCATGAGAGTAGACATTGAAAATTCCCATCTTACTTTTCTATGCAACTAATCACTTTTATTTTTAAAAATATTAAACAAAAATTGATACCATTTTTTATCTATTAAAACAATTTCATACTTTCATATTCATCTCGAAACTTATCATACCAACTTAAGGTACTTTTAAAAAGAAAAGAAAAAAGTTAAAATCAAAGGATTCTAATAACTAAATACATAATAGTAGTTTAGCTACATTGATAGCCAAACACGTGTTTTCATCAATATTAGTTTCACATAGTTATTTACTTATCTAAATTAAGGGAGTTATGTTCTTCTTCTTATGGGGGCGGCGAGGGCAACAACATAAGCGGTCTCACTTGAGTTGTCTTAGGATGATTTATAAGGTTGTCAGAACAAGCCTGACTAGGAAGATTAACTTGCCTACTTATAATCATCCTTGGTGCACCAAAAGGTGGTCATGGTGTCTCCAAAAATTCCTAAGGTTGCTCCACAAAATGTTGAGGTGGCAAGGGATAATAAGGAACCATCTCAATTCCATTTTGCCTTCTTCCATCTCCTGTTATACCTACATACACATCATGCTTCATTGTGTTATCCTTTGGGACAGTGTCAACTAAAAAATCATATATATCAGTGCTTCCAATTGCAGTTGTAATGTCATTCTTTCAAAATGTCATCTTTTTATTTTTCTCAGCATTCACCCAAGCTCTGAGTGTGAGTTCTCATGTCACATGCCTTGGCAAACAAAGCACATGACTCTGCTGATATCCTCCTCACATCTTTATTTGTCTTCATAATTCTCTTGATCCTAGATAAAGGCAAGCAATGAGGTTTAAAAACAATGGCTTCCTCAATTTATTGGTGTTGTTTTTTCCAAAAATTGTTGAGGCTCTGCTGCAATCGGTGTGTTTGTGCCTGACGGAAGAATTGGTTGAAATGTTCTGGTCTTCTTTGTTGGGTTTAAGAATCGGTTGGTGTTGCAATCATCTGATCAGAAGGTTGATGCTAGTTGGAGTCAATTGCTTGTGATGTAACATCAATCCATCTTGTTGGTTGTCTTTGCTGGATTTGAAAATTTGTTGGTGGTGGCATCATTTGGTTGGCTGGCTGATGCTGGCTTGAGCCATTTGCTTGTGATGGAACACCAGGCCATCTTGTTGGTTGCCTTTGCGGGTTTTGATCCATGCTATTGTGACCTTCAAAATTTTCTTTCACCATTTTATATATACCACAAAGAAAAAGATAGGGTGAGAAATCAATAGTATATGTGTTTTTAGTTTGGTTTTTAATTTAAAAATAATATATTTTTTATTTTATTTTCTTAAAAAAAATGGAAATACATTTTTTTAAAAGAATGAGATAAACATTCACAAAATTTAATGGTACAAGTAATGATTTTTATCTCTGGTAAATGACATTTAAGATTAAAGAAGTTTCGCTCAAAAAAGATTGCATTGATTAAAGTTTACGATGTGAAATTATCGAATTTTATTTATATAAATTGGACAACATGTTAGTATTTTAATGATATGTCCTCTCATCTTAATCTTATAAAGTCCAATTTGATTTTATGACCTGACGACAAACCATGTAAATATATATTTAAAGTTTATGTTTGAAAAAAAAAAAAGAGGTGTTCACATGTTAGGTTGGGTTTTGACCGATTTAATTAAAACTAATTAATTTGAACTCTAGATTGCATCCGATTGAGTATACTTTTAGCAAAATTGAGCCGATCCACCCGAACAAACTCGAGTTGGATTAGTGAGATTATCATATATAAGTGCCTAATTTTCACTTTTTAATATACAATTTTTAAAAAATTACGTATACGGAAAAAAATCTAAAAGGAAGAAATTTAAAAAATTTATAGATATGTATATAATTTTAATAATAATTTAAATATTTTTACATAAAATACTTAATAGTAGAATAAAAAATGGGGAAAAGTATTTTAAAAAAGTATGGTCGAGTTGTGGTTTCGCAATGTATGACCCGACACCTACCTAACCCGTTAAACCAATCTATCTTGATTTTCTTTGATTGGATCAAATCAGGTTGAGTAGATTCATTGGATTGACCCAACTAATGAACACCCATACTCATGACTTACAATGGCGAATTCCTTTCTTTAATTTTTCTCGTTTTTATCTTCGATGAGGAAGGAAAGAAGATGAAACATTTACATAATGCATATATGAGCTATTCTTTTATGAAAGTCTATTGCAAACACAAACACATATGATGCATGAAGACACACCTAAGGAGCGACACAAGAGAAAAATGGCAGGAAAAAAGGAAGATGTACCTTAGCTTCTCTCATAGTTTCTCTTCGAATAGATTAAGATTTCAACTTGACACTAGAGAAAGAAAAATCTTAGTGAAAAAGGAGGAGGTGGGGTGAAAAAAGAAGTGAGTGTAGTTCAATTTAAAGCCAAGATAGCATTTTTCATATGACAAAATTAACCTTGTGTTGAAATATTTATTACTCCCTCCGTCCCATATATAAATCCCAACTAACATTTCGCAGAAAAATGGTTAAATTATTGAAAATAAAAGTATTAATTAGCCTATTGAGATGTTACACCAATTAAATTTAAACTTAATTATTTTCTATTGGTTGAATGACTTTGAAAGTTAAAAAATCATAATAAATGCTTCTAATTTTTTTGTGTAGGGACTTATATTATGGGACGAAGGGAGTACTTAATAACTTAAAAGAAACATGTGTATGTGTATATAGATTAATTAATCACTTATACAATAATTTCTCATAAAAGATAGCTTATCTATAGGTAGAATTATGAAATCAACTTAAACAAGTTAAAAACAAGTTTAATCCGATAAGTTGTTCTTTGGAGCTTTTGAAAATAAGTTAAAATAGCTTATAAAGACCTACAAGTTGTTTTCATAAAATAATTATTAGCTCTTACAAATACCAGCAAGTAGTTAAACGTGCACCATTAACTTCGTTGACCATAAGCAAAAAAAAATCAAATAAGGGCTATCAATAGTTTTATCATATTTCTGTTAACGGTCTCTATATTCACGGTAACCATTCCATATTTTCTTCCACAAAATTATTTGCTTTAATATCATTTATATAACCTTTATATCCTTTAATGTTATTTACTTACATTTCTCAATATCCATTCATTGACTTATATAGATTATTATAAAAAAATATTTTTTGGTCTGAATTTTTTTTATCATTGAATAAAGTTTATTATAACAAATTGAATACTCAAAACTTTTAATTTATATTATGTAAAGTTATTTATATCATTAAGACTGTAACCTAAAAGTTATGAAATGTAACACAATTAAACAAGACAAAGAGATTGCACGCCGCTTTTTATGGAGTAGTATGCTGGAATACGTAATATTTTTCATAAAAATAGCTCAAAATCAAGATCATTTTAACTAGCCATCCATTGACTTACATAATTTATTATAAAAAAACATTTCAATATAAAAACCATTATCATATAATAAAATACATTAAAATGAATCAAATATTCAAAATTTTCAATTAATTTCAAGTAAAGTTATTTATATTTTTTGAAATTGTAACCTAAAAGTTATGAACCACAATTACAATAGGACAAAGAAAAATGTGGCATGCCTCATTTTATGGAGCAATATATTGATTACTTTAAATTTTTAGAGACAATCTCCTTAAGATAAGCATAATAAAAAATGCCAATAAGTTGTTGAGCTAGCATTACTTACTTTGTTGACAAAATTACTTTAGATTACTTTTATATGGATTATTTTTAAATGACTTTATGATAGACAATTAATGACATATGCAGGGTCATATATTAGATAAATATTTAACATAAAATACATTAAAATGTATCAAATAGTCAATTTTTAAAATTAGTTTCAAATAAAGTTATTTATGTTTATTGAAATTATAATCTAAAAGTTATGAAACTTAATTACAATCAGTTAAAAAAAAATTGATATACGGAGTGATATATGGAAATACAAGATCACTTATATTTTATTACAAACTCCTCAAAATTAGTATTATAGTAATGTAACTCTTCAAAAGTAATAATGTGTACTTCGAGAGAAAATAAATAAAGGAATCTTATTTTTCTTTTTGTTATTCTTTCATTATTTACAAAACATAATTACAATCGAACAAGTAAAAAGGTAATACGTCTTTTTTTACAGAGTGATAAATCAAAACTTTTTTTTTAATTTTTTTAACCGAATCCTTGATATAACTATGATAAAAACATTTATTTATTTTTTCAACAAACTTCTCAAAATAAGCATATTAAAAAAACAATGCATACATATAGAGAAAGAACAAATGAATGTAACTTACTTTTTAGTTATTCATTATGTTATTATCACATCATGCATTTTTTTTGTTCAAGTGGAGGGATTGAGTTAGGAGAGGAGATTGGGACTTTCATAAGAGCAATGATATAAATTTACTATTATTTTTTTTATAAATTATTTACATTACATTACATCAACAAAATATGATTTTTAATTGAGTTTTTCTTTTTTTTTTATTTAAAAAAAAAGTACCCTAACAGGTTGTAAATAAGTTTGGGTGTGCACATTAGTGTGCACCACATATTTTTCCTTTCATAAATTTTAGGAACTGAATATAGTACCCAATGAGTGACCCATAACATATTTACTGGTACAATCCTAACGTAAGGTCATTTCATCACGATTTAGAATTGATATTCGTTTATTTTTTATTAAAGGTAGAATTCATACTCATGTGATGCATGTTTATCAATAATAATTTTAAATATGTTAATATTTAAATAAGTATATATATATATTTATATATAAATATAACAAAGAAAGTATAATTAAAAATGCATCTTCTATTAGTAAGGTAACGTTAAGAACTACTTTTATCAAACCCTTATTAGTTTTAGGGTTAATTTTTAGAATATATTTAAGAGTTAATTACGTAAATCTCTGCACAAGTTAATGTTAAATATATTTTGAATTTTGTAATTTGAAAATTATATTATACTATATGTGTTATTCTTAAATGCTAACTTGTGCAGTTTTTTTTCTGAGGAAAGGTAGTTAACCCCAAAATTTAACGATGATGTAATTTCTGGTTTGGAGTTTTACTCGTTGTTAAACTATTGGATTGTATTTTAACCAGCGACAGAGACAGTGAAGAAGGTCTGCGATGGCTACACTGAACATTTGCAACACAGCAATTCGATCTCGAAAGCTTCTCTGTGGCCCTTCCCTTCTCCTCTCCGTCAAGTTGCAGATGCAGACTCCTACTTTCACTCGAAAGGTAATTATTCAATTTCTTCTCTATTTTTTTTCCTTTTTTTTCATTTCATTGACTCGCTCGTTTCCCTGTGTGTCAAAAATGATTTGAAAATGCTTGAAATTGATAGCAAATTCACAATGTTTTTGCCTTTTTCCCCAAACCGTATGAGTTTTGTTTATTTTAACTGTTTGATGTTATGCACGATGTACTCCTGCACCTTTCCTTCTCCGAATAAAATTGCAAACGCATTTGTTTGAACGATGGAAATCTTGAGTTGGTATTTTAAGTATTTGTTTGATTCAGCTTATTTTAAAGATAACTGAATGACAATTTTGATGTAACCTTGTTAAAGGACCAAAATGAGTGTTTACTTGTTATGTGTTGTTTTTGTTCTTTGCGCATGAGTTAGGGGTTTGTTTGAATGGCAGATAAGCTTGGATGCAAAAAGTGTTGCTTCCCAGCTTAGTGGTTCTGGATTGTTAAGGACTCAGGGTCTTATTGGTGGGAAATGGACGGATGCTTATGATGGGAAAACCATAAAGGTATGGCATAGCTGCTGTTCTTTCACTTTCTCTCTTTCTTCTTCCAATGTATTTTTGGCGAAGTGTATTGGAAGAGGGGCATTGTATGCTTGCTGCTTCACTCTCGAAGTGTCAATTATACCACTGACGGTCTGAATCTGTAGCTACAGCATGTTTAATCATTATAAATTCCATTGTTTTGATAGTGCTATTATGTAAGAATCTTATATATATTCAATGCTGTGGCAGGTTTATAATCCAGCAACTGGTGAATCTATAGCAGATATTGCGTTCATGGGTGGAAGAGAGACGAATGATGCAATTTCTTCAGCCTATGATGCATATAGATGTATGAGACTTCACATTTGATGCTATATCCTTTTTTCAGACTAGAAGCAGAAAGAGTGGACGTGGTTAAGAGATATTATGATAACTGACTGAATATATATGTCATTGCATAAGAACTTGTTGTATGGTTAATTAGTTATCAAATAACTTGGGTACTGATGTTTCTTTTATGATATCTGGGGAAAATTTGCTAAAGATATAGGTGGCAATCATGTTGTTAATTTGTTATAAGTTGAATAACTATAACAATTTGGTGTAAAAACTGGATTAGCCGAGGTGAGTGGTTAGTCTTTGGTTTTCTTATGAGGTTGTAGACCTGTCAAGAGATATATTTCGTCATAAGTTAAAATATTAACTTCCGTTAATATCCCAAGTGAATGGTCATGCTTAATGCTCTACACGATCACAAATTCAAAATGGAATATGGACATAATTTTAAATAATATTGCAGCAATGAAGCATTCACATCTATATTATTGTTATTATTTAGAATGAGTACCATAAAATGAGCAATCAATATATTTCAGTTGATTTGGTTTTATCTTCTTAATCATTCGCTTTCACTCCCAATGTACCTTTGCTGATGGATTGATGTTGTATTAGTTCTTGATTTATGTTCATATGAATCCTTGTTAATTGTTACTTGTTAGTGCAAATGATGAATTAGCTAAAATATTTTGTGGTTGGTATCATTGGACTATTCCAGTATTATAATAACTAAAGTTTTGTTTCTGTAGCATGGAGCAAAACCACTGCTGCTGAGCGAAGCAAATTTTTGAGGAAATGGTATTGTTGTTCTCTGGTGATTTCATGAACCACCTGCTTTAATTGAAGTTTTGACTTATCCGCTGACTTTTATTTGTTTTAAGCTTTGGGACTATTTAGTTACTGTTAATATAAGTGTTTGTGTGCGTGCGCGTATTTTATTTAGTCACTAGTACTGCTTTTTCTAGCATCATCATTTATTAGTATTGCAATGTGTTGATTCAATTCTTAGAGATATTATGCTAAAAGTACTAAATGGTTTCTGCTTATTTGATATACAAACCAACCATCTCCTTGCAGTTGCTACTATTGCTAATTTGCTATGCTATATGAAACTCCTATTTTGTTCAAGTGCTGACGGTATTCCACACTTGAAACTGCAATTTGTAGACAGAGAAGCAGTAGAATAAAGGCTTTTGACAAATTTATTTTATTAATTGGATCGTATAGTTTATTTGGAATTTCATAGTCCAAGAAATTAAGGTAGGCTAGAAAATCTGATGGGATTTTAAATTCTTCGGAGGCACTAACTTCATAATTGAGTAGTAAAAAGGGATGATTTGGGCTCTTACAGATAGTACTTTAAGCATAAGTTCTCACTAGCAACGAGACAAGGATACACTCTAGAATCTAGATATATGCTTAGATAATTGTTGGATTGTATTCTTGGTTAAGAATCTTGAATTATGATGTTGCGTGTTCCTATCTTTGGTTCAGAAGTTTTAAACAACATCGGCATTGTGTTGAGTGTTGACTATATTGGGGAAAAACTAACGTTTATTTTTTATTTTAAAATCTTGGTAATGCTTTGGAATAAGTATTCTCTTTCTCAGTCTCCAATTTGCATCATCACTGTTAATAATAATAAATGAGTTTATATTTTCAAATCAATAGCCAGTATAACTATGCAAAAGTCAGTATCTATTTATTACTCAATTGTTTTCCCCCTGATTAATAATTTTTTCTCATCTTCATGAGTCAATTCGTTATGGTATTCGTTGAAAGTCCCACATTGATTAGAGATATATCGCCACCTAAGAGTATATAAGTGATGTGACAATGATTCTCCTATGAGCTTGCTTTTGGGAGTAAGTTAGTCGAAACCCAAATTTAAGTTGGCATCAGAGCGTATCCTAGATCTGTTATTGGGCCACCCATGAGGGGTGTGTTGAAAGTCCCATATCATTGGGCCATCCGTATTTGTCGATGCTCCAAATGTCCAGTCTTGGGTGTTGGGGGGGGGGGTGTTCAAAGTCCCACATTGACTAGAGACATGACCATCTAAGAGTATATAAGTGGTGTATCAATCCTTCTCCTATGAGTTTGCTTTTGGAGTGAGTTACGTCCAAACCCGAATTTAAGTGAGTCATTATGCAAATCATACTTATATTTTGCTTTGCATTGGTGATGATTTGTCTTTGATTGCCTATGATGAAATCTTTAATTTACAAATTTGTAGTACATGATTTTGATGAAGTCTGCGTTTGTGTCTGTCCATTTATGGCATGTTGACCTTATCATGATTGAAGTTCCTGAATAGTAATTTTGTCCTAGTAATAGCAACATTCTGTTAATTTTCACCTTTTTCTTTTAAGGTATGATTTGCTAATGGCACATAAAGAAGAGCTAGCACAACTTATAACCTTGGAGCAAGGGAAGCCTCTTAAAGAATCTTTGGGTGAGGTACAGGATGGATGAATTCTTTGTTATTGTATACTTCGCCAATTGTTGACTTGTTTCCGAAAATATAGTCTTTAACTGAGTACAATGACGTTGTGTGATCCATGTAGCCGACCTCACTAGTGGGATAAGGCTTTTGTTGCTGTGGTTTGTTGTTTCTCTAGTTGAATTTGTTATTAATACAGCATATTATGCAAGCGACTGTTTTGCAGATAAACTATGGATCTGCCTTTATTGAGTTTGCATCTGAGGAGGCAAAACGTATATACGGGGATATAATTCCTACACCTTCATCTGATCGGCGTTTGTTTGTTTTAAAGCAGGTAAATTTCAAAGTTCAAAGTTTATTTGGTGTCTTTAATTTCATTTTTCAGCATTTTCTCGGGGAAACTTTGTAGTTAGACATATCATATATTAGATTTCATTTTACCTAGTTTGATGTACTAAAAGAAGTGGGGCATGGTATTTGACATTACAAATTACAAATCATGTTAAAGCATTAGGATAGAATATAGATACATTTGACTTGAGTAATTTATTGTTGATGGCGGTCAGATGCACTTGCATTTTTATTGTTGATGTGAAATATTGCTGCGAAAGTATGACACTGTTTGACATTGCTGGTTTTTATTTTAATTTTTTTTTAAATTTTTTAATGTCACATGTTAATTGTTATGTAAGGATCCAAGGAGGTGCTTTCTTCAACATGTGAAAAGTATTTTCCTGTTTTGTTAAATGAAAATGAGATTAGATGCAGCTACATTTTTAAGTCTGGAGTTAATTGTCCTGAATTGCCAATAATTTAGTGTGCGAATGCTGCAAGAAAGGATGCTTTCAATTTCCTTTAATATTGAAAGTTCTAGATGAAAATGTACTGATATTCAGCTTCTGTTTGATAATCCTAATGATTGAATGGTTCTTATTTTCCACTTCTTGGGATTTTCAGCCCGTAGGGGTTGTAGGTGCAATCACACCTTGGAACTTTCCCCTCGCTATGATTACCCGAAAGGTATATTTAGTTTTGATTCTTTGTTGACCGGATTTTACCCATTTTCACTTTAAGTATTTCTTGGAGCAAGTAAAAAACAATTATGTTGAGTATTATGTGTTTCCCTTATTAGGTTGGTCCAGCCCTTGCATGTGGCTGTACTGTGGTCATAAAGCCCTCTGAGCTTACACCTCTCACTGCTTTAGCTGCAGCAGAGCTCTGTATTCAAGCTGGAATACCAGCGGTAGTTTCTTACACCTACTTTTATGTTGTATTGGAAGTTCGTTGCTTATTTGGCTTTTTGCTCTGTAATTTTGATATTTGGTTTAGAAATTTAGTATTTAAATTTATTGAAAAATGCCAGAGAAGCATGACAAGTATAATTTGTACACTAGGAGCTTACTTTAATAGTTTATTGTAATTGTAATACTGTAATATTTTGGCCCCATTTCAAACCAATTGATCTTTGTAATTTTATTTTTGTAGTATGTATTTCTTGTGCATGGTGCATGCATATGCACATCTTAATAAGGTCCGTAGAAGAGAAATTCTAAGTTGGCTCATTTCCTTTCGGGTATCCTTAGGTTATGTTTAATTTAGGTTATTTTAGAGAAAATTTTGCTTATTTTTGTCATGAGATGGCTTTTGAAAAAAAAATAAAAATAAAACGATTATTCAAAATTTAAGCACAAATTTTGGAATACTTAATTTTGAGAAAATAATCCCTTTATTTTTCAAAAGTTCTTTGGGAGTTGGTGAAAGTTCAGTGATTATATCTCTAAAATAAGCTAAATCAAACAGACTAACCTATGCTAGACATCATTAGTTTCTTTAATTAGAATGTATGAATGATAAATCTTACGGCAACTTCAATTCATAAATCTTTAGTTAATTCACTTCTTCATCTTATTTTGCACATGTTCGCAAACCTTGTCTTCCTTTTTCTTTTTTCCATCTCCTCCCTGTAAATGAAGCTTCTTTTCTTATTTTTGTTCTTTAATGACTTCCTGCCCGTATTTTATGATTTTAATGCTTATGATATTTGATGACATAGGGTGTTGTGAATGTGGTTATGGGAAATGCTCCTGAAATTGGGGACGCTTTACTTGCAAGTCCACAGGTTCTGTTATCCTGCCATTTTATGAACCCTACCTTTTGAATGTAATTGAACATCTGAGGAAGAAATTATCAACCTTATTTAGGTACGGAAGATCACATTTACAGGCTCAACAGCTGTTGGAAAGAAATTGATGGCAGGTTCAGCTGAGACGGTGAAAAAAGTATGCTTGGATGTTGACTTGAGTTTCTTCCAATCCAGGATCTAGATATCATTTTGTTTAACTGAAGTTTTTGCCCTTGTATGTATGCTTTTTAAACTTATAGGTATCTCTGGAACTTGGTGGCAATGCACCTTGCATAGTTTTTGATGATGCTGATCTGGACGTTGCAGTAAAAGGAACCGTAAGTTAGATGAATAATTGATGAATAATCATTTTATTGGTTTTGAAATTTCAAATTTTCAATATCTGCCTTTAGATTGAAATGTGCTTCATCCCTCTCTCTTTGATCAAATGTACAGAACTTCCTCAACTTTGTGGCATTAGCAACCTCCCCAGTTTAATTTCAGCAATTGTAGAGATTTTATGTTCTTGGGGAATGGCTGGTTTTTGGAGATTTTTGTTTTTATGTATGAATTCTTTTATTAAGCAATCAACAGGTAGATCTGTGGTTTGACAATAAAAGCTTAGGGTTGTAACTTGTAACAACTAATAAAGCTGAATAAAATCATTAAAACTGAATAGAAACTTCAAATTTGAATTAATTGCTAAAATTGAAAGTTGAAGGGCTTGCTGTGATGCCCCCTTCTCTTCGGTGATACTAGTAATCATAACATTTCTTGAATTTGTTTGCAGCTTGCAGCAAAGTTCCGTAATAGTGGACAGACATGTGTTTGTGCAAACAGAATTCTTGTGCAAGAAGGTTAGATGAAAATAATAGCAAACTGTCAATTGTACAAGTATGATGCATTTATCTTATTTGCCATCTATTAAACTCTTCGGTTGACTATAACATGCTTATGATTCCCAATTTATGAATACTTGTTGGAGGTTTAGTAGCTTGTTTTCCGGTTTTTTTTACTTATTTTTTATCTAAGCTCGTTCTGCTAATTGGTACTAGTCATGGGACTGTTTCAGAGCTCAGACGTACTAGCCAGTTCTTGTAAAGTGCCCTTAATTCCTTATGCTATGGATATCATGAAGATGGCATTCTGAACTCTGCTAGATTCCTGCATAGCATTTTTTTTAACCTCTTGTTTCCCTAATCAAAAGGCTTATTTGTTGTGACCAATCACTGCCTTAAGTAGTTTTTGATTTAGTTTTAGTTGCGTAATTTTGACATGCAATTTGGTGTTGTTTTGAAGTCTTACAATTTGGGTTTGGACCTAACTCAATCCCAAAAGTTAGCTTGTAGGATGAGGTTTGCCACACCCTTATAAACTCAACAATGGCCATATCACTAGCCGATGTGGGACTTCTAACACGCCCCCTCACGCCCAGCACTACACAGCTGGAGCGTGGACAAACAAACGGGTGACCCAACAATACAGGACTAACAAACACCCAATAACACACCCAACAACATGGGGGCCCAACAAATGGATCTAGGATAGGCTCTGATACCATCTTACAATTTGGGTTTGGGCCTAACTCAATCCCAAAAGCTAGCTTGTAGGATGAGGTTTGCCACACCCTTATAAACTCAACAATGGACATATCACTGGCCGATGTGGGACTTCTAACATGAAGAACAACAATTTAAAAAATGAAAGGGTAAATAACATTAATCACCCTTGAGGTTTGATGAAACGACACTCCACCCCATTTTTCCATCAAGAGATAAACATCAATTTGGTCCTCCAAATGTTCACTCGTAATCAATTCGGTTCTCAATTTTTTGTCACCAAATTAATCCATCAAATATTTACAACACTACTAAATTAATACTTAAAGATTTAAAACACTACAAAATTATTCTCTCCAAGATTTAAAACATATTAAAGATTTAATCTCTAAAAATACATATAATAAATTTTTAAGGGACTAATTTGGAGATAAAAATCTTTCAAAGACCAAAATGGTGACAAACAAATTTTTTTGGGAACAAATTGATATTTTACTCTTCTATCAATATTGCACTTCACCCCATTTTACTAAGGGTGGTTAACAGAATATAATAGATGCTGAAGAACTATTTTGTTGAGTAACTATAGTTAGCTTTATTTATTTATTTATTTTTAAAAAATATGTTCTTTCCTTCCATCACAGTGGTTCGGGGCTTCGAACCTCTTGATTCCGTCAAGTTGCAGCTTCTTTTAGACTCCAGTTTATAGTTTTCTATTTGTCTTGTTTTCATTACTTACCAAAAAATAATGATGAGAAACATATAATGCTGTATGCATTATTTGGGAGTGTGACTCGTCCCAATTTTCACCTTTGCGTTTGCCGTTTGCCTCCACTTTTGGAGTTTGCTTCTTTCCTATATGGAAGGTACAATGTGCTATTGCCACAATTCTCATGGAGATTGCAATTGCCACTCTGTTGTTCGGCGTAGATGGGGTTGCTTGATTTTGATCTGGGGTTTGACCCACTAGATACTACTTACTAGTGGAAAAATGGGATTTTTCCGCTCAGAGACGGCTGAGTCTGTAATGGTCTCTTGGTTGTTGCCAACGGCGAAGCAGAACTCCCGAGGAATAATGGTTGGCGGAGGATTCTTGTGTTAGGTTCATTTGCGGTGTGGGATTGAATGGTTTTGCCGACCCCTTGAGGTGTTGGCTAGAGTGGATAGGGACAGTGGGATGAGGATGGTGTAAAAGCTCAAGTGAGGAGCGTTCATGGTGATTGGTGAGCATTGATTAGAAAAAGTGGCTTAACCAACAATGACAATTTGGGAGAGTGCGTGTGAGTTTTGGAACAGAGAAATTTGTCTCTGTCGTTACTGTTGCCACATGAGTTACATTTAACCATGGTTAATAGATTTTTAACTTTAACTTGATGGAAATGTTAAAAAGAAGTGGGCTTCAATATTGAGTGAAGAACATGGTGGAGTGTCATTTCATTGAACCTCAAGATTAGTTAGTGTTATTTACCCAAAATGAAAACAAGAGAACGGGATATAATAATAAAGAGAAATTACAATGACATTCTTATACGCGATTTACTCCAATTAGTAGTGTTAGTGTACTTTTATCAATTATTTGACTGTTTCTAACGTATACCAATGCATAAATATGCAATAATTATTAGTTGAAGACTCTCAGCCTTTTATGAACAATGTTTCTGTGTGAAGGTATATACGAGAAATTTGCAAATGCTTTGGTTGATGCTGTTCAGAGTCTGAAAGTTGGGGATGGTTTTAGTGAAGGCGTGGTTCAGGTAGTTATTATTATTATTATTATTCTATGTTTTACTTTTTAACAAACTGTCTATGAAAGTCTCCTGCTTCCCTTTATGTTGCTCCTACCTAGTGGCTTTACTTCACTAATTTAGATGTTAGGGTACTTTTGGATACGATAATTCCTATCCGGCATTCCTCTAGCAATATGTTTCAAGTGTCACTACTCTTTAGAGTCCTCTCCCGAATTGAGAGAAAATCTGTTAGTTAAGCTTTCTGGGACCATGCTGCAACTCAATTTTTTATCCATCTCTAAACAGGGTCCTCTGATCAATGAAGCTGCTGTCGAAAAGGTTTGTGTTTGTCTAAGCATTTCAATTTGTATATGCATTGTTGCATGGTGTCTCCTCTAACTAATGGGAACTTTGTTTTTTGCTTTTTGTTTTTACCTTACAGGTGGAGTCCTTAATATATGATGCTACATCGAAGGTTTGTCATCTTTGCAATTTCTCCAGTCTGATTCTCAACTTCATGCCTCCAGACATTTCTTTGACATCTTGTTCAAGCTTTTGAATTCAAAACTCGAATACAAAATTTTATTTGTCAACCATCCCTTTTTTGGGTTTTTTCTGATGCTTTTTTGCTACTGTGGGCTGTGGTGTATAGTGTATACTGTATACTTGAATAACAACGTAGTTGAGAATCATCCCTCTACGTGGGATTGGTTCATTAATCAATCAATGCAATAGTGCTTTATTAAAAACCAGAATATCAGGGAATCCATTTATATCAAAGTATTTCCTAATGTTTTCTCCTAAAGTAGTGTTTCGTTGTTGGTATGATTCTATAGTGTTTCGCTAGTAAGTGATGCTTGAATAAGTTTATTTGGTTATCAATCAACTTTTCCTTAGAGAATAAACAAAAGAAAGTAAAAAAAGGGGCAGTTTTGTCATAAAATATCCCCCAAATATCTAGTTTCCTGGAAAATTTAAGTTACACATCTATTGATGTATACCTGATCAGAAAATTTTATTTATTTAGTTACTTGTTCAAATGTACATTTCATGACTGTTTTCGTTTTGGAAATATAGCAAGATGGATAAGCATCTAAAATAACAAATGGTGGTAGTTCTGACAATTCAATGCCTTTTTATCTGAAGGGGGCAAAAGTAATTCTTGGGGGTAAAAGACATAGCCTTGGATTTACTTTTTATGAGCCAACGGTCATCAGTGATGTCGAGAATGAAATGAGGATATCAAGGTAAACCTTTTAAGATGTCATCAAGTATATGAATTTCTGACTCTGGCTCGTATTAGACTCTTAAGTTAGCTTTTGGATTTGAGCTAGGTCTAATTCATTTATAATACAAACCAATGTAAGCTTGTATAGTTTACAGTGCCTTGATGCATACTGTCCATTTCCATTTTCTGTTGATTCACCTTATCTCCTATATAATTTGTCTTACACCAGAGAGGAAGCATTTGGACCTGTGGCACCCCTTTTGAGGTTCAAAACCGAAGAGGAAGCCATCAGAATTGCTAATGACACTAATGCAGGTAGTTTTTGCTGCTCTGTTTCTTAATTTGATTCTTCTTTTATACAGCATGTAAAGTCTTTTTTTCTTCACCTCCTCTACTGCTGTCTTATGTTATTAGTTCTTTCACCTTTAGCTTAGCGTTGTAAATTTTTTGACCATGGAACCGTGCCTGGACATATGAAGGTTTGGGTTCATACGTATTTACAAACAGTATCCAACGATCATGGCGTGTCGCTGAGGCTCTTGAATACGGACTTGTGGGTGTTAATGAAGGAGTAATTTCAACTGAGGTGCATCTCATTCCTAATCAAATGAGATTAAATTGTGATGAGATGTTTTTGTTGATGGATTTATCTGTGTTATGTGTTGATATAGGTGGCTCCGTTTGGTGGTTTTAAACAGTCTGGTCTAGGAAGAGAAGGCTCCAAATATGGGATGGATGAATATTTGGAGGTAAATACAAATTTTAAGTTTACAGTTCTGTAAATTTCTCCTTTAGTTAAGAAACAAAACTGTTTCTGAATCCATAGCCGTCGATTATATAGCTAAGCCACTTTTGTCCTTTGAAGTTTGTGAAACTCATTATTGTTGTGTGGTTTAAGGAGGCAAGAGAGAGGGCATATTTATGAAGAATTTTGAATGGGTCATGGACAGTTTGTTAGGGGGTTGTGTTGAATTGTTGATAGCATTGTATGATTTTTTCCCGATATTTCGGGTCAATGGAAATGGGCTGATACCTGGTATTTGAATGATTTGGGATGAGCGTGCAATAACTTGTGATGTAATTGTCCTTTGGAATATTTACCATGTGAAGTTTGCACAGTAAGTTCATTCAACTATTTCATATGCACTATTGTGGAGAACAAGGGTCTTTGATTCACTAAGCATGCTGGCTAGGGTCTTTGATTCCTGGTCATGTGTATAAAAGAAATTGTGACGAGAGGTTGTACCTATTTCAATAATCCCCAGAGCCTTGAAAGGGTTAGTCCTCTTGGCTTAGAGATACTCTTGCCCAAAAAAAAAACTAACTTTTTAATGTGAGGGAAAAAGGGCAGCAAACCTTTCCTTGCACAAGGATATAGTGACATTACATGAATGCTTACATATGCCAAGAATATATTTAAGATGAAGTCTCGGGTCCTTAAATTTGATTTCCTTACCTAATAAATACTTTTCAGAAGTGCGAAAGTGTTGTAGTTGGTGTAAGTAGCATGTCAAAATTAGATATGGCTCCCTCTCTTGGGAGTTCTAGTGCTTCATGGTTCAAAACAGGTGAAGCTGTACACTGAATGCGGTCAATTTGTCATTTCTTTTTGGAAAATTCTACATTACAATGTCTGACATTCTGGAAATTTATCTTTGCATATTTTTCCAGATCAAGTATGTATGCTTGGGAAACATGAACAAAGATTGAAGCATGGTAGGTATATACACGAAGCAGGGCCAAGGTAATACAGCTTTCAGCAGCTCTGCTTAAATACTTTGGAAAAGTATGGAAGAGGGAGGTCTTTCCTTTGTGTTTTACTTTGTTGCAGAAGATGCATATAGCCGCACCCATGTTGTATAGGAATAAGTGCAGGCTTTCTTTTTTTTTTTCTTTTTTTTAAAAAAAAAATTCTTTCTTTTAATAAAAGAATTGTTTAAAACAAAGCTCTAAACTTGGTGATTATAAGCAACTTCCCCCTCAATTACTTTCTGATCTATTTACATCCTTAGTTAAGGTTGAGGTCGAGAAAGAGAAGGGTTGGTGATGAGTGTTAAAGGGATTTTTTTTTTCTTTATTTTTTTTTTTTATCTTTATATTTTACACATGTAAATTTTAGTCTTTATTTTTAAGTGTTGATTTTAATCCTCATACTTTTATTTCATATAGGTTTTAGTCCATTTCGTTACTTTTGTCATTAACAACCGCGAGTAGAAGCACATTTTTAATTAAAATGAGTTCTTACTCATTTCAAATTCAAATGGTTTAATCCCTGCATATTTCAAACTAAAATGTGTTAGTCCCTGCATATTTAAAACTTGTTGATTTTCGCCGTTATAGTTAATTGCTAATGGTGTTAATAACGTGATAATGACAAGGACAAAAAGGACTAAAACCTATTTGGAATACAAGTATAGGGGTTAAAATCAACATTTTTAAAATATATAGATTAAAATCTACACCAGCGTTAAGTTTAAGGAAAAAAATATATTTAAACTTTTTCTTTTTTTTTGACTATTCAGCATCTAACCTAATTCTTTTCACATGATAACTTTTGAATGTTTGAGAAAATAATTTTTTTTTTCAAAGCTGTCTTTCAAAGTATATAAAGATAAATGATTATTTTTTTAAAATAAGTTAATCCAAATAAGCACATGATAAGGGTCAAAATTGTAATCTAAACTGATTAAAATAAATTAAATTCATCGAATAATATTATAGAAAAAATATAAATTAGCTTGCACTTGTTGGCCTTTCCCAATTATGACGAAATGCTCCATATGTTTATAAACCATTTACGACTACAAATAAATTTTTCAGTATTAAAAACCATTAGTTTTAATACCAAAAAGACCATTAGTTTATGATAAATAATGTAACAATAATGAATTAATGAGCAGTAAGAAACTGTCCGGTCACCGGTGCCTGGTAGTTACGTATGGGCAACTTACTTTAAATTGATATTTTTTTAAAAGGTTTTTCTAACCTGTACAATATTGCACAGGTTAAGAAATCATAAGTAGAAAGAAATTATTGAAAAAAATAAAATTTTAATGTGATTGTGATTGATATACAGTTAATGTTATATTTTCTTTCTATTCATAGTTTTGTGTAATATTGCACATATTAGAAAAAAAAAGTTTAAAAACGTTTATGATAAACATTTCAAAGTAAATTTTTTATTGAAAAACTAAAAAGTCATGCTCACATTATAAATGAGCAGTTAAGATTACTTGATTAGTTTTGATTCTTGGATTTTGTATTTTGGAAAATTTGTTTGTTTGTTAGTTAGTTTTTTTTTTTTTTTAAATTTATTAACAGGAGGGCTAGAGCCCACTAACTAGAACCTAAAACAAAGCAGGGGAAGTAACCCCAATCACATCATGAGAAAAATTAATAAAACTGGAGCACCCTGGTGGAGGAGGGGACTCTTAACACATGGGTTCCAGCAAAGAAATTTTGTGTTTTAATCCTTTATATTTGTTTTGGTATCATATTAGTTTCTTAACTTTTTGTTTACTTCATTTAGTTTTTTTTTTTTTAATTATTTTGAACCTTTTCTGTCATCTCTATTAAATGGTTAACCAGAAATGCTCAAGTTGATTAAAAGAAAAAACGCAGAGCTTATGGACTCACCAAACAATTTTATGGATTCTCATTTGTCTTCAATTAATTATTTTTGCTTATAAAACAAACTATTCATTAAGGAAAAAAAAAGCACATTATGAATTATATATAAAGGAGTCCTGACAGCTACTATAAACACTGAAAGATATGAATTAGTTAGTGTAAAACTTGATTCCAGCGGACGGATCGAAATTGCAAGATAAACGTGTTATGTAACCAAAATTATATCTTATATAGCAAAGTATTTTCTAACATTTTTCTTTGAAAACAAAATGATTATGATAGACACGTTGCTACATATGATCATTTCCATATTTAAATAATAATTAACTACCACAACCTCACCATTTTCATGGAAAACTTTTCTACGCGTAAAACGACACAGGACAACTATGGTAACTGATTGCAGATCATGATCATGCATTTTATAAGAGATTCTATTCTCTGTGCCCCAAAGTCTTTGAATACTTAGTATACTTTTCTTCCAAAAAAATTAATATTAGGTTGTTGTTATTAATATATACATATACATACTTTCGGGGGTAGATGTTATCGTGATTGATATAATATAATTATGCACTGTCACTGAGCAAGAAAGAAAAAAAATCTAGTGGTACATACACATTACTTTGCTAGTTGACATTGACACCTTCAATTATTGGATGTCACTTGTTGCTTTCTTTTAATTTGTTTAGTCAAAATTTGACAACCAACTCTGCAAGATTTAGCTAATGTGCAATTTATCAAATATAGCAATTAAATACGTTAAATTTACTGAGAAAAAGCAGAACGCTCGATAGAAAATTGATCGAGTTTTTAAGTCATTTAAACATGTTAACAAATGTTCCAATAATGATATCAACGAAGTTCGTATAGAAAATTTTTTGTTGGGATAAACAATTTATTTTGGTGATCCCTTTGTTTTAAAGGGTTAGTGGAAGAATATCTTTAACACTAAAAAAACTTTAAAATTTAAAAACATGTGAACAATTTTTCCCTGTTGTTGTTATTCAACTAGAAGTTTCGTGTGGGAACATATTTTTGAAGAAGTTGATACATCCCAAAATTAAACTTGCACGTTTATTGTTCAATTATTATAATTACTATACTTTACACATTGGCCATGAGTGGAATATACTTTTTTAACATTCCCTATTTCTCTATATATAATAACCATAACCAATTGAATACATTTATCACACACAGTACTCAAATATCTCCTTTTGCACAAGAAAAACTCATCAAATGGGGAATCAATCCTCTTCCATGAAGAAAGGAACTCTTCCAATTGACACCTCTTTCAAGCTTCCTGCTAATATACCAGCTTGGCCACTAGGTACACATTTTATTCCTTAATTTCTTCCTATAAATTTATGCCATATCACTTTAGAAATACGATCATAATAGAGTTTACGAAAACTTAAGTCTAACTCAATTCTAAAAATTAGCTATTATGCTAGTATTCCCATTTGATACGTGACTTAACTCAATATCTTAACAAACTTGTTATCCCTCAAATTGCGGTTGTGAATAGATGCGGTTATTGCGGACTATAATTGAAACCTTGTTTTTTCTAATAAATATAAAACTTTACATGTAGGTGGTGGATTTGCTAATGGAATAATTGATCTAGGAGGGCTAAAAGTGTCTCAAATTTCAACCTTCAACAAGGTTTGGACAACCTTAGAAGGAGGACCAGATAATGCAGGAGCTACCTTCTTTGAGCCAACAGGAATACCTGAAGGGTTCTTCAATTTAGGTTACTACAGCCAACCAAACAACAAGCCCTTGTTTGGAAGTGTTCTAGTGGCAAAAGATGAATCTTCAAACAAAGAAATTTTAAAGAAACCAATTGATTTTACCCTTGTTTGGAGTAGCAAGTCCCAAAAGATCAATCAAGATAAGGAAGGTTATGTTTGGTTACCAAATGCACCTGAAGGGTATAAGCCTTTAGGACATGTTGTCACAAATTCTCAAGATAAGCCTTCCCTTGAAAAAATCATGTGTGTGAGGTCAGATTTCACTGACCAATTAGAGACACACTCATGGATTTGGGGACCAAAGAAACAAATTGATGAAAATGGTTTCAATGTTTTTGAAGCAAGACCAAGCAATAGAGGAATTCAAGCTCCTAGTGTTCTTGTTGGGACTTTTATAGCTCATGTTGGTAATGCCAATAATACCCCTCTCTCTATTTCTTGTTTGAAAAATAATAACTTCAATTTCTCCTCAATGCCTAATATACCTCAAATTAAGGCCTTAGTCCAAGCTTATTCTCCTTTCATGTATTTGCATCCTAAGGAAAAATACCAATCTGCCTCAATTAAGTGGTATTTTACCAATGGGGCTTTGCTTTATAAAAAAGGGGAAGAGTCCAATCCAAAGGAAATTGACCAAAAAGGGTCTAACCTTCCTCAAGGTGGAAATAATGATGGTGAATATTGGTTGGATTTGCCTATTGATGAAGCCAACAGAGAGAGGGTAAAAAAGGGAGATTTCAAGAGCACACAAGCATATCTTCATGTCAAGCCCATGTTTGGAGGAACATTCACTGACCTAGCCATGTGGGTTTTTTACCCATTTAATGGGCCTGGAACAGCAAAAGTTGGGCTTTTGGATATCCCACTTGGTAAAATAGGAGAACACATAGGGGATTGGGAGCATGTGACATTAAGGGTAAGCAATTTCAATGGAGAATTGAGAAAGGTTTATTTCTCACAACATAGTAAAGGTCAATGGGTGGATGCTTCTCAAGTTGAGTTCCAAAGTGGGAATAAAATAGTGGCTTATTCATCCTTGAGTGGTCATGCAATTTACCCTAAAGAAGGACTTGTCCTTCAAGGGGCTAGGGAGATTGGAATAAGGAATGAGACTTCCAAGAGTAATATGGTGATAGATTTTGGGGTGGATTTTGAAATTGTTTCAGGGGAATATTTGGGGTCAGAAATTGTAGAACCTCCTTGGCTTAATTATTTTAGACAATGGGGTCCAAATATTACTTATGACATAGCTGAGGAGTTTGACAAATTGGAGAAGGTCATTCCTGCTTTACAAGCACTTGAAAATAGTTTGCCAGATGAGTTGTTTGGGGAGAAGGGACCCACTGGACCAAAGCTCAAAAGAAATTGGAGTGGTGATGAAGTTTGAAACAGATCAAAATTTGTTGTAACTATTTCTCGATTTAAGTTGTTATTTTTCTAATCAGATATTTGAATATTTGAGGTGTAATTTGAGTAAAAAGTGTGATTGGATAATGTATTTAAAAATTCTAGAGAGAGACCAAACAATTGAGATTATTAGTCTTTTGGTTGGTTGTGTGTATTGTTTGATCAATATCTACTTCATTGTAAGCTAAGGTTGACACACAAACAATGTGTTGAAATTTGTGGTGTGTTTGCATGACAGTTTCTTCAGTTGTTCCCACAACATTAACAAGCATATGATTTTTTTTATTTTTTATTTTTTGTGGGACATTTTTTTTTTATTCTAATATTGTACGGACAAGGAGGAAATGAAGACTGAAATGAGTGAGGTATTTTTTACTAAGTCGACTAACGAGTTATTCCATGTTCTAAAATATAAAATATTTGTGCTCAATAGAAGTTTGCATAATTTAAAATTAGTTTAATTTGTTTAAATATTCTTGTACCTTAAAATTAATTCCATGTTCTATGTCTTATTGACAATTTTCTTCAATATAAATATGTGATTTTAAAGGTGGGACAAAGATACAGGCCACCTCATTGGTTGGTAACCTATATTATTGGATATGCTTCTTCTATATTTCCTTTCTCTGATCTTCCTTAAATTTTTTTATTTAAAAAAATAAAATAAACTAAAAGAGTATTGATTTTTTTACACCTAAAAATCATACACCAACCTTACACCCTTATTATTTTATTATTTCTTAATCCCTTTAATACCCTTCATTTCCCTAATTTTTAATTTATTTAAATAATAATATTATATTATGAATGTAAGAGGAGTGTAAACATTTTAGGCGTGAACAAAATATTATTCAAACTAAAAACGTACCGACACAAAATGGTTAAAAAAAAGTCAATGTATACTTGCGAGTGGTCCAACAAAATAATGCTCGGTATAACAGAACTATAAAATGTTGACAAAATAGAGACCATAAAATTAGCAGCAAATACCCAAATTTAATTAATAAAATATTAAAATATTAATCGACATATTAATTTTAAGAAAATATAAAAATTTAAAATATATCTCCAAAAGTATCAGTATTTATCAAATTAACATTTAAATACATATTCTAAAAAAAATGACTATAATTGACATTTATAATTAGTAGAAATTAAAATAGAATTTAATAAGAATTATGAAAAGAATTCCCTTCAAATTATATTGAAAATATGAAGATACATTTTATATATACAATAAAATCCTTAACCAAAGTAAAACTAATAAAGTCATGTAATTAACAGTTTATTAGAATTCTTATATTTTTAATGGGCAGTGTGTTCTTAATTATTTTTCTCATCTTAAAATTTATTAAGTTGTAACACATAAAATAAAAAAGAAAAATGCTTAAACATACAAAAATTTGTCACGAATACCTACGAAAACCAACACACACATAGACTACTACCGATGATTTTCTGATCATAGAAGTTTGTTATCAATGTCCAATAACCAGTTAGTACTGACATGTGTATTTGTGTGCTATTCAATTCACCAAAATAAAATCGTGAGATATATCGCATCGATTTTTCTAATCAGTGAATCACAGGTTAAGTTTACAAAAATTGAGTTTTGTGTTTTATAAACATATATTTATTATTTGTATTTTTTTTAATTTAAAATTTTTACTTTGTGCAATAATTGCACAGGTTAAAAAAATTCATATAGTATTACTGTTAATAAGAAAAAAATTAATAAATAACTAATGAGTGAATAGGAAGTCATGCAAAATAAGGTCTTTCATTTCATTGTAGGAAAAATTGTTAAAATATATATATAATTTTTTAAAATAAACAAAACAATTACTAATTTTCTAAGTAATTGACCATCTCAATTTTTGAGCTATTTAATCTTTTAGATTTTTAGCACCCTCAACAAATTAGAGGATGAGATTAGCACCATCTTTATTGAGAGTGACATTATTCTTTTTAGTATATAAATTTATGATTCTTACATATAAAAAGAATGGTGCCACTTCTAATAGAGATGGTGCTAATCTCATCTACCAAAAAATTTGACTAATTCCACCACTGTGTTGAATAACACTCATGAACCATGATTACTAGAGTGAATTAAAAGATCAATTAGTTAAAATAAAAAGTAAGGTGAGATTATTGCTATTATCGGTTTTTTTTTCTATTATTACTCTTATTTAAATATTTTAATAATATTTGAATATTGATACTGGTTAAAAAATATTTTTCCAAATTAAAATAGCTAATAGAGGTTGATATAAGTGATAAGAAAAGAGAATTTGTTTGACTAGTCATGCACTTGAATCTCCTGAAATCATTAAAACCCTTCTTAACGAGCATATTTGCCTAGGAATACCTCATGACGTCTAGGGACTAATTGAGTAACTAGATATAACTACTTGGGTCTAGGCCTGTGTGGTAATTCTCCAGTAGTGTTGGAAATGTATCTCCTTTCTACCATTGATTATAAAAAGAAAATATAAAAAACAACAACAATAAATATTTCAGAATAATGATAATTCCTTTCTGACTAGTATTGTGTAACTTGGCCCATATGAAACTTATTATAGGTCACTATGGCATAATATTTTTGAAATACATTTTTCAAAAAGAAATGACATAAGTATTAGTCACCTTTATATTATTAACAAATATTTTTGGTATTACACATTTTTCACCGCACCATATATTGCATTATCAGATCTTAAAAGTTCATTTCATAAAATATTTGCTCGAATTTTCGGAATCAAAAAAAATATGTGTTGGCATGAGATGATTTTGTGGTGAAAAAAACTTTGGCTTATATTATTACCCATATTGTTAAGCGATTGCTATGTGACCTCCACTTTTTTGCAAGCTTGCACCACCCTTTTTTTATTCTGGAAATAACCGAAAGAGTAAATACCCTTGAAATTACAGTAACCCCATTAATTATTTTTTCAAAATAGGTTTCACAAGTTTTCTGAAAATTAAGGTTTATTTACTTTGCATTTTCATTTTGTGTTTTTGTTTTTTATTTTAAGTGTGTGTTTAGTTCAAAAAATGTGAGGAGAAAGACTAAAAAATAGTATATTTGTGTTTAAAGAAATTTTACAAAATATCAAAAATATATTATACTTATTTTAGTTGTTTTTAAAGTTTTTTATATAGATTTTTAAAAACAGAAAATTAAATTAAGAATAAGATAATAATTTTGCATTACAATTACTCATGACAATAGTAAATGAGAACAGAAAATGAGACTACTACATAAACATGCCCAAAGATTTCTTAAATAAGTTTCAGGAAATTTTCAGAAATGAGTTTCCAGAAGTCTTCAGAATCTATTTTCTTGAAAATTGTTTTCAGAAATTTTTGTATCTAATTATGGAAAGCACAAAAGATCAGAATTTAGGAAAAGATTCTGGAATTTTGATTGGCGTAGTATGTTCCTAGAAACTAAATCCCAGAAAACAATAGTTTTTTTTTAAAAAAAAAAGGGTAGTGCAGAGAGTAAATAGAGTGGTGCAGATATTAGTGACCATCTTGATAATCCAAATACTTTTAAAGGGTCTCAGAATATGAGCTTAATATATAAGCTAAGCACATCTTCTCAATTTGGTGCACTAATACCGTTTCTTTACTGAAAAAAATAAACTTTAGAAGTCTTTTTTTTTTTTTCAAAAACAATGTTTCGGAAACTTTTTTGATTTCCAAAAGAGGTGTTCCGAAAAGGGGATGGTGTCCCTATTAAAAGGGATGTTGGAGCTTTATCGATCCCCCAAGAATATCCATTAAGTGACTGAATTCATCATGAGTCTAAATATAAGTTTATCAAAAAAAAAAAGAAAAAAGAAATCATCAAGCCATGACAAAGATTGTGCTAACAGACTCAAAGCATTAATAAATAATAAGTGATGCATTTTTTAAAAATAAAAAATTTTAGTGCGTGTATATATATAAAAACAACTAAAGAGTGTCACAAGAAAAATTAACAGAAATTAAACAATGATTTTCAAATCATGTTGTTAATTGTTTTTTGTATAGTGGCCTTAGTGTATTAATAAGTGAAATTAGTGATGAGTCCAGAACCACATAGCCACATGCTTATTGGTACCTTATCACAACTCTCATATGGATCCTACTATTAATTGAAAAATGCTATATCTTCTTAAATATTTTTTTATTTTTTTTAAAAATATATTAAATGAAAGAAATAAATATATCTAAATATTGTAATTAAAAAGTGTATTAAATATAATTTTATTTAATATGTAAAAGAATTTGTAAGAACATAATATAGAGTATTCATTGTTAATTAAGCCAACCACGTGGTTTCTATTTTACTTGGGGATACCATCCAATTCAACTTCAATTGACTACTTTTTTAATGTTAAAAAGCCATGATTATGACAATCGAATTAATCTAATGTCCTTTCTATTTTTTTCCTACATATCTAATGGAGTCTAGTTAGATGACATTTTAAAAAAGATACATTGACATATTCACCCTCTAGCTCATCTGTCTTTATTATTTAGGGATTATTTGATTTAGATATCAAAATAAATATTAATAGTTGAGATTATTAATATATAAAATAAAAATAATTTAATATAAGTAAATATTTTTAATTTTAATTTTGACAGAAACAAAATTCAAAACAAACGGGTCCTTGTTTGTTAATTTACAATGTCATATAATCAAATGAGAGCATTAGGTGAGAGGAGTGAATCTCGAGTCTCAACTGATCATTACATGAATGGTTGAGATTAAAACACAATAATTGTTAAAAAAAAGTCATGTTAGTTTTTTTAAAAATGTCATATGGCTTTCTAATATTCAATCTCAACCATTCATAATAAGATTCAATCGTTGAGATTCATTCACAATAACAAATGCCGTCATTTGATACGCTCTCTCTATATATATATGGAATGTATTATATGAGAACACTTGCTTATTATGAAAATTGAGAACATTAATCTTGATCATTAAATCTTGTTTGAATGATCAAGATTTAAGTAATAAATGCACACGATTGTTTAATAAGCATGTGAGTGCATTTATTACTTGAATCCTGACTATTCAAACAAGATCTATTGGTCAAAATTAATGTTCTCATTTCATACAATAAAAAGTATTCTCACTTATTTATGTGTGTGTCAGATCAAATATGACACCAGGTGTCAAACTTAATAAAATAACACATTTCATAATTTTTGTAGACATTAAATTTTAAGAATAATTACCCCTCTGAAATTTCTACATTTATTACAAAAATGGTAAATCAAATAAAAGTAATAAATGGTAAAATAATTTTTTTTTAAAAAAATGCAAAATATGCATAGTAGCACCATTTAAAAAATTAACATTAAGGGAGTTTGTGTAATGAAAGTATAAATTTCAGCGGGGCGAGTGTAATTTTAAAAATTGGAGGGGGAATAAGTGTAATATAGACAAATCTCAGAGGAGGTTAGTGTAATTATTCCTAAATTTTATTAATCCGACCGTTGAATTGAAAATATATATCAATTAAATTAACTAAGCAAAATTTCATACAATTTGAAAACTCGTAGATACTTCGTTTGAATAATATATTTTGACGTAATACATATTATTTAAAATATAAGTAAATTTCTCCTTTCGAATCACATAGTTACGGATATCCAAATCGTCTAAAATTTGGTATATATGATTTTTAAGATGATATAACATGATTTAACAGTCACATTGATAAAATTTAATCTCTACATAAAATTATATGAGGTGTCATTTTATTATATTTGACACGTGATTTTATTTGATCCTGAGCAATATATATATATATATATATATATATATATATATATATATATATATCCTTTGCAACATACATAAATTTGATATTTAGCGACGTGAAATTTATAGAATATTTGCAAAAAAATAAACACACAAAAATGTAACATCTTTTTAACAATTTGATAATAATTTTTAAATGTATTTTAATAACACAGTTTTTATAAAACATATGTAAAAAAATATTATAAATACATAAAAGATAACATTTTTAATAATTTAATATTTTTTAATAATTTAACAATATTTTTTAAATATTGCTAAATGTCAGTTACGTTATGATGCTCAAAGAAAGATCCTTTTAATTTGTGTTTGTTTTTTTAAGCCTTTTTCAGGATATATATCCATCGCCATAATCAATGATAATTCTCTCCCAAAAAACTGAACTTGCATGATGGGTAGTCATGAAATGTCCTCCGTTCACACCAACAAAAAGAAATTAAACTCCTATAAATGGACAAAATAAATTATTATCATCATGTCACACCTTCTTATTAATTAATTTGTGTGTGTTTTGGTTGGTTTGAACTTATTTGAACTCTTCTTTTAATTATGCCAAACCGAACGAAACCTTCCTCTACCAAGCACGCATTTTGACCAAAGTGATGATTATAGTAACATAGCATCGAAATTGAGAACTTGGTAATAATAGTGATATCTGATAACATACCAATAATTTCTTAAGTACTACAATAATTTAGTAAATCAAAAACGAATCAATTCTAATTTCTGATAGATTGATTTGAAAGGAGTATTTCTCTAATTTCATTTTTATTTTGTTTTTTTCAAGGGAAACCTTATTGTTTTTGCAATTATTCGGGTTAAGCTTGCAATTGTGTTAAAATTCAGTTATGGGGCGACGACCTAAAAAAAGAATAAAACTAATTAGACCTAATTATATTTTTAGTTATTACTTCACAAAAGTTCATTTTTAGTTTTTAATGTTCAAATTAAGGGATATATTTAGAGTTAGTTTGATTTCCGATTTTGAAAATAGTTTTATATTTTAAAAATAGAAAACTAAAAAATCCGTTTGACATAGAAGTTTTAAGAACAGTTTTTATTTTTCAGGGTTTAAAAATCAAAATTTGAAAATATCTTAAATTTGTTTTGGTTTTCAGTTTTCTAAATTTACACGTAAATTTGTAATGAAAACTCCTCTCATTTTTTTAAAACTGTTTTATAATACAATTTTTAAAAACTAAAAATCAAAACTATTTTAAATATGGCCTTAGGGTCTGTTTACTTTGTTTTCACTCTTGTGTTTTCATTTTTTATGTCTTTAGTTCAAAGAGTAAGGGGAAAGAAATAAAAAAAATAGTGTTTTTATGTTTAGTTTGTAAGGAGAGGTGGATGGATTTTACAAAATATTAAAAATAAATTATAATTGTTTTGATTATTTTCAAAACTTTCTATATGAAATTTTAAAAGTAAGAAATAAAATGAGGTCAAGATGATAGTTTTGCATTACAATTACTCATAAAAATAAAAAACAAAAACATAAAACCGAAAACAAAGTAAATAGACCCTATTTGAAGATGTCTGTTTTTGTTTCTTAATTATTTAAACTATTTTACATCTTTCACAAAAATCCATTTTGAGATCAACTAGATGTTTTGAGGAACTAAAAATAGATATATCTAAAGATAAAAGATTAAATGCACGTGTTTTGAATTAAAAAATTTAGTGACTAAAATATATTTAACTCAACTAATTATAATTGATCACTTTTTACATGTGTTTGGTTGAAAGATCAGAGTAAGATATAGTTGAAGATTCTAATAAGGAGAAATTAACCTACCCATACTTTTGATATGATATCATTTGTTTGATCACTCAATAACTCGTATTCTTGATGACAAAATGAAGCTTAAGATGTGTTGAGGTGTTTTAAAAAAAAGAAATTACAAATCAGAATATGAAATTGAGAAAAATAAATAAATTAAATGTAGGTGCATGTTCCCAACTTGAACTGTTATCCGAAATTCATGGGTATAAATTAGAAAGAAAACCTCATTGTTTTGGGTTTAAAAAGGACACCTGGCCTATAGTTTATTTAATTTGAATATAACATGAATAAGTGGTGGGATTCCCATCACATAAATTGAAAAATATATCTTTTTTTTTTTTAAAAAAAACTTTTGAATTCAGTAATTAAAAAAAAAATGCGGTGTCAATCCTGAAGAGTACAAAATTAGGGAAGAGGGGGAGTTTGTAAAAGTATTGGAATTTCACATAAAGATGGGGCCCATAAGTTCACCTTGTGAGAGGAATTAGGAATATATTCATATGGGAGAGGGAATATATTCATTTGTAGCCCATAATAATAATAAATAAAGATGCTTGAAACTCAAGCAAACAGGGCCTTAGCTTAGATACACATACAAACTACTTAACTCAAATCCACTTTAATTTTTCTACCTTTTTAAACACTACAACTCCCAAAAGTGAATTACTCCTACTCCTAGTTGCATTGCTTTGCTTCGTTAAATCACAAAAGTACATGCTATAACTAAAAACAAATTAATCAGTTAATTAAAAGTGTAAATATAGTATTATAGTTAATCAATATTTTTTTTTGTGAAATTAATATTGTATAATATGTTTTTAATATATAAGGCAGACGATTAGTCTAGTCCTATTGAAATGTAGGCAAAGAAATTAATGGGATATAAAAAATTATTCTAATCCTCACCATTATCACTAATTAAGCTATACATAAAGGCTATTAGGGATGAAAAGGCAATTCATAAAATGGACAGTTGCCAAAATAAAAATTTGGCAGTCGAATAGTATAAAGTATGATGGAAGATCATGTGATCAATAGCACTGGAGAGTCTTAATCTTCTAGATTTTTGATGTCTCATTAGATTATTTACTAACCACTTGGAAATCATGGATTGGCTTAAATGGGTATTTAAGTGAGGTTTGGTCAAAGTTTTACTATAATGGTGGGTCATATATATTTTTTCAAAAATATGACGGTTTTGAATAAAATGAGAGTTTCACATACAAATTATATATATAAACTATTAAATAAATTGTGTATCATATATCGCAATCAGTTTTACACATTTTTTAGAAGAATCTTCCTTTGATTGTCAAAGAAGAAAGCATATATTCTCATTTTTTTTTTCAGTTGGATGAATAGAATGTATTTACTTTTTTTTAAAAAAATTTAGCTACCAAATTAACAATGACACTATAAATAATGATTAAAATCGGTCGCTAAAACTTTTTTTCTTGTGGTGGATTTATTATTAGTGTGCTGTGTTTATTTTTCTAACATATATAATTAATCAAAGGAACACAAAATGATCCACGTCCTAATTTGTTGGTGGAAATTAGTATAAGAAAAAAAATTTCTGTACTCATGCATGGTTACGTACATTAAAATATCTGGTTACACATGTAGAAGTTTTGTTGAATTTTTATTTTTACGTTGTAACCACATATTTCTACACGTTTAACCACCAAATCCGAAAAAACACTGTAACCAATAAAATAACTAATGTAATAACCACTTTTTTCAACGTACATAACCAATTGAGTATATTGAGCACATAAAAACTTGAGTATAAAAATTAGGACTCTTAGTATAAAGGCAACATTCTTTATTTTTCTAGTTAACGTGAGACTTTAATAAGTGAGTATAAACTCATCAGTATATTTTTACTCAATAACTAAAACTTCAAGCATAATTATATTTGAGACATATATAATATCATAATTTTCATGATCAAGCAATTTTAAAATTAATCGAGAATATAGAAAAAAAAATCTAGATCATTGTCTGCCTGATCATTCTAATAAATAGAATATAATTTAATTTAATTCAAAGTTTAGTGTAAGTAATAAAATGTGCTACTGAATTTGTGCATTATTGGCGCTTCAAGCTAGAGGAGTTTGAGGGAGTTGGCTTATTAATAAAAATAATTCATTTTTCAATCAATAAATAAAATGTATAATTTATTTTTCATAACTATATTTATCAAATTGGAGTATCTTTAAAATTATTTATAAAAATATGGCACTTTTTACAAAACCAAAAAAGAGGGTTTGGCCGCGGTTTAAACTTTCAACGGCAAAATTACCTGCAGTTGGTGTAACAACTGTGGCTAATTTAAAAAAAGCGGCTAAACTTTTTTTATACTAATAATAAAGTCATATTAATTAAATAATTTAGTTTTAATAAAAAAAATTCCCTAATTTAACAAATAATTTTAAAAAATGCATCATTTTAGTTGATAAGGGTATAATATGAGGTATATTTGCTTTAGAGAATTAGTAAGCTAAGGTCCCCCACTCTTCTCATCAAAAGCTTCATAGCAATATATATCCTTATGCAATGATGTTTACGTCTTCTAATATTACCAACCACATACCCTAAAGTTGGGTTCCATATTATGTTTATGCTTTCAGCTTTCTCATTGTGGTAACAACACAATATTTGTTGTTAAGTTTTGACTTCATTCTCTTTATTTTGAAAAAAACATATAGAAACTCTAATCTTGAATGAGACCGGTAGATATATATGTCTCCAATTTGAACTCCATTTGTTGTCAAAAATGTTTATTATGTATCAAGAATAAAAGAAAAATAAATTTCAAGTTCATTATATGTATACATATATTTATGGAAAACACAAAAAGAAAATGGTTGCCTTCTCAATCTCAATAATTGGAAACGAGACGTAAGTTCCTAGTTAATTACTTTTTCAACTCTCCCCCCCCTCACTCTTCTTTTTTATTAGTATTCGTAGCCAAAAACAGTGACTAATTGAGCTTTGTCAATTGGCTACGAAATGTAGCTCTATTCGCACCTGTATTTGAATCTCCTTTAGATATAACCTCAATACTCATCATTCGTGACCTTTTCTTTTTTTAAAAAAAAAATCAATTTAGACATTTATTATCACGGGTAAATTTGTCATTTGGAATGTTATATACAGTATATGAAAGAGGTAATTTTCTAAGATAAAATCTTGAAATTTGTTTGCTTTATTTTGTGGAAGTGCAGAAGCTAAAAGTTTATTCTACACCTAAAAGGCCATGCACGCTTATAGAAAAGAACATACATACAAACGTATGCTCATGATGATCACTAGCTTCCTGGTATTCTTTAAGAATCTGGTTTTATATTTTTGTGCATCTTTTTTAAGTATTAGAAAATCTCTGTCAATTTTGGATAACGATCGATGGCCCAATTAAATGTAAATACTAATTGCTCAAATATCGAGAAATTTAATTGGTAGTAGTATTCTTTTGTTGATAATAGTGTAATGACAATACACCATAATTGATTTTTTGTAATATTTTAAAAAATATTATTAAATTGTTAAGAAAATATATGTAATTAATAATGTTAAAAATGTTGTCTATGTATATTTATAATATTTTTAATAAATGTTATATAAAGACTAATTTGCTAACAATATTTAAAAAAATATTGTCAAATTATTAATAAACTGTAGTCTTTTATATTTTTAACATTTTTTTAAAAAAAAATTGAGTAAATATCATATTACTAAAAGGTCGATTATGAGAGGAAGAATCCAAGTAATAACACTTGTAGCTTAAACAGGTCGCAGGAAATGACTATATAGCTGAATGCTTGAATGGTCATTAATATTTAATGTATTCTTATTTTTTTTTATTAGATGAATGACTAAATATATGTCATTTGGAGTTACGTAGGAACTAATAACATGAAATTTTCGAAATTGATCTTGGTGTAACTTTTAAAATGGGTCGGAAAAAGTAAAAAAGATTTAGAAGTCTTTAGATTTTCTTTTTCTTTATCTTTTGCTTTTCTATAATAATAAATTCACTTACTAGTAAGACTGTGTGTATATATATTCAATAATATTGTATAATTATTGAGAGAGTGAGTGAGTAACTCGTTTAGTGAATTGAATTTTGAGCATCTTGATCCGTGATCCGATCTCAACTTTTGCAAACAATTAAAAGGACATAAACAACTAATAACAGGTTTGCAGTGGAAATGAAAGGGAATGAACTATATTGTCAGAGGTTATTTGTATTTTTATTATTATTATTATTATTATTTTGGTCAATCAAGGGAGTGAGAGATTATTATTTGTACTTTTGTAATGTGACGAATATATTCATTATTATAAAGCAGTATTGATGAGTTGAACTTGCACCTCACATTATCAAGCTTAACATGGATAAATGTACCCTCTCATTTTAAGAAATTTACAACTAATACTGTATCTGTTTTTTTTTTTGTATTATTTTACATTATCTCTTCTCATATTCTTTTAAACCCATTGAGTTCAAGTTTTTGTGTTTTATTTTTTACGCTTCTAATTTTAAATCTATTAAATAAGAGTATAATCCGAACTCATATAAAAGTACTAGTCTTTTTATTTTATTTATATAATAATGATTAAAATTAATGTCATTTATAATTTTAAGATCAAATTAAATTATCCTTACTAACTTGTGCCACTCAAGCAAGGGCGGTGAATCTTATACCAAGGTGCTCAATTGTATTAAATAATAACAAAATCTGATTGAAAATAACTTTTTTTCCATGGTAATGACATAAAGCCAAATGCTTTTCATTATTACCATTATTGTAGGTGATAGGGCATTGATGGATTTCGTACTAATAATTATTATGCTAAAAAGGGTGTCGTACCACGAAATGCCTCATGCATACATAAACAGCCAAATGTGAGATTATGTATATATGTTCATAATGCACACAACAAATTAAATACTACTGTTGTTCCAATTCATATTCATATTCACATAAGAGTTTGGTACACTCAAAATTGTATCCATCATAATCATTGCATGAGGCTCCCCCTAATGATGCCCCCAAAAAGTTACTCAATCTTCTATGCATAGAAAATTTAATAAAGAATATCTCTATTTAGAATATAATCAACTATGAAAAATAATACATATATATCTACGACTGTATATGTATATTTCTTATTTTTTATTTTTATGATTAAATGTAAGAAATTTGTGGTTAAATTAATACATAATTTAATTAAATCATTAGATAATAATTTAACAACATATTTTTTGATTTGGTATATAATAATTTTTTTCCTCATAACAATAAAAGAATCACTTTAGTGACAAAAAATATATTTACCATTAAAATTACGTACTTATTTAGTCATTAAATATGCTAAGGAACAAATAAAAAATCAAAATAGTAGCACCGTCATAAATAACATTTAAAATGAGTCGCTAAAACTTGTTTTTCTCTTATAACGATGCCCAAAAGTTTGAGCGTTGTTACTCACAATGAACTTATTTGACTCAAATAAAATTGACTTTAGTAAAATATTTTTATCCTCTCCTAGACGAGAAAAAAAGAAAACCAAGTATAAGGATGAATATAGTAATGAAAGCTTAAAGAGAGAGAGGAGAGATGGGGGAGGGAGGTGTCTTTTGACAAATTAAAGGGAAGTCTGCATGTTGGAATAGGGTAGCTTTATTAAAAAAATAATAATAAATAGGGTATATTGAATACATACATTTACATTATTCTTTTAATTTAAGGAAGGCTAGGTGAGGAAGTTAGCTAACTAAACATACACTCACTGCATCCTCTGTTGTTCATTCAAAGGAGGTTAAGAGCACCTTATTCTTTCTTTGTTTCTTTCTTCCCCTATTTTGCATCAGTAATAAATCGCATTTGTTCTGTTCTTGCTGAATCTCTTAATTCCAGAGAGAGAGAGGAGAGAGAAAGATGGAAAGAATGTTCCCTACTCCAACTCCAAAGAAGGGTTCAAGTATGAATGAGAGAGGGATGTGTGTTCAAGGTGACTCAGGTCTCGTTCTCACCACTGACCCTAAGCCTCGTCTTCGTTGGACTGTTGAACTCCATGAACGCTTTGTTGATGCTGTTACTCAACTTGGAGGCCCTGATAGTGAGTACATACTAATTCATTCATCAATTTCTCTGCTTCTCTCTTCCTTATTAATAATTTATTATTAATATTCTTCTTTAATTTCCATCAGAGGCAACTCCTAAAACCATTATGAGGGTTATGGGTGTCAAGGGTCTCACCCTTTACCACCTCAAGAGCCATCTTCAGGTTTAGTTTCAATCTATCTATATACTTCATGTTTAATTAATTCTTTTCATTTCTTTGCTTTACCACATCCTCACACTTTTACGAGTTATCATGACACTGCCGGTTTCTTAGGCTGCCTTAATACTCTCTCTTTAATTCTCTTTTCTTTTCTTTTGATCTTTCTCTTTATTTTTTTCTTATTTCTTGTTTTTTTCATACATAGAAATTTAGGCTTGGCAAGCAGCCCCACAAGGAATTCAATGATCACTCGATTAAGGATGGTATGAGAGGTGACTCCTCTTTCTAGGGTTCCTCAATTTTTTTAAAATATGAACTTTTATGATCTTTACGCTTCATGATTGTTCTTTTATATATATTTTTTTCGGCAGCTTCAGCTTTAGAACTGCAACGAAACACTGCTTCTTCTTCAGCCATGATCGGCCGCAACATGAATGAGTATGCCTCATCACTTCTCACGTCTTCTTTCAAATTTAATACGACATGTAATTAATTAAAAAAATTAACTAGAATTCGAAGATAATTAATTAAATAATTTGAATTTTGACCTTCTTCTACAGCTAGCCTAAGTTTTTTCTTTTGGTATTCTTTTCTTGGGGCGTGCATGTGGGGGGTTTCGGGTTTTGATCTTGTGGAATGTATGTGTGAAACTGTATGAAACAGTAACTCACACATGGTTGATGCAATTAGGATGCAAATAGAGGTGCAGAGAAGACTCCATGAACAACTTGAGGTAATTAATTAATTTGTTCAAATTTTCAATTTTCTAAACTCTTGTTTTTGAATTTGAGTACTTCCTGTACTTCATCAAAAACGATTAAACACTACCATTTTGAATGAAGAAAAAAAATCCAAATAATTGTAGTACATGGATTTATATATGTTTCAGGTTCAAAAACACCTTCAGCTAAGGATTGAGGCACAAGGGAAATACATGCAAAGCATATTGGAGAAGGCATATCAAACACTTGCTGGTGAAAACATGGCTGCCACTAATCTGAAGGGCACTCCCATTGGACCTCCTCACCAAGGGCTCCCTAGTGATCACATGGTAGTGATGAAGGACTTTGGTTCCCCTCTTGGCTTCTCTTCATCTTTTCAAGACCTTGACCTTTATGGAGGTGACCAAGTTGACCATCTCAACCCTCACAACATGGACAAGCCACCCCTTGAAGGGTTCATGCCAATGGTTAGTGAGGGTTTGTGCCTTGGGAACAACAACAAGAAGAGGCCTAACCCTTATGGTGGAGGGAGTAGTGGGAAGAGCCCTTTGATTTGGGGGGACAATGACCTTAGGCTTCAAGATTTAGGGACAGCCTCTTCGTGCCTTGGCCCCCAAGATCACGACCCTTTCAAGGGCGATCACCAAATTCAAATTGCACCACCTTCATTGGATAATAGGGACATTGACCCAATTTCGGAAATTTATGACACAAAGCCCCTACTCCAAGGGGAGGCTGTGGTAGGGGATAAAAAATTTGATGCTTCCATGAATAGTAATAAGCTTGAAAGGCCATCACCAAGAAGGGCAGAGCGGATGAGTCCTATGATTAGCACCGGTACCATGGCACAAGGTAGAGGCTCACCATTTGGGTGATATGATAATTATGAGATCAATCATAGTCATAATTAATTATTAGAGGATCATTTATTTGCCTTAATAGTATTATGTTATATGTTATTGACTTGATATGTGAAAGTGAAAAAAACTCTCTTGATAGTACCTTGTTTAGGGTTTTGAATTTGGTCTAAGAAAATCAAAGTTCATATGAGGGTTATTTCCTCCTCATGTACTTAGCTTGTTATGCGGTTTATATAATGCCTTTGCATGGCAAATTAAACCAATTAAAGTCTTATTATTATTCTAACTATTATATATATCATATAATTTGAGCAAGTTTGATTATTTTGCTTGAATGTCAGTGAGCATTTTCTCACTTATATCTAGCATTGTTTAATTTCAATTTACAGATTAATTGGTGAACGATTTAATTTGTTGTTGAACTTTTCTTATAGCATTTTTATTAATTGGTTTTGCATGATATGCTCATGATGAACACTTGTCATCAATATGTTGTATGTTGTGTACTTTTCTTCTTTTTATCACATTGATGGTTTTTTTCTTTGTAATTAATTCTTGGTCCCACTTCTATTTTTTTTAGTCTGACATCATGTATGAAACATTCTCTGCGTCACTATTAAGCAGTCTTTTTTGTCCCTAGAATATATTTTTTTGTTTTTGTTTTGAGAGGTGATATTATATATATGTGCCGTGTTAATATCCATATATAGAATTGATTTTGTACATTTTAATTTGAGGTTTAATGGAAAGAGGGATAAGAAAGTTAAAATCACACTAATAGACCCGAAATTAAACATTTGAAATGGGAACGTGAATTTGTGACTCACAACACTAAAAAAATTAAATTAATGAATCTACTAATATTGATAAAAGAATTTGTTTTCCTTAACTTTCATGTTTACATGGACCTTTACTATAAATAAGTGATCAATTATTAACCTTTATGTATAACGGTTAATAGTACAAATAGTTAGTAATCATTTTAAGTTAGTTGGTACAAGTTAGTTAGTTATGCAATGATTGAGGAGAAATCTCTTGGGAAAATATAAAAACTAGCCAAATAAGGTTTTCTTAAAATTTTATATACTTTTTTTTTTTTGTGAAAGAAGGACAAATCTGGGTCTGGAGGCACATAACATGGAATTTAGAAAGAAAGAAAGAAGAGGTAAGGTAAGAAAGGTAAAAGAGAGAGAGAGAGAATAATGATCCTTTCTCTTGAAGCTCCAAAGGGATATTGAATAGAAGCCGACACAGAGTATCTGTCTTTCACTATCTTTTCTTTACTGCTCTATATATATATTCCCACGGAATAACATGATCGGGACAACAGCTCTGCATCTTATCCCACAAGATTTCTCTTCAAAATTCCTACTTTTTTTTTTCTAAAGAAAACTTCTACCTTTACTAGCTTAGGTAATACAGATAGGCATAGTAAATAATATCTACTAATTAACTCTTGTAGAAGTGTCCCTTTATCTCTCAATAAAATTGTTACAGAAAAACAAATTAAAATTCAAAGAAACAGACCTCTAATATCAATTATTTAATTAATGCATGTAAATATTACGTGTGAAGATGAACTTATGCAAGATTTTAAATTGCGGTCCACTCTCACAGTACAATAATAAGGATATAATAGGTGGTCTCTGAAATTGTATTATATCTTAGTTGTGGTTCACAATAATCACATTTAATTGCATTTAACTAATGTGATTGAGACTGTGATGTGCTTATAATTGCAATTTAAAACCTTGATGTCATGTTTGAATTTCATTTGACAATGTCATGCATATCTCTTCTGATAGACATTGAATTAGAAGGACATTATAAAATAACTAATAAAATGGTGATAAAGTCCAAATGAAGCGTTGGCAGGGGAAGATTAGATTTTAATTAATTTAATGGGAGGTGAGTGTTATGCAATTAACCAAAAGAGGAAAAGAAAAGGAGAGGGACAATCCTTTTGGCTCTGCTACTGCTTTAGATAATATGTAGCAATCTTTTGGTACATTTTCTTGATAGATTTATGAAGGCCCCTATAAGTAGCTAGCCATGCCTTCCAGCATGTTAAATCCCTAAACCCTAATTGATTTAAAAGAAGAATAAATATAAATAAATTATCCATATATACACAAGCACACACACATGCACAAACCCACCTCAGTGTCTCTCTTTTCTAAAATTTGCAATGTGTGAGCAGTGAGAAAAATTGAGTTCCATGACCATGAAGCTTCTCTCTTTAGTTTATTAAGGATAAAAAAATAAAAAATAAAAGGGGTGGCGCCACAACCTTTATTGGTTGCAGAGAAATTTTATGTACTGCAAGTTGGCAAGAAAGCTCTCTTACTCCACTAGTGTAGTAGTACTCAGAGAGAGAAACAGAGTGAGAGAGTGAGAAAGAGGAAAAGATGAAACAGAGTGAGAAAGAGAAATAAAGCCTAAAGGGAATGGAGGAAGAATACAACGCACTTCCATGCGTGCGCATATCGAGGAAGCTTCTATCTTTATGTGCACAAAGTTATCAGTCTTAACATTTTAAAGCTCAAATGCTTATTCACTACTATATTTTATTTTTTGTTATATAATATTGTTGCTATTTTAAAGCATTCTTACATCATATAACACTGACAGTTATGTAAGATCTGTTTCCTCAAACTTCGTGTCAATCATGGGTTATCTTCAGTTGAGGCAATTTTGTTCAATTTTAGAACATGACATTTGCATCATTATGTAATTAGCTCTTCCATGATATAAATGTTCTCGATTAAGTAAAGCTGACTAGAGTGATACCCAATTTAGTCTCAATTTTCACACAAGTTCTTTAACTAAATAAATTCTCACAATCACCAAACTTAAAATTTTTCAGGCATAATAATATCTAAACTCTGCAATTTGGAACTTAAGATTTCTTTAATTTGAAAACTAATGTCAAGACTGAACACGGCATATAAATATAGAGAATAAATTGGCTGTTCACTATAATTCCCTACTTACATAGGACAATACATGTGGGTGAGTAGAATTTTTTTTTTTGCAAGAAACAGATCATATACATAACTGTCAGTGTTTTTGTTTTCTGAATTAAGGTAAGGTAGTTGAGTAGTCAAGCATGCACGTTCTTCCATGCACATGTAAATCATTAAGAGAGTTCAATTGAAGTACTTTGTGTTCTGTTTTACTATCTCATTCACAGCTTTGGGTCTCGTAAAAAATTCCCTACATATATACCTCTAACAAAGTACTAAAGCACAGAAGCTTCTTTTGTCCCCACAATCTCAAACTCTCAAACTTAATGGTTTCCAAGAAAACAAGCCATAGGATATTAATTAGGATAAGCAGGGCAACAAACATTTAGTCATTTTATGAGCTTTATTTTTTAGCACAAAAGAAACCAAACAAAGAAACTGGATTTGTCCAGAGCAAGATCTATATAACATATTCTATATATTAGTAATTTCGAAGTGCTTTGCATGTCACCGAAAACATTGCCTAGTTGTTGGCCAATTAGAGAATTGAAAATGATGTTTCGGATTTGGTTAAATATTATATTATATTGTATGCTTTAGTTCAAAAGCAAAAGGAAGAGGACAGGAAACAACTTTTGATTAACAAAGGGTTATAGTAGTAGTAGTTTTGCATTGATTATCTTAATCATTTGCCTTGAAATTATTATTATTTTTATTCCAATAGTATTGTGTAATGTGACTTGATTTCTACTTTTTTTAGACCAAAACCTTAATATATATATACTTGTTTGTCAATTGAAAGGAATTTAAAGAAAGATTGCTCCGAGATTGTTGTTTCCTGACAATTGAGATGGTGAATAATTAATTAATCCAGTGCTGATTAATATTAGTGCTTTAATTTTACATGTCTTTACTTTGTGCTCAAGCAAGGTAAGGCTTTTTTGGAATGGAAGTAAAATAAAATTAGGAATTAAGAAACATCAATTCCCGCATAGTTGGAAAGTATGGCTGGACTCGTCACATTAACACAAAAGCACCTCATTAGAGCCATTAAAAACTGACTACGTGTTACCTTATTTAGCTTTAACTCTAACTTATTGAACAAAAAAAATTTAACTCTAACCTACTCTTCCTTAAATCATTGATTCTTATATTTGTAATCACCTCTGGACTCTGATGCTTCCTTTCAATAAGCATTATATGCTCATTATTAACTATTGTCAATCATTTTAATCCTTGAAATTATATTTAAGAAATAAATCAATTGATTTTAAAATATTTTTGAGGATTAAATTGATGTCTGAGATTGTTTCAAGAACAAAATTGATTTATTTTAAAATAATTTAAAATTAAATTGATCACATGGAATAAATTAATTGACAAGTGTATATTTCAAGGACTAAAAATCTTTTTTTTTTGGTAATTTCAGGGACTGTTTTACTCTATTTTATGCTGAATGTTATTATTTATTAGTATAATATTTATTGATAATACTTATACTTACGACTTATGAGGAAACTCGTTGTCGTTCATATTGAGTATACATTGTGTTAAATTTTAATTTACTCAGTCATTCTAATTAGCACTTTTTTCCCACATGATTGGAGAAGCAACATATATTATGCCAATATTCTAATTTACTCCGCCATCTTTTTTTTTTCCGGCTTTTGTGTGTGTGTGTTTCGGGGGGGGGGGGGGGTGTACAGCTCCGTTGTTGTAATTTACCCGGGTTTGTTTGTGTCCTGGAACTTTTTGGGTCAAGTGCCTTGGGCTTTAATACATTTTGGTGTCTTGGGTTTGGTTTACCTTTGGGCTTCGTTGGTTTTTGCTTATATACTGTTTTTGGATTTTTTTTGCCTCTCCCTCGTATTTTTCAGGACTTCATGTGTTCTGTTGATAATGTTCACTTTTGGTGTGAAACTATTAAAAAACACTTATTATCTAATTATTCACATCAATCCAAAAGAAATTTCAATTATTCGCAGAAAACACTTATTATTTAATCAATAAAAGATATATCTTCAAAATTTTAGATGTTTTCTTGGATAATTTTTACGTTATGAAAAAAATATGTTTTTAGATGATATTAGTTGGTTTGCATTCTCATTCTGTTTTTTTTTTTTTCTTAATTTTATTTTTTAAAAAAATTGAAAATGGCCGAAACAAGATTTTCTTGTTCTTGCTTCCAGTCATTTTCAATGTTTTCTATTCAAATTTCATGAAACAAGAAAAAAATAAAAACAGGAAATAAAAGAAAAAAATGGAAATACAAATTTGGTTGATTATAAGGTGTGTGATGTGCACAAAACAAGGATAAAAACATCATTATATAGTATAAAATAAAAATATTTACTTACAAGATTAAGATTTAATGATTAGGATTGAGTGGCACGTATATATACCAATGGCACACTATAGACGTATCCTAAAAATTAAATATGTTGTTAGCACTCGTAGGCAATCGCGCAAACCAACCTTTCTAATTCTGTCTTTTTCTCACAAGAAATAAAGAATTCTATTTCTCTCTAGTTTTTTTCTTTCTATTTAAAGTTATCCTGAGAGAATAACATGCACACTAGCATCCATACCAGAGTCACACTCACGAGAAATTACTAACAGTGGACCACACATTGTGCAAAGGCAAACATGCCTATGGTAGCAAACAATCTAGTGACTGATTTGCTACTTTTGCTCCCAGCACCTAAACTTAATACAACTAGTGTCATAACATTAATCTTTGTGATAAGATAATCATGTAGAGTAATACTTCCTCCATTTTCTAGTATAAGTCATTTCTTTATACGGACCAAGAACCACCACCCCAAATTTTTAACAACCTCTCATTTTGTACAATCTCTATACTGGCATAATATTTCCAGAAACGTATTATTTTTTTGACAAATATTTCCTCTCTTTTTTGCTGTTGGAGTCTATGGTAGAGTGGTTACTATAAATTTGGTAACTAGTATTATTTTGAGGTTGGGGAATCGTTGGTGAATTTCAAAAAAAGGCTATACTAATATTCTGAATCTCTCGGCTAGAAGTAAAAGAACTTCAAGGTCTCACATTTTCTTATGGACTTTGAGATCAATCCAACAGTATTTCTTTTCCAATGGCAAAACCTATATCTAGAGTAAATTTCTAGAACAAAAGATAGTGTAATACTCATACTAGCATTTATAGCCTCATCAAGAATATCCTTGAAAATCGGTGAGAGTTAAGCGATCTGAAGTAACAAAGCATTGAACAGAAAACCTGAAAGGAAAGTTATTCCAGATATCAAACTGAAATCCTTAACATTAAATGGCTCTTGCTCATGGAGATGCTTTCTTACCTGTTCATATTACCCTTGAACACTCAATATACAAATCAATCAAATCATTTTTTTCAGAGTATAGTTTGCTTCAAACTGCTTAATATCAGCTTCAATGACCTGTTAGCACATATTAAGAAACTAAACACTTGAAAACAGAAGAAAAGAAATTCTACAATGCATCAGGAAAAACATTTAGAATGTCTGAACCTTCTTGTAAATTGTACCCTCCAGTGTTTATCTATTTTGTTATGATAAAAAAATTCTACAATGCATCAGGCAAAATATAGCAAAAAAACATATAGCAGAAAGGAGAAAGACATAGACATCATACTCTGATTGATGCACTCCTCCTAAATACTGTTCTCTAAAGATTTCAAGGTCTACAAACCAGGACACAATTTTCTAAAACATGCTTCATTGCATCTTCAAAACCTCACTATTTGAGAAGAAATAATATACTTAACACTAGTTCATGAAACATATGGGTTGAAAGGTTCAATTAATTCAATTCATTATAAAGAGGAAAGAAATAGATTAAATCAGTTAACTAAATATTTACTTGTGTCAGAGTTACGTATTAATATGGTTTTCTGTAATAGCAGTTTATATAAAAGAAATTTACCTTGTTAACACTTCCAAAATCTTATTCTCCAAGTTTATTTAGCAAAGAGGATATGTCAGTAGCCTCTACTCTGGTATTAAAATTGGACAATAATAACTCAGCCACTGCATTCCTTTCATCTGAATGCTCTTTGTTTCTTCAAATTGTGTAACTGTATTGTATGACCTCTATTAAAATTCTGGTTTAGACAGAACAGAGTAAACATCATATGAAACAGTAAGAATCGCCTAATTTAGAGAATAGAGAAAAATAATATTATACGAAATAGCAAAATAAGAAAAATAAAATATCTGCATTAGATGGAGAACAATCATAACAATAATTCTGCAGTATCCTCTTCTTTCACACAATGAATACAATAGCTCCCAAAATTTTGATCGCTACAGTAACTGCAATGCTTGTGATCTTTCCTACATTTTTTTTTTACCAAAGGATAGCAATATATGAACAAATTGTGCAGAGGTACAGTAACGACAATGCCTGTATACTTACTACATTCTTTCGATTAAAGGTTAGCAATATGAAGTTATGAACAAATTATGCAGAGAACTTCATCACCGATGGAAACAAATCGTATTCAATAGTTAATCAACGAAAAATAAAAAACACTTGCATGTAAAGAGTGATGTAAATCCTGATAGAGATATGGATCTTAAACATTTTAGCAACATTTTAGATCCTGAAATCACCAATGTCACAGAAGTGAAGTAGGTGTGAATAGCTAGTTGAGATTGGGGTTTAATCCTCAACAAATTGCCTAGTTGAGATTGGGGTCTCATCGTTAACAAATTAGGAGTTTTATCGCTAACAAAATACCTAGTTGAGATTGTGGTTTTGTCATTAACAGAATACCTGGTTGAGACTGGGTTTATCATGAAGCAAAGGCGATAGGCGAAAATGCGGTTGAGAAACGCGTACAGGTGAACGCAAATGCAAGCTAGCACGAAAATGGCGATGGCGAACACGGAGAAGGTGAGTGCGACTGTGCGAGTGGAAGCGCTCTCGTGCGAAAATGAATATTTATAGGGCTTTCAATTAAATAAGCATTTTTTTTTGGACCTCAATTTTATTTGAATAAATGAATGAATGAATAGGCGATTTTAAGCGGTTGCCTGTCTATACCGCTAAGAAATATTTTTTCGTCTTTTTTTTTTTTCTTTGAAAATTTAAATAGCATTTCAACGGTTTCATTGCTGACCACTAAAAAAATATTATAGGTAATTTTAGCTAGTGGATTGTTGACATTTTAGTGTAGTTTCTGGTAGATATCTTCTAAAGTGTTATGAAACCAATCTTTTTAATATCATAGATCTATATATATATATATTTGGATGACTATGTAATTCATTCCAATAATTCAGCACAAGGCTAGTACAACAACTGCTCACTAGTTCTCGAAATTAAAATTGAAATACATTAAATGAGCAATAAAACAACAAATCAGTTAATGGAAAAAAGTGGCTAGAACAATAATACAACAGGATCAAAGTTGATACAGAAAAGCATAGATCCGCTCACATAACTTAGACTAATCTATTATGTCATATTGTTCCATTTAGAGAAAGCTTTAAAGCACTTAATCTTTAATCATTTTTCCATCCTTCACGACAGACAGTTTCCTGCTTCTTTGTCTCGCAGCTTCCCTTTGTGACAAAACAAAACAAAAAATTGAACAACGACATACTAGGCCACTGTGTTCAGACCGATCAACACAGATCTCCTTTTTCCCGAAAAAGATTACACCTTTGAACCTAAAGAGGCATCCTTTGTCCACATAACACAAAAAACAAAGGAGATTGACCAAAACCATGCTTATCTGAATTTATTCTGGCAAAAAAAAAAACTGTACAAAGTGTCAAGGGAGGATAGAGGAGAGAATCCCCTCTTCCCCAGAGAAACCATGTTACAAGATGGAGGGCACCCTCACCAAGGAAAGGAGAGTGGAGGAAACAGAAAGGAAAAGAAAGTGAAGGAAACAAAACTTAAGAAAAATATAAGAAATAACTCTCCAGAAAACTCTCAAAAAAAAAAAAGAATAAGACTCTCAAAAAGAGTGAGAAGCATAAAAGTTCATAGATTTGATAAATATGAAACAATTGCAAGTGACTTCTTATGCTTTTAGAGATGAGCATGATTTTAATCTTCTAGTAAATCATTTCATTTTTCTTAAAATATTTATAACTAGTATACATAATTGTATTTTTTTTTTTTTTGATAAGCTTAAATAATTATAAAGATTCTAGTCAACTTTATAAATTTTTATGAACTTTTGCTATGAGTAATTTTAATTTTTTTGACAAACAAATTTTTTGGGGAACGTAACTTTTCAGTTTGTTTTGATCAATTATCTTTCCATTTTGTAAAGTCAAATACAATCTTTTGACATAAACATGCAGAAGTATGAATCTTTTGATTGATACTTTCATTTCATTGTATTTTCTGATATTTAAAAATATATTTCTAATCACATTTTCATAATTTTTTTAGGAATGAAAACATTTTTGGATATACTCCAACAACCTTTCTCATCTTCTAAATGATTTTCTATGAAAAAATTATACTCATCTCGCCTTTTTTTCCTCTGTGAACAGCTTGTTCTTTCTTTATCAAACTTAAACAATTTGTCGGTGATCTCATTCTTGATGAAATTTAAGATTTTATTCATGACATCTATCAACGTTAAAATCAATTCTGCAATCTTCTCTTTTTTATGATGAGAAACTCTTAGTGAATTCTAACTTTTTGATTATTTCTCAAATTTGATTTACGCATATTGGTTTTGTCCTTGGTAATTTTCAACTGACACTTATACATAAGAAATTAATTTTATCTTACATATTTTTTATTCGGATGCTACTTAATCAAGATTCATGCGTATCACTTTTCATGTGTATCAATTGTTTCCCTTTGATTTTATCATTTTCGAACTCAATTCATAAAACGATGCATGACTTTTCAAATTTAATTAAATTCAGAGAGCATAAAGAAATTAGATCCTACAAATAATTAGTGAGGCATTGCATTGATTCATTCAATGTACTGAATAATGCTTACAATATAATGTAAAAGCATCCAGAAATTACAAAAAAAATAAAATAAAATAAATAACAGAAAGAAGGAAACAATGTCAGATAGATTCATCCAGATGTGACATGTGAATAGAAAAGTGCAAACTTTCTAGAGCCCCTTCCCTTCCCCTCCCTCTATCTAATGGTACTTATCTCTTGTTCTTTACTAATAATCTCCCAAAAAAACTTCTTAATATCTGTTCAATTTGAAAGGTGCAAGAGGGCAAGGTAAAAATTATTGGTGCAATAGCAAGATGATTATGCATGTCTGAAGCATTATTTTCCGGAATGATTCAATGTCCCCTTAGCTTGGGCCTTCCCCTCTAATCTATTCACCATTTATGTTTTATTTGCAGAATGAAAACATGTTTGGTTTAGTTTAACTCACTCAGATAATTTTACCCTCTAATTAAGATTTAAGAATAATCCCACTTTAGGGAACTTGAATAAAAATAAGCGAGCCACCGGTACCATAGTCCATAACTCAATCGTTTCTACGTCTTTCTAAAATAAGAAAAACAATAAATATGGAGATGCGGGGTATCGATCCCCGTACCTCTCGCATGCTAAGCGAGCGCTCTACCATCTGAGCTACATCCCCGTTTGAATTTAGCATTGCAAATAACAATTTCATTAGAGTGATACTACTCTGTACAACAATGGGATCGAGTAGATGGATTGCGAGATTATTTGAAATTCGTTCAGCGAATCAAATTAACTTTCTTTCATATGAAATGAGAAATTCTTGGGTAGACATGGACTCAATACATTATCTTTATACACAATTAATAGACAAAAGTTAATTTACTAAAAATTATGAAAAATGGGTAGTTTCTTTCAATTTAGTTCTAAACTGTAAATACATCATGTGAGAGAAAAGGAAAAGTAATTTTATTTTAAATTTTTAGTTTGGATAAATTTTAGTGAGTTGGTTTTTTTTTCTATTGACTGTGCCCAAAATTAATGTGTTAGGTACGTGTCCATCTAAGAATTTCTCAATAACTCTATGTCATCTTATCGGTCAAAATAAATTTTGAATGGTCAACTTTAGATGTTTGAATACCTTGTTATTCATTTTAGACTTCTAGTTTCTTTTAAGTAACTTAAAAGCCAATTTTATAATAAAATTCCTAAAATTATTTAAAAATTTTATTTTTAAATAAGTTAATAAATTTTAAAACATATATAAGCTAATGAATTTTTTTTAACACAACAAATGTATAATAATAAAACATAATATTAATTTTTTTACATAATAATAGAAATAATATATATAACTGTATTCTAATTTATTATTATTACTACTAATTTTATTATTATTGATATTTTTTTGTCAAATATTATTATTATTATTATTTAAGGCCAAATAGTTCTTTTGGTCCCTTAAGTATACACCAGGTTTCACTTTAGTCTCGTATCTTTAAAAAGTTCCATTTTGGTCTTATAAGTTGATTTTTTTATCCATACTCCAACCAGAATTCTCCTTTCCTTTTTGTTATATATTTAATTCACTTTCAATGCAATATAGATAAAGTTATGCAGTTCAAATTGAAACACGATTTTGTCTTTGATTAAGGGAATTGGTGACTATAAAATTGAGAGGGATGAAAAAAGAGGAAGAAGAAGAAGATGAAGATAAAGAAGAAAGAAGAATATGAAGATGAAGATGAAGAAGAACATGAAGATGGAAGAAGATGAAAAATCTGCCTTTTTTATATGGTGTAGAAATAAAACGATGAATTCTGGATTTTTTTTTTCTTCTCTTTTTTAGATTTAATCTAAGCCGTTGATGATATGTTTGTCAAAAATTATAACGGAATTGGACAGAAAAGACCGAATCGGACCAAAACACATAACTTATGGGACCAAAATGAAACTTTTTAAAGATATGAGACCAAAGTGAAACCTAATGTATACTTAAGAGACCAAAAGAACTATTTAACTATTATTTAAATAGACTGACATATTAAGTTTAAAAGACTTCTCTAAGATATTGAAACCTAATTTACTTAATTAAATAAATTTTTTAAATAATTTTAGTTTGGATCTGATATAAGTTATACTTAAGCCCTTATCGAACTTTAAGTTCTAACCCATCCAAGGTGCAATGTGCTTCACAATAAATATATAGTTGGGCCTTTTGGACTACGAGACACGCATAATAGGTCTTATTGTCAAGAGATGTCGTAAGGGTACTACACCAACTTGAACCAATTCCTTCATAATCTTTATCCCCTTCACCAAATTAAACTATCAAACCTTTTATTTTCAAGAGATATCTTTTGACTAAATTTGCTTTTATGGAGATATATTCTTTTTTCGCTTTTTTTTTTATAAACTTTATTTTCGTCTTTTTTTTTTCGAGATATCTAAATTCTTGTTTTAGCCGACAATCAAAAGTTACAAGTATAAAAGATTTTAATCAAATAGCTTGTGATTGTTTTCATAAGGTATTTACCCTCATGTGTTGCTACATTCTTAAAAGCTTTTGAAGGGTTTCGATAAAACACTGTTAAATTTGTAACCCTTTGTATTCCATGCTGTGACCCTATATATGTATATTTGTATATTCCACTATTCCACGGCAGCTTTCCCTCATTTCAACAACTTTATTTGCAATCTTTAACTTTTTTTCTTAAAAAAAAGAACTACAATAATACCAAGTTAAAAAGATTATTCACTTATTTCAATAAATCCTTGCAGGAAAACAAGAACGAATTGAACCGCAAGAAAAACCAAATAAACTCTCAAATTAATCCCTTAAGATTATAACAGTTAAATATTTTAATTTCTAAATTTTTTAAAGGTAAATAATATTTAGTGCAGGCACTATTTAAAAATTAAAATGGAATAAGAAGATATTGAAATGTGTAGCTTTTGTATTTCCAAGAGACGGAACAATATGCTGTTATGATTATTTTTCTATTTATAGTAACTTAAAAGCACTGTATATCAAGACCATTTTTTAAAATTAATCCTTGATTTTACAAAACAATAAACGTACAACTTAGTCTTTTTTTATCAAATGATAATAAAAAAAATGTCAAATTTTCATTTTGGTTCTCTAATTTTTATGTCTATTTCATTTTTGTCCTTTATCTTTTTTAGGTTTCATATTAGTCCTTTAAATCTAAAAAAACGTTTCATTTTGGTCCCAATCGTCAATTCTGTTAATAAATTTAACGGAACAGTGATGACGACTTTAAGTTTTTCAAATGAATGACTCTTCAGGAAGCTTGGTGATGAAGCCGTAAATTTAACGTTGTCATCACTGTTCCATTAACTTTACTAACGGAGCGGACGGTTGGGATCTAAATGAAACATTTTTTTAGAGTTAAGGGACTAATATGAAACCTCAAAAAGTTGAAGGACCAAAATGAAACTAATATAAGAGTTAGATGACCAAAAGGTGCATTTGGCCTAAAAAAATTTAATCCTCTCACTCACTTAATTTTGACAAGTGTCATCTATCTTCTAAAATGTAAATACTAAGTGAAAGATAGATTACATTTGTCAAAATTAAGTAGGTAAGAGAATTAAATAGGAAGATTAAACATTGCTCTAATAAAAAATGAGCAGAGAAGGACAAAACTGACTTTTATTGTGCATATAGTTAGTGATTAATTTAAATTTTTTAAAATCGATCTGAAGGATTAAATGTCTGATTCTACAATGCTCCTACTAGTTTTACCAAATCTGTAGTAACACGTTTTTTCAAATCAAATGGAAAAATGATTAATGAAGAAAAACGTGCATGTGAAAACATTGTTTTTATATTTTTTCTGGGGTGTTTATCCCCAAACAATTAAGTGGGTAAATACTCGTTTTGAAAATCATAATAATTAAAGAGATACTTTATCAAAGTGAGTGAATGACTTCATATCCAATGATATTTTACTCAATTTTATTTTGATCTTGATACTTTATGATTGATGTAAGAGGGAGATCATCATGCAACCTAGATGCTTTCTCTACTGTTTTTTCTTTTCTCATCCAAACGATACATTAATGTTACGTTGTAAACTCATTAACCGATGATTATATATATTGGTGCAAGTTCAAATATAAAAATTGTACCAGTAGCCTATAAAAAAAACCAAAAAAAAAAAAAAGAAAGAAAGTTTACTCGCTCCCCTATTCATCCCCCTGGCCCCAAATTCATCATGTCAGTTCAATTGTCGAAATGATAAAGTTATTAATCATCAGGATCAGGCCAAACATTAAAACGAAATTTTTTTGACATGACATCATTAATCAATATCCCATACTTTCACTAGATTAATTAGTACATAATAAACACGTGCCATCATCCTTGTCTAACCAGTTGAGTAACTTATTCTAGAACCCCCCTCTGAATTTGTCATTTGAGCTTAATGACTTGAAGCACAAATTAAAACTAGTCGCTAAAAACTTAGAACAATAAAAGAACAGCAACAAATTAAACAGAAGAGAAATTACACCTTCCCCACCAATCCTTTAATTATACCCCCCAAAGTAAAATTACAATTCACATTAACATAAAAAAGAACAAAAAAAAACTAATGTAGTTAGCTACTAGGTTATTATATGATCATGGAGAATTTATATTGTCAAAGATATCCGCAGGTGGAATGAAATGATCTAAAGAGAGTCCCGGTACATTAAACATAACATCATCAATGGTCCAGATTTCTTCCATCCGGGTTCTGCTATGGTGCATGGAGAGTTCACCGAACCGAAACACCGTCGCGATAGATCTTCCTTGATGCGCGATCAAGACACCATCAACGTCTCTATAATCGCCGATGGTGCTCCCTATGGTGGTCTCCCAATACACCGTATCATTGTCCTGTGTTGGGACCCTCGTAAGGTGTGAGTCTTCCAAGTATATGAGGAGCCCACTCTTTTGACAAAAGTAACCGTATAGTATGTGCCTTATCACCTCTGTGGGCCCCTCGCTCCTTTCGATCACAGCCGCACGATCGGCGGAAACCTTCAAGACAAAGCAATCAACGCTCCCGATTCGATTCTCGCCCAAGCATTGTGCGTTGGTGAATAGGCTTGCCGTGCTCTTTGGGTCCAAGCCCTGTAATAATGTGTGTGTATATATATATAAAAACAAATAATTAAAAGATTCTTGGTTGTTTCATATTCTAATTGTGTTCTAATTGAATTGATTTAATTACATGATTTTTGTGTTTCACCAAAACAGAATAATGAAACTGGGTGTTGTGTCGAGACGTTGTCGTAAGCGAAACATTGTTGAAGAAAGAAACAAGTACAAAGGGAAAAGGGGAATATTTAGGCATGAAAGCAGGGGCAATAATGGAGGAGTGGCTATTCATTAAAGTGCAAAAAGGAAAAGTAAAAGCAAAAGGGAAGATAATTATTCAGGAGGGGTACCCCTTAAATTAAGTGGCAATCCCAAGATCATATATATATATAGATAGATGACGTTAGATTGAGAGTGACGTGGCAAGTAAGTATCCTAAATTTGAAGAACAAAGTCGCACATTTGTAGGGTAAAGTGTGGGACAGTTTCTCCATCAATGTCAGCTCGATGCATACCCTTCAATATTTTTATTTCAATCCCATTCAATTTGTTTCTCAATCTTTATCTTTGTTTGGTACAAACTTGCTTTGTCCCCTAGGTACCCAAAAGACCAAACTCAAATAATAAACAAATTAAAACTAGTTCATAGTATGAAAACAGAGAACATAAGAGTATTCTCCTGACAAGGTAAGAGAGAGAAATATGTATGTTGTAGGAAGACAAGTTTGAAGAATATATAATAGATGATAATTGTAGAGTAATATAATAACATACACTAGTCTTCTCTCTGACACCTAATTTTCATTTTGGATTATACTACTAATTATTAATTAATGAATAAGATACCTGAATGATGCGACGGAGGGGTCGTTGGGGTCCTTTAGCAGCGTGAGTCCCCAACCAAGGAGTATGACGCCAAACGGTCTTGGCATTACTTCCGGCAACGAGCTTGTGGCCACCAACCACCAGTTCCAACGACCACATTCCCGGCAGCATCTGCCACAGCACAAAGCAACCATTTTCACTGCTTCTGTTCCCTAAACACTTTACACTCTTTCCAGATGATATCTCTGTCTCGCAACATATCATCTTCACCATCCCTGTTGCATACATGTTCTTCGTTCCCTTCTGCTGTTTCAAGCACCCCGTTGCAGCCAAGTATTGCTGGATTATGTATTTTGCAGTTGATCTTTCCTGTTTCAAGTGTATTCAAAATATAAATAATTATTGTTACACATACATATATAGAGTGAGAGTGTGAGAGAGATTATCTTACAAAAGGGTCTTTGATGATGTGAATGTTGAGGGAAGGATCATGGGCAGAGGAGGGAATAGGAGCAAGGGGACAACCTAAGACACCAAGCAACAACCTCAAATCTTGTGTTTTGGCATGAACACTTGAATAGAACGAGTTAGAAGAGAAGGTTCCTCCAGCACTAGCAGCAGGGGAAGAAGAAGAAGAGATCTTCTGAGCCCTGAACCACTCCCTTATGAGTTCCCAAGAACTCTCTTTCTTATTCCCTTCGTCTTGAATATCAGGGTCTGGACCTTCCATTAATGGCGTCAATTGCTGTGGTGCCCAATTCTGGCGCCATCTTGCTCTAGAACTAGCCATTGTAGGAAAGAATTAAAGATGATGATTGTAGCGCTGAGGCTCAGAAGGGAATGAATTAATTAATAAAGAGATGATGAGAGGGTAGAAGAATGTGGATGCGGTTTGTGAATTAATATAAAAGAGGGAGTGAGTGTTACTGTTAGGTGTGTAGGGAAGAGACAAAAGCGACACATTATCTGTTCAAAGGCAGAGAGAAAAAGAGAAATTACACATTTATAATATTATTAAAAATAATAACAAAAATACAAACTCCCATGTTGGCCTGTCTCATTGCTTTATTCCACTTCCTCTCCCACGCACTTTTGTCCTTACCTTATTTTAACTACCAACTACACTACTATTTTCCATATTTCTTTAAATTATTATTATTTTAATAAACGCATAATATTATCAAAAAAGTATATATACTCAGGAAATAAAACAATAAAATCATAAAGGCAAGCTAAACACTAACAAAACCAAACCAACGTGACAAGAAAAAATAAAAACATCAAGGTACTAGGTTGACAATTACAAAATCAAACTCAACGCAACCAACAATCAAACCCTTAATAAATCAAACACCTAAACAAACACATAACTCGATTAATGAGCCAACAAAGAATACAAAGGATTTAAGAATTAATCTATCATCGAATAGATAAAGCGCGATAAAAAAGTTTTGATCCAAAGATAAGAACGGAATCTAATCATCTCTCCGACCTGTTGAGATCAAAGTTCCAAAGCTCGTTGTTTAAAATAACATAACTTTGAGCTATTTAAATGACCCAAACAACTTAAACCAAATTATATACCATATCTATCCAAAACTTGTTTATTATTATTATTATTATTATTATTTACTTATATTTATTTATTTTTAATTCTTTGTTGTTATATCAACCTGCACCTAGAATCGAGTGAACATACACTATTTTTCTATTCCTTTTATTTAATTCTCTCTGAGTTGCCTCTATTTAATATCTATCCTCATGCCCACCATAGATCCCATGGGGACTGCCCTACCTCCTTTGATATATCAATTTATTCCGATCTCTTTCCATTACTAAAGTTTTCCCCTTTTTTATATTTCATTTTAACGAATCTGTACATATAAGACTTTTGGCATACATTTACTTTGTGTAAATGTATCTACTATCTACCAACAAACCAGGTACGGTAGACATACACAGTATACTTGTATTTTCCCCTTAATTATTTTCTTTATATAGAATATATTTTATTGGAAGAAGCAAAGTTAATTTTAAGAGTCTTAATTTTTGTACTCACATTTGTATTCAATATATTTATTGGTTACGTACGTTGAAAAAAATGGTTACATTAGTTATTATTTTGTTACAGTGTTTAAATATGTGGTTACAACATAAAAATAAAAATTCAACAAAATTTCGCGTGTAACCAAATATTTTAATGTAGGTAACAAGAGTACAAAGTGAATACTTAAAACGTGAGTACGAAAATCTTTTTTCTAATTTTAATGATCATTATGAGTTTGTTCAATTATAAGTTAGAATCGTATAAAAGATCTTTTATTTGTGGTGATTTTGACTTTTAATGTAGATTTGATCGACATAAGAAATTCTTATTTCAAGCAAAAGTGTAAATAAACGTGTCAATCATTAGTTCTCAAAAAAAAAAATGTATCCTATTTTTTCATTTCTTTAATCTCTATAAATTTTACAAATTAAAATTCAAAACATGTAATTGAATCCAATGAATGTGTTTTTGCGGTTATTAGACTTATTATAAATTTATTTATTTTTTGGACACAATTCATTTTATAGTTCATACATACAATCAATAAATTATCATCTATTAATATTTTTGTTGGATTAACCACAATTAGTATAAATTTTATTTAATAAATTTATTCGTCAATATAATTATCAAAGATATTTACTAACGATATACAAATTAATATATATTACACATCACATGTTTATATTAATAGATTTAATCGTTAATAATTATATTGAAAATTTATCAATTATATATTATAAATATTATATGTATGTACTAATTAATATATTAATTTTCTTATATTAACAGACACTAACCCAACGAATAAAAACATTAATAGATGACAATTTTTATTGATGGAATCACATTTATTTTGCTAAATGTAAAGTTAATGAAATTAATATATACTTGTGGATACATTATTTTATTTCAGCATTGCTATAAACTCCAACAAAATTCTCCTACTAATATAATTTACCTAATATTTTATGAGGAATATATTAAATGAAAAATATGGTGTGCATAACGTCTAAAAACATAAGAAATAATCTTGCGTGTAGTCAGTGGTGGTGTACGTATTCTATTGTTGTGGCACCATTTTGAGCTGGAGAGACCAAAAATGGAATTGTTCAATTATTTATTTTTTTAAGGCAGATTTTGTTTTGGTAAGATTTAAGGCAATTAATTGAATATTGTACAAAAACACTTACTCATCTAATTAAGAAAAAATGGACTTATTAGTTATGGTTGTCATAGGTTTTATATCGATCTTTTAGTAAAAATAAATTTATATATATATATATATATATATATATATATATATATTTTAATAACCAAAATTTATTAGCTAGTATAAGCCCCGCTCAAAAGTTTATAGTAAAACATTTACTACCCGGAGAAGGAACGAAACCAAGAGACACACAAAAAGTGCAAAAGTACCCTCCACTAAACAATCAACCACAAAAAATTATTGAATCATCTAATAAAAATAACACCAATTATCAAAAGCACAAGACATTATCCACCCAAATTAAACAAAGCAAAAAATATAACCTCAAACATAAAGAAAAATAACGAGTGATATATCGTTTTAGTCCCTGACTTTGCGAGAATAATTCACTTTAATCCCTGACTTTATGCGGATAGGTCACTTTAGTCCCTGACTTTATATTTTACAGGTCACTTTAATCCCTAAATTATTTGATCATTCATTTTTGTCCCTAATTTTCAGAAACTAAAATAACTAATTTCGCGAGAGACTATTTTAGTATATAATTCAAAAATAACTCTTATTCACGAATTAGATAGAAGAAAAGAAAAAAAACAGAAGACATGCCGCTAGATAAGTAATGTACTAGTAAGCTTCAATAACAAACAGCCACAACTAACGCACCACAACAAACAACACAAAAGCTGTGTGAAAACAACTTTTTTTTCAAATTTCTAGCTTTTTGAACATTTTAACAATCCAGCAATGAGTAATTGAAAAAAAAAGTCACTAAAAAATATCGTAATACACGCTAAAACCAATCTAAGTACTTACTAAAAAATATCATGATTCGTTTCCTGCATCCAACAAGTTAATCGGATGTTTGAGAATGTGTGTAACAGGTCATCAGTTTGAACTCCCGTATATGCACTTTAACCTATTAAAAAATTATTATTCGTTTCCTACAGAAAATTAAAGAAAAACATTTTCACCAAATTAGAAACTAAATTTAACTTTAAAATCGTCTAAGTTAATATTAATATGTTGTGCTAAATATTATTTAATAATTAGGTAAAGAAATATTTATATTTAATTTATAATTTTGTTGTGGTGAAGCGTTTATAGATCGATAAATTTTGTAAACGTGTGACATCAACTGATCGAATAATGAATTTGAACCCGATTTGGAGAACTGCCATGCTTCTTTCAAAGTGAAAGTTTAATTTAATATAGTATTATAAAATTCCACGATTATGAAGAAAATAAATAAATAGAGTGAATTGAATCATGTGAGGGTCAGAAAAATTGTTGACAAGATGAAAAGTGTTAATAATGACATAAGCTAACATTAGAATGAACGCAAATTATTAAGTGCATGATCAATATTAAGTGCATAAGTAATTATTATGATTAAATAATAAAATGAAAGTGTGAGTGCGTCACAATTTGGGGCAGAGAGAAATTAATTAAAAAGAAAAAAGAAAAGGATTGGGAGAATAGAGAGACAGAATGGAGTATAGGTGCTGCAATTCTGCACGCCTGCACCCGATTCCATGTAGGACAAATCTACCATATCTATATCTTCTTTTTCAGCTACTCCCATCCTACTACTATTATTATTTATTATTAAATTATTATTATTATTATTATTATGTGATCTAAATCTAACAAAGATTTTGGTTAACTCAAATCACCAAATCCCAAGGATCATCTTTAGCCAATCATCGTGGCATCTTCCTTTGATCTTCGTTATTCTACGTTAATTGTAATTGAATAAGAAAAATAACTTATTCTTTTATTAAATTCTCTTATCAATTTTTTTTTGGTCACTTTATTTAGATAGTCATAATCATTTAAAAAAATAAATATCTAGTAAAAGATAAATGATAATTATAAAACACAAATAGATAAAAAAAATTATAGAAAAATTTAGTAAAAGAATATAACATTTTCATTGAATAATTATAAATCATCCTATTAAATATTCTTATAAATTCTCATATTTAATAATTAAAGAATGAATATAACACTTTTATATTTATTACTTACTTAATAAGGTAGTAAAAAATATGTAAGAAAATTTTTAGTCATTTTATTTTTCTTTAAAAAAACCAATTTATTGAACTTAAATGAGTTAGTAATATTGAAAGTAAAAATTTTAAGAGTAAGTATAATTTTAAAAATTAGAGGGGGTAACTGTAATAAAGACAAACTTCAAGAAATGTCAGTGTAATTATCCCTAAAAATATTTCTTATGGTTTTCCTAATAAGAGTGACAAAGAAGTAAAAACTTAAATGAGTCAGTCATTTTATTTTTCTTTAAAAAAACCCAATTTATTGAACTTTTATTTCAATAATCATATTTAAAAAAATGCACATTTTAAATTTTTCTTCGGAAATTAAAATACCCCACATAATTTTTTTTTATCATCAAACAAATAAAAAAATATATAATTAAAAATGAAAAATTCCCATGTTTTTAAGAAATAAACCTCACGTATTTATATATAGTTTTTCAAAAAAAAAAAAAAAAGTAGTATTCCAAGGTCAATGTTGATCTACATATATACTTCAATACATTAGATATCATCAGTACAGTAATTAACATTTTTTTTATATAATTAAATTAACGAATTTATATATAATGATTAGAGGTGGATAATTTTGGGTGGGTCGGCATCATCAATTGGTGTGGTGCTTCGTGAGGGATGGTGGAACTGTTAAAAGATTAAAGGAAAAAAAATGGTGGGTGATGATTCTAATTCCTAATTTCCTAATCTTGAAAGCTAAGATCTCAATTCTAGTTGGATAAAATGTGGCTTTCACTTGGTTGAAGAATCCTTATATATGTCGCTAACTAAGATATTTGTTTTATTGTCACATTTGTTTCAAGATAAGTGTATGTGCATCTGAAAAAAAAAAAAAAACTTTAGTTAATTCTTTTTTTGGTGCATACAACTTTAGGAATTTAAGTTTGCTAGTCTATCAACCTCTCAATTAGTTATATGAAATCTTCTAGTTCTAGGCAGACACGCATGTCTAAAAATATTATCAATTCTCAAGAAAGTTCATCATTTGCTCTATTTATGTTTGCTTAATTTGAGATAAAAATGTCACATATATCTTATATCTATGTAAAAGTATATACATCACGAGCATAAATGTACAATTACTCAATGAGAATATTATCATATAGGTAATTAAAAATGAATTAGTCATATAGAAGCAAAAATTTAATAATAATAATAATTAGTCTAAGAAATGCAAACGCGCCCCTTTGACTTTTAACTAGACCGCTTTGCTCCCTATTTTTGTGTTATTATTTGCATTGTCTTTTTTATATAGTAATATTTTTTCTTTAAACGGGCAATATTGTAATTATAAAGAGTATCACAAGTAGTTAAACTTCACAAGTTCCAAATTTTAAAAGTATACTTGTTGAGAAGGAATGAAGTAACTAAAATTGTAATAACAATCCTAGTCTTAGTTAGTTCAACAACGCTTTGTTAAAAGTACACAATACGTATTGATTTGATGCTCCAATAAGTGACCAAAGAGATTCCTAGAAATAAATTGTCAAGTATAGGACTAAAATTACAAATGAATTCTTAGATAAAATTATTTCAAATTTAATTCAACTTTTATTCCACGAAAGAAATTTTGAGGCCCAAAATAGCATGTCCAGAACAAAAAAGAAAAAAGAGGAAGGCCCGTGGCCTAAGTGAGGAAGTTAAAGAGGAAAACAGATTGGGCTCTATAAGCCACTTCCACTAATTCAAAATAAAAAAAAGACCCTAGGAGTTTTATTCTCATCAGAAGGAAGGAAAAAAAAACCATATTCAAAAAGCATTGTTAGAGTATTAAAATTATTTCATTTAAAATTATGGTAATAAGCATAGTAATTTTTGCTAATATTTTCAACTTATTATATTAAAATTCATTAAAAAATTCAGGAGATAAAATTGATAAAGTACTCTCTCCGTTCGTATTTAACTGTCCGGAAAAAAAATTACACGTATTAACGAATGTAATAGTTGTTATAGTTTTTCTCAAAATAAATTTTGAACTCTCCATATTATCCTTTACCTCTCATTGTTTGGTTAGTTGGATAGTGGAGTATTGATTAACTTCCAATTAAACATAAAGTTAGAATTGGTAAAAGGACAATTAATGTTACATTGAAAATATAAGTGAGCAGATAAATATAAACAAGAATTTTTTCTCTATCCGGACAATTAAATAGGAACGGAGGAAGTACTAAATAAGAAACCACAGATAACCAGTGAGAGCAGCTTTATGCTTTGCCGAGAGCTTGTAGCTCAAGTGGCATAAGAAGGAGCTATTGGAGCTCAAGGAGCGGAGTTCGACTCCCAATAAGAGTAGTATAATATATGGGACGTGTATTTAGCCCATAAAAAAAATAGTAACTTTATGTTTATAATAAAATAATATATTAAACTTTCAACTTATATTAATGTATTCATTTATTAGATAAAATTTAATAAACAGAGGGTAACTTACAACAGATAAAAATGTGAGTAATTGACATTTGTTTTAATGTCTTTAATATAATCCAAAACACACTAGTCTAGTATATGTGAAGCTTTCAACTACTATGATAATCATAGTAGATAACTTGCCCAAAAATTTAATTGAATTTAGTATGTTATTTCATATATGTTATTTCAACGTATGGACATTAGTTACATCAATTAAGACTCAAGGACATATTTAATTGAAGAAGAAACTCCATAAAATAGTTCAAAATTAATCAACGGAATTCAAAAAAGCGAATTACTTAACATCTTCGATAACGATTGTCACAAGAAAAAAAAATATCCACCCAGACAAGAAAACATCAATAGACGTGGCCATGTAATTATAATAAGTGCAATTAAGGTATTGAAATTAAAGAGGGTTTTATGTCACGTACACTTGGGTTACCTAAGATTAAGATACTACTTAAATACTAATAAAAAAAATACATTATTTTAATTCCTAACTTTTTAGTGAAAGTAATTTACATAAATCTTTAATATTTATAATTGTGTATTTGAGTTATTAACATTTTAATCAATGATTATTGATTTATTTTGGTCGTTGAGGTTAATTAAACGTTAAAATTATTAATAGAAGTCTAACGTGACACGTAAAATATTACATTGGACAATTAAAATTATGTCGTTCTGACATCATGGAAGAGCAATCCCTAATTTCTAAAATTGGAGAAAGAAAAATGCTTGTGAAGTGCATTACGAAAATTACGACGATGTTTTGGCTTATATGTCAACTCAACTGTAAAATAACGATGTTTTTAGTATTGTACATGTTATTTAACTTTCGTTAACGGCATTAACATTAAACCAACGTCAGAGACCAAAATGAATCATCATGCTCTATTTAAAATATTATGGATCAATTTAAAAAGTCTAAAAAAAATCAGAGGCCAATATAACCCCTCACTCATAATAATCGACGAACCACAAGAATAATTAAGATTTCTTATTCATTTCATTAACATGGGCCCCAGCATGGATATAATATATATATAGTTTCTTGTATAGTTGTGACTATAACAATGTATATCAATAACGACTTAGTCAAAGCGAAAATTCAATTAAAAATTGGCATAAATAATGGTAGTTAGATATTAATTAAATATTTCAAGTATGGTGATTAAAAAAGATTACGCTCATATGTATTAAAATTTATTATTAAAAAAGGTTATATCTACTTTAAAAATCTCTATTTTACAAAAGAGATTAATCTTCTCTCGTTATATAGGAGTATAATATAATTCCTCAGTTATCCAAGGAAATATTTATCCATTAAATCCTTTTTCACCAGACAAAGATACGGTACGGATTGCATTAAATTATATTTTATTAAAATTATAAAAAGAATTTCAGCATCGATCATATCATAAGGGGTTTAAAGAAGAAAGCCACATGGTTTGATAATTGTAGTATTTGTGTTGGGAGAACACGAATCTCATCATGATTAATCAACTCGCTCAAACTCACCAATAGATGTTTACAAGAGGAAACTTAACAATTCACCAACATATTAACTTTTTTTTTTTTAGTGTACTAATGTTTTGTTTTTGTTTGACTTATTATATAACTTTTGATAATCGGTTTTTTTTTTAACATGTGTTCATGAAAAAAATGAATTTCTCGTGCTAAAAAAAACACAACATATATTGTTTTGGTTTTTTGTGTTTATTTATCTCTTAATAAGTATTTTAATACTTTAAATAAATGTATATTAAATATTATATAGATTTCTATACATAATCATAAATTAAATATTTCAAATAAATTTTCTAAGGTGTGCTGATAGGCACACAATAAGAAGTTAAAAAAGTATAAACAATTTGATAGACACTATGATGATGATACTCGAAGACATTAAATGTGGTTTAGTTTAATTAAAAAAGGTTGCTTTTCTAGGACGAACATTTTGCTAAATATAGAAATGATTATATGGAGAAAGTTAATTAGGGGGCCATATATAGAGTATTGCTAGTTATTTTCATTTTTTTTAATGTCCAATGCCACTTTCATTTAAATATTTTAATAATATTTAAATTTTAATACTTAAAATAATATTTTAAAGGCCAAATTAATAGTTTGGTTTTGTAACTTTTTTTTTTGATTTGATTCTGTAACTATTAAATGTTTTAACTTGTCCTACAACTTATTTTTCTGTTTCGATTTGGTCTTGTAACTTTTAAACGTTCCAACTTGGTCGCATAACATATTTTCTTGTTTCGATTTGAACTTGTAACTTATTTTTCATCCAACAAATTTGTCGTTTCTATCAAGATCAAATTTAAACAAAAACAAAAAGTTACGGGACCAAATCAAAACGTTTAAAAGTTACGTGACCAAATTAAAATAGAAAAATAAGTTACAGGATTAAGTTGAAATATTTAATAATTGTCGGACCAAATCGAAAGAAAAAAAATATTATAGGATTAAGTTATCATTTTGACCTATTTTAAATGTTAAAAATATAAAAAAAAAGTATGAAAATAAAGGAAAATAAGTGACAATAATAACACCCTATATATATGGACAATTTGCAATACATGAGTGTCATTCCTCCAAAACTAGAATTCGAAATTCCACCTTCATGATGGCAGGACAATAATTTTAACCCCAACACTGATAACGGCACATTTTCCTCATGTTTAGCTTTATGTAATTATTTTTTTTAGTTATTCGCTTTATGTAATTATTTCAAGAAAAAAAAAGAATCTGTCTTTATGCCCAAAATTCAACCTGTGGTACCATTAACTAAATCTCAAATGAAATTATCGCATGTCCCAGTCATGTAGCTCAGTTGGTGATCGCATGAGGACATACGTGTGTGGGTACGAGATTCGATCCCCAGTTGTACTACTTTCTTATGAAACAAAATGAAATTATCGCATAAGTTCATGATTTGTTCTTATTTCATAGTACATAGGTACATTCTAAGGTCATGTACACAGTACATCGATGTTAATAGAGCAACATTTTAATATATAATTATTTTGCAATTAAAGTTCTGACGAAATGTTGGATAAAATTGGATCTAGTTAAATGGCATTCTACTGTTCTATCTAGTTAATTCGTCTAACTTCAAAGTCACGCATTGCTCAATCTCTACTCTTGCAAAGGGTTTATATATCAATTTATCCACATTGAGATTTTCATGGCACGGCACGCTAGCAAGGGAATCGAGCATTCATAAATAGAACACAAATCAGAATCTCGCTACTAACCTCTTCGCCACACTCAAATCAAATGGTTAGGTCCCTTTATTCAAATTCTAAGAGTCATGTCCTTCTCTTACATTCTTTCACTTGTGACAAAATATTCTTTTGTGACTTAATAATATATTAATAATAACAATTCAAACTTGAACGCACACAAGACAGTGATCATTTCACAGTGTAGCCTTTGAATCTCTTATCTGACTAAGTTACTAACGTTTTTTTGAACTAGTGAGCTAAGAAAACGTTTTTTCATGATCAAAATAATGATCCTAATGGGAATAACTGATCCATGCATAATCTATCAGTCAATTAAGGACATTAACAAAATGCGATAAAATTATCATATAGACTTTCTTGAAGAGTTGATAGACCCAACGAATTAGACTTACAATAAGGACACCATGCATAAATTTTCAAACTGTAACGTGCAAGTCTAAGTATATAAATTGAACATTAATTCATCATTCAAGTCTCATGCGTTTCCCCTGTTGTGAACTGTGAAGTACACACCTATGACCTTATTTGTGTCTCGGTATGATTAATTAATTTCTGTTTGAATTAGTATATTATTATTATTCATGTATATATGATATGAGACTTCTGAAAATAATGTTGTGTATTATTGTCGGAAAGTTGATAGTGAACATTTCAATTGATGGCTAAAAAGACACTCAATTAGACCTTTGAGAGACAAATTAAAGAATTCATGAGTGAGTAAACCTCAAGTTTCAAGTCCAGCTCATTTCTCAAACGTGATTTGTTTCCGTAACCAATCAGACCGTTTCATAATTTTTTTTCTGTTTTACCTTTCTTTAATTAATTACTCTACTTAATTTATTCATTCATTGTCTCTGTTTCTTGAATACGACATGTCACATTTGACTAATTGTGGGATTAACAAAAACAAAAACAACATTTCATCCATTTAAATATATTTATGGTGGTAGAGAATTATGTGGTGTAATGGCAGTATTTCTTCCGTTTTATATATAAGAATAATTCTAAATCATTTTAATTTAATTTCTTAAAAATTCTTTTATTTACTTATTAAAGAAAGTTTTCAATATTTTTTATATTTTTAAGATTGAAAATGTATTTAATGCCATACTCTACTGTATTAGGAGAATAAATAGGAAGATTATATTATTAGGAAGATATAGCATTGCTCTATTAATAAAATTCTTTTTATGTTTGATCATTATGATATAATGAGATTTTATAAAAAGATAGTAAAAAATAATTAATTTAATAAAAGAAAAAACAAGTAAATTAAAAAGATTATATATTTTTTTTAAAAAATGTAATTGTTTAAATATAATTTTATAATATAACACGAAAGGAGTAACACACAACACGGCCCATCAAAATAGGAAACAGATTCAGTCCAGTAACTGGAACTCCATTTATTGATGTGGCTGAATCAAGTCCTTTTATTTTATATTTTAAGAAAAAAAATGATAAAGTTAAAAAGTAAAGAGTTAAATGTGGATCACTAGAAAAACATTTACTAAACACGTGTCATCAAAATTGGGAGTGTAACTTTTGGCACCATGGGGCATGCTGGGTGTACTATGGTTGCCTTATTTTTTTTTCAATTTTGCCCTTGAAACGAGTTCTAGAAACCGTTTTGCTAAGTTGACCGTATCACTACTTTTAATTTATTTTTTTTAATTTTAAAACTATACGGTTTCTAGAAACCGTTTCCAAACGGTTTTCACAAACTATTTTTTTTTTAAAAAAAACATATTTTGTATAGCACTTATTTTGTATTGTTTAAAATTTAGAATTATAATTTTATAAATGTATTAATTATGCAGAAATGGACAATTTTAAAAAAGAATTTAAGAATATAGATGAAGAAATAGAAAAACGATCTAATTATTAACAAATAATATTAATAATACAATAATTACAAATCAAACAATAAAAATAAAAAATAAAACAATAATACATTAATAATAAATAATTCTTAACAAATAAAAAACAATAAAAAATCACAAATTTTTTAAAATCTGTAAAAATATTAAAAATCTATAGTAAATTTTTTTTATAAAAAAATCAGATAAATACTAATATTCAAAAATTATAATAAAAAAAATTCAAAAAATACCATACAATTTCTAATTCTTCATCTACATTCTTTAATTCTTCTTCAAAATTGTCCATTTATGAATAATTGATACATTTATAAAATTATAATTCTAAATTTTAAACAATGCAAAATAAATGCTATACAAAATAAGTTTTTTTTTTTTTATTTGTTAAGAAAAATTGGAAAAAAAAATTGGAAAATTGGAAAAAAAAATAAGGCAACCATGGTGCACCCAGCATGCTCCATGGTGCCAAAAGTAGCACTCCAAAATCGGACGATAAAGTGCATGTTTGGAAAACTGTTGGAGCAGAATTGATTTTGCAGAGTCAAAATCGATTTTAATTGATAAATTAGTGTTTGTTTTTGCGTTGAGAAAAAGTTAAAATTGATTTTGGGCTACCAAAATTAATTTTGGCTGAAGCAAGATTAGACTTGCTTTCACGTTGAGTTGAAAAATTTACACTGTATTTTTATTCTAAACTTAATTTTAAGAAAAAAATCCTCAAACATAAATCACGTTACTTTAAAATCAATTTTATACGAAATCAATTCTATAAAATCACGTTGATTCAAAATCAATTCTACCAACACTAAATCAAACACACACGAAGGCATTGACAAGTGGTAGGAAAATATGGTAACTCTAGTAAAAAAATGAGTTTGAGCTAAGCAGAAAACCGTATGAGATGATAAATTTATTTATACCTAAAAATTAATCTTTCACCTTAATAATAATAAGTTAGAGGATACTAAAAAAATAAAAATCCTCATATTCATGCACAATGACAATGGTATTAAATTTGGTGTTTAGAAAGAATATTTGATAGTAATCAATAAAAGAAGACTAGTCAAAATCACCTAATAGTTTCTAAAACAAGTTATGAGAAAACCCCTTTATTCTGTGTTTTGTAAATTAAGGATCCCATATGTTTGATTAAATGCCTAAACGAATTAGGTAAAAGGGGTAAAGTACGGTTCATTACCTCATCACAGCTGGTTCTCTTCTAATTCTATAATAAAGTCTTTAAGCACATTTTGGAATTTTGATTTTGGATAAATAAATAAATAATAAATGATAATACACTTGTCACTCAGTCTAACAACCTTCCCCTTCACTCATGACCCCACAATACATATCACATAGTCACATATATGTACATTTTATAAGTTTGGATATACTATGGGAAGGTAGGTCCCACTTGTAATTTTGTATCATGTCACTAAAACGTCTCCATTTATAGATGATGACCTCACAAAACTCAAATGCTTTAACTCTAGCTTTCAAAGTGAGTGAGTATAGTGTTTGGAGAGAGAAAGAGAAAGAGAGAGAAGTGATCAGAAGAAGAGATGGGTCACCGTTGCTGCAACAAACAGAAGATCAAGAGAGGGTTGTGGTCACCTGAAGAAGATGAGAAGCTTATCAAATATATCACCACTCATGGCCATAAAAGTTGGAGTTCTGTTCCAAAGTTTGCAGGCATTATTTCTCTTTTCCTCTACCTTCTTTTCTGTCTCTCTTTCATACATTGATGATATTATATAAATTAGTTTTTCTAATGTATTCCACATATATAGACACACATAAAAACTGTGCTTTCGGCAAGGTTGATTTATGCGGGTAGAGATTCTCTTCATTTAATTTTTCTGAGGAAATAGAGACAATCTCAACCGATAAAATTTTTAAGTTGAAAAAATTGTGTTGTTAAAGGAAAAGGAAAAAAGAAAATGGGAAGGATCTTATTAATCCGATTTATTCAACCAAGACTGTTTTTGCAAGATTTGAACCTGTGATGTCAAGGATCATAATGCATAACTTTTTTTAAAATGTGATTTTATTAAAAAAAGTATCAGAATTAAACGTTACAAAAACTTGGGAATGAAAATGCTTATTAAGAAAGAATGGCATGTTGGCCAAATTGAAGAACCAAAATTGCAATGAGGTTTAATTTGTTATGTGCAGGGTTGCAGAGATGTGGTAAGAGTTGCAGATTAAGATGGATTAATTACCTTAGGCCAGATCTGAAGAGGGGTTCCTTCACTACAGAGGAAGAACAGATCATAATTGACATTCACAGAATTTTAGGAAACAGGTAAAAGTGCATTTACAAGCACAAAAAATGACTAGTAAATTAAAAAGTATGCATGCTTTATTTATTTATGTAAATGTAAATGCAGATGGGCCCAAATAGCCAAACACCTCCCTGGAAGGACAGACAATGAAGTGAAGAATTTCTGGAACTCATGCATCAAGAAAAAACTCATCTCACAAGGCTTAGATCCACAAACTCATAATCTCCTCTCTTCTCATAGAAGAACATCTGCTTCTCCTACCAATCAAAATCCCAATCCCAATTCCATTTTCATTCTCAATTCACAAATTCCAATTGAAACTACTCATACTCAAACTTTCTCTTCACTCCCCAAACCTCCACCAAATGTTGTTCAAGCTCCCTCTACCATGATTTCCTCTGAGTTTCAATCATCCAGCAACTTTTCAAATGATAAATTCTCTGATTTCCCTCATGAACTATTGGTCCAGAACAGTTCATGCATGAACCCTCCTCAAGAATTTGGGGGTGGGTCCACAATGGAAGAAGGAACACAAATGCAAGTGCAGGTGCAGCAGGAAGAGAAGGACAAGAGTACTTGCTGTGAGAATGGAATTGGTGTCAGAGATGAAGACAAGGGCAATATTGACATTTTGGATGCTGATTTGGAGAGTTGTAACTTTGATTTTGGTTTGTTGGAGAGTGTGCTTGCCTCTGAATTTATGTCTAATGAACTCAACTCTTTGGATGAACTTGCATGGAACTTTTAGACGACCATCATTAATTCAACTATCCATCCTGAATGGCTTAATGTATATATTTGACTAAGGTTTTCTATATATTAAAATAAGATAAGATGTGTATATTAATATTAATATCCATCCTTGTTGTAAAGAAACCAAATTTAGATTAAGGTGTGTTGGTTAACGCTGTTTTTAATTAGAGTTGGAGTTTTACATTAACGTTTACTTTTAACACATATGTTTATTATTCGGGACCTGAGAAGTTAACTCATATTATCAAAGAAAAACTTCAACTACAATCATAGAACAACTAGTGAGGTTGTTCACTTAATGTCTCTCTTCTGGGTTACGTTCCTACTTCCTAATAAGTCCTATATTTATTCATGGCTACCAATTTGTCAACTTGGAAAAATGGATGTGATATGAAGAATTTGTGGACTTTGAAAAAAATAAATGTATGTGCGCAATCCTTTAATTAAGATAACCTTTATGAATAACAACTTAAAAAAAAAAAAGAAAAATTATACGCATATTATTATTATTATTATTCATTTTACCCATTTTACTATTATTTTTCTCTATTTCCCTAATTTTTTTTTATTCCCCAAAAGGGAGATATACAAATCAAGGCCTGAAAACAACATTTCAAAATAAATTTGTTTGGCACCGAACAAAATTAGTCATTAAAATTACTTATTTACTCACTAAATATATTGGTTATTTTTGTTTGTTTGTAAGAAAGTTCCAATTAGGAGGCAGCTAGTAGGTCATGTATGTGATAGAGCAAGGGATCACATGACATGAGGAGCAAGGGTTCGATCTTTTGTAAAAATAAAAAATGTTCCATTTATGTGGTATGACTATGTCAACGTGAGTGGGTGTCGTGCTGCATCAACTTCAACACAAGGTTGGATTTAGTTAGAATTAATTTTGGGGCAATAAGGGACTTGTCTTCCCACGTTAATTAATTTTTATTACTATTTTACTAACAAAAAAATAGAAAAATTAGCATAAACAACCCAAGGTTAAGTCACAACAAAAATAAAAGCCCAAGAACAGAAAAGGAAGAATAAAGATGGGCCATACAAAATAAACAACCCAAACAACAAAACAAAAAAATGAAAGGAGTGGATGCGGGTCCATGCTAAAACGTAACAGTGGCGGACCTTCTTACTACCACCCATGGTGATGGTGTGGATGCGCCATAGAAAAAAATCAAAACGTTTTTTTAGTAAATTTATTATTTTTATTTGATAACCTTCAAAAATTTTAAGACTCTAATTTCAAATATTTATATATTATGACCTTATAATTATTGAGACTACTGATATATTAGTTTTGTAGATTTTTTTTTTTCAATTGAGACTCATCATTCATATAATTAAAGTAGAAATTATTTTGATTTGATTATAATACCTCCGATCACTTAATTACTTTTGCACCCCAAAAATATTTATTAGTACGTAGTTTTACTATTGACAAATAGAGATGGCAAAATGGGTCAACACGAACCGTTTAGCCCGTCACTCATTTTGCTGCTAAACGAGTTCACTTTTCTAACTCGGTCCGTTTTTAGATTGGCTTGGCAGGCCGCGGACAGACTAGTTTAGCCTACCTGAAAATAAAAAAAATATGTTTTAATTTAAAAAAAGTTTTTTCGTAAAGAAAAAAGAGTTTTTATTTAAAAAAATATATGTTTTCATTAAAATAAATGTATTACATAAAAAAGTTTAATTTTTAATTGTATTTAGTTTTTTTGAAAATTTTAACCTGTCTAAACATAAATAAAAATATGTATTTTTATAAGGAAAACAGGCTGACGGGCTAGCCCGGCCCGCCGTTGGCGAACAAGGCGGGACGTGCCAAATGGGAGTAACGGGCTCAAATATACAACTGGCCCGCCAAATTAAGGCGGGCTAGCGGGCCAAGCTCTTTTTGTCACTCCTAGTGGCAAAGTTGATGTGAATATGACCAATAGAGAAAAAAGAGAGAGAGAGTAATGTGAGTATGTTATATATTTCATCCGGGGTTAAACATCTGATGCGTGAAATGACTAACTTGATTCTTGATACTATATTAGAATTTGAGTTTTTGCTTAATTCATTCTCAAAAACAAACTCATATGAGGAAAATCGCTAAATCACTTATATACTATATAATAATAGTAACCATATTTCTAATCAATGCGAGATTTCATCTTAATCTTAATAATTAAGTTGAATAACTAATTAATAACTAATGCTATGTATGACTCCTAATTGCAGTTTCCGACTGTCCTTTTTTTTTTTTTTTAAAATAGCCTAACTTAATTATAAATGGGTTTGAGCTGCAATAGTAATGTGTATCAACTCTTTTCCTATATTAAAACACTAACAAATCCACTATATGTTTGGAGAGTCTCTTATGAATTATAATGTGTGACTTATAACATTGATAGTTGCTAACCCAGCGCAACTTCACTCTACCTTGGCCACTTTCATTTACTTATTAATTAGTATTAGTATTTGATACATTAACCTTAATTCAGTTTGTTCTAGTTATTAATTATTAGCTAGCATTTTTTTTATAACTAGCTCTCAACGAGAATATTAATTGTATAGACTAATATATGTTGTTCCTGCTATTGTTAGTTAGTCGTGGTTTTAGAAAATGAATATGAACTAAAACACCGTTACAAAAAATTTTGACATTTATTACTAATATTTTTTTGCGTTGAATTAGTTCCTGTTGGTGTAATTTAACATAATTAATCAAATAGTATAAACATATAATATTTATACTAACCGTTAAATATTAATTACAACAAATACATCAGTTAGTATAAATGTTTAATATATATTATCGATTTATATACCATTAGTAAATGTCTTTAATAACTATACTAAAAAACAATTTTATTAGATAAAGTATATTAACGATGAATAATCTATTAGTAAAAGGCAACATAAAAACGTTAATGACAATTTATTTTTTTGAGTACACAAGCAAGAAAGTGAAGCACATAAAACACATGGGAATTGTAAAATTGCCTCTCTTTCATTAACTTTCGGAAGTAGACAAGCCATTTGAACACCACCATATAACATTACATTACATTGCATAACAAATATAAAGCGAACCCCTACATAAAAAAAGGGTAGAAGAACACAAAAATTGAAACAAAAAATGTTAAAAAAAAAAAGAAACAACATACAAATTGCATGCCTACAGCCTCCTTGGCTCAGCATATATATATATAGTTACGTTGTAGCCTTTTCATTGTGGCTGGAAAAACTGAATATATAATCCCCGTTTGTGTGGTTATTTTAGCCAACACGTTTTTTCCTGTGTGTCAAATGAATTTATATTTTTGAAGCAGTCATCACAATAATTTAGGGTTAGTGTGATAATATAATTAATTATATTGTTGGATCATTGATATTCTAGCATGGGAAAAGGGAGTGAATTAGAATTGTGATGTTGAGAGGATGAAGAACACAAAGCTATGATCTCTTCAAGTGTTCCATTCACACTGTACTCCTCGTATACTCCTAACATGCACTCTTCGGTCAAATCATCTTGCTTCCTTGACTTTGACTTTGACTCTGACTCTACTAGGTTTATTTCTGGGAAATCTTCAACCATCAAAGGTGTCTGTGGCACTTGATAATTATTTTGCATCCCACCACACATTGCTAATTCCATATCCTGCACCACCATCATAAATAATAATTAATAATGTGTTAATTATGCCAAATTCCAATTAGTCTGTTAATTAAAGAAGCTAAGGGATCCCGGCCCAATTCACAAATTTAATTATAATATGATGATCTATACTATGTAAACATATATTTGGTTCTAATAATGGGATTGGTACTGTTTTACTTTTTATACCATAGTTTTTTTTTTTATTGCATGAAAAAACTTTTGCAACTAACTTAAAAAAATTAATTAAGTTTTTTCAATTTTTTGAAAGAGATAATTTAACGAAAAAAAACTTCAAAAAAGATAAATAAATAAATAAACATGCATTTAGTTGAAAATAAAGCAGTATATATACTAAGGAGTAGTGCAAGTGGGAAGAAAAGAGTAGATTTTGCAAGGAGAAAGAAGAAAAGCAGTTAATTTTGCATTGATTTAGGGAATGAAGAAGTCCCCAATCAGATGCAAATTGCTGGCGTGAACATTATAAAGTAAGCTTATGCTAAAATAGGAAATGATCCAGACATTACTGATTATGATAAAAAAGAAAGTGATTAAAGATAAAGAGATGAATGTTTGTATATATTTGATTTGATATATGAGTGCTTTATTTTATGTTTTAAAAAACGTATCAATGTAAGGCATGAGGAAAATGGAGGAGGTGCTAGCTAGTAAAGATACCTTTAGTTTTGAAAATGTTTTGAGTAGTCAGTCAAAAGAAGTTATAGGGGATGGTGAAGAAGAAGAAGAAGAAAAGCTAGATTGGAGTCATCAGTCCAAGTGAATTTTACGAGTGATATATGCATGAGACTTTATTGTGAAAAGATAGCAACTTCATCATACTCCCAACTTTCATCACTTTAAGATCAAAAGAGAACTCAAAGATATGCTATGTATGTGGGCCACTAATTACAACATCAATATAATATATACTAATTTCGATGCATGCTAAAATTCAAAAGAATAAGCATAGTTTAAATCTTGAGTTTGGATATATATATATATATAATACAACAACTTTGTGTTTGGATGGAGCAGTTAAAAATTTAAAGAAATTTGAAATTTTACAGAATTTTAAAAATATTTTCTTTTATTCAAATAATATATTTTTTTTAAAATTATTTGAAATCGTCTTACTGATAAAATTATCCTCATAAAATCTTTTTCAGTGGTGTAATGATGAATATATGAAAGTGAAAATCGGTAGTAATTTTTATATACTAGTGTGTATTATTTGAGGTGTAACAATGAAGCTAATTAAGCCTTGAATATGGCTGGAAATGCAAGAATGGCAAAGGAAGTAATGATGAACATAAATGCCATGGACATGGAGAAAAAGGAAAAATTAAAATAGAAATGAGATCAGTATAATATAATTAATCACTAATAATATAATAATGAATGATATATGACCCATGCATCTTGCTTTTTGTTGTCTCCCATAAATCAATGTAGTCATGCGACGTGTACGTGTAACTACCATACATACAAATTAAAATCAAACAATTAATCTTAATTAAAATAATAATAATGTAAATTACCTGAAATAAATTTGAGGGGTAGGCTATATTTGGCATTGTGTAAGAATTGATTGAAGTATTTTCTTCATCACATGTCGTAAAATGTGGTTGAAATTCTTCTACTATTCCAGTGTCTGCAGTGGGAGTACATGTTCCTTGTGTGAGATCGGAAGAAGAAGCATGATCACATGAAAATTTAGGATAATATTGTTCTTGATTATTAATATTCAGAATTATTTTATGATCATCATCCAATCTTTGATCCATATTTTCCCTTGAATCTTCCCCAAATGTTTGTTCTTCCGGCGAGGCCCACTTCGATTGCTCTTCGTCTTTAAGTTTGGATGGAATTTGAATCGTCTTCTTGAAAATGCGACACAAGGAATACGAATCCTGCGATAAATAATGTACGCAGTAAAAAATTGTCAATGAATTAATGGATGCTAGGAAAGAGTAAAATTGAAAAAAGCAAAAAAATAAAAAAGAGCTAGCTAGGAAAAAGAAAAGGGTGGATTGGATGCAATGGTAAGTACAGGGATCCCAATTTTTTTCATCATAACATTTGGATCATAAGCTGTGTTACGTTCTTTTGGAAAATTAAAGTTTTTGCGAATGATGTAAAGAAACAAGAAAATTAAAGGGACGAATATATATTGTAGGCATGTGGATCCTTGAAGAAGAAGCTAGGTTCTAAATATATATATATACATGCATATAGAAAACGGGTTTTGATGAACTTGATTCAATGACCAAATTTAGTAATTAACTACTACATACGCAGAAGATCACTAGCTACCTCTTAACTTTTTTAAAAAAGTGTTTTACCTAATAAACCCCTCCTCCACATAATTATAAACCCATTAGGAAAATAAAGATTTCATTAAAGCAAGCTAATAAGCACTAAACGAGGATTTGGTCGTTGGTCTCTAATCCCATGGTGGACACTTTTGTGCCTTTTTAGGGTTGTTTCTATATATATAATCCATTCAATTATTATCATCTAAACTTTAAACCATACCCCCAAAAAAAAAATTTAAAGAAATCATTCCCCAAATAATTAAATATATACAATAACCTAACAACCAACAATGGAAAAAAAAAAAAACTAGAGTTTATTTGTTTTTCCATTCTCTCCAAAACCCTAGTTTTAGTCATTTCTAAAGTGATACTATACATTCATTTGATGAACTTGATAAAAATGTTCTATGTATGGATGGATTCATGAGAGTATCCCTTACAATCTATTTATTTTAATTTTTTTTTTAAAAATAATAAAAGAAGAAGGAGGAGGAGGAGAGAATAATGAAAAGAGGTAGTATAGTATAGTATGTACCTTGTTGAAAGAGGAGAGAGAAGGGTTGGAAGTATGAATTAAGCGATATTCATGCATAACCCAATTGGTTCTAATCCCATGAGGTGCCCTTCCTTTGTAGTACACTAATGTCTTCTTCATGCCAAGTGCCCTTTTTTGAGAGTGGACTGCCCTATCCTTCCCTGTTGCTTTCCAGTAACCTCCTCTTGTTGCCCTGTTTGTTCTTGATCCATTTGGGTACTTCCTGTCCCTTGGACTGTAAAAATACCACTCCATGTCCTTGCTTGGAAGATATGATTTTTCTAGTACATACATACATAATTCAATATAATAAATTAAAAGAATGATGATGAGATAGATGTAGTTAATTAGTAAGTACCTGGCAAATCCCAAGGTTCAGACTTGTAAAGATCAACTTCAGGTATGATATCAAGTTCAATAGAGCGACCTGTGATTTTCCTTTCTAAGTAGTAACCAACAAGTTCTTCATCTGTTGGGTGAAACCTGAATCCAGGAGGGAGACTCATTGGACCCATTATATTATATTTAATTAATTATGCAAATATATAAATGATCTGATGAGTAACACAGACAGAGAGAGAGAGAAAAATTATATGAAGGAAAACAGGTTGTGACACATTCAACTAAATAGGCCACTGTTGAAGGCTATTATTGCTTATGTGGCAAGGACAAAAGGGTAATAATGTTGGGAACTGAGGGCAAAAGGGTAATTAAATGGATTTTAGAAGAGAAGAGATTCTGTGAAGGTGATGTGTATGTGAAAACTGAAAACTTATAGAGAGAGGATAAGAAGCTTCTCTGCTTTAGTTTTGTCTGCTCATCAGATCAGAACAGAAAATAACAAAAAACAGAGTACCCTCTCTCTCTCTCACCTTCCTTCAAAAGCCTCTGCATCTGTGGGTCCACCCAACACCGTCCTTCCCCTACAACACGCAATACTAGGACTAGGATGATTAATTACTCCTAATTAAATCAAATCATAGTACTAGTACTATAATCCCTCCCACATTTTAATTAATTAATTAATCCATCGTATATAATGTATGACATCTCCATCAGTAGTAAGTACATTGTTACGTATGCCACAACATACTATATCATCATAATCTTCTTACCTTTTTCTTTTTTAATTAAAATGGTACTAACATGATCCAACAACTGCGCTACCATTAGATATTAGATGGCGACTCATTATTTCAATCACCACAATTTTCTCTTACTAACTTACGCAGGGATGGATTTGCATGTTTGGGAACAATGCTTATTAAGGAAAAATTTATGTTTGCATTCTATGTATAGCTCATGACTAATTTTTTGAGATTAAAAAAATTTAATTAGATACAAATGGGTTTCATCTAAAGAAAACTTGTTAGGTCTGTAAGGGAAGAAAATGTATATGGGGTACTCTACAAAGAGGTATCTTTTTTAAGGAGGAGGTTTACTCATGTCACTCTAACCTCCAAGACGGTAGAGTTTCTCCTTCACAGTTAATAGCAAAAAAAATTAACTAATTCTCAAATATAATATAATTCATTAACTACTTTGTTTTAGACACTCATAAATTTTGCTACTTTGATTTAATTTTATATTACTTCATTATGAAAACATTATATACCAACATAAAAGGAAAAAAAAAAACTCATACAAATAATTGTATTATTGTCATTGCTATAAATCACGCAAATTTATTGTATTGCTACCATTGCTAGACTCCAACATAATTGATTTGTTAATATAAATATGGTAAGTCAATATTATCAAATTAACAGTCTAAATGTTACAAGGTATGTGTGGCTATAGTAAAAATTCATAGTAACAGTGCTTCATTGACCAAAAGCTTCATTTAACAAACATGTAATTAAACCTATGAATAATTCCTTAAATTTAATACTTGATCGTGGAGATTTAGATATAATCTAAGCATGTGATTTATGATGTCATGATGTTTTTACAGGATATGGTCATAATTAGATTCTTAGCATTCCATGCAAAAGGGAACAAGCTAAGGTATAGTATCTTATACGTATATATACTGTAACATCATGTGCAAGTAAGGATTATACTGTACCAAAGCTGTCCCCTGTTTCTTTTATTTTATTATACAATACAATCATCTGAATAAAATTTTTAAAAACAAATACAATCTTGTGAAACAAAAATTCAGACCATCAACAAGTAAGACGCAAATTTTGTGTTTTCCAAATTTTTTTTCAAAAGTGCATTCATATATGTTTGAACTGAGCAACTGTTACTTAAAACTTTACTCTAACTATTAAACCGACATGTAAGGTTATATTATGCAAGTGTAATTTTTAAATAAAAATCTATCTTCATGAGAGATTAATATATAATTATGTTGATATTAACATCTACCTTATAAGGAAAAAGAATGGAATCTTTAAATCATTTGAGAAAATTTATATTAATAAGGAGAAACAATTGCAGTCTGTAAATGATCATGTCTGTGAATGAAGCAGATCATGTACGTATTAATAATAAATTAAGAACATATTATTATTATATAGAGAAAATAAAAGCGGCAGAGAGTAAAGTAGGTTCATCATGTTACAAGAAATGACATGCTGCAACATTGGTAATTAACAATTAATTAATTTCCAATTAAAGCTGTGATTGCAATAATATTCTTTCCTGAACATTCACTTATTTTAACAATGCCTAGCTATATGCTTTTAGTATAATATACGTATACGTATACGTATCTAGACATTAATATAGTATATTATAGTATTTTGGCTTTGCTTTTGTACGACGCGGTGCCTATAATCTAATTGGATGATGTTGGACAAAGGTGATTCATATGAATATGATATGCTTTCTATGATCAACTATTTTTTATTTTTTTTACAAAGACTAGTCATCATAACGTCTAATCAAAATTAAACATTGCAGGTAACTGATATAATCGTTACATAATTATGTTATTTAAGCATATTATTAGTCTTGAGAGAATGAGACATTACACTGAGAGCTTATAGTTTATGTGGTATAAGGAGGAGTTCTTGGAGTTTAAGGAGAGAGATTTGATACTCGGTGAAATAGATTTTAGAGTAATATAATGTAAGAATGTGTGTGTTTGGCCAATAAAAAAAATTGAGAGATTAATTATCACAAAACAAAAAAAATTAAATATTGAAAGTTAATTAGGACCACTAACATAATAATTAATAAACAAGTAAAAGTAGCATGACAACATTAACAAACCAGATCTCAAACAGTGACTAGCTCTGGCCTCAAGAAATTCATACCCAAAATAGTTTGGAAATATAAAAATGTGTATAACTACATGTTGTTTGTTTTATTATTGTGTACGAAAGCAGTCTTAGCTTGCGTTTCACCTTTTCTTTTTTAAAATTTATTGCATTTTAATGTAGCCATTTGAGCGACAATCAAATTGTGCTTTTATATTGGAAAAAAAGAATTACTATGTTATATGTGTGTTTTGCTTAATTAGGAAAGCAAAGGAATACGTGCAAGAAAATAATAGGAAAAATTCAGATATATAGCTCAAATATATAATAAAATTCTTCTTATATTGGTGAATTTTAACATATATCACTTTCTAAGTGGTATATGGTATAAAAATATAAATAAAAAAGAAAGAAATATGCTTTATGTCCGTTTTCCATTTACGAATACATAAATAAACTTGATATTCTTCTAAAAATATACAGATGTCAAATTGATGATCTTTTAAATACTACATCTTGATTAGAATAATATGTTTGAGCATGAAATACTTCATTAACCAATTTTAAATTTGTAACATTTTTTATTTTTATTTTCATTACCAGGCAACACTCCTGAATATGGTATATATATATCCTTTTGATGAGAACTTTCCACACCAGTATTGTAACCGTATATATGTATTTGAACATCACAAAAGTACATAGAAGAGATATTAAAGTGATGATAAGTAAATTTTCACAACAATTAAAAATTTGACTAAAAATAAAATATAAGTCTTTATATGGTACCACTTATCAGTCCTAGTCATATACCTCAATTGATGAGTGCATAAAAACGTGTGTGTGAGTATCTTCGATTGTACTACTTTTCAGGTATATTTTTTTAATATATATAATTAGATACATTTAGTTACTTACAATTATTCATTTGGTTGTTAACCATATGTTGCTCTCATAGTTTGGGCTAAAAAAATGTTACTTTAAACTTTTTAAGAACAGAGTTAAGCTTTTCCATGAAAATATTTCTCTCATTTTCTTTCGGGGGGTTCATATGAAAATATTTCTCAAACAGAGTATTTTTTTTTTCTTTGTGGACTAAAACAGACTATACTCTGCAGTGGATTCAAGTGCAGAGTAAGTGAGCTTGGTGGGCCAAAGAGTGGGCCCGTAAGATAATTCTCTCGCCTTTAATTTTAGCCCAAGGGGAAAAGAACCCTTTTATCATACATCAGCTCCTGATTTCAAGAGGGGCCCACTGGGCATCTGAAACAAATCTACCTGGCAAACAGTCACTGTCTTCCTTTTCTTTTCTTTTTTTTGTTCTTTTTTATTTTATTTTTGCCCCTTTAATTCCTTTTCCTGCCATCTCCAACCTCCACTTTTTCTTTACTGTTTCCTTTGTTCCTTGTTTGTTTATTGCTTCCTTTCCTTAAAAAATCATTTTCATATGAGTAAAGACATACCATCCACTTTAATGATTACAACACAAAATCTTTGACTGGTTCTGTCCCTCACACACACAGTTATAGTAGAGCACTCATGGCTACTCTGTACTCAGTGCAAATTTTTTCTTTTTTGGCTTTTTTTTGGGTAATGTTGAGTAAATATTTAGTGAGTTTTAATTGGGGTTGCAAGGGATTTTGTGTTTTGCATTCTATAATAAGATGCATAGTTTTTGCCATAAATTACATTAATAGATAAACAAATATACAATAAGACCAACAAATTTTTTTTAAAAAAAAAAACCCTAGACAAACGAATTGTCTGATAAGTAGTATGCTCCTTATTTTGTCTTTAACAAGGACAAGAACACAAATTTGAATCTTTAAACAATTTATAAAAAAAATATTAACCATAAATATTTTATGTTATATACCCGTGAGTAATACTTGTTACAAATAAATTATGATTCGTACACGTTAGAACCTATTATCCACTAAATATGATACTTAATATTCAATATAAAAAAGATGTATGTTGATAATTTTGTTGAATGTCTTAAAAAATATACTCATTTAATTTTAATTTTAAAAAATATAAGTTTTAAGCGGTAATTGGTTTTTTTTTTGGACTTTTTTATAGCTAATATAATCTGTAACATAATTTTTAATTTAAAATATAATTTTAGATATTATTTTTAATATTTTTAAAAACATTTTTAATTCAATAAAAACTAGTATATAATCGTCGTAGATATATGTCGTACCTGCGGGAGCAGGTAACAAAAAAAATTGATTACTGCCCATCTTGTTGTCATCCTTACTAACTAGGGTGCCCATTGAATTAAAGAGCAAAAAGAAGAAATAACTAACTATATATGATTTTTATATATATGATAGCAAAATAAAAAGGGGGTAAGGTCAAATACATATATTTTTGCTGAGAACTAAGAAGTGGATCACATTCAAGTAAAACGGCTAATCCACACAATAAATTACTACCTTTTTATATCTGTTTGAATATTTGCTTAATAGCTTTTTGGTTTTAACAGTTATTGAGTTTTGTAAAACCAATTACATTGAGAGTGAGAGAGAAAGCTAAGGGCTTCTAGCTAGTCTTTTGCCGAAAGACCTTTCCTATATATATTTTTTGTTAAATTTTTGCATTTCATTCTCCACTTGGAACAATATAATTTCTCTTACCTTATTATTATGTACTATGTGTGAAAGATTAGAGGAGTAGTGTCTATGTCTTTTGATTTGCATAAAGAGATTCCAAACTTAATCATTACCCCCTCAATGAAATAGTAAACACCATACTCTCTCATTTTTATTTTATTTGAAAAAAAACAAAATCTAGCTATTTTAGTGCCAGCACTAGCACTTTATCCAAACTCAGTCTAGATCCTCTCCAGCAAAAATGTTCATTTCCAATTTAGTTGTTTGATTAGGCCTTATAAGTATAGACTTTATCTAAAATAATTAATCCATTAACATAAACATTTAATATATATTATATATCGATCCATCATAGTGTTAGTATCAATCCATTAAGTCTATATTGACAAATAATTCTGTCTGTAGTGGCTAAACCAATAAATTTCCTTTTTATTGTGCTTTTATTAACTATATCTCAACCGTTAATTGATTTTTGTACAACAATAATATAATAATAAAATAAAAAAAAAAAAAGAGTGTGATTAATGGTTAAAATCTCTACTTAAGAGGATATACATGCTTGTGGAAAGTGAGAAGAGAATTCAATTAAGAAGCATCCACAAATTAAAATGCAAACCTAACTTTACTAAATTGGGCTCTATCAATCACATGGTTTTATTTATTTTCAATAAACAAACAGAAAGTGAAAGAGAGATAGAGAGATGTTGTAAATGGTAGCTAAAGCCATGCAACCTTTCACACGATCTTAGTTGTTGGGGATAATAAAGCTTGCAGAATGCATTAAAGCAAAATAAAGGGTAGAGTGCATGAGGTGTAGCAATTGTAATCTCTCTATCTCTAATCTATATAGAGCGGTGGTTGGCATTTTAGTAAAATAATTAAATTAAATAAATATGGATAATATAATAGTTATGAGAGAGAGAGAGAGAGAGAGCATCAGGTTCTTAAAAGTTGGCTCGGTGTGTGAGTGTGACCATAATATTAGTTTGTGCAGAAAAGACAAATTCTTATTGGGGTCAGATTCCATTCTAGCTTCTTTCCTCATTATAATTATATTGTTTCACTAACTTTCTTGTGGGTTTCAATTTCAGGGGATTTTATCTCTTCACCTCTACAGGACAAAGACACTTGCTCGAGGAGTAACCCCAAATCTGTTTGTCTCATTCTAGGTTTCCCATAATTTAATTTAATTTGGTAGATATTTTAATTATTTTTATTTAATTTTTTAATCTCATTTTATTTTATTATAATTAAAACAAGGTACTAGATTGCAGATATCATCTGTAATTGCGGCTACAATATTGCTATCGTGGTCGTGTCCGCATGCAGTTATATCACATTGCAATTGTGTTGTGTGTTTACCAAAACTTGCATGAGATCACAATTGTCGCAGTCACAGTCGTAACTGCAATTTTAGACCTTGGTTAAAAGAATTAAAATGTTGCTCATTTTTGTTTGAGGCTGCAACTTTCTATGTGTTATCTCAAAGGCTTTTTTGTTGGTGACTTATAATTATAATGGGCAGTGGTGCCGGCAATTTGGACCATATTTCAGCTGAAAATTTGAACATAAATTCCTTAGTGCTCAGCCTCAGGATTCTTTCCTTTGAAGACAAAAAGTAAAGTGATGATACAGAATTCATCATCATAACAGATAGCGGTCGTAGCATGGTATCCTATACCACCTCTCATGTATGCTAATTTTTATCTCAAACATTTTTTATTGCTGTTCTCGCACACTTTACTCTCTCCGTTTTATTTTATTTGTCATTTAAACTTATATGCATTTCTTAAAAAACGATTAGAGATAATTATTATTGTTACTAAAAAGAAAGGTGTAGTTTTACCAAATCACCCTCATTAATTGAATTAAAATATTTAATGTATTAATTAAATAATTAGTTGAGATAAGGTAATAAATAAGAGTATCGTTGTAAAAATAACAATTAATGTTACATTGCTTTACTAAAGTGACAAGTAATTTGAAATACGAAAATATTCCAAACATGACAAATAAAATGAAATAGAGAAAGTATTATATTGATTTTGTAGTGTTAACCGTAATAAACAAAATGATCAAAATCACACCATTGATAAAGTTAGGAGACTAATGTCACTTAATTAAAAGTTAGAAATCAAAAGTTGAATAGCTAAAATTACGCAATTAAAAATTAAGATCAAAATCACACAATAAATAAAATTAAACGAGTAAAATTATAATTAATAAAATCCAACAAGGGCAGCATGAAAAATTGTCAGCCGCAACAGCCCAGGCCATTTAATTGACAGCTACTATCATGCCAAAACGAAAACCTGGCTTTGTGTTCCGATCAGTTTGATGAATGTGTTGTGGGCCATGTGCCCATACCCGGACCCATGAAAGGAGGACTTTTAAAGTGAAGCCCATTCCATAGGAGTAATTAAGGATTTAGCCCCATAGCCATAGGTGTTGTATTTCCTAAGCTTATTTTGCAAATACTCCACCATTATAATTGTTTTTCCTTAGTTTGATTTGTGCACAATTTTGTTAGTTACAAGCTACGTGTAATGTGTCTCAGGAAGGGACGGAAGAAACAAATCAATGACACCAACACTAACACAAATTAACAATATAATAATCAATTCTATCATCTGTCTAATTTAAATGCCAATACTTTCCATTCTTTTTATTTGTTTAGATAGGTAATATTTTTCATTTTTATTTTATTTGTCTATTATATTAATTACATTTTTTTATTTTAATTGACAATTAATTAATAATTTATTATCAAAATAATAAAACAATAAAAAATAAAGAGTAATATTGAGACTTTAAAAAATATTTTAATAAAAATAAAAATAATAATTATATTTTTTTAATAAATATATTTTATCAAGTAAACACATAAATAAAAGCGAGAGATTATGTGATAATAATAAAAAGAAATTAATATAAAATTTGAAAGGATTAGTCAATTAAGTGGAGGATGATAGTTTTTAACTTAACATGTCGTAAGTTTTTATTACCAAATTTGAAAGGATTAATTAATTAGGATATCATTTTCTTATCTTAAATTTCTGAGAGAAGAGAAAGAAATTAAAAAATATAACATTTTTATTTCCATTTTCTTTTCAAATAGATAAACAAGTTTTATCATTATTTATGTCTTTTTTTTTCTATTATCTAGACAATAGCTAAATGAGAACGTGGGAAAGAAGAAAAGAAAAATCTCCTAATGTATATGACACGCGTAAGTTATCTAATGTAAGATAAAGACAACAGAGTTGCTAGTGCTGTAAACACCAACACAAATTAAGAATATTTAAAGATTGAATGGTAAATAATATAAAATATGTTCTAATTATATGTTATGTGTGTATTTGGGTTAAATTCAAATTCCGATGAAAAATTAAAAGTAGAAAACTTCATAACCTGTAAATTCTATAACAAAAAAAACACTATACTTTTTTTTGTTATAGAAGACAAAAGTCTGTTTGTACGTTACGTCCGGGCAGTTGCAATTCAAAATTTCAAATGGTTAGGGACATTTCACGCAAATTGTCTCGTTAACTCTGGTAAGTTATGCAGTTTGTTACAGTATAAACAATTTGATTGAGTTAGAATAATCTTGTATTTAAATCTAGCTTTTATATAAAAAATTATCTGAGAAAATAACATATTAATGGAACTAAACTAAAAATATATTTTAATAAAAAATCTTCAACGGGTAAAATGCAATGTAATTTAGGCTCCGTTTGGAAAGGCTTATGCGCAGCTTATAGAAATAGTTTATTGTTATGAATAAGTTATAAAATGGATGTCCACCTTCAAGTTCACCAAGGGATCCTATGCTACAAAGGGATCCTAAGCATTTCTTATAACTCCTAATGTTATTACCCATTATATATATTGACTCCTCATTATGTATATTGTCTCTTAAGGTGTGTGATACATGCCTATAAATAGGACTCTATTGTAATGATGAAGATAATGAACAATATTCTCTCTTCCTCTCTACTCTTGTCTTCTCTTTACTTTATTTTATATTCTCTTTAGTTTGTGTTAGTTCACAACACGTTATCAGCACGAAAGCTCTGGTGAAAAGGTATGTTGGGATCTAGAGTAAGAACGGCTTAACTTCTAAACTTTTAATTTTTAGAATCTAACCTTAACTCTTTCTTCCTTCTCAAGCCGGTCTTGACTAGTTTACCGCGCTCCGGCTTTTCTTTTTACTTCTACTTTTTGTCTCTAACATTTATATTCTAGCAAATTTGTTTTATGTTTCTAACTATTTAAAATATGTTATACTTGTCTCCGAACTGGCCGTTAGAATTGCTTCAGTGGAAGACTAATAAAATTGAATGGTAAATTTATGATTAGTTGCTGAATATTTAAATATGTTATTCCAATTATATTTATGTTTGGTTTATTATTCAAATTCTAAATTCTATTAAATGATATTATTTCAATTATTCCATTTAAAATATATTTTGGTTATGAATTTCTTTCAATACTAATTAAAAGTGAAAATATCACTATCGTATTTAATATTTGAAGAATATATGTTATATATATTTAAAATATATATATATATATATATATATATATATATATATATATATATATTTAATACTCAGAATGTCGAATCTTACCAATCTTGAGTTTGTGGCACTTGACATCTCTGGAAAGAATTATTTGTCATGGATACTAGATGCAGAAATTCATCTAGATGCAAAAGGTCTTGGTGACACAATTAAAGAAGGAAACAAAACATCTAGTCAAGATAAAGCTAAAGGCATGATCTTCCTTCGTCACCACCTCCCTGAAGGACTCAAAAATGAGTACCTTACTGTGAAAGATCCTTCGGTTATTTGGAAAAATTTGAAGGAAAGGTATGACCACCAAAAGAACGTAATTCTTCCAACAGCTCGATATGAATGAATGCACTTACGCTTACAAGATTTTAAGAATGTAAGTGATTATAACTCTGCACTATTTAGAATCACTTCTAAATTGCAATTATGCGGAGAAACGGTCACAGAAAGTGATATGTTAGAGAAGACATTCTCTACTTTTCATGCATCCAATGTGCTCTTGCAGCAACAATATCATGAAAAAGGTTTTAAAAAATATTCTGAATTAATTTCTTGCCTTCTTGTTGCTGAACAAAATAATGAGCTATTGATGAAAAATCATGAGTCTCGTCCAACTGGAACTGCTCCATTCCCAGAAGTGAATGTTGCATCACATGATCAAGGACAAAATAATGGTCGTGGTCGCGGCCGAAATAATGGCCGTGGACGTGGACGTGGGCGTGGTTATGCTCGTGGTAATAATTCTAAATTTTCCCACCAGAAGTGGAAAAATAGTGGAAAGAATGAAAAGACAAAGGGTGTGAAAAGCGAGCATACAAAAAATATTTGTCATCGTTGTGGTAACCAAGGTCATTGGGCTCGTCTTTGCCGTACACCAAAGCATCTTATTGATCTATACCAAGAGTCCCTTAAAAATAAAGGGAAAGGAATAGAGACTAATTTTGCTGGTATAGATTATGATGATTTTGATGATGATCAAATGGATGTTACTCACTTGGAAATTGGTGATTTCTTTGCTCATCCAGAAGAAAAAATTGACCACCTTATTAGAGATGGAAGTGTCCAAAAATAAAATGTTTTTATTTTCATGTTAGTGAATTTTTATGTTCCAGGTTTTTTTTAATTTTTCTTTGATGTATTTCTCAATTTCTATGGAAGCAATAAAATTTTGGGTTTTAATTTCTGCTTATTATTTATTGTTATTTTTAGTTGTGTTCACTTGTTAATTCAATCTTATTTTATTTTATGAAGAATGAGTGACCGCATCCATAATGGAGATATATGTCTTGCAGATAGCGCAACAACGCATACTATTCTTAAAAATAAGAAGTATTTTTATAATTTAATGATACAAGACGCCAATGTTAGTACTATATCTGGTAGTGCAAATATAATTGAAGGCTCCGCAAGAGCTAATATTTTGTTACCTGGAGGAACAAAATTGCACATTGAGAGTGTCTTATATTCTCCAAAGTCTCAAAGAAATCTATTGAGTTTTAAGGATATTCGCAAAAATGGATATCATATTGAGACAACAAATGAAGGAAATATTGAGTGTCTTTACATCACTCAGAACATTTCAAATAAGAAATGTATATTGGAAAAATTACCTTCATTTTCCTCCGGTTTGTACTACACAAAAATTAGTACAATAGAAATAAATGCTATAGTAAACCAGAAGTTTACGGAAAAAAGTGCATTTGTTACTTGGCATGAATGATTAGGCCATCCTGGATCAATTATGATGTGAAAAATAATTAAAAACTCTTGTGGGCACAATTTGAAGAGCCAGCAGATTCTTCAATCGAATAATTTCCTATGTGCTGCTTGTTCTCAAGGAAAATTAATTATTCGACCATCACCTACAAAAATTGGAAGTGAATCTCTCAATTTTTTATAACGCATTCAAGGTGATATTTGTGGACCTATACATCCATCATGTGGACCATTTAGATACTTTTTGGTTTTGATTGATGCGTCAACTAGATGGTCACATATTTGCTTATTGTCCACTCGCAACCAGGCGTTTGCGAGATTACTAGCTCAACTAATTTGTTTGAGAGCACATTTTTCTGATTATCCAATTAAGAAAATTCGTCTTCAAAATGCTGGTGAATTTACATCTCAAGCTTTCAATGACTATTGTATGTCAATTGGAATTGATGTTGAACATCCTGTAGCACATGTTCATACTCAAAATGGGCTTGCAGAATCATTCATCAAGCGTCTAAAATTAATTGCAAGACCATTGCTAATGAGATCAAAACTTCCCGTTTCTGCTTGGGGACATGCAATCTTGCATGCAGCAGCACTTGTTCGCATCAGGCCTACAAGTTATCATGAGTACTCCGCTTTACAATTGGTTTTTGGTCAGGAACCAAATATTTCCCATCTAAGAATATTTGGAAGTGCGGTATATGTTCCAATTGCTCCACCACAGCGCACAAAGATGGGTCCTCAAAGGAGGTTGGGAATATATATTGGCTATGAATCTCCGTCCATAATAAAATATCTTGAGCCATTGACAGGAGATTTATTCACAGCTCGTTTTGCTGATTGCCATTTTGATGAATCTATTTTCCCAACATCAGGGGGAGAAACTAAGCAGTTGGATAAAAAGATAAGTTGGCATGAATTATCTTTATCTCATCTTCATCCTCGTATAAAACAATGTGAACTAGAAGTTCAAAAGATAATTCATTTGCAAAGTTTGACTAACAAATTACCAAATGCATTTACTGACCCAAAAAGAGTAACTAAATCATATGTGCCAGCTGCTAATACTCCAATAAAGATTGATGTCCCTGTTGGGCAATCTAAAGTTGCAAATGAGTCTGAAGCCAAAATGAAACGTGGCAGACCCATTGGTTCCTAAAATAAAAATCATCGGAAAAGAAAAAGAAATAAGAAAGAAGATGGTCGAATTGAGGACATAGAAGTTCTTGAAGAATCCTCGGACATAATTGATATTTCAATTTCAAAAGAAACTCAGGTATCTGAAATTATTGAAAATACTGAGATCTCAATAAATTATGTCATGGATGGAATACAATGGAATCGACATGAAATTGAAATCGATGATATTTTTGCATTCAAAATAGCGCTTGAATCAATAAATGATGATGAGGATCAAGAACCGAAATCTGTTAAAGAATGTGCACAAAGAAATGATTGGCCAAAGTGGAAATATGCCATGAAAGCAGAACTGAACTCGCTTGAAAAACGCGAAGTTTTTGGTCCCGTGGTACGCACACTCGAAGGCGTAAAGCCGATTGGATACAAATGGATTTTTGTGCGGAAAAGGAATGAAAAAGGTGAAATTGTGAGATACAAAGCACGACTTGTTGCTCAAGGTTTTTCACAAAGACCTGGTATTGATTTTGAGCAAACATACTCGCCTGTGGTGGATGCAACTACTTTTCGGTACTTAATCAGTACGCGAAAAGCTTGATTTACGCCTAATGGATGTTGTTACGGCGTATTTGTATGGCTCACTTGAAAATGATATTTATATGAAACTCCCTGAAGGATTTCATTTGCCTGAAGCATATAAGTCAAGTTCTCGAGAGAATTATTCAATTAAAATGAATAAATCTCTTTATGGACTAAAGCAATCTGGACGTATGTGGTATAATCGCCTTAATCAATATCTATTGAAGAAAGGATATAAGAATGACCCAGTTTGTCCATGTATTTTTATAAAAAGATCTGACAAAGAATTTGTCATAATTGCTGTATATGTTGATGATATAAATATTATTGGGACTCCTGAAGAGGTTCCAAAAGCTATAAATTGCTTAAAGGATGAATTTGAGATGAAGGATTTGGGAAAGACAAAGTTTTGTCTTGGATTACAGCTTGAACATTTGAATGATGGAATTTTAATGCATCAAAAGGCTTATACAGTAAAGGTATTAAAACGGTTTTATATGGACAAATCACATCCATTGAGCACCCCAATGGTTGTAAGGTCACTTGATGTGAACAAAGATCCTTTTAGACCTCGAGAAAATGATGAAGAACTACTTGTCCTGAAGTACCTTATCTTAGTGCAATTGGGGCACTAATGTACCTTGCTAGTCATACTCGACCTGATATAGCATTTGTTGTTAATTTACTAGCAAGATATAGTTCTTGTCCTACAAGAAGGCATTGGAATGATGTTAAGCACATACTTCGCTACCTTAAGGGTGGGCTTATTTTTCTCGAATAAGTCTAAGTCAGACTTAATTGGCTATGCAGACGCTGGATATAAGTCTGACCCTCATCAAGGTCGTTCACAGACAGGATACTTGTTTACACATGGTGGTACAGCCATTTCATGGCGATCCACAAAACAAACTAAAGGATCCACATCTTCCAATCTTGCGGAACTTATAGCATTACATGAAGCGAGTCGAGAATGTGTTTGGTTGAGATCTGTGATTCAGCATGTGCAAGACACTTGTGGTTTGTCTTCCAGAATATTGACTCCAACGATCTTATACGAAGATAATGCTGCATGTATTTTCCAGATGAAAGAAGGTTATATCAAGAGAGATAGAACAAAACACATTTCACCAAAATTCTTTTATTCTCATGATCTTATAAAGAATGGTGAAATAAAGGTTGAGAAAATTCGCTCATGTGACAACTTGGCAGACCTCTTTACAAAGTCGTTGCCAACTAAAGTTTTTGAACCACTAGTAAGAAAGCTTGGACTTTGTTGTCTTAGAAACGAAGGTCTAAATGAGGGGGAGAAATAAATATTGACTGTACTCTTTTTCCCTTCGCTAAGGTTTTTATCCCATTGGGTTTTTCCTTGCAAGGTTTTTAATGAGACAGTATCTGATGACATTTTAAAAGAATGATGTACTCTTTTCCTTCACTAAGGTTTTTCCCACTGGGTTTTTCTTAGTAAGGTTTTAACGAGACACATTCTAAAGTCATGGACATCCAAGGGGGAGTGTTATGAATAAGTTATAAAATGGATGTCCACCTTCAAGTTCACCAAGGGATCCTAAGCATTTCTTATAACTCCTAATGTTATTACCCATTATATGTATTGACTCCTCATTATGTGTATTGTCTCATAAGGTGTGTGATACATGCCTATAAATAGGACTCTATTGTAATGATGAAAGATAATGAACAATATTCTCTCTTCCTCTCTACTCTTGTCTTCTCTTTACTTTATTTTATATTCTCTTTAGTTTGTGTTAGTTCACAACATAGTTCATAACACTTATGGGTTTCTATAAGTTGTTTTTAGTTTATTTTCATAAGCTTCTTGAAGTAGCTTATTAGAATAAGTTGTTTTTAGTTTATTCAAGTAAGTTTTGCAAAAAAAAATTTCAAAAAAAAAAATAGCTTATTGCATAAGTACTTAATTAAGCTGTGTACTAGCAAGCAATAAGTATATTTGGTTTAATTTTGGTATTAGCCGTAAGAGTTTACTTAGAGTGCGTTTAAAATTATAATTTAATTAAATACTTATATAATAAATTCTTATAAAAATAAGTTTATTTTAAAAAATTTATTAAAAAAACACTAAAAATAACTTATAGAAACCTATAACTATTTTTATTAATTGCACGTAAACTCTTTTAAATATCGCCTTAATCTTATATTGAATCTTGAATCTGATCAAATATAAATCTAAAATATGAATCTACTATTGATGGTGTTAAAACAAATTAATCTCCAATTTATTAAAATAATATGAAACTATAAACACACATACCATCATAGTTAAAAACAAACGCACTTAGGCGCGTGGAATGTGCATTGCACGTTTGTCAACATAAATTAGTATCAGTACTATAAAATAGAGATAATTGTCATCATAATGGTAATAACTAATAAATAATTAAATATAGACGTGTGCAAGCAATAAGCATTTTTATATAATTTATTGTTGACGTCGTTTTTGGCATTATTGACGTCGTTTCATTTTCGCTATTGAGCGTTGAGGTGAGACTATATAAACTGGAACTGGTGGTGTCGCTATTAGTATTCCGTCACTGGTTTCATTCTCAAAGCATTCGAAGTATCGTATCATCATTTTTACAATAAAACCATGTCAGGTTTTAGAATATATATATATATATATAGTGTGGAAACTATATAAAGTGCATAAATTAATTGTACAATATCAACCACTATACACCCTTAGACGACTAGTGATCCTCTGCCTGCATATGGGACAATTACTTAACTTGTTCCCACAATCTCTGCAAGTCTGCATTATTCCAAAACATATTAATTAATTAAAAGTTTAACATAATAATAAAAAGTAACAACAATTCGAGAAATGAGGTCATTAATATAATGCGGCTAGCTTACCATGTGGCCGCATCCAAAGGCCAAATCCTTTCCATTGGTGAGACAAACAGGGCATACCTACAAAAAAACATTGCATCATCATTCATCAGGCAATTCCAAAGTTTGACACAAAATTGCATCAGGAAAGCAAAGTTTATTTTTCTCAATGTTTAATGGTTTCTAATCCCCGTTTAGTAGGCCACACTTCAATTTCAACAAATAACAAAGAGTGTGCTGTAAGCATTTTTCTACTAAAAACAACTCTAGCTTTCTGTTTTACATACCGTTTGGTTTTGCTCATCAGTCGTGGATGCCGGAGTAATGCTTGGTATGCGAGCCGGTGGCAGTGCAGGCCGTGAAAAAGGAACAGGGGGAGGTTTCGGAATTATTCTCTTTGCTCTTCCTCTCACTCGTCTGTTATCCAAAGACAGAAAAAAAAAATAGTTAAGATATTAAAAAAATCAGCAAATTCAATCAAATATTCACTAGAAAGAAAAATGTCTTCATAATGAATCAAAAGTATATCATAACTCTCTTCACTTTTCACCTAGCTAATAAAACTTAATTAGCCAGATATCTAATAGATTTTATAATAGCAATTATAGCATGATAATTTTTACATTTAACATATACATGCATCTATCTTATCACAATAAAGGATCTTACCCGAGTAATCCAAATTCTATGGTTGCTTTATATTGGAAGGGAATCTCCATGAGAGCAGCCAGAGCAAAAGCTGCTTCTTTCTCAGAGGGACTTGTGTCTTTAGACATTATGCTCGTAAAATTCACAAACTGCACAATATTAAGGGAAATTTATCCTTCTATTCAATGTGACAAACTAAAATGAGGCAAAATGATGCAAATCAGCTATATATATGCCACTCAGTTTTTCTGCTTACAATTGCAAAACCTGAATCAACGATGCTATTCGGTACTATAACAGAGTTTTCATGAAAAAAGTGTTACCAACAATTATTGAGCTTTTTTTCTACCTGAAAATTGTCGAAATCACGTGCCGGTATCTTGTCGTCGAACTTTTTCATGTCTTCCCAAGGTCCATCACCAACTCCAACAAGAATTATTGAAAGCGGATATGCACTAACATCAGAAATTAACTAATAAGAAACTATATGTGTTGCTAATATCAAGCATTTATATGTTCTTTATCTTCAAAAATATATAAAAGAAACAGCAATAATTCTTTTTCAAGCATATATTTATCGTTCTTTTTTCAGTATGGAGGGATTTCATTTATTAGAAACAAGAAGCATAAAAAAGTGTAAGCTGATTAGGTTCATGCATGAATTAGTCACACATATGTACCTTGCATCAACGATTGCTTTGATTGTCTTCTCTTCTTGAGGACTAAGTTCTCCATCTTCAGTGTTCACACTTCTTGTAACCTTGAAATCAAATAGATTTATAACAATCAGGTTTAAGAAACATGCCGACACACTCCTCGGCAATGGACGGTCCAGCTGTTAGAAAAAACACTAGACCGAATTCAGTCTAGTTATTGTGTGGCGCGCCGAACAAAAATGTCTACTAACACTCAAAAACAATTAGACCGAATTCGATCTAGTTATTTTTTCCAACTGTTGGACCGTCCAACGCTAGAGAGGATCCGAATCCCACACAGAGGTGACATTTTAATTTATGTGATTTCTCATATCCCTTTCAAAACTTCGTGCCAGCACATGTATATCTGTAATTATCATTATAATATATTTTATCCTACGTAGCATATCAAGTGATTAAAACGTATACTATCCTACAAAACAAATAACTAATGAGCTAGAGGGTTCTAAAATCTAAACCACTAAGAAATATCACCCATCTTAGCGATTATAACTAATAACAATAAAACGCTAAGAAAACATCTATTTTCTTAATAAATAAAAAAGGAATAATCTTAGAAATTATTTCAAACAACAAAATACCCAATTTTCTTAGCAGTTTAAATATAAAACCACTAAAAGAAGGACATTTTTTTAGTGGTTATCTTATATACATACATAAGCTACAGACAAAACCAAAATTTTAAAGATACTAGAGAATTTGGCTTTATTTTATACCTGGCCATCTGCAATGATAACCAGTACATGGAATTGGCCACGATTTTTGTCAACTATGTCTATTGCAGCCTCAATCACAGGAGCATAAGAAGTTGGTCCTTCAAACGAAAATGCAATGAATCCTATGCAATCTTCAGAAATTATATGAAAAAATAAACATGACAATGACCTGAAAGTTTCAAGTTTGGAACAATTTTTCTGTAGCAAGCCAGAACTTCCTCAAAGCCATGGCAGGGTGAATGATCACTGTGAAAGCTGAACACTTCTTGATCATGAGTGGTAGCTGTAAAATGGTAAAAGTTGAGGCATAATTTTAAATAGGAAAGATTATTAAGATCTTAATTAAGTTTTTAGTACTATGTTACAAATGTTTCATTTCTTTTCCTTTTACATTTTCAGTTGCTTATTAATCTCTGTAAATATAATTAAACATCACCACTTATTACTTACCATCACCAAAGCCAAAGCATGAAATAAAGTTGTCATCGTCAAAAGGAGCCAAAGTGTTGCCAATGACAGAAATGGCCTTCTCATAGGGATTTGGTGTATCTCCAATTGCAATTGCATGGAGGCTTTTATTGTTGAATGAGATTCTGCCTTCATTATAAAAACATTAAATAATTTATTGGCTTCATATAGATTGCAATAATTTAATTTGTTCATGTATATATGTATGTAGAGTATATATGCCACTTACCAGTCCATTCATTGCTCTTTGTGAAATCAATTCCAAGGATCAGATTTGATGACTCTAAACCTTCTTTCCTCAGGGCCGTTGTCACCTCAATAATAAATTGTATAATAAGAGGTAAAAAAATCAAAGAGATGGATGAACAAACAAAGGAAACATCAGGAATTAATTAATTATATTCATATAATACCTGATCAAGCGTAGTGAAGTTATCTCGAATCAAAGCATACTTGTTGTCAGATTTTTTAGCGTTCATATGTGCTGCTGAGCTCTGTTCAGAATTATGTCTCTTCTCAAAACTTGGTTTCTTATAAATGGATTGTGCTTGTGGCGGAGGTAGAGACGGAAATTGTGGCGGAGGAGGCGGTGGCAGAGTTGGGAATTGGAAAGGTACGGCGGGTGTTGTGTTTGCGGTGGAGGAGATTCTTCCACCTCTTCCTTTATCATTTCTCAAAACTTGAGTGTCACGCTTTTTAGCCTTGCCAAAGAGGTTGCCCATTGCATCTTTAACTGCGTTCTCAAAAATTGATCCGGATATATGACTGTATTTCTGTTCCAGATTTTATAGTTTAAACAAAATATATATATTACTAATAAAACTCGACACAGATGCTAAATAGATAAGTCTTATTATTATAGGTAAATTGTGATGTGATGCGAAACAAAATGTAAAAGAAGGTGTAGGTGTGGTTCGTAGAAAATCATAAATGGCAAAAAGGCGGCGAATTTAAAAGGAATAAAGAAAAATAAATGAATTCTGGAATCAGAATGTTGGCGCTTTATTTTGCTTGTGAGCTTAGCACAAATTTTATTCCGATCCGGTATTGGATTAATCTAATACAAACGCAAAAAAGAACCGAATGCCAAAACGTGCGACCTTCAGTAGTTTGTGTAGAATGGGGAAGGAAAATGTTGAAGTTAATATTCAAAATGTTTCTCAAAATTGTAGGCATCAGAAGTTAGTGTAGTCCTTATTTTTATTCAAATTAATTTTAGTCATTAGTTTTTGTAAGTTCTGTCCAATTTTTTTTTTATTTCGCAAAAAGACTTTTATAATAGTCATTAAAGAAGGTTATCCATCTCACTTGTCCAATACGGGATACGCATCTAAGATGGAGAGAGTGATCAGGGCCCGCATGAGTTAGTTATGAAGCGTTGCTTAGGGATTAAGGCTCAACCCTAATCTTAAGCACCGAACTGTCACTTAAAAGATAGGTTATAAATAACCAGCCTTCATAACTATCAGCTATGAATGCATAACTAATATACTTACACAATAATTATCACTTTAATTTAAGTGTTAGAGTCCTTATCGACGAACTTGTATTCTCTGTGACAACAAGGAGTTCGAAGTCTTAGACCTCCAAGAAAAATCATGAATTCATGATGCTGATGCTGTAAAGGAGACATGTCAATCATTAACTTTATAAAAATATTGTCATTATAGTTCTGAATTAAATATTTTTTTAAAGTAAATAACTAAATATTATTTTTTTATAAATCTATTTTGTTTATATTTTGACTATAAAAAAAAATTTACAATTTTTTTTTCTTTTCATTTTTGTTAAGAATATATTATGATCTAGAATCACTACAAATAAAAATTCTTATATAAAATTGTAAAAATACCTAAAGGGACACTATAAAATCAAAACCTAAAATATCTTGTGCCTACAATCTAATAGGAAAATAGTTAAACTTATTAATTTTGTCTAGAGCTATAAAATTATCCGTTAACTTATTGGAACATTAACTTCATTTTATTTTCTTCTAGTATTTCAATTTTTCTTGGGACTTTACACAAAATAGTTCAAAGAAAATGATATTTTAGTATTAAAGTTGTGTTTAGCAATACTAGCGTAAATTAAAGTTTATAACTTATAGTTGTGTATAATTATTTAGTAAAATCATCTTATGAACAAACTTATATTTGTTGAATAACTTAAGAGGACATGTAATAATAATTATATATAATAAATAACTTAATGGTAAAAAATAAATAAATTATTAAAAGTTAATTTTTCATGAACTATAAATTACTTTAAATAACTTTATAAAAGATATAAACAATAAACTAATATTATTAAACACAATCAAATTAGTTCCCACCGAGCACTCGTTAAGATGTACTAAGTACACAAGTGTCTTACTTTTAAAATTGTGTATTTAATAGCTTTTTCAATTTAAAAGGAACAAAATATTGTATTTTGATAAAATATTCTTTTTAAATCCTTAATTAATATTATAAAGTCACTTGTCAATATACAATGGTAATAGATGACACACTTGTTTATATTTTCACTATATTATTGTATTTTTCAATAAAATATTACATTTTTTGAGTTTTTTTTATGGTATCTATCACCGAAAGTAGTAATTAATATTTAAAGTTAAACTCACATAAAATGGTCATCCGATGGTCACAAAATGTTACTTCATTTTTATTGACAGGAAATCGAACCCCTACACATTTATTTAAGGCCAATACGAATTACCACTACATTACACCTAATAATTTTATATTATACTATTTATGTATATTATTGAGTCTTGTTAAACACATTTGTTAATGTTATTATAATTAGAAAAAATCATTATTAGTGTATATTATTTTGTTTCTCATAAAAGAATTTTTTTTAACAATTTTTTACTATCTTTGACTTTTTGAAAAGTGTCCCAAGAATTCTAAATCACATTTGTCTACATTATTATATAATTATAGAGGAGGGATTTATTATGGTTGTATTCTCAATAATATATATATATATATGAGAAGAGATTCGTTGATATCACTTAAACTTACACCACTTTTTACACCGTTTGATATCTTTTTGTTAAAAAAGTTTTTTCACAAAATCTATGATTGGATTGAAACTACTTGTCGTCTAGATCATGCTTATAAAATCTGACGTCAATCCGAAATCGTTAAGTATTTCATCAATGTACTGACAAAATTAACGTAAAATATAGTTTTAAAATATATGAAAATAACAAATATGTTGATGGAGTACTGAACAATTTCGAATTGACGTGAAATTTTGCAGGCATAATCTATACGATAAGTAGTTTTAATTCAAAGGTAAATTTTGTGAAAGCATTTTTTTCAAAAAAAAGATATTAAGCAAAGTAAAAAATATGTAAATTTAAATGGTGTCGATTGATCTTCCCTGTATATATATAATATTATTTTTTCTATGAAGAGCAATAAAATATTTTTATATCATGCTATATATTATTATATTATATAATTATAGAGGAGGAATTTGTCTGGGGTGAGTGTAAGTTAATACTATTTTTTACTATATCAATAATTTTGCAATAATGACCAAGAGTATTAGTCAAAATAGTAATGTATCAAATCTTTAAAATTTGGGAGGAATAGAAGTCAAATGTTCAAATATTAACAAAAAATAATAGCGTAGATTATTGGAAATTCACGTGATTTTTGGTTTATTTTTTAATAAAATTCAGCATGAAAAATTGTTTATAATTATTATTTAACTGTTAAATTGTTATATTTTTTTTTGTGTGAACCAAGAGTATTTTTTATCGACGGCCGATAAAATTTATAATATATAATATAATAAATTATTAATGGTGAACAAAAAAATTGATGATGAGCTTTGGCTTAAATGGTCGTATACCAAGTCATAAAGCTTGAGAGTATGAGATCTAAGGTTTGAACCTTAGGAGAGGAGAGTAGTTTAGAAAAATTGATCCCTCTGATTATATTTATATTTTATTAGGTTAAATATTTTATATTATATTCCCTCCATTTTTATTCACAATACCATTATAAACATTCATTTTTTTGATGTATCTTAAGAGAATAATAGTAAGAGAGAGATGTTATTGCAAGTGTGTTGAGTACAAAGTTTAAGATCTATTTATAGTCACAGAAAAGAGTCTAAACAATAGCTCAGATATCAACAAACAGTCTATCTCTATCTAGAATAGTGTACTTGATAACAACCAAATGAATATCAATAGCCAATAAATATTCATAACAAAAATAAATTAATATTAATATAATTATTAAAGATGAAACACAATTTAAGAGAAGAATCAAAGAAAAAGCCACTCTAGAGAACAAATATATTTCTTTATTTTCGTGATGGAATGGGAAGATATAAAAAAATAATATCATGAGAATATTTTTTAAAGAGTTAAACATAGTAAAAAAATATTAAAAGATATAGTTTTATTTTGTATTTTTAAAAGACAGAATAATTTATATTAATAATAGTTATTTTTTAATTTTAATAAGTTTCTAAAGAGCATTGTTTTTTTAAAAAATACAATTATTAAAAATAACAAAAATAAAACAGCAAACCTTGTAATAAGCAACTGATGGAGTATAAGAAGACGTAGAGACCCGCCAAGAAAAACAATTTTCGCGCTATTTGTCTTCCTGTCAACCTCCCTCCACAACTGTTCACTTTCTTCCCCTTAAAATGACGCTTCCACCGGCACCTCCTCCGTCGAAACCGCCGTCGCGATCCGTAACGGCGCGTTGTGCCGGTTGCCGCACGACCCTTCACGCGGCTCTCGGGGTGACGGAGTTGCCTTGCCCTAACTGTTTAATGCCGCACGCCTTCGCAGGTGCCATCGATCCCTCTGTAAAGCAGCTTCTGTGTTCCACCTGCAAGGCCGTTGTCAATGCGCCTAGCGGCGGCGACCTTGCGAAGTTTCCGTGCCCGCAGTGTGGGGTTGAGCTCGACGTCGACGGCGAAGAAGTCAACGAGGTTATTTTTTACTATAACAATTCTTTAACAACTTATTCCTGTCAGAGATTTTGCTTTTGACCAGATTACAAAAAATTTTGAACGTGCGTTTTGTCGCATTTGAAATCGGTTAACTAAACTAGTGTAACATTTCAGTAGTATTATCTATGTGTTAGTTCAGGTGCTTTATTCGAAGTTCACAGGCATGCCTCAAGTTGTGGGAAAAAAGAAACACACACGAAGAAACTGAATCCGAGATTTCTGGGTTTATGGAATCGCAAACCCGTTGATTTTGTTATTAATGTGGGACGAGTACGATAATGGTAGTTTTACATTTATACTGCAAGGTGAAAGAGGGAAAACACAATTACCCGAAATGCGCTTTGTTTCTCCCGTGTTATTAATGTGCATGTTTGCGGAGTTCGTTATATAAAAGCATAATTTATTGTAAAATCAAAATTGTTTCTGGGTCTTGGAGGGTGGTCCTCAGCAGCAATGGGACGTGTGACAAAATTTTGTCTCTCACTTGCTGTCTTGACGTTGAATCTCTTAAATGAGATCAAATATTTAGATGTAGGATGTAGGCTTCTTAGAAATGAAGAAGAGTCACTGAGCACATACTCAATTATAAAAAGGCAACTAAGCAGTCTGCACGTGAATGTCTCTTTGAAGACATGATTTAGAAGATGGGTATTTCTTAAATTTACCTGATTTAACTGATAGTTCATAATTCAAGAGGACTGAGTATTAACAGGTTGATCAGTAATAAAGCGAAATTAAAACTATGGAAAAAATAAGATAAAAGAAAAAGTGTCAACCCTTTTGACAGATCATCTTCCTTTGCAAGTCCATCCCAGCAACAGCCATAATACATCTATGAGCAGAAACCTGTTAGAAAGACAGCCTGTGTGCTGTACCTTAAAGTGTTGGGGAAGGAATAGAAGTAAAAAAACTGAAAACAACAGGAGACTATGCTCCCTGTTATTTCTACTATTGCTCTAGTATTCCAGTTACTTCCTCTCATTTTTTCCTTCATGGATGATTGTTTTTGGTGATATTGTTTCAAGGTTTATTGTCTTGAGATATGTTTGTCAGCTTTTTAATTTTTATGTATCTCTACATTTTATTTTCTTTTAATTCTATATTAAAATACAACAGCTAGTTGTTGAAGTAGAGCAGGAAGAAGATGATGGTGGAATCGCTGGAGAAACATTTACTGATTATGTGAGTTGACAATCCTCTCCCTTGGAGAGCATTTTATTTTGGAAGTTTGCTTTGGTCAAATTTATTTCCAGTTGCAGAAGCAAATTTTACTGATTGCGGATATTTCTTCATGCAGCGACCGGCAAAAGTATCTATTGGACCTCCGCATCCAGATCCTGTTGTGGAGACTTCTTCCTTGTCTGCTGTGCAACCACCTGAGCCTACCTATGATCCAAAAATTAAAGATGAGTTGGAAAGTTCAAAGGCCCTGTCATGCCTTCAGATTGAGGCATTGGTCTATGCTTCACAGGTTTCTGACATAGCATATCTTAGTATTGATTATAAGTTTGTGGTTTGGATTTCATAATCCATATGTTTTGTTTAATGTTTGTTTCTATGGCAGAGACACCTGCAACATCTTCCGGATGGTACTAGGGCAGGATTCTTTATTGGAGATGGAGCTGGTGTAGGTAAAGGTCGAACAATCGCGGGACTAATTTGGGAGAACTGGCACCATGGTAGGAGAAAAGCCTTGTAAGTTTAGGTCACAGTACGAACATGCATGATTGCATGTTCTACTGAGAATTGAGATATACATTTGTGTGTGCTTATTTGTACATGTGTACCTTATTTGTAAGTTTAATTTGCAGTTGGTCTATGCATTGGGAGTTCATCTGTTTATTTGTTTTGACTCTTGTGTCATGTTTCAATGATCTCACTCAGGTGGATTTCTGTTGGTTCAGACTTGAAGTTTGATGCTAGAAGAGACTTGGATGATGTGGGTGCAACTTGCGTTGAAGGTATATTATCTGGTGTTTTATGTAGCCAAAGTCCCATGACATAACCTCTTTGATGTAATTTTCAGTTTCTCAGCAAAAGAAAAGTTTCAGTAAAGACTGGAAGATGGCAGTCATGGGGTTAAGTTTTAGTCATGAAGGAAATGTTGAAGTATTGGTGTGGATGTGTCTTTATTTTTTTGTTATTTTGTGTCCATTTTTTTTTAATGAAAAAGTGGTTATGAAACTAGGATTCTGGATACAAAGATTTTAAATTGCTTGCATGCTTTCTCTTTGCCTACGCTCTTTGCTTAATTTTGTATATGCTGGTCTCTTCATCCATTTGAAATGCTAATTTCTGAGAAAATGACTTTGTGTGCCGTTTCTCCTTGAGATGAAAGGTATAGACGATAACTGAAGTTTGTACTGTTTTTTGATAAATGAAGATACTGTATGAGAGATGGGAGACAGTTCTCCAAGAACTGAGGATAATATCATAAGATACCTTCTTCCTAAAAGACACCAAAGGAAAAAGGAAGTAAACAACAAAGAGAAGCCAGCAAATTAAAAACTTTTTCAATCCCTTTGCATATGCAATAAAGAAACCCCCTAAAGAGGATTTAAGTAAGATACCTTTTGCTCCTATTCTTTCAGTTGCCTATACCATCCATATAACAAATTTCAGTAAAGAAGCTTAAATCATTTGCAAACATTATTTCGATTATCTAATCTGAATATTCCTTTATGCAAATCGTTCTTAGTTTCTCACCCAATTTCAGTCTTTGAATGGAAAAAGTTCTCTTCTTGAGAAGGCTTTATATAATCCAAAGCTCTCAGGTTAAATTTTTCATTTGAACAGCTGTTCTCATCATGGTTGATATTAATTATATGGAAAATTCAGAGACGTGACGAAGCTTTATCTCCACAAGCTTTATGTAGATTACTTGGTTTGTTCAGTTGACTATTTTTCTTTCCATCAAATTTAGGGCTTTGGTAGGAAAGAAAGAAAAAGGGTGTTTAATCGTTATGCTTTCTTTGGCTTAATAGGTCATGCGAAATGCTCTTTTCCAGAATTCTGTTCAACCCTATATTGGATTTGGGTGATTGAACCTTTCTGGAGATAATTTAAGGATGTTTTCTTTGAAGATGCTTGAAGGGACGAGGGAGCTTATCTGTTTTACATTATTTTCTTTGCCTCTTCCTTTTCCTCTTTGTATTTTTGCTGACAGGATTTATCATTATCCTATTATTTTTCACCCTCTTGTTTTAATAAATTTCAGATGTTTATGTTGAATTTCATTGAGAAGTGCTTGAAATTGTTTATTCTATATTCCAAGAGTTACTGAGTATTTAAGTATGTTTCTTTTTGACTTTTACCAGTGCATGCTTTGAACAAACTGCCTTATTCTAAGCTTGACTCTAAGTCTGTTGGGGTTCGGGAGGGGGTTATTTTCTTGACATACAGTAGCCTCATAGCATCTTCTGAAAAAGGTCGTTCTCGTCTCCAACAGCTTGTACAGTGGTGTAGACCTGGGTTTGATGGCCTTCTTATTTTTGATGAGGTATGGAACTTTTTTCTATGGCATATTTTTCTATTGGCAGTTGGTATTTCTAATGTTTAATTTTGAAGTACTTTAATTTAGACTTGGAGTATTCTTGTTTTCTATTTATATTCATTTACCTTGCACTGATAAGGAGTGTTTGTGGCTTCATTATAGTCTCATAAAGCAAAAAATTTGGTCCCTGACCATACAAAGAAGCCAACACTAACTGGTAAAGCAGTACATGATATCCAGGTTTGTTTTTCTTGCTCAATCTCTTGGAATAATGACAAAGATTCTAATTGCATGCAACTTTTCATTGTGACACTTTTAAGAAGTGCTATTTTCCTTTGTCTGTGTTGTTCCGTTAACCAACTTGCTATGTCTTTTACCCTGAACTTGTTTTCTCCTATTTTTTTAGAATTCCATTACAAGCTGTTTTTTTATGGAGCTTATTATGCATAAAAGGGGAACTATTGTTGTTATTATTATTATTTTATAAATATTAGCACTGAAATGGTGGTTTATCTAAGTTGTTAAAAGTCTGGTTTTCCCAGGTTCAACTACCTGAAGCTCGTGTAATTTATTGCTCAGCTACTGGTGCATCTGAACCTCGCAATATGGGTTATATGGTTCGACTTGGCCTTTGGGGAGCTGGTACTTCATTCCATGATTTTATTGAATTTCTAGGTATCGTTCTCTCTCTCTCTCTCGTGAGAAAACGAACACACACACACATATTAATTTGTAATTTTATTTCATGCATATGTCAATTTTGCTGATGAAAGCCGCCGTTAGACGTTTTTGGCAGCTAATACCTGCTGCAACCTTTTAGAAAGGAAATATGCTTCTGTAGTTAATGTTGTAGTTTGGGTCATATAATATAGTAAATGGAGTCTTAATTCTTTTTTCTCCCCTCTGTTTTAGACAAGAGATTATACTATCATTTGAAATATTTAGCAGTCTTTTTCTTGAATGTTACCCAATTGTTACTTTTAAAATTTTTCATTTATGTTATGATACCCCCAAAAATTAGCATTCTCAGCATAGTAACCTTGTAAGTTTTCCTTTATTTTTTTTTCTTTTTTGTATTAAATCTCAGCTGTTTATATTCTTAAATTAAGTTTGTTTTTTTACTGAAACTTGAATTACTTGTATTTTCATTTAGTTGAACTAATAGTCATTATCTTATCATTTTAAATTTTTTAAATATTATTTCTTTTAATTCATTTTAAAAATGTACTAACGTTTTAAAATATTTTTGCAATGGACGGGATAAATGGCAGTTTTATTAAATAAAAGGTAATTATTAATGTTTTCAAATTTTTTGTTAAACACATTGTTTTGAATATAATTGATTATGAGATGATTCTGTTTTTTTATCCATTGACCCTTTGGTATTGTTTGTTCATTTTTATTGTCATTATAGAGTCTATCAATAATTTTTCCCCCAATTTTACCCTTTATGATGATGTCTATTTATATTGATGAGTGTGCTATCACTTTGTTATGCATTCATGTTATAGCCATAAATGAAGGATATAATAATGAAATTAGGTAATACATCTCCATGAAAACTAGAATGTGAGTTATATTTTTTATTCTTGTGCATAATCTTAAATGTCACAGTAAAGAAACTGAAAGAACACGAGTGTATCTTTTCACAATCCAAAATTAGGAATGAGATTAGGACATTAGGTGGATGAAAACGTTCTTGTGATTTGATTATATATGGACAAAGACAAATATGAAAATGAGTATTATAGGAGATATTGAAAAATGAGTTATGAGATTGTGAAGGAAGTTATCTCGGAGGCAACAATGTGACTTCGGGTTGCAAATTCCCCGACATTGTAGTTTTTAAATATAAATTACTACACTTCAAGAGCAATTTTAACTAAAATTATTTTTCAATACCAAGATCACTCAAAATAAAGTTTGCAAATGATCATCTAAGCACACTCTATACTGAACAACTGACTTAAATTATGAATCCAGGCGCTCTTGAAAAAGGGGGTGTTGGAGCTCTAGAACTCGTTGCCATGGAAATGAAAGCAAGGTAATAGTATTTCCCATTTCGACATACACACCTGCTCTCAGCTTTTTGCACATATATGTTTATGATTGATTTGTTCTTGTGCGTCAATTTTATTTTTTCAGGGGTATGTATTTGTGCCGCACGCTAAGCTACAAGGGTGCTGAGTTTGAGATTATTGAAGCACCATTAGAAGATGAAATGATGGTATGGGCCACTAATTTCTTTACTTGCACTGATGACTATCTTGCTGTAGTATGAATCATTTAACTAAATTGCTGTGAAAATAATTGTGAAAAAGAATCGATTGTTTGAAACATAATTAATTTTTGTTTGAGTGTATTTGCTGTGAGAAGTGATTCTGAAGATAAATTTTAGTTATGAGAAGCAATTTTTAAGCTTTTTGAAACAATGTCCAATTTTTTAGTGGAAGGACTAAAAGTTTTTTCCTTTCTTAAAAGAAGAATCAAAAGTTTTTGTAAGTTCAAAATCAAACAATTCAACATATGTTAAACCCAAAAATACCCAAATATGCCCTAATATCTTGCGTACTTGTTACATCATTGCATTGAAAAGAACATCTTTGGAGACATCCTAGCACTGCCCTCTGTGAGAGCTGAATAGCCTACGAAGACACAGTCGTTAGATTAGAACTCTAACTTGTGAGTGTTACGTGGTCATAGGAAATCAAATCATGCACTCTAAAAAACTTCTAGAGCAATTATGAGTGTGACCATGACTCATCCTCGTCTTGTTGCTGCCAGTTCTTGAAATTCGTTACAGTCAGGATGTGTGACATTGGATTGGAGAAAGTGAGTGGTGTAGATGGTGAATAGCATCATGAAGTGGACATGCAATCTAAAGTACGATTTATATATTTAGGCTACTCATCTCTTAGTTACTCTCTCTGCTCCTTATTATAAGGCACCTTTTAGAAACAATTGATGGTCATTTTTTAGGGGCATTGCACAATTCTCATAAAACATTCAGGCTTAATTATGTTTTTGGTCCCTGCAAAATAAGGGTCCTTTGGTTTTGGTCCCTGTAAATATTTTTTTTTTTGAGTTTAGTACAATACTTTGAAGAAATTGTTGATTTTAATCCCTAAATCCAATTAATGAATTTTCATCCAAACAGGCCTCTATGAAAATAATTAATTATTTATTTGTTAAATTAAATAATAAATAATTAAATAAAAAACTCCATTACATTTTCACCATCACCACCACACATTCCAGGAACCTTACCACCACCACCACCACTCACCACTCACCACCCACCACCCACCACCCACCACCCATCACCGCCACCACTCCCCCCATTTCAAGTACCTCATCACCATCATCCACACCCATCACCACCACTTCTCAATTTCTAGAACACCCACCCATCATCACCAACTTCAACCCACCACCACCACCACCCACCACCGCCACCACTCCTCACATTTCAAGAACCTCACCACCATCATCCACACCCACCACCACCACCACTTCTCAATTTCTAGAACACCCACCCATCACCACCAACTTCAACCCACCACCACCACCATCTCTGATTCAACTCACCTTCACAAATTTCTCCTCTGTTTTTCCCCTTCATCTTTAATTTGCCATTATAGAACCCTATAACCACAATCAAAAGCCACTTCTTCCCACAAATCTCACAAAATCATCGAAACCCAAAATCAAAACCTAGAAAATCAAAACTCAAAATTCAAGAATTTACAAGAAGATGAAGAAGAAATGGAATGAGAAATAGAACCCTTTGCAACACTACCTGATAGCAGAATCACAAGAACAAACCAGCAAAGCACCACACGCTACTGCCGGCGTCTTCTTTTTCTTCATCGCCAACAGTGCCATCTTCTTCTTCCTCGTTGACGGCGTCGTCTTCTTCTTCCTCGTTGATGGGGTGAGATGACGGAGGGTTTTGAAGCTTCTTCTGGAGAAGAAGAAAAGAAAAGAAGAAGAAGAAGAAGATGAGAGGAAGAGGAGGAGGAGAAAAGACGAAGAAGAAGAGGAAGATGAGAAAAGACGAACAAGAAAAGGGAGACGAAGACGGAGATGACAGAACACCGGTGGTATAGTGGTAACGGCGGTAGCGGCAGTGGTGAACCAGGTGTTAGGGAAGATGGTGGCTAGGGTTTGCAAGGAAGAAGAAAGTGAGAATGCTGAGAAGTGTTTTTATTTAAAAAATATTTTATTAAATTACTTATTATTTAATTTAACAAAATAAATAATTAATTATTTTCATAGAGGCCTGTTTGGATGAAAATTCATTAATGGGCTTTAGGGACTAAAATCAACAATTTCTTCAAAGTATTGTACTAAACTCAAAAAAAAATATTTATAGGGACCAAAACCAAAGGACCCCTATTTTACAGGGACCAAAACCATAATTAAGCCAAACATTTATTATTTGCTTCTCTCTCCACCCTTTGACTTTTGCTACTTTTTTATTACAACTATGAAGCACATTTTTCAATACAACAACAACAAGCCTTTATTCCATTATGTGAGGACGCTATTGTGCTCTATCAAAAACAATATTTTCTGGAATGCCATTAATCAAAAGATCTTGTTTAATGAGTTCACTTGAGTCTTTTTAGGTCTCCCTTGACCTTGCTTTATTAGGCTAACTACCATATTGTCGACTCTTCACAGGTGCTTCCAATGGCCTTTTGTGCACATGCCTGAACTATCTTAACCTATTTTCTGTCATCTTTGCCTCTACAGGGGCCTCACCAACATCGTTCCATATGTATTCCTTCTTAATCTAATCTAACCATGTGTGGCCACACATCCATCTCAACATTCATTCTTAATTTTATCTAACCTTGTGTGGCCACACATCCATCTCGACTTTCTCATCTCTGCAACTCCCAATCTTTTTTCTTGTTGTCCCTTTAATCCCAGATATTCGCTACCATAGAGCATTGCTAGCCGTATAGCGGTGTGATAAAATTTTCCTTTAAGCTTTTTAGGTATCTTGCGATTACAAATAACTCCTGAGGTCTTTCTCCATTTTAACCATCCTACTTGTATCCTATGCATGATATCTTCATCATTCCCCCTGTCATTTTGCACTATAGATCCTTGATACTTAAACATCGAAACTTTTGGTATGACATTTTCTCCCATCTTCACCTCTAAATTATCTTCCCTTTGCCTCTTGCTAAAATTACAATGCATATACTCTGTCTCGCTCCTGCTCACATGAAAACCTTTTGACTCCAAAGCCTCCCTCCAAAGGTCAACTTTAGCATTCACCTTTTCCTTCGATCCCTCAATCAAGCCTATATCGTCCGCAAACAACATGCACCTAGGGATCGCCTTTTGTATATCCTTGGTAATCACATCCAAGACTAGGTTGAACAGTTAGGGACTTGAGGCTGAGCCCTGGTGTAGCCCTATTCTAGCTCGTATATAAGCCATGTGAACACCCTTCTTTTCCAAACCCTTCCATAATACCTTCCTTGGCACCCGATCATATGAAGCACATTTTCAGTGAAGGATAAAATTAGTATTTCTCAATAGATTTTTGAGATAATTGATGTAACTAACTACTTTTTTTGGTATGCGTAATTTAGGTATGACTTATAATAAGAATTGGAGGATTATTAGATTGTTTTGTCGCTGAGAGCTATCTAGGGCTGCAATAGAGAGAGCTAGCATCTACACTGATTAATAGCAACATGAGAGAATTATGTTTCGTTTAAGTTGCTTGAGAGAATGGCTCTCAGCCTTTGGAATTTGTAATTTATGTGTGCAACAGCTGAATCCCTTGATTTAGTGTTAATACACCTTATTACAGCTGTGACTCTCTTAATTAAGCAGATTAACTGCTTAATTAAACCTGGGAAATAAGCAGTTAGAGAAAGGAAACAAGAAAATCAAATTAGTCTCAAGACAATCCCAACAGTCAGTTATTATAAAAGTACATTTATCATTATAAAATGTTAAGGTTCATTAATTTAACGACCTAATTGTTTTTATCAAATTTATTAGGACATGTATAAAAAGGCTGCAGGATTTTGGGCAGAGTTACGTAAAGATTTGCTGTCGCTTAGTTCATTTTGTGTTGATCGTCGAACACTATGGAGGTTATACTGGGCATGCCACCAGGTATTAAGTCTGCATTTGTGCGTAAACACAATTTCTTCTATTCTGAAAGGCATCAAATATTTACTGATTTTTTTGTTGGTTTCATTGTTATGCTGTAGCGTTTTTTTAGGCACATGTGTATGTCTGCTAAAATCCCTACTACAGTGAGACTAGTGAAACAAGCATTAATGGACGATAAGTGTGTAGTCATAGGACTGCAGAGCACAGGGGAAGCAAGGACAGAAGAAGCTGTGTCAAAATATGTGTGTATATCGTTCCGCTGTTTATTTCTTTTTGAGCAATGTTGTTTTCTGCCATCCAGGATCCTCTCATACTTTCACTGTTTTTTTTTTCATTTTTATTTGGGTAGGGTTTTGAACTTGATGACTTTGTTTCTGGGCCGCGAGAATTGCTGCTAAAATTTGTCGAAGATAATTACCCATTGCCAGAAAAGCCTGAACTTCTCCCAGGTATCTTTGGGGCTTGTTTTGTCAGATGTCAATTGTTAATTTTCAGTTTTTCATTGAGTTCATTTTGCAATTCTATTATAAAGAGGAAGGTGTACCAGAGTTTCAAAGGAAAAGGCACTCAAGTCCTGATGTTTCAGTGAAAGGACGTGTTAGAAAAGTAGCTAAGTTGCAACTTCCTAGTGATTCTGATAGTGATGAAGGATCTGAAAGTGAGATTCTCAACTGAATTCTAATATTGTGTTTCTATCCATGTTCCGGTCGCGTTTCAAATGCATATGGTATATATTATTATTAATGTTATCTTTTTCATGTAGTACATTATTTTCAACTTGCTCCCTGCAGTTTGATGGGTGATAAAGGATACAAATTAATTTCATTTTTAGATTAAATTGTTACAATATTATATAATGAGTTGATCATCATGACTACTTAGCTCCTAGGGAAATTATTTTAGACTTCATCGTCTGTTCTTTGCAGTTATAATTCTCCCATATTAATTTATTGCGTGCTACAAGGGGATTATAATGGTGCACTTTTGTCATACCTCCCACCTCACTTTATATAGAACCCTCTTAACTAATTCAGTGTTAGAACACTAGAGAAAGGATAAGAGAGTACATATCTGAATAGAAAACTGTATTCAGCTTTTTGAGAGATAAAGAGTTTATGTATTTATATACAAGATAGGGATTAGCTAACTCAGTTATGAGTTAGTTATAATCCAGAGAATGTAAATCAGATTTCTAAATTAACAGAGAACTGCACTAGCTAACTAACAGTAACAGAGAAGACGCAATAGTCTCTAATATACAAGAATTAAGGAAGTTTGTAAATTTAGTTAGAATCATTAAATTTGTTAACAATTTGTATTACTTTTCAAAATTACCCTTGAAATTATTGAGATTTGCCATCTTACTCTCTTTCTACCTAATTAGTGTTTCCTCATTTAATGACTCATTTTACTCCGTGTCCGTTGGGACTACAAAAAAGTTGTTGAGTAATTGATAATTTGGTAAAAAAATTTATGATGCACAATAGGACCTAGCAAACTTCTCTCAAGGGTCCTATATAAAGGAACGGAACTAGTACATCATAATAGATCAGCAATCCAGCCTCTTTTTTACCAATAAATAGTATTTGGTAAAGTGTATTTCACACAATCTGTGTCATGATTGTATGGTTACAAGGGGAAAGCAGTGATTCTGTTATCCTTTTGTATTCTGTAAAAGATTAAATCCCTATTCCCTACAATTAAGCACATTTAATTTTATTTTCTAGTAACAGTCATTTTAAGAATGTAGTGATTTGTTTGAGATTTGTGCAAATCTTTTCTTATTAGCCTCTTAAATCCTAAAGCTGTTTTTTTCTTTATTATTATTTTTTCTTTAATACCTTTCCAAACAATTCATAAAAATAAAAGTGATCTAATTTTTTTTTTTGGTGAAACAATGTTGTCTTCAAATTAATCCGAAAAAGGGTGATAAATTACTAAATCCCAAAAATTTATTTGATCTGTGTCTGATGTTTGTTTATTTCCTATTCTGTCTTGGCTGACTTAGTATGTATCTAACCTATTTGTATGTATCATATGTATTAATGAATAATGAATAATGAATAATATTCGATATTATTCATAACAGAATGTTTGAATAGATGAATTGTTGTTATTGGTTGACAATGCAGAGAGTGAGAGAGGTCTTTATATATATACTATATAGGGAAATACACACTCAGATAACTGAGTTACAACAGAAAGAGAGAACAGCTAGTAACTTACTAACTCAGGGTAACTAATGGTAAAACGCATACACGGATAACTGAGAACAAACAGTTAAAGGCAGCATATAGGTACATATCCTAATACTTCCTTTTTTTTTATTATTATTATTTTTTAATAGGCTAAAGTGCGTCCACAGGGATTTGAACTGAGGACCTGCTACTCAAAGCAGTACTCCCCAACCATTCGACCAACCTGTTGGATGCCCTAATACTTCTTGTTATTAATTATGATTTTATATATACTAAAAATATTTAACTGTTGGGACATGTGAGGTGCTTCTATGTGAATGCTGTTTATCTCTAAATGTCTAAAGTTTTGCAGATGTTTTGATGGTAGTATTTGCACATGATGACATGACATGATCCTTTTTTGATTTCATTGTTTGATTCATACAGCTGCTTCTGCTCTTGAATCTTCTGACTCTGATTATGGACCCCAAGGAGAAGATAGCGGTGCGTTTTCTGTCATATATTGTAATAGATCAGCAAAGTGTTGTGTTTGGTACTCAGAGAGAGAGGGTGGGAGAGTGTGTGTTGCACATCAGTATTTATAATGGAGTTCATAACTCACATACTCATAACAGACCTGTAACTAACTGAATAATTATATCCTACCTGTACACTAACAGGTACAAATGATGTCAATACATTTCACGGTTTCACCCCTTTTGAGTTATTTTCATACTTTTGTTGCTTACTATTATAACTATTATGTATGCCGACACACAGAGAAGCTTCCATATGAATACTTTTTAAAAACGAGTCTATGAAGTTCTGTTGAAATTGTGATGGAAACATCTAGTACAATGTAATTTGTCACGAGTGCCATTTGATTTAAGCATGTTTGTTGCAGCTGCCTCTGCACCTGAATCAACTGATTCTCATTATGATGAGTTTCAGACATGTGAAATCTGCAGTCTTGAGGAGGTATTCCCCCCCCCCCCCCAAAAAAAAAAGGATTGACTTGGTGTAATGGTGAGGTTGTTGCTTCATAACTTGGCGTCACATGTTTAAGTCTTGGAAGCAGCCTCTGCTTGAGGGATGATGGTTGTGTACATGTACCCTTCCCAGACCCCACCAAGTCGGATCATGGATTTGGGTTACCTATTTTCGTTTTCTAAAACAGATCTGTATTCTGTTGAACTGTCTGACGCTAGAGATGTGTGGATCACATGTTTTTTCTTGCAGGAAAGAGAAAATTTGCTTCAGTGTTCTGGCTGTGGCAAACTAGTCCATCGATCGTGTTTGATGCTTGGAGATTTAGTTCCTAAAGATTGGTCATGCCATTTGTGCAAGGAAAAAACATAAAAATCTCCATGAAAGACATGCTGGCATAACTGAACTTCAGAAGAGGTTTAGAAATTAAACATTTTTATTTGGTTCTGGTGTTTGTTTAGTTGGTTTTACTTATTATTTTATGTTGAATAACTAGTCACAAGAACAGCTATATGGCACATTATCTGTAATCGACCAAAATTAAAGCATTTAAGAGGAAGTAAACAGTTTGCTAGTGAAGAATGTTTTCATGAACTTAATATAGGTATGAAATAGCCTTGGAGCGCAAGACGAAAACATTAGAGATGATTCGGTCCATGGCTCTTCCAAATAATCCACTGGATGATATTATTGACCAGGTATTGATGATCTGTACCTCTAAATGCATGTATTACTATTACCTTAAGTCATGAACTGTTTAAATAATACTACCCCTGATCCTTTCTATAAGACATTTCCAACTAATTTATACATACCAATAAAATAAGTTGAGTTTAGTTTTTTTTATTGAGTTTTTCAAAAAGTTGTATGATATACCATTTTTATCCTCCTTTGAATAACATGTTTAGCAGTTGTAATTAAAAAATAAAAATAGTCAAAGCATTTAATAAGGGCAAATATGAAAATAAAGAATAGATTCTAGATGGTTTCTTATAGAGGGAGTATGTTGTCACTTTGGCCTGTGGCCTGTTTTGTCCATAGCGAATCACGACTTATGGCAGAAAGCCAAAAATCCACTATTCCATATGGCAAATTGCATCTCGGGCGGAAGTTATATACGTTAACAAAATAACTTGTATATCCAAACAATATGTAAGCTTTACGATAATTAAAATTGGCAACATAAAAACAAAAATAAGCTGAAAAATAGCGAGATATCTTTAATTCACAAGTGTAATCCAGAATAGTGAATTCCCCACCCTATGAGGAAAAGAGAATTCAACAAAAATAAAAAATTAGCAAAATTGAAGGAAAAAAACAAGAAAAAAAAGCTGGGAGAGAGAAAAATAAGAAAAACAGAATGATAAAAACCAACCAAGAGAGGAAAAGAGTAAAAGCAGAAAGAAAAAACTGAAATGATAAAAAAGACTGAATGGAAAAGTTCAAAACAGAGAACAAAGTGTAGAAAGGATTCAGTGATAAAGGAAGAAACAGAGAAAAAGAACAGAGAAATTAAGGAGAGAATTTAGGAGAAAGAAGTATTTTATTAACCTACTGAAATATGTACAAGAGATTGATATTTATAGGAGAGAATCCTAACTACTCTAACATAACAGTCTGACTTCCTAACTTCCAGCTATCATCAGCTGCAATTTAGAAAACTACTGTTAGTACTCTATTAGTGTAAGATAAATAAGAGAGGAGAGAATAACAGTTCAGCAAGTAATGAGAATACCAAAAAGTAAAACACAGAAAGGAAGAGAAAAAAACAAGAGAGGGGGAAAATATTGAAACGGAAGAAGGAAGAATGGAAAGAAATCAAAGGAAAAGTTGAAGAAGAAAAAGAATTGTGAATGTTAAATGGAAAGAAATGAATGGAGGAGGAAAATGCATAGAAAACAGGAGAGAAAAAAAGTTAAGAAACGGAAAAAAGCCACCTAATCCACTATTCTTCCTTGGCTGCAATTGGCTCAACCAGTGCAACTACTGTTATGTCCAACATGACAGATATTATTTACTGCGTTCTCCCCCAGATCTGCTACATGATAGCGCTATTGTGCTGAGATATTAGAAACACTGGCCATGTCAAGCCAACTTAAACTATAATCTGAGTTACACCTAAAAATATTAGAACTTCATTTGACTTGATTAGCTTTTGGTTGCTATAGCGTTGCGGTATCTGCTATTTGAAACACTGGCTGTGTCGGGCCAACTTAAACTATAAACTGAGTTGCAGTTAAAAATATTAGAACTTTATCTGACATGGTTGGCTTTGGGCTTGGCCAGGTTGTGAGTTTCGTTAGCTTCTGTTTAAGAGATCTTTGGGAAAGCTTATTTTTAGCGAAATAAACACTTATTTTTCAAAATCTCTTATAGAGCTTGAAAATAAGCTATTATTATTTCGAAATATGCTAGCACTAAATGTCATTTCCTCATTTGCCCTTGATATGGCCTGGAATTGATTTCTAGTGATTGTAATTATTTATATCTGGTGTTTAATGTCGATGATTATTAAAACCATGTGGATAGTGCTCTTACTTCTATTTAGATGGAAAAATTGTCTCAGGTGTAAAATTCTTAATGAGTGGACAATAAGGCTTATTGAAATGGCCAAAAAGAAAATCTAAATCAGAAAGTTCGAAACTTAGCTAAAATGCAAAGAATCTTGGTTACTTCAATAATATGATGATTCTATGTAATGGATGCTATAATTAAGTTTTAAATGCAGTTAGGAGGCCCCGGCAATGTTGCGGAAATGACTGGAAGGAAAGGCATGCTCGTGAGGGCCCCTGGTGGAAAGGGTGTGACTTACCAGGCTCGTCATACGTGAGTTGCATTTTGTCTTCATATTTTAGCATGTTATTGTTAACATTTCATACTAGCTGCTTACCGTTGTATGCATTTTCATATAGAAAAGATGTCACAATGGAGATGGTGAACATGCATGAAAAGAAGCTATTTATGGATGCTAAGAAATTAGTTGCTATTATCTCGGAAGCTGGATCGTCTGGTGTTTCGTTGCAGGCAGACAGAAGAGTGAGAAATCAGGTATGAAACTGTTTGAAAATATTTTTATTCTCGATATCATTTGCTTTTACTGTCCTATGATATGCTGTTTCGTGCAAATATTCTGCTTGGAAATAATTGGTAGTATGTTCTTTTCTGAACTATACATATCTGTTTTAAATTTTATCCTTCTTTTGCTGTTTTATGCTCTACTACTTTTGCAAAACAGAAACGAAGGGTTCATCTAACTCTGGAACTTCCATGGAGTGCCGACCGAGCAATTCAGCAATTTGGAAGAACTCATCGGTCAAATCAAGCTTCAGCACCAGAGTACAGGTCAATAATTTGGCTATTGCATATTGTCGGTCACCTGTCTGCTTGCTTTCTATTTTGTTTACTGTTGACTGAAATCTAATTCATTAAATGGTAGCGTGGAAGAATAAAGGGAGTGTAAATAAAGTTAGATAAGGATATAATCTAATATGTTGTAAAATGATTCTGTGAAGGCAGCTGCTTTTGGTCATATTGTATATGAATCTACAAATGTTTGCATGTGTTTGATCCCCTAGATGTTACACCTGTTTTACCTAATTCCCATCTTTTGTAAATTCAGGTTGGTATTTACTAACCTAGGTGGAGAACGACGTTTTGCATCGGTTGTTGCTAAGAGAATAGAATCTCTTGGTGCTTTGACACAAGGGGACCGCAGGTAAATTGCATTAATTAGTTTTCTTTCTCTTTTCTTTGAGCTGACTTGGTCAAAGTGCAACCTCTTTCTTATATCCCCGAATTCCTTGCAGGGCTGGACCTTCATTAAGTGCTTATAATTATGATAATGCTTATGGAAAGAGGGCTCTGTCAATTCTGTACAGAGGAATAATGCAGCAGGTTTCATGGTTTTCATTAAAACTGACATATATGCGACCTGCCAATTTTTTAAGTCAAAGAATGTCTGATATTCATCAATAGATACAAATCTTTTTGTAGGATTCTCTTCCTGTTGTGCCTCCAGGATGCATATCTGACAGCCCGGATACAATTCAAGGTTTTATTATGCAGGCAAAAGATGCACTTGAATCTGTTGGAATTTTTGAGGACACTGATCGTGGTAATTCATTCTTTGCCTTGTCTAACATTACATGGAACATTTTTGTAACAATCATACGAATAACAATAATGAAAATAATAAAATTCAACTGCATCTCTGGTTACCATTGGCTATTGAAGTATTGTTTGTACTTTGTGTTACATTCCTTCCTTATTCTCTGATTAGATGTTGACCTTCCTCTTATAATGGAAATGATGAAATCCTGGAATGTTATCTAACTCTGTCACTTATTCAGATAGGCATGATGTTGGACGATTTCTCAACAGGCTTTTAGGACTGCCTCCTGACCTTCAAAATAGGTTTGCATTTTTGAATTAAATGTTATGATGCTTCTTCTTTTGTCATTAAGTTCAACAAGTCAACTTTCTGTTTCAACAGGCTATTTGAGTTATTTGCGAGCATTTTGGACCGTCTCATTCAAAATGCTCGCTATGAAGGTAACCTTGACATGGGCATTGTTGACTTGAAGGCTAATGTCATTGAACTGCAGGGAACTCCAAAGGTTTTTTATTTTTTAATATGATAAACTGCATGCTGCCACTTATTTGTTTATGCTTTTCATTAGCCAATATGGAGACACGAAAAAACTTCCATTTTAATGCAGACAGTCCATGTTGATCAAATGAGCGGGGCTTCAACCATTCTATTCACATTCATATTTGATCGGGGGGTCTCATGGGAGGTGCATATTCTTTTCAACATGTCTTAATTGATTTGTGCTTTTTTTCTGACAGACTCAGTCTGCTAATATTATTTAAGTTCCAGATGGCAAATACCATGCTGAATGATAAGCAGAAGGATGGGCTTGGTTCAATAAATGTTGGTTTCTACGAGTCCAAGAAGGATGGATGGGAAGGCATCAAATCATTTTAGCACTTGAAAGGTATTATTAATGATTATTATCATAGTCCTATATGCTACATTTTTCAGATATTAAATTTTGTTGGAAGTAACTTTGCCTTAAGCATCAAGCTTCAAGCATATCTCTCTTTTCTTTGAGTTATACATCAAGAATAGCTAGCTTCATATGATGCTCGGCTTTATGTCTTTCTTCTTCCTTTTTTTTCCCTTTTGAAAGCATATCCCAATTTTCGTTTAGCCAACTGGATTTCTCATTTCTTCATTAGAATGTGTGATGTGCTTATCACAATTTATTTATTTATTTATATTAGTTGTAATATAAAATAAACTGTTCTTTAATTAAATTAACCTCTTACAAAGTCGTGATTGGTGATGTACTTTCTGACTTCCAGTTTTTTATTTTTTGTATGTTAGACAGTTTTTCATGATACATTTATAGATCCTGAGAGAGGATATAAATCCCTGCCAAGTACTAGCATAAGCTCTGCTGATTCATCAACTGATGTCATATGTTTGTTCTCCATTCTGTTCCAGTTCTGTTTTGGCTATGTATAAGATTGTTCGTCCCCATATTGGAGAAATACCTAGGTATGTATTTGATAGTTATTGGGCGTTGTTGCAGCTTTCAGTTTAATTGTCCTGTTTACCTGTCATTTTCCTACAATTACAGAGAGATGCATCTGAATGAATTAAAAAGAAAATATAGAAAAATTCCATCCTCAGAGGCTCAAGCTGGTTGGGTAGGCAGATATCAGGCTTCGTCTAAACAGGTATATCATAAGTTATTTCTCATTTGTAACTTTTTGAGTGATTGAAATGTTGAAATTTTCAGAATTGTAATGAAAGGTCAATTACTGGTTTTTACTGACCGAGCAATGTTCCACTTTTGCTTTGTTTTTAAAAGTAATAAAATCGATTTTTAAATTACAAACATGATCATGCCATTTAAACTACAATGTTCATTGTTGGTTTCCTTGTTCCTCTACTCTTTATTACCCTTCAACGGTCAATTGATATACTGAAGGCTATAAAGTGGTCTACAACAAATAGAAATGCTTTCTTGTAGTAAGTAACCTCTGTACAGATTAAAACCTAAAAATATTTTCACTTTGTGTTGGGATATTATTTCTAAAAATGCCTGAGTTTGACATCATTCAAGATTCATTACTTGAGTGATGTCACTATCAAGCAAGTTGGAACTGGGAAGTTCCAATATTATGATTTAAGTAGCCTTTTTGGTTACTTTTGTGCACAGATGGCTTCCTTAGTTCTTAGTTTAATTTATTGGGACTTTGTTTCTTTTTCATTCTCGTTAAGATGTGGCCGAATTGTCATAATGGAGGCATTTAGTGGTGGTTTAACTGCCGGATTTTGTTTGTTATTGCAGTATTATCTATAGCATTTATTACTTCATCTACAGTGCATGTGTGTAATTATCCATGAGACATTAGAACATGAAGTGAGAAAATTTCTAGTACTTGATTTGTTGAGTCTTAATCTTGCATTTTGACTTCTTACCTTCTCTGACAGTGCATGCATGGTCCCAAGTGTAAGCTTGGCAAGTTCTGTACAGTTGGCACTAGACTGCAGGAAGTAAATGTCTTGGGTGGCCTCATTCTTTCTGTGTGGAGAACTGTGGAAAAGATCCTTTCTATGCAGGTATATCACGTGCTTATATTATGCATGGAATCAAAACATTTGCCTGAGAAAGTACTTCATATTTTGCTTTTCCTAAATTATTAATTCATGATTTGTCACTTTTTGCTATTTATATCTGGTGATTTGAGGCTCGAATCAGTGAGGTTCAAACTTTTAAGTATGAAAATTGCTACAGGTGGCTTTGATTGTGATATAACATTATTTAACTCGTATTAACTTTTACCATTTGTTACATCATGTTCCTTTTTATACTTTGCTTAAAATATGATTGTAATTCCCATGTAAAGGTCTTCTAACAAATAAAACTCTGTACAGCCCCGTCTGCGCCACAGGAAGCTACGTGTTGTTCGTGTAGAAACTACTTCTGATAACCCACATATAGTTGGGCTTCTTGTTCCTAATGCAGCAGTTGAAACTATTCTTAGAGGTCTTTCTTTCTCTCTCTTTCATTACCACCTTTGGGTAAAATTCCAACTGCACGATGTTGATATGCATTTGTGTTTTGCTTTCGTAGAAGATAGAAAGTGGATATATTTTCATTAAAACGTGATATTATGCCTTTCAATTGGTGCACTTTTGAACTGGTTTTGATATGGGATAATCTTCATGCTGTGTACTTTCTATTTTGGCTAGTCTTGCGGGTTAACCTAAAAAATGTGGCTTGTGTTTAATATTTTTGGGGTTTTGCAAATTTATCAAATGGTTTGAATTTTGAAACTGTTCATGTTAAAACAGGTTATATAAAACTGTACAAAATTTGGTTTTCTTTAATATAATTCACTAGTTGTCTAAATTTTGGAGCTGTCTAATGTGTATGGTGAAGATTTTGTTAGAGTAACTCATGGTACATTCCACAGAGGAACATGAATTGACACTTCTTTTCCAACCACTTTTTTTCAATGATAATATAAATATGCTTTCAACATGTTAGTAACTGTAAGCAATTATGTTGCCTGTCAATTAGTGACTTGCTGAATTCTTTTTGTGAACGATCATTATGGCAACTTATTTTTCAACTGTTGAATTTGAAAATTTTCATTATACACTTTAATTTTTATATTTGAATCAATATCTTAGAATTCTATTTTGTTGCCTTTTTTGTCTCCCCTCTTTATCCTTTCTTTTCTCTTCCTACCTAACATCAAACCCCAACATACAGTTTCTAGCCTTCTCATTTTCGCTCATTTTTTCCTTTCATATATTTCATTGGCTCTCTTCTGTAAGAAAAATTTACAAAACATGAAGAGTTGTGTTGTTTCATTTAAGGTTGAAGAGTTGTCTTGTTTGAAATTGATTAGATTTCAAGGGCTACAAATGTGACTCTTCAATTAAAGGGATGTGACTCTTTAATTTAAAGGATGTGACTCTTTAATTAAAAGGATGTGACTCTTAAACGAAAACACATCACTTGAAAAGTTATGACTCTTCATGGACACAGTGTTTATAAATAGGAGTGCATTTGATGCACAAGGAAACAAAAATTCATAACTCACATAACATTCACACATTAGTGAGAAGTCAATCATGTAATAGAGACATATGATGAAATTTCCAAATTTCTCAGAGCATCTTCAAATTCATTTTGTAGAAGTCTTGTCACGGCTCGAGTTTTGGAAGTGTGAAATCATACTCGAGGAATCTTCATTGTATCCTGCAGGAAATTCGCCGATTAACCCATTTTTGCACCCAAGAGTTTGGAATTAGTGGGGGCGAATTAAGCCTAAAGGAAAGTACTAGAGAACACGCCTTGAAGAGACATTGTGCACCCTTTCCTCCTGTTCTTTTTCTTCTTATTCTTTATTTATAATCTTCCCAGGTCCACCACCACCAAGGAACTATTTTATATATTTATATATAATTTCCAACATCTTCTTCGTCGTCTTTTTCAAAATTCCTCAAATAGGCTTATTATTATTATTGAATAAATTTAAGTTTTTTTTTTTTTTCATTTCGTTTTTATTTGCAGATTGCTATGTTGAAGATCTCAATGACGTTAATGATAGGGAATCGAATGCAAGTTGCTGATAAAATGGAAGATAGTGGTATTGAGTTGTTGAAGTTACATTAGTTCCATAATTGATTTAGCCTTGTTTGATTTTCTTATTATTTATATATTGCTCCCTACTACATCCTCAAATTTTATACTATCTCTGTTTTTACGTAAGCACTTGAAACAAAAAACACACTAAGAAAAGTGTTAACATCAGGAAAATGTATTGACTTTGAGAATAATTGTCTTTTTATAGTTACCCTTTTTAAAAACCAATCAACTATCTCTATTATTTAAAACCAATCAACTTCTCATTAATTAAGAGTAAAATTGAAAAATATATATAATAAATGCTTTTAATCTTTTATGTAAGTGCTTATAATTAGAAACATTAATTTTTAAGGTGCTTATATATAATAACAGAGGCAATACTTTTTTCTCCCCTCGGAATGGATACTCAATATTTGCTGCATCCCTTAATTTCCTTTTTCTCATTTTTATATATGCTACGCTGTGTGCCTGTGATCTGTGTGGCTAAGGCTCTTAGCTTCTCATTGTTTCTGAAAAACAAACTGCAGACAATTGATACCATTAGTTTCATGGCCATATTCAATTCATGTAATTTTATGTTGTTTTATCCTATATCAAAGTCATATTTTGTGTCACAACCGTGCATTGGTCTATTTTGTTTCACTTGGAAGTTGATACTATTAGCCTATACGTTTTGTTTATTGATATCTTTTCTGAAGAAAAAAGTGTGCATGGAAAAGGAATGCTTTCAATTAATTAATTTAAGGAATAAAAGGTACAAAGTTTGCTTTAATGATCATTCTTCAGATCTAATTTTTTGGCAAGGATAGTCCAGACTTACTTTCAAACTAGAGAGCCTACACTGGAATTTTTTTTTTCGAATTTATAGTAAGTTTTAGTACCCTTAACTTCAAAAGTATTTTCATTGAATGTTATCAAATATGTACTATTAGTTGTCATATTTGTTTATTGGTTTCTTATATTTTATTTCAGTGTCTATAGCAGAAATTTCTCAGTCAATTTTGCTACCTGGTACAGGAAGGTTTCAATATGGTGAAAGATCGGATGTTGAGAATTCTTGTACACATTTGATTGTTTCTTTTGTCCTTAAGTTCTGAAGTTTATTTTTTGGAACCCCTTGAGTTCAGAATTTGACTGCTCTTTTATCTGCCTCAAGGTGACTGGAAAATAGAAGATATATCTAATTACCCTGTTAGGCTGTTTCTGTTATTTGCCTAAATTCATATTAGATGCTTTAAAAGTATTCATTAACTACGAAGGATTAACATAGAAAAAATTACAAATATTCTTTAACTTTGTAATAAGATTGATCTTAAGATACATCAAATATATCTCTAAATATCTCATAAAAAAGAGCGGAAGGAATATCTTTGGACATAGCAGCAATAATTGTCACTGGTACTTCTACAGGGACTCTTCAATGATTATATGTATAATTTGAACAATGCCATTAGCAACATAACGTGTGACATAAATATCAGACCGGGTTTACATAATTGCAGTTCACTCTAATCTCTCCTTCATTAGGCCTAGTAAGAACTTGAACATTCCCAAGCTTCACCATTGACACAGCAAACTGGCTAGTGAAAAGGAAATCTTGTGTAGCAAATGCTTCTACAAAAGGAGCTGTTCTTGCATCTGAAAATAGTGATTGATCCGTTGACAAAAGTCCCACTTTCCTCCTAAGGTTTTTGTAGTAAGATGTGTCAAAAGTCCTTGGTGTTATAACATCAAGGTACACCAAATCCTGAACCCCTTTACACCTTTTCCTCAACAACTTCAAGTAAAAAATGTTTAATGAAGGGTCAGGATTTTTAGTTCCATTGAAGTTGTTAATCCTGTCCATGAAAGAGAAGCACGTGCTTCTCCCAATTGTGTGAGAACCTGAGAGGGTAACCAAATCAAGAATATCTAAGCCTCTTTCTTGAAAGAATTGAATTAAAGATGAGATGTTTTCATGGCCTTGTGGAACCAAATTGGCTTCTCTTGCTAAGGAAGCTTTTCCGTCTATACGGCCGAATGGAACTTCCCAAAATGGCCCTCCAGCTAATATTGTTGCATCTCTTGCAGCTGCTGTGAGAATGTCAGCACAAGAGACAGTTCTTGGACACCTTTTTTCTAGCTCTGATTTAATGTCATCAATTATTTGGAAGCCTCTTAGGGTTCTGCTCTCAAAGGCAGTTCTCTCACTTCCTGTATGGTTGAGCAAAATTGATCCATCGCACCCCTGTATTTTGATCAATTGAATGGCATCATACTAAGAAATTCATGTCACATTAACATCAAGCCCTCACTTTTAGTTTAAATCTAAGATGTAATAGCTTGCTTGGTTTAAAAGAATGATGTCTTAAATGATATTTTATGGAAAATATGATCTATTGAACGAACACAATGTCATGTGATTGACGTAGTTGATTTTAACTAGTGAAACAAGGTTTTTGTTGTTTTACTCAAGCATGATTAATAAGATACACTTAATAAACTTATTACGATCGTCTTCTAAATCAAATTAAGGTTTAATTGCAACGTGTTTGTTCCTTATAACAACTGTTTAATTAGATGCTTGATTATAACCAAGTCTGACAAAGTTAGCCTAAACTTATCCAAATTAAATAAAAACATTTTATGACAAACAACACTTTCTTTTTCCTTAAGGTGCATTATGTATCAAATGGCTGTTAAGATAATACACAAGTGACATTTTACGTATGGTTTAGGTGTGCAACGATTTTGTGTTTAAGATTTTACTAAAATCTCTAACATGCCACAACAATATGAGACAAAATAAGGTCAAATTGCAATTTGCATTGCAACATTGCGGCAATAATATGATTTCAACTATTATTAAAACCACATATGACTATAATATTAGTTTACAATGAACACAACCGACCATATCTAACTGCATTTCAACATGTGACCGTGACCATAACCACAATGCCACTACAACAATTTGAAACCTGAGTATAAAAGAAGGTGATATCCCCTTCCAAGCAATTTAGATTAAAAAATTGCAGCAGATATAAAATGTAGACATTTTAAAGTAAGAGAAAAATTGATAAATATGTGAAACAGAATGTCAAATTCAAAGATAGATTGAGTTGTGTGATTACTCTGATGGCACAGTCATGGAAATGAAGACGGATGATGGCAGGAGCCAAGGTAAAATCCTTCTTAACCCAAGCAGCAACCTTTTGTGAAATTATACCTTCAGCTTGAGGGCATGTTTTCTGATAGTGACCAATTGACAACAATGCTTCAGCAGGTAATAAGGACTTCACTGATTTCTTCACCACATCACTTTGTGAAGAGAGACCATAAACGTTGCTCAGCTCCAACATGAACAAAACAAGGAACATTAAGGAAAAGTAGTGTAGTTTCATGTTTAATGTTGGATGCATTATGAGTGAGTCATGTTGTACGTATTTAAGGTTGGGTCTGATAAAACGTGGTATGCACTTTCTTGGCTTAAGGTTGACATGCCAACGCGTAGATATGTCACTCCTTTTTTTGTTAGTATAGAGCAATGGCTTTACGTGGTGAAGAACTAAGCAGAGAGATTGAGATCTCTGTGACAACTGACTTGAGTTTAGCATTATTAAAGTCAACCACTTGTTACCCTTAATTCAGAATTTGCATTTATTATTATTATTATTATTATTATTATGGAAATTTTGAGAGACGGGACTTATTATTAAATTTGTGGGATTTTCTTTTTTCCAGTTCTCGATCAATATGCATTATTCTAGGTGAGTGTTCAAAATGTTCAAGTAAAGGATATTATTGTGTGTAACTTATATCTTCATCAAATCTGGGTTTTGGGGATAAACCATGTAAACAGCCATTTCAGATTATCATGAAACATTTCTTATTAGACTAACCAGTACTCTTAAATTTGAGTCCTGCATTAAATATTAAATATTTGAAGAGAAAACTTTGCTTTCAACAGTGATCTTATCCAACTCAAGTAATATTATTTTCTGTGACAGATACATATGGTTCAATCCGGCAAGAATGAATATTTATTAATTAGCGCATAATAAAACCCGGAGATAAATGAGCCTAGGCCTGCAATAAGGTTTATAGTTTAGAAGAAGATAATCTGAGCGAATTACAGCTCTATTCAGCTTTGACCAACATTAGTTTCTCAAAATAAATTATATAAAAGAACATCTCCCCCATTTCATTTGTCCCAAAGGAAATTCAATTATCAAATTCTGAATAAACTACTAGCAAATTGCAAAAGACTGGATAAAAACTTCATGGGTCAGACAGTTTACAGCATAAAAAATTACAAAATTCTTTTAAAATGGAACCAAACATTTTACTTATTTAGTTATGTTGTTGAACTGGAAGTTCCTTGCTTGGTTCAACTAAGAATGGAATTGGCTTGGTAGGGGCAGGAAGCCGACCGATGCTATCAACTTTATCCTTTTGCTTAGGAGGCGGTCTCGCTGCTTTAGGCAACAATCTTCCCTTCTTTTCAAACCACTCAGGTTTTATCAATGCCCTTAAGCCCAACTTGTTGTAATAAACCTTTCTCACAGACCCACCAGCTGCTTCAACTGCTTCCTTAGCCCTCACAGTGACCCTTGATACCTGTAATGTCACCATGTTAAAACACACTCGTTACTTTCGTTGATAGTCTCACAGTATGATATTTTCAGTTTCTTCTTTGATCCTTAGATACCCTACAACCATTTTGGTTTCCTAAGGTCAAAAGTCAAAACCTAGCTGCCCGCACTTTTCATGGTTTAATTGCAGTAGAGAAAGGATACTGCAGACTCTCAAGACAGCACTTAAGTAATCGTAAATTATATAGCAAAGGCAAGAATGATGATTAGCTATGAGCCATGGTGGAAGCTATGAAATTAGAAAAGATAAGTTCAACAACTTAAGAAAATCATTTCCCAAGACTGAAAAATGGAAGAGCCTTATTATGATCCTCGAAACAATTATAGCCGTCAAATCAAAGTCTACCTCTAGATGAATTGGCCACTTGATCTGCTCAGAACCACGCCCCATCAATCTCACTCCATCTTTCATTTGCTTCCCTAGTACGCCAGCATCCTAACGTAATAATAGTGACCAGAATGAGACAAATCACATCAAGCAAACCATTTACAACTGCATTCATATTCCATAGTGAGGTAACAGTCACAGAACCTTGAGTGTTTTCATTGAAATCAGTTCAGAAGAATCTATCTTCCCCGCATTGATAAACTTTGCAATTTTTCCCAAACCTATTGGCTGCAAGAGAGGATATAAAAGAAATTTAAGAATACACCAATCTATCTAGAAATCAAAATTACAAATACAAAAATAATTAAATTATGCACAAGCAAGCTAAAATTAATATAAAAATTGAGCCAAAACTAATAGGTCACTAGAATAAGTTACTCAGTGTTTATACATCTGAAAGATCAAAACAAACAGCCAAAGTGAACTCCAATGTTGGCGAGATGTCTTACTAGATTGGCAACCCCACAGAAACCATTAAATTAAACTATGGAAAGATCCCTTGAATAAAGTAAAGGATAAAGCTTGACACATTGCTGTCTGTTCACAACACTTTTAGCGTAGATCATATTTGGCAATTGGTTTACGGAAAAGAGAGATTCATATTAATCAAAACAAACTTAGTAGCCACTCAATCACATACTTTATAAAAGATTTCAGAGTAAAAAAATCATATCCGGCAGATTATGCCTTGAAATGAAAAAAATAATCTTAATATCCACATCAAGCATAGCACTTACTCCAGCTTCAGGAAGTCAGAATGCTTCCCATATAATATATATTTTCTGAAAATGAGAGAAAATACAGAAGAAGAAAGAAACAAATGATGATGGCCAGAAGATTGGTCTTACCAACTGCCAACATACACACTGAGAGATTAAGTCGACCTTTCAACAAGATAATTGTCTCTTACAAGCTAGAACCAAATGGGGAAAGGACAGACTCAAAAAGTTATTCGAGATGGAAAAAGCAGTACCTCAGACTCAATCAACTCAAGTGTGAAAGTTCAACTTACAAATGCATCTCAAAAAACAAACATGATCTTAATTACATATGCCCAATGCCCATAAATGGAATTTTTCATGTTTGATAACTTGCCCGGATGCAGAGAAAATCTAAGTACCTATGGTGACAGTCCAAGTTACTATACTTGATATAGTACAAAATTTTTAATGCACCAAAAGAAGCTCTGCACTTGTGGTTTTCCTTATGCCCTGAAGGCATTAAACAAAAAGATAAAAATAATAACTAAATAATAATAATAATAAATTAAAGCACACCTGGAAAGTGAGGCTAAAAGGGTTCTTGAACCCACGTTTGGGCATTCTTCGGCGAAGAGGAGTTTGGCCTCCTTCAAACCCCAGTTTTGAACCTTTTCTAGCTCTCTGACCCTTGTGACCCTTACCAGCAGTCTTTCCCTTTCCAGACCCAATCCCACGACCCTTCCTCGTCTTCTGTTTTCTAGGAACTTTATCTCTCAGATCATTCAAACTCAGAAGACTGAAAGCTCTAAAACCTTGAAAATCTGGAGGTGCAATGAGATTGGCATTAGGAGAGTGGGGTAGCTGCAAGGGATGAAATTGGATAGATGGGCAACTGAGAATTGGTTTGTTTTGAATTGTGCTTCTGATGATTGATGTTGAGAGAATAGAGAGCCTTCTTCTAAGCATTTTGCTCTACTCTAACCTTTCGCAAAGGATGGTAACAGCTTCAAACCCTAGGCTAACCCAAGCAGAACAAAAGAAGCATTACAAAATCAAATGAACTGAATTAGTTTATCGTGTGTGAGAAAATTTATTAAACCATTACATTTCCAAATAAATCTTCTTAGAATCGAAGCAAACCAATCAGAAAATATAATTGCATTGCATACTAATTTCAAAATACAGAAATAAAGATATGATTCTCTTCCACTCAAACAATCGCACGCAACAAATAAGCATTTTATCAAACAGTTGGCGTTCAAAACACGTCCCCGTTATCTTTTCAACAACATGCCATAGCCCATAAGTGAAATATCCATTTGAACCTTAAACCAACGCGTGAACTAAGTGATCCTTACAGCTACCTTAAGCCCTTAATCAATCTATATGGAGTGATGAACCATTTTGGAACTTAAAAACGAAAGCACACTTCTGAAGTTAATTGCAAGAGGCATGTGCAAACGAAACCGCTATTACCCTTTTACCTCGTCTTGTGGGAAGATTGGAAAATGCTTGAATGAGCTTCAATGGCGGTCGGAAACGGAGACCCCACGGCGGAGGCTGCGTCCAATGTGCAGAGGCTACTCGAAATAATATGGTGGAGATGAAACTTCTCAACAAAACGTGGGATTGTGGCCTATCGGAAACGACGTCGTTTTTCAGTGACATTTCTTTTACTTGAAAGATTGAGATTTTCGTATTTATAATAATAATAAAAAAAAAAAAAACTGTTTTCCTTAAAACTTAAGTTTTTTCTCAAATTACTTTTTTTTCCATGCTGTTAATTTTATGGTGATATTCGATATTTATTTTGATTTAATATGTTCCTTTTCTTATGAAATTTAAGGGTTAATCAATCATTGTTTGAAGAATAAATTGAAAAAGAGAAAAATTTAGATAAACAAAAAATGAGAAGAAAAATAGTTTAAAATATTTGTTCATCTGAAGTAGTTTAATTTTAATTTTGTATCTTCAAGAGTTTGCTTAGCGGTATAATGTCTCGCTAAATTTATTTGAGGACGATCTACAATGGAATGATCCGTGTTTGAATTCCACTTTTCGAGAGCTAGCATCAACCACACAATGCTAATGAGATTAGTCACAATCTAAATATGTTGAAACTCGTGGTTATACTAAAAGAATAGTTTTAATTTTGTGTTTTAATTTTTTATTTTCAGTTGTTATTTATAATCTTTTAAATAATGATGTTGTTGGGCCTTTCTGGCCCCCTTTTGTATAAATAATAATAATAATAATGATTATTAACATAAAAAAAATTAATCAGCCAATATTTTTTAGGGGAAAAAAGTGGAATACGGTCGCTAGTATCGCAAGTGACATATCTTAATAACACCAACTAGAGTATTGAAAGGGATGATATAAACAATTTAAAAAGATTAAAATAATATTTTAATAATACAAGACTGTATAAATATTAAGCAAAATCCCGAAAATTAATATTTCGTTCTAAGTTCTAACTATATAATAAAAAATAGGTTAAATTAAATTTAATGTTTTATTTAATTTTTTATATTTATTTTGATTCATTTTAATATTTTATATTATATTTTTACACCAATTTAATTCTTTATGTTTATTTTAATTTTTTTTATTTACATGAACCATTTTAAACCTTTATATTGTATATTATTTTTATAAACTTAGTCTCTTGTGTTATATGTTTTAGACACAGGATATATCAAACCAAACTGAAAGAACCAAAAATCGAACAAGCTAAAAACTGGAAAACCAAATTTTTTTTATTAAATTGGTTCAAATTTCAAATCCTCTTAGTTAAACTGAATCAACTCAAACCAAACTGAACTTTTATACAACATAAGATTTCCTTACAAAATTATATTCATACTACTAAATATTTAGCAGAAATTATACCACAACTTACTTTTTCATAATTTTCTAATTATAAGGTAACATCATCTTAATATTATATATTTATCATTTTATCATTTTTCAATCAATTTAAAATTAAATTTTAATAATTTTATTTTATATTGATGAAATTTATAATATATATTTTATATTATATCTTTAAAGTTTTATTAAAATGTCTAATTTTATATTTAATTTTGTTTATAGCAATCTTAAATCCGAAAACTGATCCACACCAAAATGAAAAAATATCAAATTAATTTGAATTTCTTTTATAGACCAAAACAAACCAAACCAAACCACAAATAAATAAATTGATCGGATAGAAATAATTTAACCCCTCAAAACCGATCTAAACCGGACCACGAGCACCTCACTCCTCTCATCCTCACATAAAAATAGCCCATCTCATTTGATACGTCCTCGTTTAAGAGGAATGTAAAATTCAAAATAAATCATTTTAACTTCTCTAATAATTCAATTAAACAAATTTAAATGAAAAAATCCAATTAACCCAAAAAATACAAAATAAAAAATAAAAAAAGTGTAACTTAACCTATAAAATACCAAATTATTACACTAAAAAAATTACACCAACCAACAAAAGTTAGTTTGAAAAAATAGTTTCACAAACAACCCAAAATATTTACAGCGTTTCAGCTTCCGTTGACATGTTTCACAAGCCAAAGTACCAAATCTTATGTCCCGTCACAAGTATGAAAAACAAAATCAAATTCTATACAGAGAATCAAAGCACAGAACATTTACCATGAAAATAAGCACAGAACAATCACAATTTACAAACCAAAACACAATCCTTTACCAAAATCTGCACCATTTTGATGACCCGACTTCAAAGTTCTAAGCTTTGCAACAAACAAAACGTCCAATCCCTTTTGGTGGAATCCCATCACCATCCTCCCGAGAAATCTGAACCTCCTTCTTGTGATGCTTATGCTTCTTCTTCGTCTCATCTTTAGGAACTGTTATAGTTAATACCCCATCATACATTGAGGCTTTAACTTCATCAACATTTGCATTCTCAGGCAACCGGAATTCCCTCGAGATCACACCATTTCTCCTTCTCTCCCTGCAATGCCACTTCAGATTCTTCTTCTCTTCTTCGATTTCTTTCTTCTCTGCTTTGATACAGAGTACTCTGTTTTCGTGCAGTTCGAGCTTCACATCCTCTTTTGTGAGACCCGGAAGATCGAGTTCGAAGATGTGGGCATCGTGGGTCTCCTTCCAATCCATTTGGGCGTTCCCTTCAAATTCCGTTGAGGCTGGAAACAGAGATCGGAAATGGTCAAATGGGTCGCTTTGGTTCAACAACAGAGTCCGAAGCAGAGACATTTGTGCGTTCTTTCTCTGTTTCCTCTGTTTTGTGCTGTTTTGCGTTGATTTCTCCGTGGATTTAATGAGTGAAATTTTGGGTATATATAAGGTACGTTTGGATGGGAGAGAAGGATGAAATTGCAGCTTCTTGAAATTTCTAGATTTGTACAGAATTTTGTGACATTCTCGAGAGAAAGGAATATGCTTTATAATGCAAAATTAAGGGACAGAGTGACAGAGTGCGTGTGTTTGGTAATTGTAAGTCCATTTGGCACTTGGCAGTGATGAAGAAATGTCTGGTAGTTACTAGATAAACAGAAGATGGACACTTCAAATTATGCTGCTGATAATCTTCTAGTCTTTTCTCCCTTGATTTAATATTAGATTATTTTCTAATGGAAACTTCAAATTATCAAACTATGCTAGTGAAAACCTTCTAGTTTTTTCTCCCTTGGTCTAAAACACTTTTTTATTTTTTATTTTTGTTCAGCAAAAGCACTTTTTACACGTTGCCTTTCACTAAAACCCATCTTCATATTGGGAGATGTGTCTTAAGAAAATCCACCCCGATAACTGTTATTTGCACCACCATTTTTTTGTCAGCACCTTTTTCATGCTTTATTTTTAGATGTAACAAAATTTATCACTCTTAAAAAAAAAAATACTCCAATTTTTTTTTTGGAAAATGAAGTTGTATTTGTACTCGTGTGTTTTTTTTTGGTCAAGAGGTGAGGTGGTGTGCACTTTTTTTGTCATAGATGTGGCGTTTTTCCAATACTAGTTTTCAGAAATTAAATGATATACATCTCGGAAAAATAAGCCAGTGCAAATAGCAACTACTTTCTGAGTGTGGTTTTTGGTTGATGTCTACAATGTTTTTTAATAAGCGAATTCATCAACACAACCCAGGAATGTGGTCCATGTCTACAATGATTCTAGATTAGGAGTTGGTCTAGTAACTGGACCACTCCAGTTGCTCTTTTTTTCAATCACAACCATTTATTTTTTTATTTTGAGGAAAAAAGAACAAAGTAAAAAAGTAATTGAATGGATTTTTTTTATACCACTCTCTTCATGATGTTTATTTTTATTATTATTTTTTTAAAAAAGGCTAAAGTGCACCGAGGACTTGCTACTCAAAGCAGGTCTCATCAGTTATCCGACCAACCTGTAAGATGCGATGTTTATGTTTATTATTCTTATCTTTCCTTGTTTTTAAAAATATGCAAATTCTCTAAAAGTTTAAAACTTTATTATACTTATTCCTTAAAATATTATATTTATCCTGTGAGATTTAAAATTTCATTTTACATGCCCTTCTAGAAGAAGGTAAGTGTATTTTCAAAGAAAAAAATAAAATATAATACTTATAAATTTCAAAAAAGACTAATGTAATTATTTCTTAACTTTTTAACACAACTACATATGCAAGACTCAAATCAATAAACATTGACTAAGGTGGAACAACTTCATGTCATTTTATCCATGTGCTCGAAGTAGAAGTTTTTGAAAAAATCATATGTAGAAATTGAACTATTCTTTATAGTTTTTATTGATTCAATTATCTTATTCACATAGAAGAACTTACAAAAGAAGAAGCTGAACCAAATATAATTTCACAGAAACACTAAAAAGTAAGAGTTTCTTTTTAAAATAAGAAGAAAGCTTAAAATAAGAGTTTTTTTTTAAAAAAAGTTAACCAAATGACCTTTCAATTTAAAAGGTATACTTTTTTCATAGTGTTACTTTTTTTTTATGAATTTAAGGTAATTTTTAAGCTAAAAAGATGTAGAATATTTAAACAGTTTTAGATTCTTTTCAAAAAAAATTATTTTATATTTACACTTTATATAACTTTGAAGGGGGGAAAAAAAAAACTGAGTTACACACTCACCTACCTTACACTAACGGATAAGCATTATTCTTATCCAAAGCATTATGGTGCTCAACATGCAAATGCTAGAAAACAAAGAAAATGGCCAATTGCCATGAAAATGGTTTTGTTTCTGACTGTCGATTAATTATTGAATAAAAATCATAAATGAAGCTACTGGTTGTGTTTTGTGCTGTCTTCACAACCCCACCCCCTCACTCACTTAGAAATTGAAACTCTTTAACTATTGTTGCTTGTGCTTTTACAATAAATTGAAGTTGTCACATGTAAGAGGGACCAAAAAAACACTGTTAAATACCCCTTATGTCAGGTCTACTAACATATGTATAAGAGTGCTGTTATATATGTTTCAACTCATTCTCTTACTCTAATTTTTTATTTGTCTAGTTAGGAAGAAAAATTTTATTTCTATTTGTCCGTCTAATATGAGTTGTATTATTATCAATGATATATTTATGTTTAATTCGAATAATAATTAATATTTTACTATTCATCCAATAAAACAAAACAAGGGGAGTATATAGAATAAGGATTAAATAAAAAAAAATTAACTGCATTTTGTATCTTTGAAATATAGACCACAATTAATATATTCATCATCAAGTAAATATGAAGATTTGTAAGAGAATTTAGAATGCTCTAATATATAATTGATATTGATTAAAATTGTCATTCATTTTATACTAGTAGTTAGTAAATAATATTTATTTTTTCATCTAACATGTTCGTCTAATAGTTAAAGAAGTACTAAAGCTTTAAATAACAATTTATTCATTTTGTTTATAAAAAAATATTTATTTTTTACTTTGAAATAATAACAATTAGTGAATGCAATGTTTACCTAGAGCCTTTTTCAGACAAAAATAGCTGCTTTATTTATATATAACCAAAGTCCAAACGAATTAACTAGAAAAGATGAGAACAAAAATGAAAAAGTAGGCTAGTGATGTTGGATGAATAAAAGAAAAAATGGGAACATGAAGGTCCAGTGATTTATTTGATGTGTTTCAATTAAGCTTTGATTGTCATTATCAAGACAATGATGAGACGCAACATAAGCATGTGAACCTATCTTTCAATTCAAATCACAAGTAATTAAGTCACGGTCCCAATGATATAACTATACTACTATACTACTAGTACACTGATTAAGATCAATAATGAATAGTGAGTGGTCCTCTTATTCTAGATCAAATTGCATGTTATCCCGAGGAAATATTGGATAACGCTATACATTTTGTTTAGTCTATTAATTTTTATTTTTATTTTATTTACCGAAAACAATCTCAACAAAAAGTCTATCTTATAAACACAATCAACTCAATTTTGTTGTTTCCTTAGTCTATATATGTACTCTCCAATGAAGCAAACCTTATATTGGCAATGTATAAGTGGTAAATGTAATTGTATAACGCCAACACGGTGTCAAATGAAGAATCCTTTAAATCTTGCATGCAAGATCTTCGTCTAATGGCTAGAGATAAAATTTTGAGTAATGTCTCACCAATTCAAACTCCTGTTAGAGCACTTTTAACTTTTCAGCATTAAAGTTTAGCATCTCGTATTACTAGAAGGTTCAAAGAGTACATCCACAATCCTAGACCAGAAGATTGAAAAGCTAATAGTAGTAGTATGACTCAACAGATTCAATCAAAAATTGCAACTTAATGGAACGTTAAGCCTTACACAAACAGAAAAACATAATATTGGAACCATTCAAAAACTTCACAAGCATTATATAGATAAAAAGCAAATTTCGAGATGCGAATTATAAGAATAAGTAACACTTAGGGCTTGATTGATTCCTGTTTTTAAAAATAGTTTTCTTTTTTTTAAAAAACAAAAAACTATGAGCTGTTTGGTTTACAATTTCATTTCCTATTTTTATTTTTTGTTTCCTAAAGGAAAAACTGAAAATCTTGAAAACAGAAAATAAAAATGCAAACTGAACCGCTCTCTCGTTTGACAAACAAATTTTCAAAAATAATTTTCAAGATCAGTTTTCGTTTTTTAGTATTTGAAAATTAAAATTTGGAAACATATAAAACTTGTTTCTGCTTTCAATTTTCAGTTTTTAAAATTTACATATAAACTTGTATTGAAAACCCCACAAACTTTTTTAAAAACTTTTTTATAATACAATTTTAAAAAACTAAAAACTAAAACTTTTTCAAAAAATTCACTGTTACGTGATCCAAAAATTACTACTCTGATCACACCCTATTTCGAAGGCACTGACAAGCATTGAATCCTTAATCCTAAATAATACACTCAATGAAACGAACAAAACTGAAAATCCGCCTCATAATAATGAAAAGGAAAACACCTTATGTTTGTCAAATTGAAATAATAGCATCTCTTGAGGGAGGGGAATATAGTTTACTCTCTTTATTTCTTTACATTTAATTTTGGGAGTTAAAATATAAACTAAATATGTTTTATTGAATGAAATCATCTTGACAGAAGCAAAACATGCCCTTTTGACTCAAACCGAAGAAGCTTATAATAATTTCACCTTTCATCCTATGACATATCTTGTAATACAATGTTGGAACAAGTGACAAGGATCAACATTACAAACAACAGTAACTTACTATTGGAAGTTTGGAACAGTCATGAGTAGAGACACCAAGTCATCTCTGAGTACAATATTCAGCAGAGCCTAATAATACAGAATCTCTACTGCTGAATTCTTGCATGTAATCCGGTGTTTAACAAGGAATAACATTAACAGCAAAGTTGGCAAATAAATCTGAATTAAGAAGTGAGGGAGCAAATGACCAATGATCTACATAGCGATGTCCGCTCTTAATTCAGCGTGTACACAAATGTCAGCAATGTCAACTCAAACACACATTCATTAATAGGTAAACAGTGTTTAATCTGGCCACTATCTACAGGTTAAGTAACCAAGTCTACCACCCAAGTTTACCAAAAAAAACTGCACGGCTGCACACAGTCACATAGTCCTTGAAGATGTAAAACAATGTAATTCATGTACAACAGTCAAACAAGCTATTCCTAACATTTGCATTCCGCAGTTCCTATGTCCTTCTTGGATAATCAGCACGATAAAAATGCAGCAGTTTTATGGGTTCCACTTTTTCCTGTAGCCAAAGCAATCACAATAATTTATTAGAAGATGAAATACCCATTAACATCTATATTTAGATGAAAACGATTTCAGAAATGTTAAAAGACCTCAACTATTTCCTCAGATTCCAAAGGGAAGTGAAATCCAATTGAGCAGTTCTGCAAAATTTCAGGACTCTTGATCCATTCTCTACGTGCATCACATGCCTTGATTTTGAATTTGAACATCTGCAAGAAAAGATTAGACAATGTCTAAAAAATTCAATTTTTTAGAGGACACAAGACAAATACTTACCTAAAATAAAAAATATTCACCCTCCGAAAAAAAAAGGGTTGAAATGTGAATCAACAAACCTGAGACAAAGAATATGGAGGGTGCTCCACCCCATCTCCATCAATGATCATACCAGTACCCTGGCACTCTGGGCAGAATACAGCTTCTATATTTGTCTTAGTAGGTTTGGTATCTTTTTCTTTTCCAAATTTGTCGCGTGATGATATCTTTCTCCTCACTCCAACATTTGGATGAACTAAACGATTTGAGATAATCTCATATTCACACAAAAGTATCCAGTGTATGAGGCAGGACATATGAAACACATGAAACGCCTGCAAATAAATGCCGAGCAACTTTTCTATTTTAATAAATGAAATATGGATATAATTGTTTTCTTTGAGTTTACAATACATGCTAGACGAATGCACTGTACTCTCAGCATGGATATCTCAAGTACATTGTAGTTTCAATATCTCAAGCTTTCTAACTAGCAAGCCAATAAAAGCAAAGCAGGTTCAGAATATTAATAAAAGGTCATTACCCCAGTTTCATTTCGACTGCCACATACTAGTCTTCCAGTGTGCAAATTCAAAAGTGCAGCTACATCTTTACCGGGAAGCATTTTTTGTTGGCAGATATTACATGCTTTCTCTGCTGCTAAGCGTTGCTGCCTTCTAACTTTTTTCCTCACAGCTTTGCATGTCATGAGTCTTTTGCAAAGAAGTTGATTGTTGTCTGGATCTAATGTCAATCTTAAGGAAGCATTATTTGAAGCTGAAGACTCCTCTGCAGATGAATCATATTGATTGCTCAGAGAATCACTAAGATCCTCAGGGTCAGAAAATGACGCCCTTCTCTTTCGGCTACTTTCCCTCTCATTTTCTTGGTCTGTCATGGAGGCAGATGGAAGCAAGGACTTGACATCATCAAGAAACCCCACCCGACCCAAATCATAATCATAAGGGAAAATTACAATTGCAAAATCATGGTCTAGAATATCAACACCATCTTGTTGACCATTAACTTTTCCTAACCATTCACACCATATTCTTCTAATCCCATTCAAAGAGTTAAGAGTCTCGAGGAACCTTGCAGCAATCATACCCAAGCCCACTTCCCTAACTTTTATGTCAGAAGTTTCATCTCCAATCAGCAAATGAGGAATCACTAATGTACAATCATCATCCATCATTTCATTAGTTGGACTTGGTTGAACATCCGACTGAACCACTTCGCCGAACTTCACAATTGCAAGATTGTCATTGTTGTTATCAATCTTCAACAATCTGTTTTGGTTACCATGTGTATCTGCCAAGTCTTTATCACTTTCAGTTGAAGTGTCAAAGAACACTATACCATCATTAAAAGGCCATGGATTAGGTCCAAACAGAGTAATTTTAGCAGCAGATAGTCTCTCCTTGTGAAGATTGCCTTTCAAGTGATCAACCAGAACACTATCACTGTAACATGGCGCAAGACATAAAGTGCAGAAATATATGAATTTTTTCCCATTCTCTCGTAACTCAACATAAGGATGCCCTTGAGATCTGACAGCTCTCAGTATCTTTCTCGCTGCCTGCTCTTTCAGATTGGATGCATCAGTCTTTGGAAGCCCCAATTCCAACTTTCGAGCCATTTTAAATCCCCCCCCCCCTCCCGAAATGGCAAATGCAAAATTCTACACCGTAAAGACTTCACGAACCAAGAATTGCATACACAACAAGAATTCCTCTGAAAATCCAACAATATGAAACTCCTAAAAACCTATTTCCGGATCAAGGTTTCCAGAGACATTGGAAGCTTTGTTCTAAACCCTAACGGAATACCATAAAAGTTTCCACGATTCACACCATCTTTTGAGACGAAAATTATTAATATCCAAAGATTGCACAAAGATAACCACACTAACAGCAATTATCAGAAGAATGCCAACGAAGCATAAGTCAACGCTCCAACTCTAGGAATTTCAAGCTTAAACAACGAAAACAAACGAAAAGCTAGAAGAAATTTCGAAAGCGAAGAAAAGACCTTAAAACGCCGCCGTAAAACTAGGTATTCGGTTCGTAATCCGTATAGAATTCGTCGGTAATCGGGGAGATCGTCCGCGTCTGAGGAAAGCATCGAGAACCACGGGGACAATCTCATACGAGCATGACTCGTCCATAGACATATCCATGTATAGCAGATAAAGAAGAATTGAATGGTGTTTGGAAGGAGAGAAAGCGAGAGAAAGGGTGGGAAAATGAAAAGGCAAGATTGAAGATGAAAATCGTGAATAAAAGAAGGTTGATCTAGGAAGGTTCTTGCACCAGTGAGTGTAAGGTGTATGGTGGACTACTACGGAATAATTGCTGGCCCTTGGATATTTATGATTAACGGTGAGGATTAGGATAAGGAAAGCAATCGCGAGAGCGAAATAAATTTGGTAGGTTGATTCGAATTTTGAACAAATATTCCTTTCAGCCGTAAAACATAAACAAAATGGATAATGTTATTGTCATATTTTTTTTACTTATTATCACTCTTTTTTAATTATTTTTTAACTTTAAATTTTTTAATCTCTTTAAATTAAAATCTTAATATATAATTATTATTTAGAATAATTAAATAGAAGTAACAAAGATAATTAAAAAAAGAAATGACAATAGATTCATTTAATAAAAAAGATGATAATTGCTTTTTCTTTATATTTCTGCTTTATACAACCATACCTCAGATCTTATTATTTTGTCAAACAAGAGACAATAACCTCAACATTCAATTCATACTAACAAGTGCGAAGTTAGAAGATAATTGTTGGGGCATACGTACAAATTAAATTAATGAAGATAATATATAGTATACTAAATGAAAAAAATATATACAAAATTTAATCGAAAACGTTTAAAATAATAATAAATTATGTATTTTGTATGTATGTATATCTCTTTTATTTATTTATTTTTTTGTTATAATCAATTAAATAATATCATGACTTGTGTATGGTACACCACTTTAAAAGTGGTGAATGTTAAAATTCACCCCAGTTTAAAAGAAAAAAATAAAAGAGATATACATACATACAAAATACATAATTTATTATTATTTTAAATATTTTCGGTTAAATTTTGTATACATTTTTTCACGTGATATATCATACACCACTTAGAAAGTGGTATATGTTAAAACTCCCCCAAATTAAAATTAATACTATATTAAAATTTAATTTTTACTTAAAGTAAAATATAGTGATACTATAACGTTACATATATTGATAATTAACACATTAAAAAAATTCTTTATTTTTTTATAAGCAAAAAAATTGAGTCATGTACTATTTTGGTTCCTAACTTTGTGAGGATAAGTCACTTTAGTCTCTGGCTTTGTGTAGATAAGTCACTTTAGTCCCTGAGTTTGTATTTTGCAGGTCACTTTAGTCCCTGAATCATACGATCATTCACTTTAGTCCATGACTTTCAAGGACTAAAATGATTGATAATAATGAAAATTAGGGACTAAAATGATCGATAATAGTGAAAGTCATGGACTAAAATGACTCATTCCATAAGGGGCTAAAATGACCTATAAAATGTAAAGCCATGGACTATTTTAGTATATATTTCCAAAAAAATTATGTAGGAAAAATTGTATAGTTTCAAATGTTAAAGTGACATACCTAAACTTCTTCCCTAAGAAAATACTTATAGCAAGAATTCAGCTAAAAACCTATTAGTGAAATGAGTATTCTTGTACATATTCTCAAACTATTGGACCTAGTACGTTTCCGCAAGGTTAAACCCATTTAGATAAAAAATTCGTGATTTGATTAAGCAAGTGCTGAACAATAATTTAAATCAATTAAATATTTGTGAAATCATCGGTTTTTTTATTCATATAAATAAGAATTGCAGAAATTATTTTTATGAGTTAGGCCATCAATTTGTTCGCGTAAGTCATTTTAGTATTTTGATTATATCAAAATTCGTGTTTAGTCTTTGACTTTATAAAAAACTATTCATTTTAGTTCATTCTAGACTAAAATGATTGATTTTTTTATAAGTCAAGGACTAAATTAACTAATTTTTTATGCAATCTTATCAAATACTAATGTGATCGATCTTATAAAGTTAAAGACTGAAGTGGAATTTTGATAAAATTAAGAATTAAAATGAGATACTCATACGATTTAGGAAACCAATTTCTATATTTATAAAAATTAAAATATAAAAGAAAAAGTTCATACACATTTTAAATTAAATTAATGATTGCCAACGAGGTTGCCTCGGATGGTGTGTGCTTAGGCCCAGCGACTACGAGGTCTTAGGTTCGACTCCCATCTAGCTAAATTTAGCTCTCGTTGGTAGGAAATATGTAAATTCCACTCTAGATCCTCGCTGAGATTGGTGATATGCCCTAGCCTTGAATGAGGTAGGCCTACCCCTTACCTAAACTTTTTTATTATAAAAAATAAATAAATAAATAATTCAATAATATCATAACTAGTATATAAATAATATCTTTTAGTAATTTCAAAAATAGTTCCAATGGGGGCTATCCCAAAAAATAATGAGGGGCTGTTCGATAAAATTATATATACATGCAAATAATTTTTTTTCGTGATGCGATGACCAATGTCTCAAAGAAACAACTAAGCTCTACCCTGCGTACTAATAAGAATTCGGATGTTCATACTAATAAAATTTCGGATATTAGTTTTTTTTCTTTTTTTGAAAAATATATACCCAAATTAAATGCTTTTAGGATTTTAGCACGAGTTGACACATGAAATATATGAGACATAGGATAGTAACTACAATTCTATTCAAATTCAAATCTATGTAAGATATTTTACTTGTTAAAAGAATAATTATAAAAAGCAAAGTGTTGCTACCCAGGATCGAACTGGGGACCTTTAGTGTGTAAGACTAACGTGATAACCACTACACCACAGCAACCGAGATGACCTTAAAGCCTTCAGAAATTATTTGTTAAATTATGGAAAATTGAACTCCAACTAAGAGTCATCTTGTTGCAACTAATTGAAACATAATAAACTTTTATAAAATATGCATGCAATAAGTCTAATTAAGCTTGCATCAAATATTTATTTTTGCAGAGACGAGCAATACTATTAAAATTTTTGCAATTAAATTATCAATATTATGTATATGTATAAGTTAGGTTGAATTGATTTTTTTACGATTAGTTTTACGAAAAAATATTCTACATTCAATCCACACTCAATATAAATGTTTTTTATTTTGTTTAATATACCAAAATGATTGAATGTTTTTAATTATTTAACTTTTTAATCAATGTTCACCGTTCATATTAAGTTGGATCGATTACCGGTTCATAATCCAAACAAAAAACTAAACCACAAATTTGAATAGCTATATATAGAAGGAGGGACATAATTGACAATTCGGAACCATTCATCCGAACATAATCTAGTATTACCTCCAGTCCTAAATATATGACCCTTTGGAGGAACATTTTTTATCCTATATATAAGACTCCTTGCAAAGTTTAAGAAGTAATTATTAGTTTTTTTTTCTGTCTACTCTTATAATAAATGAATGGATAGTGTGTACAATTAATGTATTTGTTGAAAATTTTGACTTTAAACAAGGGTAAATTTGGCATATTGTACTATTTTTTGATAAGACAAGATATTAAATAAAGTTGTTAGTAGTTTTTTTAATCCGTGTGAATTGGTTAGAGAGTCCTATAAAAAGGACCAGAAGTAGTATTAACAAAAACACACATCACATTCTTTCTTCTTTGAATGAATTAATCTTCGATTGTCGGTTGAGACGATTGGGATCAGATACGTTGAAAAAAAACACACACATCTCATTATAAAACATACATACATATCAATGCAAAATATGCAAATATAATTGAAACATAATTATCTTACGTGAATAATACATGCGCTTAGAAAATAAAATGTCCTTGATCAATATTTATTGTTTAGATCATTTTTATTATTAAAGAAAAAATAAACTACACGATTTCCATCTTTGAAAATTAAAATACAAGACTTTCTTAGTTATTTCCTTCCTACCCAAAAGTAGCTAAACATAAACATGACAATAATCTGTCCAACACAAACACATGTGCTTTGCCCCGAAGAAAACACCAAAACGGAAGTATATATAATTAAGAAGAAAGGATTATATATATATAAAAAAAAAAAAAAACAGAAGAAAAAAGAAAGAAAGAATTAATATAATTAAGATCGATGGCTAGAAAAATTCAAATAAAACAATTAGAGCAAGCTAGTTGCACTTCCCTTCCTCAAGAAATATATGTTTAAATTACACTTCCTTCCTCTCTTATTTTAAAAATTACACTTCAATCCCTTGAGAGATTAGTATATAAATTTCAATTCATTTTAACAACAACAACAAATCTTTTAATAATGATGGTAAATATATAAGCTAAGATCCCAAATCCCAATGGTATATGTTAATTCCTTTCAATTACAACTTTAAAATAACCCAAAAATAAATTTTAATTTGAAGATTACTCTAAATCTTAATTTTGATGGGTTAAATTAATCTTTTAGTCCATGTATTTAACGGCCATGGAACTAAAGACATATTGCTAGACGTTGTCTCTTCTAACGGAGTGTGCTGTCCTGCGTAGTTTGAAAAAGAAAGTGATGGGAAAGATAATTCATAATTGTAAGTACGAAGTTGAGGTACAAATAATAGTGTACTTTGCTACTTTATGTATTTGTTTTTTCCCCATAAAAAACAAAGCAACGTTACATCCTTTTTGTTTTCAGCAAGATGACTAATTATATATATATTTAAATTCCCACAACATATTATCCAGCCCTTCATATTGTACATCCAACAATGCCAGCCCCAATTTGCCTTCACTTATAGGTGAAGAAGAATAATGAACAATATTAAATTTTAAGTTTAATCATAATTCACTCCTAAAAATTAATTTATAGAAGAATGGTTACTTATATATTCTATAATAACTATATTCTTAATTAATGTGAAACTTTTAACAAATATTAATATATATAGTTTGTTTTTTAGGTTAAGAAATAAATGAATAATAGTGAAAATACATTATGCAAATCGAGAGGGGGTGGGGTCTTTGATATGGACTTATGAACGGATTTCTTCTCTTGTATGGTCATGTCACAATCTTCAAATTTATCTACAATTATAAACAAATATTGATCAAAGTCATGATATCCACCCCACAAACTAATTGTCATTTTGTAATGTTTTTTTTTTACTCTAAATTAATTATCGTTTATATAGACTTTTTTTAATGAATTTGTCTATAGATATTAAAGATCTTTAATTACTTGTATTTTATAAATTGATAATAAATATCAATTCTTTAAACTAATATATTTATTTATATATTAGTAATTATATGTTTATACTAATAAATTAATTTTGTTAGATAAAGTCTATGCTAAAGGTAATTAGAGGGACTTTGAAATATTCTCTCCGATCCTATATATAAGTTGTCTTCTAGAAGAAAATTTTAGTCCTTAATATAAGTCACTAATTAAATCATTAATACATGTTTTCTCCCTTTATCCTTCTACAATTTTTAAAGATTCAATTAATAATGGAGTGAAAAAGAGAGTGAATTAAGAGAGAAAGATATATTAATTAATTTAAGCATTTACTAGCATATTTATATCGAGAATAATTCTTAATTCTCCTAATCCATATTCCTAAAAGCTTTTTACTCATTAAAGAATATTTTCAATGCTTTTTATGGTTTCAAGATTGAAAATATATTTAATTTCATACCTTATATGATAATAGAAAAATAAGTAGGATGATTTATAGGAGACTTTAACATTACTCTTATATCGAGAGTATAATTAAAAAAATATTATCTTTTTAAACTTATATTTATGACCGGAGGAATTAGAGAAAATCTCAACCATTCATTCATCAATACATGCTAATCCATAGAGAAAAAGATTGTGACGTGTGGTTGAGATTTTGGGTTGAAAGAGATTTTCTTGTCGTAAAGATTAAGGAGGATTATATACAAGATTATTATAAGAAATTAAAGGTGTGCGAGGGAGAAAAGGAAAGAAAAAAATATATGATAAGTAATATAATATAAAATAAAAAAATGTAAATGAAATATTTAAAAAATCAGACCTGATATTAAGTGCCTGTTTGTTTGGATAGAAGTGGATTCACGTTAATGTGGATTCATTTCAATGCTATTTTTTGTTGTATTTATTGGATCCGCCTCGACTTATGTACTAAATTTATCTCAACCATTAATTTATCTATCTTAACGTGATTTGACGTAATCCGACGCCAATCTAAACACACATTAATTAAACTAATGATAATATTGCATACTCCCCTTCCCCATTCTCGTAAGGACCACTTCAGTCAGTTTATGCGTCTCGTTGGAAATAAAAAGTATAAGTAAATTTGGGGTTGTGTTTAGTTTGTGATTGTGTGAAGCATATGGAATTGACTCAATGAAATAGTTTTTGATGGAAAATCAAAGAGTATACGTGAAGAAAGTGGGAGAACTGATTTAATTAAGAAACTGACAATGGATAAAATTAAGATCTGAAGTTGCTCTTTTTACTTATAATATTTGGACTTTAAATCCATTATGCCATATCCGGATCTATACATATTGGGATCTTTGGCAAAATTTAAGACGAAAACCTATTTATATATAATACATAACTTTTTATTTTATGTCTTTAATCTTTTTAAGATGTAAAATTATTTATAAAGTTTTATAATCAATCATATCTCAATAGATAATATGACTAATATATTATTTATATATCTTGTAAATTATATAGTTAATCTCAAATATGACTTAATCAATTGATATCATGTATAAATATTTTTTAGGGTTATAATGTTTTAATTTGCAAATTATGCGTTTAGAAAAGAATATACTATTTTTATATAATTTAATAATCTAATAAAATATTAATTTTATTTATTCAATTTTTTAATGAAGTATTATTGTGTTGATAAAAACTATTTAAACATGCTATAATATATTGTTATTGTTGCAGAGAATTTGGCAGATGCACTATTGTTGTTTAGGGGTATGTTCCTATCGAAAAAACCCAAAAAATTGGGGTTTTAATCTGGTTGGTTGCCATCTTGTCTACTTGGTTGCAACGTAATGTCCAGCTGTTTAAGCAGGAGTTTTATCAATTTCAGAGATATTTGATTGGGTGTTGCTGTACAGATCTTGGAAATAAGCTATGACTAAAGGAAACTTTTGTTTATCATTATCTCCTTGGTATATGGATCAATTATCTTTCCTTCTATTTTAATTATTAATAATATTTATTTGGCTTTTCAAAAAAAATATTACATTAATAAATTATTTTTTAATAATATTAAATAAAAATATTTTTTTAGAGACCTTATTAAATAAAAGGCTCTAAACAATGCCTTTTTTACCTAAAATAAGATTCCGTCCCAATGCTATCTAGACCAATGCTCAAAAGGCAACAAGAAGTGAGGGTAATCAACAATTCAAGAATGCGGGTTTTTTTTTTTTTTTTTTTTTTTCTGTCATGATCTTTGCATTTCATTCGTTTTCTATGGTTTGTTTTTATTTGTTTATAGCCCTTTAGAATTCTGTTTTGGTCCTCTAGTTGTTGTACACTTTACTCAGCACATCTTACGCTTGTTGTAAATTTTATAGATTTAATATATATTTTTCTTTGCTTTTGCCAATTAAAAAATATTGAATCAATATTCATTTCAGTCGCAGTTTAACAGCAGTTGAGCAATAAATAATTAAATATTTATTTTCAATAAAGTATAATATAATAAACAATATGACATATTATTTTAATTAGTTGCTAAAATTCCAATAACATATTCTATAAAATTAAATGGCTATAGTATTTGTTTTATTAATTAAAAAAATGGAAAAACAATGATTATGTGAATTTTTAAATTTTAAATTAGGTCTTAAATTATTTTTTCTCTTTTCAGGCCGGGTATCTACTGCTAGAAGCAGTGATTAATTTTTTCTCTAAAACTGAGTTTATACAAAGCGATTATTAAGTAGTTACGAAATATCGCTCTATTTCCACCGGTAAAAGATCAAACCCGTATACATATGATTAAAATTAGATCTTAAGTTAGTTAAACAAAATCATTTGATTGCCTGTATATATATAAACCAATTTAGAGAAATATAGGAGAATTACGTCTTCATTCCATTCATTTAAATATTGTGTATCATATCGCCGAAATTTAAAACACAATTGGTGGAGTGCCCAATTTTTTTTAAAAGAGATTTTAATCCAAAATAAAGTTAAATTACCTACGAATACAATAATGGTGATTAGTAATTGAGACAAAATAATTCAAATGGGATGCATCTGGGAAGTTATCATCATGTGCGTTGATCATCAGTATATGAATGAAGACAATGAAATTAAGAAAAATCTTAAATGCACGGGTTCATAAGCTATTTATAATTCAGATTATTATTCAAGGAAAAAAAAAACCATGTTGGTTCAATTTTGGGACACAATAATTCAAATGGAAGCCTCAAGGAAATAAGAATCACATGTGGCTTTTATCCTAAGAAAGAATAACAAGATTAAATGGGAAATCAAAGAACTTTAGAGCGTGTTACAATTATTCTAGCATATTTTGATTCTATCATATTTTTCTTTTACCAATAATATATATTTTAATTGGTAGTTAAATACTAATTTTTTAAGACAGAATGATTATTGAAATAGATATAAGTTCTTCGAATATAACTTTTTTATCCACGCAATTAAGATTCAATCTCTAATCAATATATATACTTTAATTATCTCTAAAATATGTCGTGTTTGATTTTGATTTTATCATCATTTAGTACTGCTAGTATTTATGTTTGCAGTGATCATAATTATTAATGAACAATTATTGGAATATATAGAGGACGGTTCATAATCACATGGGATGTCTCATACGTGGGGCAAAAGTATCAACATAAGTTGAAGCCTAGTTTTGGAAAGGTGGGTTAATTATTTGGAAACCCTATCTATATATGCCAAAATAATTATATAAGATTATTAAATAAACTAATTAATTAGGACTACCTTTCCATTAATTCACGCGGAAAGAAACAGAAAAAATATCTAGTAGCCTGTATTATTAGAAATATAAATAAATAAATAAAAGTACTTCCACATACTTAATTTCGTTGCTTGGCACAAGACTTTAATCTTATAAGGTTATCAAAAAATGTTTACACATACTTAATTTCATTGCTTGTCAGAAGACTTTAAATTGTATCTCATACTTCAATCATCTCTCCTGCAAAATATTTTAAAAATAATTTTTAATTTATTGATAAAATAATATTCTTAATGTAAAAATGTATACGTTCTTAAAATACTTTAAAATTAATTTTAAAATATTGATTGAGGAATATTCTTTATTGTAAAAAACCACTTACACTTTTAGTTTTTTTTTTTAAAACTAGTTTTGAAAATCTTAAGATAATGCATTTTGATCCAATGCATGTTATGTATGTGAAATATTAGGATTGTTTTAAAAAAAAAATATAAACATACAAACAGGTACATATATTGTTCTATGAACGGGATTGACCTAGATAGTGTGTGCTTAGGCCCAGCGACTATAAGGTCCTGAATTCGCTAAATTTAGTTTTTGTTATTTGGTTTTATAAGCTCTATGAAAAACTTTTGAAAAATACGCGATTATTTCTCCTAAAATAATCTTTCTCAAACATGCACTTGATTTTTTTCTTAAGCAATATGTTCGAAAGTTTGAGTCTTGTGAATTTAAAAGAAAAGAAAAAAACTCCTTCCTGCAAAGAATAAAAGATGGTTTCCTTCAAAATATAATAGTATATTTGAGAAACTATAAATTTGTAATTGAAAAAGTTATGCATATGGCATTTGTCACAGAATAATCAACCACGCACTGTAAAAAAGAGAAGAGAATATAACCTGCAGGGAATTTCATAAAGTCAGATTGCCTTTCCTCGGTTTTTTAACATGTGCATGTTAAACATCTCAAAAGAAAAAATAAAAATTAATTGAGTTTTATATTTAATATGTATTTATTATTTGCATTTTTTACTATTTTAAAATTTTTATTTTGTTCAATGGTTGCATAGGTTAAAAAGAGACCCATCTATAAATACAATGAATATATAAATGGTAAACCGCATATTTGACAAATCGTAATTTTTTAAAGTTTTTGTTATAAATTACACATAAAATATGTATAACACTCTTTTTCATGCCAATTTTTTGTTGTTGTTTTTGTTATAATTGTGTACAAATAAACAGTAATAATATAACAAAACTACTCGTGATAAATTAAGATACAAACCGTGACAATATACATATTGACATAATTTATGGGATAGTTTTCCTTCCTCTTAGCCTCAACCTCCATAGACCCAAATGCCAGATACAGAGTTTAGATATGAAAAGATAACAAACTATAATTATCCAAAAAAATAAACTAGTTATATGCTTTCAAGTACTTTCTTTTTTATTCATTTCCCTCTTCTTCTTTTTTCTTCTTCCTTTCCATAAGAAATAATGAAGTGTTACTTGGAAGCAAAGGTATTTCCATTAAACCTTGTAAATAGTCTGAGCAGTGAATCTCACTAGAGCAAGCAAAAGGTAAATAATGTAATAGCAGCTGGTTTCTACAATCTCAGAAAACTTCATCAGATTTTGAGTTCAATACAGTCAATTTTATTTTAACCATAGCACTTTTTGTAAAGCCTAGATTCCTTCAAGAAATCAATTAAATTAAGGGAGCTAGCATATAATTAAACCTATGTATATATTGCTTCTAGCTTACATCCATAAGAATTATGGATAATGAAAAGGAGAAAAAATGAAGTGCTTCAACAACCAAAGTGGATTTCAATGTCAGGCTAATATAGAGTAAAATTATGTCTATAAAGTGAATTTCAAAATTTTAACCCTTTTATTTCTTTATACTTACTTTACTTTGTTTGCTGAGGTACGTACATGCACCTACATAGGAAGTTGGAAAATGTTGGTAAAAAACAAAGGAAGTGAATGTCCTGTCTCATCATCACAATTTTGGAAGAAAAAAAGAATAATTAATCATGGTAAGAACATCAAATCAAACTGGAATGTTGGATAAAAATAATTGATAAAAAAAACAGGCTAGAACTCTATGGAATTAATAGAAGGTCTAGTTTGTATTGGAATCTGTATGAACTAGACAATCATTCAGTAAAAAAGGAAAAAAAAAAAAAAAACCATGTTTTAGTTTTCTCTAATGAAGGAATGACCAATACCAAACTTTGACCTCCATCATGTCAATTCATCCCCTTAGCTGTCAAGTGATATTTTAGTTTACTTTCTCCTTTGGAATCAAATGATAATGCATAAAAAAATGTGTTAAAAAAAATTGAACAAGAGCTTTTTTGCTCTGTTTTGAAAAGAGCCAAAGGGGGGTGTAGATTCTATAGCTTTATGACCTTTCTTTCCTAGTTAACAAAGAAAATGATACTTGGGATTTCTACCTTATTTCCACTTCACTGATTCTTTTATTTTATAACCTTTGGTTCCAAATTATTAGACTCAACAAAATGACAGATGGTTCATCCTTTTTATTATTTTCTTTTTTTCTTTTGGGTTTTAATAGAGATGAAACCCTTCCAATAATTAGGGGAGCTACAAATATTTTGGTTGGTAAGATGAGATCAAATATCAAAGAGGGAATTGTAACTGCCATAAATCTATGAGGGCCCTACACATTTAGGCATAACATGTCTTGAATCCAAGTTAGGAAGTAAATCATCCAACCTGTAAGGATCAAAACTAAAAAGTTTCTTGAACTTGAGATATCTTCCATTAGTCTCATGAAGTGTGAGTTAATATCAAGAGTTAGGACCACTGATGAAAACTATGCAAAATTAAGTTTATTGGAAAAATACATATATCATAAGCTGGACAGAATATATAGGAACAAAAACAAGAGAGGAAAGAACTCATTAAAGTGCCATCAAAGCCCCACAAAAGATACCAGCAAACTTAGCATAATTAATCAATAGTTGAGTTTTTTAACCATGCTGACAGAATTTTGAATCATGATAGATACATTTTATAGAAAAGACTTAATAAAATGTGAGAGACAAAAACTCATTTCAGTAATTTTTATGCATCAAAGAAATTAATCTTTAGCTCTCGAATTAGATGATAACCTTAATGCTCACCCCAAAATACCCACACAAAAAGTCTAACATGACCTCATCTTTCCCTCATTTTATGTGTTGCAAAACGGTTCAATTGAATCCCACAACAACCTTACTTTGTCTCCTGTGCACACTTTATAATACTAGTGCTTATAAAGGATCTCATCTGCTTTTTCTACCCCCAAACCGTTTGCACTCTCTCATGCACACATACATAGGAAGAAAGAAAAAAGAGAGACATAGATTCCATAGAGATAAAAAAAAAAAAGAAAAAAGAATGGACCAATGATTGGCCCTTTTTTCTTACATTTTAACCTTTCTTATCCATCACTCCAACACAAAAAAAAAGGAAAAAATACTTGAGAAGGTCATAACATATATATCTGCTGCATATAGAAATTTAGGAAGTTACATATACATGTAGGAGGAAAAAAAAAACATGTGATGATTCAGTCACAGCACAACATCTCACCCAACGAATCCTCCAATAAGCTTCCATGATTCTCTCCAAAATTACAACCTTATTATTAATAACTACAAGCACAAAACTTTTATCCAATTTCTTAAGCGTAGTTGGTGTTATTCTTCAATTAGGATTAGAGTTTAACTTCAATAACATATGCCAATTTTTAACAATCATGTTTATTATGTTAATATGCGTTATTAAAGTAAAACATTAACTTTAATTAAAGAACACTAACCACGTCTAATGAACGAACTGTTTAAGTTTTGTCCTAATTATAATATATCAATATTGATTATAGGGCTTAACAGCAATTATAAACAAAGTTTTAAGAGACATAGCCAAGTGGCCAAAATTAGAAGGCGTGTGTCACATTCATCCCTCGTGGTTTAGTTTGCAAAAAGCAATGCCCCTCACAAGAGGGTTGTATGGCAGATCCCCACCTCCCCATGTTACAACTTCCCCCCTTTAACCTGTCCCTACCCTTAACCCTTCCCTCCATTCTATAAAAACCCCTTTCATTACATTTCTCCATTACTCCTCCTCTTCTTTGTTCTTATCACATTATACCAAGCAACAACAACCAAAAATAAAAATGTGCCCTTCTAAGACCAAAGTGACCTTAGGCATAGAAGCCGCCGCTGTCACCACCACCACCACTCCTGTTGCCCGGATCAATGGAAGGCCAGTCCTCCAGCCTACCTGTAACCGAGTTCCGAACCTAGAGAGGCGGAACTCAATGAAGAAAGTGACGCTGAAGTCACTTTCTTCATCTCCTCCAACATCACCACCACTTGCTCCAAGCAAGGTGTCTTCATTGACACCCCCAGTTTCTCCAAAGTCAAAGTCACCTAGGCCTATTGCCATAAAGAGAGGAAGTGACAATAATGCCCTCAATTCTAGCCTTGAGAAGATTTTAATCCCAAGAAACTCAAACTCCACATCATCAAAGATTCCAACTTTGGAGAGAAAGAAGAGCAAGAGTTTCAAGGAAGGGTCATCATGTGGTGTTTCTTCTTCTATAGAAGCATCTTTGAGTTACAATTCCTCTTTGATCACTGACTCACCAGGAAGCATAGCTGCTGTGAGGAGGGAACAAATGGCACTTCAGCAGGCACAGAGGAAGATGAAGATTGCCCATTATGGAAGATCAAAGTCTGCCAAGTTTGAAAGAGTTGCCGTTGTTCCTCTTGATCCTTCAAATAATCTTGATTCAAAGACAAGTGAGGAGGGGAAGAGATGCAGCTTTATCACTTCAAATTCTGGTAATTCATAGTAAAATGTTTTAATGTATAAAGCTTTGTTCCCATTTTGATTATACACAAATTGGACTAATATTAAATGTCTCTTTTGATGCATAGATCCCATCTATATTGCTTATCATGATGAGGAATGGGGAGTTCCAGTTCATGATGACAAGTAAGTCCACACCTCTCTCTTTTCCTGTCACACACACTCTTATTGAAATTGCATTTTGCGGTCACACGATAGTGTTGCATTAAATGCAGTTAAATGTGGTTGTGATATGGTTATTACGGACCATAATCATGGTCAATCTAATTTAGGTAATTGTAGAAACAATGAACTCAAATCAATTATCTCACAATGATGTCTCATTTCTTGTTCCCAAAATATAAACAATAGACACGTCATTTAAAAAATAACTAACTGAGATTATGTATAATTTTTTCAATTTGAGGAACACAAAAGGAAATATTACTGTGAGATTATAGATTTCAATTCCAAATCCTGAACATACTGCAATTCAAAACTTTGCACCAAACACAAGTGTGTGGAGACATATTTTGATGAGTGATGACTAATAAAATACACACTGTTTATCCAGGATGCTGTTTGAACTTCTAGTTCTATGTGGTGCTCAAGTTGGATCTGATTGGACCTCAACCTTGAAGAAACGCCTATATTTCAGGTTGGATTTTGAAAAAAAGGCTTCAATATGCATAATTAGAAAAACATAATTTTGTCTTTTTCGAGGAAACTGATAATTTTTAATTTGTGTTTTCAGGGCTGCATTTTCAGAATTTGATGCAGAAACTGTGGCCAACTTGACTGATAAGCAAATGTTGTCCATTAGTTCAGAGTATGGAATTGATATAAGCAGAGTTCGAGGAGTTGTTGACAACGCTAACCAAATTTTAGAGGTAAGGAAGAAAAAACAAAACCTCAAAAGCTGTGTCCTTTAATTTTAGTTTTCATCACATTCTTTCCTTCTTGGTCTAGACCGTGTTCCCCCAAAACAATATCTTGAGCTGGCTTATGTGAATATTCTAGTAGAGTAGGAAAGAACAGAATAATTAAAAGAGTATTAATGATCACCTGTTTTCGGTTACATCTTATTATTTTTCTCTTCAATTCACCCTTTGATAAGAAAGTTGTAGATAACCAAGTTCCAATAGGTTACAAGTTTTAATGCCTGGCCCCACATAAGCTGATTGATTTCTTCCAAATTTTTGAACCCTATCAATCTTGTCATCATATAATGTTACAAATTTTTAGTTACGGTTGTTTAACACTACTATCTCTGTTGTTATTAATATAAGCACCTACAGGGCTAAATCCAAAAATTGGTATTCCTTATCATAAGTTTAATGCATTAACAATTAACTTAATCAAGTATAAAAGAGTGCAAACAAACAATTTAACTGATGATAATCATGATACAGATCATTTAGCAAACATATCTACTTAAGTATTTTGCTAATATATATTTTTGTTCGCAAATTGGTCCATTGTTACAGGTTAAGAAAGATTTTGGTTCATTTGACAAGTACATTTGGGGGTTTGTGAATCAAAAACCAATCTCAACTCAATACAAATTTGGGCACAAGATCCCAGTGAAGACCTCAAAATCAGAGAGCATAAGCAAAGACATGGTGAGAAGAGGGTTTAGGTTTGTTGGGCCAACAGTGGTTCACTCATTTATGCAAGCAGCTGGTCTCACCAATGACCACCTAATCACTTGTCACAGACACTTAAAATGTACCTTATTGGCCTCTCAACCCCATTAATTTCTACCATATACATCCCTCTATATAGACCCAATAATTAATTGGAATAAGAGATTATTGACCCAGAAGAGCTTGTTCAAGTCATTAAATTTAAAAAAAAAAAAAAAAGTTATGTATGCTGAAGGGCATATGTAATTTGCTAACTATAGTTTACTTTTCAGTAAATTGTTGTGTATAATATATTAGACAGAAGAGGGCGAGTCTTGGCGTAACAGTAGCACAACTGCTCCTTTGTGACACTATGGTTATGGGTTTAAAAATCTAGAAACAACTAGTAAGGTTGCGTGATCTTCCGTCACACTTTCACGAAGCGAGGAGACTTCTGACACCGAGATCTGTCCTTTAATATATTAGGCAAGGACAAAAAGGATTTCAGCTGATTTGTGAGATGTTTAATTAATGATAGTTTGGGTGTGCTTTTTCATATTGGATAGTTGAAGAAGAAGAAGAAGAAAAGGGGTTAATTAAGGGAAGAGTTAAGCTTGTGCATGTGGAAATGGGAGGCAAGGGCATGTGTAGTGTCAGTTATGCTTTGTAACAAGTCCATGTGACCCATCAGAGACTTTTTGCATTATTTGGTTCCCTTTAACAGCCTGTGTGGGATACTTCTCTTGTAGAGGAATATGTAGGGACCACCTTCAATTCCTCCCTGGTCTTTACCTTCTCTTGCTTTGTTTATGGGGTTGTTATAATTATCTTTACTACTGTATTCTCTTCTCCCTAACTTTTTTGGGTTGGATGATATATTATATTATTATACCCTCAATATGCATATTTTTTGGAGTTGGTGTGGATGGATGTTTTGAGTGGCCTTCAATACATTTCTCATGTGCTTCTGTACTCTACTTCATTACTAATATATACTTTTCAAAAGAACAAAATGTTAATAACAAACCAGATAAGATAAGTATCTTCTCTCCATGTGCTCACACTCACTTTCCTTGTCAAACAATCTCTCTCTATTTTTTCATTCTCTTCTAATATGAATGGTAATGACTATAATGGTCTTTCATTTTTTGGGACCATTGTAATCTCCATACACCAACAAGATTCATCAAAGTTGATAGACGGCTGAGTGTTTTGAATATCTTAATTAACCATGTTTTGATTTTTGGCGATGTGTAAAGCAAAAACATTATTTTTGGAAGTAGCATTTAACATGAAAATTTTCTAATAAACTGTATAACTTGGATTCTTTAATTTGTTTTTAAAAGGATAGAGGGATTTCTAAAAAGGAATAATTCATGTGAAAAGATCATGATTCTAAAAAATCAAAGACTATTGTAAAATCCACCAATTGACAGTTCAAATGTTAATACTCCAACACATGCAGGGAGGGACTTACAATGCATGAGATGTTTATAGAGCAATAAGAGACTGGTCCTAGCTAATAACAGCCAATCTAGTGTACCTTTTTAGACAAAATTAATAAGTAGTATCAAAAACAAATGGCCAAATATTGATGAAAAGAATAAGCACCATCTTGATCCATGCCAACGAACATTATTCCAACTGAAATTTTGAATACTTTAGTACTAGTAATAAACAAGCTTAAAAATAATTAGTTGACTGTTCTCTCTCTGTCTCTGTCTCTAACAGTCATATAAAATAAAATAATAATGTCTTGTGAAAGAGGAACCTAAGAGTAAGTTGAGGAACATTTATCATAATAATTAAATTGCATATCGCATCACGTAATACTACATTAATCTCATTAACCGATAAGGGTATTGGAAATCATACTTTTAGCCCTCAAAGAATATCAACTGTGAAGACAAATTTCAATTTTACCCGGAGAATTATATATACTCCAAAATGAGAATGAATACTCAAAAATAAATAAATCGTCTTAGTCATGTAACTCAGTTAGTGAGCACATAGGAACATGCGTATGTAAGTAGGGGTACGATCCACAATTGTATTACTTTCCCATAAAAATAAATCAATAAATAAATCGAATTGTAAAAGTACTTTACAACACAACAAACTAGTAACTGTGTATATCAAAGTCTTTCTGAAGGAGACACGCCCGGCTAAAAACTTTGCAACTTTATTGATCATATCAATTAATATTTTTCCATATTTCATGAATTTATTATAATCCCCATCCTTGTGCGCAAGCAAATGCCAATTTCATGGAGTACGTACACAATATATCACTTTTTTTTTAATTCACAATATATCACCTTTGCATATACATTTTTAATGCTGTTCTTCCTCGAAATTGTAAATATGACACTTTATCGCATGCACAAAAGAAATTTACTCATTTTTTAATTAATTAAAAATATTTCAATCATAAAATTATAGGAGACATTACTATTATAATTTTTGGGGTGGAACATTATTATGATTACTCTCTTTTTCAATAAGTACACTTCCAACATTCAAACCCGTGTCCTTGTGCTAAAATATTACTAAATACTTAAATCCTTTTACACTATTTTTTATATAATTTAATTCCTTTTACTTTGGATGTACTGGTAAAGCAATTATTATTGTTCGTTATTAACCATAAGTAAAAAATCAATCACAATGTTTAACGCATATTTCAGTAACAAGTAACATGCTGATTAATATTGTATGGAAATTGGACTCGATCATAGCTCATTTTAGCATTTCAAACTTTATAAAAATTAAAAATCGTTTAATTAAAATTGTGAAGACTAAAATTATATAATTATCAAATTATAAGGATTAAAATTACAATTAAAAACATTCAAGAAAGATTAGTAAGACACTAAAGCACTAAGGTGTTATAGGAAAATTCGATTATTGTTTGTTAAGAAGACAAAATTAAAAATTATAGTACTAGTATTACTTAAAATTCAAGGTACTTTCAAAAAAATAATTTCCATGAATTGTGCTGCGCTGACTAGAATTCTAGAACAAATTTCAATGTTTGACTTTAAGCAAATTGGTTGGGGGAAAAAAAAAACTGTAAGCAAATTGTGGATCGTTATCTCGTGATAATGACTTCCATTATTATCCATTTCTGACCAGAAATTATTCTTTGGCTTGATTTCCAAAAATAAAAATAAAAAGGAAAGACAGATTTCAGAAAATTGTTCTCATATTCTTCAACTAATTACACTTGAATTAATGCATAATATTCGTCCTAAAAATATATCCCTCTCGTGATGGTGTAATAATGGAGTTGAGCTTTCAGAAGTTTTTTCAACTTTGCAACTATCTAAGGGAAAAAAAAAAATCATTAGAGAATCTTAACTTTGGAAATTGTATATGATAGCATTCTTTTTAATATTTATCGGTAGTAGTACTACCTATAAAAGAAATTGTTTCAACCATAAAAGAAAAAAGGCTTTTCTAACTTAGGGACACAAGATAATAACGATGGAAACCAATAACATTTTAGGTAAGGGTTTAGTGGGTGCATATAGCCTATAATAAAATGAATAAAATTTAACCATTGAAAAGTCTAATTCAATCATTATTAACTTGTGTCATAGACACAATTAAAACCCTAAAAAAATTATAAACACTCGAGTTATTTGTTTTGTGGGCACTAAAGACACCACACTAATTTCTAGTCTCACCATACACTTTTATTTTTTTCAGTAAAACTCCTCACTCATAAACTAGATATTAAATTTACACACCACACCACATAAAAAATAGAAACTAGTTTATCTTACAAACATAAATTAGTTTCTAAGCGAGAAAATTCTCAAGCATCACATGGAAAACATAAACTATATTTTGTTTATAACAAATTATAGTTTCTGAAATTATATAAAACATTACACTTGAACTAAACACATAAAAAACACAAAATTAAGACAATTAAAAGTCAAAATCAAACAATTTATATCAAGAAATTCAAATATTAAACTCTAAATCACATTTAAATATGTGAATTATGATTTGAATTTATTGACTTTAAAAAAACTATTCATATTTATGTTTAGGGTTTGGATATTTGAAAATTTTTGTTTAATTTGAGTAGTTATTTGTGAAATTTTAGACTTTGTATATGTGATTTAGAGTTTAATGTTTGAATTTTTTATTTAAATTGTGTGATTTTGGCTTTTAGTTGTCTTGATTTTATGTTTTTTGTGTGTTTAGTTCGAGTGTCACATATTTTATAATTTCATAAACTAGTTTCTGTTTTCTGCGTGATATGATTAATTTTTCGTTGAGAAACTAATTTCGGTTTGTATCAGAAATTAGCTCCTATTTTCTGTTTAGTGTGATGTATAAATTTAATATCTTGCTCATAAATGTCTGAGTAGACATATTTTTAAAAAATAAAATAAAAACATGTGATGAGGCCAGAAATTAACTTGTTGCATTTAGTGCCCCATCTATTTGTTTTTAGTGTACTCTGGTGAAGTTTGGTCAGATCATTTAACTGTCTGTTGGGTCTTAGTCCAAAACATGAATTTTGGGCATTGATCTGAGTCTAGTCCACATAACCTAAAAGGAAGATTTCGGTAAACCAAAAAAAAAAAGGAAATTTTCAACATAAAAATAAAAGGCGAAAATATTGAGGAAAAAAAAAAAGAAGATGAAAACTAGTTATCGATCAGTAAAAAAATAATAATAATAAAAAAAAGATTAGTTAAATAATGATTGTGAGATTAGGCCAACGTGTTACCCTACAATTTCACCTTACGTTGAAACCTCTTAAAATGAATAGTCTTGGGACCACTAAATTTTATTAATTTAAAGAGACATTCATGAACTTGTGACCATTAATGATATTAGATGTCACTCTTCTCTTAGATTATCTAATAGAAAATAATGTAGGATCAGAAGTCCAAACTTTTGAAGAAATTGTGACTAGCTTAATTGAGAATTTTATTGAGAAGCGAATATAGAATGATACAATACTTTTGGAATTAATTTCACAAAAAAAGAAGCAATCATAACTAGGACTAAATTCGAGTTGATTTGTTTTGATTTTAGAGGATTTTAAAATTCAAACCAATCAATTTTAATTAAATTGGATTGGTTTAATTTTGTAAAACAAAATGTTTTAACCCGAACTAAACCAATTTCGGTTTGAGTTGGGTTAGATCTCGATTTGGTAATAATTAAGAAATTAAAATTTTAAAATTATTTTTAAATTCTTAAAAAATTATAATAAATTTCTTATAACGTATATTATCACTCATATTTTTTTAAATGATTTCATCTACACAATACAACAAAATAAACAAAAAAGAAATCACGCATAAAAATTGAATACATATTCATAATTTGTCATAAAAAAATAGTTTTAGGTGTAACATCGGGCTGGGTTCAAAAATGGGTGATCCGAAAACCGAACTAATAAATTTGAGTTGGTTCAGTTTTATAGTGAATTGAGTTGGTTTGGTTTAGTCGATTTATTGGAATGAAAAAATCCAAAATCCCTCTCAAATCATAGTGGCAACTACTCTTTCACAATTTTATATTGCATTACGAGAAAGATGCATGGGAGCATTTGAGTACAACAAGAAAAGTTTGAGACTAAGTTCAACTGCATATAAGTTTCAAGAGAAAACAAGCAACAACAAATTCATATTTTACTTTTAAATTGTCCTAGTTATATTTGATAAATTATTAATTTATAAAGTTGACGTACGGGACCATAAACTATATAGAGGTTTTTTGAAAAAAAATTATTTGATTATTTTATCGAAATTATTAATTTACATTAAAGGCTTGGTTCGGGACCGGGGAAAATGATTATTATAGAGAAGTTATTAATTTATCAAATAATAAATTATTGAAGGTATACTGTTCAATAAAAAAGTGATAATCTTTGGAAAAATAAAATGATAAAGAGTGTGTTACCAATAACTCATTGTAGCAGTAACATCTTGTTTGGTATATGATAAAAATAAAGATTTCGAATCATTTTCCAAATTTTTTTAAATAGACTCATTATGTGTGTGGATTCATCAATAAAAAATAATAATAATAAAAAATTAGAAGTGTTGTATATGTAAAAATGAAATAAAGGAGAGAAGTGATGTAGAACCACGGAAGGTTTGGGATTTAAATTTGATGTCCCAAAATATGTTCCTAATCATATTTCACGAATAGAATATCGTCACGCTATTAAAAAAATTTATTAGGAAATTAAACATTCAAATTAAAGGAAATATTTTTAATAATGTGACGATACTCTATTCGTAGGACATGACTGCGGATATGATTTGGGGATACCAGATTTGAATTCGAAAGTTTATCTATTTTAGCTTTTGCTATAAGTGAAGTTAATTTTAAAAGAAGTAATAATTTATAGTTTTGTCATATCAAAATTGGGATTCAATTTAGTGCCAATAAAATTAATTCTAAAAATTGAAAAATTTAGACAAAACATACACATAATAGAATAATACACTCAATTCTTATTATTGTTGTTATTCACGTCTATTAAATTCTAATAGTAATATTACTTAATTTATTTTTAGGTCTTTTTATATTAACATGTTCTATTTCAATTTCAATTATCAAGAATTCATTTTTATAGAATTCCAATAACGTGAATAGTTCATAGTTTACTAGGAATTCACTGAACGTTCTCATCGTGTTTGTCTTTAAACACAAACTAAAAGCCAGGAAAACACAATTAGAAAATTATATGCGAAAAGTACTTTTGTTCTTTTAACTTATATGTCTGGTTCATTTTGGTCCTTTAATTTTTTAAAGTTTTATATTAATTTCTTCATTCTAAAAAAGCGTTTCATGTTGATTCCAATTATTGGTTACGTCGGTAAATTTAATGGAACAGTGATGACGGCGTTAATTTAATGCTTCCATCATCAAACTCGTAGGAAAATCATTCATTTAAAAAGTTAACGGAATTGACGATTGATATCAAGATAAAAAAATTTTTAGGGTCGAGAGACTAATACGAAATCTCAAAATGTTAAAGAACCAAAATGAAATAGATATAATATAAAAGTTAAAGAAGTAAATGACACATTTGTCCAAAATTATAAGATAATCAAAGGTTGTATTAAAAATGATGACTTAATCTGTTCGCGAAGATTAAAGAGCCAAACGATGATTAATGAAGAAACTAAATGGTAAGTTACAATTGGACCTTCGTGCCCCTTAATTAGCTTTTACGGTTACAAAAATGTTTACCCATGTATATAGCTTTCACCACAAAGCTGCGCTAGAGATGAGATATGACCAATTGCCCCTAGATTTTAACTGTAACGAAAAGTCATGTAATATATATAATAATAATAATAATTAATCAATAAAGGGATTGAAAGATTAGGGATAACCAAGGGTAGAAATAACTAAGATCGAGCGTGAATTATTTTTCGATTGAAAAGAACAAAAGGGCACTCCATAGAGTGAATACAGAGAACCAATTAAACATAGAAATCATTCTAAACCATAACACTACTGGAAACTAAAATTTTAATTTGTTTGTGAAAAATTATGGATATTCACCTTAAGTGTAAAATAGTTTCTACTATCCCCACTGTTTAATATTACGAGATTTTACATGTAATAAAATTAATTAATTTATTAATTTTAAAAAAATATATATAATCTTTTTAACTTATTCATTCTCTCTTTTATTATTGTATTAATTACTTATCATTAGCTCTTTATAAAATCTCATTAATTATAAGAGATAAAAATTGAAAAAAATAATAAATATTCCTAAAAAATTATATAAAATGTTATATTATGAAATATTAGTATTGTAAAAAAAAAATTCTTGTATATAATATGAAATGAGTAAATTTCAGTTCAAAAAGGATTCCAAAATCTTGTAGTTATATTTACAGGGATGGATCTAAAGGATTCCAAAAAGAATTCTCCAAGAAATTAATAATATATATAAAGCATTTGTAATGGAAGACAAAAAATATTGTGTAGCTTAATGGCTTTGGTGTGCCCTTAAGGTTTATCAAGTTGCAGTTTCAAATTCTAGGAAATTAACTTCACATTTTAACTGTTTTATTATTTTCATTTTCTCTTTTTCCTGTTTATGTTTTATGCTTTTATTTTTCTTTTTTTGAATCTTTTTTAGCATTCATTTTCTCTTTTATTCTATCAAATATATTTTTCTATTTTGGTATTTAAAAAATCTATACACATATAAAATAATATAAATCAATATTTTATTTCAAAAAATTAATATTATTGTTATGTTTTAATAATTTTTGTAATAAATTTTATTATTAATTTAATGTTTTTAAAATCTTATTATTTGCTTGTATTTAAGAAGAACAAAATATTAAATTTGCACTCTTATAAGAATTATAAATTTAAAAAAAAATATAATGGACATAACAATAGATATTCTTTTTATATTTGATGTTTCGTGTTATTTTTCTCTCAAAATTTGATATTTTTTTCTCTTTATTATTTAAAAATTCTCTATGTGCTTAATATTTTTCATTATCATCATTTTAGTTTTCGGTCCCTCCCACCAAAAATTTCTGGATCCGTCCCTGTATATATGTAAACTTATATGATTTTTAAGTTATACGTGTATTATCAAATAATTATAAAGTCGAGTTCATAACAGGTTCTGAAACCCTTTTCTAAATGGATTTTAAGCTCATGTTCAAAATGGATTATCGAGTCCCATATATATTCAATAAATGGTGTAAAAGTTACACAGCACGCATAATTTTTAAAAAAAATTGAATTTTGTCTACCCAAACGATCAATTGAAAGTTTATACGATGTAAATCAACTATACAATAATTCATACAATTTGAAAAGTATTTGATACGTTATCAGAATATTTTGTTTTAATATCTAATACATTATTTAAAATATAACTAAATGTCTTTCATTAGATTATATACCTACAAATTTTTAAATTGTACGAGTTTTTCAATAGTTGATTCACATCATATAAACTTTCAATTAATCAATTGGATTGGCGAAATTCATTTTTTATAATAAGTTATGCGCGGTATCATTTATTAATTTTGACACCTTGTACCATTTGAACCAAATCCATATATATATATAACATTAATTTTGAAAGAAAAAATAAGCTGGAACGAATATATTTGGAACAGAGTATAAGATATTTATAAAATTTTTACTCATTTTTTTTAATCTTATGTAAATATTTGCCTATATTCTATTTTATATGTTTAGTTAAATTTTCCTCCATAGTATTAATGGTCTCTTTAAAAGTAATTATTACTTTATGAAAAATAATAATAATTAATTTTTTACAGTATCATATAAATATAAGTATTGAAATTAATAATAAATTTTAGTTGATAAAATAAATTTAATAATAAAAAAGTCTTTAGACTAAGAAATAGATAATGCTAATTCTAATAAAAAAAATAGATAAAAATAAAATTTTAAAACACATTATCAAAACTAAACGACTAAATCATAAGTTTTAAATTCCAAACCTCAGACTCTAAATCCTAATAATTGACTGGATAAAAAATAAATTTAAAAAATCATAATTTATAAATTATTGAAACCGATTGAGTAATAAATTTCATTTGACAAATAAAAAATAAATTTAAAAATTAAAATACTCTTAATATTAATAGATAGATAATGTTAATCCTTATAATAGACATAAAAACAAATTTAAAAATATATTACTAAAACTAACTAACCCAAAAACCTTGAATCCTAAAACTAAACCATAAACCTCAAACCTTTAAACCCTAAAAATTGTATGAATAAATAGCAAATTTAGAATTTTATAGTTTTTAGTTGTAGTTAGAATTATATTTGAAAAAATATTATTGAATAGATAAAGAAAATTTAAAAATTAAAGTTATTCTTAAAACTAATAGATAGATAATATTAATATAACAAATTAATAGACAAATATTAAATTTAAAAATATATTATTCAAAACGAGTGATCGAATCGTAAACCCTAAACCCATACATTCAAATACTAAACCCTAATAATTAATGGATAGAACACAAATTTTAAAGTTCATCATTTTTAATTGCAAATAGAAATATTATTGAAATAATAAACTTATAAACTTTATTCGATAGATAAAAAAAATTAAAACACTCTTTATACTAATATATTACTAAACCGCAAATCTCAAACCCTAAACTCCAGACCACTAAACATTGGATAAATAAAATCGATTGATTAATAATTGAGTGGATAAATAAAAAATTTAAAAATTCCTAGTTTTTAGTCTAGCTTAGATATATAATTGAATAAATATTTTTTAATAGATAAAAAAAATTTAAAAACCCCTTTAGACTAATAGATAAAAAATTATAATCATAATAATTGAATAGATAAAAAATTTGTTTCCTTTCATTTTGTTCCATTATCATCTCTTGGGGAAATATATGATATATTATAGTAGGAATTAATAAGTAAGTCTTCCATTAATTTAGTTAATCTACTACAAAGTTCATTTTTAACTAGTACAACAGTAGAAATCAGTAGAAGCTACAAGTCACCCTACATCATAGAGACACATTTCCTAATTAAACAAACGACATTAAAAGAAAGCCAAAACCTATTTCGTTTTTTCAATACTAGAGAAACTATAATTTTGATGATAAAGCAAGGTTAAGGACAATCTAATTGCTCGCACAATCTGTTGGAGCAAACGAAACTTTTTGTCCTTCAAGATCATATTGCACGAGAAAATCAACTTGTGCCCAATTTCCCAACACAGAAATTCCATTAGCAGGTAGTATAGACATACAAACCAAGTCATTTTCTAACGGGATAAACACATTCTTGGGTTTCAAAATGACGTCAGCTCCGGTAAAATGAAACACGAAATCTGGAAAATTCATATTTGCCCCTCTACCTCTTAAGCAAAAGTCAAATGGTGTTGGAGCCTCTACCGTAGATTCCACACCAATGGATTCCTTCACCGATGTTATAAAACTATTGTAAATACTTTGTTCTAGATGTGTTAATGTGGACGCGGTTGCAATTACAATATTGCCATTAGGTTGACTTTGACCCGTCGGTATAGTTTTTGATCCAACGGTGATGCTTTCGAGATTGAGGAAGTAATAGGAAGATGAGGAAGTTGATTGAATTATAAGAGGAGTTGACATAACGCCATTTTGTATTGCTTGGTTTCCGAAAATTAATTTGCTAGTGGAGGTTGAAGTGAAAGGAAGCAAACAATAGGAGAATTTGCGACCAATTTGACTACCTAGTTGTGAAACTAGTGATAATGGGCCTGGGCCAAGGCCCACAATTCCGGTGGCTTTGGTACTAATCTCAAATGAGAAATTGTTGTAAAGTCCACATCCGAAAATAGATTTAGGAAATGTAACACCTTGGCTCGGACCTATTGAGTTATTGTTATTAGCACCAAAACTGATGAAATCTGAGCCTAATGTTCCAACTGTGAAGGATTTCTCACCGTATTGCTTCAAGTAAATGCACTCGTGCGAGTCTCCACAATCGTGTTGATCTTGGGGAAAAAGCGTGCAAGCTTGTGAGTCACATGACTCTAATGAGTACGTTGAAGATTGAGATGGATCGAACAAAGGGCTATCTTGGGGAAAACAATTTTTACAAGGAGAACATTGTACCCAAATGAGGTCATTTCCTGTGTCAACTATGGCTAGCCTTTCTACAGGAGGGGTACCAATGTAAAATCGCATGAGGTATTCAAAGCGATCTACAACCACAACGGTTTCATAGGATGATTCGTTTTTATCAAAAGAGAAATCGAGATGGTTGGAATAATGAGAAATCGAGCGTAAAGCAACATTTTTTATGAGTTCTGATTGGGTAAGGGAAGGATTGTGAAAGGGAGATTGTGGCGAGTCACGATGAATGAGATCAATGCTAAAGACGCTTTGAGTATTGGCGACTTCAACAAAAAGCAATATAGAAAGGGCAGAAAACAAGAGTACGATATTATGCATCTTTGAGGAAATGAAGAATGAAGCAAAGGGTAGAGAGCACAAGAGATAGCTAAATGGATAAAAAGCAATGCTTTGATGCGCTTCTATTTATAGATTTTTACAACTAATGTTAATGAATATTTGTTGATAAAAGGAATTTTGTTTAATTTGTGTAAGATAATTGGTTGCTTCAGTAAGTTGATTCCGTGACAATGTCTATGAAAAAAAAAATAGTACATGTTAATTTGCTTTAGCTTTTTTTTTTTTCTAAGTGTTGTTCAAATTCAAATATAAATTAAAAACATTTACCAAAAAAAATATAAAGTAAAAATAGGTACCATTGGTGAAATAAAAGAAAGAAAAAAACGCTAGTTATATTGACTAGACACTTGCCCCCATTCTTGTCTCGTAGTGTGGATGTCACAAGCCGGCAAGATTCTTCTATGTGCACATTATATCATATTATTTTTTTCCTTCTATGTGCACATCATATTATATTACAAATACATTTCTTTTTTTAGTAAAGAAATACATTTCAAAACAATTAAAGAATAAGTGGGGATTTAATTATTGAAGTTAAATTTGAATTGAATTGTCTATTATATTATTCAATATTAATAATAACTACTTATATTTTTATATTCCAATGAGAAATTGACAACAAATTATCAATAATTATTTAATTATGTCAATATAATGTTATTTTCATATTATGTTTGTATTTTTGTTGGAAAGTTACTTTGAAACCGAACTCTTGTTATTGTTTTCTTGAATGTTAAAATTACAATTTATATGGTGTTTTGGCTTGTACTTAATACTCAAAAGACATATGCATATTATGATTGTATATTAGTTTTTATATTTGGAAGTGGCTTTTGTCATGTTCTTATACTTAACATTATAGTTTGTATAAATATAAATATTCAGGGTGAAAATATGGTTTAAAAGATTTTAAATCATTAAATGTTAGCAAAATGGGCAAATGGCTTGTATGTGTTACTATTAGTTAGGGATGGCAAAACGGATTAGACCTGTCGGCCTGTCAGGCCGCAAAAAAATATGCGGGTTAGACTAGAAATTTTGCCTGTCTAGCTACAAACATTGTGGGTCGGTCCGACCTGCTAGACTAGTGTCTCTTATTTAAAAAATTTTAATGGTTAAAGTTAGAGTGTTTTTTAAAAAAAATCTATTAAGGCCTAATAAAAAAAAAGTCTAAAGTAAAAAAACAAAAATACATAAAAGAGCTTAGGCCTATAAGTAAAAATAATAAAAAAATCAGAGTTTATTAAATATTTAAAAAACAAAAAGAAAAAAATAACAGATTTATTGAAAAAACTGACAGTTTTGTATTTTATTTTAAAAAATCTGAATGGTGCAGAAAGTAAAAAGAAGTCCAGTTTTTTTAATTATATGGTGGGCTGGCAGCCCGTAGCTCAAATTTTTTTTAAAAAAATCAGTTTGACAAAATAAGCCCATAAAATCTCGGCAGGTCAGCTCATCAACGGTGGATAGGATTAGCACCATCTTTATTAGGAGTGGCACCATCCTTTTTAGTATATAAATTTATGATTCTTACATATAAAAAAGATGGTGTCACTTTCAATAGAAATGGTGTTAATCCCATTCTCCCTCATCAACCCGGTCTGCTCTTTGACAGACTAAGCGGGTTGGGCTTGCCACCCCTACTGTTGGCATTCTCATTTGGTTAGCATTGCTCCATGTTACCAATCTAGAATAATCACTAACAATTTACAAACAATATGACTTCTGAATCGCCTTATTTGGGTTACCAAAACAATATGACTTCTGAATCGCTGCTCTGCTTATGAAAAAAAAAATTAGGACTTTTTTTTTTGGGTACAGCGAAAAATAATTAATTAGGACTTTTAATTTGTAAGAAAAATATGGGGTTAACTACAACCACTCTCTTTCGAGTTTACCATTAAATACACTTCGATCTTGAAAAAATTGGTATTGGCACACTTTTTTTTATTGGGGAAATAGATAGATTACATGCATTTTTCTTAACTTATGTATTATTATTGTATGTTGATTCTTATTGTTTTTTTTTTTAAATTATGTTATCTCCTTTGTATTATATAGACACTTAATATATAACACCCTTAAAAATAAAAAAAAGAATTTCCTCAATTTTCAATAATAAAATAGGATTTCCTCAATTTTCAATAGCAAGTGAAAAGAATCTTAGTTATTAAATTATAAAAGTGAGAGTGGGTAATAGTGATAAAAGAATAATGTGGAGAAAGAATAAGTCATTAGATTAAGAAATAGAGAAAATGTAGAGAAAAGACATAGAGATATTTCAAACTCTTTAAATTTTAAAAGTACTCCTTTTGTTTCTAAATATAAGTATCTTGCTACTTTTTCACACAAATTAAAAAAAGTAGTTAAATTATAAATTTATAAAAAAATATCACACTTTATTAATTATATTCCTAATTAAATTTATATCCCACTAACTCATCTATCTCTAATTAATAGTTTCACCTTCTAACACTAAACTCATAACTACTCCAATTTCATTGTCAATTATGATTGACTAAATATGAGGAAAAAGTTAATTCTACACATTAAATGAAGCGTGGAAATACTTAAAAAAAATACTTAAGGAATACTAAAAAAAAATACTTAAAAAATATATAATTGGGTCAAAGACTCAAATCAAGGCTTTCTTTTGATAAATTGTATACAACAAATTAAACACCAACACCCCTTATGAACCACGACATACAGCATGTTAAACTATTAACAATCACCGAAAAAAAGAAACCAAGAGGTTCTAATGCGATAAATGATGAATTAAAAGCCAAACAACAATCCTGATCACTAAGTTTGTGTTTGGTTTTTAGTTGCAAAATTAATTTTATGTCAAAGTAATTTTATGAAAATAGTTTAAAAATAACGTAATTTTTGTTTGAATAAATTCTAGTTGAGAGGATATAACTGATCTAATCCAACACAAAAACAACATATTTTCAACTTCTACAAAAATTAATTGAGTATAAAAAATGACGTTGAAAAGGTGACTAACGTAAAAATAAACAATACGAAAAATGCTTTAAATCCCATCGGCAAACCTTGACCCAGGTTTGAAGACTCTAATAATTTTTTCAAATATGCACTAATTCACCGAGCCAACATCAAATATTTAGGTAGCATTCGGTAACGGTACAAAATAGAATGAAATGAGATGGAACAGAACAAGATCATATGTATTATTTTGTATTTAGTGCGAATTAAAATACAGAAAATATTTTTTGCAATACATATATAATTTTACTTTACGGGATAAAAAATATAAAATTAAAGAAAAAATAAAATAGTATATATATATTTTTTAAAAATTATCAGTATATAAATAATAAATTTAAAATATACTATTTTTTGTATTAATATTTTATCAAAAAATATTATTAAATACAAATTCTCTCAATAAATACAATTATTAAATATGTTTTTAAAAATAATTATTAAATATAAATTATGTTAAATATAGTTAAATTATGTAAATGTTAATTTTTTTTCGAAAAAATAATATAAGGTTTAAATAATTTAAATATATATTATTTTGTTAATAAAAATGACTCTATGAAAATAATGATAATTCTTTGGTGTATGATCTGTTCTGTTCTCTTTCGTTCTACTATTTTCAATAGAATCAATTTGTCTCGTTTATTTATTTCAATATCTTGTTCCGTCGCTCTTGATTGATGTATCAAACAGGAAACACTATTCTGTTCTATTATGTTCAAACACGTTTGTCAAATGCTACTTAATTGATGGAATTGCACACAACTTTAAGTGCATGTTTAGATTAAATTCTTAAAATTAATTTTGTTAATTGTTTATGAGTAGAATTGATTTTGATCAAAATCAGAAGCAACAAATAATTGTTTATTACTGAACCATGATTTTCTATCAAAAATCAATTATGATTTAAAATTATAAATCATAATTTTTTTTTGTCAAAATTAATTCTAAATAAATCTAAATCATAATTTAGGTTGACAAAAGTCAAGCTAATCAACCCAAGAGAATGGAAATTTCTTGTCCTTCGACTCCAACCATAACCAAACTCTAGTAATAATAAGTTCCAACCCCATTTGAGAATCTCAAACAACACCTTAAAAAACGTGTTATTTCCAGCAATCTAAATTGCCTAAATAATAAATAACCAAATCACTTGAGATTTAATTTTGAAAAATTACACATACTTTATTTAACTCTTTTATTTTGTTATTTTAATGATTTTAGGTATATATCCGTACGTAAATAAAAAGATAGTCAAACGTTTCAAAATCTAAGATGAGAGGTAGTGACAATATTGTGAAGTTAACGGAAATTAACATGTAAGAATAATATAAAAATAAAAAGAATATATATGCAATTTTCAAAACAAATAAGATTCATAAGATCCAACCAAAAATATTAGGTTCAACAAATATTTTTTTCGACAACGTAAATCCAACCGGGCCTGAAAGGCTAAAGCCCATTTCGTAAGTAAGATCCTACCAAACCTGAAGCCCATTCCATAAAATCGAGCGAGTGCACAAAACTTACGTTTCGCTTTTCACTTCCTCCCGTTTCACAATCGCTTCCTTCGTTTTCCTCTTCAAATTCTCACTTCCCTCTTTCCTCTCATTCCCATCTCTCTTTACTCTCTCTCGCATTGATTTCTACTATTCCTTCCAAACTCTCCGATTAGGGCATCGGCGTTCCTATACGAGATGCCCCTCTTCATCTCTGATGAAGAGTTCGCGCGGTGCTCCGGCGACGCCGCTACTATTGCTGCCAAGGCCGACGCCTTCATCCGTGGTCTCCTTCACGAGCTTGACACCGTCCGTGCAAAGGCTGATGCCGCTGACATTAACGCTGAGCAGAACTGCTCCCTCATCGAGCAGAAGTACCTCTCCCTCTCAGCTGAGTTCTCCAAGCTCGAGTCCCAGGTCTCCGAGCTCCAATCCTCCCTCGATCACCGCCAACGTGAGCTATCTGAAGCGCAATCGCAGAACCACCAAACCCACCTGCAGTTGGTGCGAATTATAATACTTCGCTTGTTGCTCGTTTGTTGATATTGTTGTTGTGATTTCATTGTTTTTTGGTTTTGTAGGTTGAGAAGGACAGGGAGATAGAGAGGTTGAGGACGGAGGTTGGTGAACTGCACAAGTCCCAGAGGCAATTGCTTGAGTTGAACGAACGGAAGGACTTAAATCTTAGTGAGAAGAATGCAACCATCAAGAGTTATCTTGATAAGATTGTGAGTTTTCTGCTATTTTGGTATTGTCGGTTTTAAATGGTTTCAGGTGAATTAGTTATAATGATGTTTGTTATTGTTGAAGGTCCACTTAACTGAAAATGCTGCTCATAAGGAGGCTCGTTTGAGTGAAGTTGAGGCCGAATTAGCGCGATGCCGGGCCGCTTGCACTCGCCTTGAACAAGTATTTTTTTTTTCCAGCATTTATTATAAGAATCCCTTGATTTCTCAATTGTCTTAATAAACAGAAACTCTGAACGTTTTGAACTGTTGTTGAACATGGCAATATGTGTCTAAACATCTATGAATTGCTCTTGTTATGCATCGGAATTTTCTTGTATCCCGAGAAAACACTTGCATCTTTCGTTCACCATAACTGTATGATGCGTGGATGCAGGAAAAGGAGATTCTTGAGAAGCAGAATGCTTGGCTTAATGAGGAGTTGACTGCTAAAGTTAACAGTTTCTTTGAGTTGCGCAGAAAACACACAGAATTGGATGCTGATTTGTCTTCTAAGCTTGCAGATGTAAGCAAATTCAATATCATAATTGAAAATTACTTTTTCTTTTTTGAATTTTAGTTGTGTTAATTTCTCCACTCTAATGCTATTTGATTTGTTGCCAACTTTCAGGTAGAGAGACAATTCAGTGAATGCTCTAAATCTCTACAGTGGAATAAGGACAGAGTGAGGGAACTAGAAATGAAGCTTAACTCTCTGCAGCAGGTTGAAAATGCCTCACTCATTATCTTGAAATGTGGTGCATCGATTCCTTCTTTGTAAAACTTGTCCTGATGGGTCCTGTTTTTCTTTTTTTAATGTTTCTAGGAGTTAATTTCAGCAAGAGATGCTGCTGCAGCAAATGAAGAGAGATTATCGGCTGAACTCTCCACTGTGAGTGCTGTGACATTCTATGGCATGCATGAACGCTCCCCCCCCCCCCCCCAAAAAAAAACAAAATCCTCTTTCTGGATATGGCTTTGATATTGTTAGGCCTTGGATATAGCTTCAATGTATTGTCTTTCTACTTATGTAGCATAATAGTAGAATCTGTTGGAGGTGAGGAATTGGACACAAAGGCGAGAGAGTTTGATTGTAAATTTAGATTGGTATTTACAATGCAATTCTTGAAAATGATGATAAAGAGGAACTTAAACTTTATGACATGTTGCTCAAAGGTAACTTTGTATAGCCATATTATTCCCTTGCAAATTTAATACACAGGTAGGGAAAGGAGAGATGCCACACACATTGTATTTCATAGTAAATTTGAAGTTTTTTTGGTTGATCCCATTAGAGTTTTTGGGTTAGCTGCTTCATGATGAGTTCTGCCATTAACTACGTTGCTACCCGTAAATTGAAGTTTTTCTGTTGTTCCCAATCCCATTAGTGTTTTTGGCCCACCAGTCACAATAACATAATAAGTAGCAGTTGACTTGATCACAAGTTTTTTTTTTTTAACTCAACTTACCAAAATAATTAGTGTTCTAATATCTAGCTCACAAATATAAGGTTTCTTATCATTCTGTTCACTGTATTTCTGTTTGAATTTAACTTTAGGGTATTTTCCTTCAAGGTGATTAATATATCCAATGATGGTGAGGGAACCGAAAAATTCAAATTAGATGCAGCATGTGTTAGGTTTTCTGTTGGATTAATGGCGACATCAGGCAGGATACAACAGGTCTAAAGATTAAAGCGGGCAGCAACAGTCACGGACCAAATTTGGTTTTGGCAGAGGGGGGATAAAATAAGAATTTTTGTCCCATATATGTGTAGAAATAAGATGACTTGGGATTTGACATATACTCCGCCCTTGTTGGAAGATATTGTTGATTATATAGTATATATTTTACTGTTACAGGTAGTAATGGATGGTTCTATTCTTTACTTTATGGTATCTAAAATTCAACTTCATACAGCATTTTTTGACGGTAAAATTAATTCATATAAAAGAGAAGATTGATGAATTACCACTATGATGAGGACTAGAAATCCTTCAAAAGGTGGAAATCTATTTACAATAAAGTGCTTGATAAACTATGAATGCAACTAGGCTGCCTATTAACTTCTGTATCTGAGATAGTAATTCCCCTGAAGCACCCATGGGCAGAAAACCAAGGAGAAGTGAGACAAATAACCATCCCAATTGATGTTTTGGGGCACAGATGTTTAATCTGTGGAAGTAAAACTTGTCTTGAAAATTTACAAGCCTTATTATAATTTTCAATAAAATGAGCATTAATTTTCATTTTATGTAATTTTTTATTTTATGTATCATGAAATTGAACGCCACTTGTTTTTAGGTTAATAAGCTTAATGAGCTATATAAAGAGAGTTCTGAGGAATGGTCAAGAAAGGCAGCTGACCTAGATGGCGTCATAAAAGCAATGGAGGTGAAGTTTGTTTGTGTTTATCCTGCTTTCTAATGTTCAGAACTGGTCAGATTAGGAATTAGAGTTCTTTTTTTTTTTTTTAATTATTATTTAAATAAATGTTAATTTTGTTGAAACAGTTACACCTAAAGCAAGTTGAAGATGACTATAAAGCAAAACTTGAGAAGGAGTTATCTGCTAGAAAACAGGTTGAAAAGGTATTTTATTCTTCTTCAGTCACATGTTAATATTCTGTGTTTGTTTGCTTTCCTCCCTTGTATGAACTAGTTGATATTTTAAAAGAAATAATGATTAACTTAAATAAACATGCTCCTTTATAAAATTAGATAGTGTGGGTCTAAAGCTGGAAAACATTTTAGGTTACCCCAGGTAATGTTTGAAGACAATGAGTACTTGGATGACATTTGGTTGCTGTTGGTCTCCTTTTATTTGTGGGCAGTAATCTACTACTCAAAATATGACGTTATAGGCTCAAATGTACAAATAATTGTGCATTAAATTTATTTTGGTGCTTGTAGGAGGCTGCTGATTTGAAAGAAAAACTTGAAAAATGTGAAGCAGAAATTGAGACAAGGAAGAAGACGAATGAGCTGAGTGATCTTCCACTCAGCAGTTTCACTATTGAACCGTATGTCTTTGAAAACCTTTTAGCTTCTTCGAATTACGTGATTTTACTCATTTTCTTATATTGTTCCTAAGTGTGCTTCTTCTCATGGCATTAGTTTTATACAGTGTCAAGTCCAAGGGGTGCAGCAACATTGTGTTGTATGTTTTTGTGTGTGAGTGAGAGTGTCTGTGGTGTGTGTTGGTAATATTATTATTAAGGTAATGTTAAATATATTTTATGCTACTGCCTATTGATTGATAATGAGAAGGGATTAAATATTATAAATGTGACCTGCACTCTGGGGATGCCTTATCTCTACTATATTTAACACTGTGTTTGGTTTGAAAGAAGTTGGAAGGAAAGAAATGGGATAGAGGGAAGTGGGGTGGGAGTGCTGCACTTCTCTCGTATAAAGGCAAAAGAAGTGGGAGAGAAGTTGTGAAATTCTTTGGGTCCCACACCCAAATGCAGTCTTCTCCCTATTGCCGGGACTGGGGAAGGAAATGAGCTGTTTTAGCTCTATGACAAAAATGAACCTTCCTACTAGTAGATCGATCTTTGGTCCTAAGCAAAAATTAGCCACTATACTAACCTTTTAATTAGCCACTGTGCTTCCCACCAAACACCAACGAATTGTACAATATATGCAAATCTTGCTTTTGTTACCTTTGAGCAGTTTTATTCATCAATTAATTTTCATTATAATATTAAATTTTTAAACAATATTTTCATGATGTGTTTAAATTAATTTATATATGAAAATATATATTATTATAAAAATATTTATCTGATTATTATAATACAATATTAATTTATTTAATTAATATTTTAACCTATAGTATAATATTAAAAAGTTATTATATAACTATTAATGTTTCAAGGGTAATAGAGTCATTTTGTACTATTTCTATACTTCTTTCACCCTCATTTCTTCCCATTAAACAAAAGGAGTGAAATACATGAACTTCTTTCTTCATCATTTCTTTCCAACCACATCCTCCAAATCACTGTCATTTGACTCATTTCTATCCTATTTCTCTTCTCATCAACTTCTTTCCTATCTACCTTTCTTTTAAACCAAACATAGGCTAAGTTTCTTAGCTATGCAGGTTTTATGGTGAAAAACCATGTCATTCTGCCTTGGTGTCCACTGTTGACAACATGGGCATGATCATACGTTTGTTTATGATGTTGCAATGTGTATTGGTTGAGGTGTTGGAGTTGGATGGCAGTGTCATAACCACATCACTTTCTTATATGCATTTTTGTTTCCATCTTCATTTTTTGGGTAATGGGTATAAATTACTAGAGGAAAAAATTTGCATTAATTGTGTTTGTTAGAGTTATATGCTTAAGATTAGGTAAGAAGGAAAATAAACACTCCTATCAATAGGAAAGTGAAATTATGATCGTAAGAATGTAATGTGTTCACAATATCTTAACCTAATACTTCCTATTTATCTATTTTTTAGTGATAAACTGATAATAATTAGGTCTGGTACTCTTCTAGAGTTCTAGCGTACAAGCCCATGTTCTTTAATTCTTTAACAAAACTTATAATCTAATGACCTTGATTTCTTAACTTGTTACTAATAGCCAAAACTTGTTACTAATAGCAAACCCCATAAACTAAAAGCGCCTGAGTTCATCTCAACAGAACTTAGCTGCCATTAGCCCTGTGCATTCCCTGAAGTACAAATCTTGACAATGTCCTTGGCACATAACTCCTAGATTTTCCTTTCCACACATCCCAAGCAGATGCCACAGTTTTTGTAGTCATCTTTCTCCACTTTGTCTTGTTGACCTTTGCTGATGTTGTGCAAATTTAGGTATTGTGAAAGAAAAAAAGGAGAGAATAGAAATTGAGTTGATATTGAGTGAATGGTGTTATGCTGTGTTGTTCAAAAAATAAAAGACTAATGCCTATTTGTATTTCTACTTGGTTATTAATCCCAATTAAATAAGGAATAAATTGTGAGATAATACGGAAACAGAGAAACTAATCATATGGGATACTGAGGAAGTATAAAATCAATCCTATGATACTTTAAATTATTATAAGATAAGGATAAGATACAGTCAAGATATTATTGATGTCTTTCACATTCCGAGACACCCTCAAGCTAGAAAACACCCTTACTCATCAGCAGCTCGTTAAAACTAAATACATGAAAAGAAAATAAACAAAAAGATGTAACTTGGAGATTGAAATGGGACTGGCTGAGTCAGGTTGGTGCGTTGGGAAAGTTGTGGGGCTTGGATGATTCACTGGGAACGGCTAGGCTGATTTATTGAGCAAATCGCAAGTTGAGGATGATTCACAAATGAAGCCACGAGGCCAGGATTGCGCATAAGGAGAGCTGCGAGGCTAGGTTGATATACTAAGACAACCACGGTTGATGAGAAAGAACAAAAAACAACCAAGAAACACCTCAGAATACAAACCTGTCAAGTAGCCCATACTACCCTTGTGCCTTGGGTACCATGTTAGAAACTAGATCTTCAGTTCAGTACAGAACTCAACTGCAGCAACCTCAGTCAGAGTAAGATAGATCCAAATAGCCAAAGAGAAAACAATGGAAGAAATATCTAATACGAGAGGAAGAATATACAAAGAGTTATGTGGAACTCAATAATATAGTGGATATGACAGATCCTTCATGGTGGATGATATTGCTATGATACTGCATTAAGAATTCTAGGTTAATGGTTGGGAAGAAGTAAAATGAAGAGAAAGATAGCGGGCAAAAATTATGTATGTATTATACTCCCTCCATTCCAAAACTATAGTCACTTTGAACTCAAAATTTTGTTTCAAAACAATTGTTACTTTGGGATTCCAAAATGCAATAAATTGTATATTTTAATATTTATCTCTCATCATCTCCTTTTTTCACCAATCATCATTTCTCTTTTTAATTATTTTGTCAATCACTTTAGCTTCTAATTGGACACCTTTGTCCACTCATATTAAAATTTTTTCAATATCAATGATTTCTTAATATGTGTGAAAAACTTAAAATGACTATAGTTTTGAAATGGAGTAAAATTTATCAAAAATTACCTTTGTCCACTCATATTAAAAATTATCAATATCAATGATTTCTTAATATGTGTGAAAAACTTAAAATGACTATAGTTTTGGAATGAAGGGAGTAAAATTTATCAAAAATTAATTGGTTTCTATTGATATTTATTTAATAAATAACAAATCATTATAACTATTAGAAATGACCGAGGCCCAAGTCCATTCCAAAAGCTAGCTCAAGGACGATTGTCCATGAGTTATATATACTCTATTTTCGTTATATTCCTGGTTGATGTGAGACTCTTAACACACCCTTTAATGACAAGGGCAATAGGAAGTTTGCAAGAATAGACAATCTGCAGGTGGATCCCAATATGAGGACTAGATGGCTTTTTTACCATATTAAAAATGATTTGAGCCAAACTCCACCCCAAAAGCTAGTTCAAAGGGGACGGACTGTCCAAGGCTTATATACCCTTTTTTGGTCATATTTCTAGTCCATCTGGGACCCTTAAGAGTAACGATAGAAAAATTAAAAGGTTAAAATTATGAAGTAAAAAAATAATATAAAAATAGTGAAATAAAAAGGTAAGATAAAGACATCAAAACTGATGGTTGGATTTGACAAGTTAAGTATTAAAGCAATAATTTTCAAAGGATAAAAATGTAAGAAAATAATAGAGTAAAATGAAAAGTTAGATCAATACAATAAATTTAAGTTTTAATTTAAGTGAATTGAGAAATTAAAAAAAATCCGTTATGACAACTTCAGTGTAAGAACATTAGTATTATTATATAGATATAAATATATAGATGTATAGATATCGATAGAAAATACAGATGTATAGATATAGGTTTATAGATGTATAGATATATATTGTATGATACTGTAGATTATTCTAACACTAATAACCCTAATATCTTAACTGTTTTAAGATTTAACTCTAGGTTAGTAGAATTTTTTAGTGAAGGCAGCAGTAGAGAAAAATAACTACTGTTTTGTTTTGAGTTTTGACATATTGTGCAAAATCAGCATATGTAATCAAACATCTTTCCTCCCGTTTATATGCACAGTATTTTTTTCTTGTAATGTGTTTTTTCCCCCTTCTTTTGTACCTTACATTATATGTACAGGTGGATGGCGTCAATAGAATCTGATAGCGCAGTTGAGGAAAATAATTTGATAGTGCCAAAACTACCCGTTGGTGTTTCTGGAACTGCATTAGCTGCTTCACTTCTGCGAGATGGTTGGAGTGTGAGTTATTTAAGCTGTACTTTTAATCCTAGCACCAATTTTCCATTTCATTTACACTTTGCACATTTAAATCTTCCAACTGTGTGCCTGTATTTGTTATAGTTGGCTAAAATGTATGCGAAGTACCAAGAGGCCGTTGATGCATTGAGACATGAACAATTGGGAAGGAAAGAGTCAGAGGCAGTTTTGCAACGGGTATGGTTGACCTGATGCATCTTTTTATATATTATATATTATATATATAGTTATGTATATAATATAATATATATAACATTGAAGGGAGGTTAATATGACAACACATTTCTTGAATGTTCTTTATATGTCTATCTGGCACTTTTAGTTTGTTAATGGAGTAGTTGATTGTAATGCTTTAAGTTATTTGTTGAGAATAAGAAGCATTATCAAAGAATAAGTCGATGCAATAATTCAAATTAGTAAGCATTTGAGAGGAATGTATTGCCTTCATCACTGATTTTTTGGGTGAATACGTTCCTCCAATCGTTCAGGGTTCATCAAATTGATCCTCTAGTAAGAAAATACCAAATGGTATTTCAATGCTATTTTAGTGTTGGGCTTTAAAGTGACAACTTGAGAAAAAGGTGGGAGTTGCAGAGATTAGAATTTTAAGCTGGATGTGTGTGGTTGCACAACGAAGGACAAGATGTAGAATGATTGCATATTACGTGATATTGGAGTGACTCCTATCGAGGCAAAGATGACAGATTACTAGTTAAGGTGGAATACTAGAGGCACTGGTATGGAGAGTGAACAACATGATTTTTAGCCCTCTAAACCGGATAGAGGGGGACAGAAAAGAACTCTAGAAGAAATTAGTAAAAGGGATCCTGTGGTAAATATTATTTTTGAAAATGTGGTTTTTGACCAAGACCAATGGTGTCACGTGATCCATGTAACTGACTCCACCTAGTGGAATAAGGCTTTAGTGTTTATTGTTGGTATTTCAATGCTATTCTGAGATCCATATGATCCTCCAAAAAGGTCCAATTTGATGTCACATACTGACTGTGAAGAGCTATTTTTGATGTTTTTATCAATAGAGGACCATACTAATGTTACTTGTATTTTTGGAAGACAAAGCAGGAATTGGTGTTAACTTCTTTTTTCTTCTTTTGGTTAGCATTGAGCCTTTTGTCTTATATCACATTTGTGTTGTATTATGGCCGTTAAGTAATTATGTTACTCCTATGTTGGATTTGGAGATTATTTATTTACTAACTACAACTGTGTACTCTCTTATGCTTAAGTTCAGATATTTTATATTTATGAACGTCAAATATTATTTGCAGCATTTTTTTAGACAATTGAAGTATTGTTCCCTTGTGTGGGATAAGGCTTGTTGTTGTTAAAGTATTGTTCCCTTATACTACCTCCGTACCTATTTACAAGTTACTTTTAATAATTCACACATATTAAGAAAATTAGTTAAAATTAGTTAATGATATTGGGTTTAACAAAATTTACGTTGACTTTCCAAGAATACTATTAGTATTAAATTTTTTTGGTTTCACTAATTTCTCTCTTCGCATTTTCTATCCACTTTAAATGGATCAATGTGTTGACTTTATTATCGAAAATTGTGAAGTCATTAAATACTATAAGTGTATATGAGGAAAACAGTATTTAATGCTTCACATAGTTAAAAAAGTGACTTATAAATAGGAACACAAAAAACTTCTAGAAGGTGAGTGACTTATAGATAGGAACAGAGGTAGTAAGTTATGACTATAATGTTTTCAAATTTTTTTGCTATCATTTAAAACGCACACATTCATTCTCTATGTCTATTATGTTAAAAATAATGGATATTAATCTTTTCAGGTTCTATACGAGTTGGAGGAGAAAGCAGAAGCCATAATAGATGAAAGAGGTATATATTTTTGTGGGAGTTTACTGAATAGGCTGTGAACTTAAAGAAATATTTGTCAAATCCTGATCCATAGTTATGTCCTTATTGTTCCACAATATGTTGGACTGCATTGTTAGTTATATTATATATCTGATATCTAATGCAAGTGGACGAATAGTGGGCCGTTGTTTGTGCTTGCCCTTGTATATTATCGTGTTGGTGGTTGTAGTCTTGTCATCAAAGATTTTATTTGCTCCACTACTTGGTGAGATTATTGCTTCAGTACTTGGTGAGATCATTGTTATGTCCATATTGTTCCACAATATGTTGGACTGCATTGTTAGTTATATTATATATCTGATATCTAATGCAAGTGGACGAATAGTGGGCCGTTGTTTGTGCTTGCCCTTGTATATTATCGTGTTGGTGGTTGTAGTCTTGTCATCAAAGATTTTATTTGCTCCTCTACTTGGTGAGATTATTGCTTCAGTACTTGGGGAAAATATAGAGGGATTAGATAGTTCATTTTGGAAATTTTTGTATTTCACCATGATGAATCTTCATACAAATCATTTTTGCCGGATGTCATTGCAGAGGAGGAAAAGCTATCTGAGCATGGTCATTGTTACATTGTTTGTCATCAATGTGACAGCTTTTGTACTGAACAAATATACTGGTTTTCTTGCAGTGGAACATGAAAAGATTGTCGACGCGTATTTCTTGATGAACCAAAAATTGCAAAACTCCCTCGATGAAAAGTCTAACTTAGAGAAAACCATCCAGGAGCTGAAGGTTTAAAACATCAATTGATTACAGTCTCATCTTTTTTTTTTTCTTATTTTTGTTGTTGTTGTAGATATGATTATGTTTATATCTTACAGGTTGACCTAAAAAGACGTGAGCGAGATTATAATCTTGCCCAGAAAGAGATTGATGACCTTCAAAAACAGGTAAATGGAAAAGGATCCCTTTTTTCTAGTAGTGCACTATGTTTATTATACGTATCTTTTTTAAGGTACTTGTTCTTGATCTTAGTTTGGAATCTGTCCTTTTTTTTTTAAAATTATTGTCATAGTGTAGCCGACTGTGATAGTGCAAGTGTGTGTCTAAAAGAGCAACAAGAAGGATCAAGCCTGTTCTTGGTGTGGTCTATAATAGAACCATTTAGAGTGTCAGTGGATCAAGCCGAATGTTTCAGTGGACACCACCAGGCTCTATAATAGAACCATTTAGAGTGTGGTATTTTTATTGGATTCTCTTTCTCTTAATCTTTAGCTAGTTCGTATTGATCTGTCTAATTTAGATTGTCTTCCATTTAGTCTGCTTTTCTAACTTTAGCCTGTGTTGGTCCTCTTCTCACATGATCAAACTGTCGTTAGTTTTTGTCAATTTCTCCTTGGTAGACGCCATTCTAACTTTCTGTGATATATTGCTCTTAATCTTATTTTTCACTATTAGTGTATAACAGTATACCAGAGTTAGTTAGACTAACCTATCAGATTAGTTAGGATTAACTTCAGTTAGTTATTCAATTATGATGTACTGTATATATCTCCCTGTACTGTACTGAACAATTGGAATACTCATTTAATACAAACATCTCTGCTCTCTCTCTCTCTCTCTCTACCCTAATCCTCTTCTCTGTTATGGTAATCAGAGCTCTGTGATCATCGATCATGGTAGACGCTATTCCGCTGACATCTATTCCTCCTTTTTCTGCATCGCAAGAGCCAAACCCATCGCCAAACACAAACGCACCACCGAACACATCTGTTCCTCGCGATTCTTCCATTCCTCTGCCTCGCACCTCTTCTTTCTCTGTTCCGGTGAATCCTTCTACTCAACCGACGCCGCAGATGTCAAATTCACCGGCTTTTGGTGCGAAGCCATTTCCGGTGACGTTTTCTCATTCTATTCCGATCAAACTTGATTCTAAAAGCTTCTTATTCTGGAAGCAACATGTGGGTCATGGATATGTTTGATATCTTGATTATATTCGCTTGTTACAGACCCTTTTCTTAGCTAGAGTGTCCCATTGGATTTTTCATAGTGTCCTACTGTAGGTATGCTTGAACTATTAGACTACGCATAGGTCATTTTTGGTTCCTCCTGTATTTTTTCATTGAACCTAGCAATATTCGTATAGTCTAGCTATGAGACTATGCATAAGATTTTGGTATACTAGTTATAGTCTCCATAGTTGTCATTGTTGAGTAATACCAATGTAGTTCTCTGCTATGCAAGTATCTTAATTAATCTGTCCTTCAGAAGTCTTACCTAAATTATCAGTGTGTCAAGCTTGATCTCTCTTTATACATAAAACTAAAGTAGCAATTGCTCTGTTAAAGTTTATGTTATATTTATATGTTGGTATTTATTTAGCATTTTTGGATCAACTCAATTGTGTTTTTTTGGGTAAATTGCAATAACTCCCCTTGAGGTTTGGGGAAATTGCACTCCACCCCAAACTACACCAAAATTAGCCTTCCACCCCATTTCTTTAACCGTTGACTGTTGATTGCTGACCTAGCTAATGTTTCTGTCGTTCTCATATGTCACATCTACACATATGTTCATTTGTTAACCTTAAAAACTATTTTTAAGGATGATGTAGCAAACTGGCGAGGAAAAAAGGGTAGTTAACTGCTATACTACTAATGTTTATGTCACGCCAGTTTGTCACGTATGCAAGTTCTGGACCCTCCATTAATATTAAAAATTATTTTTAATACTTATGTGATAGATTGACTAGCTAAAAATGCTAGTTAACTGACCAAAATGGGGTTGAGTGCTAATTTTGAGAAAGTTTGGGATGAAGTGCAATTTTCCCAAACCTCAAGGGGGCTTATTGCAATTTACCCTTTTTTTTTTAATATTATTTCGGAAGCATAAATGTGATTTTGGTAGAAATAAAAACTTGCTTCTAAGAAGTAAACAAATTTCAGCTTCAAGTAAATGATTAATGTTGTTTTTGTACCCATGATAAATTGTTTTTGAATGCACATAATTTAAGTTTGTTTCTGTATTATATCAAAATTGCGTTTTTATCTAAATGGCCTTGTTATAGTTTAGTTTATTCACTAATTATTAATTGATAAATGGTTTTTTTACAGGTGACGGTACTTTTAAAGGAATGCCGAGACATACAACTTCGTTGCGGTTCAACTGAATATGATATTGTTAATGATGCTTCAAATACTTTTCCAAGGACAACTATAGAGACTGAAGCTGAAAATGTCATCTCAGAGCACCTAGTAAGTTTCTATTGGATTTATCGTGTCCCTAACTTAAATCACTTGTTTTTTTAATTATTACATTTGTCTAATTGAAATTCGGGAAGCAGTTGACCTTCAAGGACATTAATGGACTAGTTGAGCAAAATGTCCAACTTAGAAGCCTTGTACGGAGCCTTACTAGCCAGATTGAAAATCAGGAGGGGGAATTCAAGGTTGGTTGAATTTTTTTCCCCTCAAATATTAATTCTGAAGAGAACCTCAGGATATCTGGTTACTGTTTTGGCACTATTACATTGTAGGAGAAGCTTGAAGTGGAACTCAAAAAACATACTGAAGAAGCTGCTTCTAAAGTTGCAGCTGTTCTGAACAGAGCAGAAGAGCAAGGGCACATGATTGAATCGCTTCATGCATCTGTAAGCTTCTGCTGTTTTTTTGTATTGTTTATGATAAGAGGTTTGCAAACTGGGGAGGGGATAGGATTTCTCTGAGACAGGAGAAAATCACTTTATCAGCATGTTTGGAAGGAGATAAGTGTGCAAGAGAGATGGAACTTGAGTGGTAGTATTATACTTCCCTTGTCCGGATGGAGAAAGAAATAGGAAAGAAGTGAATAATTTTGTGGGCCCTTATTAGCAACTCTTGTCAATTGAGGTGAGACCACAAGTGGAAATGGGACAATGTTGGCGATGGGCCTAACCATTGATCATCAAATCGGGCCATTATCTACTTATTAGAAAACCTGCAATTTGATTTTATATTTCATTCCCAAATTCTAATATTCATTGTTATTCATTATTGATATTAGCTTAATATATTTTTCAATATTATTCATATTATAATTTTTAATTTTAAATAATGTAAAACATTTATTTCCCCAATTTATATATTATTTGATTTTTCGATTATATATTATTTTTTTGCTCATGATTTTATATTATTTTATTAATTATTAATTAATTTATTTTATAATATTTTTCAATATCTATTTTTTTAATTGTTCATTTTACACTATCTCATACTTCTTTTCTCTAATTTGTATTCAATCAAACAAAAGAAATAAAATGTCGTAACTTCTTTCTTCTCTTTTTCTCTTCGATCAAACATCCTTCTAATCATTCCTATTTCTATCCCATCTCTCTTCTCTACTTTTCTTTGAAACCAAACATAGGCTATATGTCCCCGTAAGATTTAAAGTACAGGAACAGGACCCATAGAACCTCATCCGTGATGGCACTGGAGTTGGTCATTGTTACCAACAGTTGCATCTTCGTGATAATCTTCACATATTTCGTAGCTATTTTGTTATTGTTACCATGGGGAATGTTAGCAATATAATCTAACATCTCTTTAAATTGGTTTTTTATTATTAGATTTGGGACCCACATGTTTTAGTGCGACTCGCATGGATTTCCCCAAATAATAATAGTGTGTTGCTAGCATTCCTCTTGATAGTTGTACTCATAAATTTTTGCTTATGATTCCTACTTGTAGGTTGCAATGTACAAGAGGTTGTATGAGGAGGAGCATAATCTTCATTTATCTCATGCCCATTCTTCTCAAGCGCTTGCAGGTTCCAAAAATATTTATTTTTCACATTTTCCTTTTATTATTTTGTTCTCTTTTTAGTGCTTTTAAATTTGAGTTAGAATTGGGGTTTTGATGGGATGGCTCCTCACCTTTCTGTGTACATATTGTCATGTAAAAGAGAGAGAACTTAGAGAAATCCACAGAGATTTAAGACGAATAGAATTTTATATTTATTCATTCATTTGTTGAGTCTAATTTACAGAGACTATATTTTTTTATACTTGGGGAATGCAGAATTACATTTTGTTTGGTCTACTCTAACAAAGCTTACACCAGAATCTTTACAGTGCTTAGCCAGCATTTAATTGACTGCTGTTGCATTTTAATTGCAACTAATTTCTACAGTATTCTGACTAGACTATAAGAATTTGAAAAATAAATGCTAATTAGTTACGTGGTTGGGTTCATCCAACGCGGGTTCTTTGCCCCATGAAAAGTGGGGTGACAAGCCCAGGAAAGAGTTTTAATATAGGGTGGTTTTGATATTTGTACTTAAGCAAGAGCTGTGCCCTTTAGAAGGGTTGACTTTCTTTTTGGATATTTTCTGTTTCTTCCCTCTAACAGTTAATCATGTCTGCAGAAGAAGTTAGATGTGGTTAAAATAGAAAATTTTGCACAAAATAGAGTTGAAACTTAGACATAACGTCCTGCCAAAGGAAAGAGGGTAGTGACAGATGTATTATGTATGATTCCTCCCATTTATTTCTTTCATGTCTTGTGTGTCTAGAATAAAATGCTTTTGGCTTAACTTCCTCATAGGTCAATTACTTGAAAAGTTTTAGCATCGTCCATGTTGGCTATGTTGTTAGTTGCAAAGGAACAGTTTTAAGGCATTTTCATTGCTTTAAATGTTTGCTTTTGAGATTGGTTGTAATATCATAGACTGTTGGCACCTTACACTTTATTGATTTTTCAGTTGCAGAAGTTGGAAGAAACGACCTTAAGACTTTAAGTGAAGGTTCACTGGTAAAGTTATTCTTTGGACACTTGGAGACAACTACTTTTAAATTCTAATCTTAAACGTTCGAGGATCAATTTTTTCATAATTTTAAGCTATTAGGTGAAAGCATATGGATCGTCATATAGATATCATGCCCCCTTATGGAAGAGCCCTTTGGGCTTAAATTGTCCAGGCTGCATGAATTTTAGCTTTTATATTGTTAAGAATATAAGGTTGTGCTATGTAAATTTGTTTTCATCTTGTTATATGATTATTATAGAATTATAGAAGTGGCTCAGAAAGATCAAAGTAAGATATAAAAGGAAGAGTTTTGTTTATCTGAAGTATGATAGAATTACTAAGCATTTGAGAGACTTAATTCTCTCTCACTCAGCAATCTGAAGGCACACACTGAAGATGCCCTACTGCTCCTATTTCACTCCTTTTTATGCATGTAGTTCCTAGCCTGCATTAACTAATTAACTGATTGACTTCTTATCTTATTATTTGCTTTTAAGTCCCTGAGTTCCTATTAGATTATTGGCTCATTGTGGTACACATGCTGACATTATTGTGATGTAGACTATTGATTTCTTTTTTTTTTTTTTTGGGTTCCGATTTCATGCCCAAAACCAACTCTCCATAGAGATTTAGTTATCTGGTGTGTTTAATGAATGGTTTTATATTTTACACTTATACGTTGTTATTTTATAACTACAGGAAGTTGCTAAGAAGTCTCTGGAAAAAGCTGCAGAGCGAATCAGAAGCCTTGAGGATGATTTAGCGAAGTCTAGGTAAGGTTGCTAACTTTCTGAACATTTTTTTGTTGTTTATGGTGCACAAAAATTTGGTATGGTCTATCTCTGTGCCTAGTCATCACCAGATAGTTTGGATAAATATATTATATGAAGCAAAAATTCTCCTAATTTATGAACCTATTTTTTAATTGTTCTTTCAACTTTCTTCCAAGTTATCTTTTTTGGTGATTGGTGGTTATTATAATTGGTAAACAACTTTGGTTTCAATTTGTTTGAAGGAAAACATTTAGCATAAATGTTCATAGTTTGTTTACTTTCAGAGCTTCACTAATTTCTTTTGAAATGGTTGTACTTCTCAATATTTTGGATCTGCTTCTCTTATATATGTTAATATAGAGTCTAATAATCTAATTGGATGAAAAGAGAATATCATAATTATAAAAATTGTAGATGTAGGCCACTGAATCAATCAGTAAAAGATACATAGGTGATAGGTAACTAAAGGGCAGCTTGGTGCTATAATGCTCTTGCTACCCGCAGGGTCTACCACTATCTGAGTGTACAATTTTCCCTTTCCTCGCATGGGCAATTCCATTCTTTTCACTATGGCTCCCCTTCTTGATTACTGGTTGTATAGAATGGCATCTACTTTTTTTGAATATCTTTATTACTTAATATTTAAGATAAGAGAAGATTTTGGAGGATCTTTGAGTGAAATTTGCTTGAGTGAATAGCACTCAATAGGCTGAATATTTATACAAACTAATTACAATGTCTAGAAGACATAGGAAATCAACTTCCTGGTTCCTAGGTACTTGAATGTGCAATTTCCTATGAATGAATTAATGTTTTGTAAGAATAGAAATTATTATTGTTTCCAACATTTTCAAATAATTGAGAAGTAAATTTTTTATATATAAGAAGAGAAATATTTTAAATCAAGTTCTAGGAACTCCGAGGGGTTTCAATGTGGATTGAGCTGTGGTGATAATAATATGGTTTTTCAAATTTCAAATTATATTTGCTTTTTACTTCTTACAATTTTTTGTGCGTGTCTACACACACACACACACACATATATATATATATATAATACTATGAATATCCTTTTCCCTTCATTTTATTTCCATTTTTTTGCAATTATAACAAAGTAATCTCAACGATTATATGGAGAATAATCCATAGATGATTTTTTATTTTATTTGATCCTTTTAAAGATACGTACCTTTCTATATAGCATAATTGAGATTTTATCTATCTTCAGGAGTGAGATAATTGTAGTACGGTCAGAACGTGACAAGATGGAACTTGAAGCAAATTTTGCTAGAGAGAGACTCGAGAGCTATATGAAAGAATTTGAACACCAGGTACTCACTTATCTGGAATATTAAATGTTTTGTCCTTGCTTGTATGTGATATCCAATTTATGGATTTCTGATGGCATTTTAGAAAGCTGAAGCAAAAGGCATTTTAGCAAGAAATGTGGAGTTCTCTCAGCTAGTTGTTGACTACCAACGGAAATTGCGTGAAAGCTCTGATTCACTGAGTGCTGCTGAGGAGCTCTCTCGTAAACTCTCTATGGAGGTTAAGATTTTATTCAAACTAAATATTGATTTAGCTATTTGAGCTTTATTTTTTTTTAATTATTTTTCTAATTGAGCTGAGATGTCCCTTTTTTTCATGAATTTGTTCTTTCCATGATTTCAGTTGTCCATCTTAAAGCATGAAAAGGAAGTCATATCGAATGCTGAAAAGAGAGCATCTGATGAGGTTTGCAGTTTATCTGAAAGAGTGCAGCGGTTACAGGTCAGGATTTTTTTAATTTTAATTTTTTATATCCCACGAATTGTGCATATGCTTACTCTTACTATTGCAGGCTAGTTTGGCTACCATACAGAGTGCCGAAGAAGTACGAGAGGTAGGTTAAGGTTATTATCATTGATGCTTGTGTTTCTTTCATGTTTCTTCAATACTTCCGATATTGAAGTTTTATTTAAATATGACAATCTTAGGAAGCTAGAGCTGCAGAAAAGTTGAAACAAGAAGAATATACAAAGAAGTTGGAGGTTTGTTTTCTTGTTTCCTTATGAATAACTGTTCAGTTATATTTTATCCTGTAGAGTGCATGTTTGGAATTTCCATTTTCATGATTTATTGCTATGGCTATCATGAGTTCTCACTTTTTCAGAGGGAATGGGCTGAAGCCAAGAAAGATTTACAGGAGGAGCGGGAAAATGTACGGAGACTCACAGTAGATCGTGATCAGAACATAAAAAATTCTATGAGACAGGTTGAGGACATGAGCAAAGAATTAGCTAATGCATTGCATGCGGTTACATCTGCTGAATCTAGGGCTGCTGTTGCTGAGGTACTTGATTTAGGTTGCTCTCATCTGTTTTCCATATTTTAAACAAAATTTTGTGAAAATTAACTTTGATCTCTATAAATAGGCAAAACTCTCCAGTCTTCAAAGAAAAATAGGTTCAACGGATGATAAGGTTTGTTTTCTTTGATTGGTTTTGTTACTTTGTGAAGCATGCTGCTGATTGTTGAACTTTTGAGAGATGCGAAACGTGAGACATTGATGGTATCATTGTGTCTTTAAGTAAACATCGAACGGTATTATATACATTGAGAGTCACAAATACAGGGCACACAGTTAGCCTAACTACTGTTATTACTGTCTTTGTGGTATGTGTGTAGAATATTTTTGTTGACATAATTTCTGAGGTTAAACGTTTGTCGACTTCGTGGATGTTTTGAGATTTTTTTGAAAGAAAAAAAGAGTTATTAGAATGTAATCAAGGTAGTCAAAATTAAGATCCTGTTAGGATCGGAAAGACACGGGGAACATGTAAGTCATGCACTCTTAACATTGATCGTAAGATTCTACTATATTTCAAATTTATATTGCAATGTGTATTTAAAATAACATAAATTAGAATAATTGCCTTTAATAGAACATTAGTTGCAATAGAGCCTAGAAGAAAACCCTCAAAAACTTAGAAAAAGATGTCAATATGAAAAGCTTTATAATCCATTTGCACATCTACAGTTGTCCATGGAAACACTGTCTAATTTCTGTGCTGAAGAAAAAACACAAGCATGACATGTATTTACTTGTAACTGCATTTGACCAACTACAATGTGTATTACGGATAGACCCATGTCATGTGCTGTGTTAGATAACTGCTGGAATGTTAGGATATTGGCATCCTTTATATTGAAGTCCAGTTTGAGTGAATGGCTGGTAATGTAATGTTCTTTGGTGATTGAATGGGATTTCTCATATTTGTTCTGATAATTCTAACTCGTATTATTTAATGTAGCTTGTTGAAATGGAAGGCGTGAGTCAAGCTGTGGCTTTATCAAGTGATGAGGTGGGTATCTTATTTTCATTTTTACCGCTGTGCATTTCTTTTTGTGTGCTATATATTATGAATAAATTAAAGACAGAAATCTAGTGGGAAAAGGCTTTGGTTTTTTGTGTACCATTACTCAACAATTTGAGTGGCTTATTTTTTTACTGACATCTTTTGTCATTGTTATCTGAATCCTCCTAAGATGAAGGAAATATATCAAATATAAAAATGTGTATCAGCTGTTGTGTTGGTGAATTCATGTAATGCTTGTGTCACATTTGTGTTTGACATTGTTATCTGGATCTTCTTAAGATGAAGGAAAACGATGTACATGAGCAGTCCCAGTTGTTTACTATTTATTCTCTGCTATGTGTTGGTGAGTTCATGTAATGCTTGTGTCACATTTGTGTCTGACATTTTCCCCCTAACTTGGTCTAGGTTGTTGCTGAGTTGCAAGCAGCAAAGGCGGAGATTGAAAAATTGAAAGAAGAAGCAAACGCTAACAAAGCTCACATGCTGCAGGTTGTTATTGTATTCTTTCAAACAAATTTTATTTAATTTTAATTTGTAATCAAGCTAACCAATTGTTGACATTTTACATTGAAGTATAAGAGCATTGCTGAGGTGAACGAAGATGCACTGAAGCAGATTGAAATTGCACACGAGAACTACAAGATAGAGGTATTCTGGCATAATAGTTAAATATTTAAAACTATTTTCTCCACCATTTGCTAGTCTAGTTAATGCATTTTCTGTGTATTTGTTGTTAACACGTCTAGGCTGACATTAGAAAGAAAGCACTTGAAGATAAACTTAATTCACTGAAAGAGAAGGTTTCTGAGCTTGAAAATGAATCAAGTTTGAAATCTGAAGCGGTGGCTTCTGCTACTGCAGGAAAGGAAGAGGCACTTGCTTCTGCTTTGGGTGAAATCACAAATCTTAAAGAAGAAATTTTAGTCAAATCGTAAGTTGTATCTTAGTAGACTGGTGTTTATTTTGCTGGTTTTTTGTTAAATATGTTTCTTACTACTATTCTGCCTGCAGTTCTCAAATTTCAGCAATGGAAATTGAGATCTCTGGTTTGAAAGAACAACTGGACAAGGAGCATCAAAGATGGCGTGCAGCTCAAACCAATTACGAAAGACAGGTTAAATTATTATTGTTCTCATTAACTTAAGTTCATTGGATAATATTTTTTGTGTTGTATGCTTTGGGCTTTGTTGAAAGTATCACATTCACTAGAGATAGATCACGAAATGAGTTAGTCTCAGGAGCCCAAATTTAAGATGGTATCAGAGCGTATTTTAGATCTGTTGTTGGACCACCCATGAGGAGTGTGTTGAAAGCCTCACATTATTGGGCTACTCGTATTTATCCATGCTCCAAATCTCTTGTCCTAGGCGTTAGGGTGTGTTAAAAGTCCCACATTGACTGCTGTATAGATAGTTAATAATATGAAATCTGCTGAAGATAACGTATTGCATAATTTTTGTTAATTTTGCCCCTCTTGTTTTCATTGTTTCTAATCTTTGATGTTTCGTATTGCTCAGGTTATACTCCAGTCAGAAACAATTCAAGAGTTGACGAAAACATCTGAAGCATTAGCCTTGTTGCAGGAGGAGGCATCTAAATTACGTAAACTAGCTGATGCTCAGAAAATTGAAAATGTAAAATTTACTTTTCATTCCATATTTAGTTTTATTATTTTTTTCTTTTGTCAGTACAGCAGAACTTCAGTACTAGTACATTTGTTATTTCCGCCTGTTTTATGATTTTTGCTCAAAAGAATAAGCATTTGAATGCTACTGTGTATTTATTACTTGTCATTAATTCTGACAATGTCCGGATACATGTACAACTGTAATTTCTTGATTTCTCTATGGTGGTCTAGATAACTGATTCAATGAAAATTTCTAATTTGATTTCCACAATCAAATGGTTGGATGATTAATGCATATGATTATTTTTTATTTATTTAATTTTATCTTTTAGCTTGATACTTAGTTGCCTGAGTCGACTCAGTTTAAAACAAAACTTAGTCTAAAGTGTAATACATGATCAAACATCGACTGAGGTTTCTTCAATTTAAATAAATGAGGTATTTATGATGATGTTAATGGTAATTACATAACTACTACTAGAACCCTGATCTATCTATTTCTTCAGCAGAATGTTGGAGGAACATATCACAATAGGGTAGAAAGTTTTGAGTAAGGATGAAAAATGTGACTGAGAATTTTGACAATTAACGGGGGCTAATGGGATAAAATAGCGTGAGTTCAGTTTGGTTCATGGTGAATGGTTTAAATCTAAATTCCAAACTATCCAGGTGTGCCTGGAACATTTGGTTGAGAGCTATAGAAACCAAATGTTAAAGAAATGTCTTTATTTATATGCTGATTTGCTTCCACCTTGAATACTTGCTAATTGCATGCTTCTTGTTGTCACATTTGGATTTGTTCCAATTATTTTGTCACAATACATCATTTACTTATAACTTGCTTTCGATGTAGTAAAATAGATAGAAATCCAGCAAGTGTCAAATCTCATGTTACAATTCACTACATGTACATTATATTTGACAGAATGAGTTAAAGGCTAAGTGGGAAGAGGAGAAGTCTGGACTAGAGAAGGCTAGGAATGCTGCTGAGAAGAAATACGATGAAATCAATGAACAGGTCATTGAGAATACCATTTATGACATTTTTTAACATGCTTCACTACAGAAGGTTACAAAGTACTGAATGAATACTTCATTGTTCTTTCTTCATGGTTAGTTCTTTTGTTTGTAACATGACTCGTTCAGGAAAAGGGTTACCAATGTTGCCCCCCTTTTGTTTAGGCTTTTTAAAAAAGTGGTCTTCAGATTGTGTAGAAAAGAGACTTTTTTTTAGACATTTTCCTGTAAAGTTGGAACTATTTTTATTTTTTTTATTACAATAATTATAAGAAACACTATTCTAAATATCTACTTCCTCTCTCCTCTATCATAATTGATTATTCCCAAATTCCATTTTTTCAGGTTCTTGTGAAAAGCTAAAAACATAATTTTAAATTTTTTTTTTCTTAAAAAAAATATTCTTCAAATAACTAAATATATATATTTTTTAAAAGCTGTTTACTTTGATGTTTATTTTTATATGCAATTACCATGAATATTGTTTTAGGAGTTTCTTTGGCTCAGCAACCGATTCATAAAAAAATCCTTTATTTTACGGGGGATTCTTTATCCATTTATTCCAATTTCCGTGTTAATTTCTTCTCATCATCTTAAATCTTCTTTTTCTCATTTGTTCAGTTCCATGTTTGTGAACTAGTTATAAACTTTTGTACATACGCTGCAGCTGTCATTGATGATTATTTCTATGTTGAGGGTTTTTAATGCATAGAAGTTAGGACTACAGGACATCAAGTTTGGTTGCTGTGACTTTCTGCATGTTTTATACCATAATACTGGTTGCTATCATTTTGTATTTACACGAACAAATTCATCCTTCAGAATAAAATACTGCATAGCCAACTGGAGGCTTTCCATATTCAATGGGCTGAGAAAGAGCGTAGTGCCGCTGGTATTTCATCTGGAAGTAGCAGTGCAGATACATTTGGTGATGCTGGTCTTCAAAATGTGATCAGTTATCTCCGTCGTTCAAAAGAAATTGTAAATTCCTCCATCTTGCTAATGCTCTCTCTCAGCTGTTTGTGTATTTATATCTTGGTTATATAATACTGTTTTTCTACTTTCACAGGCAGAAACAGAAGTTTCATTGTTAAAGCAGGAAAAGCTGCGATTACAATCACAGGTATAATTTGTATACTTGCTTTTTTGTTATGGTTCTTATTGCATGATATATGAACACCAGACTTCTGTGCGTAATACCTAATTTCTTGTTACTTATTTTGCAAGGCTAAAGATAAATTATTCATCAAGTACTGTTATAATTAATATTTTATATTACGTTCTAATATTTATATCAGTAATTAATACCTAATATATCATTGTGAATCTCACCACTCTTCCAGTCTTGATGTATCTTTGTTCATAGAACTATCTGTATCTGAACCTTATCCTTACTGCATCTGCATCTCACTTTCTGTTCTAATTTTAACTGGCGAAGTGGTAAATAATTGTATTTGGTATGATAAGGATTTGTAGGTAATGGTGATGATATTTTCATTGTTTTTTTTCCCTCTTTGCCCATAACTTATGCCCTCAACAATGCTTAACTCTGGATTTAAAGAGACTGATGATCTTTACTGTTACTGGCACCTAGGCCCTGGATGTGGATACTGATGCATTTTTTTTTTTTTCCTGGTGTTGTTTTAACTTTTAACAGCCACCACCCGTTTTATGGTCTCTTACAAAAATACTGAATCGATTATAATGATAGTTTTTTCTTTTTCATGTTCTCTGTAGCATGTTTGAAACAAATGGATGTAAGAAACTCCATTTATGTCTTAACTATATGTTTCGAGTAGTGTCCCTGTTCCCATGGATGGTTCAAATTCCTGTGGCTATCTTTGAAACTCATTTTTTGTATTTAATGTTGTATTGGAATTGGCTCTCTTGTTTTTCTGTAGCTTGAGAGTGCTTTGAAGGCAGCAGAATCTGCTCATGCATCACTTGAAGCTGAGCATTCAAAATCAAGATCTATTTTGTTTACTGATGAAGAGTTCAAATCATTGCAGCTTCAGGTTGAGAATCCCTGTTATCATAATCTTCTTGATGACATAATAAGTTTTCAATAATGAGTGTTTGCTAATGGTGTTATATGATCAATCAAATGATGAACTGCTTTTTAAAATCTTTTGCAGGTGAGGGAATTGAACTTACTTCGTGAGAGTAACATGCAGCTCAGGGAAGAGAATAAGCACAATTTCGAAGAGTGTCAGGTATATGGATGTCAATTATCTATCTCCTTTTTGGTTATTCTCTTTTTGTTGTTATTCCATCATAAAAGTTTTGTAAAATTTAATGAGCTAAAAAAAGAGAGTTTATCTCAGTATTCTTCCCATCTCTCCTTCCCCTTCTTTACCAACAATTTTTTGCATCATTTACTGATCTCTGTTGACTTTTCATGGTAGCATGATATGGTTTGTGGAAGTTGGCTTCCATTGTGGTGACATCTGTTGTATGCTGTAGTGCTTCCTGATACTAACCGGCAGGTCTTATTCACTTCTTACTAGAAATTGCGTGAACTAGCACAAAAGGCAAGAGCTGAGACTGAGAATCTAGAGAATCTTCTGAGGGAAAGAGAAATTGAGCTTGAAAGCCATAAGAAAGAAATTGAATCACTTAAGATGGAAAAGGATCGTTTGAATCACAAGGTTTCTGAGGTATGGCCTTTTGAAACACTGAAAATAAATTTTATTTGTATGTTTTACTGTGATTATGTTATACCTTTATTCCTTTTTAATTTCTTTTTTCTCCATTTTTCTTCAGTTGGTTGAAACGTGTAAGAATATTGATGTGGAGGATTATGATCGAGTGAAGAAACTTGTTAGGGATTTGCAGGTTGTTATGATAATTGTTCGTTTTTTCTTTTATTCAGGCCACTGGCACTCTCTCAACCTTCTTGTTGCTTCTTGTTGTCGATCAGCCAACCTTTCCAACTCTTCTTTTCTTTATGAAATCTGTTACTCCATTGATAATGTATATTGTGTCATCTTACATCATCCTATAATATATGTTGAACCTTTTGATGTTCTTTTTACATTTCATTTTCATAATTGGTGTGCTAATTTTGTTATCTTGTCTTGCATTTCTTTTTCTTGTGTGATTATTCTTGTTGCATTGCGCATATGATGTGACTCTCTACTAATTGGATATATTGTCATGGATCTCTGTTTACAAAGTGCAGGATTTATTTTGTTGCTTAAAATAAATTTCCAAAGAAAATATACATTTCATTTAAAATTTGAAAACAAAAAATATGCCCTTTATTTTGGAGATTTATACTTGAACTGAGATTCAAATTGTTCCGAAACTTCTTTTTCTCCCTCTATGGTCTTGTTTCTGCTTCACCCTTTATGTATTTGAAAGAGCAATAACTGAATAGGCATTTCCTTTTACACTGATTCTTTTATCTTTTTAAAATATTATCGTTTCAGATGTTATTTTTATAACGGCTGAACCACGTATAGATAGAGCCTTAATAGTTACCACATCTACAATAGGGTAGAGATGAAACAAAATCAGATAAAACATGAGTTTTAGAATTTTATCTGGATGGGGTAGTAAGTATGTTTGTTCCCATTGGAATTGGCAAACTATTTCTAGATTAGGTACTAGGTGAGCGTGTGTGTGTGTGTATAGAGAGAGGGAGAGTGGCAGACATACTGCCTTTTTAGATTTTTCATTTTTATTTTTCTCTTTTTGATGTGAGATATCTTCATCATTTCTAGAATTTTCGTAATTTTTTTTTGTTCTCATCAGGATAAACTGAGAGGAAAGGATGCCCAGATAGAGGAAATTAGTAAAATTCTATCGGAAAAGAAGGATTTTGTTTCACGTTTAGAGCAAGACCTTTCAAAATGCAGATTGGAACTTATGGAGAAAGAGAAGAGAATTACCGACATCCAGAATATTGAGGTCTCCTGCAAAATTCCTTTCTTAAATGTTTGAAAAATATTTCATTTTCTTCATTAACATTTGTTGCGTTGTGGTTAACTGTGCAGGCTATCCAAAAAACGGAATTGGAGAAGCTTAGGAAACCGCTGGGTCAGTTCAAGGTATATATCTAAGTTCTTGTTTAGAAAATTAATAGTATTTCATACGAGTGATTGCATGTTCCTTATTTATTTTCTGGTTGATGGTTTCACATTTATTTTATTCATCTTCTGTTTCATTCTTCATCCTTTAACAGAAGAGGTTAGAGATTTTGTCAAGGGAAAAGGAAGAATCACAGAAGAAGATAGACAATTTATCAAGGGAAAAGGAAGAATCACAGAAAAAGATGGACATTTTGACAAGGGAAAAGGAAGAATTAGGGAAAGAGAATCAACAACTTTCTAAGCAATTGGATGAAATAAAACAAGGTAGCCATCTTGTTCCCTTTCTCCCTGGTCCCATTTTTAGCATCTGTTATGTATTTACTGCTGGAAGTTATTCTTAAAATTTTGCTGTGCATATCAGCGAGAAGGTCAACCAGCGATACAACTGGTGAACAAGCAATGAAAGAGGAAAAGGAAACCAGAATACAGGTTCATTTGAAACGCTATTGTACATTTTATTTTATTTTTCCCCTTATCTTTTTGGGTAATGGTGATCCACTTCGTCTTTTTTTTACATGTTATTTTCTGCGTGTTAGATTTTGGAAAAAACTCTGGAGAGACAGAGAGATGATTTGAAAAAGGAGAGGGAAGACCATCGAATTGAGAGAACCAGACGACTTAAGACTGAAAAGGCCATAAAGGACTCTTACTCTAATGTTGAGCAGGTATTATCTCCACTCACTTGGTTTTCTGTGTCTTGTATAGTTCGTCTAATTATTTCCTATAGCCAACTTGTTATACTAGTTCGATGGATTACTATCATATTGAAAATTTCACACCCTCACAATACTGACTTAAATTTGTTTGAAGAGTATTTTTTGATTATGGTGTATTTAAAAAGTACCTTCTAGTGGAATAAGGCATGGTGGTGGTGGTGGTGCAGTTAAAAGTACCTTTTCTAAATGGAATTATTGAAATTTTGACTTTTGATATTGCATTTTTTTATCCATGTAGCTGCCCCTTTCTTGTGGGATAGCATTGGTGGTTATTGTTGGTATAAGGGGAGAAAAGTCGGGAAATATTTTTTGTGGAAAATATATTCGTATGTTACCACTTCAATTAATAGTAGATATCTTGGAAATCCTTAATTTGCACTTAAATCTAGGTAGGCTCAATGATGTCTTGAGTTCAATGTTTTCCTAAGACCGCTCATTAAAGCATGATTGTCCAGTGTCTAGATCACTAATATATACTAACTTGTATTCATTTTTCTTTTGGTCTACATTTAGCCATCTATATTGAAGCACCTACTGTTGCATCTTGCCTCAAAAACTTATACGTAAATGCCATTGGGCTTTACAGTATCATTGGAAAAGGATAGTGTTTTTTCTTTTGATAATGCTATATGAAGATTCATTGTCAGTGGTCTGGTTTCTTACTTGAATGTAGCATGACACACATTATAGGAAGAGTTTTGGCTATAATCCCCGCTTTAGCCCGAGACACATAGCTTGCTAACTGGCTGCATGGAGTAGGGATTTGAAGTGGGTAGATGGGACAAAATACGGAATTTAAAAAGAGGGGCGAGTTAGAAAAAGTACTGTGAGATTGGAGGGAGAGAATCAGGCATTCTTGAATTTGCCTGGTTTATCTGTATTTCTGTGCGTTTCAGCCCCACTGTTACCGAGAGTTCACTGAAATCAATATGTTTGAGGGTATATAATAAGCTTATTATATTTGCTGCTTTCATTTGTAGTCCAGTTATATCAAGATGCTATGTATGTATTTTCATTACTCCCTTTCATTAATTTGTTTTCTTTCAGGAGAAAACTAAGTTTATTAATGAACTTGAGAGGCATAAGGAGGCTTTGAAACGGTTATCTGACGAAGTCGAAAAGCTTAAGATTGTTGTTGGCAATCTTCCAGAGGTAATAATTTGAAGCAGTTGCTTTTTGGGAACTATTGAGTACGTAGACTTGCTTTTGCATGCATGGATTTTTATTTTTATTTTCTGATCCCACAATTCCATTTGCTTTCATTTTTTGTTCGTCAATTAATTTCAAGCAAAAACAGTTTCGATTCTGCTAGTTTTCTTTTGTTATAATTATTGTGTAATTTTTTGAAGGGAACGAATGTGACTCAACTTCTTTCTGAATCCAATGTTGATGATATTGCTGCTCCTTATATATCGGCTGTGGAAAATTTTGAGAAGGAAGCGCATTCAGTATTCTGTGAGCTTGGAGGTCGTGGTAATCTTGGTGAAGCTGCGGCAACAACTACAGATAATTCACAAGCTGCTGCAGGTCATTTTGATAATTCTTCATATTAGTTCTCTGCATAAGCTTACCTTTTTATCTCTGGTTATACTAATGAAACAACTATACTGTTGCAGGTACTTTGGTCCCTACTCAATCCCCAAGCATATCCTTGCCAACCACTGGAGCAAGCAGTTTACCACCTAAAACCACTGGAGAAAGTGAGAGAAGGCTTACGTTACCTAAGGGTGGTGTTGAAACTCGTCAGAAACAAAGGAGATTGGTCAGGCCTATATTCAAACCTGATGAGCCACAAGGTGACACAGAAATGTCTGATGCTGAAGGAGCCGGGGGCAAGCCTGGGCCTTCTAGTGACATAGAAACCCAGCCATCAGGAGCAACTCGTAAACGTGTTGCTCCTACCTCCACTTCTGAATTACGTGAAGAATCGGCCACCCCAGGTGAGAAGAGCTCAGATGTAGTAGCACCTTTCTCGAAGAAATCGAAAGGATCAGAGTCCCCAGAAGAGAGCGCTGAAGAACAGCCTGCTGCAACTCCAGAATTTACTGGCAGTCATCCAGTCACTGAAGAGTCATTGGATAGTGGTGAGTCGCCCCAAAATGAGGAAGCCGGCGATGCTCAAAATGAAGACAGTGAGACTGCTGTTGTGAAGGATGACGAACAACCTAAAGATCCGCAACACTTGGATGGTACAGGTCAAGAAGAATTACAAGGTGACAAGACTGGAGTTCCAGATGAGAATCTGGATCAACCAGTTGAAACAAAAATGCTTTCCGATGAGATGCAGAGGGATCAAACTGAGCCAGACAACCAGCAGTCGACATTGGCATTCAGTGGTGGTGATAGAGAAGAGGGAGAATTGCTACCAGAGACTGGAGATCCTGAGGGTGGTAGTGATGTATCTAATCTTGAGGAAAACCAGGAATCTCGGGAAGGTCAGTCTGAGCCTGCTGCAACCCCTGAACCTTCCCCGTCTAGGGTTGATGATGATGCTCTTGAGGCTGGTGAGATCAATTCCCCTGAGCTTTCGGGTGAGGATAAGAATGAAGAGGGTGATTTAGGTGAGGAGGCTGCTGATGGTTCAGACAAGTTAATTGATGTTGAGGGCGATCAGGCTGCTGAGCCTGCACGTGCTGCGACCGAGAGTACTATGACCATTAGTGTTGCAGAAAGTAGTTCTTCTAAATCGAACTTACCTGTTACAAAGCAAGTGACCACCAGTGTGACCTCTGAATCAGAAGAGATAAAACAGACATCACCTATTAGCAGTACGTCAAGGACTATAAATTTATCAGAGCGAGCCCGGGAGAGGGCTCAATTGAGACAGGCTGGGGTGGTTTCTACCACTGCTAGAGGTCGCGGAAGAGGTATACGTGGTCGAGCTGTTCGAGGTGGCAGAGGAGGGCGCAGACCCTCTTCCGGTGAATCTTGAATCAACAAAACCCCATCTGTAATTGACAGTTAAATTATTTGACTTGGCACTGATCTTTTCAACTTCCCCCGATTCTGAAAATGACAGTATAGACGAAGGAGGTGTAAATGAACCATCGGTTCTCGTGTATATACTAAACACAATTTTGCTTTGCTGTCAACGCTGAACGTAGTTGTCTAATTACTTTTACTTGCAGGAATGGTGATTTTATTTCATTCTCATTCAATGAATGAGTGGTTGCACTCATGTTAGAAAAACAATTGGAATACTTATTTATTAATGGAGCATGGCTGCACTCGTTGAATGATGATTGAATTTGTTCCATGCATTCTATATATGGTTTTGGTATGCATTGCACAATAGTCTAGGAATTATTAAGTAGAAAAATTTTATTGAAAATCACGGTTGAAGTTACTTTGAGGTATTAAATGTTACAATTTCAATAAAAACTAGTACTTTAAGCTCTTAATTGTGTGTGATTTCGATATTGGCGGCAATTTATGAGTTTTCTATTTTTAAATATGAAAGACTTGCATGTTTCTGTGCCTTAAGAATTTTTTTTATCGGTCAGGCACACACACTGTCACACTACACTACTCTTAAGTCTACTCCACTGGGGATCGAACTCCTCTTTTTGAGCTCTAAGAGCTCTTCTTTGTGCCACTTGAGCTACAAACTCTAAGAAATTGAGCTATAGATTTAACTGACCATAAAAAATTTCTTGTCATCATCAACTCAACTTCATTGTTCTTTGTCACTTAGTAATTTAGACATTAATATTTCAAAAGGAAATCACAATTAAAATTGTGGGAAACATTGTTTTTGCAATTCTGTTGATGGAACATTTATAGTTACTAATCCTTCTAACAAGTGGTTTTTTGAGATTCAAACTTGTGTCTTAATTCTTATGAGGGACTAAGTTATTAATCACTTGTTCAACACATTGTTGATGGAAATTACAATTATTATTATTATTATTATTATTATTATTATTATTAAAAAAATTAAATGCGCTTAAGTTATTTTTACTTGAGTTCAAAATTTATACTGTGGGTTTCATACTCCTTCCATTTTAAAATAGTTATTTTAGCATAATACTACTTCTAGTCATTTTTATAGGATTTTTTAATTAATTTACAAAGATTAAAAAAATTACTAACAACGTTATTTAATATTTTAAAAAAAAAATAGTACAATCTACCAAATTTACTTTTATCCAAAGTCAAAGTTTTTAGCAAATGCATTAATTGCATAAATTATTCCTTCATTTATTACAAGGATGGACAAGGAAAAAAAAAATTTCTTGAACTTTGTAGAGGATCTTATATATAAGACCTACAAATTTTCTCTAGAGGGTCTTATAATTAGGACAGAAGGTAGTAAATTCTATTTAAATTGTTTGTCACTTTTCGAATACCAAGAGTGTATTTATTATCATTTTTTTCTCCTTTTTATCAATTTTTTATCCAATAAGTATTAAGTAAAGTCAAATATTAATTTAGTCTATTCATCATTTCTTTGTTAGATTCTACTCCCTCCGTTTCTATTTATTTATTCTCATAAGGGTATATTATGCATATTAAGAAATATAATTATTATTTTTGTTTTTATCGAAATATTTTTTTGAACTCCCTATAATACTTTTTATCTCATATTTTTATCGTTCTGATTGTAAAGTATTAATTACTACTCAAATTAAAAGATAGAGGAAGAAATAATAAAATTGTAATTAATGCTTTTATTGAAAATATAAATAAACAAATAAATAGGGAAAAAAACTCTAGACAAATAAAAGGAACGAAGGTAGCAGATAAATTAATCATTGTTGTTAATTTGTCTTTTTTTTCAAAGTGACTAATAATTTAAAATTGAGGGAGTATTATAAGTTTTTATGGATATTATTTTTATTATTTATATCTATCCTTTATAATTAACAAGTTTTTTGCCATGAAGAAAGAGAATGAGGATAAATTTGAAAGATTGTGTATTTTTTTTTTTCATCTCTATTGTTTATAATTAACAAGTTTTTTTTGGTGTTTTTTTAATGAAAAAAAAAGTTTTATTTAAATATATATTATTAAACTTTTTATTTGTGAATCACTTAGAAAATAACACGTGACAAATTTTAATAAGGTAAGTCTCTCTCTCTGTTATTTTTAACAAATTATTAATTCTGAGGACTAATATGAATCAAAATTAACTCATAGAAGACCAAATTGAACCTGAAAAAAGTTAGAGGACTAAATTAAATCAACCGCTAAAGATAGAGAATCAACATTATAATTTAGCCTATGTTTTTTTAATAAGTGTAATTTTATACTCCCTCCAAACTCAAATATAAGTATTCTTTTTAGAAAAAAAAAAACTCATACTTCTTGATAAAATATATAAAAAAATTCCAATCACTTTCTTTTTATTTAATATTATCATTTCTCGTGTTATTCATTTAATAAATCACTTTACTTTCAAAGTAAAAAATATAAACAAATTTTAATCACTTTCTCTTTATTTAATGTTATCATTTCTATTATGTTATTCATTTACTGAATTAATTTACTTTTAAAGTAGAAAGAATACTACTTTACAATAAATAATATGAAAGACATTTTAGTAAATTGAGTTTTTTTTCATGAAAATAAAAAAATTAAATGTAATTAACTTTTTCAATATGTGTAAGTTTTTTTTCCACTTATATATGAGTAGAGCCGTCAATATTAGTCACAAACTGTGAGCCAGCTCAACTCACGGAGGGTTATAACCGGGTTGAGCTGAAAAAAATCTAATTCATTTGACTGTACAACTCACTTAATCCAACTGATTTAACTCATGACTCATGGCTTGTGGGTTGAGGGCTTTTTTTTCACCTGAAATTTTTTGCTAAACCCACCACATGAGCACGTACTCCAATCATCCACTCTTTCAATACCTCGGTTGAGTCTCACTCTCCAAAACACCAAAGCGCCACACGCATCGCTCTCTCCTCTCTCCCTAAGGTTTGAAATACCCTCCTAAAACATTACATTTAGACCCCTGAAATTTGAAATTCATTACACTTACTCTTTATAGAGAGTAAATGTAATTTTAAAAACTAAAAGGATAAGTGAAATAAGCGCAAATCTCAAGAGAGGTTGGTGTAATTATCCCTAAATTATAATTTTTTTAGTTCAACCAAAAATATATTAAATTAAAGGCACCAGAGGTGCGGAGTATACAAATGTTATCAAACTCGGGTCATTAATTGACTCAGTCGAGGTACTGGGTCACTAGGTCAACTCGGGAGTTATTGTTGACTCGGATATTTATATATAAAGAACCTCATATTTATTCTTTAAATTTTACACGTTCAAACTAAACATAAACAAAATTTCCAAAATAAATATATTAACCAACAAATTAATTTCATGTCTATACTTGATAAATCAAATTTAGAGAGCATAAAAAAATATCATATTAAATTTTGTAACTTTAAACAAAATTTACAAATCAAATCTCATATTATTTATTAAAACATATCAATATTTTAAAATTAAATCACAAATGTGAAATATTTTTAAATATTTTTAAATATTATATAAATATTATTATTGGTATTTATGATATAAATACAGAAGAATTTTAAATTTAAAAGTTTTGTAATTATATAATATAATTATTGATTATTGAACTTACGACAGTTCCTAGTTTGTAGGCTAGTGGTATGCTACCGCTTTATAAAACATCGAGAGTGGGTTCAAATCATATTTTACTTTAAAATTCCATAACGATGTTTTACGTAAAAATTCGTAACTACCTTTTACATAGCACTAGTTAATGACTAAATTGAATGATGACTAGTTAATTTTGATGTGTTTGATTTGCTGGAGTTGATGGGCAGCATAGTTTCCATGTTTGGTTTGTAGGCAAAAAAGTGAACCTCATAGCACTGAACAAAATTATGAATCATTATTTATCATTTTTCAATTGAAGCTGAGTTATTATTTGTTAGGAATGGCGGCGGCAGCACAGTTATTCCATCGCTCCTGATTCATTGCGGTAGACGTGACACTTGTGCTCCGAAGTTTTTCCATTATGAAATAATCAGACACAACTTATTGAGTGTACTTGATTAACCAACGCCATCAAACTCAATGGCTAAGTTGAAAGTTTACTACTACCTCCGCTTCCTTTCATCTATTTTACTTTTATGTTTGTTTGAATATCAATTAATACTCCAGTACTTTTTACAACGAATCCAAAATGGGTTGCTAAAAGAGAATCCACTCGAACCGATACCAGTTACCCGTTTCTTTTGGTTTTTAGTGTTTACCCTTTTTGATTGCCTATTAACACAATTTCATCACATATTCACACCCACCCCAAGCCACAAGATACATAATAGTATATAATTTTTTTCCTTTTATTTTTTGTTTTGTGGTCGAGAGATAATATATAGTTAAATAATGCATAGTCAGAGATTCCCCAACAACAATAATTTTCCTGTTATCATTTTCAAACATTATTACCGGTGAACCGTCCCAATCATGGCATTTGTTATACTGTTAAAATCTCTAACTAGAAAGAAAAATGTAGAAGAAACACCAAGAACATTAGAACAAGGACCCAAACTGCAAATAACTTATTATGTGCAAACTAAAAAATAATAAAACGACACTTGCTTTAATAGCACCCTTTAACAACAAGAATCACCAAGTCCATCATCCACTTCAAGACTTGTTTCCCTTTGTAGTTTTTTGTACAATTAGGAATCCAGTCATCATTTTGCTCTGATGAAATTATTCTTTTACCCTTCTAAAAGCACCAACTAGAAATTTTTGTTAGGAATCTTCAAACTTGAACTTCATGAACCCTTGCTTTATACGCCCATGTGGCAGTGTCCAATGCACCACGTGGCCGAATCCCGACGATGAGTATCAACCCTAAATTTACTTCAGTCATTCACTTTCTCAACCAAGTGAGGATCCTCCATGTTCTTCACGGTTGATAGGTCTAATGTCCCAAGTGTAGTGGTTAATTCATCTACATGCTGCAAATTATTAAACAAAGAGATTGAAGCATCTTTAAGGAATATATATATATATATATATATATATAAATGATTGCGTATAGAAGTTAAGCAAGGAATTGAGAATCAATTAGAATTAATAAATTGGGAAATACTAAAAGTCAAGAATAGCATAACATGCTCCAAAGTCTAAAGGGCTATTTGTTTATAAATTTTCCCAACTGAAAATTTATTATGCCAAGGTTTAGAATCTTTTATCAACAAGCCATTTGTCAGATATTGCGTGAGAATTCCTACTCCTCCAAACAAAATTATGCAAAAGTGGTCCCACAATCACATGCCAAAACCAATCATATCAAAAACCAAATGTGGGAATCATGTGTGCTATAAGGTGGCACTGTAAAGGCTAACCTGTATGTTGTTATGTGGTATTTGCTGCCTTGATTTCTTCTCCTGCATCACCTTCTGGCGGCTTTCGTAGAATTCAAAGTCGTCCAATATGGATGTTCTTGCCGCGTAGTTCTTGAAAATGTTGAGCATTTCGATACCTTGGGGGAAATTCACCTGGAAAGTGGAAACATGATAAGCAAAAACAAGAAAAACTATCAAGTTTTCATTTGAAGTTGCTTTACTAAGTGTGCCTTTCGTGAACTCATGTCAAATACGGACCAAACGTGAATCTAAGACATGAAGCTACTCTTTGGATCCATTTTATGTTGGGATAACTTTTTGATTTCAAGTTGGGATGAGGTAAACGTGAAACCATTTCAACGCAGCTCAGAGTAGCTTCAAGTTTTTGATTCATGTTTGACTTGTCAACATGAAACCAAACACACTAAAACATGAAATATGCATACCTCTTGTGTGTCTCTACTATTTGTTACAGGCTTGTGATCGTTATTCTCGAGTATTATATGTCGTAGCTGAGGATTCGGAACATCCTTTATGATGTGCCATTTAACAGGGAAGTATCCATTCCATTTATCTTGTTGCCAGAAATCCATGCTTTTATTGAAATCAACTCGACCAATCATCTCAGCTACTCCGCAAAATTGACCACTAGCATTGACCTACACTCGAACAATTACCAGAACATAATTATAATATATTTAAAAAAAAAAAAAGAATTAGTAAATGAAACATGGAGGGGGGAATCTGAAGCTTCTGAAACACAATTGAGACTACGCCTAACAGCATACCGAAAAGAAAAGGAATATGGGGCACTTGCTTCCTTTCTCTTCCATTCGCTTTTGCGCATCCTGATATGCAGTGTCCAGCCTCTTATTCCCATTAGGAGTACTCGCCCATACGTTGTACTTGATGCTCTTATGGATATCGTCTTCGCTGTATGATTTGATGACAAAGAAGAGTGCATGGTCATATTTGGTCGGAAAATCAGGAAGGTTAAACTGATCTGTCCTGATTTTGCAGGAACTATTTCCACTTCCACCTACAGTTCTCCCAGAATTACCTCCAGAAAGTAACGCACCCTTTGCATTAGCTGTTCTAGGACCCTGGTTCTGCTCGCTAGGTGAATCATTAACCTTGCTTCTAGATTTCCACTTATCAGTACTAACCCAGCCTTTTGTATTATTTGCCTTCACATTAAGCAAGTTGTTTGGATAGAGGAATCCGCTCTTTCCTTGATTGCATGTTGGAAACTTAGTTATAGGCAAGCAACCCTTTGTCATTGTATCCGATTGGAGAACCGAGCCACAAACAGGTGCCTGAAAAACATTACAACCTCATTAGAATAACGTAATCTAAGGATGATAGGTAAACTACAGCGAACATATCAAGTGAGAACTGTTGTCACCAAGTTTTTGAGAACAACAAATGTTGACCATCTATGTTTTGGTTGTATGGTAAAGATTTGTTTACTCTTCGCACATAATTTTACGAGAACAAGTCTCACTTGATATGTCCCATAAACTATGAGATAGAAGAATGCAGAAGTATGGTTACTTTATTTGCTTGTTTTGGCTGGTTACGCTTAGTTGATGAGACCTCTAACAATGCTGTTGAACCCTTCACTTCTGATGCATTGTTCAAGTTAGGTGAGGCTGTAGGCTTCGACCCAATACCACCTGAGTGACTCTGGGAAGACACATTAGATCTACCACTTGGTTTACCAGCCAATTCATTATAACCGTTTCCTTGTAACCCATCTTGTGTGGTTAGAGACGGATCCCATGAATACGTTGATGGGAATAACTCTCCATATGGTAGAGAAGGTGAAAAATAACCAGGAGATCCAATAGGTTGCTGAAAAACGGATCCAGGGGAGTAGACATGATGACCAATGTACTGTGAATCAACGCCAGCTGTACTTACTGGCAAGTAAGAAGGGTAGCCAGTCTGAAATCCTGGCATGAGATACACATAAGATCCATTATCTGCTTGCATGACCTAAATAGAAAGGAACAAACACATAAACATGTGTTCTCAGACATTTATTACATATCATAGAACAAAGTAACTTTCTGCATGCTTGAGCTTAAACTAAGAATGAATGAGTACGTACTGAATTCCCATGATTCCAAGGAACCATATTCGCCCTGAATCCCAGAAGAGTTGGGTTTTTTTATTTTGGTGGTGGTGGTGGTGTGGTGTGTGTGTGTTGTTGTGGGGGTGGGGGGGGGGTCTGTCAGTAAAGCAGTGGTTCAAAACTTTAACCGCTTCCAAATTCATTAATATATGAAAAGAAACTAATTGACTACTTACATTCAAGCAGAAATCAAAGCAAATCCCAAATGTGTTAAGTAGGAAACACAAATGGACCCAAAACACAAAAATCATGATAACAATTCAAATTGCCAATAAATACATTGTTATCACAATCATCATTGCCGTCGTCATTATTATCAATATGTTCCATTCAACTATTTCTTAAAAATATGATACTTGGAGATCCATGCTTGTTTGAAAAACTTGAGAGGCATCACATGCATAGTCAGAATTGACCTTTGTAACAAGTCAACCACATATTAAGACTCAACAATAATAGCAACAGCAAGACCAAACACAAATCAGTGTATGTCTGGATTCATGCCAAATCAGATCAATCGTGGATCCAAATCATAAAAGCTTTTCGCAATTGTGTTTAATGAATCCACATTTACCTCATCTAAACATGAAACTAAACACACAAATCAGCATAGGGACTTACAGGATATTGAAGATCCACAGCATCAGCACCAACATAGTATCCTTGATTCTCTGACTCTCCAAAGAAACCACCATAACCTGTGATCACTCTAACGTAAGAAGTGAAAACATAAATATACAATCAATTGAAATGAAAAGGGAACCAGTGGAGGGAGAGACTTTGAGAAGCAACAGCTAACCTGGATAGTAGTATCCATAATAGCCACCAGAAGTATAAGGAACACTTTGATCTGCGGAAAAGTAGTCATGATCCACAAAATCTTCTTTAACACTAGCAGAAGCATCTCCTATAGATGATACACATGATCTTGCATCAGATGGGGAACTTGCACCCTTAGAAGGAACCTGAACATACAAATTCAGATGCACTCTTAGAAAACATGTGATCTTTCATGGCTCTAACACAACCAATGAAACAGTTCATTTCTAATCAAAGCACAGAAAAACCAAATCTGAAATTCAAAGGTAAAGTGATGCTTTACAAATCACATGCAACAGAAAGAGAGAGATGTGGCTGAAATGGGAATTACCGTATTGGAATTGTTGAGCTCAGCGGTTGAAGAATCACCATGAAGCTTCTTCCTACTCATTTCATCTGCAGCTATTAAAAGCAGAAAATTCAAATCAGTACAAAACTGAAAATCCCTTCTTCTTTTTTTCATTTTTTTCTTCCTAGCATGTAAATCATAACCAAAAGAAATGGAAAATTAAACATAAAACATATAAGATGAGGGAATACGTTTGTGCAATTGAGCAGCCATGGGATAGCACTTGAACCAGAAACTCCCAGCTATTCAACTTCAACAAAAATTCTCAAAAAACCCGGAACACAATCCACTGGATACGGCAAAACACAGATCCTCCCAGACACAGCTTTATATTCTGAAAATTTCAGCTTTATATCTCTTCAATCAGGGAGGTGAAGAAACAAGGGGAAAAAGAAGACTAAAAGAAAAAAGAGATAAACCCCACAAGAAATTTCAGAGAAGGTAAATCTGGGTATGGATTAATTTTGCTGCTTGAAATCGCTAGATTTCTGGGGTATGAAAAAATCACAAGAAAAGAGGGGGTTGGTAAGAGAATGAGAGATTGGGAAGAAAAAAAAAAGGGAAAAGGGCGAGAAGCACGGTAAGGATATCCTTAAAAAGATAATCTTTTTGGTTGGAAGATATGGTTTTGAATAGAGAGTCTATTTAAAGGGATGCTGATGAATGAGAATGAATGGAAGAGAGAGAATCCTCAGAACAGAACACAGAGAAGAGAGAGAAACAGAGAAGAAGAAGCAGAAGAAGAAAATGGGCATCTCATAAAATAGAGAAAAGCGACGGTCGACAATGCTCCACGTCATCCAACTTTTTTATTTTTTAAAAAATAAAAAAAGTACGTGTAATAAAGTGCTTACAGCTTTCAGCATTTTTTCTCCTCATCTCTTTCTATTTTTATGTTTTTTGTTTCCTTAATCACTGTGACTGTCTTACGTTAAGTACTAACCGCGTTAATTTAAAATTTAAAATGTTACAGTAAAAGTAAAGGCACAAAGTAAATTAAATTAGGATTTCGTTTATTATAATTTATTTTATAAAATAAATATTTATTTTATTAAAAACATTTTCATAAATTTTAAATTACTTATTTATGTTTTTAAAAATAATTAAAAATAGATAACATAAAATAAACACTTTTTTGTTATAGTAATTAAATATAAATATTTACTAATTTTTATTATAATTACTTAAAAATTATTTATCTTTCCATTCATATTCAAAATTGTTTATTTTTAAATAATAACAAAGATTCTACATATATCTCTTATTGTTAGTTTTTTAATTTATTTGGCCCGACATTCTTTTAATTTAAAAGTTTTTTTTAAGTTAAGGTAGCTTTCATTAATTTAGAGTTTTCCTATATAACTAATTTATTAATATAATTATTTTGACCTTTTCTGAATAAAATATTTGCTAGTAATTATGGACTGTTTTATTAGTATAAGAAGTTAGTTTATGTAGTATAAGTTTTTACATGGTCCATGTAGACAATTAAATTGTTAGTATGAGCAATTTACTGTCTCTAGTTTTGTAGCCGTGGGAGTTAAAAAAAATTATTTTATCGTATGAATTAATTATTGATTTTGTTCTTTGCAGATTATTTAGGTTTTTAGCGTTAAGCAACACTAATAGAAATTTTATATGACACGTTAAATGTCTCTATGACATATTATCCGACACAAACACACATATATATATATAAATTCATATAATCTTTAAAATTATGCATTTTTTTAAAGCCAAAAATTAAGTTATGTTGTAAATGATTATAGGGACTAATTGAGTCATCAATTTCAAGATTAAGCAAAACGACGTCGTTTAATCGTTTACAGACTCCTGTGCGTCAAATAATGAGCCACGTAGGCATTTAACAAGCCACATAAGTACTATATCAATGACACTTAAGAGTCAATTTGTTTAAACTTAAAAAGAATTAATTCTGAAGACAAGTTGATAATTGATTTTTTTTTAATTGATTACGGTAAAAATAAGAAATCATTTATGTTTTGTTGAAATAAGAATAATTAATTTTTTTATCTTCTCTCTTTTACTACAGTTGATTATTGTGAGAAACAGCTCAAAATTGCTTCATAAAATAAGCAAAAATCTTATTATTCTCTGCTTCTGATTATTTTGAAAAACTCAAACAATTATACTAAAAACTTATAGAAGTATTATTTTTTATTAAAATAAGTGTTTATTTTACAAAATAAGCATAAACAAACGGACTCTTAATATTAGAGACTAAAGTGATTTAAAAATACAAATAAAAGACTAAAACGTCTTGTAATTACAAAATTATAGACCATTTTAACACATTATTTTTATTTACACTAATAAAAAAACTTAATTGTTTCTATGTTTATTTTGCAATAGTAGTTCATATGACTCTTTTGAGTTTATAAAAATAGTTCATATTAAATCTTTGAATTACACGGAAGTTCATTTAGATCACTAAAATTATCAAATATTTATTCATTTAGGTATCTAGAGTTTAATAATATCAAAAACTCAAGTAAACTACAATTACAAACTTAAAAACCTCAATGAATAATGTTTGATAGAACTACTCTTACAAACTTAAAGAACTGAGTGATCCTTCGTATAATTTAGAGATATATGTAACTACCTTTGCAAACTAAAAAACTTACGAGGTGTTTTTTTTTTCTCTTAGTTCGTATTGAGTTTTTTTTAAGTATATACACACAGTACAAAATACAAATAAAATTATTTGAAGGACTAACTATGTATATATAACTTCATAAGTTTATTTTTATGTATTTGAAAAATTTTCAATTAAATTATTTATAAAACTAAGTTGACTACTACAAAGCTATAGTAATTACTTTGCTTTTCAACAAATCATTTTTTTTTTTTTTGTAATCCAGTTGCGGTTGGTTCATTAAGTCAAACATCTCGTAATCAGACCTTTTGTTCCCAATTAGGATACAAATACTACACTAATTAGGCATATGACAATTTCAAAGATGATGTGTGAAATTACCTTCAAATAATAAATTCACACTATATATCTACATAATCCATTGATTAGCATAAAAATTCTGCCCCAACAATAATAAACAACCGTATTAACAATAAAATAACTAATAATTCAATATTATTTAATGTGTGTTTCTATGCACAAAATAAGAAATTAAAAAAAGGAATTTTTTTATTTGAAATAATATCATTTGTTTTCTTAAATTCAAAAATAATATTTAATTTTTATGTATTCTTAAGCTTAATTGCAATTTTTATTTTATAATTTTATTGATTGTTCAATTTTGGTCTACTAACATTTAATGTTGTAATTTTAGTTTCTAACTTTTTTAATTGTTTAATTTTGATCCAACTTTTAATTGTGTGATTGTAGACTCTCAGCTTGATCAATTTGTGATTTTGGTCTCCTACCTTGTTCAAATTATGCGATTTGGGTCATTTTGTCCATCTTTCATTAAGAAGCTAACGGTTAATGCAACCAAACTAATATAATAAAGTATATAAAGACACTAATGTTGTGCAATAAAAAAAAAAAAAGTTTAGGACCAAAATCATGCAATTGCAAAAATTTAAGATTAAAATTGTGCAAATAAAAGTTCGTTGTATGAGTTTGATTATATTAACCATTAGTTTTTTTTATAAGGAGACAGCCAAATGAACCAAAACTACAAAATAATTGTTATTTACAAACGGCTAGTAAAGATCTTTAAGAGCTATACTAAAAGATAAATTTATTACTCACAGTTGATACTAACGGTAACTAATCTAACGGAAGTCAAGAAAAAAAATAGTTAGTAAATAATAATTTTGTGCAATACAAAAATGCACAATTAAAAAAGTTTAGAAATTAAAATTGGACAATTAAAATTTAAGGGATCAAAATAATATAATAAATAAAGTTAAAGGATTAAAACGTAATAAAAAATTAAGGAAGTAAAATCATATAATTTGTCAAATTAAGAGAATAAAAGTGTAATTAAATCTATGTTTTATAATAATTAACAAAGTATTTAATTTGTTAAAGTGTAATTGGTGTGTTTTAGGTTTCTCGTGTAGTTTTTTTTTTTGGGTGTTCATCGACACGAATTGGAAAAGGTGAAAAACCGATAATAATAATAATAATCGCAAATGTTTGCTGTTTGGTGTTAATTTTGTGTGGTCATGTGCCCATTACCTTAATTATATATTATATAATCGGTGATGGAACAAAGTATCTTTTTTGAAAAGTTTTAATGATGTAGTTTAATTAGTGAGTATATAAAAGTATACCGTATATGTGTAATCATGGGGTTCGGTCCCTAATTATTGTACATTTGTATATATATATATAAAAAGACTACTTAAAAAAGTCAAAATACAGTGTTATTAATTTACTTATACTCAACTTTACAAAATATATTTAAAAATAAGTTTCATATTTTCTGTCATCAACTTTACAAATATAATTAAAAATAAGCTTTACAGCATCTATCTCATTATTTAAAATGTGATTTAAATACGTATTAAATTACTTCTTATATTACCGATTAATTTTATCATAAAACTTTAACAATCATATACTATATTTTATATATATATATATATATATTTATAAACATATACATTTCTACGTTGTTTGATAAAGACACATGCATACTGTTCTTTGCATATCATGTCGATCTTCCCCACATGTTGCTGGCAAAAAAAAAATAAAAAAATAAAATATTGCAACGTTGTATACCATTTTTTGGCAAATTAATGTTGTTACTTTTAGGCTTTAAGGCTTAAATATATTTTTATAATCTTGTAAGAAAAATATTGTTGGATTTGGTCCATACAATATGTATATTATCATTTATTTTAAATATAATTGTTTTTAATTAATAAACTTAAAATATTAATATAAATATCATTAAAATAATTAAATAAAAATAATAATAAATATACACAATAAAGCAGGCACGGATCTACCCTATGAGTAATGGGGAAAATTGCCCCCCACTAGGTTTTCTAAAATTCACAAATACTATGTACTATTATAAAATTGCCCCCATAAATATTTTTAGATGCCCCATTATTTTAATTTACCTTGTATTTCAATAATAAGAAATTTTGAAGAAGGAACAAGAATACAAAATACGTACAATATTACAAAATTGCTAGATAACTGAAACAATAATTTTAATTTTTTTAAAGATTTTTAATTGAGTAATTTTGTTATTCAAAATTTAAAAAATTAAAAAATAAATCAATTCAATGTAAGTAAATGGGTTTTATTTATTTATTTATTTTTTAATTTTTTTTAATCATTCTAAATTAGAATTAGCTCAAATGCAGGGGGCAATTGTCACTCATATTTTTTTAAGAGAATTGCCACTGATAATTTATATTAAAAATTTCTTCAAATTTATTTATTTAGTTTCATATAGGTGTTCAATATCCATTTTGAATGATTAATATTTGGTTATTTGTATTAAGAGATATTTTTTTTATAGAATTGAAGATAAAATATCATCAAAAGTTTTTAAAATAAGAAATTTCATAAAAAAAAAACATATTAAATATATTTATACTCTCAGTAATTATTTCGTCTTTTTAATATTATAAATTTACACATATATTTTATCTTCACTAACTAATAAAGTGATAATAAATTCACCCTATTATTACATGAGAATCATATGACATTTTTGTTGGATGATAATTATATTGCAGCAGTGATATTATATTGCTCACAACAACACATCAAATTATCAATGATGGAGGCAAGGAAGCTAAGAAACAATAACAAATAATAATGACAATTTCAATTGGTGATTTGTATTACTTTATTTATAGTTTAGAAGCCGTGTTGATGTTTGCTTTGTGAAATTAATTAATACTATATTTTGTGTTGTTCAAAATAAGACAGAGGGACGAGGAAACCTCTAGAAGAAACAAAGAAAAATAGTATTTTGGATAAGAATGTAGAAAAAAATTAAACCCATATATATTATTATTATTATTATTATTATTATTATTATTATTATTATTGTGGTAGTTTCTTTGCCATTTTAAAATTCAGCGTTTGGCTTAAGGGCTAAGGATTCTCAACCATCTAATATCACTCCGTGTGGAATTCGCGTGGCCTGCTTTTAGCCCCATCTCTTTCTCTCCTTTCCTTTTTTCTTTTTTAGTTTAAATTTCAATAAATAAATATTTTATTATTCGTTCTTAATCATACTTTTACACTTTTACTTCATCTTCTTTCTTAATTCAGCAATTTCTATCCTCATAATTTTAATGAAATAGTTTTGATTTTATAAAATTTAAATATAAAAACTATGTTTGAGAGTTTAATAATTTAAATTTAATTTCTATTTAATTTAAATAATTTATTATTGTCTACTAATAATATTACTATTCACAATAAGGAATTATATACAGAAATTAAAGTTGAAGATCCAATTTCTATATTTTAATTTCCGTGGGAATTAAAATTATGAGTTTAAAATTAATAAATAAATATTAAGAGTAAAAAAGCCTTATATATTGTTATAAAGTAACAGAGGTTGAGTTGCCACGTTTTGAACAACAACATGGAGTGCACGTGTACTCCTTTGTTGACACTGAAATGCTTATTGGATAATCTTATGATAGTGATGATCAACTAAAAATATATATATATGTACTCAAAACAATTTTCTTTTTCTCTTCAAACTCGCTCTTTCATTATTTCATTTCAATTATTTTAAATTTCAACGAAAAACTTATTTAAATAAAATTAAGTTTTTATTTGTTCATGTAAATGGAGACATTATGGACCACCCAAACAATGATGTATATATATTTATCAAAGAATGATTACATAATCAATTCACAAAAATAAATATTAGAGGAAATAATCAATATATTAATAACTCCTTATTCAAGCAGGAATGATGGGGCGTTTGGACAATTGAGTTTTTTAAAATATGTTTACATTAATTAATTATTGAGATTTTTGGTGGTTTAATTAAATTTATATGTTATGTATGTACTTCAATTTTTGTCGTCGGTTTATAATTAATAACGTTAAAGTTATATACTTAATTGAATATTTTTTTTAAAAAAAATAGGAACTAAACTAATTTTTTAATAAAAATTGTAAGGATCTAAAATTTTAGAAATCAACATAAAATGAGTAATCAACTTCAATTTCAAGAACTAATATAAATTATCGTTAAAATTCAAAGACAAATTATGTGACCTATCAAAATTAAATTAACATTTTTATCTACAAGCAAAGACCATATTAACAAGGGACAATTCTTTAAAAAAAATAATAATAAAAACAAAAAACAAAAAACTAGGGACAAGGGTGGATTTTGGCCTCTACATCCATCTCAAAATTATACATTTTTTTTAGAAAAAGGGGAATTGATATAAAGTTAATTCCTACCAAGAAGCCAGGAATTATACTATCGAGTCAAAATTAAATTTCATTTTTTTTTATGTTCATTTTTACCGACAGTAATACATACATAGAAAAAAGGTGGAACTGAAATCTTAATTATATGTCAAACTCATTACAAAAGTATTAGAATTTCTAAATATAAAATTTCAAAATTAGTGTATAGTAAATCTTTGTTCCCATTTATAATTTGTATAGTCGTGTTATTTTTTATTAGTCAATCTTATATATAAAACTTAGAATCTCTAAAATGCTTGCATGGTTGAAATTTCAATAGCCTGATGTTTTTGTTTTTTTTGGGTCAGGTAGGTAGCCTGATGCATTTTAGTAGTTTTTTTTGTTTAAGAACAAGATAAAATTTATAACTACTTCTGTTTTTATTTACAATAAGCCCAGAAGCATATTTTCTTTATTGAGCATAGCATGACTTGTTTTTTGGGTTCATATTGGGCAAGAATTGTAAGAAACAATAAGGCGAGGAATCTTCATTCTAATGGCCCAACTTTGTCAAATTTCTTTTGACCAAAAACACTTAGACATTGACCAACAAAATTTACTCCACCATTATTGACAAAAAAAATTTGCTGTCCAAAAATAAAACTTGTCCTCAATCATCTTTTAAATTATGAACCGGAACAATAATAATAGTAATAAGAAATAAAAGGATAATGACACCAAATTTTCTATTTTTTTCATTTATTGCCATTTTGATTCAGATAAATCATCAAGCTTCCTAGAGAGGAATCCAATGGAGGTAGGTGATTAACAAAATATTAGCATCAAAGGATAAATATAATGACATTTTAAATCATAGAAGAGACATATGATCTTTCTAAAATTAAGAGAGAATAAGTGTTAAAGAGGGCAATTTGCTTACCTTATACCACACAGAAAAATTGGATACTCATCTAATATATATGGCCTAACCAACATAAAGCAAAGAGTTAGAGCGTAGAGGGCTAGTTAGCATTTTAATAACCAAATAATTTTGGGTAATATTATATCCTTTTTAAAAATTCTTCTATTTATCTTTTTATTATTATATAAAATATGAAATTAAATATACTTTTAAACTTGAATAATAATTAAAAAGAAATATTTATAAGAACATAAAGTATGAAGATTAAGAATTACTGTATAATTTTTGAGCATATCACAAGATTATAACAACAACAAATTGAATTAAAGGTTATGGAGTTATGGCAAGTGGCTGCGTGAGGCGCCGCATGTGACAAATTATTGTAATTAATTTAATAATAATATTAATATAATTAAAATGGATCACATTATGAGCAAGCAAGTGAGCACATGGAGTAGAGAAAATGCTGACATTTTCATTCTTATTCCTTCGATCGAGAGAAACCAAAAAAGTCTTATATTTGTATGTTCTCTTTGAATAATAATAATTATTATTATTATATAAGGTGAAATTGCAAAAAAAAAAAAATGAATATTAAAAAATGATGGATGGGTAGAAAAGAAAAGAAAGACAAGAAAAGTGGGTAGAGAACATATGGCTACGGCCGGGTAATGCGCCTTGATTGATGTAAACACACTTAGTCACTTACTACTCATTCATCAATCTTTAATTTCCTCTTCTAAATACTATGAGCCAAAAAGGTCTTCACAAAAATATATATGTGCCTAAAAGTCATAATTGCTGATTTACTTCAACTGCCATGCATGATCTAGATGCTAGACACTTTAATTTATTTTCTTTTGAGCTAATAATCCATTGTTATTGTTTTTATAAAATAAATAAATAAATAAATCTAAGTTTAGAAAGAAAAAAAAAAAACCCTTTTGAGTTCAAGAACATATATACATATATACATTTATTTCATCTAATTAAAGTGAATAAACTAAGATTTGAACCAATATTTATCAATTGGATCCAGAATTTTATCATATTATATTCTACTTAACCAATTTTATTGGGTTTATTCAATGTCATCAAATGTTAATTAGCTAAGACTACAATCATAAAAGGTAAAAGTTATTAAAAAGAAAGTGTGGATAACAATCTTCTGAGCGTCAAGTAAAGCTATGCACTACAACAATGCTCTAGAGTGTACTTGTAAAGACTCAAGCACCAAAATCAGTGACTTGTATTATGATTTGTGTATTATAATTATATTACGTATTTCACTATAAAAAAAGTTTAATTTAACGACTAAGTTAACAATAATGTTGGTTGCTAAACATTAAGTAGTAAGCCATTTTTGCCGTTAAAATGCGACCGATTTCATGGTCGTTAAACTGACTTTTTCTTGTAATACTTAAAATATTATGGATGGACATATTTATAGTAGAGTTTCTTGGCTTTTTAACTTTTTAACATGGGCCTATAATCCTTGTACTTAGCGAATTTGATGGACCGATATATATAATAGTCATTTTTTTATCTACTAGTACATCAATTATGTTTTATTATTATTATTATTATTATTATGTTGATCCAGTCATATATCCATCACTTTGCTAATTTAATTTCCATCACGAAAAATGTGAACAGTCGTGATGGAATGGAATAAATATATATATATATATATAGAACAAATTAAACATATGCTCCGATTAGCACATAATGCTTGGTAACCAAGTTAAGTTACGTTACGTTGCTTCTATAGTTCGGATATATATATCGAAGATGATATGATCGATGTTTAACATACATACATCTCTCATAGATCAAATGTTTTAATTATGTGTATGTGGAGAGATCATATTTTTAACAACAACGTAACTACTAATAATGATCATAATGAAATGGGTTAGATTAGATGATCCAAATTCCAGAAGGCAGCATGATTCCACAGCCTCCAAACATTACACGTGATGATTAGGTTTAATTTCTTTTATTTTTCCAAATAAAAAAAGAAGGAAAAAAGGTAGAAATAGTAATCAAATTTCATATGCGTCCTTTAGTTGTCATCATGACTCGTATCACTCGTGCACAAATTCCAAACTGTTAATTACGACGGATAATTTGTCTTATTGACCATTGATTGGTTCTACAATAGATATATTAGTATCATATATACTACTATCTAATTTGAATTCTCAACATGAGGAAGGTCGACGGAGAAATTTGGTTAAGAAAAATATTATAAGAATTTTGATAAATTTTTTTTTATGAATTAACTTTTAAAAGTGTACGTGAATTAAGTTTAAAACCTGAATTTAATATGATATTAAAAACCACCGATGATTTGGGACACATCTATATATGTGATTGTTAGCAAACGACACCCTATGATCTCAGAGGGAGGAGTGTTATGATGGCATCTATGAAAAGTGTGTTAAGATGAGAATTAAAAAAATCTCATATCCACTAAGAATATCGTTAGGAAAGTAAATATAATAAGATTGATCACAAATTTCTTCTTATGAGTTAGTTTTAGGAAGTGAGTAGTTAATGCAAACTTAAATCTAGTATGGTATTAGAGTTTGACTAATCATGATATGATGTGGGTCACACTCAGATAATATATTAAAATAATCATAATGAAAATAGATTGAGAGATGTGTTAATGAATAACATTTAAACTCTTTCAAAATAATGTTGATTATATTGCTTAAGGATTTAATTAGCATAAGTTGAGATAGTCATAACTGTACATAGTGTCTATATATATATATATATATATGTGTGTGTGTTTATCACTACTTATCAGTTTATGTTATGATTGATTGGTTAAGCGTACACGTCAATGATTGAATCGAGTGGCTAAATTGGATTCATATGTGTAATGTGTATTTGCTTCCTTCCTACTATTGCCACTTCATGAATATTCTTCATTCTGCCTCAAAGCGTAACGTAACACTCTATTACTCTATCATCAAAGTGTCAAGTGTGAACTGAATTTTAAAGATATATATGACTTTAACTTGTTAAAACGGAGAGCAAATTAATTTAGTGATGTATATATATATTTGATCAATCAATTAGCTCCACGTAGGTGTTGTTTTCATAACGAATTCAATCCAGCCATTTTTTTTATGACTCTCATCTATATATGCATCAATTATATTGTAATTAATTAACCTATATATATATGTATTATGTCAAATGATTTAGACATAAAACTTATCTCTTCAGCACCAGCTCCTTTTTTTAGCTTTTGAAGTAGACGATGTGATGTGTTGCTGTCCAATTTTATGACAAGTATTCTTCTCCAAACAAATTTGTAGATAAAACAAGGTTTCTCTGTTATTTCAGTTGATGAAATAATGCATCTATATATATAAAATATATCTAAGTATGTGCTATTATATAAAGAAAATATCTATGACAGCAAAAGAGAAATCTGGAAAAAAAAAATTGTGATGTCGGCCAGGATTTCAGAATTAAATTGTTTTAGACTTGGTTTTTTAGATAATTAATAATGTTATAGAGAGAAAAGATTCAGCAACAAATTAAATTAAAACGTATATACTTGATTTGTCATGTAGAGACGTTAGTAACAATTATTCGTTTGACACAAATCAAATTAGCATTTTGATTGTGACATCTCTGTTTTTCAAAGCTACGAGCAATGCTTGTTGAGTCCAGGCAACACCTAATAATAATATCTCAACTAAAAGACTCTCCGCTTTGTTTTCTTATTCATCACATTTTGGAAAAGAAGTGATTATAATTTACAAACTTAAAATAGACAGTGAATAGTGATGACTGATGATCAGAAGTTAAGCTTCTCTTATATGTATGCAATTTTTTGAAACTTGTTTTTTCTTTTCTAGGGTTCCAAATTGACTTGATTTTGCATAAAAGAAACAGGGGAGGATAGTGTTAATGCAAGGAAATAAAATCTGTGGCCAAGCCACGTCTCATTAACATCCTAAAAACTTAAATTAGATCTATGATACATGTTTGTACGTAATACTATATTTTACAAATCATTTAATTAAAAATACAATAAAAATGAAAGAATAATAATCCAATTTGAACAAAACAAGCACCAAATGCAACTTGTTTGTGATCATCCCCACAAGAGAATATAATTAAGGAAGAGAGTAAAGAAGAAGAAGAAGAAGAAGAATGAGAAAGAAATTAAGGGAAAAATAAATTAAGAATCAGTAAAATACACACACACAAGATTGAATTACTAGGAGCAGGCAGATGGAGCAAATCCCACAGTATTGTGATTCAAATCAAATTCCCAGAGATGATTTTGTTGCATAATATTCCCAATAACATTAGTACCAACAGTTTCATTAATTGGAATAATTCCAATGCACTTAACTCCTGGTGCCACATCAATTATATAGTTCTTAACTGGTGGTTCAAATCTTGATCCTCCAGCAAAATGAAACACCAATCTTGGCACTTCACTTCCATCAAACCCTTTAGATTCAAAGCAAAAATCCAAAACTCCGAGATCACCGGTAACCCTCTTCACTTTTGTTAGCGAGCTCTTTAGGGCCTCGAACACTGGCTCGTAGGCTTGAAGGATAAGACCGGTCAACGTAGTTCCCGAGTCAACTATGGTGCCTCCTTGAGCATTGAAATCCCAAACCTTAGGTGGGATTTTCATCATTTGGCCTCCAATTGAGATTCCCACCACATTCACACCATAAAATGGAGGTACCAAGACAAGTTCTGTTTTTTTAATTTCACTTAGTAATTTTGCATTGTGGTTGCCAAATGTTAGAAAACTTGACACATTACTGTGGCTCAAATGGTCCATTAAGCAATATGAGAATTTGGCATTGAATTCAAGAGTTGCTTTGTCAACAAATGAGTCTTTTGCAAAACCTAGACCAAAAATTCCACCTGTTAATTCATTGAAGGTTCTACCATTAATCATTGATCTTGTGCATCCAATTGTTAGGTTGTGAATTTTTCCTTTCCTTCCATTTGTGAGGTCTACTGTTATTATGTCAGTGCCAAAGAACCCCTTTGCAGATGATCCATCAGCATAGCTGTCAAACATAACACATAAAATGTTAAAAACAAGAAAAAAAAATCCAAACATGTTTTAAAATTTGTTTAAGCATAAATTCCCACCACATTTTCAAAAATAAAAATTTCTAGCTTCGAGTCACGAAGAGTCACCCGTAAAATTTGCGAAAAAGTGTGGCCTATTTGCAAGGAGAGGCTTATGCGTCCTCATATCTAGATGCAGAATTGTGGAGCATGTGATGCTCACCTACTAACATTAATTTCTCATTTATAACAATGGTTGGATGCTTGAAAGAATTGGTTGCTGCAGAAGCATGCCACTTTTTGTGCTTGTGTGTCTGTGTGTGAGGGGTACATATCTTTTGGGCTAATACTACTAAGTCCTTGCAAGGCTTTTTTTATTTTTATTTTTTTATTAAGAAAACAAGAAGTCTAGCACACATTATAGATCTTTCATTATGATGGTAGTAATTGACAGACTCATTATAAATGTAACACTTACTCAATTCAGAACTTTAAATGCTTTGCAGCACAAGAATTGTTCTGTTATTTAATTCTTCTATATGCACCCTGAATGCTGAAGTTATTAAGTAGGATAATGCTGAGTGAAAATTTGAGGTTTTCTTCTTATGAATACAAAATAAAAATGATTTTTTTTAGTAGCTAGCTTTAAAAATGGAACAGATTGTTTGGAAAATCTTAATTTTAAGGAGATATTCATTCATTTTGTAAAAATTATTTCATTAAAATTATAAAAATAAACAATTATTTCTTTAAAATAAACTAATTAAATACACACAGAGCGTTGTTTTAAAAAAGGACATGCTCCTCCCAACCATACTAAATTTGAGGTCAAAAAAGAAAGCCTTTAATTTCTCTCTCTCCCCCAATTCATTTGCAGATAGCATCATAGCAATACTTGTTTCCAGAAGAAAGAAAAGAAAGAACTTCAGTTGGCATCAAACATTGTCTCTCTCATTTCTTTTCTGAAAAAATCATTGCCCTGTGTCTCATTCTGTTAAAGTTTTTCTTCTTTGAGATGAAACCAAAATTTGATTATTAAAAATAAAAAACAGAGAGAGAAAAGAATGAAGAACATTTACCAACCTGATATCATAGAGGCAAGGGTCGGAAGGCTTAGGACAATAAGCGAGAGAAAAGAGTTCACTTAGGTCAACTTTGCACTTTCGAGATGCACAAGAAATATGGTCAAAAGTACGAGAGTAGTGAGGACAGAACGCTCTATGACAGGGGTTCGTCCTCCTCACCCTCGTCCTGCCCCCGGGCTTGATGCTAGTCATATTCCCACCCTTCTTATTAGCCACAACGCCACCGCCACCGTATCTCACGTGACAATTGAACCACGTGAACTCGCTCCCGGTATCCACGGCGAGCCAGAACTTCTTTGCCGGCGTCCCAACCTTAACTTGAACAAAATACTCACCAATTTCATAGTCTCTTCCTGAATGCAATGCCAATTTGAACTCCAAATCTTTCCTTCTATTCTTGTTGTGGGTTCTGAATCCCAATCTCTGATTAATCCTCTGGCTCCTCAGAAAATCTCTTGCAATGAAACCCTTAATTTTCCCAAGTTGATTCACATCATGATCACCAGCAAGCCTTGGATCATGCCTATGCACAAGTTCAACCTTCATTATTTTTTCTTCCTCCTCCTTCTTCTCCTCCTCGTTGAAGCCATTAACAATTATTACTGGAATCAAGAGGAGGATGGTGATGAGGATTGGATTGCTCAATTGCATCCTTCTCCTCATCATCTCCATATCTATGCAACAACAGCAAGAAGCTTTTTCTTGTGTGTATATGGAAGAAAAAATTGTATCTGTTAACTATACTTGTGTATTTATATATTTATATGTAACTAAATAAAGAGGGAATTAATGGATGAGAGGGAGAGAATAAAGGGGGGGGCTAGAAATTAGAGGAGGGAGCTAATTGAGCTGTTTTTTTTTTTTTTTTGTTGCATATGGGTCCATTTTACTAGGAGTTAAGGGTTGGAAAAAAGAACACACACACAGAAACAAAAAAACAACAAAGATATATGAGATTTTGAGAGGTACAGAAAAGGGTAGGGCCTTTGATTTCGCCTTTGGGGTTGAGGCTTTGTCTATATATATATACACATTTAATAATAATAAATTAATTATAATGTTGTTAAATTTGACAATTTTTGGTTTTGGTGTAACTTAATTTGTGTGTTGGTGTTAGTTTGTCGCCATAGTGGCTCTCTGTTTCTCTCTCAACTTCCACGTCTTATTTGTTTGTTTATTTAATTTATTTATTTAGGTAATTATACTATTTGCTTGTTGGCTTCATTCTAGGGTGGCTTTTACCGTACACTACTTAACAGATGGTGTATACATCCACCATTTAAGAGACGGGAGGTAGCAGGTATATTTGACAATGAACCAGTTAGTTTGACCAATTTTAATGCATTTTAGTTGCTTTATTAGAATGTCCCTTATGAGTTTAAATTTATAAAGTAGTCCTGTAATCCTATTATAATTTTGTTCTGAAAAAGTTGACATTACTGCATTCAATTCAATACTGGTAGCTGAGTAGACGTATTCAACCATTAAGGAGCCAAAAAACTAAACTACTCTAAATGTACGGAGGATATTTGGTTTTGAACAGATGTTATTGGTAAATCGAGGTGGCTTTGTGTGCGTGTTAAGGTGATGAAATTGGTTGAGCTGCTTATCTGCACCAATTTGGGGGTAGTTGTGTGGTGTTGGTCATCGTTCCAAAATGCAAATTTGGTAAGTCCTTTCTACGTTGTGCGTTTTACTGAAATTTCGTCGCTAATACTATTTGTTCTTCTATATTTTCACTTAGAATTTTGAACCGCATTGATTTAGGGTTCGATTTAGGCAAATAGATCTGATAATTATTTGTTGTTTATCTGAAATTCAAGGGTCGTTTTAGGGTTTAGGGGTTAATTTATACTTGGTTATTTTAGTTATAGAGGATTAAGAGTTCTAGTTTCATGCCATGGCAGCAAACATGGGAAGCACTTAAGGGAAACCCAGCTCTGTTCATCACCGTCGTTGCCATGCCATGAATTTCTGCAATTGTTTTGTTCATCAATACTACGACGAAACGGAAGAAAAATGCCATCACTTGGGGCCAATCGTTTCTGGCAACCGATGATTGTACTACCTATGTGAAAATTTCTATCGTTCCCATTAACAAGACCATTAATTTAAGGAAGAATCATTTTACAGGGTAAATGAAACCACCACACACAACAATTACTTTGCAATTCAAGGACAATGGATATGCACAGTTCTCAAAATCAGAAAGGGATTACTTTGCTATATTATATTTTATTTTTTCAAAATGCTTTTTCATTGTAACAGCCTATACTGTCGGTATCCTATCACTAATCTCCACCCTTAATTATAATAATATTTTATCTGATGGTTATTTTTAAGTGTTGTGTTTGTACACCACCTATCAAGTGTTGTACCTTATACGTGACCTTCATTCTAGCTCTTCCATAAATGTTGTTGCACAGTTATAGCACAATTTACTTATTTTGGATGCTTGTTCACTTGCTTTCCACCTTAATTATTTTAGGAGGGTTTTGCCCTTTTGTACTGTCTTTTTAGTTTGTTTGTTGTTTTGATATGGTCATATCAATTCAGGTCTAGCATCTTATCGGTTAAAGTTCTTTGAGCCTCTTTTTATTTTTTGAGTAAAGCATCTTATCGGTTATACTTCTAATATGAATGTCTAAGGTGTTAAAATATATATTTTATTTTCTTTTTTAATAATTGAGTTATTGAAACTTGTAGAAATGATAAAAATGGGAAAAAATCAATTAATAAGTTAGTTCTTGACTTATAAAATCAACCATAATTTTCTTCTAAAAAGTGATTTATATATAAGACCGAAGGGAGTAGATATTATATAAGCTTGAGTCTGCTAAGATTATTATAGGCCAGAATTTTCTTCATTAGCCCTTATTATAAAATAATTACATTTATATTAATGTTTTTTATTCAATAACAATATGTATACACTTTATGTGTCTACAATTCATTTACACCTAATTTTGTTGTTAAATGCCAATAAATATATGGTTAAATTAGTATGTGAATAGGTTAATTGTTATTTAGTAATTTAACTATTTTTTTTTACTTTTAACCATTTATAAAATAGAGTTAAATTATTACGTAACAATTAACCACGTCATATACTAATTTAACGACATATTTCTTTGTATTTAACCACAAAACTTATTGAAAATGTGTTATATTTTACCGTGATATACACAAAATATTTTTTGTTTTTTATTAGTATTTTTTGTTGAATCCTTGAATTAGTCCTACTTAATATAGGCTTTGTAAAATAACTATTTGTTAGTATAATTATTAAAAAAAATTAGTAACAATTTGGATGAATGAGAATTTAATCCTAGAATAGCTATGATCATATTAAAAAACTCGCATGACTCTTTATAAGATACTATCTCTTAGGTTCAAAATATATCTTTATAGTATAATATTATTAAAAAAATAATAATTTAGCAACCAAACAAAAAATTGTTGGCCACTAAATATGACATTACTAGCCAATTGTGTCGTTAATTAATTTGGTTGTTAATTACTCTTTCCGTTCCTTTTTATTTGTCTTTTAAAGTTATAATACATAAATTAAGAAATTTATTTAATACTCTTGTAACTATTAAAATTATGAGACAATTTTTTATTATACCCTTGTTGGAACTCTACAATTATTAATAATTTATTACTTAGTTAGGTATAAAATAATAAATAAAAAATGGTATAATAAGAAAACAAGCTATAAATGTTTTCTTGAATTCCTAAAAAGATGAATAAAAAATAATAATTTTTTTTCAAAGCGATAAGGATAAAAAAGAACGGAAAGAATATATTAATTATCAAACAGACACGGTTAAAGAATGATTTCCTTAGTCTATTTGTGGATATGAATATAATTCACTTCTCACTTACCAAATTGTATAGTTATAAATCTAATATATATATAAATACCAATTAGTTTTATACTAATTTTTATATTAATTAGAAATGATACGTCGAAGTTTTTTTTTTCATAAAACTCATTGTTGGATTGAAATTACTTATCATATAGATCATGTCTACAAAATTTCAAATTAATCCGAGATCGTTTAGCACTTTATCAACGTACTAAAAAATAACGTAAAATATAATTTTAAAATAATGAAAAGAACAAGTGTATCGATGGAGTACTTAACGATCTCGGATTGATGTGAAATTTCATGCAAACATGATCTATATGATAAGTAGTTTCAATCCAACGATGAGTTTTGTGAAAAAAACAATGACTAAGAGTTGGTGTAAAACTAATTGGTGTCAACGGATCTTAACCATATATATATATATATATATATATATATATAAGTTGGGTTCAAATGACACTATGGTGTCAAAGTTCTTAAATGACATCGCGCATAACTTTTTATAAAAAACGAATATCGCGCATAACTTTTTATAAAAAACGAATTTCGCCGATCCGACCAATCAATTGAAAGTTTATATGTAGATCAACTATGCAAAAATTCATACAATTTAAAAACTATTTGATACGTTATCGGAATATTTTGCTTGAACGTCTAATAGATTATTTAAAATACAAGTAAATTTTATTTGTTAGATTATATGCTTACAAATTTTTAAATTGTATGAATTTTTTAATAGTTGATCTACGTCATACAAACTTTTATCATTTAAGAACTTTAACAGCATTTCAACCCAACTATATATATAGTTATAAATTATCGTAACAGCTGTGATTATATTAGCAAAATCTTAGGTGGCATGAATGGGGAATATATATAGACAGCAGAACGGTAGAAAAGGAGCACAGTTTGACTTGCCGAATGAGCCAGTTGGCTGAAAATGAATGGTTGACAAATAACATACGCGTTAAATCTAAAAAATTAAATAAAATTATATTGACCACTTTTTTTTGGAGGGAGAAACAAAAGAAAATTATAAACTTTTCACTTTAATAACATTATTTCTTGCGTTACAATTTTCATATTAATATACTAGTATTATATTTATCCCTAGATAATTTTGCAAATTCTCATGTAATTTAAAATGTCTACATACAGGAGTCTGCGCTTAGAACAATATAATAAGATCGTAGTTCAAATGACATTAGGAGATGTGATAAGATAAAATTTTTAAAGTTCAAGATATGAAGTTCAATTTTAATGATGAAAATTTAAGAGCAATTATGTGGGTGTTTGACCGATAAAAAAAAATATAAACTATGATATCCTTAAAAAAAAAAAGAAAGAAAGTTGTCTCTGCTAGCTACCCTTCCAATTAATTTAACATGGGAGTGGTTGTGAGGAACGTGGGAGCACTAAAGTAAAGAAGTTCCAGTAATAGCCAAAACAATTTTTATTAGCATGATGTTCTTCTTGAGTTTTGATGCCAATTTTGGTAATTTTTTTTACATATTATAATTTAATAGGCTTAACTATTACTTGTATCTTTAGTATTCTTGGTGCCAGTTTAATACTCGTATTTTTATATTGTTCAATTTAGTATTTTTCTTTTGTATTTTTTTTAAATAAATTCTGACGAATTATATGCTGATGCATAATAATTTTTAGGTTATTGCTATGGTACAATTTTTTTTAATAAAGTGTAAATTTATTAATTAGTTGATATTAACTATCACACTTTTATTTTTAAGATAAAATAAAGAGTGTACATTAAATGACAAAGATTAAGTACTTTTTTCAATGAAAAATCTCGATTAAAGAATGAAAAAGTAATTATTTACTATTGATTCTTTCAAGCTGCTCTCATGTTTTTTTTTTCTTTGATTAAGTTCTTTTATTAAATGAAAAATGTTTAATTTTGGTCATTTGATGCCTACACTCTCTATCTAATGTTAGACAATGAACATTGTGTAATTTAATAAGTTAAATATCACGAAAGCGAATATTTACACCTTATCAAGAGAGTGTACTATAGCAATGACCTAATTTTTAATGAGGTTACAACAAACAAAATGCAAGAAAAAAATTTAATGTGACTAAATTGTACATTTTGATCCACGATATTTTTTTAAGTGTGCACTAAATACAAAGTTACATTTTGAGACGATTGAAATGTCGTTAATTCAGATAAAATTGTCACTAAATATGATTATTCTACTACTTAAGTATATACTTCAAAAAGTATATAAGACCAAAATGCACACTTTAAAAATAATTACACTAAAGTTTAGATGACTTATTTTAATAAAGATTTTTAATAACTATACTAACTGAGAAATTTGTTACACAAAATTTGATGTGTACCAATCATAAAAAAAAAATTAAAAACGTTAATAAATAATAATTTATTTATATATCAACAAAGTTAAAATCGTAGGTTAGCTTGTGGTTTACACTAGGCTTGTGCTTAAATATAAATATAAGCTTAACCATCCATTATGATTTCTGTTAAAATTAAAGTTAATTGTGAATTTGATCCTTCAAAAATAATTTTATCATCAATATATTTTTTTAAAGAGTATTATTATCAAATTAGTTTTTTAAAGATCATCTCTATCACTAATTTAGTCCATCAATAATTTTGTCACCAAATTAATTAGTCCTCTAAAGATTTAAAAGTATACTAAATTAGTCTTCATAGAAAATTTAAGTATATCAAATTTGTCCATGACATAAGACTAATTTGATAGACTTTAAAATCTGAATGACTAATTTGATTACAAAGTTCTTTGGTGGCCAAATTAATGATAAATTGATCTTTGGAGAACTAATTTAATGACAAAATTATTTAAAAGATCAAATTAATAATAAAATAATTTTAAAAGATCAAATTGATAGTTAACTCTTAAAATTAACTCATCTCAAACTTAAACATAAACAAATTACACTTTGGTTCATTAGTCTCAAAGTTAAGCAAATTACAGTTTGATTCACTAGTTAATTACTCCCTCTATTTTTAAATAATAGTCGTTTTAGTGTTTGACACACTAATTAAAGAATTTGATTTGTGGCTTAAAATAAGTAAAATAAAATTACTTTAATTATAGGAGTGATAATGAAAATAAATGCCCTGCACAATTCCAAGGCAAATGCTATTAGAAGGAGGAATGTGAAAACAAAAAATAATAAAAAAAAACAAATCTCTCTTTATCAAAATCTATGGGAAGTTATTCCTAATAAATAGAGAAGATAGAAAAAGTCTTGAACGACTTCTATTTTTAAAAAAGTAAAAGTCTAAAACGATTCTTATTTAAAAACAGAAAGAGTATAGCCAGCTTGTAGAAAACACGGTTAATTAGCAATATAGCCAGCTTGTAGAAAACACGGTTAATTAGCAATTTATAATAACCGACACGTATGAACTTTAATTTTCATCTTATATATTCATATTTACCATTTTTTTAAACTGTAGGACATTGTACAAATTAAGTATTTTAAAAGAGAAGTTTTTTATAGAAAAAGATAAAAATTAATTGAGTTTTGTATTTAACATGTATTTATAACTTATATTTTTTTTCTATTTTGAAATTCTTATCTTATACAACTATGGCACTAATTAGAAAAACCTTTATATTTATACTTCAACTAATATTACTATTATTTAATTAAAAACTATACTATTACCTCTAGTTCCGATCTTTTATAAGGATTCAACCTGACAATTGTGGTTGTTAAGAAAACATGTAATTAGATTAATTAATATATTGAGATTTTAAAAAATTATATGCTATACCATATTTACCCCTATTTAATATATTAGGAAGTAGTAAGGCTATTAAAAAAATAATTAATGTTAATAAATTTTAATGAAAGATCTTATAAAAAAGAAACAAATAATATTATCTAAAATGTGTCTTACAAATAGGAAAAAGGGAGTATATTTCTATATCCCAAAGAATAGAGCAAAACCAACTATCATTCCCTGTGATCTATTGATGATTTAGGAAAAACTCCACTACTTCAATATTTTTTTTATATTTTTTTCAAACTCCACTTCAATTTTTGAACCGTGTTATGGAAAAGCATATGAGGAGTCAAAACATTAAAGAACAAAGATTTGAAACCCATTTATTCAGGGATATACATTCGGTGCATCTTATTTACAGGTTCTTGTATGACAATTAAGAACCAAGTTGGAAAAAAATATTACGTGAGATAGTACATTCATTATGGACTATTACCATTACTTTTAGTTTTGATACTTTTAATTTATTATTTTAATAATATTTATGTATTGGTTGGGTTTATATTCTGTTCTTCAATCTAATTGTAGGGACCATTTTGCTCAATTTCATGGTTTAAGTTGCAGTAATGAGGAATTGAAAACAGTTTGGCAGGTCATTTGGTTCGCTGCTCTATGGGAAATTTGGATCTGCAGGAATAAAAAGGTTTTCGACAATAAGGAATTGGTCTTGGACATGGTGTTTCACCAAGTAAAATTGATGTCTTGGTCTTGGTTAAAATCAAGGAAGAGAGGCTTTGTTTATGCTTTTTCTAGCTGGGAACTAGAACCAAGAATTTGTATGGGGTTGTTAGCTTTGAGATTGCTATGGTCTTGGTTTTGTGGGTCTATTTTTTAGTTGCTTTTGGGTTTTGTTTTGACATGTTGCTTCTCTATTCTGTGTTGTAGCTATGTTTTGTTTTAGTGGTCCTGATGCTATGTTTCTGTCCAGCTTGTATTCTTTCTGCACTTCTGGTTCATTTTAATAAAAAATAAATTATTTATGTATTAATATTTTAATTTTATTAATTATAAAAATATATTTTAAATTAAAGTTTATTAAAAATTGAGTGGCAATAATATATATATATATATATATGAATTTATTGATGTACTCTCTCTTATTCATTAGAAGAACATATTAATTAATTATAACTTATTTTTTAAAAATACTCACAACTTGTTAAAATATTCCTTTTAAAAGTAATAACTTTTAAAAGTGATTGGATTGGATTTGTCCTAAGAATGAGCAATAATTATCTATTATCTAATTGAATCCTATCTAATATTCTAATTAACCTTGAAAGTGTTATTTTTTCTTCTCCATATTTTGTTGGAATTGAAGGACCATTATTAAGAGTTCGTTTAATTTGTTACATTTATGATTCCATTATAAGTAATTCAAGTAATACTTATCTTTGAAAGTTACAATACTTTTTGTGTGTTTTCAAAACTTACTTTTATTTGTAGTAAAATTTTAAATAAATGGACCCTGAGCTATTTATTGTACTTCTAATTCTACTTTCAATTCCAATAATGCGGATGGAAAGTGTAATATATTATTTAATATATTAATAATTTTGTATGCGATAGTACATATTTTTTAATAGAATAACGTTTAGTATACGTTAGAAGTCTCACATCGAATAGTGATATGACCGTTGATGAGTTTATTAGGGTGTGACAATCCTGATCTAGACCCAAACCCAAATTATAAGAGTATACACCTTAATTGTGTTATAAAATTATATAAAAGACATATATATATATAAAGTGCGCGAAAAAAAATTGTAATAGACAAAGAAGAGAGAATAGTAAAAAAATAAATTGTAAAATAGATGGAAATAAATAATAATTATATATAAATATTTACTTTTTGTAATGTTGTCAATCTTGAGCTGTCATTGACAATATATATATATATATATATATATATATATATATATATATATATATATATATGCAATAGCCATTTTCTATGAAAGTTTCTAATTTGGTTTGAGCGATGATATGCAATTATGCTAATTGTTTAAATGTAAAAGGAGTATGTGGAAGACAACCATGTAATTATGAAAACGTAATTGTTTATTTGACTCAACTACACGGTTAATTAACTTTTGTTGAAAATGATAGTAAAATTAGCGAGTAGCTTGGTGTACTATATTTGTAGTAACCAATTGACTTTTGACATCTTGTCAAGGGAAAATTGAGGTGTTGAGTTGGATAGATTTGAATTTGAATAAAAAGATTCGAACAAAATTATAATAATTTGGTTTGATTTGGTATAGATTGATTGAGCTTCGCGTAAAAAAAATAAAATTTAAATTGAACTAACTCAAATAAAAACGAATTAATTTAGTTTGGGTTATTGAGTTGTTTGATTAAGATTTTTGAACATTATTATTACTTTTAAACTACATTAAACATCCTAAAATAATTAATATTATTAGTTAAATATTCAAAATATAATAAGTGTAAAATTAATTCAAATATTAAAATGAAAGCTAAAATTTAAAATGATGTAACTCTATTATAATTTTAGTTTTAAGGGTATAGAAAATAAATAAACTGCCTCATTGGGATAAGAATAATTGAGTCAAGTCACCCAATTTAAAATGTCAAAATTTTATACTCATATCAATATAAATTAAATTTCATATAATTGATTTGTATTGACCTGACAATAACACTCGAACCGATCTTAACAATATGAGTTGGTTTGATTTGTCGAGTTGACAGAATCAACCTAGTTTTATATAGACACTTGTAATGCCCACAATTGTATGAAGTGTTTGGTTTCATGTTTTAATAAGCATAAATTTATTTTGATAATAAAAAATGATTTTCAAATGTACATTTAAGTTCTCTTTTTTGTTTGTAAGATACCATCTCATATGTACATTATTTTTCAGATGAAAAACTAAATCCTGTAATATAATTTTTATTGATATTCTCTTTTAAACTCGAACCACAGTTCTTTTCGTTAGAGTTGTGATATGTTTTTATCGTTGTAATATTTAATAATTGAGTTTTTTTTTGCTTTTTTGTTGAACATTGAGCTCAAAATTGACCTATATATATTCCCAAATCCCAATACAATTGTACATTTGTGTGATGGTGTGTTTGTGAGGGTAGTTGAGTGCTTTTTGACATACATAGAGAGGGAGATGGATATATGAATATATCACAATTATAAGCATTTTGACACATCAAATGGATATCTATCTGCTATCTTAATTCAACCAATAAAATCTAAAGGAGCTCAAAGGAAACTATTTTTTTTAATTATTCTTTTTGGCTTCATGCAACCAATATCTTTCACACAGAATCTTTCATATTAATTTCTTGTGAAAACATAATTAACTCGTTGTTTGATCTTATATATGGACATATTTATATATTAATTATTATAATAAATTAATTATTTATGTCGCTACTACTAGTATTATTTAACAAGTGTTTTAATTAATGACAATGCGATCACGTCATAATAAAAGGTAATCTTGTGATTGAATAGAGACATGCTACTTGTAAAATTGAATATTACACTATTAAAACAGGAGATAGAGAGGAGAAAATAAGATCGTGTGTAATAGCAAAAAAAAAAAAAGAAAAAGATCGTGTGTAACTGTAAAGTATACACATTAATTACAAAATAGCAAAAAAAAATATAAATATTAAAGAATAAATGTAGTATTATTTTTTTTATAAAAAAATTACAACTCCAAGGATTAAACTTTATATATATCTGTTTCCAAAAAAAAACTCTATATATATCACGTACTTGTCCAATTTTAGCATTGTTTCTCTTCACTCGCAGTGCCGGATCCTAACAGCAATGGTGTTATAATGCTGGACCCTAATAAGAACTATGATTTTTATCGTAAACATGACTACAAATGAGAGCTACTAGACTACTTCCTCCGTCCCATAATATAAGTCTCGGTTACCAAAAAGTTTTGTCACATAATATAAGCTCCTACACACAATTTATTATGATTTTTTAACTTTCAAAATCATTCAACCAATAGAAAATAATTGAGTTTAAAGTTAATTAGTGTAACATCTCACTAGTCTAATTAATACTTCAAATTACTATAATTTAACCATTTTTTTTAAACTGTGTGAAATATTAGTTGAGGCTCATATTATAGAACAGAGGGAGTATTTATACATACTAGGCCCTTAGATACTGGTGTCTACATTAGTTCTATACTAGAAAAGTATCTGCCGTGCACACTGTTAGATACGCCCTTGATCATCTCTCGTCATTAATGCTATCTAATACGTTCATTATTTCCTATAGCCATAAATGTTATTTGATACGTTCCCGATTTTCTATCGAGGTACGTGGCCAATCTTGATGTCTACGTATTCTAAGTACTAAAAACCTCGAGGGAGAGCCGGGTTGTGGGGTCCTGGCTAGAGAGATTAGGGTCGTTCGAATTGGGCCGGGTTGAGACCGGCTAGTCCATCAACCCCACAAGTCTTGAAGTTTTGGTTGAGGAGACTTGAGCTAATTGCTTATAAGTCAGGTTAAGATCGGCTAGTCCAAGAGTTGTTTAGGAGAGTGATTAAGTGTTGTAAATGTACTCTCTAGTTAATCGTAGTTAGACAACGATTATGATTTTTTCTTTGGATTTAAATATTTGTCATTACTAAAAAAAATTGATTTAACGATTGACTAATCAAGATTATTGGTAAGTAATAATATCACGTCGTTAACCGTTTTAATAGTTAATTTGGTAGCTAATTGTCAGAAATCCTATATCGGCTAGTGATATGACCATTGTTGAGTTTATAAGGGTGTAACAATCCTCCTCCTACAAGTTAGCTTTTGGGAGTGAGTTAGACCCAAACCCAAATTGTAAGATGGTATCAGAACCTATCCTAGATCCGTTTGTTGGGCCCCATGTCGTTGGGTGTGTTATTGGGTGTTTGTTAGTCCCGTATTGTTGGATCACCCGTTTGTTTGTCAATCCGTGTTTGTTCACGTTCCAGCTACGCGTGAAAGGACGTGTTAGAAGTCTCACATCGGCTAGTGATATGGTCATTGTTGAGTTTATAAGGGTGTGACAATCCTCTTCCTACGAACTAGCTTTTGGGAGTGAATTAGACCCAAACCCAAATTATAAGACTAATTTTATAGCTAATTACTTAATAACCAAATAAAATAAATTTAATAATTAATTTTTTTAATGCGCTAAATAGACTTTTTCTAGTACTACATATTTATTTGTGTTCTTACTTTTATTTTGTTTGAATGGTGGTTCTTAAAAGACAAAATGTGACGATTTTACCCGAAATACATATAACTGGCTATAGGTTCGAGTTTTAATTATATACTTGAGATGAGACGATAAATAAAAGTGTTTTTATTTTCAAGTGTACTTTTTAAGTCCAAAGATTTTTTTTTTACCTCTAAGTGGGCCTCATCCCTCAGTTTTTCGAATAAAAAAATATATCAATGGCATATTAATATGTAGTTTGACTAGAAGCACAAATAAAACAATTTTTAAATATAATCTGAATGATTACAATTAATCTGCATTATCATTATGGTATTTAATTTTTATAAGATCTAGCAAATTTATTTTATTGTTTAAGAAAGAAGAATGTTTTATTATATAGATTGGAGTGGAAAATGAGGGGTATCTATGATCTAATAATTATTTAATTATATGAAATTTTATTTGGAAGAAGTGGCACACAAATACAGTAAAATGGCAAGTTGAGGAGGGAAAAATGGAGAGAGCACATGGGTGCGTGCAGGCATTAACTTGAATCTCATTCTCATGGCTCATTCGTCAATGCCTCTCTTCAAAGTTATAAATTCAACAACTACCTACTCCTTCAAAATCACATACAAATGCAATCTAAATGATTAAAACTGTACAAATAAAAGTACTCTATTTAAGATGTCTTCAACATATACTCTACCCTAAAACCTCTTTTTTTAAAAATAAATAAAAAGAAATTCTTGTCTTACTTATACAACCATCTATGATCCAAATCAGGTAACGCTACTCATCCCAGAAAACCCAATTCATAAACAACAAAACTCTCCCTTGGGGACTTTATTCTTGGTTACTTGGTTTTCAAGACACAAATTCTACTATTATTAATTAAATACAAATATAATTTTTGTTTCATATGCTCATGATAAATAACAAAACTCTCCTTTCCAGAAAGGGAATTTTTTAAAGTTAAATGCATTTTTGAAAAAACGATCTATAACGATATGTAGACTGTATTAGAAATATAATGTTCATATTGCTGAGAATATGTCTAATATATATTAATAATTAATACTATACATTAGAGAGTATTACTTCAAATTTATCCATACATAACTAAAATATTTAAAATTCCATGTGAATCCTTTTGCCAAACTCAATGGATAAGTCTTTTTTTTAAATAACCTTGGAGATTACAGTTCAACTCAGTAAATCCTTTGCCACAAATTGTTTATTGCGTGTTTGGATTAACTTAGTTTAAATAAATAATTGCTTGTTGTCATAAACTTTTAAGAGAATTTTTTTAAAAATAATTTATTATTTTCCTAAAAATAATCATTTTCAAACATACACTTAAGCGAGAAAAAAAAATTATTCTTTTTCTCTGCTTTTTTTGGACGAAAAATTTATAAGTGAAACCTGAAACGGGAAATAAAAAAAAAATACTAAACAGACCCTAAATATTTCATTTTTGGCATAATACAGGGTTTGCCGTTGGAAAGAATCCCCGTGGGGCTATTGTTATTTGTACCACAACCACCTTTCTACATACACCACCCAATTTCTGGACAACTTTCAAGTTCTTTAGACAAGTGAATGCTGGACAAAAAAAGAGAAAAAAGACAAGTAAATGAAAACATACATCTCAAGAGTACTTTTCAATTCTCAATGATTCTTACATATGAACTCCTAATCATGATTTCACACGTTGGAAGAATTCAAAATGCATCCACTGAAAAGAAAATCCAGATTAAAATAAATCCAAATGATTATGGTTCAAGGATCATTACAAAGTCAAAGCAAGTTGATTTTGTTAAAAAGGTATAAAATCTATTCCACATGAGAAAGTTAAAATCACTCCATTCAAGGAACATACCTTCTGTTATAGAAATGTTTTCCACCTATGAAACAAGAAAAAAAACCAAAATTCATAGAAATCATGTTTTCCAAACTAATTTGTGCCTAAGTTGTTCATTTAGCATTCAGGTAAAAAAAAAATATATGTCAACATCCAGTGGAGTGATAAACAATTGAATCTATAAGAGCAGTTCTAGTGAAACTAGCCATTTCTTCTGGTGCTTCAGGCAGAATTTAAACCATCTCTGAAATCGAAATTAAAATTAGTTGAAGACAAAAATAAATGCAACACTCAACTAAGAAATTAAGAATGAAAAAAAAAAAAAAAAAAAAAAGACACTCAATTAAGAAGTAAAACAGAATTTCATAAGAACATGATAGTAAGATGCAGATGAGAAGGGACTCATGGGCATTGCAGCATAGAAATCAGTGTGATGGTGGTTCCAAGGATTGAATAAGTTGATTTGAAGATTCAGGAATCATTACAAAGAGACCCCAATATGATTGAATTGGAAGGTATAAAATGTATTCTGCTCAAGAAATTTAAAATCATTCACCATGTGAGGAACATATCTTCATATCCTCAGTGCACCAGAGGATCGATTTACTGTGACTTAAATGTTTCCCATCTACAAAAACTGGGGGAGAGAAAGAAACACAATTTCATAGAAATCATGTTATTCAAAGTAACTTGTGCATAAGTTATTCATCAACTCTGAATATATATGCTGCAGATCAGATCAACATATCAGCTAACCTTATCAGTGTATACTTGTTATATTCAACTTAAAATTTAAACTGCAATGGTCATTTCTATTGTGCACTCAAGAAGAAGTTGTCAGTAAGAAAAATAGGTAAGTGATCCGCCAACCTAAACATCGATTTCTTGCATATAAATATATCAAACCCTGATCCCTTCTAAGAAACAGAATATGTGAAAATATGAAAGAACGAATCGAAACCTGGATGAAGAATAAAACATGGAACACGTATTTTAACTAAACAATTTGCAAATATATAACACCTCATCTTCTAGGAGTGCTTAATGTTTTCTCTTCCTCGATGACCTGCAGCTTTCCCTCTGCAATATCACAGCATGATATAGAAACTCCAAGCTGCTTCTGCAGTTTCTTCACAACAAAAACTTCTGATTCTTCACATATGGTTAGCACGGTACCATTCCTACCGAGACGACCAGTTCGGCCAGCTCGGTGTGCATAGTGAGTCGAATCTGTGGGTAAGTCCAGATTAACCACAAGATCACATTCCGGCACATCCAAACCCCTAGCTGATAATTCGTTTGTCACCAGAACCCGCACCTCACCATTCTTGAATTTCTTCAAAGTTGTTGACCTAGCAAGCTTCCCGAGATCACCATGTAACTCTGCAGCTTTCATCCCGCGGGCCTCTAGCTTGAAGACAACATCCTTTAGCTGCTTTGTATGGTTCATGAAAGCTATCACAAATTTGGCATCCAGTGCATGAATACACCTTCTCAAGGTATCAACTTTGTGCTGCAATCTCGTTACACAGTAATAGTGTTTCAAAGCAGGTGGTAAACTCTCTACTGCTCCTTGAGATGGCGTAGATGGGTTAGGACTTAAGCTGGGCGAAGACTTCGACAAATTGACAGGCTCGGAAGGAGTCGCAGTTTCAAGTGGGACAATTTTCTTCGCTTGGACAAGAAGTGGGTCACAACCCCAGCTCCTAGCTGCCCTTACAACAGAAAATGGCACAGTTGCGGAAACCATAATTAACTGACGCTCAGTCTTTCTATTGTTTGCATTCTGGTCTGCGCCTGATCTCCTCCCTACATGCTCCAATATCCGGTGCATGTCCTCCCGGAAATTGAACGACAGGAGTTCATCAACTTCATCTAATACCAAATAACGACAACCATGAGTGCGAAGTTTCCCTGCTGCACTGAGCTCAGCTATCCTACCAGGCGTGCCAACAACAATGGCAGGCTTATTTTTCTTGAGAGCTTCTTCTTGCCTGGTTCGGTTTGCGCCTCCCACAAGCTGCTGAACCACTTTCCTGTTATCCATTCCTAGTATCTTCTCAAACTCCCTCACTATCTGCATCCCGAGCTCCCTAGAAGGAGCAACAACAACTGCTTCAACTCCCAATTTCTTCGCAGAGTCACCACCATCACCATCGCCTTCGGAAACTCTGTTTCGTAATGGCCCAATAGAAGACAATATAGGAAGGAGATAAGCCAATGTTTTCCCTGAACCTGTGTAAGACTGAATTATAACATCATGGTTCCTCAGAATGGTGGGAACAGCAGCAGATTGAACTTCTGTCGGAACTGTGAAACCCTCCTTTTCTAGCCTCTCAATCAACATATTTGGGAGGCCAAGTTCTGAAAATGACTCAGCTGCAAAAGGGGCAGACTCTATTTGCTGCTTCTCTATAACCCTCATTGCTTTCTTCTCATTGATTCCAAAGGGCTTTCCTTTGCTCTTCTTGAGAGCTACAGAAGAGGAATTGAATGGCCTAATCTTATTTGATTTGCTTTTGTTCCTAGGTTCAATTTCACTTTGGAAACCAATGTTAGAAATTGTGAGGGAACCATTATGTGGTTCCACCTGGCTCATGCAGTTGACGCTACTATGAAACCAAGCAGTTCTAGAAGTTGCCAAAGCCCTTCTCATTGGGAATGACTCTCCAACAAGCAGAAGAAACCTAGCTGAGATTAAAGCTGGCATTTCTTTGACTTAAAAAGATCAATCCTATTCTCTTTTTCTCCCCCGAATGGGATAAGATAATGTTAATGGCTGCTGAAACACTTCCAAACAAACCCCAAAACTTAATATTGATAAGAACAAGAAAATTCCACAAAAAGATTCAAACTTTGGAAAATGTTAAGGGTAGTGAAAGGTTGAAACCTTTTTGGGTCTCTCTATGCGAAGAGATGTGAAGAAGTTGCTGCTACTACAATCACAATATGGACCCAATAGCCATGAACGAGCAAGTGCTTTGAATTAGGGAAATTGGGTGCCCTAATTCAATGCTTCGAGCTTGAGGAAAGTGGATAAGGCTGAAAATCTCAACTTCTGATCTTTTTCCCTTTGCTGTATGAGACTGCGAGGTTTATGTTTGGTGTTTCAGGAAGAAATGTCATCAGGGTTTATCAGCAAGATATTTTATTAAGGTTTTAATTTATTGATTATTTTTGCAACATTCTCATAGAATATTTCATAGACGAAGGATAAAATTAGCAAAAAAAAAAAAAAAAAAAAAAACGATATATAAAAAAACTCGGAGGAGAAAAATAAAACAATAATTATTTTTTTCATAAAACCTAAAACACAGGTATTATCCACACTTTATTTCTGTTAGATATTATTCACACTTTTTTTTTTTTTAATTATTCATATGTATGAAACACATATTTTTTAAAATTAGAAACTTACCGTATTGAATAATATTCCTTACCAATACTATTTGATACGTTTTCCATACTTACTTAATAAGTATCTATGACATTAATAAAAAACAGATCCTTTCTGAGTTAGCAAATAAATAAATAAAAATTCAAAAGAAAAACATAAAAGAAAATAAATAATTTTTTATGTAAAAGTAAGCAAATCAAAATCAAATCAATAGTCCCATTTACTAATGAAAATTAAGAAGGAGACATGATATTATTCCTCTTTCTGCCTATGAGCTTAAAACAACATTTCTTATTATAAATATTTTTAATTAAAATTAAATTTTATAATTTATATATATGTATCTTAAACATATTTACAATATATTCTTTAAAATAGACTATTTCTATATGTATTGTAAATTCGTAATTTATTTTTTATTAATCTCATTAAGTCCCTCGTTTTTTATTATTTTTTCCTTTCTCTATTGCTTTCTTTATATATATATATATATATATATATATATATATATATATATATATATAATGTCCGTATATATACATTTCATGAAAAAATATTCTTGTCAAAAGACTTTTTTTTTAAGAATCTCAAGATGATATCTCTGTTGATCAAACACAACTAGTGAACTGTACTCCATTAAAAATAATCACTTTTGGAATGTTAATAAATTAAAATATAAATGCAAAAGAAGAAAATAATCCTGTGATTTTTAAAATTGTTTTAACTTCCTTCGTAGCCTGTCTCAAATATTTATATATTCTGTTCACACATGCACACAGATCAGAGTTAACAAAACAAGAAGATTAAACTTTTTAAAAGAATAAAAATAATCAAAATCGACTTTATTTTATTTCTTTCAACAAAACATTTGCATTTACACGCCCATAAGTCAAAGCACATATTAACTATTCCATTTTTAAAAAGTTGTGAAAATCTCATATTTACACAATTTCCATAAAAAATAAATGAAAAAGGAAAGTAGCAATTCATATTTAAAAAACAGTGTTACTAAAATCCGTTATTACCAATTCGTTTTAAACACAATCATTGTATTTGGCTTACAAAATCCAAATCCAAGAACACAGCTAGACAAGATGTTACATTTGTGTTTGGTTGCAAGAATCTCTTAACTTTTGTTACCTTTTTAGGTACATAAATCCCAAGCAGGGTCATAGTTGAATTCAAAGCTATGAATCTGGTACTCTTCATCTAACACAAATCCAAAATTTCACTCACCTTCTTTCATCTTCCTATACTTCTTTTATTGAGTAACTCAAGCATTATACAAAGCCTTTACAACACATATATCTATATTTGTGTGAGTTCTTCTTTGTGTTTTTTCTTGTTTGCATATAATTGATTTATCTATGTTCTATAATGAATATTGGGAAGATAGTATATTGGAATGGGGTTTTTGGTGCAATTGTGCCTTTGTATGTTGTCATTTTCCTAGCCTATGTCTCTGTTCGTTGGTTAAAAATTTTCAAACCAGAACAATCCATTGGAATCAACAAGTATGTGGTTGAATTTGCTGTTCCATTTCTTGTTCTAGACATGCTTATCTCGACCAATGTGTACACCGTGAATTTCCGTGTCATAGGCGCAGATTCCCTTCAAAAGATCATCATTTTAGGTGTCTTGCTTCTCTTGAAATTCATGATCAAGAATTTCACCTTTGAATGGGTGATTACATTGTTTTCTATTTCATCCTTCACAAACAATCTTTTTATGGGACCCCCTCTTCTTGGATCTTTGTATGGGGAAGGTTCAAGGAGTATCCTCATTCAAATTGTGGTTGTTCAAGGTGTTATATGGTTCAATGTTCTATTATCTATGTATGAATATAGAGCAGCTACAATTCTTATTGAACATCAATTTTTTCATAATCTTAGTTCAATTCCCTCAATCAAAATTGACCCTGAAATTGGTGAACAACAATTGGAGACTAGTAGTAATGATATAGATGCTAATGCAAAAGGTTAATTTGGTAATTGTGAGAGTATCCTCTATGGATTCCAAAGCTTCTTTGGAGATTTTTGATCCCTCAATAAATAATTCTACTAAAGACTCTTTTTCCTTTCAAAATTCAAAAAGAGCAACAACTAGAAATTCAAGTGGTGGATCAAATCATGTTAGACAAGTATCTTATAACCATGAAATAGCTCATGCTTCCTTTGATACTACCATCCTAGATGAACCTTCACACCCTGCTACTCTTCAACAACAAACAACACTTGAGAGGTACATGGATATTTAAATACATTTTAGTTTACCTTTTTATTTCCTCTTTTCATAAATCAAGATAAACCTAGTTACTCTATTTTTATTTTGTTTTCTATATAATAATTTATATAGGAAATAAGATTTTTCTTATATATGGTTTATATATATAATACTCAAAATAATATTTTTTATTTTCAATGTTACGTGTTCAAATTTCACGAAAAATGAAAATAATCTGACAATTTTATAATTATGGATGTAGGAAATAAAAAAATTCAAATATAAGCCCTAACTTATTTTTTACCTCAATTTACATGTTTTTAACTTATTTTTTCTACTAAAATATAAACCAAACAGACTCTATATTATTTGAAATAAAGTGAAGGTGCAATGAGCTTCTCATGTTCTACAATATCAATTAATATATATAACATTAAGTGTTGTTAGCATCTATCAGGCCAATAGGCCATAAGAAGCTCTAGTATGATTTTTTTTTTTTTATCTGAAATTTGGAAAAAAAGTAAAATAAAATAAGAGAGTGATAGGGATAAAGTGTTGAATTTAATTGATGCAGGCAGTTCTTCCTACCGCGGTTGTTTGTTTTGCATTTGCCAAGCAACACAATGTACATCCTGAAATATTTAGCACATCGTAAGTTCTATATTCTTTAGCCTCTTAACATATTGCTATTAAATTAATTAACATTTAAAATAAATGAAATAAATCAATTAATGTTTTGTTTTTTTATTTTTAATTTTTTCAGGATCATTATTTCAACGGCTATCTTCTTGCCTATTACAATAGTTTACTTTGTACTGTTAGGGCAACTCCCAATCTCATAATTATGAATTGCCATAACTGACAAATAATGTCATTCTGGCCTTGATTCCTGTCTTGTAAAGTTAGTGTAATAGTGAACAAAAAAGTAGGTCTTAGTGCCCAATATATAACGAAAAAAAAAGTGTAATAAAAGTGTTATAGTATATATTTGTTTTGTTTCTTCATATTTTCAGTTAGTTTCAGACAAATTTATACAATTAAAAGTTAAATCATTATATGGAAAAAAAGTGAAAAACTATAAAGCAATAGAAGATTTTTTTTAAACAAATACGAAGATATATTGTTAGAAGTCTCACATCGGCTAGTAATATGATTATTGTTGAGTTTATAAGGGTATGACAAACATCATCTACAAACTAGTTTTTGGGAGTGAGTTAGGTTCAAACCTAAATTGTAATTTTAAAGTGACATTTTTTTTTCTTGTTCATTGTGGTTTACTACTATTGTTTTATATATCATTCTCAAATTTCATTTAATTTTTTCATTATTATATTCTATATTAGTTATTGTAGAAGAAAGATTTGCTACATTTTCTGAGAGTGCGTATTACACAAACATGACAAGTTGGGATATGTATCATGATTCTCTATGCATAAAAAAGAGAAAGAAAATACAAGTTTTTTTTATTTTTTTTTTATTTTTAGGTGGTCTTCAAAATAAGGAACAAATTTGTTCTTCCACATGGCTCCATTTAAGTAGTGACACTTGTTATAACTTATCCATGTCATCTAATTTAATATAACTTTATAATATTGCAAACACATCATCTTTTTTAATAACATTTACCCTAGTTTAAGCACAATATTTCTTAAAATTTCTTTATCTTTTTTCTTTTAACAAATTTAAATGCAACATTCACGACTAAATTAAAATTAAACGCAAGTGATCATGAAAAAACAATTGAAGAAGGGTGAATAATAAGTATTAAAACTCCTTTTGATGTATTCATCCGCAACACAATAATACTATCCATCATAAAAAACAAGTATTCATTCATAATACATTGTACATAATTTTAGTGCAAGTTTTGATAGTTTTTGGGTTTAGTATGTGATTTGTGATTTTTATGTTGTTTCAATGTTATTATATTTAAATTCTTCATGTCAATTTGATGTAAAATATGTGTTAGGTGTCCAAGTTTTGCTATAATGTTCATAACTATTCTTAATTGTTCTTGCTATTTTTTGATAGATATTTCTATGGTGTCATCTCTATGAAGATGATAACATGATTTCTTATCAAATTAAATCAAAAATTTGATATGAGACAATAAGAAATACAATAAAGTTATATTCTCTATTAAATCATTTAGATTTTGTAGATACTAACTTGATTTTGTATTTTAATCTAATATTTACTTTTTATTTATGTCTCAATTTTGTTAATCAAAATATCAAATACTTAGATTTTGGTTACATTATTAAAAGTGTATTTGAGCTTTAATTAATTAAAAAAATGAGTTTTTATTAGTTAAAGGATAAATAAATTAATAGAGAATATTATAATAAATAAAATAAGGTAAAAGTAGTATTTTGGTCCCTAAACTTTACATTAAATTTTACTTTGAATCTCTTTTTTTTTTGTTCATATTGGCTTCTTTACTTGTTTTTTATTCGTGTTATTTCATTAAGTAATTAATAAAAAAAATCTAAAATAGTCGCAGGTGTGAGAAAGAAGAAGACAACGATAAAAAAAATATTATCATGGGCATTTTTGTTAATTATTTATCAACAAAAGTCAATAGAAAAGAATTATATTATATTGATAAGATTACGAAGAAAAAATAAAAGGACTAAATTAAAATTTGAGATAAAGTTATGGGCCTAAAATATGATAATATTATTTTATAATTTTTTTCTAGTGAAAATTCATAAAATAAGAAAAACATATTCACATATAAATTTTAATTTATAAATTTGACATGAATAAAGCACACTTAATTAATATAATGTATTTAAATAATATTATTTTCATACAAATAAGTAATACACGCATCATTATGTTGTCATCTCTATGCTCAAGTATCAATTATTTGTATCAGGTTCTTCTAAGTCTTATCATTTATTCCAGGCCCAATTATGAATTATTTATGTTATGTTATTTTTTAAATATAATTTGCTTTTAAAGTATTCATTAATTATGTATTTTTCTTCTAGGTCGCTTCAGATTAGAGTATAAGTTACCTAGGTCACGTTCTATTCAACCAAATGTTTACTTATTATATTTATAATTATAAAACTCATACTAGTCATCCACTCGGTCATGGATCACTGGTCGAACTAGTAGGTCATTGATTGAACCGATTTAACTTGATATATGATAATATTTTATAATTTATACTAATATTTACAAATATCATATATATTTCACCGTAAAATTTAATATATTAAAGAATTTTTATGCACTAATCATATATTAGTACTAATGTTAATTAAATTTTATCCAAAAATTAAAATATATAAATATTGATAAATTTAGATTTATATATAAAATTATAAGTTAGATAACATTTTTTAAAAAAAAATAAATGCAAATACATTAAAAACTAAATTCATAAATATATTGTAATAAAATTTTCTATTATAATAATATAAACATACTTATGAAATTTTTTATATTTGACAACTAACACATATTTTACTATATGTTAAATATATTTATATTCTAAAATATTTTAATATAATAATATAAATATATTTATAAAATTTTTATTACAATATATTTATGAGTTTAGTTTTTTAATGTATTCGCATTTATTTTTTTTTAAAGTTATCTAAGTTATAGTTTTATATATCAATATAAAGTTATCAATATTTATATATTTTAATTTTATATAAACATTAACATTAGTACTAATGTATGTTTAGTACACAAAAATTCTTTAGTATAAAATATCATCATATATCAGGTTAAATCGGTTCAACCAGTAAGTTAATGGTTCGATCAGTGATCCATAACTTATATTCCATTCTGAAGCGACCTAAAAGAAAAATACATAATTAATGAAAACTTAAACTTGAAGCAAATTGTATTTCAAAAATAATTTAACAAAATAATTCATAATTGGGTCTAAAATAATTTATGAGACTTAGAATAACCTAATACAAGTAAATGATACTTGAGCATAGGAATGACAACGTAATTAGACGTGTACTGATTATTTATATGAAAATAATATTATTTAAATACATTATATTATTTAAATGTGCTTTATTCGTGTCAGATTTATAAATTAAAATTTATATGGGAATGATTTTTTTCTATTTTGGTTGTTTTATGAACTTTCACTAGAGAAAATTTATAGAATAATAGCATCATATTTTTTATGGCTAAATTTATATTTTAGTATGGTAACTTTATCTCAAATGTTAATTTGGTCCTTTTATTTTTTTCGTAATCTTAATTTATATTTTCAATATAATATAATCGTTTTCTATTAATTTTTGTTAGTAAATAATAACTAACAAAAATGCCAATAATAAAACTTTTTATCATTGTCTTCTTCTTTCTCATATCCCGTAACTATTTCAGACATTTTTATTAATTATTTAATGAAATAAAATAAAGCAAAAATAAGTAAAGAATCAATATGAACAAAAAAAAAAGAGATCAAAATTGAAATTTAGTCTAAAATTTAGGAACTAAAATACTACTTTTGCCTTATTTTATTTATTATAATATTTACCATTAATTTATTTATTCTTCAACTAATAAAAACTCTTTTTTTTTATTCATTAAAGCTCAAATACACCTCTAATAATGTAACCAGAATCTAAGTATTTGATATTTTCATTAAAAAATAGAGACTTAAATAAAAACTAAATATTAGATTAAAAAACAAAATCAAGTTAATATCTATCAAATCTAAATGTTTTAATAGAAAATATAACTTTATTGAATTCTGATTGTCACATATCAAATTTTTTATTTGATTGGATAAGAGACCGTGATATCATCTTCATAGAGATGAAATCATAGACACCATAGAAATACATATTAAGAAATAGCAAGAACAGTTAAGAATAAGTATGGACATTATAGCAGAACTTGATAACTAACACATATTTTACATCAATTTGACTTGAAGAATTTAAATATAAAATCGAAACAACATAAAATAAAAATTACAAATCACATATTTAACCCAGAAAACGATCAAAACTTGTGCTAAAATTGTGTATAATGTATTCCTAATAAATACTTTCTTTTATGATGGATAGTATTATTGTGCTACACATGAATACATCGAAGGTAACAATAGACTATTATGTTTTAATACTTGTTCTTCACACTTCTTCGATTATGTTTTCATGACCACTTGCTATAACGATCTCAAAGAGAAGATTTAAACTCAACAATTAAAACAGATAAAGAGAAACAATTCAATGAATTCATAGATGAAAGGTACAGAAGATCTCTCTTTACACTATTTCTATCTCTAGAATTCTCAACTTCTCTACTCAGACTGCTTTAGCTCCTAGTGAATGAGGCCTTTTATAGAGATCCCAAGTGGTTATCTTTGCTCAAAATAAGATAAAATAATATCAGATAACGTTGCTTCAGATATTTTTTCCTTTTTCTTCACCTTTATCTTTTGTGCTTTTATCTATTTACCTGCAATCCAATAATTTAGGGATAAATCTTATCTAAATTAGTCTAAGATAAGGATATAAGTATCAAATTTACTAAATTTAGAGGAATTTAATTAAAAGATAAACATAATATCATTTAAAATATATTCAAATTAACCACAAAATAGTTTAATAATTATCCGTCATCACTGCTATTTTGTAAAAACTTGGGAAACGTGACTATATAAAAATGGTTAGAAACAAAATTTAAAAATACAAAAATAAATAAATAAGAAGAAAAATAATGAGTAAAAAATAAAATTTAAAATAATACTCTCTTGGTTTTTATTTATGTGTCTACTTAAGACCGAAAATATGCATATTAAAATATGTAAGTTTTAATTGTACTTTTAGTCCTCCAATTTAGGTAATTGTGCAATTTAAGTTCATTTACTTTTAGTTTTCTAACTTTGTTAATTGTGCAATTTTGCTCCTCCTAACCTTGTATTGAGCAATTTTGGTTCCAGAACTTTTTCAATTGCGCGATTTTGATTCGTTTGACAATCTTCCGTTAAAAAGCTAATGATCACCGCGACCAAACTCATATACTAATAAGTTTTTATTCGTGCGTTTTTAGTTTGAAGCTTTTCTAATTGTACGATTTTGATGCTCTTATGGACTTTATTTTATTGGTTTTGTTGTGTTAATCGTTATAGCCTCTTAACAAAATTAAAGATCGGTTAAATGAGCAAAATCGCACCATTTAAAAAAATTTAAGAGGCTAAAATCGTACAATTGATAAAATTAAGGGACTAAAATTAAAATTAAGCCAAAATAAATGTTTTAATTATCTATAATATCAGTTATTTCTTATTTTTTTATTTGTTTAAAAGTTAAGTGTTAATTAATGCTCTAATTAAATAAAATGTATAATTAATAAAATTATATTTAGAGTACCGTTGGTACTCTTTATTTAATAAAATTTCTTGTTTATTAAAAAAATTATATTTAATACTACACCAAAAATATAAATAAAAAATAAAATGTACTAAAAATGTGTTATATAAGAATTATAGCATTTTGCTTTTATATAAAAGATTTTTTAATTTGTGCAATATTGCACATAATAAGAAATTAAAAGTGAAAGGTTTTTATCGGAAAAACCAAAACTTTAATGAGATTATATATAATATATATATATATATATATTTTTAATTTCTTAAAATGTACACTATTGAACCGATTAAAAGAAAAATTACTGTAATATAATAATAATAATTATTATTATTATCATTATCATAGTATAATGAATAAATACTTGAGTGTTCCGCGGGGTTTGAAGTGATCAATTATGTCCTATGTGAAAAAGATTATAAGCAATTTAAGAAAATAGTTTATAGATTCTTATAAATAATTTTTAACTTATTTTTATAATTTTTTTTAAATAACTTATTAAAGTAAGTTGATTTTAGATAAGTGGTCAATAGTTCAATAATCTATATGGGAGTTAGAGGTTTAAAGTTTAGGTTTAAAGTTTGAATCTTGGCGATGATAATTTAGATTAGGATATTGGTGGGAGTTAGTTTAGGATGAGGTTCGTGTTTAAGGTTTAGAGATGAGTACGTGTGTATTTGCTGAAAAAAAAAAAGTAAATTATTTTTAACTCATCCAAATAAGTTCTATAATTTTATTTATGAAAAAATTCTCATTTAAAAATAGCTTATTCAATAATTTTTTTTTTATATGCAAACATATATCTATTGAGCTTTAAACTGAAAAATTACTACTCAAAATAATACTTTCTAATTATTAAACTAATAAAATGAATGTTTATTACACAAATATTTAATTAATTTGTGTACCTAAAATACATCCTTAAACATTTAGAATGAGAATTCATTACCAATAATAATTTTACTCTGCTCTTGCATGATTTGCACTCATTATGTTTGTTATGGTGGAAAGGAAAGTTAAACTTAAGTAATGTGAAAAAAAATGACTTAAATTAACTGATAAATTATTAGATTTTCTCATCAATGTCAAAAAAAAATTTATGATATTGACAAGGCCAATATTAAAGCCTCAAAGTTGCCACACCAATTCAATATGACACCACTCCTCATTATTTTTTTAGCGCAAAATTATTAAATTATCCTACTAATTTTATACAATTGTTCTTTTAGAAAATTTTCAGGTGAGCTTTTTTAGGGAATTTTTTTTTTGAAGATTTACGACACGTTATTAATTGTGTGGACCGAGGGACTCATTCGGAATTGTTTTTTTGATGAGTTTTTCTTTTTATTTTTTTAAATGAGTTTATTGTATTTTTTTTTTCCAAAAAATATATGTGTATTTTGAAAGAATGCGAAAGTGAGCATAAGGGTGAAAAATGAGTTGTTCGAGATTTTCTTTTTTCAGAAGTATAAAAAACTTAAATAAATAAAAATAAAAATATAATTACTATTCACTCTAGCCAGTAAGCAGTAGCTACCAATATTTTATCCAATAAACTAGTAATTTGTTTATTGTTATTGGTTATTATAGTCTTTAACTTTATTAAAATTAAGGTTTAATTTTTTATTTTTAAAATTTGTGACTTTATAAAAAATTGATTGTAATAGTATTTGATTTTATATAAAAATTAGTTATTTGAGTCTTTCACTAAACTAAATTGAATAATATTTTACAAAATTTTAGATTAAAAATTAATTTTAATAAAATCAATGTTTTATTACGATAAAGAGAAGAACTAAAATACTAATTTATTTAATATTTTACCTCTCTTTTCAGTATTATATCACCTTTAATATTTTAAACCAATAAAGTCTAAAGTAATATGTAATAATTAATAAATAATTGGGTTATTTAGAGATGCACATAATTTTAAAATATATTTCTTACGATTAGCTAAGAATACCTTGATGTAAAAAAAACCTAAAAAGTAAGATGTACATGAATGATTTGTCCAGCGGCCCATGGACAAAAGGAAAATGACCTAGAAGCCCCTAAATAACTGCTGAAAGGGTATTACTGTAATTTGACAAAATTAGGGTTTCTTCCCTTCCCTCACTCGTCTCCATCTTCATCACCATCTCCATTTAAAAGCTTAAAGCAGAGAAACCTCTAAAAACCCTAATTTTGTTAATCTTCGGAAGCACAGCAAGAGCAGCAGTAGCACCTCCTCTCCCAACGTTCGCAGCCATGGCCACTCCTGCCGTTACAACCGCCGCTCCGCCCCGCCAGCTGTCGCAGAAGGAGGCGGACATCCAGATGATGCTCGCCGCCGACGTTCACTTGGGCACAAAAAACATCGACTTTCAAATGGAGCGCTATGTATTCAAGCGCCGCAGCGACGGTTAGTGTTGTGTCTTCTTTGTTTGGATGGAATAACCCCATTTGCCATTAGGATAGTGAATGAAAATGTCATTGAGGACCAGTATCTTTATGAATTCCGAATCATGCTAATGTTATGCCTCTCTATGCCTTATCATTTTATTCAGTGTTCAATTCTATAAAATTACTGGAATTTCAGATTTCAGAATTCTAGATGCCTTAGAAGCCCCATCATATTGGTCATGAGCTAATATTAATAGCCTTGTGTGGTTTATAAATGGTCTAAGTATTTGAAACTAATGGAAAAAAGCAGATATCTATTAGTGTTCAATCCTGAATGTCCTTTGTTTTGTGTGTGGGGTTAGTAGTTGGATTTGGAATGTAAATGGATTTGGGTTGGGTTCTGCCCTGATTTAGTTGTTAGTATCCATTCATTCAGAGGGTTAATTTAATTAGTTAGCAGAATTTTGATTGAAGTAGTTTACTGATGCTTGCTTTTTTCTGCTTCTATTACAAGGTGCCTTTTGCTAATGAAACATTATATTATATTTCGTTTTATTTTTGTTGATTTTAATATTTTGCTTTTTCAGGTATATACATTATTAACCTTGGCAAGACATGGGAGAAGCTCCAACTTGCTGCTAGGATGATTGTTGCCATTGAGAATCCTCAAGATATCATTGTTCAGTCTGCCAGGCCTTATGGTCAAAGAGCAGTTCTTAAGTTTGCTCAATACACTGGCGCTCATGCAATTGCAGGGAGACACACTCCTGGAACATTCACTAATCAGATGCAGACATCTTATAACGAGCCTCGTCTTCTAATTCTAACTGATCCCAGAACCGATCATCAGGTTATTACCAATTTATTTAGAAGTTGGAACTAGAGTTTACTTTAGGTGTATTGACTATTTAGGAGTGAGGGCAAATATATTTCAACTTTCAATTGTCAAAGAAGTTTTTGATGAGTTCTGGTTTTAAGTTTCTGCTTGTAATTGATATTATGTTGTTACTTTTTTGCTTGTCCGGCCAGAATTTGACTTATGTTATTATTGATTTATGTGCAGCCCATTAAGGAAGGTGCTCTTGGAAATATACCCACTATTGCCTTTTGTGACACTGATTCTCCAATGCGGTATGTTGACATTGGGATTCCTGCCAACAATAAGGGAAAACATAGCATTGGCTGTCTCTTTTGGCTACTATCAAGGATGGTACTACAGATGCGTGGTACCATTCGTCCTGGGCATAAGTGGGACGTAATGGTAATATATTTGCTTCTTTGATGAATAGAAGTTTAATGTTCTATAGCTATTGGTATTTATTCTGTTAGTGGGTGTCTGTCTTGCAATTGTGTCTTTTATCATTCAGTAGGAATAAGTTTTTTATCATGTGATTCCCTTGGTGCTACTATTCAATTTTTCCAATCTCTTATAAGAAGTTAGTTTTATATGGGGGTTTATTCAAGTTCTGAGATCAATTATTTCAATTTTCGTTGTGCAGGTTGATTTATTCTTCTATAGAGAACCTGAGGAGGCCAAGCAGCCAGAGGAAGACGACGCGCCACCTGCTCAAGATTATGCCATTGCAGACTTTAGTGCTGCTGGTATTAGCAGCTTCCCTGCTGATGGTCAATGGCCTACTACACTTGAACAACCCTGGACTGAAGAAGTTCCACAACCAATCTCAGCAGTTCCTGGTAACTGGGCCCCGGAAACTACTGGTAAGAATTATTTTGTTTTAAATCTTTCTTGATGACGATGTTAAAGCAAGTTCTGCATAGTTCCTATGATAATGTTTGAATGAATTTTACATGTATTTTTCTTTTGAAAATTATGTAATCAATTTTTTTGGCTGAAGTTCCTGTTGCAGGAGATTGGGGTGAGTCTGTACCAGCTCCACAAGTTGCTGTGCTGGCACCCGGAGCTGTTCCTGCAACTGGCTGGGAATAGTTTTGCTCAAGAGATTTTGATTTTATGGTTTTTGTTCCATAGTTTTCCTCTCCTTTCCCGGGATTTCCAATTCTCCCATTATTTGTTAGCAAGGAAATATCATTAAATCAATTGACATATTCACGGAGAACATAAGTGGGTGATTAATATGGGTGATTAATATTTCAGAATGGAGGGAGTATTCGTTACTTCGGTAATTTAATTGTTTCATCATGGCTTTTTGGACTGTTTGGAAAAGGTGCCGCATTCAACATGCCAATTGAATTAGTTTTAGAATAATTGGTCTTAGAAAATGAAAGCTTGAAGAATTGTTTTTAGGTTAAATATGTTTTTGGTCTTTAAATTTTTACTCGAATTTGTTTTTAGTTTTTAAACTTTTAAAAGTATATTTTTGGTCCTTAAATTATTTGACTTATTTTGTTTTAGTCCTTCTGCTAATGCCCGTTAGCTTTTATATTGACGTGACAAACGGCTTATGCGTGTCAGATTCTTACTAGGTCACGTGTCACATTTTTCAATAATTCAATAAATAAATTAAATTACTAAAATAAAAAAAAATTAATTAAATTAAAAAAAAACCAATATTTCTATAATCTCTTCTTCATTTTTCTTCTTCATCATCTTATCTCCTTTTTCTTCTTGTCCTTTTTCTTCCTATTCATCATCTTCTTCTTATTCATCTTCTTCTTTCAAATGAATTTAAAACCCAAAAAAATAAAACCCTAAACACTTCTCTTAAACCCTAAACACTTCATCGATTTCTGCTTCCATGGGTACCCTTCTCTTCTATTTCTTGAGTTGGAGTTGTATGATTTGTGCATTTGGATTTTTGATTTGAGGATTTGAATTTTTGATTTGGGATTTAGGTTTTCGATTTACTCTTTTTCTGCCCATATTTTCGATTTGCTTTCTCCCATTTGAAATGGGTTTATGGTTGTGGGATGGAGATGAGTTTTTGGGTTGGGGGCAAGTTTTCTGGATTTGGAGATGAAGATTTCTGGGTTGGGTTTGGGGATGAAGGTTCCTGGATTGGAGATGGACTTTCTGGGTTGTGGATGAAGGTTTTGAGTTGGGGATGAAGTTTTCTAAGTTTGGGGATGAAGGTTTCTGGATTAGAGGTGAGTTTTCTGGGTTGAGGATGAAAATTTATGTTTTTTTTGTTTTTTAATTTTCAAAAAATTTGAGAAATTTAAATTATTAAAAAGTTAAAAAATTATTGACGGAGTTAGTAAAAATTTAACGGAAGGATAAAAACGAACTTTTGCTAAACTTTAGAAACTAAAAACATATTTTTTAAAGTTTGAGAACTAAAAACATATTATCGTTTAGAGATTAAAAAACATATTTAACCCATTGTTTTTTGTTTTTCACATCTTGGGTTATGGCGATTGCCATACATCTGAAACTGTAAAAATGTAAATCAACCGTTTTGTCATTAACATATTGAACTAATTCATTCATTACAAATAATTAGAACTAATAATTACAAATAATGTGAAGTGGTAACTGACTAACTATAATTATTTTACACTGGAAACTGAAACAACTTAACAGCCATAAATCTAAACCTAAACATAAATCACACTACTCCCTAAAATACAAGTACTTAGTCATATTTCGTGCACAAATCCCATAAAGTATTTATGATTTTTTTTCTTATTTGCCCGTATTAAATGCCTTAACTTTATTATACCAACCACTGAATACAATATTTAAGGAAAAGTAAAATTGATATATCATCTCACTTTTTAAGAAAATTGATGCAACCAACTATTTTTATTTATATGCATAGGTATTTGTGCCTTGTAATAAGAACTAGATGGAGTAAATTATTAATGTTAGAAATATTAATTATTTTTGTCAATTTTAACCTTACAAATTTTAAATTCCATCTTCTTTTATTGCTAGTCTAACTTTAAAAATATCATATAGTTAAAAAAATATAATAATTTATGTGTAAAATCTTATAATATGAATAAAAACAAAAAGGGACTAAGAGTTTATATTTTGAACCGGAGGTAATAATTCATAACTGATTACCTGAAACCTCTAATTCTAAAAGAACGAAAACAGAGCAATGCATCCGTAGCCCCTTCTCTAGTTAAATTGTTTTACATGCTATGTTGCTGCTAAAGCATGGAATTTCATTATAAAAGACTTGTGTGACCTCCTTCTGCAGTACAAAATACTGAAAATAGTATCCCTTTTGACCCAAAATCAGAGTCCAGTAATACAAAACTGGATCCAATTAACTCAGCAAATCAGGATCCCACTAATTCTTTTCTTAGTATTAGCAGTAATACCATCTTATCAAAGCTAAGTTTTCACATGTCAGCATAGGCCATTATTAAAAAGCATGCTTTTAGTCCTGAAAAAAGGGCTTATTAGGAAAAAAAATTATTTTATTAAATATAAGGATTAAAAATGAATAAAAAATTAGGGATTAAAACTAAAATTTGCTAAATGTTAAGGGCCTACAAGACATATTTAAGTCATAATAAAAATATACGATGTAAAATAGTATTAGGATTCAGTTGGATAACTTGGAAGTTAATCCAATCTCCATCGTAACTTGAGAATTGTTTTAACCAATAAAACTCTAACACAATTCTAAAATATAAAATAAAGATTAGATTTGTTTCGAATGATTCAAACTAGGTTAGGGTCATAAGGTCGTGGTTGAGCTGGGTCTTGAACACCCTTACATGTGGCTCTAACAAAAATAATTTTATATAGGATTTTTTTAACTTGTACAATATTGCACATGCTAAAAAATTAAAGATGAAAAGAAAACAAAGTATTTATTATATGTCATACACTATCTTATTAAAGTTTTATTTTTCCCAATAAAAACTTTTTATCATTGATTCTTTAACATGTGCAATATTGCACAGGTTAGAAAAACCCTATTATATATTATTACCAAAATACTTTATAACATTTTATCAAAAAAGATATTTTATCACAAAAGGAAAAATAAAAAATTACCAAACATAATATTTCAAACAATGTAGTAATAATTAAATTATATTAAAATAAAGCTTAATTATAAATTTTTCCTTTCAGTTGAGATCAATATGTGGTTTCAACCCTTTACATTTTTCAAACGCTTTCACTGTCAATGTTTAATTTTAATGGTTTCTTCATTCTTTATCACAAATTCTAACAAATTATATTAAGATATAATATTTTTGCCAGGGACAATATTATATTGTGTTTTTAAAAAATCTAAAAAAAAAAGGTTTAAACTAAGTTAACTTATATCCAGCGATTACTTTGACTGCCATAAAATAATTGACTAATTTTGAAGGGTTCCAAAACTTGTACGGTTTATATAAAAAATAATATAGCTGTATAATTATATTAATGGTTATTCTAGAATATATCAATTTCGCAACAAATCATATTACATTATACCATGTTATATAAAACAGGTAAGTTTTCACAAAATATATATACAAAACATATAGAAAGTTTAAAATATTATCTGACTTTCAGCCTAGTTAAATGTCCAAAATTATATTATTTTTTTTTTACAAAGACAATTATATTCATTTAATCTTTCAGAATGTAGGCGATATTACATAACAAATATATAGTATAACTCTTTGTAGTTTGAACATCTAGCATCAGTTGTCTAGTGGTGGAATAGTACCCTATCACGATATAGTCCTTGGTTCGATTCCAGTATGGAGCAACACTATTAGGGCAATGACGAAAGTTGTGCCTAGTGTGATAGAATGGGTCTATCACTAACTTCTCATTCAGATGAAAGGTGGCACTCTGAGCTCTATTTGTTTTTACATTCTTTTTTTTTTTCTTTTTGTAGTGCAGTTTAAAATACTACACTTTTCTGATTTTCTGTAACAGAGAGATTGTTAATGCTATTGAGGTGCTCTAAAGAATTACAGATTTACAGTAGGTCACAAATGAAAATCGAAGAAATCACCTTCTCAGGATAAAGTTTGTAAGGTAGTGAACAAGGCCATCTATGGAAGCAACACTCAAGTTCCTTGTTTAAGAAACTATGTCAAGAACTCATTCTTTAGTTTTGGTTTTGCACAAATTAGATTGCCCAAAGATCCATATTTATCAATCTCATATTGCCACTTTCAATACTTTTGCGTAGTGCTGTACGTCGAACCAAACTGGTTTCATTTTTCCTTGAACCGGTTCGAGCCGGTCTTTAGTTTTGAAGTGTAAAAACCAATTTCATCATTTTTCGAACTGGCTTGAAGATATTGACCACCTTAATTATTTCTCAATTAAACTTACACTTTTCCCTTAAAAGACCTTGGTCCTCTTTACTACTTTTTTGATGGGATTTGAGGTTGTCCTGTCTCCAGGCTCCACCACTGATGGCACCCTACCTTGTTATCTCAATTCTCAAGCCGAATATATCCAAGAATCAGTTACAGTAGAAAGCCAACATGCATGGCTGATGCCTGATGCTAAATTGAGAGATCATATCATATGAATGAACCATTCTCTGCAATCAATCATCATAGTTTTTCTCTCGTACTCCCTTTTTCTCTCTTCTCTTCTACCTATGTCATGGCCAGATATACCTTACACAAAGGAAAAACGAATGGAAGACAAAACTAAGATTATTATGAAATTTAGCAGCCACTTTAGAAGTTGTAACTAGAGTTTACTTTCGGTGTATTGACTATTTAGCAGATATCTTATAACGAGCCTCATCTTCTAATTCTAACTGATCCCAGAACAGATCATCAGGTTATTACCACTTTAGAAGTTGTAACTAGAGTTTACTTTAATGTATTGAATATTTAGGAGTGAGGGCAAATATATTTCAACCTTTAACTGTCAAAGAAGTTTTTGATGAGTTTTGGTTAAGTTTCTGCTTGTAATTGATATTATGTTGTTACTTTTTTTTGCTTGTCCGGCCAGAATTTGACTTATGTTATTATTGGTTTATGTGTAGCCCATTAAGGAAAGTGCTCTTGGAAATATACCAACTATTTTTTTTATAAGCGGAAATATACCAACTATTGCCTTTTTGTTTAAATATATTTTCGGGCTATTGGAGCATTTAACTGTCCAAATAAACTACAAATATACAGAGAGAGAAATGTAAGTGCATGTTATTATTAGTGAAATTCTTCCATTCCAAATTATGACTTTTGGAGCTTAGAAAAGAGTAACAATATGAGACAGCGTCCAACTGAAACCACAAATAAAATTTTGTCATCCACGATACACAACATAATATAGTTTGTGTTTATCTGTTGTAATTAGTTTAGGACTTAAAAAAACTAATGTAAGTTGTTAATAAAATGTTAAAATAAAAGAAGATATTTGCAATGTGCTCCTTATGTTTACTTCAAGGGTGACACTTCGCGCATTACCAGGTTTTTTCAATTCATCCTCGCTTGATATTTTAAATTTTAAATTTATTTAAATCAAACATGTTTTTATATTATAAATAATGTTTGAATCCACTTTTAATAGAAGATTGTGATTGTTGGCCGATTGAGTTATAAAAGTGCATATACTCTAATATATACAAGAAATAATTAACGAGAAAATATTCTTCATCTGATTGAGTTACAAGAGTACAATTATTCATCTGTACAGTTTTGGGGAAGACGAGAGAAAGTGAAAAGATAAAAAAAGATATATATAGGACATATAAGATTGGGGTTTACAAAATGAGTTTTCCTAACCATTTCTCATAGGATAATGGATATTGAAAAGTGTACATTCAATGTTACAAGTACATTTTCATTAATTATGACTTTTGTTAAAAAAATTATTTATAGGTATTTTATCTATTTCTCTAAGGGTAATGATTAGCAAAATCCTTACGAAATATTGGACCTTACATTAAATTAGTGTTGGCCAAATTAGTATTTTTGTCCTCAAACTTATTACTCCCTCCATCCCAAAATGTAAGACTCTCAAGAGAGTTTTTGCATGTCCCATTTTATAAGACCCTTTTAAAATTTTTGTGCACATTTAATGTTTTTACCATTATACCCTTGCTACTCAACCAATTTTGATGAATGCAAAATGTTAATTAAGAGAGAGTGAGGTGATAGAAAGAGATTGAAAGGATAAATTTGGAAATTAATGCTTTTTGTTAGACAAATTTAATGCATTTAATTAAATTAATAACTTTTCTTAATTCCCGCAATATTGGTCTAGGGGGTCTTACATTTTGGACGGAGGTAGTATTTTTTTTTCTAATTTCATCCTCTAACTAATAAAAGTTTCAAACTGGTCCTATGACTTTTCATTTTGTTTTAATTTTGTTATTTTTCATTAATTATGTTAAATAATTGACAGAGAAAGTCATGAAAACGTCATCAAAACAACATTGTTTTTGTGTAAATCCTACCTCAAAACAACGTCGTTTTGAATATTTCTGTTAGTCATTTAACTGAACTGACGAAAAAAGACGAAATTGAAACAAAATAAAAAGCTAGAGGACTGATTTGAGATTTTTATTAGTTAGAGGACGATATCGAAAATAAAAAATAAGTTAGATGACAAAAGTATTAACTTGCCTATTCTTTTTCATATTAATAGTATTACTAAAAAAATTTGGGGCTTGAGTTGAAATTAGTTTTTTTATATTAATAGTATTACTAAAAAATAGGGTCTTGCATTAAAAATTAATATTTTTCTATATTAATATTATTATTTAAATTATTTTTCTTTCTTTATTTTCTTTTTATTGAATCTTTTTATTGAATCGAACTTAGCCTCAGTGATTATATGCATAAAAAGGGGAAAAATATTAAAAAAAACCTTAAATTTTTGAAAATTATAAAAATATACTTTCACAAATTAGTTTACACAAAACATTCAATTTAAGAGAAAATTTTAAATGATAAACAAATTTTATTATTAAAAAGCAAATATCAAAACAATACATAATTGAACTCTTTAAATATATTGACAAGGTTTGAATTGAATCCTAATCATATATATATATATATATATATAAATAAAAGTATTAGTTTTCCATGATTATTTAAAAGATACATTTAGTGTTCACCTCAAAGAATTTTAAAATAATTTCACTCTTTATTCTGATTTTGCTATTTAAGATGATTTTTCTCACTTTAATACACTTCATACAATATAATTGATTAAGTAGAGTATACAGTCATTTTACAAGTCTCTCATTTGTTTTTTTACCATAAGTTATGTATAAATCTAAGTTCTTTTCTTAAGTGCTTGATGAGTAGCTTAAAGTTTTCTTTTTCTTGAAAAAAAAAACATCATTCACTCACCTTAAAAATTCAATGAAAAAAAAAATTAGTTCTTAACATTGTTATGTATTGTGTGTGTATAAAGAAGAATTCAAGTGAAAAAGATGGTTTTATAAAGTGAGAGGAATGGATATGTTTCATTTAATTATTTTACATTTTTTAAAAACTAAATACTCTTTCCAAATTCCAATAATAAATTTCTATTTTTCCTGACATATTAGTTTACATTTTCTTAATAAATTTTAGTACGTATTGAGTATAAAAATTTCAGCTTTCTCAGATGACTTATCCCTTACCATTGTCATCATCAACCAACTAACAATGAGAGGGTGCGCATTGCCGTTAACCAAATTTGCGCCTCCTCATTTGTGCAACAATGGCGTCATCAACTCCCTTCCTTTTTCAATTCCTGCAACTCACTCTCTCGCATCTAAACCCAAACCCTTCTTCCCTTTTCTCTCTTCCCATCTCCCAAATCCCAATTCTTCACACTTCTCACCCTTTGCTTCAACTTTCGGCGCTGCCCAACAACAACAACCACAACAACAAGATGAAGATGAAGATAACTTTCAAGTTCTGACAGCTCTCAAGAGTGATTATAACGACATTATGATAGTTGACACCCCAAAGTCTAGAATGCTACTCCTTGATTCTTCTCGTACCTCTCTCTATCTCTCTCTCTAAGTCTGATTTGTTTTCTTAAAAATTCGAACTTTACTTCATGGGTGATTTGGGTGTGAAAAGTATTCAATTGGGGTCTTAGCTTTTTTAAATGTTGGCAAATTTTTTTATGTGATTCACGGTCTCCTTCGGAAACATGTCAATTGCCAAGAGTGACTTATATATCAGAATTACGGTTTCTTTTGTTGCAGATAGTGTTCACAGCATTCTTTACAGGGAGAAAAAGTGGACTGGTTCGTATTGGGTAAGCTACTGGGACATTGTTGTTTTGGTGTATGTAATTTGATGCCTTCTTTCCCCGGAAAGGAATGTGGGTAGTGCATGTTATGTGGAAGGAAAAAAAAAACTTTACTGATAAAAATAGTAATATTTAGGTTGGTCAGCATCAAAGTTGAATATATGATATATCAATACATCAATAGTAAGAGTAAGGTATTATTTTGTTGATGTATATATTATGAATCAATTGTTCATCCCAGGGGTTTCTGACATGTTGCATTAAACAGGATGAATTTGCCAGTTTGCCAGCTATTGTTCCAGAAGGTCCAATTGCTATCTTAGGTTTGGTAATTCATTTAGTTTTGAGATGGTGAATTTTGCTTTGGTGAATTTATAGACTGGAATTCCTAAAATGTCAGTAATCTTGTAAGTAATATCATATTGCTTTCAAATGCTTCAGGGTGGTGGAACTGCTGCTCACCTGATGCTTGACTTGTGGCCTTCATTGCAGCTTGATGGCTGGGAGATTGATCAAATTGTAATATACAATTCTTTTCTCCGATAATATTTTTGATAAATTTAAATGGAGTTTCTGTGGTTTATCCTATCGGCTATTTTTCTGGTGTTAGTTTGGGTAGTCAATTTTTATCTTTACATCAGTGATCTGGAGACCAGCGTTAATACTCTGAAGGTTTAATTATGTTCTTCTTTTGAAGCATTGAAACTGTCTTTCTCATTGAAGGCATAATGGAGTGTCTGTGTTTCTTGAGTTGCTTTTTCACTTCTGTTGTGGGTATTTTGTGCAGGAAGTTTCCTAGGATGGTTTTGTGGCAGTTGTGGTGGTTTCTTTTTCTGTATTCTTCTTGAGATGTTTTTATTTTGTGGTTTCTTATGGGGTTTACCTTGTGATTTACGATAGCAAACACTCTTTGCAATCGGCTGAATTTATGATATGGCGTACTAATGATGTAGGTCTCGCATATTATTTGATGCTTCCTACTTCCTACTCTCTATTGTGTGGGTCAAACCTGAATTGCAGTCAATAACAAATAATGTGATAGAAAGAGTGTATGGACTTGATTCCTGTTGCATGCTATTCTCACCCGCTTTTTTTTTCTTGAAAATTGATTTAGTTGATTGACAAAGCAAGGGATTATTTTGGCCTATCTGATCTGGAGAAGGAAACAGAAAATGGTGGCATTTTAAATGTTCATATTGGTGATGTCTTTGTTCCCTCAGAGGATTTGCAGGGAAAATATGCTGGTAAGTGATTCAAATTGCATATTGCCTATTTGTATTTTTTTTTTGTACTAGTTTTATTATATCCCTGGCTGGTCAAAATATTTTCCACTACCTATACTTCTGAGCAAAAGAAACTCTGTATCTTGTTGCATTTTCCATTTGTGGAATATTGAAGCACAATTTTACTGATAAGACTGAAGCAACAATGCATCGCTGAACTGATCTTGTGGAAGTGTTTACTTTGTGCAGTAGCAATACACAATTAAGATTTCTCTTTTCTCCTGGTTTATTTAAAGTGGATATTATTATGTTTCTATGGGTCAACTTATATTTAAACAATTGTCAGGCATTATAGTTGACCTGTTCTCAGATGGAAAAGTTTTGCCTCAGCTGCAAGAGGTATGTACCTATTTTTCTACATGCAGATCTGCATGTTCTAGGTGATTGTCAAGTTCTGAGTCAAATAACAACTTGCATTCCTTATCATTATCATAACTGTAGTATCAAATGTGAGCTTATCACAACAACAACAAAAAAAAAAAAAATTGGATTGATAAAAGTGATTTGAGATTGATAAGTTCTAAATTGTTACATGAGCAAATTCTGGCTGTGATACTCTTTTTGCTGAGAAATCTAAGGAAAGAAAGTGACAAAATATTTAGGGCCTGTTTACTTTGCATTTGCATTTGCATTTCTTGTTTTTCTTTTCTGTTTTTATGGACAATTACAATACAAAACTATCATCTTATTTTCATTTTATTTATTTATTTATTTTTGCTTTTGAGATTTATTTAGCAAACATACATTGAAAATAAGCAAAGACAACCAAAATTAATTTTGAGTGTTTTGTAAAATCTCTCTTCTTCTCTTACAAACTAGGCAGCGTCTAAGCTGCGCCACTTGAAAACAGGCGCTTAGATGCACCCATGAATAATGATCCTTAGATTTATTATAAAATAATGAATGTTGTAGATATTAAGTATATTGAGTTTGTTATTACTATTATGTCCCTGCCATGATTTCTGTTCTTTGCCACCGTCTCTGTTTTTGGATGACAACCTCCACTAGACCACCACATGATGAACGAAGATTATAACTCCATAATTATCAATGAAACGAGAGCGCCATGCGTCTACCGAAGAACTGTTTGTTTGGAACGAGAAATGCTGCAATTTTGTTATCAGATCGAAAGGCTGAACAAGAAGAGCAAAATATAAAGCAAAATGCACCGGCTCTAAATCGGACATAGTTACAATGGGTCTTGTGGTTGTTTAGCTTGAGGGCACTTAAAAATTATTTTTGCTTCTAACTCATTGGGAGGAAAATCTTTAACTTTAAATAGAAGTTACACATATTTCGCTCTTTAAATGATAAAATGATTAAGTAACAAGAACTTAAGCCACCGAATAAATGACTTCTATTTGTAAAAGAAACAATACCATATAAACCAGTCCAGGCTTACATATCTATAAGTTTCATTATCTTTTACTAAGTGATCATTTTGTTGCTAATTTTGTCAAATTTTTGCACAATAATAAAACACCAAATAGCTCTGTTAATTTTTCTGTTTCGGTGATGACATGCTGAATTAATTTGTGAAAAAAAGAAGGATAAATTAAAGTTGCTTCATCTTTCTATTTGAATGAAGCTAGTACTAAAGAAAAAGAATAAGACACAATTGTATGGAAATCTTGTGGCCGCTGAGTGATGGAGTGCAAGGATAAAATTGTAAATTGATGAATATAAAATTAAATGGCGCACGGCACGCCAAACTCATGGGGCGCACCATATAATGACCCTACAAATTAAACACAAGAACACTACTTTTCCTTCCATCTCCTCCCTTTAGGCGAAACACCTATATAAAATAGAAAATAAAAACAGAAAATGAGAATACAAAGTAAACGGACTCTTAACTTCTAACATCTCATGGCAGGATAGCATTACATTCGACAGTTTTTAATGTATTTGGCAGGTTAGTACTTGGTTGGAATTACGTGAGAGATTAATGGCCAACGGTCGTTTTATGGTGAATTGTGGTGGCATTGATGGGGGTTCAAGTGCCATGGATGCGAGTACAGATCCAAGTGATGAGACATGGTTATTAAATCCAGCATTGAAACCACTATCCAAAGCATTTCCTGGACAAGTAGGCTTCTTTTGCTGATAGCAATGTGTTCGTGATGGTTTTTTCATTGTTTCATGCACTACACTCTGTCAGTACTTTTAACTTCTTAGCTGATCAGCTCAATAAAACATATAATCTTTTTATGCTAATTTGGTAATTCCTTACTCTACTCGTGCACAATGGTTCTGAAAAGAAATTTCTATTATAGAATCTGCCTGATTTGGAATGTGAAATCTGAATTGAAGTTCGGCGTATCTATCAATTGTGTAAAATATCAAACTTAATTTAGAATTCAACTATTTACAAATTTACTTGAAAGAGAGGGTACATTTCGCCCCATAATAAACAAAATCCACAACATTGCCGCAATTTGTTAGTGCTGGATTGTTTATTATTGGGTAATTTTGGATTTAAATAATTAACATTAATTAGATATTGCGTAGAAGTTTCATCATCATTATTATTATTACGAATAACTGATGTACTAATGCTGGCATGAGATTCTATATGCTCGGTAATTTTTAGTTGTGATCTTTAAGGATGCTTACAGTTTTGTGTTTGAATTTTGCAGCTGAGTTGGAAGAGGATGCCAAAGGAAAGTGGTGAAAATTTTATGGCACTTACAGGACCCTTGCCTAATCTGAAATCTTGGTCTGCTTCTCTCCCATCTCCTCTTAACACTAGTGTGAATGATTGGAGACCCTGTTAGCTGGTTTCTAGATTTTTTTTTTTTCTTGATAAGCGAAATGCACCCACATGGGTAAGCGGTTTCTAGAGTTTGATCTTGTTAATTTATAGCTAATGTGAAAATGTGTCATAGGGAAAGAAGTGAAATATTTTTGGAACTATTTCAGTTCAAGCTATTTTCCTTTTGTCATTTTCTTGCAGATATATGCATAATTGCTGTGTAGAAAGAAAAGCTTATCACGGAACTGAATTTCTTTTGATAAAAAGACAATGCAGATTATTAGGTCCTTACATTACAAGAATAGAAAATCCAGAAAATAAAGAAGTAAATAGCATAGAAGCAAAAAATGTTATATTTGCACTACAAGGAGGAACAAATTTGTTTTAAAATTGAGTTTAACCCCCTAAAGTGGAATTGAAGAAATGTAAAGAGTCAAACAGGTAAAAATGATGTGGTTGCATTGCATATGCAAATATGTAAGCAAAGTGTTTTGAAAGAGTGAGTGTGAAAAAGAGAATAGGAATAATGTAAATGGAATAGGGGTTTGAATTTCTTGAATGTCTCCAAAAGCAAAGTCAACAAGCGGCGCTTAAAAGTGGTTCATGAGATGAGACACTACTAGCAGTAGCAGCTTCACATTGTTCCAACTTATCCACCAAGCATGCTGCATGCATATCAGATCAAATTGGCAGCTGGAGTTATATTAATATAATACTGTTTCTGTTATTTATTTATTATTGTAGCTAATGGTACGGTCATACTTGGTTGCATTGCAATTAGCAATTAGCAGCTGTATCTCTCTACCACTATTACTATTAATTAAGGAAGGAAGGAAGGAATAACGTGATCGAGGAAATGAATGCATGCATTCTATCTTTTTAATACTATATATATTTTTTTTTATTATGAGCTTTGAGAGATTATTCAACTTGATTTTGTCTTCCCCATATATAATTTAAATACTTGTTCACATACATACTCTAAATGCTCAATTACATATAATTGTGAGTTGAATTTTGTTGACACCTTGTTGAGTAATGGAGTAGAAATAGTAGTGTTTCATTGTTATATTATTGGATTCATACATGGAACATATATACTGTGATGAAACCCATTTCGTTCGAAACCCATATAGTTGCAGAGTGGGAGTGTGTTCAGTCTGTTATGCCATTATATATTATGTATGTGACAATGATATAAGCCCCAAGTGGTAATTACTTGCAAATAATTGCATGCAAATTGAAAATCAAACTAGCTAGGTAGTTATATATATATATATATATATATATATATATATATATATATATACTCGTTGCTGCTGGTTGTCCTTGGAATTAAGAAGATGCATGATGTAACTTTCAAGTACTCAGTGCATCGCATCACAACAAGTTAAGGCACCAAAAATATTAATGATAAATGCAGTGGCAGTGAGTGTTCGTAAAGGTAACGGCACCAACACTAGTAAGCAAAACGCATGTGTATGTACTAAATAATAATAATAATAATAATAATAATAATAATAATAATAAGGAAATTAAAATGATTGGATTAATTAGCTAGCTAGCTAGCTATGAAATATTACTAATTAAGATCAGGATTAATTATCATGATGATTACTGTTCTATGATTTCAACACAGCGTGGTTGACCAGCTGCTCAGATGATGAATTTGTTGTTAGCTTCATGATCTGATCATGTGGAAATTGGAATACCTATTATAGATTGCGTGAGAATCCCTTCGATTTTGATTCCATCACCAAACCAGATCGTAACCGTCCATTATTCCATCATATATCGCACCGAGGAAGGATCTCCACATGTACTTTCACCATTTCATTCCCTTCAATTCTCCCTTTTACCCCTCCTCACTTTTCTTAAATAAACACATTTACTCTATTTTAAATTACCTTCTATTTAAATTCAATTCAATTCTAAATATTTATTATTTAATTCAATACAATTATGTATTTAAATAGTATAACTTTTATAAAATATTTAAAATTCTCTTACAAAATAATAAATTACTCTCTTAAAATTCTTGGGATTATTCTTTTTTTTCCGGACGTAGAGAAATTCTTTATTATTCTTATTAATTCTTTTGTTTGTGCAAATGATACAGTGGAAACCTGCCCCACCCTTGTCACATTTATTTTCGGCTTATATTATTACTATCCACTAGATTCAGTTTCAATAAAAATATAATAATATATCGTTATATACGTGTGTTGTTTAATTTAGCCTCAACATATATAGCTCGCATCATAATCAATAAAACCCTAACACATTAACCAGATACTTGATTCAATTTTTTTTTTCAGAAGTGTACTATAAAACACCATTTAAAAAGAGAGAGAGAGAGAATTGAGTTTTTAATTAATACACATTTGTATACAACTCGAGAAAATCCAAAACTAAAACAAATTTTAAATAATTTAAAACTTTAGTTTTAAAATACTAAAAAATATATTCTGTTCCTGAAAATAATTCTAAAAAACTAATCTGTTGAACAGATTTTTTAATTTCGTTGTCTTTAAAATATAGAAAACTATTTTTCAAAAACAGGAAACAAAAACCCTAAGTTTATGGGTTCCTCAACTTAGAGTGTGTGTGATACAACTAGCTTATAATAACTATTTAAGAATTTATAGTTTATAGTTTATGACTTATGATGAATAAGTAGAGGTGTTTGGTCAGGGTCGTCCCATGGATTTGGATAAATTTTGGAGGCCTTGTGCGATAATAAAAAAGAGGCCTTTTAAACACATGATAGATATATTTTTTTATTTCTATTAATAATTGTAAAAGCGAAATTAAATACAACAACAAAGAAAAGGAAGGGTTGAAGACTGAAATGTTAAGTGATTAATGATATTTTCTTTTTATACAATATAACATTTTTTTTAGGCCCCTGTTAATAGGAGGCCTTGTGCGTAAGAAGAGCTTGCACATACTCGTCAACACGCCTGTGTTTGGTCACAACTAGCTTATAGCTTATAAAAACTAACTTTTAATAATTCTTTTCAATTCTATTCTTATCCTTTTTAAATAATGACAAATAATACTAATATTATATTAATATATTATAAGTATGTCCTTAGGTTATTTGACATAATTTTAACTTGTCATCAGCTAATTTTACCAAAAACATCCACTTACTTATAAGCTATACTCCATCTGGTTTCATATATAAGCAACTTTGCTTGGTCTCAAATATAAGCAAAAACCAATTAACTTATCATTAATGATAAAATTTCAATTTTTTAACAAATTTTTATGAGTTCTAATGTAGAGAGAAATTATTCTGTTTGAAATGATGTGGTAGTTTAGAAAATAAATTTGAGTTTTTTATGGGATCAAAAAATATTGAGTAAAATTAACTAATTTTTTTAATAGGCGTGTTTATGTCTAATTTGCTTATATACAAATTTAGAAGAAATAAGTCACAAGTTATAAATCATAAATCATAAATCATAAACTATAAGCTAATATTATCAAAGAGAGTCTTACTCTTTTATACTCACTTTGAGCATTCTTCCCTTGCATTTGTTATTCTAACATATTGATCTTGATCCCTGGTTATGTATATATATGATTTAATCATTTTTAATTCAGTCAAAGAGAGTGTGTAATTGAATTTTCATACATATTTTAATTGGTTTAGTTCTTGTAGACAAATAATTATTTTATTTAATAAATTTATATATTGATAGGTCATTTTAATAAATAAGGATAAAATTAAAAAATATTAATAGATATACCTTATATTATATATATTTATAATATTAAACATAGACATTTAGTTTTATTCTGAATGCTTATATGTTAATATGGTTAAAATTGTACTCTGTAGCCTACAAAAGGAAAATACGCATAAAATTTGAAGAAAAATGAAAGCACAAATTTAGAAAGTAGGAGTATATGGTCAATGTTGATGTTATCCATGTATCATGTACTAGCAAACAAATGTGGTCTCATGTAACAACCAAACTTTTCCATCTCTTTCTATGGAATTACGTACGTGCCTACAACTAGCCATAAATTAATTAAGTAGTAGTAAATTATTAAGTGATAAGTATGATGAATCAAGACAAAGTTACACAAATTAAACTAAAAATCCATAAATTTGTGGGGGCTTAAATGGTCATTTTAATTACTTCATTGATTTTTATTATTATGACCTAGGATCCGGAATCATATTGATACAGCATCCATATCGCTGCATCCCAATAACCCAAAACATTAACATTGGTGATTAATTAATTAATTAAAGTAATTAATACTAGTAACTCCGTTACGTTGCGTATGATCTTATGCAACGAATAATATGACTATATGTGTACATATTATTGATAGGATTAATTAATTAGTACGTAGAACTTAGGTTCAACACTTACACTGAATTTTATGCAAATTCTTCACTTTTATGACCTTGATTCATGCCTAGCTGTTGGATCTTATTCCTTTTCATTAGTTGACTGCAGCGTAATTAGCAAATGCTTGTTAATGCGATCATAACTTAATTAAATAATAATACTACTACTATTAATCTTAAACCTACGTAGTATATTTAAGAAAAATTATTAATTTTTATAGAATTTAATAAAAATGTATTAACAAGCTAAATCAATAGTTATTTGTTATTAAAATAATAAAAAATAATAAAATTGAAAAAAAAATATCGTTCATAACATAAAAATAATAAATAATTTAAAATAATTTTTTTTATTAGAGTGACTATTATTTTTAAACAGACAGAGTAATAGAAATTTAGTAATTTGTAAGCATGGCGATAAAAAAGAAATCATTCTTTTTGAAATAACGATAACTATAGTTGTGACTTGTGACGATAATTATATTGTATTGGGAATATTGGAATGGGCAGAAAATCCTCTCTATCATTCTTCTTTGACTTTGACTAGTCGGCGAGCGAGGGAACGGAGACTAGTGATTATATTGAAGACAGATACATTTTCATATTCTAATTAAAACAATAAAAACAAAAATCATAATTTGTATTTTATACACACACTTTAACTTGTTTTATAAAAAAGAGTAGATTTGCAATTATATGTATTTCTTAGAGTATTTTATAAACTTATGTTATACTTAATTAATTTACTAATAATATACTTATTTTAAAAGAAAGCAAGTATTTTAGGATTCATGATTAATATTTTTTTATAAGTCAAATTCATTCATTTCGAGTCGAAGAAGTGCAATTTAAAATTTTATTTTTTTTATCACTAAAATCAACATACTAAGTGCTTGTGACCGTTAATCTATTGTCACATTTTTCTTAATTAATATTTGATTAGATTAAACCTTTTAAGAACACTTAAACATTTTAAAATTAAAAGTAATTTGGTAACGTATTCTTCTAATTATTAAAAAATCTAGGATACATGAGCAAATATAAAATATAAAAGTAAAATGATTAAAAAAGAAGAAAAGAAGTTACTGTGGCTATATATAGAATAGTAATTTGATTAATTTGACAGTTAAGCAGAATTTGTTGATTGTAATGAGGCGAAACTTGGGAGCAAGGTCTCCCATTCAACGGACATTTACCATCACATAATTACAAACAATATACTAATATATACATACATGCAATCTCTATAATAATTTATATCATTATTTTGTGTAGAAAACAATTAAATTAGCCACTTGAGAGTTCATACTTCATAACCTAACAAGGTGCCCTCTAATTGCTCTTTGTTTGGGCAAATGAATAAAATAGGATATTTATATATTTCTGTGCCCATTCTTGGTTGTCAGTCCATGTTTGTGAAACTAGTATTTGCACTGATCCACACACACACACACACATCTCTCTCTCTCTTAAATTAAAACGAACTAACGTGTATGAAGTCCGTGCCCTTGAAGCTAAGCAATATTATTAATAGTAATTAGTAATAGTAATGTGTAATGTGTAACCTAAGCTAAGCTAAGCCCTTCATCCTTCCCTTCCTCCATTCTCTACTTTGTCTCCTTTCATCAGCAACTCACTACTCTTTTTGCTTCTCAAATAAGGTCATTTCTATCTCTTCTATTTGTTCTGTTCTGTTGTTACATGCATATCATCATCACTTCTTTAATTTTTTTGCTTCATCATCAATCTTTTCTCACTTTACTTCCTTTCCCTTCACTTTTTGTTTCTGCTGCCTTTAATTATCACATAACTAACCCTTTCTGGATCTTTGGTTTTCTACTTCCTTAATTATCACTCTTATATATATATATATATATATATGAACTATTCATAAATTTATTAGCTTTCATCATATATAACTCTTGTTTTAATTAGCTAGCTTGAAACATATGGTTCTTCATTTGATTTCATTCAAACTTCAATCATCATCAGTCAAAGGAGTTCCTGTTTTTTTTTAATAACACAACCATATCAACATAAGGACTGATGGCCACTTCTCCTTCTTTTCTCTCTCTCAAAATATCAATCCATGCACACAGTTGTAGGATCTTTTGGGATATACTACTCATATGATATTATCACAGAATATGACTTTAACATAACAATTACACTCATCATGTTATTCTTTCTTTGTACATGAATTAGTGTTTGTTATTTCTTCAAACAATAATTAAATTCATATATAAGAGACATATAGATACATATGCATAACATAATCCTTTCTTTCTGCTGTTTCTAAGGAGTTGTGTTCTAATATAAACACTACAAATTAAACAGTGATAAACAGCAAAGCATGGACAGAAGTTTTGTCTTGTTATTATTCTTATAATAATATATCAATATCATGGAATAATAACCTCTTGCTTATTGTTCCTAACATACATATAATACAAACAAAAAAATTTATATATATATCTACCGTTTTGTTTTAGGATCTTCCAATTCCTATAGTTCCTAGATTCAGAATCCTCGTGTCAGGGAAATGTCTCCTACCATGGGAAAAATGGCTTTGAATCCTACATATATTCTCATTCATAATTTCATTTCTACTATATATTTTATTTCTTCTCTTATTCAAATCCACAGAACTTTGGTTTAAAAACAGGACACAGCTAGCTAAACTATATGGTTTTGGACAATATTATATAGGAGTAGTTTTCTAAGTCTCTTCATCTCTTTTTTTTTCTTTTTAATTTATTAAAGTCGAAAAGTTTTACTTTTTGACATGAAGATTGAGAACAGATACATGTCTCGAGATTATCAATCTATGGCAACTATTTTTGAATTTCTATAGATCAAATGAAACTGCTTCATATCTACCCTTCTACTACCTCCATTCTAAAACTATAGTTCACTTTAGGTTCAAAATTTTATTCCAAAACAATTGTCATTTTAAGATTTCAAGATGCAATAAATTATATATTTTAATATTTCTCTGTCATCACCTCATTTATTCACCAATCACCATCTCTCTTTTTAATTCTTTTGTCTACCACTTTAGTATCTAATTGGACACATTAGTCCACTCATATTAAAAACTTATCAATATCAATAATTTCTTAATATGTGTGAAAAAATCTAAAATGACTATAGTTTAAAAATCCTTGAATTAAATAATGTGTGTGATTATGTTAACAAAAACATGTGTTCTTCTTTAATATAATAATTTCTGTTTTGAATTTTCAGGGAGCAGAATAAGAAAGTGGTTGAAATTTAAAAAAAAAAATGATGGCAGGAAGTGGACAGCTAACAGTGCCACCAGGATTCAGGTTCCATCCAACAGATGAGGAACTTCTGTACTATTACCTGAGGAAGAAAGTGTCTTTTGAAGCCATTGACCTTGATGTCATAAGAGAAATTGATCTCAATAAACTTGAGCCTTGGGATCTCAAAGGTACTTGTAGCATCATTATGTTCATGCATGTTATATACTTCAAAATTAAATGTCTATCTAGATGCTTATGTATATATTTTTTAGTATGTTACTTCTCATTAGTGGTTGAAGTTCAGATGTTTTTGTGTGTGTTGAATAATGGTTATTAGTTACATGCAGAGAAGTGTAGGATAGGGTCAGGGCCACAGAACGAGTGGTATTTCTTCAGCCACAAGGACAAGAAGTACCCTACAGGAACCAGAACTAACCGAGCAACCACTGCTGGTTTCTGGAAAGCAACAGGAAGGGACAAGGCCATTTACCACACCAATAATTCCAAGAGGATTGGCATGAGGAAAACACTTGTCTTCTACACCGGTCGCGCTCCTCACGGCCAAAAGACTGATTGGATCATGCACGAGTATCGCCTTGATGAAGATGATACAGAGATTCAGGTCAGAAAACATTCAAATTAACCAGTACACATAAACATGAACGTGTTGTGTATATATGTATGTGTTAAATATTATTATATATATATATATATATGTATATGCAGGAAGATGGGTGGGTGGTATGCAGAGTGTTCAAGAAGAAGAATCAGAATAGAGGATATCAACAAGAAATTGAAGAAGAAGAGCAACTATCCCTAATGAGATCAAACAACATTCTAGAACCAAAGCATCATCATCACTTCCAACAAGGAGATGGAGTATTCTATGATTACAACAACAACTTTGATGGAACGATGCAGCTTCCACAGTTATTCAGTCCAGAATCAGCCATAACAGCAGCAGCAGCATCTTCAATGAATGCCATGGACATTCTTGAATGCTCACAAAACTTGTTGAGGCTCACAACTAATAATAATGGTTCTTCTGGACTTAACCTGATGCAATTACCACAAGGAGGAGGAGAAAGCAGGTTCAATGGTGATTGGTCTTTCTTGGACAAGTTGTTAGCATCTCATTCTCATCATCATGTGCCAACTACTACTACTTCTTCTTCTTCCGCAGCAGCTCATCAGAATAATAATAATAATAATAAATTATTCCCTTTTCATTACCTTGGATGTGAGCCCCATGACCATGATATCATGAAATTCTCCAAGTAATAAAGCAGAGGCTGGTTTGTGTCAATTACAAACACAAATCTTAGCCGTTGATTGATCTTTGCACAAACCAAAAAGAAAGGTGAGAGGGAGAGGATGATGGCTGCAGGTGTTAATTATTATGCATAAGCAAGGTGAGAAGTTTCATTTACTGTGTTAAAGTAAAGTAATGCTAAGCTAGGTGCAGCAGCATCATGTCAGATACTCATTCAAATTCCACTTATTAATTTCCTTATCTTCTGTTTTCAGTAACAACTGTATATATCTGTGTTTTTTAGTTTTTCTTTTTCAATTTTCATGGTTGATTGCTTAATTAATGTCAAGAAATTTCTTATTAGCTAGTGCGTGGGTATACGAAATTTCTGATTAATTGCTTTGCAAAAATATGTTTTTTTTTTCAGAAAAGAATTGGAATAATGTATGCATTTATTTTGTAGATCCAATAGGCCACTATGATTATTGCAGTCACATTCACATTCTTAATTGACCACACACACCCTTACTTGTCTTTTTTAAGGAAAGAGGTGGAGGATCGGAGTTTTACACTTTAAACCATGTACATTTTTACATATATATCTCGACTCGTAAAAGTTGCAGTAAAGTAAGTAGTAAGTAGTACTGTAGTAGTGGGACTGGAACCTACCTACAAGTTTCGAGATCTTCATCAAAGTAGAGGATTCGCCGCCATATGGGTTATGATCTAAATGTAATGCTTGAGAATTTCAATATCACATAATATTCTCAAAACTAACATAATCATAACACATTATATTATTTTCGATAGTTAGTTGAAGTAATTGGTTGCTTTTACTATACATTGACAAGTTGGGCATATCTCAAAAATGTACATAAAATAATTAACATTTAGTGTAGTTGAGTGCCCATATATAATACTCATAACACTGCCCACCACCTACGCCTGCTAATATATATAGTACAATAGCTTAATTTATTTTTTACAATGAAATTTGTATCAAATGTCTCGCGTAAATTATCCAAATATTTCATAATTAGGACGACCCATAGTAGGGTTAAACGTTAATTATAAAGTAGAATTAAAGGAATAATATATATGTTTTATTTAATTAAGGGCGATCGACTATTATTCACCAATATAACTTAAACGTGCGCATATGTCATAGTCCTTTTTCACCCTATTTCACAATGAAATTAAAGAGCCCAAAAAACTTAAACGGATAAATATGATTTTTAATTTTAAAGTTTTTGTTTGTTATAATGATTTTAATCCTTTCAATTTCTTTACTCATCCAAATCTCAACCTCTCCTACGTAATCTACCCTTGTTTGTTAATTTCAGGGCAATTGCCGGCTACACCAATTCTGAATCAAGGTCTTAGTGTCTCGATGATGAATAGAAAAAAAAATAATTAGGAACCACCACAATTAATATATTTTCTGGGTTTTCATATTTTAAAAAGTTTGAATGATTTTTACATTCTCAATATTATCAAATTTTTCTCTATTAATATAAGTAATTAAGTGATCATTCAATCACTCATTGCCAATACAATTTTGCATTCGATTTTTAATAATATTCATAATATAGAGAAAGTTCTTTCAATAAGTTCAATTGTCACGAGTAAAAATTATTAAGTTATACTCTTTTGCATTCTATTTTTAATAATATTCATATATTAAATTGTATGTTGTTCTGTTGTTATGTTATACTCTTTTGCACGTTTGATGCTTTTTAATTTAATATATTAAGTTTATTTTGCTGGTAAAAAAAATTGTCACGAGTAAAAATATCAAAGTTAACTCTAAAAGCATACACTTCTATAAAATAATTCTCAGTCAAACAATTTAATACCAAAGGATTTAATAGATAAATTTTGAGCCAAACAAAAAATAAATTAAATTAAAGTTATGGACTAGCTAATAATTAAGTTAAATTATGTGGACAATTCTATACCCCAACATGTAGATTATTAATATATATGTATATAAGTTAGAGTGCTTTTGGCAGCAATTGGCATTTGGCACCCATGCATACATATATAGTCATAGCTCAATTTTAATAATTTACAGATAATTTCTGATATCTAAACATTGATAATACATTATTCTTTGCTCTTGTATCCAAAAAAAATTGATACATTAGGAATTCAACTATTTCAGTTTACATTGAAATGGTTGAATATATGGTACTCCTAAAATTTTATGTAGCAAAAATATTTCTACCGTATTTTGATGCTGTCACATTTTTAGGAACTTAAAATCTAGCCCCTTAATTAAAACAAGCTTGTCCATTAATTTATGACGCATAAAAAATTCTCAGAGGACTTTTTTTACCAAAAAAAAAAAAAAAACTCTATCCATATTTTTTATGAAACAAAGGGGCCAAAGCCCAAAAAAAAAACAAAAACAACCTAACTAGGCTCCCTCAAAAAGATGGAGAAGGCACTATCGTACATAAAAGGAACAGTAGTAGACAAAGGAAAGAAACTCATAGACCAACTAATAAAACATGTCCCATTTTCGTCAGAGCCTCTGTCATAGCATAGTGACACAACATAACCCATTGAAGTTTTGCTTAATCATAACATAGTGACACAACATAACCCATTGAAGTTTTGCTTAATCCATTTTGTTATACTAAAACTAGAACGAGAATAGCCCTACTAGGTGACACAACGTAACCCATTGAAGTTTTGCTTAATTTAAAACTATTACTTAATTAAATGGTTGATATATAATAATTAACATACATGTCACATTTAAAAATTTTATACGTATATATAAAGTATCAAGTCAACCAATCAATTTTATACTACTTTAAAATTAATCATATTATTATATATATGTTGGCTTTAACATAAATTGACGATGAAAAGGGCAAATTAAATTTGAACTGTTAGAAGACTTTATGCACATCATTTCTATTTGTCTGTCCAAATTGCGTGCAAAATTAAATAAGTGCATATGTACGTTTAGATAATTATTTATTTTGATTAATATTCTTTAATTTTAATCTCCCCTCCCATAGCAACGACCAAATCTTGTAGTTTTTGTTTTCATAAATTAAATTTAAACATGTCAAACTAATTAAATTGACAACTAACTATAAATTAGTTACTTTAACTAATTTATCCAGTGCTATATACGTAGTATACTATAATCGCTAATTAATTAATTAGACAACTACGGATACATCCATAGTTTTTTCTGAAATTCGATTTCGTGTAGCTACTAGCACCCAAAAAAAATATAATTAACTTATATATGTGATTGAGATATCTATCCAAAGTTTAAATTATTTCTTTTATATTATAGGTAAATAGGATTTTTTTCGCCCAATAGTTGAAGATTCATCTTTTTTAAATGTAAAGTTTATCAAAGTAAATTTTATGTTTACCAATAAAATATTTTTTTATATATGACTAAAATTTTATTGCTATCAACATATACACTATAAGAAAATTCAAGATTATTAACTAAAAAAATTAACTATAAATATTTTTTTTGTTTATTCATAAATAAATAACTATTGATTAGCTACCAACTAAATATTTTTAGCTAATTTATAGTTAAAAAAGTTTTAAAAAAAAATTAGTTACTAATTTTTAAATTTAACTACAAATTAGTTATGAAATATTTTCGTAGCAAATTAATGACTTGAATTTAGCTGGGAAACTTCCGTAACCAATATAATTTGTTACTAATTAACTATATAATTTTCCTAAATCAATTTGAAAAATTCTTGTTGTAATACTTAAAGTATTTCATTATTTATCAATTGTGCCGGATTTTATTAATTTCCCATTTAAAATTCTTTTATATGTGTGCTATATGGTTTAAGATTAAAATATCAAATTAATGGTGATCGAGAGTAATTTGATTGAATGATGAGAAAGCAAAATAAAGAGGTCGGCAATTGCACGAAGTAAAATAAAATATTTTGTAGCTGATACGGTAAAATATTCCAATATTTCAATACTTCAATATTCTATGATATCATATATATGCACTTTCATAATTTCTAATGGTCAAAGCTAGTATTATCCAAACACTCCAGCAAAAAATAAAAATAAAATGATATAGTCAAACTAGACTGCTAATTAACATCCTTTCCATCATCGCAAAATGCATTGCTAGAAAAATAACATTGCATGCCAAAAAGAAGAACATGATGTAATAATATATATCCACAAATTAAATTAAAGAAAGTGAAATGTTGGCAATTAATGTCAATGGGAGAAGTCTTCTTTGTCTATCCATATATCCCTTTATTGAATTTCAAATGACCATTGATATCCTAAGAAAGCACTAATTCAAATCAATTAAAATAATTAATCAATTAACATTGGCTTGTTCCAAATTATTATAAGTAGTGGTCTCAATCAAGATTAAATATTTATTTGCGTTCTTCGCTATTTTTTTTTTTTAACCTTATTTGTGTAACTTCCATTCATTACAGATTTGGTAACTAATTCTGTTATACCGTCATAACTACTCGCAAGTTAACTTACCACAACTGGCTGAGCACAAAGGTCGTTTGTGCTTGGTATTAATTCCATTGCCGCCGGTGGTTTATTTGTAATAAAAGATTTTTATTAAATACTGAGCGAAAAAAGGATTTCTATTAAAAAAAGTTGTAATTGAAGTTTGGCACAGTGCATTCGACCGGATCTAATTTTAATGGACACAGGGACAAGAACACTTGCATGATGGATTATGAATAAGCAGTGTATTAATATTATTGTAATTATTTTTTCAGACTTCGTTTTTTTACCTATTATTGTATATTTTTCTATTTAGTTCACTTTGCTTATTACAAAAATTATGAATAATCCTTCACCAAAAGGAATAAATATCAATCACTTGCTTTCTTTCAAAAAATTCTGAAGAGCGTTATCGCTTCCAATTCAGAATTATATTATTTGCATGGATTTTCAATTAAAATAAAAATAGTTCGGAGAAATTAAACTTAAATCTTTACCTATTCATCTTTAATTTCCAGCGATTATGGTACAATATAATGAGATAAAGATATTTAATAGTAATGAATTGTATGAAAGAAAACAAACTGTACTCTACAATTTCATTAGAGATAGATAATACAGTTCATAGGTTAACTAGTTTAATTAAGTCAGACAAATGATCAGATTTGATATTCTTTCCGTTCAAAAAAATATTAGTCATTTAAAAAAAATTATTTTAAAATATTTGTCACATTTATATTATTAATGTTATATTTATTAACTTTTTTTACTTTTATTATTTTTATAGTTCGTAGCTATTGAGTACCTTAAAGTCAATAATTAATTTAGTTTATCTATCTATTTTTTTTTGTTAGATTCCAGGGGCAGAGCTATGTTAATACAATGAGGGGCCTGGGCCCCATTGCGAGAAAAAATTGTTAACATATATATATAATTTTTTAAAATATAAGTAAAAATTAGTAGTATTCTAAGTAATTGGCCCCCCAAAATTTTGATCTATTTAGTTATTTATATTTGGCCTCCCAAAAATTTTGGGCTAACTATCCCTGATAGATTCTATAAAAATTAATTATTCTTCTTAATAATGTAAAATCCTCTAAAAACAGAATGGATGGAGTATAATATTACTCTCTCCATTTCAAAACTATTGTCACTTTAACTTTTAATTTTTGTTTCAAAACAATTTTTACTTTTAGAATTTCAAGATTATTCTCCCTCATCACCTCTTTCATTCACCTATTAACATCTCTCTTTTTTATTTTATTGTCAACCACTCTAATTATCTATTGGATAGTTTAATACATTCATGTTAAATAGTTGTAACAATTAATATTTTCTTAATGTAAAAATACTTAGAATGAGAGTAGTTTTGCAGTGATGGAAGTATTACTCTTAATTAAAACCTACTACATACAATATTATTACATTTAATATTTTTTTTTTATTATTATACTTATGTATTTTGTATTTATTTTACGACTGTGTATCACCGTGTATATATATTGATAGCTTTAATGAGAACTTATAAAAGGTTTTAAAATTTTGAATATTATTAGCTAAATAAACATACATTACATACATTTCATAGATAATATATATATATATATATATCAGTAGAGCTGGGTATACACCCCGCGGCTTGCGAGCTGTCCTGCAAAACTGGTGGCTGGCGTGGTCGTTATATATATATATATATATATATATATATATATATAAAATATCGCATTTAATTTATGCTGATTAAACATTTTTCCCATTTAAAATATATTATAATTATAATATGCATGATTCGCAAATATTGAAAAAGATTTTGAAAAGTATATTTTTAAGACAAAATAGATTTAATGCTTTAAAATACTATTTAAAGAGCCAAATGTAATAAAAAGTTTTTAAAAATTATAGATTTTTTATGTTTTTAGGAGACAAAATAATATATATTTATACTTATTTTTTTAATTTAATTACCTATAGGTTTTGGTTAGCAAGAACAATTTTTTAGTTAACTCTGTCTTTTTCACATTTACCAAGAGGTTTTAATGTTGTTTTTTCTTTTAAAAAAAGTGGTAGTATTTTAAAAGATATGTGATAGACCCCTCATGTAACAGTATAACCTTTGATGAACTAAAAACAATATAATGACAAAAAAAAATCTTTGTAACTGTATAATAAAAAAGAAAGACGTGTTTGGAAAAGATTATTTTTCGGATAGTTATATTTTACATTTAAAAAAGTTTTTTATTATTCTTTTAACAAAGAAAAAAGTTTTTTTTTCCTTCAACTAAAAAGTTAAGTGTGTATATTTTTCCTTCAACTAAAAAGTTTTTTTTCCTTTGACTAAGAAGGGTGTGAATATTGTTTTTGATACATATTTTTTTGTTTATTGAGCATTGTTATTTTTTGGAATTTATTCAGCATTGCTATTTACTGGTCTTTATTCGTCCAGCAAGTACAACCATTCTGCAGCTTTGTTGAATCCCTCTAATTCAACATAACCACTTATGAATTTTGAGTTCCATGATATTACCATCACCAATTGTTATCTTCAGTTTTAGAGTTTATTTCCAGTCATTCAAATTAAATTTACATATGCTATTTTCCATGATGGTATCTTTAATATTTTTCTGAATTTCATCAATACCATTTAATTACATTATATTAAATTATAAATATTGAATACAATTTAGCGCAAACATATATTCCACCTGCGCATTTTAAAGTTCTTATTGCTGATAACAAAAAATTCATTAAGTTTATGGATGTACGAAAGTCTTCTTATAATGACTATAGTTAAAATGAATTATTGTCCAGATTATGCAAATATTATTATGGAGATTATAGATTTTTTCTTGAGATAATAAATCTCATTTCAATTTTTTACCAAATTTTGATTATTTTTTAGAGTCTAAAATTTAAATTAAATGTTGAATTTTAATTCTTAAATTAAAATCTTTTATTGAATTCCTTTTCCTTTCAAGAGTTTAAGATTTGAAATATAAAATGTCACCAATAAATATATAATTTGCAAAATTTAAAATTAATTGCATTACTAATGTTTTTATAAAGAATATGGCCAATTACAAAATAAAAAACATGTCTTATTACTTAACTATTTTGAAGAGTAAATACTCAAATTTTTAATTTCTGTCCGGTCTTTAACATTTTTAAAAAAATTAGTTTTCTTAAAATATATTTTAACAAGTTTAACATAGAAGATTAAATTGTTTAATTAAGACTTCGAATTTGCAAAAAGTAAAATGAATCAATACTAAAAAAACAAATAAATTGTATTACGGGATTATACTATCGTATTACAGAAAATATTAATCTTTAAAAAATGTAAAACGACACCAACTAATAATTATGCAAGTATAAAAATTTCAATAAAATCTTCTAAAATTTATAGGTACATTATCATATATATAATGGATTAGTTTGTATTATAGTTTTAATAAATTCTTTGATTAATTTAAATCAAATGGGTTAAGGTACTGAATTTCATGAATGAATATATAATTAACAAGTTTTAAAAATAATTGCGTTACTGACGTTTTTTAAATAATATACTACCATTTTGAAAAACAAAAAATATTTTTTATTGAACTAATTTGAAAATTAAATACTCAAATTAATTATTTTTGTTAGCTCTTTCCAATTTTAACAAACTTTAGTTTATTTTAAAAAAAAAATATTTTATTACGAGACTGTGATATCACATTGTAGATAAAATTTGTCCTTAAAAAATAGTAAATGTCACCAACTTATGTTTAACATGACATTTGCAGAAATTTTTAGCTTAAAATTTTGTTTAATTCAAATTTAGGTTTTGAAAAAATATAAATAATTACTAATAACAAAACTAACCCAAGTCTAATACAGGATTATGCTATCATGTTGGAAAAAAAAATTCTTAAAAATGTCATATGAATTCTTCTTAATCAATTTCGGATCAACATGTTTTCGAAAACATTCTCATATCTTAGATGTCTAATATATTATGATTTCTAATATTATTATTCCATTTAAATATATCATGTAATAACAGATAAATGATTAAAGCAAGTAAATTCCGTGCATCGTACGAGTTTGTTACTAGTTTCTTTTAACAAAAGTGGTAGTATTTTAAAAGATATGTGATAGACCCCTCATGTAACAGTATAACCTTTGATGAACTAAAAACAATATAATGACAAAAAAAATCTTTGTAACTGTATAATAAAAAAGAAGGGTGTGTTTGGAAAAGATTATTTTTCGGATAGTTATATTTTGCATTTGAAAAAGTTTTTTATTATTCTTTTAACAAAGAAAAAAGTTTTTTTTTTCCTTCAACTAAAAGGTTGACATTATTTTAAAAAGCTTAAAAATCACTTTTCACAACTTAAAATTATCTTAAAAATCGCTTTTGACAGTAAATATATCTAAACAAAAATTGATTCTCACATAATCGATTCTTTTTCACAACTTATTTTTACAATTAACCACAGCTAATCCAAACACACTCTAAAAATTAAATTAAAAGAATAAAAAAAAAAGTACACGTACATCAACAAGGGGAGATTAAAAAATAAATGTTTGACTTAAATAGTAAGAAGTTTGTTGTGCTAAATAAAAGGTATAAATGGAAAATGATTCGATGAATTATATTTCACGTTAATTAATCTTATAAATATAATGGATCCAATGCTCGATTGAGCTTAACTGAATATCATTTGCAGTTTTTTATTTAACTGATTTGGGGATTCCGTTGTAAGTTTCTTTAATTTGGAGACACACATGGCACCTGAATTTTTAGATCGATATTGTTAATTATTTGATGGTTTACTAATTTAATTTTATGTTGGTTCTTATAATTTGGGTTTTTGGCCTAACTTAATCCCAAAAGTTAGCTGGCTGGATGAGAATTGTCATACCCTTGTAAATTCAACAATTGTCATATGACTAGCCGATGTGGGTCTTTTAACATGCCCCGTTACGCCCAGAACTACACAACCGGAGCGTGAACAAATATAGTTAGACAAAAAAATGGATGGCCCAACGGGACTAACAAACGCCAACAACACATGTGGGGGCCAAACAAACGGATTTATGATATGCTTTAATACCATATTATAATTTAAGTTTAGATCTAATTCACTTTCAAAAGCTTGCTTGTAGGACGTTGATAGTCACACCCTTATAAATTCAACAATGATCATGTCATTAGCCGACGTGAGACTTCTAACACTATAATCTATTTATGTGAAACTAAGCTTACAATGAAAGCTAATTAAAGTGTCGATAAGTTATTAGAAAATCACCTAACATGCATATAATGGGCGATGGAACATTTCTTAATAATATAAAATGATTAAAACAGTTTGTTTGAGCTCAGCTATCATACGATAGGTAGTTGTCTATTTATTAATTATATTGATAAACACATTAATTAATTAATTATATTAATGTAAGAGTACAAAGTTATTTTTGTGGTAATAAACAACTTAAGGAAAAAGCTGAGACCAAGAACCACAACTTTGCTATCCGTGTAAGCCCGACAACATACAAATGCAAAACCTAAGGTCATCATCAATCTCCTTTAGTTTGCTCCTTCAAATTGATCATATAATTTAAATCAAAGGCTATCAATGCTTATAAAATAAAATAAAAACAAATAACAAGGGTGTTAGAAGTCTCACATTAACTAAGTATATCATTATTATAAAATATATAAGTGGTGTGACAATCATCTTTTAAAGAGGTAAATTTTAAAAGTAAATCGTTAAGCCTAAACCTAAAATCTAAAATGACAACAACAGAGCTTATCATTTTAAAAAAAAGATAGCGCTAAAAATAATTCAAGAAAAAAAGAGAGAGCACATAGTGTAAAAAAAAATACTTGAGTTAGAGACTCCTCGTAACTTAAAATTACAAAAAATCCACATTGAATTTTGATTAGAGAAAGTGTTAAAAATTTCACATTGACTATGTATTTAATTATCATAAAATATATAAATAATGTGACATATACCTAGCTAGCAAATATGGGACGACTTCTAACCAATATATATAATGTGGCCAACTATACATAAATTTTGAGCTTAAAATAAGGGTTTAATTTGATTTTAGCTTTATTTATAGATAAGTTGCTAAAAAAAATTTAGCTAATACGTAGGTTAGAGGGTTTGAGCAGCAGTTATATGTGCATGACGGATTGATCATTGATAATCACTTGCTATATATCACAAAGTCATTAATTACCTAGAGGAAGTATATAATTGTAAGCTTATATATTGAAATTTGAATCAGTTTCACATTACATTAATTCCACGACATGGGAGGAGGAAGCATGTGTTCTACATGTATAATGATTAAGACATCCTTTCACTGCATACGCCACTCGCAAATTCCTGACCATATTTAATTTAACATTTTCTTTTAATAAGCAATATGATATGATGTGTCTATTAACACATGATAAGAAGCTTGTTCGATCTGCTCCTTCCCGTCGGGGAGGGGCAAGGAGGGAATTTCAGATCACTCTGGCTAGGAGCTCTTAGATGGGGAAAACGCCGAGAGGAAGTGGTACTTACTCCAACGTTTTAGTTAGTTAAGTAATAGAGAACTTTTATACATGTTGTTCTTTTTTCTCTTTTATAATAAGATTAGATTTGTCAGCGTGACGAGGGAATTAGTTAATTTGGGTCTAGGTTCAAATCTCTTAAAAATGACTTCGGTATGGAAGAGGGGACAAACCTGTAAGACGTGTGCTCCTTTTATACCTTTTGTCTGGACAGCTTGTCAGATGAGGACCGCAGTGGTCATTTCCGCGGGATGCTCTTGTGACCATGGGATCCTCTTCCCATTGGTAGAAGTATCTCGCACCGGGACGAGATCTTTCGACTAACGGAATTCGTCTTAAGTCTATGAGACCAATGAGATATCCTCTAATAAAGATATCGAAAATACCCTTATGACAGGATTCCGTACATAAAAAAGCTATAAAGAAAAGTAAAACACATACATTAACTAAATACTACATTTTAATTAATAAATAATTTGAATTATTATGATTAGGTCACAAATTAAAGTCAGAAAATAGATAGATCTACACGCATCTCATCTCATCTCATGGTATGTGTCGGAATATACATTACAATGAAAGTCACCTTTGCGATATATGTTTGAGGAATTTAAGCATGTAGTCCTTCAGACAAAGAGCGTAACAGCGTTCACATTACATATGTATGTATGTGGCTCTCTCAAAATAATTATATATCATGATATTAATTCTTTTAAAGAGACATATTACATCGATGATGGTGAAAAACCCTTAGTTATAATATATATATAATTGAATTCAAATGAAATTAAGGTGTAAAAGTTCTTAAATAATACCGTACATAATTTTTTATAAAAAACGAATTTCGTCGATCCAACCAATCAATTAAAAGTTTATATAATATAGATCAACTATGCAAAAATTCATACAATTTGAAAACTATTTGATACGTTATCGAAATATTTTGCTTGAACGTCTAACACCTTATTTAAAATATAAGTAAATTTCATTTGTTAGATTACATACCTACAAATTTTCAAATGATATAAATTTTTACATAGTTTTCTACGTCATACAAACTTTCAATTGATTAGTTAAATCAACAAAATTTATTTTTTATAAAAAATTATGTGCAGTGTCATTTAAAAACTTTAACATATTAATATCATTTGAACCCAACTCATATATATATACATCGATGATTTCTACACATCTGATAGATTAATTTCAATTTTCGGCTAAAAGATGTCAAAAGTGTTGCTCATCTAAAAAGAAAGTAATCTATGACCGTTAGTTGAGATATTCTTTGACATACACTGTACCAAAAGAATCTTCCGTTATATTCTTGTATAAATTATACTACTATATTGAGAAATTAAAATTAAGGAGCTCAGTTTTCGGTGCACCGATTAAGTTAAAATAATAATAATAATTAAAAAAAAAAAAAGGAGCTAAATGGTAAAATATGAGTGTAATGCAGACTCACATGTGAGTCAGGAACCAGAACACAAGAAAATGCAGCAGGTGCATGTGGATTGTCTTTGTTCTTATTTGCATTTTTTAATTTTAAAAACAAATAAAACAAAGTCATATAGGGGCGCGCATGTCCAATAAAGACAAATAATGTTTATTGGGATTGACCATTTGTTTTTACTATTCATATTCATATGCATATGACATTTACCTTTAACCTCCATTCTTGGACCATTATAACTTCCATGGCTCAAAATTTCTAACCAACACTATATTGCATGTGACATCAACATGCATCTTAACAAACTACCATGCATGTGACATCAAATCAATCTCAACAAACTTCAACACTTTTATTATTCTGAGTAATATATTTTATTTAGATTCGAATATTGCAACAGTATTTTATTAAAGATTTTTTATTATTATGTACAATTTTATACATGTTAAGAATTTTAAATTATTTTTTTATTGATAAATAAAACTATTTATTACATTATAAACATCAGATCGACTAGTTAGATTTTTGTCTTTTTCAATAAAAATATACTCTTAAACTTTTCTTTTGAGTCGTGCCGTGTGAAATTCTTAAAATGTATAAAATTGTACATGATAATAAAAAGTCCTTTTTGACCATAAAAACCTCCTTTAATTAAAAAAATATTTTATTAAATATGAAACTATTTAGAGAGAGAAAGAATATAGGAAAATATTAAAATAAACTATACATATACATATACTTTAATTTGCAAATAAAATTATAAATTTTGTAATTACTTTTAATTACTTTATTTAAATAAAAATCAAGATTATTTAAATAAAAATTAAGATTATGTTTATAATTTCAGCACTACGGATATATCCAATCAACCGTCAAAACATAACTGCGTAGACACTAGATCACTAAAGTGGGAATCACATCAAATTTGTCCATACATTTAATTTACTATATTGTCCAATATAAGTTAAAAAAAATATTCTGACAAAGATTGTATTAAAATAAGTTTAAAAAGACTCAAAAAAGGCTATAAGTCATTTTTATAAATTGAAATAAATTTGTATGTACGATTTTTTTTCTAAAACTAGCTCTTTAAATATTTATTAATTAAATAAATACTTAATTGTGCATTTTGTAAAAGAAGAAAATAAAATAAAAAGGAAGAAAAGATATGCATCTTAGGCATAGTAACTAAGATATGGATTTGTTTAATTATCACGTCAAAGAGAGAAAGAGATATGGATTTGAATGACATATATAATTTATGGAGAGAGATGTAACCTAAGTAAAGGGATAATGTAAAAAAAGGAACAGATGAACGTAATCTAAGGAAGTAGGGCCCTATGACCTATATGTATATGTATATGGGTTCCACAGAAGGGGATGGCCTTTCATTTTCAAGGGTTGGCATTTGCATCAGCAGCAAAAGCCAATAGCCGCATGGCCTCTGCCCCCAACCCCTGTCTCTTTCTTTTCGGGCTAATTACTAAAATTATTTGCAATTTTTTTAGGTTTAATTAATTCTTTGCTTCTATCATAGTAATTGTAGAAGCCAACACACTATGCTTTGGAAGGAGAATTACGGTTCAAATTTTTTTTAAAAAAAACACTAGCTGAAAGAATAAATAGCCAGAATTAGTTTAAGTCTTATATTGAATAGTATAAAAAGAAAAGCGAGTAATTAAAGTTAAATCTATAAAGAGTAAAAGAGATAAAGAAGAGATAAAATATTCATATAAATAGCGAGAGTTAATTTAAGTATTATAACCACAATAATACTAGTTTATTGGGTTAAATTATGATTTGGGTAGTTGTGTCACGTGAGAGTTTTTAATTTTTTTTTTGTAGGGTTTGCAATTTGTGTTTGTGGACCTAAACTTGTAGGTGTTGAACCACTTTGGTAGAAATTATGGAGAGATTTTTTATTTTGTGATCGTTTTTTTAACACAACGTACCCAAGAAACCTAAATTTTTTTGCCCTATATTTGATGTAAATTTTTAATTGGGTCAATATTAAAAAAAAGAAGAAAAAAGAAATTCTTCACATATAAAAGCATTTACAATGAAGTCCCTGCTCAAAAGGTGTTATCGCGGTCTGTATGGGGCGATAAATGAATTGGCAAACAAATAGTTGATTTGTGAAAATTAAAGGTTAATTTAATTAAACATACATTTTTTATTGTGTTTTTCTTTGTTATTTTGATTGTATTAAACATACATTTAGTTCTTATATATAGCACATTTTTTATTTGATCCCCATATGAGAAGAATGTTTGCAACAAAGCCCCGTTGTCAAACAAGTGTGTATGTTTGGAAAAATGTTGGGCTGGAGAAGAATTGATTTTAAATAGTCAAAATCAATTTTAATTGATAAACCAGTTGTTTAGTTATGTGTTGAGAAAAAGTTAAAATTAACTTTAGGCGGCCAAAATCAATTTCAACTGAAGCAAGGCGTGAAACTTGCTTTTACGTTAAGTTGAACAATTTACACTGTATTTTTAAACTTGCTTTTAAAAAAAAATCTCTAAATATAAATCACGTTACTTTAAAATCAATTTTACACAAAATTAATTTTATAAAATTAGGTTAATTTAAAAACAAGGTTAACACGTATGTGAGTATAGAGGCTGTTTTGCAAGCGGATTTTATATATAAGACTAAATTAAAAAAATATCATATAAATACCAAATTAAAAATCGGTGTAATGTATATTGACTAACTATTTAATTAAACATTTTTTAATGTTAGTCACGTTACTAAAGAGTATAAATACAACATAATAAAATAATGTACCATATATAAATAATTTAACTATGTTTTTTATTCTTGAAAAATAAATGAAACATTTGATTTTTGGTATTATAAAATTTTATCTTTAATTTTAGTCCTTAATTTTCAATAAATATTTTTTCTAGTCCCTAAAATAAATTAATAAGTTCTTTCTCAAATGTGTCTTTAATTAAATCCTTTAATTATTAATTAATTATTAGTAAATTTAATTAAATATATTTGAGAAAGAATCTATTACTTTATTCTAATGATTAAAACAATATATTTATTAAAACGTGAAATGTCCTTCATTTTTTAGAACTAAAAATATATTTAAATAATAAATAATTTGTTGATTTTATTATTATTATTATGTTGTGTCTATATTTTTCTTATAACATGATCAACACGAACATAAACATACACAAGAGAAAATAAAAAATATAATACTAAGTAATAGGTTGGGTTGATTTGCCAAGTGTTGCTTTTTGATGCACCCTTTGTTGAAAACTCTCATTTGTCTGGTGTGAATCAATGACTCTAGTGTGAAAGAACATTCCCTTTTTCCCTTTTCTTTTTTTTTTTTTCTTTTGGTTCTACGGTGTTTAACTAGATTGCTTTTATGGAATCAACCAATGCAAATTGTCCATGGAAAAAGGGGGACACAGAATCTGATACAAAACCCTAAAATGGTTTCAAAAGTTTATTCACATTTTAACAGTGCTATATATTCCATAATCCATATTGCGTATATAGATTTATACATTTTAACAATCTATTCTCTATAGAGAGGGACAAAGAGAGAGACTAGGGGCCGGATGGATCGGATAAGCATTTATTTGGTATTGTAATAATTTATACTCTCACAATACTCAAACTTTAAGTAGAACGTACATTTTATCAATTCGATTGATTATTGTAATTATTTTAATTATTACTAGTCAAGTTACAAACATTTACTAATAGATATATATTATTTGTGTTCCCTATTCATACGGATCAAAGTTTTTAAGAAAAAAATAATAATAAATATTTTTAATTCCAATTTATTTATAATTAATTATATCAAAAGTAATTCTATTTACATCTTAAACAAATTAAATTAAACGAAGTAGCTAGATGAGTTTGATGGAAAAGTAAGTTGATATATTGGATTGTAGTTAAGGAGAGAAAAATAAGGTAGAAATGTGGAAGAAATTAAAACCGAAATTAAATTAAATTAAAGAAAGGTAAAGTGTGTGAGTCATCAAAGCTGAATTCCATTTTGATGGAATGAAACTTGCCAACGGACTCAAAAATACGTGGCATATTTATCTAATTGCGAAGTTGGTAGTTAATTATATCTATGCACAAGTCAAATATATGCAACACATAAATAAACGAGAATGAATAACAGGCTTTTTCACATAGAGCAATAAAACACCCTCAAAGTTACATTCACACGCCTTTAATGCATATATGTGGTGGCAGATCTAGGATCTGGAATCAGTGTTGTAATTTAATCAAAATTTTATAAATAAAAATAAAATAATAAATATAAAAATTAAGTATTTTTAAGAATAGTTTAGAATGATTTTTAATATACATTTAATGATATAATTGATTAAAATTGTAAAGTTAAAGAGTCAAATATAAAAATCTAAGTTTAGAGGTATAAGAAAAAAAAGTCCTAGAGTATAAAATTTTATTATATATATTATGTAGGTCCGTCATTGAGCGTTAACGTGCGCGTATATATATATAATTTTAAATTTAATTAATTCAAGTTATATCAAATAAATTTTATTTCACGCAGCGCAAATGAGATTACTCTCATGTTAAGGTCGAAAAAACTCGTAATTATACAAAAAAATAAATAAATTTTATTTTATTATAAAAATATAAATTTAAGTCTTTGCTTTTAATTTGTTTTGGTAACTGAATTTAAGATTCTCCTCCATTCCACAATTATAGTATTTTTAAGATTTTTCACACAAATTAAGGAGTTATTAATTATAGTGAAGTTTTATAATGAATTGATTAAATTATATATCATTATTTATGATTGATAGATGGAAGTGATGAGAGAAAAATAATTATGTTATGTATTTATTAGATAAGAATATAATTAAAAAAAATTATTAATTACATCTTAAAACTTTAAAATGATACTCCCTCCAATTCTTTTTATAATGGCATAGAAAGACAATTATACTTATTAAGAAAACATGTAAACAAATAATTAATGCATTGATTTTCAAAAAATTTATACAATTTTTCCATGCTACCCATATTTTCTTTCTTCATTACATTAATTATACTTTATTGTCACTTTGAAAAACTCATTAATTACAATAGTTATACATAAAAAATAGTAATAATTGCTCTTAAAAATTTGTAAAACGTCTTATATTAAAGATCATTATTAATATCTGAAAAAGATTTTATAAAAAAGACCGAAGGGAATAATAGTTTTGAAACAAAACTTAAAATTAAAAATAACTATAATTTTATAACTGAGGGAATAATTTTTTAGCATCATTCTCATTCATACTGTTTTCCCCCTTCTTGATAGCATATACTCCCTCCGGAAAATTAATCTAAAATACTCTCCATTCAATTAATTCTTTCATTTATTACAATAATTTTAAAAGTAAAGATAAATTAATTTAATTAAGGTATTTAAGAAAAATTAAATATTTCTCATATAGTTCTAAAGAGATTAAATGAGACTAAATTAATTTTTTAAGAGGCGTGAAATAGTTTTTTTTTTCTTATATTCAGTAACGGAGGGAGTAGTATATAGTATCTTATAAAGACAACTACTTTTAAATATCGTCCCACACTACTTTTAAAAAATACTAAATTTTAAATAATTTAGGCACCTTTATGCATGTAATGTATTTCCTCCGGTTTTATTTATAAGGCACATTTTAGATAATTTTTGTGGTCTTTTTTATAAGACATTTATTACTTTTTATGAAGCACTTAATGTATTTTTTTTTCTTTACCCTTATTAAATTACTCAATTTGTATATACTTTTTCACCTTGTAAATTTTAAATCATTAATGCTCTTTTACATTTGAAGAATAAATTTGACATATCATATAAATTTTATGACAAACAACTGAATTTAACTGTTTTTATTGATATTAGTAATTCACATAAAAATGTCTTATAAGTAAGACTTGAATAAATAATAGTTGATATTTATTCACATTTAAGATAATCCATTATCAATTCAGATAAATTATTCTAATGAAATTTCGATTAATTTTTAATTTTAATAAAAAATTATTAGGTTGTTATATTCTATATAAACTTTTAATCCGATAATTAAATTGAAATAATTTGTAATTCATAAAGAAAAGGCATGAGAGATATTATTTTAGTCAACTTTGACTAAAAAAAATCTAAAATTAAACTTAATTTTTTACTTGATAATAATTTTGATCTTCAATTCAACCCTAAAATATATCAGTTGGTTCAAATGGCATGTGATTAATTATTTTTAAGTAAACATTTTATGCATAGTTCAGGTATTATAGAAAGAAAGTTTCACCAAAAGAGTTAGTAGTTTCTTTTCGTAGAAAAGTATATTAATTAAAGATTGATTCTGAATACTTATATACGACATGTTTTTATGTATTCACCAACTAAGCTACATAAATGTAACAAAAAGAAATCATAATTAAAGATCGACTCCGAATACCCCACACAGGCATATTTTATGTGTTTACACTAAGTTATATAAATGGAAAAATAAAATAGTCTATTATAATGGTATTATAATGGTATATATACATATTTTTTTTCATTGACAGTATTTCTCAACCTATAGTTGAGGTGGATACAATTTCTCGGATAATTTTTTATGTATACTAGTCAAAATTTAAATTTCAATTAACATGTTAAAAGAACTTAGATTATTTAGTTATTTGTGCTAAATATTATTACTAATGTGTATATTTATAATTCAAATAAAGTTGTATCTTAAATGCTTTGGTTTGGGACAACATTTCCTCCCCTTAAATTTTCATAAACCAAAAAGGAAAATGCCTCGTAAGAAAAAATTATCCGCGACTAGCTAGAAAAAAAGAACAAACAAACAAACAAACAAACAAGCAAATACATTCCTGTTAATAGTATTGTTGCGGGAGTTTTGTTTGATTGCGTCAAACAGAAATTGTTTTCCAATAGGGTGTCAAAAAGAAAAGATGAAAAATTATTTACCTAACCCAATAACTAACGATAAAAGATTTAAAGGAGGAGCAAAAACACATTAATACATACTATACTACATATTTTAATTTTTCATTTTCTTTTTTTGTGTTGTGGATTTTGCTTCTTTTTAAAGTTGAAAGGAGAAGCCATCTTCCATGTTCACCCGCCGCCTGTAAGAACAAGGAGGAGAAGGAGAGAGAGAAAGAGAAGAGAGAAGAGAGAAGAGAGTGCATTTTCATGCTTCGTTAACTTTACAGCCAAACCAAAAGGCATCTTATTCTCCATCTTCATCATAGATTTAATCTTTTCTGTTTTCCTCCTTCTCTTATATATATATATATATATGAATGAATATTATCACACATATAATCCTAATCCAAATCCATCCAAACTATAATCCCATTTGCGGCTTGATTGAGCCATTCTAGAGCCAGCAAGAGCATATTTTCTCTCTCTCTTTGTTTGGGTTCTATAAAGAGAAAAACCCTTTTGGGGCCAAACCACAGATAGCAACCCAGAAGCTACAAAAAGAGGGGTTCCCAAAAAAAAAAAAGAAGAAAAAAAGCAGAACCTTGTAAAGCCCGTCATTGTGAACAAGGTTCCTCATTATTCTCTCCCTTGTGGGGTTGTTCAAAGTTCCCACCTTTTTCTATTTTTTGTTATCTTCCCCCCTCCCCCTCCTTTTTATTTTCTCTTATGATATCTATGTAATATGTGTGTATGAAATGTTTCTCTCACTGCCTTATAGATATCTACCTATCAATCTTATCCCTAGCACCCCACTTTCTGTTTTTTTCATACCAGAATCTGTCACACCCAGCATTGTTCTGTTTTGTACTGTTGTTGTCACCATTTCTTAGTTTTATCAGAGCGTCAAAATAAAGGCTTAGACTTAGTGGGTCTTAGTATAAGAAGTACTTAATAAGTGCTGCTTCTATTGCCACTATATGTATTTTTATGGTCTTAGCTTGTGTTGTTTTTGTTGTTTTTTTTGTTATAGACTCTCATATATCTGTGCTTTGTTCTGGCTTTGTGCATTTTGCCCCAGACAAGCAGCAGAGGAACAAAGTCACTACTATAACTATCAAATTCCAACGTAAGGGGTGAAAGAAAAAGAGAAACTGAAGGAGGGAGAAATGAAGTACGTGTTGGTTACTGGTGGTGTTGTTAGTGGACTTGGAAAAGGGGTCACTGCCAGCAGTATTGGTCTTCTCCTCAAGGCCTGTGGTCTTAGAGTTACCTCTATTAAGATTGGTATTCTTGTTCTTCTATTTCTTTGGATTGAAGTCTCACCTCTCATCCTCTTATACTAGAAGAGAATGCATTTTTATGTTAATACTGAATAGAATGAGTTTATCAATGAAATTTCTGTTCAGTGGATTGGTTCTCTGGAGTCTGGATTACCACTTTGAGTGTTTCCTTTGATTACTTGAGGTGTTTCATTTGAGTGGAACTTTTGTTGAACAAAAAAATGGGGTTTTTTTTCCTTGTATGGTATAAGAAGGACTGGTTTTCTCCTTTTGAGCTGATGTATTTCTTTCGTTCATGTTTTCTTTTCTGATTTTGGTAGATTGCTGATCCTTGTGCATTTTATTCCTTTTTCTTCAATGCTTTCTTCTTTTTATATTGATAGAAAAAAGGAGCAGGTCCTATTTTGTGCTCAGTATTTCTATTCCATCATAAAAGCAATCAAAATCTCGCCCTTCTATTTTGTTATGCAAAATACTTCTATTTATCCCTTTTTTTTATTAAGAAAAGGCATGTTTAAATTAGTCTGTTGCTTGCAGATCCCTACCTGAACACGGATGCGGGGACAATGTCTCCTTTTGAGCATGGGGAGGTTTTTGTCTTAGATGATGGCGGCGAGGTAAATTGATAATGTTTTTTAACCCTGGGGATGCCAATTAATTTCTTTCAGTTTTCTCATTGAACTTTGAAGTACAGATAAACTTGTCTCAAAGTGTCCCCAGGATTTCAGTTATAATAACAGAGGATAACTGAAATGTTTTTTCGTTGAAATTTTAGTTGATGATTTATATTCTTTCTTCTCTGTTGAAGGTTGACCTTGATCTTGGAAACTATGAACGCTTCTTAGACATCAAACTAACCCGCGACAATAATATTACTACTGGGAAAATATATCAGGTGAGAACAATGCCTTTACATGTTATCATCTCTTGTTTTTGACCAGTCTTGCCTGTAATTTCTTACTTTTTTTTATTTTATTTTTTCATTGTGAATGTTTATAGGCGGTTATTGAGAAGGAGAGAAGAGGAGATTATCTTGGCAAGACTGTCCAGGTCTGTTTAATCATTCAAAATTTCCTCTTTGAAGCTATTGTTGTTGGTGTATTAGTTTTCATTTTGTTTTTGCTCTATTCTTAGGTGGTTCCACACATAACCGATGCTATCCAAGAGTGGATAGAGCGCGTAGCACAGATACCAGTTGATGGAAAAGAAGGGCCAGCTGATGTTTGCGTCATTGAATTGGGTGGAACTATAGGTAAATTGATGTTCTTTGAGAAAACAAAAAAGGAAAACTTTTGATCAATACTAAGCAAGAACTTGATTTTCAGTAGTTGTCATAGTTCCATTATCCATTTAAAATTTTCCATATTTTAATTTAATAGCATTAATTCAAAATGATTTCTATTTGGCAAATAGTGAGTTCAAATTGTATCGATATTATAACTGCTGTGAAAACTTTAGTTTTAATACAGTATGAAGCCTTCATTTAAAAAGTTTTCTCTTTAATGCAGGGGATATTGAGTCCATGCCTTTTATTGAAGCACTTGGCCAGTTTTCATACCGTGTAGGTAATGCCTATCATGCTTCAAACCTCGTACTTCAATAAATTATATATTTATGTAAGCCAAATTTGTCTTGCTTCAGGGAATCAGTCATGCTAAATATTTTATTATTTATTTATTTATTTTTAGGCCCTGGCAACTTTTGTTTGGTTCATGTCAGCCTGGTTCCTATTCTCAATGTTGTTGGTGAGCAGGTATGCAATACTTTTAATGTATCTTATTAGAAATTAGAAATAAAACTTCACCAAGTGATAATATAAAATTGAAGTTATAAGTTTCTTTTAATTGGTCCTATTCAATAATCTGAATGGAATATCATTGTTACTTATTTTCAAGTTCGATGATCGACAGTTACGTTGTGTTTTAATCTGTAGAAAACAAAGCCAACTCAGCACAGTGTTCGTCAACTTAGAGGATTAGGCTTGACCCCTAATCTTCTTGCTTGTCGCAGTTCAAAGGTGTGTCTTTTGTACTTTTGTTGATTTTTATTGTTGTTCTCTTAGTTCCATGTAATAATGGTTAAAGAATCAATATTTTATCATGTCCTTTTACCAGGAACTTGATGACAATGTCAAGGCAAAACTTGCTCAATTTTGTCATGTGCCGGTAATATGACAATAATGTCTATAACTTTGACTTTGCTTTTCACAAAAGCCTTACATATGTTCTGAAAACGAACTGTTGTATCTGCAGTTATCAAACATACTCACTCTTCACGATGTTCCAAATATTTGGCACATTCCTTTGCTATTGAAAGTAAGTAATCTTATAGTTTTTTTTTGTTTGTTATTCTCCTTTCTGTGGTTGTTTTCTACGACTGCAGAAACCTTATTTATGAAGTTTACTTTGTTCATTTCTTAGTCTGATCTACTGTTTTTTCCTTGAAAAGTTGAATTGCATGTTTCTTTTTCCCCATTAAGTGGTTTGCTTCATGTAAGATCCTGAACTTTTTCTTTTGAATTTATTTTCTGTAACAAATAGGACCAGAAGGCACATGAGGCGATCCTGAAAGCATTAAACCTGCTAGGGTTTGTTTGACAAACTCAATTCTTTTTTGGTGTATAACCCCCTCCCTTTCCCCGTAAAAAATCCTTGCCAATTATGGTTTCATGTTCTGAAACTGTATTGTTTTATATGCTACAGCAATTAGATTAAGAGTTTCCGTCTTTTTGACTGATTGCCTTATAATTTGCAGTGTTGCTTCAGAGCCTAATTTGAAGGAGTGGACCACCAGGACAAAAGTTTATGACAAATGCCATGAAACTGTGAGTCTCAAACATCTTAAATATAACAGAATGTCTAAAGGAAAAAAACATACGCAGATATTGATTTCTGAGTAGTGGCAACTGTTGCTCACAACCATTATGCGCTTCACAGGTTAGAATTGCAATGGTGGGAAAATATACTGGCCTCTCAGATGCATATCTTTCTGTTCTGAAGGTAACTAATGTAGTGAAACATGACAATTTCTATTTACTTTTTGCGTTTTTGCAACTTGCATTTTTAGTACTGAATTCTTTAAAAGTGGCAAATCAAACTTCGTTCCAAAATATTATTGGACCGAACTCAGAAAACCATAAGCTAAAGTACCTGGTTGTTTAAACTTTAAACAGGCACTTTTGCATGCTTCTGTCGCTCACAACCGTAAACTTATTGTGGACTGGGTTCCAGCTGGGGATCTTGAAGATGTTACTTATAAAGAGGTAATTACTGATCTTTCTATTGTATTGTATATGTTAAGTTTTTGGTTTTAGTTTATGCCAACCCTCCTTTGATTAATTTACTATTGCAGGATCCTAATGCATATAAAGCTGCTTGGAGTCTTTTGAAGGTTTGCCTACTATTTTGACTGAATGTCTTTTTTCAAATTTCTAATTGTAATGATAATGTATTTGTTTGACTTTAATGTATTCTCTGTGAGATTTACCTAAATGAACTTATGTTGCAGGGTGCTAATGGGATTCTAGTTCCGGGAGGTTTTGGTGATAGGGGAGTACAAGGGAAAATTCTTGCTGCAAAGTATGCTCGAGAGCATCAAGTTCCATATCTTGGCATTTGCTTGGGAATGCAAATTGCTGTCATTGAGTTTGCCCGATCTGTTCTTGGTCTGCATGATGCTACTAGCACTGAATTTGATCCTGAAGCCAAGAACCCTTGTGTCATATTCATGCCAGAAGTACGTTCTCCTATTCTCATGCGCTTCATAAGTTTATAACTACTGTTTCTTTTGTGAACCTACTTGAACTGGTTTGTAATGTGTTGATAGGGATCAAAGACTCATATGGGGGGAACTATGCGTCTTGGTTCAAGGAGAACTTATTTCCAAGTTTCTGACTGCAAATCTGCAAAATTGTAAGAATATAGACCCAAACTCAGGCTTACTTGCACATGTATAAGTATGTCTTCACTTTCTAAGAGGCTTCTATGCTGATAAATGTGCTTCCGTACATGGATTTGTTCAATTAATAATATTCATTTTCTTCGAAGGCAACCTAATAAATATCATTGTCAGTTTGTCGCATGTAGAATAGAAAATATCAAAAAATGGTAACTTAGGGATTTCTCTCATTCATTGTCACATATCTATGATACTAAAATTTGGAATTCTTTGTAGGTATGGTAATGTAAGCTATATTGATGAGCGGCATCGGCATAGATACGAGGTAAATTGTGTTTGTATCACGAAACTTTCTTCTTGGGTAAAAAGATGTAACCATAGTCACTAAGAATGCTTGCTATGCTGTACAGGTTAATCCTGACATGATATCCCAGCTAGAGAGTGCTGGTCTATCTTTTGTTGGCAAAGACGAAACTGGGAGGCGCATGGAGGTGTGTCTTTTGGTTAAAATGTAATGACTTTGATCTCAAGATTTATGCAGAAATTAATAATTACAATTTTGTTGATAATGTGCATGAGTGCAGATAGTTGAACTGCCTAGCCATCCTTTTTTTATTGGCGTTCAGTTTCACCCTGAGTTCAAGTCCAGACCAGGGAAACCTTCTCCACTCTTCTCAGGTATTTACTGTTTACCCATTTTTTCCATTACCCTATGTTTGGAATTTGGATTACAGTAGAAAGTGTGCAGAGAAAGAAGAGAGAATAAAGAGAAAATGGAGAGATTATGATGTTTGGTTTGATAAAAAGTAGAGAAAATATGAATGAAGTGTTAATTTTCTCTTTTTGTTTTTGAGTAATAGAAAATTGAGAAGTTTACCAGTTAATTTTCTCACCATATTTTTTCTTTCTTTTCGCTTTTCTACTCTCAACCAAACGAGATAAAGCTCCTTTTTATCCCTCTTTTCTCTTTTTCTTTCTTCACACTTCATCCGGACCAAACATAGGCTTAAAGTTCATAATTGTTGTCATTGCAATCCCACAGTCTTGTGGTTATTGATTAACCTTTTTCTGTGGAATGATGTTTGTTTCCTTTCTCATATACTTATCCGAGAGGGAAAAGTTGCATTTTATGAACTGAATATGATTGCCTCATTGGCAAAACAGGATTAATAGCAGCAGCATGTGAACCAAGGAGGACAGTTACAGCACTGCCAAGTAACGGCCATGTGAAGTTAACTAACGGAATATATAACGGACACTCACCATTGCTGAAAGCACACAAAAGTGGGAATGGCTTCAAATCAGCCAATGGTCCCTTAAATGGTGTATATACCAATGGAAATGGTGTGTATGTGGATGGTAGTTGTTAGTCTTTTTTGTGTGTTTGCTTCTTTTGAATAATCATGATGGCTATAACCATATCCAAGGACATAGCGGTTGTCCTCGGTTGCCGTGTACAGTTAGTGAGTGGATAGGTCTTTTAGCTAGCTAGGGACTTGTCTCCCTCCTGCAGCAGCATTAAACAAGCAAATTTTGAGTCTAACAGTTTTTCATGTTTTCCTAGTTAAGGTTTGTGCTATAGTGTGGCAGTTGCATCCACCTTTGGATTCTCACTTTTGGTCAAAAACATTGGCCAAAAGTAACACTCACTTGATCGTGCCAAATATTTGGGCTTTGGTGGCTTTTCCTTGCTTTTTTTAGGATTTTTCTTTTAAGTATACAGGTTGAAGGTGTTAACTTACTTTCAACCAAATGTCTTTCTGAGTGGCCAATGATGTAAAACTCTTATGAACATTCAAGTTTAATTATGTTTGGTTCACTTGCTTGAATCGATTTTTATTGTACTCAAATTATTAACCCCCCGCCCCTCCCCCTCCAAAAATGATTGCTATGTACCTAAGTAAAAAAAAAAAAAGTTTTATACTTCTTCTGTCCCAAAATGTAAGACCCTCTTAGAGAGTTTTTGCTTGTGCCATTCTATAAGACCCTTTGAAAAATTTTGTGCACATTTAATTTTTTTTTACTATTATATCCTTGCTACTTAACTAATTTTGATGAACATTAATTAAGAGAGAGTGAGGTGATAGAAAGAGATTGAAAGGGTAAATTTGGAAACTAATATTTTTTGTTAAATAAATTTAATGCATTTAACTAAATTAATCACTTTTTTTAATTTCCACAATATTGATCTAAGAAATCTTACATTTTAAGACGAAGGGAGTATATTACACTAAAAAACTAAAGGGGATGGTGATGAAGATTTTTATCTACAAGGATCATAATCATGATTAGAGTTAAACTCTTTATTTTTTTATTCAATTTAATATTGAGTTTTCTATCTTATTCAATTTAATTTTTTTTAACTAATTTGATTGAATTAAAACACAAGATTTGTAGATTTGAAAATTACTTCAATTTGGTAAATAGTTTTAACAAATCTACTATTTTGGTAAATGTGCCGTGACCTTCTCTACGTTTCCATGAAGAATTTTAAGAGGAAAATTTATTTTGCGGGAGAATTTGAAATACTTTAGAGTGAAATATATTATTTAAATAGAAAAATATTTAATTATGAAGTAAGAATTAATTTTTATTATTCTACCTAAATAAAAGCTATTGTTAGCATCTCTCCAACCTTTCATTTATTTTGCTATAATCAATTCATCACACTATGATAATCAAAGATTGGAGATTATTATACAACGGTTATCTTACATATATGTAAGTATTATTTTTTGAACTCAAAGATTGATGAAGTCTATTCTTTGTATAAGCAAGTATTTAACAAGTAACATACTTTATAGGAGCTAAAAAATTTGTAGGACTAATTGTACTTATATATTGTAAAATAAAAATTTGCAGGGGCTAAATTAAAAATTAAAAACTTATTTGTCAAGTTATGTACATATTGACAGCATTCTTTTTTATGATGGAAGGTACACAAAATCAAACAGCATAAGAAACATTCTTCTATTATTGCTTCTATCAATCTGTATATAAACTCGAATAATGCAGGGTGAAAATCTATAGATTGAAATTCATATACATCAAAGTTATGACTCAATGAATTTGAAGCATGACGTGGTTGTAATGAACTCTGAAGCCCCCCAACAATCATAGATTTGTAAAATTTAAAGAGGATTCACGTCTACTGGATTCAATGCACCAATTTAGCTGTTCATTGTTAGAATCAAAAGTGGATATGCGTAAGACCTTGTTGTGGTAGTCATATAAGGTTGATCTATGGCCAATGCTGATGTATGTTATGCCTGCTGATCCAATTTTTTGGTACAAATGAACCTGTAAGAAGCCAAAGCACAAACAAAAATAAAAAATGAACAACTTCAGCATCACATTCTGGGATGTATCATGTATGTATAATTATGACATGGATTAATTCAAATCTTATACTCTTTAGGAACTCTTTACAATATCGCTATAGTACATAGTATATCTGGTTTTTCAAACATGGAATTCAAGAATACCTCATTGGCTTCATCAAGTGCACTTGTAGATTCATCCAACAAAGCCATTTGAGGCTTCGAAAGCAAAAGGCGTGCGAACGCAAGGCGTTGCTGTTCTCCCAGAGAAAGAACACTAGCCCATTCATGCGTTGAATCCAAACTGAAACGCGCCAATAAATATCCAAGCTGGACATCTTCTAAGACCTTTATCAGCTCATCTGTGGTTGGCTTCATCGGCCTATCATTTGCGTTATCTGAGTTTGGAAAGTTTGTCAAGAAAGGAAGCGCGCCTGCAAACCAGTTTTGACACAAAATCAGTTAAGCTTACACATAACTCCAGCCAATGAAAAAGTAACAATGATATTAAATCAGGTAAGAATTTTTCTATTTAACCAGATAAAGTAAAATAATAGTATTTACTCGACAAAGTTATTTGATTAGTTCAACTCATTAACAATTATTTGGTAAAACAATACTCCTTCCCAAGCAAGATAAATTGTAAATTCTTGATTAGCGGTTTAGAACTTATTGCAACTTAAAATCCAATGGTAAGGTTTGATAATTTTGGTTGTCTTGCTTCTCTTGATTTATAAAGTAGGGATTTATTCATCTTTTGGACCTGACAACAGCAATATTTTTCTGAAGTACAACCAACATTTATTGTCTAGAAGTCTTTCTATAGTTTCATCTTTTAAAGAACTTCTACTTTCATATTTCCTATGTACAAATTTTCCTGCAGAAAAATTTCTTCCTCACCATTTCAGCATCTCCTATGACAGACCCACAACTGCGGAGCCTGAAGTCTCAGTAATTTCACTAGGGCAAAAAATGACATGTAGACAGACATGGCACAATAATAGACACCTGATTTTAATTTTAAAAGAAAAAGTATGGAATATGCATAAGAAGTACAAAAATATATTTAAGACTGGGGCTGTGGGAAAAAACAGAAATTAGAAATCACATACTTTTTGGTTTAGTACCATTCGACATAGGGACAACATCATCGGCCCAAGTTGGATAAAGTAGTTGTTGACGGAGAGTACCCAAAACCATATACGGCCTTTGAGGAAGGAAAAAGATTCTGGATCTTTTGCTTATGGATTTTCCATGTTCTTCATATGTGTCATGAGAAGTATTCTCTGAAGGAGTATTCACTTCTGAAACAGATTGCTCAGGATTTTCTCCACCTTTCACATAGTATATAATATTTCCACTTCCAGTTTTCCATAGACCAGCCATAGCTCTTAACAAAGAAGTTTTGCCACTTCCACTTGGTCCCATTACCTGTTAAATTCGGTATATTTAAAAATGCTTTTGTATAGCACCACGGTATTACAAAGTTAACAATACAAACCTTAACCTTTCTATCTATTTAAGGTAAATGAGGGACCAGTGGATATCTTACCAGCAAACTTTCCTTTTCCTTGATCGTCAACGACAAGTCCCTAATAAGTGTAGATTGACTTGGTGTCTTCAGAATCAAATTTTCTATCTCCAGTAATGTTGCATGTTTTTCTGGTGGAGTGGATCCATTACACTCCAATACAGGTGAACTCCTAAAATCTTTGTATGTAATATGTATGTCTTCCAGACTATCAGAGAGAGATGAAGAGATGCTTCTGTCCAAAACATCATCAAATTCACCTGCATATGCAATACAGAAATTATTAGTCAGTAGGGGTCTTTGCATTCAAAGCAACGTCTAGTGTATACCTTTCTTGCAATACAAACTGCATAGCGCCAAAAGACACAAAAAAATGGGTATAGCAATAAAAAAAAATTAAAAAAAGATTCAACAGTATCAATTAACAACAAAAATATGTAGTAAAATTTCAACTCTTTTAAGCATCCTCGTCTATGAATTAGACTATGCCAGCGTACAAGTCTTCCAAATATATAAAGAGTGGAAATGCAGGCAGGACATTATACATTGGTAGGGGCAGTTGTAGATTTATAGCTGTCTAACAAATAACCTCTGACACATTGCCATATCTTGTTTTTCTTTTCTGAGATCTTTTATTTGTACATATACAAACACAACCACAGACTATCTCAAAATGGTTCTCTCGTATCTTCATAGTAAAACTTCATGAGATCCACATAAATGAAAATGTAACAGGAAAGGTAAGGGGAAAAGAATGATGTACCTAACCGATTAATAACAGCAGAAAAAGCACTTATAGCTTGAAACTGGTAGACAATGAGGGAAAAGTCACCAAGGATATGATTAAAAGCAGAGACAGACTGATTGATAACACCAAACTCGATTTTTCCGGAGAAATACATGGGAGCAACAACAGCAGCCGGAAGAACTTGAATGACATAGCGGTAGCCATTTGTGAAGAAATCCAGATTTCTAGAAGAAATCAACAATTGCTGTAAAGTAAGAAATAATAAGTTACAACATTCATCATGATGTTATTGGTATTTAATAGAGTTGCTCAATTCCCAAAAATTAGTCAGTCCACATGGCTATAAAGAAATAGTCTTACTTAGTTTTCAAAAGTAATATTCTATCAACTAAATTTATATTTAAATCAAGATAAATCATATCCAATTTTCTCTATCAAGTAAAAGAAAATTGTAAGAACGTCATTCTTTTACATTAAGAGGGAGAAATATATACAAGAAAAACCCAAGAAACAAAGTAATTGAGCTGAACATAGATACCAGTAACATCTTGTACAAAATAGCTTCAAAAAGAAAAAGGTAAACACAAAGAAGAGATATCTCACAGTCAGATTTTCATAAGCACTTTTGAAGCGCTGCAGAAGAAGTTGAATTTCATTTTCTTCACCACCATAGAAAGCAATTGATTCAGCATTTTCCCGAACCCGTACAAGCCCGTAGCGAAAGTCTGCTTCCTTTTTTTCTTGCAAGAAATTTAAAGTCACCAGTCCCTGTCATTTCCATAATTTCCAGTTAATTAAAATGGAACTATCTTAAAGGTCCTCTTAGTTATTTAGGGGAGGGGTGGTGGTTCTGCCTCACAATTCAAACTATCACTGAAGAAGAATTAATAATAATAATAATAATAATAATAATAATAATAATAATAATAATAATAATAATAATAATAAGATAAGAAGACTCATTACCCTTCCAAGGTAAACACTGATAGCTGTCCCCCCAAGCGAGTATACAAGAAGAACGACAAAGAGAGGAGGATAGATTCCATATAAGATGTTACTGAATGAGATTAAGTCAACAGCAGCATTAAAGAGTGTCAGGGAGAAAGAAAGGGACGTCCCAGTGAAAGAACTTAGATCATCAACAATTCGCTGGTCTGGATTATCAATGATTGACTGTGACTGAATTTTATAGAAAGTCTGATTCTTCAGATAGCGATCCATGTAATAGCTCGTCATCCAAGACCTCCATCTCAAAGAAAGAGTTTCTCTAGCATAATCTCTCAATACAAAAAACTGCAACACAATGATGAACAAGGTTAAAAACATGCCCAGAAGGTTGGAACTTGGAATAAAGAAAAGGCATATGTAGAGCTTGTTTCCTTTCATGATAGGATAAGTTTAGAAAAAGAGAAAGACATGGAACTTCAATGTCAGTTTTATACACCTACATAAAACATGTTGATAGCTGCATCAAAAAACTAAGCCATTGACTAAGAATCCTTATGAGTAGAGGTATCTAACAATGTTCATGCAGTTCCCTTACAATTTTCCTCTTTAATGAGGTTAAAATCTTCATGTACACGTTAAATTGAAGTATTAATTCATTTAAAGATTAATTACAGATTTAGAGGAAATGCTCCAATACAATTAGGGAAATGGAATTACCAAAGCGGGAAAAAATAACTATGATGGATATGTGTTCATATAAAGCCCCAAAAGTATGAAAAGTGTGACAATTAAAGTCACATTTAGGAGATTCATATGTCTTAGTTTTCTTTTCGACTCTTGTTTCTTTTCATTTTCAAATACAAAGCTGCATGAGATGACAGTACACATCATGATAAGAACTAAACCAAAGTCTAGCAGAGCTATACCTAAGAAAGTGCAGCAATGTGCTCACCGGGATTCCACCAGCAAAGCCACCCAAGTAGTAAAGTAGTTGCTTAGTGAATTGCTCTTGATCCTTGTCTTGCATTAATAAACTTAAACAGGTTCAGTTGCTTGTTGCCACTTCATACTTGAGTAAATAGTTAATCAACAAAACCAGCAGAAAATCTCACAAACATACAAGCAAACTATGTTTATGCATGCCCAAATAGACAGTAAATTGAAGATATATAACCCAAAGTAGCTATATCCATATCCACGAATGAACTTACTAGCAAGAGCATTAAAAAAGTCTCTCCCAAGGAAATTGAAACCAACACTGATTCCAGTGGTAGCCAAAGTGAGAGCAAAAACACCAGCAAGCTGCAATCTTGCTTGGTCCTTGTCATCTGAAGTCCAATAAGGAGCTGCTACTTTCCAGAACCTTCTAAAAAGTGTCTGTAAATCAGGACTTTCACCCTGCGCAACTACACCATCACTCTCTTCCCCCAACTTCCCCTGCTGCTGCACCTCCAACACAAACACAATTTACCAACTTTTGTAGTGTGTGTGTTTCACAGTTCAGAAACAATCGTTTGGTATAATGTGAAAGTAACTTTTATTTTTCACTTCTATCCAAATGTGGGATCCAAAATCATGTTGAAAAGCAATTCAACGTGAATTTTGCCAAACTATTTACATCCAAAACACAATTCACAAGCTCCAAATCATGATTTGGGTGATCCCATCATCCCAACTATAAACTAAACATGCACTTCACACCACCAATCAACGAATTTTTTACGAAATCCACAGAAAAAAGTAAGAACAAAAGAAAACCTTATCTGGGTCAGGTGGCAAAGGAGCTGGTGTCGTTGAAGAAGAAGAGAAGCATCTGATCAAATTCCTCCTCCTGCAAGGGTTTCCTCTGCAAAAGGGCATAACGGGCACTTGGGAAAACGGTGACAGCACAGTATAACCAACATGAAGTTGGGCATGGCGATGGAATAGAGGGTTGGACTTATAGGTGGAAGAAAAGCTGAAAAGTGGGTGTGGTTGCTGTTGAGTAAGCAAGTTCATTTTTTTCCTTTATGAGTATTCTTAATTAGGTCCAAAACTATGAAGTATGCATAATCTCTTCGGTTGTAACCCAAACGTTACCCAACATTGGGAAACTCAGCGGCTATGGCTTCTGACAATGAGTGTTTGCGTGCTGAAATGCTACACTGAGATTGAATGGTATTATGTTATGGTTTATGAATGAAATTTGGATTATATGTAATATTGAAAGAGGAGTATGCAGTGTGAAGAGTGAAGAGGAAAATTGGGAGCCGCAAAGATTATCACAGAATTATCCGTACGGTAGGATTTCCTGCGATCCACATATTGCCACGCAGAGAATGTTTATTTGAAATTACAAACAACTAATTTTAGTCGCTTAGAAAATATGTTAATTTAGTTTTCATGGGAATAAATCCATCTACTTTTAAGAATCTAAATTGGTTGAGGAGTTTAATTTCAGACTAAAGAATATATCAAAGACAGTGTTGCTAGTTATTGCTCTTCTAAAATGAGATTATGAAAAATTAAAAAATATTTTTGAAAGGGTTGAACCAAAATGTTAAAATGGTGTTGTTTATAGGACAAAAAAACATATTAAACTGGTTTTAATTTATGTGAACTGATTTAGAACTAGTTCGGTTTGAAGCTGATTTTAAATTACCCACACAAGTATAAATTTAATTTTTTTTTCCCAATTTTTAACTTTTTTAATTTATTTACTATTATAATTTTTTGGTAATAAAAAATTGTTGGAGCAATTGCTCTTGCAATTTCAACTTATGTTTGGTGATTCCAAGTTTTCAAAGGGTGGACTTCTATAATGAAGTTTCAATATAAGGGTTCAAGCATTTATGACTGGTACTTATTCAGTGAATTATCCAAATTTAAAATTACAGAATAACTTTTTTTAAAAAATTGCTTTTTTAATTGTTTCCTAGCTATCATCATTTTCAAATGTTATTCTCTTTTAAGAAATTTGTTATTTTCACTCATCAAAATTCCTATTGTCACTCTTATTTTAAACTTACTATTTTTTTTATTTTCTTAAATTATAATTATTTTTATTTTATTATCATTTATTTTCTCACCAAAATTCAAATAAAAATGTCAAAAATGAGTGACAAAGTGTTAATATCTACTCTACATTTCATAAAATAAAAATATATAGTACTTTTATGTTTTTTAATCTCTAATATTGCATTTGGAAAAATTTAAAACGCCACAAAAATTTAGCTACATAACTAGTAAATTAACTACTGCGACTAAGTGTCCACTATATAACTTAACAATTTTTCCTATAAAAAAATTCTTTAAATTTCATGCATTTACTACAAAATTTTGAAAATATTGAATATTTATTGAAGTTAAGTGTCCGAGATCCTGCTTCTTAAATTTTATTTCATACATTTACAATAAAAAGTACTTAATACTTAACAGAGTAGTACAAAAATAAATTAAACCTTAAATCTATCCAGATTTTATCTTGTTGCCACACAAAAAAAGAAAAAAATCCTGTAATTATTAGTACGTAACTTGGTAAAATATAAAATAATAAGTTAGTATGGTTAATAACATAATATTAATACAATATGATAATTATAACATCTCAAGATTTAGAAACAATAAATGGAGATAAAGATTTGAACTAAGATTGAAGGAAAATAATATATTATTATTAATTATTAATTAAATTTTTTTAAAAAATAATAATAAATTGAACTATAGTTTTGAACTAAGATTGTAGGGCTTTACCCCGAAGGGAGCCCTTCCAGAAATTCTCGAAGGCCTGGGCCAAACCCAGGCCTAAGAGGGGGTTTGGAAATAGTTTTCAACCAGCAATAGACGCGCCTCGGTTAGTACCTCATTAGCTGCGTCATTGCCCCAAGCGCAAAGATGCCATCTTCAATAGCATGTGTCACGTTATATACTACGTATAACTCTGCCTATGTTCCGCACTACCGATGTGGGACTCAAAACACTTTCTCTTTCTTTTCTTGTTTGTATTTGTATTCAAACCAATAACCATGCACATCCGCAATGGATTAGCGTCCTACTTGTCTAAATCTAATTCTTCCTTCCATCTTTTCTGGAACCTAACATTAAAATTCGATAAAACTTTTACAATTCAAACCTATGTTCACTCAACAAATGCAACCGGATTCACCCAATAAAACACATGTATGGAAGAAAGAAAGCCATGAAAAGAAAACCATGCAGATGTAGAATCAAAATGTGGAAAACATCACGAATCACGATACATCATCACTCACACTGACCTTTTTAATCCCCAAAATCTGAAAGTACATACATACATGATTAGGATTTTAGGAAGATTCCTTCTACAGTCCCATTCACAAAATCTCAAACCAAAATAACAAAGAACATAAGAAAAGTACAGTAGCTGGAAATTTTGAACAAACACGACCACATGGGACTAGTTTTGGTATAACACAGTGAAGTTAAGTACGTGTTTAGTTTCATGTTAAAATAAATTCACATTGATCTCATCTCATCTTAACGTGAAACTAAATACAGACTCGATAATTAGCCAGTGCCTGTGACTCCAAGGTCTTGTTTGTTTTCATCTTTGCCAGCACCAAAGACTGGACCACCTTTACCAGCAGGATCAGAAACCTTCTCTTGAAGCTTATCAACCTGAATGGTACCTTGATCCTCTGTGGAACGCAAATCAGTTCTAGTGTGATTCTCTCCTCCAACTACTGACTCATATATTGTTGCTGTTTTTGACTCTTTTGGTTGTGCTCCTTGTGCCCCTGACATCCTTTCCTTTCCAAAATTAAGATTTTTCAATTATTATCTCCTTTTGCTTTTTTGTTTTTCACCTTATAGTATAAAACTCTTTCCTATGGCTATATTTATACAGCTACTTGCATCTATGATCTATCTGTCATATAGAGTTTGGATATAGTTAAGAGAGGCAGAGGGCAATTCAAGACTTCCAAGATCAAGCCACGTGGAATGTTGGTAACATGCCATGGAGTTACACGTGTGCAAACTTTGTGCCACATGGCAATTGAGCTCTTATTTCCCTTCCACGTTTACGTTTTGTAGGTTTTTTCCTTTAACCTTTTTATAATAACTTTGAAACACTATCTTGGAGTGAGCTATTAGTGAGAATTCTCTTGGGTACGGCTCTTTTTTCTGCCTTTGTGAAATGCTTATCATTGACAGAGATCTTTGTAACATATCTAATGTTTTTTTAGAAACAAATATATATTTTTTTCATTAATATTTATACAGATCTTGTTAAATGCGAAAAATCTAATTTTTCACTTCTAACTTAGTAAATTGTATTTTTTTTTTTAAATTTGTCAGATTGACATAGACTTTGATCAATAACAAATGTGTTAGAACAATGCATCAATGAATCTACTACTAACATTCTTTTGGTTAACTGTTGATTTAACTAATAAATATTTAAAATTTATAGAGCATAACCAAATATTGATTATTGATTAATGTTACATGTATTTGAGATACCAATACCTAGGAAAAGTGAAGTACCGCTATAATTCCCTGTTTGGATGGCTTTTTGTTATTCCTGTTTGATTATATTAGAACCTGGTATGTTTTGCTGAACTAGGTTATTGCAGTATTAGATAATGGTAAACGAAAAAACAAAGTATGTCTCCTTTTAAGGAATTAGTAGTCCTCTGATAATAGAGAGATAAAGAGAGAAAAAATAAAAAAGATTAACATTAACTAACTTGACTCCTTTGTAACTGATCTGATTTTCAATTTAATTATCTATTTGGTGTAAGATACACTATAAAATTATTCATAAAAAATCAAGACTTTACATGAAATTATACACACCCAAACCAACTAAAAAACCTAACAGAGCACCAGCAATGACTTCAACCTCAGTGTGGCCAATAGATTCTTTTAAAGGGAGAAATCCATTAGCAGCCAATTTAGAGATTTCTTCTGCATCAGCTGAGAAACCAGAAGATAGAATCTCCCTTTCAGTTTGCCTTATTTTGCTTTCTGACTTAATTAATAGACTTGCATTTGCTGCTTGTGACTCTTCTTGGGATAAAAGGGACTTTTCAAAACCTTCTACTTTTAGTGGTTTTGATGTTCCTGGTTGAGAGTTTATTAGACCATCTCTTTCTTTGGAAAGTAAAGAGTTAATTTGCATCTGGAGTAGTAGTTTGTTCAGTGTCCTAGCATGAATCCCTACTTCTCTTCTCACACCCTGCAAACAAATCATAGAAACCACACTCTCAACTTCAAGATAAAGTCACATTGATAACAAGAACAATCATGTTCTGTATATAACAAGATTGAATGAGAAAAAAGGAAAAGATTTTTCACATTAACATTATTGACACTTCCACAAGACGTTAAGTTTTCATTCACATGTGTCCGAAATTTGCTTACAGAATCGTTCTGTCTGCTACACCCAAGCAAGGATGGGGATCCTCTCCAATTTTAGCGGGAACTGCACCTGTAGTAGTCTCTCGCTCTCAACTGTACAATTAACAATCCTGTGGTTGATGGTAGTCAACGTAACAGTCGCACGCGATATGTCCACTATAATCTATTATTGGAATGTTAATCGGATGGTTGGGGACAAGAGACTGCAGATGCAGATCCCACCAACACTAGAGACAATCTGAATCCCCTAAGCAACTGACTATAGCCAATGTTTTGTCTTAGTGAGTATAGTTATAGAGTGAAATAAATTTAAAAAGAAGAAAAATATATATATTATGACATTAGATAGCAAAAGTTATCCAAGCAACCCTGCACTCTCCCTTGCTCTTCTCAAGTAATTTCTTCCCTCCTTGTTTTTCCTTCCTCAGGAGGCAATCAGTTACCGATATATCCCAATTCCCTAGATTTCCTTAATGGTATTCTGTTAGACCAATCTTTCTTTGTTGAGATTTCAATTACCATTGAAATTATTGTCATTTTTGCAACCTTATATATGTAAAGGCCTCAATCCTTTCATTGTTATTTTAGCTTATTTTGGTAAACTTCAGCGACAATTATTGCAAGTTATTACAAAATAAGTTCTTAATTAAGCTGTTTACTTAAACGCATCCAAAGTCTATGAAGCACCACAGTGTCAAATAGACCTCACAAATTGCCGGTTTATTCTAAGTGCGTTCCAAATCTAGCATGGTTAAAAGGACTTGAAAAAAGACATTAACATGATATTAATACATAAAGAAAAGTAAATAATATATAAGACTAGATGAAAAGCACCATATTTGACAGAACAATATCGTACCTGAGCATCATACATAATGAGACCAGCATACACAAGTGTAAGACCAAAAATGGGATCTGAGAAGCCTCTGCATTTGGAAATTACACAGTTACAAGATTTTATTATTTTTTTTTTTGAAATTAAAAGAGGATACTCTATATAGATAAAAATGCCATACACAAACACCAAGCTAACATTACCGAATTATCTTACCTCTCAAGACCAATAAATGTTGCACTAGCCACTGTTGCCTATCCACAGGAAAACACAAACAATTTTGTGAGATTGACAGTGAAACCATACTGAATGAAAAACAAAAATTCAAGTGGCACAGCTAGAAATAGGATATTAGGATAAACTGTTAAGGGTTGCAAGGCCATACAGAAGAGTGTGATGATGGGAACCCTCCTGCTTGAACAACTGCCCTGATATCAAATTCTTTGCCATACAGAAAAACAGAAGTAAAAGGCTTAGAAAGTTGCCCAATCAACATAGAAGCTCCAGCCGCAATCAGAACCTTAGCAGCAGAACATCAAATAAGAGAAAACAAATGCCAATTCAGCATATAAAACAGCAAAACAAAATTTGGGGTTGCGGATAGAGGGGGGAAAATCAAAACTTGAAAGTAACCCAGAATTTGAAAAGGCGTCTAAACACAAAATTAGGAAATGGGGTACCTTGTTGTGAGCAATTTGAGCTATCTCGTCGAAGAAACCAGGTGCGAGAGAAGAAATTCTGAAGATGGAGTGTTTAGACTTTTTAGAAGAATGGAAAGGGAAGTGGTGGTGGTGGTGGTGAAGTGGGTGGTTCCTTTGATTCAGTGATTGGGTGAAGAAAGAGGGAATACGAGAGTGGGAGGGAGGAATGGCACAAAAGACAGAATGGTGCAGCATCATCGTTTCTATCTTGTTATGTTTGTGCAGCACTCTCTCTCAGTCAACCATGAAATTTTGGTAAATTAAGGTAAGAGGTGCTACCAGCGGTGTGTCATTTTTCTATATCCTCCTACCTAATACTCTTATAAATTTTCATATTTATTAATTAAAAAATAAATTAAATTGTTTTTTATTTTTAAGACATACAAAATATTTAATTTTACATTTATTACTTACTTTTTTTATGAGATAATATGAAGATATGGACTTCCTCTCATATTAAATATAAACAATTTTTTGAAAAAATCTATGTTTTTAAATATAAGCAATTTTAACTACTTCTACTTACATTTAATAAAAATTTATTTAAAATATTCTCTAGTCAATTTAAGTGACGAGAGATCAATTTAATTAAGAATACTTAATAAAAACTAAATATTTTTGGTATAGTTCAAAGAGATTAAATAAGACTAACTAATTTTCTTAACGGGACGTGAAGTAGTTTTTTTACTTATATTTAGTAACGGATGGAGTAGAAGGATTTTTAGGATAATATAGCATTACTCATTTTTACTTAAGGCAATCATATTTAGGTAGCGCTTGATAGACGTGCTTGAACAGAATAAAACATGATATTATGTACTGTTTAATACATCAGACAAGAGGATAAAACAGGATATTATGTATGTTTGATACATCAGTCAAGAGGAATGGAACAGAGACAAGACAATTTGCTTCTATTAAAAAAAGGTGAAACGAAATATAACATAACATAATACACAAAAGAGTTATTATTATTGTCATTGATTCATTTTTATTAACAAAATAATATATATTTATATTCCTTAAATATTTTTAAAATTTTTTTTGTTAAAAAAAATTACATAATAAAAATATATTCAATATAATTTATATCTAATAATTTTTTTAAAAATATATTTAATAATTTTATTTATTGTGAGAAGTTTATATTTAATAATTTTATTTTTCATAAAATATTAGTATAAAAATTAATAAATTTTAAATGATCATTTAATTATACTCATAGTTTTAAAAAAATTAAAAAAATACATTTTTATTTTTTATTTAATTTTATATTTTCTATAAGTAAAGTAAATTTTTTTATATTTTAATCCGCACTAAATACAAAATAAGACATACGGTCTTGTTCTATTCTATGATCACCAAACACGGTTTTGTTGTGTTTCATTCTTTTCCATTTTGTTCCGTTGTGTATAGTTACCAAACGTTATCTTTGTGCATGTTTGGATTAACCGTGATAAAATTAATTTTAAGTAGAATTAATTCCGCTCATTGATTTTAAGTCTATTTAATTTACGTTTGAAAAACTATCTTTAAAAAAATATTTTAATAGATAATGATATTTGAATACTCTTGTTAAAACCTTAATTTTGTTGTGTGAATAGTATAATGCATAATTGATTATGGAGACATATGAGTAACAAAAAGTTACTTCTCACAAAATTTAAGTTTTGTATCATGAGCCAATTACGACCCAAGGTTACAAAACATAATTGTTTTTTACGGAATCAATCATTTCTCAAGAAAAACCAAGATTTGATAGCGACAAATGTCAATTTAAACATGCTATTAAATCGGCTAAGTCCGTATAAAGTAGAAAAGCTATCCTGAAGTATTTGACACCGCTACATATCTAAATTTTTAACTAAGTATTTTCTTTTTTAACCTAGAGTTTTTCCGAACTAATATTCGAAGATTATCTTTTCAAGGTAGAAAGATTATCAAAGTAAGTATGACATTTCCCAACAAAAATATCAAATATACCCTCAAAATCATGTATTAATTAAAGTGCAGCTATGTGACAGGTTGTTTTTTAGAAAAAAAATGGAAGTATAAATAATGAATAGACTTAGTTTGGTAAATATTTTTTTAATCCAATTAGTTGAGTATTTTTTTAAAAATGTCTTTTTTTTTTAAATTTTGTTTTGCCATATATAATAGAAATAATTTTCTATATCAATTTTAATTAATTATAAAATATATATGACAATAATAGTTCATTTTGTTCCTTAACCACACGTGCAAGAATTAAATTTTATTTTTTATGGAAATGTCATGGGAAGAGACCCTAGCTTTTGCTTGTGCTTGTGCTATCTATCTTTTTGTATTTTTTTCTCACCTTATATTTTATTATTTTTTACTATTACTCATCACACTTTTAAAAAATATTTATTTTAATAATATAATTATTAATTATCAAGTATCAAAGAATTAAGAGGGAAGACAAAGAAGATTGGAGGTTTGAAAGAGATTACTTGCAAAAGTGAAGCTGTGAGGGGATGAAAAAGAGGTGCTGAGAAAAGGAATTTGAGAAAGGTGCTGAGAAAAGGAATTTGAGAAAGATAAAGAAGGGTTTTTTGTTTTTTATTTTTTAAACATTTTATACTTTATTATTTACTTTGATAAATAATTAATAAATTAATTTTACAAAAGTGTGTTTGGTTTAGAATTTATTAAACGTGATTAAAGTTTAAAAAAATTATTTTTTAAATTATGAGAGACTAATTTAAAAAATTTGATAAATGAAGAATCAATTTTTAAAGGATTTTATTTTATAAAGACTAAAAGCACTGCAAATATATTTAAGCTAAGAATATTTAAAAAATATTATCTCTGAAAATTACTTTTATTATTTTACAAACAAAAACTACATTATTTCATAATTGTTTTGACTTCCAAATTATTTGTATAAAATTAGTTCTTATAATAATCAAATCATCTGCCAGAACCAAACACACACCCAACTTTTTCTACTAACACCAGCAGTATTATGAAAACAGTCTTAATTTATGAATATCTCAACTGAATCAGGATTTAACATATGCCTATTCCAAAAATAAATAATTTTTTTTTGATTTCTGAGATTATTAAACTTTTTTTTTCTTATAATTAAACTATACGTATGTTTTTACGTGCTCACTAATTAAGGTATGACTGAAATAATAATTTTTTTTTTGAGGTGAAGAAAATAAATAAATTTAATATTGTAATATAATAATATTGCTACATCTAAAAAACACCCTGTAAAGCTTTAGTAGAAGACCATAATTTTTCGTCTAGATTTCTAGATTGCTGGTGGGTGCAATCGGAAAGTGTTAATTGGAAATCGAATATCCATGATTCGTTGACTCCATCCACATTTTACAGAGTTTGCAAGCGGATATAACTAAGTCACCACCCACTTTTATCTCTGTCTTTCAGTTTGTGTGTGTTTGTTGAATTTTCGTTCTTCTTTGAGTTCCTACTTTCACCTCAACAAAGCACAAGAAATGGGGTTCCAGAAAATAAGGGTTGACAACCCAATCGTTGAAATGGACGGTATGTTCTGTATCACACTCAATCTCTCACTCTTCGTTCTCTTTTTGTGTGTGCCTGTGATCTTTCTACCTGTAGTTTCGGATGAAACAGTGTGTGGTTACTTAGTTCTCTGATCAGAGATGAAAAAGCTGCGTGCTTTAATCATTATGTCAACTGTGCTCTTGTGAGATCTCAATTACAGTCATCCTTTTTCGAAGTTTGATCCTGCTTTAAGCATTTTAGGGAACTTAGCTCAAATGGGGTCTCATCCTCGTTTGTCAAATTTGATGTTTTTGTGATGTGATTTAAACATTACTGAGAATTTAGTTCAAATGGGCTCTTGTGGATAATTTGATGTTTAGATAGGCATTTGAAAACTTAATTGAGTTGCAGTTTTTTCTCTGAATAATCAATCTTTCATTGTCTGCACTTGTAGGAGATGAAATGACCCGAGTAATCTGGAAACTGATAAAAGATAAGGTAGTTATATTTCCTTGTGTTAGCTTCATAAATCAGGTATGCTTATGTTGTAATTTTTGCAATTATCCCTTTTGTATTTTTGTGTTTTGCAGCTTATTTTCCCTTATTTGGAGCTGGATATTAAGTATTTCGACCTTGGCCTTCCTCACCGGGATGCCACTAATGATAGAGTAACCATTGAAAGTGCTGAAGCTACACTCAAGTATGTGCTCTAGTTTTTGCCTTGGTGGCTTGTTTACACATCTTCTCTTCCCTCCTTGGTAGTATGTATCATTTTGTTGTTGCTATCAGTTTCATTCTTTCTTCCTTTTCTTCAATTTTATTTGATCCCTCTATGATTACTGTTAAGATCAGCAGTTGCAATACTGTTAGAAGGAAACTTCATCCCTGTCTTGTTTTTTTAACCCAACAATAGGTTGAAGGATTCAGCGCATAGTGCCATAGTCATGTTGACCCTTCACTTAATTGGATTTTGGTTAGGATATCCATTTATGTTTATCATTTTGGTTAGAATGAAAGAAAAATTGCATAAGAGATGGATGAGACGATGCAGTTTGGAAACAGGATTATGGTTTCCAAATATATTTGATTGGGTTGAAATATTATCAACTGAAATTAACTGAACTATGTTTTTTTTTTTTTTGAATGCTATCTGTTTTTTAATTCTATAGGACTAGGCCTCCTAATAACACCACGGGTTTTCGTTTTCTTTCGCCGCAGGTATAACGTAGCTATCAAATGTGCAACTATAACTCCAGGTATTCATAATTTGAATGATACATGCCTTTTCATGTCTATTAACTTAAAGTTGTCTACTAACTTGTCGCGTATGCATTGTAACTAAAATTGACATGCAAAGGTTTTCTTTTTCATAGATGAAGCTCGTGTCAAAGAGTTTAACTTAAAACAGATGTGGAAGAGCCCGAATGGGACTATCCGGAACATTTTAAATGGTAATTAAACTTTCTAATGGTTTTTGCAACCCTGCTACGATTTCTGAATTTGAGCTGGGGTCCAGGGTAATATTCAATCTCTATGTTGTACAGGTACAGTTTTTAGAGAGCCAATTATCTGTAAAAACATTCCTCGTCTGGTTTCAGGTTCTTAAAAAACTTGAACTTATTTGATATTTGAATTCTACTTTTCGATAGCAAGTGTTAATTACTATTGTTTAGGCTGGACAAAGCCAATATGCATTGGAAGACATGCTTTTGGAGACCAATATCGAGCAACCGATACAGTTATAAAAGGCCCAGGAAAGCTAAAATTGGTGTTTGGTAAATTTGCTATCCATTCAACTGTTTTTAATGACTCAAGTAGTTTGCAAATACAACCCTGATGAAGTTGCAAAATTGCTCAATGAAAGCCAAGGCTCCGATTGGTGTCAATTCCCAAGAGATCAAAGAGTTAGAGTCCTATAAAAAGAAGGTATCTTATGTAGTTCCGTTGTGCCTTTACAGCACCTGGTGGAGATGAAGAACAACATATAGAGCTTGAAGTTTATAACTTCACTGGTGCTGGAGGTGTAGCTTTGTCCATGTATAATACTGATGAGGTTTGCATGTGGATGATACTTAACTATTAATCATACTTCTCATGACGAATTTTAACTGCATTGTCAATAATAATATTTTGTTGTATTTGGTCTTGAAACAGTCTATTAGAGCTTTTGCTGAGGCTTCAATGAATATTGCTTACCAGAAAAGATGGCCTCTCTATCTTAGTACTAAAAATACCATTCTAAAGAAATATGATGGAAGGTATGCTGGTATTTTTGCAGTTCATATTTCTTTATATTTGTTTTCTCTTCATTTCTAATTGAGATACTGCTATACTTGTAGTTAATCAAATCCTGAAGCATTTTTTTTTTCACCCTTTCCTCTTTTTAAGATTCAAAGACATCTTTCAAGAAGTTTTTGACACCCGATGGAGTCACAAGTTCAAAGCTGTTGGGATATGGTCAGATCAATTGCTCGTTCTAATCAAAACCTTGTTCATACGTAGATTGCTAATTCATATTCTTGTTTCTCAGGTATGAACACCGTCTTATAGATGATATGGTTGCTTATGCTCTTAAAAGTGATGGAGGTTATGTATGGGCCTGCAAGAATTATGATGGGGATGTGCAGAGTGATTTCATAGCTCAAGGTTGATATCCATATTCTCTTGTGACTTTCACATAGTTTTTACTTCTTAAAATTTAGTTGAAGGAAGTGTTCGGGCCAAGGTTTTTAAAACCTTATAACTAGTGTGTCTCATGCTTAACATGATCTGAATAATGGTTTCCATTGAACAGGATATGGTTCTCTTGGCTTGATGACATCTGTACTGGTATTACTTTTCTAACCTTTTGTAGTGTTCTCTTTTCTCTAATTACAAACCTTTTATTTGTTTCTTTCTATCCTTCCTTT